>CM034154.1:149838375-152270875 GCA_019776745.2 Taxus chinensis
CCATTTTTCTATTTTCATAAATGGTCATTTTAATAATTTGATGATGAACAATTTTTGTTACACATCACTTTTCAGTTCTATTATGGTGGCCTTCAATCTGTTGATTAAGTGCATCATTTATTATTTAATTGGATGCTCTTTTATTCTTTTTTATATCATGGCTTATTCCTATCATCTTGCAATATTTGTTGTAGATTATTTTCATATTTTTCCAATATCAAGTTATTGTTTCAAGGATCGTGTAGACCAAACAAGTTAATATTAATGTAATTTTTGAATATGTGGCCTCTATGTTTGGTGCTATAAATGTAATTGAAGCAACCATCTCCTTTATTCTTGATAAACTTCCATCACAAGATATCATTCATAATGATCTTTTGTTGTATGTTCAAGTCAAAATACACAATATTTTGATTATGCGAGCCCTTATCAACAATGGATTGAGACTCAATATTTGTAGCATATCCTTCCTTAACTAGTTAGGTATTAATGCCAAGGACCTTACTCCTAATATTAGTATCCTTAGTTTTGATAATTCTCCATGTTAGGTACTCAAGCAAATTACCTTACCAATTGTGATGAGAGAACATACTATTGATACCGTAAGTCATGTTGTGTCTAATGATCTTAATTACAACATCCTTCTAGGACGTCTTTGGATACATGTCATGGATGTTGGTGCTTCTACCCTTCATGTTTGCCTCAAATTATCTTATCAAGGATGGGTACACCACTTCCACTTAACCTTCCTCATTTAAATATGCGTTCACTTCTACACATGTGACGATGTTCTTATTTGTGCTCCTGAAATGATAATGTTGTTACATCTATTGAATGTAAAAATTCTACTCTTATCGATGTTTCTTCCATACATCTCATTATTTATGAGGTGGAAAATGATAGTATATCTTTTAAGCCTCTTATAAAATCTAAACATGTTAATCCTCCTATTACCCCTCATGTTGAAATCAATGATGTTCCAAAGAAACTTGGCATGCCTAATTTTGCTATCACTTTTGATACACCATTTATCAATTATCATAGAAATTATATTATTCATAAAGCTACCCTACAATTGATTTAAGATTTACAAAATGATTTTCACTTAATATGAGTATCAAGGTCCAATTTCTCAAGGATGAGATGACACGTTTAAAGGATTCCACCCATACCCATGTCCATCATGTATCTATGCATCGTCATCAATATAGTTTCAAGGATATTGAGAAGCAATGTGATACAAATAATATACTTGATACATGTGATCATACAAGTTAATTGAAAGTCTTACATATAGGAAATAATGTGTATGGTCAATAATCACAATCTCAAATACTAAAGCAACACAACAGAAACCACCTCATTGGTTTGATAAGAATTCTAGACAATATGAAATTTTCTATGAGTTACTTGATACACAATTAATCGTGTTGTTACCAACTCATTACTACACCCACTATCATCTTGAAAAATTCAAATTTCAACAATGTTGCAATAATCATGGAACTAACAAACCTCGTGACAATGATTAGTGTGCTTTATAATGAAGAATCCAACAACTTGAGTATAATAGATTTATTTCCTTTGATACATGACATTATAATATGCAATCATTTCAAGTACCCAAATCTAAATAGTTTTTTTAAGTTTATACATCTATGTCTAATGAGCACAATGAAATACTAAATGATACAACTTTTTTTGTACCACGAGAACCACTTATTAAAAAAGTGGATATGAAAGTAATCTATCCTTTTGAAGAAACACTCTCAGTGAAATAATTACATCATATTATTGTGTAAATAAAAAAGGAAACAATCCTAATGACACAAGAGAAATTGCACATGGCTATAAAACATTTAGAATGCACACAAGTTTTCATGGGGGAAACATGGAGAAAAAAATCATGGATAGTTTCGATTTACCATTAATAATAAATTCCAATGACATACATGACTTTGATCTTGATTATTATGAAAATGAAAATGAACAATTTGATATGAATGTTGAGTATTTATGACAATCAAAATTTAATCCTATTGATGAAGAAGAGGATACCATTTCGATAGAAGTGTTACATATTTTTCGACAACTTGTTGTTGAGCATCTAACTATACAAAACAAAAAATCTTAAATGCAACTAGAGACTACACGCCATTTTCCATACATCATTAAAAAGAGTGCATCTTTCGGATCCAGGGTGGTCATACATCCTCTATTTGGTTATCCTACTCATCATGACATATCAATGTTGGGAATTTAGTATTCACATGGTTGTTTATTATTTATATATGGTAAATAGTTAGTAGGTTATATTGTTATATATTGTTGTAACAACAATATATCACATATAGCTTATAAGTTTATTAGCGGTTACAAAAAGAATATCTAATTGGTGATGAGATGTTATAGCCACCAGGTATAATTTAGGAGATGTGACTCATATTAAATGTTAGCAGTCCTGGATGAATAATTGAGAAAAAGAATATATTTTCCCGTGTCAATGTGTTGTTGCTTTATCATTTAGTATCAAAGATGGTATGAGAACCTGATAATTGAATATGGTAATATCATAATTATTATCAATTGTCCTTGTCCATGAAATTTATTTTCATACTTGTGTAAGGTTTCATGACTTCATCCTACAGTAAGCGGTGATTTAATTTAATTTGAATTAAATATATATTGTATAGTAACTAATGTGATCCCAATGATGTACAAAATGCTAAAATACAATATGATCCAAGCAAAATAGCATGTAAACAGTGATTGAAAACCCTAAGCAAGAGAGGGAGATAGGAAGGACTTAGCTGATTTCTGAGTGAACAGGAAATGATCTGGGTAAGGTGAAAGTGTTGAACAGAGATGCCAAAAACATCGTTAATTGCTCACTTTAGAAATTATGGAACTTAGGAACAATGATGGACATAGGGTGCCCGCGTGTAGGACAGAGGTGAATTTGGGCGTTGATGACTGGATCTGGGGCACTGGTGACTGTGTACAAAAGCTCAGGATATGATTTCTGTCTGTGTCACAAGGGCTTCATTGTTGTTTCCTATGTTGATCACATGATTGTTCACTCTTTTGATCGCCAAAGGTACCTGTAACCTATAAAAGAGAAGTTCACCTGCACATACCCACAAACCACATCAAACCTAAAAAGGAAAATACAGAATGGGGAGTCAGACTGACCTTGACGATCACCCTGAGAGTGAACTTATGATTGAGCATTGCACTACATCTCAAACTCCATGTAGTTCTTGGTGTGTGTGTAGAAATTATGCCCTAGGATGCCCTTGTGCAAGTTACAATTGATAGTAGTATGTAGCTAGAATGTAGCAATGTAATAGTATGTGTGGATGGAATAGAATAAACTTCCCCTTCCTATGTAGTGTATGCATAAGTATGCAACCATTGTCCCTTGAATGGATGCTAGATGGATTCCTTTGGAGTGCTTTAGTGCCTTTGGAATGCAATATTAGGTGATGAGAGTAATATTTAGTGCTTGGTCCCTCATTTTTAAAACATAACTATGTATTTATATGATTCCCTTGTTTGAATTTTGTAATTGAAAATTAGAAGGTTGACCCATAAGTGAAAAATATTCCCAAAAGATAAAAGAGATCCACAAAGAGCGAGTAAGGTAAGAAAGGGTCTAGGGGCACCCAGAGGGATAAGAGCATGCCTGGGTGCTGCTGTCCTGGACTAGGTGCTAGTGTCTGAAGCCATAAAAGATAAATAAGTGAAAGTTCCCAACTGGGCTGTAGGGTGTGTAAGACCAAATATAAAATAAGATACAAAGAAAAGAGGCCAAAGATAGCTTTCAATTACTAGTTTTCTCACTTAGGAATCATGTAAATAATAATATGTTTTTAAGACCTAGAAATGTACCCAAGTGTGTGATTTTGTGTCTACATTTTCCCCCACTTTATGTTGTTGAGTGAATACTCGATAACATAAAGTAGATAAGAGATGCGTACCTTATGATCTATGTAGAGCATGTGCGAATAATGTGTGCCGAGTGGACAAGTGAAGTGTGGAGTGATTGCAAAGTGAAGCATGGAGACTAGGAAAGGGAAGTGACCCTAGGGGTGAAGTGTATGAATATGTGATTTACCTATTTTTGTGATTGTATTTTTTGTTATGGTTGCTTATTATTTCTATATTAAGGAAAGGACCTGAAAATAAGAGTAAAAGGAGTAGTCAAAGTTTTGTATATGATAAATCAGAGAAAGCATGCATAAGTATGTACAAGAATGTAAAAGTGTGTAAAGGAAAGTGTGCACCTGATATGTAAAAAAGTGTAAAAGATAGAAAAATGTCTTGAATTTGTTATTTGAAAATGTTGTGAAGAGTGCAAGTTTTTTGGGCAATCTCATGCCAAGAGTGAGTTTTTTGGGCGATCTCACACCAAGTATGAGTTTTTTGGGTGATCTCACACCAAGTGTGAGTTTTTTGGGTGATCTCATGCCAAAAAGCAAGTGTTGGGGAGAGAGGTCTAGTGTTACTCTCCTTCCATGACTCTACCCAATAAGCACCACTATAGATGGTACATCCCTGATTTGTTCCATTTGTCCCGTTTCTGATTATTCTAAATTGTTCTGATTGTACTGATTGTAGGAGATACATGCATTTGTAACTGAAGGACTTGTTCCTGTAACTATAGAATTGCTTGTGAACTGTTGTAGACTATGATGTACTAAGAAAATGACTGTATGTGCCCCTAGGACATTAGCACCTAGGGGAGGACAGGAGCACCCAAGCACTACTGTCTGAGTCTGGGCACTGGTGTCTATGTCTGTGTGTTGGACCCAAGTTAGATTCTGATCCATTATGTGACTGTGTTCTTGTTTCATTTTTTTTTGTGTTGATCTATGAACTGTTGCTCTAAGCTATTGTAGGGGTGATTTGTTCACCCAATGTATGCCCCCTCATTTTGGGGTGCATGCAATGATTGTAGGAGAATGTGGCCCAAAGGAGAGGACCTGATGTTGATCTAAAGTGGATACCTGTAGGGGGTAGGGGATGTGCATGGTAGAAACCAAGGCACATGAAAAAAAGTGGCTAGTAACATGTGTTAGTATAAAAAGTAACAAACATGTAATAGAAAGACAAATGTAATAAATAAGTATGCAGACAAGATAGACCACAAAAAGTGGGTTTCAACATGGGACATCACCGACAATGTCACAAGATAATCAGGGCCGAAGTGGCCAAAAGCATAGAAAATAGTGATCAAACAAGACATAGGGAAAAACCCACAAACAATAACATACAATAAGCAAACAATAGTCAAGCAAAGATGTAACAGTCAACCATGGTGACATATAGTCTTGCAAGGAAAATGCTACACATGAAGCACCCATTAGCATGTTAGAAAGATAAAATAGTATGTCAAGACAGCATGTATAAATTAGAAAGTAAGTGCTAAAAGTAGAAGTAGTAATAATGAAATAATAACACCTATAATGTGTGATAGTAGAGAAGTGTAGATGCCCCCTGGAGCCTCGATGGGATTGGTAAAAGGTACAGTTCCAAGCATCATTGTAAGCATGTGAAAAGAACCTGTAAGAGATCTGCATTTCACTGCAAAATACCAAGTGAACACTGCATGTGTATATATAGAAATATAATGACATACTAAGTAATGATCTAACATGTAAAAAAAGTGTAACATGTAAATAGTATAAGCAAACAAGAGTAATATGCAACCAAGATATGCAAATGTATTATGATGGTGTGATGGAATGGATATGCAAAGTGTGAAAATGATAGGATCAGTGTGCCCCCAACGAAATGTGTATAAAATGAGATTCATTTATAAATTCCCTTAACAATACAAGAATGAACCATATAACAAGAGTGTGTCATTAGGTAATGTGTGTGTTGTGTGAATAGATGCTAGAAAGATGTATCATGAAGAAGTGTGAAGTGTGAATAATGTGAAAATATGAATATTCAAGGTGAGGTTCATATAATTAACGCAGATATTAGAAAGATATATCAACAGTCAAGTATGAATGTAGGGTTCATGAAAGAAGTGACTAATCAAGTGTGAAGCATCATAGAGTGTGTCATTGGGTAGATGGTACAATGTGTGTACCAAAGGTGTAGGAGTGTTGAGAAGGATTAGTCATAGAGCATGAAGTGTAGTAGTAGACACTAGAGACAGTTGATCGGGAGTTGTTGGCAAAAATATGTGATCATTGTGAACAAGAGTAGCCATAGTATGTATAGTGCATGCAAGGATGTATACTGTATATAGAAAGTAGTATGTGTACCATGAATAGAAGGATCCATAAGTAAGCATGAGTAACAAAGCATGTATGGAGTAGTATCAGAGCAGTAGAGAGATGTAGCAAGGTGTGCCCATAATGTAGATATGAGAAAGTGCTTCTAGAAATATTGACATGAATTGCAAAGAAAGAGTAATGTATAGATGCGTATGTGAATAATATGGATAGACAATTGTTGATTAGAACATGTGATAATGAGGGGGGAGTTCGATACCCCCAAGTGTGCGAGTGATGGAGATCTATCTAAGGATGGAAGAGAGACCATGCCATGGTGGAAGATGTGGCAATGTGTCAGGAGTATCGGTATTAGTGTTAGGAGGATTAGATTTACCAAATTAAGTTATAGTATGGAGAACAAATGGAAATTACTTTTTTGTGATGGTGAGTATGTAAAATAGTGTAACCTTGAGAAGGAGATGTGGTGGGAATAAAAGGATCAAATAGAGGGAGCTAGATGAGGCCAATCCTGGTGGATTGTGTGGGAATGGAAAGAGGTTATTTGAATACTTTCACATATTTTCCTAATCTGGTGCCATTGAAATCATAATGAAGCATATACTGATACCTAACACCATACTTTTTGAAATTGGGAGGGGTGGCCGAAGTGAGGGATTCAAGTGAATGATCGATAGTGTTGTAAAAGGTAAATAAGGAGGGATTTTCCAAGGCCTCATAGACCACACCTTAGTATAAGAATTTAATACACATGCGTGAAGTGTTGAAGGGACCACATGCATGACATGGATCCAAGGTCCATCAAAGGAGAATATTATAATTAATATTGTTAGGAATTACATGGAATGGGACGGACAAAGTGCATGGCCCAATAGTAATGGGAAGTGTGATTGTACCTAATAATTTTTAGGAATATTGTCAAAGTCCACGAATACAAATAGATGAGGGTGTTAAGGATGCTTTAGAAAGGCCAAGTTTATGAAGGAATGGTAGGTTAAAAATGTTAAGGTCGGATCCATTATCAACTAAAGCTTGTTTAACCCCTATGTTATTGATACAAACATGAATATAAAGAGGGGGATCATTATCTAAAATAGATTGAGAAGGAATTTCTATAAATGTAAAAGTAATTTTTTCTTCCTTAATAGATAATGCTATAGTAAATATATGATACACATATTCAGGAGAAGTATGATGATGAATATAATTGTTGGACAAAAAAGATATTTTAGTTTGACATTCAAGATTGGCCTGCAAAAAGGCCAGGATGGAGACACTCATGGTGACAGGATTCTAGGGTATCAAAACTAAGACAACAAAG
The DNA here is from genome assembly GCA_019776745.2 of Taxus chinensis. NCBI lineage: Eukaryota > Viridiplantae > Streptophyta > Pinopsida > Cupressales > Taxaceae > Taxus > Taxus chinensis. Next base: position 149,845,948 of record CM034154.1, read on the forward strand.
AAGGAATTAATAGTGTTCAAATGAGGATACGGTTCACCAAATGATTTAATTTAATTTGAATTAATTAAATATAGATTGCAGAGTAACTTATTGTTCCTAAATGATGTAAAATACAATATAATATGACACAATAAAAATAAGCATGTGAATATAAAACCCTAAGCAAAGGAGGGATAGATGAAGATGACTTAGCTGATTTATGACTGAATCTGGAAATGATCTGGAAGGGTAAAGTGTTGGAAAGGATAGGAAGAATGTCATAACTACTCATTGTATAAATTCTGGAACTCTGGGAATAGATTTCAGACAGGGGCACCCAGTGGGTAGGACAGAGGCGCATGGGCATTGGTGACTAGATCTAGGTGTTAGTGACTGTGCAGAACTCATGATGTGCTTTCTTCTGTGTGCAAGGTCTTTGCAGTTGTTTCCTTATTGATCATCTGATATTCACTCTTTGATTGCTAAAGGTACATGTAACCTACAAAAGATAAGTTCACCTACACATACCCACAAACCACATCAAACTTAAAAAGGAAAATGCAGAATGGGGAGTCATACTGACCCCGATGGTCACCCTGGCGAGAGTGAATTTATGACCGAGTGCTGCACTACATCTCAGATACTCCATGTAGTTCTGTAAGTGTGTGTGTGTAGAAATGATGCCCTGGGATGCCCTTGTGCAAGTTACACTTGATAGTGGGTTATAGCTAGAATGTAACAATGTAATAAGTATGTGTGGATGGAATAAAACAGACTTCCCCTTCCTATGTAGTGTATGTAGAAGTATGAATCTCATGTCCCTTTAATGGATGCTAGATGGATGTCTTTGAAGTGCTTTAGTGCCCTTGGAATGCGAGCTTAGGTGATGATAGTAATGTTTAGTGCTTGGTCCTTTATTTTAAAAATATAACTATGTATTTATATGATTCCCTTGTTTGAATTTCGTAATTGACAACTGGAAGGCCGTCCCACAAGTGAAAAAGATGCCCAACAGATAAAAGAGACCCAAAAGGAGCAAGTAAGATAAGAAAGGGTTAGGGGCCCCTAGAGGGGATATGAGGGCTTGGGCACTGCTATCCTGGCTGGGCGTTGGTGTCTGAAGTTATGAAAGATAAATAAGTGACATTATGACTGGGTTGTAGGGTGTGTAAGACCAAACATAAAATAAGAGACAAAGAAAAGAGGTGAAATAAAATTTTCAACCTTTAGTTTTCTCACTTAGGAATCATATAAATGCTAGCATGCTTTTAGGACCTAGAAATGTACCCAAGTGTATGATTTAGTGTCTACAAATGGAATTTATACAAGGTCATATATGTGTGTGCATTGTTGATCAAGTCTGGTCTATATATTTGTTTATTATTTTCTATATGTTGGTAAATGTATCTCTAATAAAATTGATTGTTATTAGTGTATACACCCAACCAATCTACAATTCCTCTATTTTTCTATTCAAATATTCCTCGACAATTTTACCATGTTGGTGTCAAGTTGTTATGGTCAAAAGGTGGGAATTCCATTCAATATTCATTGATGCCAACAAACTCTATCAATTTTTGGCAATAAAATTTTTCGTGTGGAAAAATTGGTGGGTATCTTTCCAACGCTTTGGGAATCTAAGTCCCTCTACTTGAACATTGCAGCTTCGTGTTTATATGCACATGTAAAATTTGATTATGTGGTGGCTATATGGCTGGGGATCCAACATGGGAACTCCATTGACCCTACGGTAAAACTTGCAATTACTTTCAAGAGGAGAATTTGCAAGGAGATCAAGAAAGGGGGTGAGAAAAAGATAGGGTGATTAATGTTGTAGGTGAAAAATCATATTCCTACAACCATTAGAAAATTCCAACGCACATAGATTAGAAGAAATACATTTTTACAAATGAAAACAAAACAAGTTAAGATTTAGAACACAAAGTATTTTAAATCTTCTTATCAAAAAAGGCAACAAACTCCTTCTTTCTTCATTGATGCTTGAGCAAAATTATACATATAGTGAGAGTGAGAAGAACATATAGGTGAGAAATAGAGGAAATTTTATCTATTTGCTTCTTCACAAGTGATACTCTCTCATGAACACAAAAAATTGACAAACCCTTGGAAAGAGGATGTATTTATAATTTATAGATCTAGAAGATACTCTTTGCCTACCCCACACATGACCTTTCATATGGCTTGCACAACTTATGGCTCTTCACATTCTTAGGAAAGAATTGAGTCCCCTTTTATAAAATAAGGGTGAATTATTACATTATAAACATAAAGTCACTTTTTAAATAAAATAAGGCATAATGAAAAAGTGCAACTCCCAACGAAGAAATAAAACATGGGGGAGAGAGAAAATAGGGGAGGGAAGATAAGTGAGAGAAATAAGAGAGAGAGATAGCCAAGCTGATGAAGTGGCCGCTTCTGATGAAGTTCACTAATTCTTGCTGGATGATTCAACGAAACTCTTCAATGCAATGAACTCTAGACCCTTGAATGCTTTACACCATGAGAAATATCTTTTGGATGATGCACGAACACCCGAACTAAGTGTTTAGAAACACTATTAAATGATTCCTTTTGTGACTGCAAGTGTCACTCATGAAGATCCCTTCTAAAGAGGTTGAGGCTGGAAACTGGACCTTAATGACCTTTGTAACTTGGCCATACTACTGCATCGATTAGAAATATATGATGAGGTGCATTTGAACACTAAAGAGTGTCCATTCTACATTATGAAACAATCACTCTGAACCATGAAGCATCATCATTCCTTTGTTCTTCTGGTTACACACTTGGACGAGAAATTAGAACAACTACTCAGGGATTGTAACTATGATGATCCTATCACCTTGAATACACTAATGACTAAAGCTGAGACTGATTTGATGCATGTTAATTCGAGCTTCATGGCTTCCGAGACACTTCTCTACACTAGAAAAGGGGGTTTACTATTTTTAGTAAAAGGAAATTTTCCACCCTTTTCAACTTTGATCACTCAAATTGATCCCTCTGAAGTGGACCTTTGTGCTTCCCAACTTACGCCATTCTTTATCTTTGTATCAACTTGATACAGAGATAACAGGTATCTCTGTCAAGAGCCTTTCTATTCTTCTCTTTTTTTTTAACTTCAATGAATCCTTAGTTATTCATGGAATCATTTTCTCATAATTAGTGAGTACCTTTGATAAAGTTGGGACAATTTCCCCTTCCTGAGGTTTCCCATATTCGATAATCCTCCTGCTGTGTTATTATAAGCTTTTCAGCCACAAGAGGTTTCTTCGTTGTAAAAAATTTGGAGCATGCATGTGAAATTTTTTTCTTGGATCCTCAAGGCACCTGGGAATGCAAAATAATTCAAAAACACCCACATTGATTTGAGTACTGGTTTGTTATATTCGATAAATTCTTCCTTACGGGTTTCAAAGTCTCTTTGGCAAAAAAACTTGTTTTCGGTCTTCAAAAATCTAGATTTCTGTGTGTTTTTACTTTTCCTAGATCATGAATGAAATCAATGGAGGATGAAAATGGTGGAGGCAAAATTCTAGCAAAAATCCGACAATGTATGGAGAAATGTGGGGGAATGAGTGAAAATGTGGCTAAGTCTCATATTTATAATATTTGGAATGGATTGAGGGGGTGGAACACAATTTTTGTCCCCATTTCCCCCTTTGGTTCAAGAAAATAGGTGCACAAAAATTCACCTTAGCATTCTCTTGACAAGTGGCACTTATGCACCGACCAAGAGGAACGGAAGGGGGGGCTAGAAATGAGCTCTTAGAGGCAAGTTTTGGGTCATATGGTGAACCACAGAGCATAAAGGGGGTGGGGATAATTTTTTGGTCCCCATTATACCCTTGTTTTGTGACAATAGGTGCACAAAATTTCACCTTATTCCTATCCTGACACATGGCGAGCATGCGGGAGTAGGTGAGGGGGCTAGTCAACTTAGTCAAAGGGGCTAGAATGAGCCGCCGAGGTCATATGGTGTGATCAACATGAAAAAGGAGGGAGTGAGAATTTTTTTTTCCATTTTTTCATGATGGAGAGGGAAAATTAGGACATAAAAATGTGCCTTAGTGTCATGATGAGACGTTTCATTGAGGAAATTTAACTAAGTACTGAACAACATACCTTGAGAGATAACTTGAAACGACCAGAACTTGAGCTCCCAAATGAATTTTTGCCTGCTTCTTTATATTAATTTGCATGAAAAATGCATTTTGAGAATGATGGAATTCTTCCCATGCCTTTAATATGATTAAAAAACCCTAAAAACATTCTTTTTTCTTGGGACCGCTATATGTGCTTGGAAAGAATGCGCTGCATAGAAAAATGAATGGGGTTTGTGATGAATCTAGTTTTTCCACCATGTAAAGGAGTTAAAATGATTTCCATTATTTTTTTTTGGATCAAAAATCATTTATGATCTCTTAAAATTACCTCTCAAAGTTTGGGTACTCTTTCATGGTATAAGCTCCTCAAGCCTCAAAAACCCACTTTTGATGAATTGGCTCCTAAACCTCCAAATCTTTCCAGAATCTTCCTAAATCAATTGCACTATGATCCTATATCTTAAATATAAATCCTTGATGAATTTGTTCCTTCGACACAGCTATAAATATTGTGCAATTTCCTTAGGAAGGATGATGATAGCCCTTCCTAAGGTTGCTTGAAAACTCACTTTTAGAGACTGCTCCAAAAGTACTTGAATTATATTTTTAATCTTTAATCACCTACATGGAAGGATAACACACACATATGGGCCATTGGAAGGACATGATAGGACTAATACAAGGAATAGGATGACCTGGGAAGTGTCTTGGAAAGGTGTAACATAGAAATTTTTCAACACTAGGGTATGGTTGTCCTATTTTTGCGTGAATTTTTCCCATGTAAAAACACATAAAAACAAAAATATAATTAGTAGTTGAGGTTTTTTTTAGAAATATACATATATATATAATCTTTTCCCATCATATATCATCTTTATGACCAGTTGTCCACTATCTCCACACCTTGTTAAAATTGATATTTTCTCCATTTTACACTTTGACACAAAGCTTAACTTCTACACCCATCAAATGCATGATATAGTTTATCACTCAATTTTTCCATTACCACTCTTGCTTCCTAGCAATGTATCTCTAATGCGTAGTAGTTGTGGTGGTTGAAACTAAAAAGGGAGACAACGTAAATTCTCTACACGTTTAGTGTGCTACCTCTCTAGCCGTCTATCTACTCAACCACTTATGCATTTAATTTACTACAAGCCTTCATGGAATTGCTGAAAATATTGTTTTGTATTTATATGGTGTTCGAGTAGCCAATTTCAAACCACCTATAAAGAATTCAATAGCTAATAACAATGAGTTTACGCTCGTAGAGTTAAAAATTCAATTTTCATAAGTCTATTGGGGTATGGTTAATTTTATTATCAATTGTCATATGCATTATTAATATGTTAGTATGGACATCTATAATTTGTAAGTTGAATAAAGTGATCTATCATTGTTATGTCATATGTCCAATAAATCAATTATGTATCTCATCAACATTAGATTCTAGTTTGTCAATGTCATACTCTCATTCAAGGTTAAGTGATATTTATAGTTTCTTGTTTAATCGTTCAAGTGTTATTTAATAAGACTATAATTGAATTTTAGGAATAGGGTCATTTCTAGTCATAGAGTACCAATATATTTATAATTTAAAGTTATTTTCTTGGAGGGTGATCAACACCTCTCGTTAGTCACCAATGATGGGGCCGCATACAACATTGGTGACACATTTTATATTATTTCAATTGTTTATTTTGAGTGGTGTGTGCAAAAATAAAACAAGGTATTCATTCCCTAATAAAGTTTCAAATGAGGAACATGTGCATTATGGATGATGAGAATAGTTGTATAGGAGGTTAGCTAATTCTAGTGATCCTATGACTGTTAAGATTATCTGACTGTCAGACTTCTTCATCAATCAGTCGGTGAAAGAACATTCAATAGAAGTGAAGGCTGGAACTAGTTGAGTTCTCGTATCTAGGTGTATTGTTGGAATTGTGATCATCCATTGATGGATTCACTGTCGTGAAGTGGATGATCATGTGTAGCAATATCCAGATATCAAGATCTAGAAAATAGTATGCAGACCTAAAAGTATTTTGTGGCACATGATTATGTTTTCAGTGCTCCTTGTCCCATGTTCACACTAAGGGGGATGTTCAAAATTTAGTATTCACACGGTTATTTATTATTTAGGTATGGTAAATATTTAGTGGGTTATATTGTTATCTATTTTTGTAACAACAATATATCGCATAGATCTTATAATTTTATTAGTGGTTACAACAAGAATATGTAATTGGGGATGAGATGTTATAGCTACCCTATAATTTAGGAGATGTGACTCCTATAAATATGTAAGTATTCCTATATGAATAATTGAGAAGAAGAATCAAGTTTTTGTGTGTTAATATTTTTTTTCTCTATCAATTAGACTTAGTCACAATACTTTAGCAATTGGCACCCGATTTTCAATCCTTGGTTGTATTCATTCACAAATTATCCCTTCTTGAATAGTTGGGGCATATCCATATCACCCTTGCTTGTTTTATAAGAATAGGTTTCCTTGAACGATTTATACTGCTATGTACTTTAGTAAGGGAAATGATTCCAATCTGATTTACTTTTTATATTATCCCTAGATCTTCTAAGACACATACCATGGATTATATGCAAATCATACACAAACATCCTCCATTTTCTCTAACACTTGTGGGGAGTTATACATACAGGACAACTCTTGATGCCCAGAATGTGGAAAGAACTATATCTCCATTTAAATTTCATCCTTACCAAAAGAGGACTCATTTTAATAGTAATAATTTAATTGGTAATAATATTAGGTTGAATTATTACCATACAAAAACATTTAAAGATTATTGGGAGGACTATGTTGATGATTACGAGGTCAGAAGAAGAACCTATGATAGGCTATCATTGCGAAAAATAAAAAATTTCATGCTTTATGTAGTCCTTACAGGAATTGTTGATAATGGTTCAGATCCTTTCACTATAGAATTTATGTTATGTTGTGGAGCGTGTTTTCATGTGTGGAAGTGTTAAAGATTGTACACTCGGGTATTATTGTACGGTGGTCCCACAATTGCCGGTGAGTAGGTCAAGGAAATTCAGGGGGGTGAAGCCCCTTCGATAGATGGGGATTCAGCGGTGAATCCCCTGAAGTAAATGTTCATGGGTGGTTTATTATCTCATGGAAAATGTGCTCTTCTGTATATGGCCTATTTTTGGGCCCATCGTTTTTCGGTACCCATTGTTTTGATACCCATAGTTTTTTTCCCATGGTTTTGATACCCACGTTTTTTGCCCATGGTTTTAATACCCATGGTTTTGTATCAAACTACTTAAGCAATTGTCTATTTATATGTCTTATGCATATGATACATATACAAGCAAATGCATTGTAGATGTGCTATGAATTCAAGTGTGAATTCTGGAGAGTTTGTTCAACACAACTCAAAACGGATCTGGGTATTGTATTGAGAGAGCGGAGGCTTGTAATAAAATATGAGCAAGTGATTCTTGGTGGACGTAGCCCAAATTGGGTGAACCACGTTAAATACTATCTTTTTGTGTTGTGTTATTTATTCTGCACTTTTATTTGAGATCTGTAATATTTTCTGCATATTACATTCTATTGTTGTGATTCTGTAAGGGATTATTCCGCATATTTTATCTCTTATTTCGTTTCAATTGGTATCAGAGCCTGGTTTTGGTTTTGCTAAAGTGTTGAATCATAGGGAAAGTTTAATCTTGAGTGGGAGCTATGGAAGATGATGGAAGATCTAGGGTTGATAAATTCAATGGGTAGAATTTCAGTCTTTGGAAGATGCAGATGGAAGATTACCTTTATCAGAAGGATCTTTATACTCTCACTATCTGATAGAAGGTGAACAAACCCTTGAGTATGATAGATGTGGAATGGGATTTGTTGGATCAGAAGGCACTTGGAACAATCCAACTATGTCTTGCATCTTCGGTATTATTTAATGTTTCAAAGGAAAAGACTACAAAAGATCTAATGGATGCATTAGGGAAGTTGTATGAAAAACCCTCTGCCTCTAACAAGATATTTTTAATGAAAAAGTTGTTTAATATGAAGATGTCTGAGAATAGTTCAGTATTAGATCATTTAAATGATTTCAATATGGTTGTGAATATGCTAGCTTCAGTTACAATAGAATTTTATGAAGAAGTTAGGGCTTTATTAATTTTGTGCTCTTTACCTAAAAGTTGGAATAGCCTGGTAATGGCGGTAAGCAACTTGGTTCCAGCTAACTCAAAGTTGAAGTTTGAGGATGTTGTAGGGGTGATTCTAAGTGAGAAAATGAGAAAGAAAAATCTCCAGGGAATCTTCTACTTCAGGGAATGCTTTGACAGTGGAAACTAGAGGGAGATAAAAGAATAGAGGAAACTGATGGAAAATCAAAAGATCGGGCAAGGTCAAAATCCAAGAGCAAGATTGTATGTTCAGAACTATGGAAAGTCTGGGCATGCAAAGAAGGACTATTGGGAGATTCAGGACAAGAAGAAACAACAAGAAGAAAACAAGGAGGCAAATGTGGCATCGGGTAATGTATTTCAGGATGCTTTGATTCTTTCTTTACATAATATTACTGAATCTTGGGTTTTAGATTCAGGGGCTTCTTTTCATGCTACTCCACATAGGCATTATTTTGTTGATTATGTTCAAGGGGATTTTGGGCATTTTTTTCTTGGTGATGATGAGCCTTGTAGTATAATTGGAAAATGTTCTGCTCAGGTTAAGATGCAGAATGGGAATACATGGCTATTGAAGGATGTCAGACATGTGCCTACATTAAGGATGAAATTTGATATCAGTGCGGGGAAATTGGGAAGTGATGGTTGTATTGTGATATTTACAGCTAACTCTTGGAAGGTTACCAAGGGTGCTCTTGTGGTGGCAAGAGGTAAGAAGGTTGGAACCTTGTATTTATCCACTGATAGTACTAATGATTTTAATCTTATGGCTTTAGATGTAGATACAACATTATGGCACTATAGGCTCGGTCATATGAGCCATAAGGGCATGGAAATCATAAAGAAGAATTTTCCTGGATATATAGAAATAAGTTTGGATTTCTTTGAGAACTGCATATATGGGAAACATAAGCGAGTAAGGTTTCTCAAGGTTGGACCTATGAAGAAAGAAGAGTAAGTTAGAGCTGGTACATTTTGATGTGTGGGGGCCAGCTCAGGTATCATCTCTTGGGGGTTCAAGTTATTATGTTACTTTTATTGATGATGCAACAAGGAAAGTTTGGGTTTATTATATTAGAAACAAATCTGATGTATTTGATACTTTTGTTAAATGGAAAGCCTTGGTAGAGAATGAAACAGGTCTTAAGTTAAAATGTCTCAGGTCAGATAATGGAGGGGGAGTATTATAGCAATGAATTTGATGATTATTGTTCTAAGAATGGAATATATAGGCCAAAAGATGGTTCCAGGAACCCCGCAACAGAATGGGGTGTCAGAAAGGATGAACAGAACAATAATGGAACGTGCTAGGAGCATGAGGATACATGAAGGACTACCTCTTTATTTATGGGCAGAAGCGGTGAGCACAACTATGTACTTAATAAATAGAGGACCCTCAAGTGCCTTGGATGGAGGCATACCTAAGGAGGCTTGGTACGGTAAGAAATTTGATTACTCATTTCTTAGAGTCTTTGGATGTGAGGTGTTTGCTACATATTGATAAGGATGATAGGACCAAGCTAGAGGCTAAATCAAAAAAATGCACTTTTATTGGTTATGGTGGTGATTAATTTGGATTTAAATGTTGGAGTATTAAGGACAAGAAAATCATTTGGTCTAGGGATGTGGTCTTTAATGATAAAGTCATGTATAAGAAAGTTGTAGGAAAACAAGGAATTCCAAGAAATAATAGGAAAATGGGACAGTGACCCATGGAAGAATCCAAGAAAGAATATGCAGTGGTAGAGGATCTTCCAGATGGGACAGTGACCCATGAATCAGTTCAAGAACCTACTCAACAGGAACCCCAAACTCCTATAGTGAGGAGGTCTTCTAGGGTAAGAAAAGAACATGAACATTTTTCTCCTTCTCTTTATTATTTATTACTCACTGATAGTGGAGAGCCAGAGAGCTTTGATGAAGCAATGTAGGTAGATGCCAGTAAGAAGTGGGAGCAAGCCATGGATGAGGAGCATAAGTCTCTCATGGAGAACCAGACTTGGGATTTGGTGAAGCTATCAGAAGGAAAAAGAGCATTGCAGAACAAGTGGGTGTACAGAGTTAAAGATGAAGAAGGAGGAAAGAAAAGATATAAGGCCCGGTTGGTGGTCAAGGGGTTTTCACAGAAACAAGGTATAGATTTTGATGAGATCTTTTCTCCTGTAGTAAAAATGACTTCTATTAGAACTTGTTCTTGGAATAGTGGTAGCAAAAGACTTGCACTTAGAATAGTTAGATGTAAATGACTACATTTCTCTATGGGTGATTTTGGAGGAGGATCTATATATGTAGCAACCAAAAGGCTATGAGGTCAAAGGTAAAGACGAGATGGTGTGCAAACTGAAGAAGAGCTTGTATAGCCTAAAAAAAGCTCCACATCAATGGTATAAGAAATTTTATAGCTTCATGATAGAGCAAGGTTTTATTGGATGTCCATTCTGACCATTGCATGTATATTTAAAGAAATTTCAGGATGGACAATTATATTAGCATGTGCTTGTATGTTGGATGACAGCTGATGCTTGATTGCAAGAAAAAACATGTAGGAAATAAAAGTACTCAAGAAACAACTAAGGTGAATCCTTTGATATGAAGGAATTTGGGGGCTGTCAGAACAAATCCTTGGTATGAGGATAACTCAGGATATGAAGGAACATAAAGCTGACTTTATCTCAGGAAGAGTACATTAAGAAGGTATTGGATAGGTTTAACATGCAAGATGCTAAACCAGTTGGGACTCCTTTGGCAGGCCATTTTAAGTTATCAAAGGAGCAGTGTCCCAAGACAGATTAGGAAAGATACCATATGTCCAAGGTACCTTACTCATCAACGGTTTGCAGTTTCATGTATGCTATGGTATGCACTAGGCCTGATATTGCCCATGCAGTAGGAGCTGTGAATAGATTTATGAGTGATCCAGGTAAAGAGCATTAGCAAGCAGTAAAGTGGATCCTTCGGTATTTGAGAGGGACCATGGGGACAATTTTATGCTACAGTGGATCAGACACCACTTTACATGGTTATGTAGATTCATACATGGCTGGAGATGTAGACATCAGGAGGAGCATGACAGGCTATATTTACATTGTAGGTGGGACAACAGTAAGCTAGATTTCATGACTACAAAAGCTAGTGGCTTTGTCAACCACGGAGGCTGAGTATGTTGTTGCCACAGAGGCAAGCAAAGAGATGATTTGGTTACAACAATTGCTTGAGGAATTGGGGCATAAGCAGGAGGAATGTAAGCTGCATAGTGATATTCAAAGTGCTATACACCTAGCTAAGAACTCTGCTTTCCACTCCAGGATGAAGCATATATAGTTGAGATATCACTTCATCAGGATAGCTTTGGAGGAGGATACGTTGAAGTTAGAGAAGATTCATACCAGTCAGAATCCTGCAGACATGATGACTAAGGTGGTCACAAGGGATAAAATAAAGCTATGTTCAGCTTTGGTTGGCCTTCGCGGATGACAATGAAGGGTTAAGAAGCTTTCTCAGTGGAAATCAACCTCCAAGTGGGAGATTGTTATGTTTGTGGAGCCTATTTTCATGTTAGAGTGTGGTACACCTTCTATGTGTTACACTCGGATATTTTTACGGTGGTCCCACTCGCCGGTGAGCTAGTCAGAGGGGTTCGGGAGCGAAGCCCCCGAAGTAAATTTTCATGGGTGGTTTATTAACCCATGGGTAATGGATAATCATTATGGGCTATTTTTGGGCCCATGGTTTTTCGGTACCCATTGTTTTGATACCCACAATTTTTTTTTTCCCATGGTTTTGATACCCACAGTTTTTCCCGTGGTTTTGATACCCACGGTTTTATATCAAACTACTTAAGCAATTATCTATTTATATGGTCTTATGCATATGATACATATACAAGCAAATTCATTGTAGATGTGCTTTGAATTCAGGTGTGAATTCTGTAGAGTTTGTTGAGCATAGCTCCAAATGGATCTGGGTATTGTATTGAGAGAGTGGAGGCTTGTAATAAAATCTGAGCAAGTGATTCTTGGTGGACGTAGCCCAAATTGGGTGAACCACGTTAAATAATGTCTTTCTATGTTGTGTTATTTATTCTACACTTTTATTTGAGATCTATAATATTTTTTGCATATTAGTTTCTATTGTTGCGATTCTGTAAGGGATTATTCTGCATATTTTATCTCTTATTTCCTAACATTTCACATTTATTTGATAGGTAACATATCTATTCTTTGCACACATGTATTCATGCAGTATATTGATATTTTTGCAAGACATTCATATATTGGTACATGATGATAGGATTCAACTTGGTTCCTTACATAAATCTTCTGTGGGCATCCTTCTACTCTATACAAGTGCTTTTTTTCATTATATGTCAATCTACACCTTCCTTAGCATGCTTGATTCCATACACAATGTTTATTGCTACCTATTAGGTTAAAACATGACTAACACATGTCTTGTATAGTGCTAACCTATCTTACTAATTTCCTTATCACTTTTGTTGTGTTCTTTAACCATCTCATATATTGTAGCTACTACTATTTTATACGGATTTTTTACTTACTTGTTTTACAACATGCTTTGACTTGATTATATTGTGTGATTACAATACAATAATTGTTTGTTACAACCTAATTTCCTTCCTTATCTTGTAAAATTATGGGTGTCCCATGATTGTGGATATATGCCTATAATGCATGTACGTGCTTGGTTTTTTGAATGTGACACATTTTACATCCTACTATGATTGTCTTATGACACTGTAGGTGTCTCATGTTTTTGGTTCTATGCCTACATATGACTTATGTCTATACTATATGGCCTACTCATCTTTACACTACTATTTCCATTATTTCTTCTGACATACTTGATATTTCTAGGATGTTTTAATACTTTTCCTACTATGGAGTGTGACATGATTGAAACTTTTCTTTGATGGGTCTATTTTATTTACACATGTATTCTTGCTTGTTTCTTGTTGCATGTTGCTATTTTTTCACATCACGGTTTATACCATGCACAACCCCTTTTGTATATATATATTCTCAAAGGTGGCCACTATTTCATCCTTCTATGATCTCCTACAATGATGATCAAACATAGGTACATGTGTACACATCTATTATTTTTATCTGCGTGCCCAAATGATTTATCATAGGTTCCTTAAAAGAGGGGTCATTCATTAGGGTATTGATGCATGAGCATCATCAAAATAAGCATCAAAGTTTCAAATTTTCCCTTTTTTCAGATTTATGAGGTCAAGTTAGCTTGCTATAATGTGCTGAGATCATGAGAAGAATTCTTAGTTGTTCAAGATGGTCAAAACTTCAAATTATTAGTTTCTTTCCATTTTCTAAATTCAAAATTCTAAGTATGTCAAAGGGACAAGTATGGTTTTTCAAGCATACTTGAAGGTATTTAAGTGTGTGTGTGTGAGTGTGATTAGACACGTGAAAAATATTCCTAGAGTGAGTGAGAGAAAATAAGTTCTTAAACATTTTAAAAAGGCTTCATGATTTTATGTATGGGCATGTGGAAACCTAAGAGTTAGTTAGGGTTATGTCCAAAGGAGAGAGAATGAGATAAAATATCAAAGAAAGAAGTGGTTGTATTCACTCCTCAAGAAATGGGAGGATGAAAGAAGGAGGAAGTATGAAAATTTGTAATAGATATATATGATTTAATATGAGATACACTATGTTTTTGCATGAAGTAGGAATGTAACTCTGGAAACATAGATAAAGAAGGGTGAATTGAAACAAGAAATCCTCATTTCCTTGAATGCATGGTTAATTCCTTGTCTCTTTATATCTATGCATGTTTGTAAAAGAAGGTTGTTGATGATTCCAACATAGTGAGACTCTACATGTAAGTAATAGTTGTAAGGTAATGTTGATTTTTTAGAAGACATACTCTATTAAGTGCATGGACTGTGTTTTTTGCAAGGACTCCTTAATATAGTGGATTTATGATCTTAATGATGATTTTTTTCAATAACAATCTCAATGAAGAAGGTTTGAGGATGTGATTGCAGGGTGTTAGAAAACGTCCTTACTCTATTTTGGTGTTATTTCTTCAACAAACTCATTGTAAACCTCATCATGACTGTTCTCCTTTAGTGTGGTCTTAGAAATAAGATATGGATTTAAATTTAAATATGCATGTGTAAATATAATCCTTAGGAGGTATTAAATCTATGATGAAGGTAAATTATAAACCGTTGCTTGAGACTCTGTTCCTTGGTATAAATTGAGCAGTGTCCCATATTTGAAACCCACTTTTCACAGACCACTTTGTTTGCAATCTTGTTTGATTACATTGTCTTCTATTGCTTGCTTTCTGACTTTTTCTACTAACACCTGTTACTAGCCACTTTGTTTGCATGTGCCTTGGTTTCTACCATGCACATCCCCTACCCCATGTAGGTATCCACTTCATATCTCATCATCAAGTCCTCTCCTTTAAGCCATGCATTCTCCTACAATCATCTCATGCACCCTAAATGAGGAGGGACATACATTGGGTGAACAAATCACCCCTACATAAAAAGTCTTAAAGCTACAACACAAATCTAATAGTATATAGAAACATTGCACAGAGGTTACAGTCACATAATTGGTCCTAGAATCTAAACTTGGGTCCTCATCATAACACAAACATACACTAGTGCCCAGACATCAAATAGTAGCGCTGGGTGCCTGTGTCCTCCTCTAGGTTCTAATGTCTTGGGAGAACATAAGTCACCTTATCATATCAACACAATTCACAAAGGTCTTCAGAGCATTTATATAGTTACACGAACATTTGCCTCCAGTCATATAATGCATTCAATCTCCTTAGTAGGTACAATTCAGAACCAATTCAGAACAAATCAGGGACAAAAGACAAGATGAGCAAATCAGGATACAATGGATAGCTGGTGATTAGGGAAGAGTCATGGAAGGAGAGTAAAACTAGACCTCTCTCCCCAACACTTTCTCTTTGGCACGCATGAGATCACCCAAAAAACTCACACTTGGCGCGAGATCACCCAAAAACTCGCACTTAGCATGAGATCACCCAAAAAACTAGTTATCAGTGTGAGATCGCCCAAAAAAATCACTCTTCACAACATTTCAAGACACATTTCTATCCTTTTACACTCTTTTACATCAAGTGCACACTTTCCTTTATTACTACTTTTACACACTTTTTCATACTTTGCTCATATTTTTCATATACATGAATTTGACTACTCTTTTGCTCTTCTTTTGCAGGTGCGTCCTTAATACACAATAAGAAGCAGGCTATCAATACGCAAATAGGAGAAGCACACCAACATAGGTTACAAAGCACAATGCATACGCTTCACCCCTAGGGTCATATTTCCTTTCCTAGTCTCCACACTTGACTTTGCAATCACTTCACGCTTCACTTGTCCACTCAACATGCTATTCACCGCTATACTTCTCTACATGATCATAAGGTACAAAAATTCTATCTAATTTATGTTATCGATTATTCACTCAAGAACATAAAGTGGGGGGAAAATGTAGACACAAATTTTCACTCACTTGGGAAGTACATTTATAGGTCCTAAAATCATACTAGAAGTTTACATGATTCCTAAGTAAGAAAACTAGTAATTGACAACTATCCTTGGCCTCTAGCTTTGTCTCTTGTTTTCTATTTTTCTTACACACCCTTTGCACCAGGGATGCAAAACTTTATTGATTTATTTTTTATGGCTTCAGACACCAGTAGCCTTATGCAGACATCTTGGACTACGATCAAGGGATTCTATTTAGTCTTGAGTGTCCCTAGATGGTTTTTCTCTGACACTCAGGTCCCTTTTATCTTTTATCTTCATGCACTTAGGGGGTCAAGCTCTTCTGCGCTTGTCCCTCTATTAGCCTTGACAAGTTGGAATCCTAAAAATTCAGAGGTTTCACTGTTTAATCAGGGGTTGACCAAAGTACTTAAGGATTACCTATCGTCGAGTTCGGGACTTGAATTCCAAAGGAATTAAATTGCATCTAAAGGGATCCATCTAGCATTCGCAATTTAAGGGACATAGGATGCATGCTTTTACACTACATGAAGGGCCAAGTTCATTATAATCCATCTACACAGGTTCTATTACATTGACTAATTTTACATTAAACCTCATCAAGTGAAACTTGCACAATGGAATGCTAGGGCATCATTCGATCACAGGACACTCTAAGAACTACATGGGGTATCTGACATAAAGTGCATCACTCGGTTGGAAGGGTCACTTTTGAAAGTAGTTTCCATTCAAAGAAGGTAGACCACCCATTCTGACATATTCCTTTTTAGGTTTCGTACGATGTCTGAAGGTTCTGTAGCACGAACTTCTATTTCATTACGTTACAGGTGTACCTTGGCAATCCAAGAGGCATACATAGAGGATCAACATCAGAACACATTACCTTGCGACACAATAAAAACTAGAATCCAGAGCTTTTGCTCATGAGTCATAGGGTGCTCAAATGCTTGGTTCTAGTTTCACTCTAACGCCCAAGCACTACTGGTGTCCATCACTTTACACATTCAACATATGCGAGTTATCATGAATTTATGTGGTTGAGTGTCATATGTACATGCAATATTGTTTTTCAGGTTCATCACTGTACATTCCTGGCTAGAGTCAAATCCAAAATGATAGATATTAGCTAAGTCGTGAAGCTTCTCTATCGCATTGCATAGGATATTTAGACTCCCCCTCTAAATCTTGAGAGGTTGTCATTAGTGCCACTATAGTACATTAGCATTTATATGGGCACTACTCTACCACTATTGAGAGTGTGGCAGATACAAATTAAATTAAACAATGCTCTAGATCATTGTGAGTTTCATGAATCTAAGTTTTCATTGATTCGTGCATTGACGATCTTTACTCTTCTATGACCTCGATCATGTTAGTTTTTCACTACCCATGGATCATTTGTCAGATTACTTCATGAATCAACCATGTCTTTATGTTTATGCACCTCTCTTCCATAGGGGTTTAATACTATTACATTGTGTGATCTGTATTTGAACTATTTTGTGCCTTTTTGCAGTCATTTTCATTACATTAGTTTTATGCAATTACAGATTTTGCAGCAGTTCATCGTTTTGGTTAATTTAGTTGTAGAATGTCCAATAATTAACTAAAATTGATTGAGGATTAACACAACCTTTGTTTGGGTGATGTTGTGCATGGTCTTATAAGTTGTCTACGTGATTGTTCATGACTTGCAAGATGTTATGAAAATTTATTCATGTGGCTCTTCCAAGTCTTTTGCTGCACTTTTTAGCAAAATCTTACGCAACATTATTCGTATTTATTCATATGAAGTCTTCACCTTCGTTTTGGTTGCGTGGATTAAATTTGTTTGAAACATATGGAAGGCTTGCTTCACCTCATCTTGGCACACACATTGCCGATGTACCACTGAAACTTCATTACTGGTTGCTCCAACTATATGGTATCCATATTTCATTAATAAATTTCTAATTGAGCTACACATGTTCAACTCATGTTGATATCAGTTTCTCCTCAGTGTCTGAATTTGGATGTCTCGATACTCCATAGCCTTAAGTTGATGTCTGTTAAGCATTGTTCTGGCTCTTATGGTTGAATGGTGTTAGTCAAAACATGGCAGCTCATTTTCTGTGCTTTTTTGGATTCGCTTAAGTGTAGATCTGTATTTAGCCCTAATAGTTCCTTTATTTCACGTGAATTGATTAGAGGTCTCAAAGGATACATCCCTTTACCCTCCTATTCTATGAACTATTGTCCCTGTACATTTGTGTCTCTCACTAAAACCACCTTGTAACACTAGTTTAGTCCATACCGTTGTTAGCTCATAATTTTCCAAAAATGGCCATGCTCTTGTTACTAAGTGCACTTCATGGAGTTTTGTAAATCAATTTTTGCTATATGTGAACCTCTGTATCTATATTAGGAACCATCTGTTTGTGTGATTTTAATCAAAGTAATATCAATTTAATTTATTTGAGTTTTATCCATATCGTCGAACCACTTCTTTGTAAACTCACCTCTATCTCTAGTAACTTCTAAAAAGGCACCTAACACTCAATTTTTCAAATCATGTTTTGAAGGATCATCTAAACATGGACAGTGACATCAATGTACCACCAACCTGATCACATAACTCTTTAAATGAAACTTATCTCACCCATTATTATAGAGAATTACTTAAAGATACTCCTTATCTAGAAGTGTATGTGATATGTTTTGGCCTCCACATCTGAAAAGAATTACTCATCGAGAGATCCTAAACTCCATGCCTCAAGCATCAATCATAAGTGAATAATATTCTCTCAAACACATCCCTAGCTCATTTCATCTTAACATTTTTTTACAAAGTAATCTAATAGATGAGTTCTTGTTTCATAATGGACACGATTTATTCCTAAAGGCGATGCATGAGGTTCAATTGTAATATGTCAACCAACTCCGGGTACTCCTGCCCTAATCCATGACTAATTTCCGGGTTAATCAATGGACCTTTTTCACGCTCCCCAACCTCGACAATATGTAGTGCAAGTTTTTTAACTAGCTAGCCCCTTTGCCCTTTTAAAATTATGGATATTAACCTACAATCTCAATTAAGGTGGGTGATTGTTTTTTCACATAAGTTTCCCATTTATTTTGCATTATTAAATTAACTATTTGGGAATAATTTGTAATGCAAATTTCACTTTATTTTGAATTACTAATATTTCACCTCAAACCTTGAAGGATGATTTAGCATATCTTGTGACATTGTCTTAGGCTCATCCTATTCAAGAAGAGAGTGTTGAAGAACTCTGAATCTTAGAATACATATTATGAATTTATCTCACACACACAGCACTTCAATGGTAAGGACTAACAATATACAAATCAACTGTCAACGCTCTTTAGTATCTCACGTTATCAGTATTATTATTAAGCACAATTCATAATAGATACAAAATTTTAAAGTAAAGTCTTGATGTGTTCTTTGCTTCCAACAAGGATTACCATTGATGGTCCTAAAGCCACTATTGTCACGTGATTATCAAGCTCATAAAAATGCTAAGAGTAAGAACAATATGTCAATAAAATCACATGGAACTAACACCAAGCTAATCATGTTAGGACATCTATCTCACTTTACTTCCCTTATCAACTCGTCCAATGATAGTGCTTAGGATTATCACTACTTCTAGTGGGTGCATGTATTGTTACCTGTCCATACTGTATTATGCATGATTTGCACATCATGCATTACATTAGTTACTCTGCTTAATTGCAATTTATTTCCAATTCGTGGAGATAAATCTGTTATCAAGATGTAAATAATTGACTGGCAATGAATTAAATTAGAACAAACCCACCACTTCATTAGCAGATGTGTAACTTATTCCTAACTTAAATGAAGATGTTGTGGTTAGCATAAGGTTGTATTGATAATATATTAGATCTAAGGCATACATGCAAATAAAAATGGCTATTCTACCAGAAGAATCGTATACATAAACAAGAGATATAAATCAACACTAGATTTAAAGTGGTTCACCCAGTGTGAGATACATCCACCAAGAAATAAGTCAATACATACATATCCAAATCTTTGACAAGATATATAATTGAAGATTTACAATCTTCCACACCTCTTACGATGTACAATACTTATCTTAGTCTCTCAATTATTATTAAGTTTCTTCTCCAAGAATTCTCTCTCTCACAATTATTGATCACAATAATCATCAACTTTTGCAAGTTTACCTTAATCGCTTACTTCTAAGCCCTAGCATTTCAATCACTTATATAGGTGTATACAAACTTAGGGCACTTAGACACATGTAATTACAATCAATAGATCTGCTTTAATGCTAAAAATAGATCTAATTCCCGAGAGTTAAATACAAAAGATACCATACACAAGGTAACGATGGTTCACCCAGTGTTAGCCCTAACAGATGTCAATTCCTTCTTTCCTGACTGAAATACGGTCACAGGTGACTGATGTCGGTCACCTCCATAACCAACTTTCATGGTTACAAATGTCTCTTTTTCCTCTAAAGTTTAATATTGCATGTTAATCTGAAGTAATTGAGCTCCACAACTCAACAATCTCCCACTTGGAGATACAATTACTACACTATACCTATACAATTATCATTCTTGGATTCAATTTCCTTAGATTTGATCTTCTTCCTCTTCAAGTCTCAAACTCGAAGGACCAACAAAATACTGGAGTGTAAGCTCCAACTTCTCCTTTGCTAATGATGTCTTCGTTAGCATTTCCTGACTATCCTAGTATGGGTAATCTGATGCCAGGTTCTCCAATACCGGGGGGGGGGGGGTCGTATGAGGGGGGGGGGTGATACCTCTAAATGGGTTACTGTTTTCCAGCAAGTCTACAAAATCATGCCAGTGAAGCAATTTTCCACAACTCAATTAACTCCCACTTGGAGATAAATTGCTGCACTATACTGTACAAATCCTTCCTCTGATCCTTCCCTTGGCCTGTTTCTCCCTCCTCAAGTCTCAAACTCGAAGACCAACATAAGTGGAGTGTAGATCCAACTTATCCTTTGCCAACGACTTCGTTAGCATATCCGCATGATTTTCCTTTGTATGAATTTTCTCCAACTTCAACTACCCATCCTCCAATACCTGCCGTATGAAGTGATATCTCATCTGAATGTGTTTCATTCTAGAATGAAATACTAAGTTCTTTGCGAGATGAATCCCACTTTGAATATCACTATACAATCTACAATCCTCTTGCTCCTTTCCTAACTCTTCTATGAACATGCTCATCCATATCATCTCCTTGCTAGCCTTTGTAGCTGTAACATACTCAGCCTCTATAGTAGACAAAGCCACAACCTTCTGCAATCTTCAGAAATCTAGCTAACTGACGTCCCACCTATTGTGAAAAATATATCCAGTAGTGCTCCTTCTACCATCTAGATCTCCAACCATATTTGAATCAACATAGCCACATAATGAAATATTTGAACCTCCATAGCATAACTGCATGCTAGATGTCCCTCTCAAATACCTGGGTATCGATTGGACTACTTTCCAATGCTCTTTACCTAGATTAGCCATAAATCTACTCACAACTCCCACTGCCTGTGTAATGTCTGGTCTGGTACAAACCATATCATACATGAGACTCCCAACTGCTGAAGCATATGGAACTTGTGTCATGTATTTGACCTCCTCATGTGATGAAGGACACTGATCTTTTCTCAATTTGAAGTGTCTAAGCCATAGGTGTACTCACAGGTTTTGCAATCTTGCATGTTAAATTAAACCTTTCCAACACAATTATTGATATAAATCATCCTGAGACAAATACAATTTCTTGTTCTTCCTATCTCTGTGTATATTTGCATGCCAAGGATTCTTTTTACAGCTCCTAAATCCTTCATAGAAAATGTGTGAGCTAGCTTTTCTTTAAGCTCACCAATGTCCTTCATACTAGATCCTGCAATAAGCATATCATCCACATACAATAACAAAATAATATAGCTCCCATTTTCAAGCTTCTTGAAATAAACACAATGGTCAGATTCACATCTCAAGTAACCATGCTCATGCATGAAACTATCAAACCTCGTGTACCATTGCCTTGGAGCTTGCTTGAGTCCATATAGACTCTTTCTCAACCCGCACACTAATTTTTCCTTACTTTTGACTTCATAACCAAGTGGCTACTGCATATAAATCTCTTCATTCAAATCACCATGAAGGAAAATCATCTTCACATCTAGTTGCTCTAAATTCAAACATGTACTGAAACTATACTCAATACTAGTAAAAGTGTGGAATTCATCTTTAACAACATGAGAAAATATTTCACCAAATTCAATACCTAATTTTTGTGTAAATCCCTTTTCTACAAGTCTTGCCTTCTATATATTTATGTCCACCCTCTTCTTCCTTTAATCCATGTAAACCCACTTGTTCTACAATTTTCTCTTACATGGTGACAATTTAACCAAATCCTAAGTTTAGTTATGTTCCAAGGAGTCCATCTCGTCATCCATGTCATGTTCCCACGAGTACATGAGACTTATTCTATATTGTTTCTTCAAAACTTTCTGGTTCACCATTACTAGTCAATAATAAATAAGATAGAGAAGGTGTAAATCTTTCTATAGGTTTACTTATCCTTTGTGACCTTGTCACAAAAGTTTGGGGCATTGGAGGCTCATTCTGGACCTCCTAAACATTTGTTTCCAATTTTGATAGTGACCGACGCTGGTCACCTGTAACCGATGTCAATTTTGCTAACCAATGTCAGTTTGACTCTTCTGTGACTGATACCAGTTCAGCTGACCAATGTCGGTCAGGGGTCAACCAACACCTGTTATTGTGTAACCCTATCGGTATTATTTTTAAATCTGAGAGTTCATTTTCATTCACAAACTTCTCAACCAGTTCATCCTTGGGTACCAAAATTTGATCCCTATACATTCTCTTTTCATTACATTTAATATCACGACTCCTAATAATTTTAGAATTATCTAAATCTTGAAAATCAGAATCCGAAATCACCAGATCCATAACCAATGAAAGTACATATCTTGAATTTTGGATCCAATTTTTTCTTATTTTCCTTTTTAATATGCATAAAATCTTCTGAACCAAAAAATTTAAGAAAAGAAAGATCTACCTCTTTTCCGGTCAAAGCTTCCTCCGGTATTCCTCCATCTAGTGAACTTGAAGGCACACAGTTAATAAACTAAACCGCTTGTATCGACTACTTCTTCCCGAAACGGTAAGGGCAATCCATACATGTATCATCATAATTCTAACATATTCCATGACTGTCCTGTTCATTCTCTCTTGTAACACCGTTCTCTTGTGGTGTTCTTGAAACCATGTTTTTCTCTACGTATTTCATTCATTGAATGATAATCATTGAAAGCCTTGCTACAGTATTCACCACCATTTTCAGATCTAAGGCACTTTAACTTTAAATTTGATTCATTCTCAACAAGAGTTTTCCATATTTTAAAAGTATCAAAACCATTAAATTTACGTTTAATACAATAAACCCATACCCTTCTTGTAGCATCAGCAATGAAAGTAACATGATACTGGGATCCTTCATGAGAAGCTACCTAGAGTTGGTCTCCACACATTTAAATGTACAAGCTCCAATTTATGCTCCTTCTTAATTACCCCAAATTTGAGAAATCCCACTCTCTTTTGCTTTCCAAAGATACAATGCTCACAGAAATCAAGATCTAAATCTTTAAAATCTGATATCTTACTCTTAGCCTTTAAGATTCGCATTCCTTTTTTACTCATATGGCCCAACCGATTATGCCACATGCATGCATCTGAATATGAAGTAGATAACACAGAAAAGGACTTAATAACACAGGTAGATAAATATAACATTCCTACCTTCTTACCTCTCGCCACAACAAAATCACTCTCGGTGACTTTCCAAGAGTCTCATGTGAACAGTAACCATGTACCCCCAGATTCACCTAGCTGCCCTGCATAAATATGATTCCTCCTTGAGGCTTCGTACATGCCTCACATCTTTCAATACCCATGTATTTTTATTCTACAATTTTAAATGAACTTCCCCTTTACCGGTAATACTACAAGGTTCATCATCATCCAAATAAACATGTCCAAAAATTTCCCTAGACATAATTTATGAAATAACCCTTATTAGGGGTTATATGGAAAGAAGCTCATGAATCTAAAACCCATGATTCTTTTCTATTATCTAAAGAAAGAATAAGAGCATCTTGCATTACCTCTGTCGTAACAAGATTTGCTTCTTTACCTTTCTCTAGTTGTTGGTTCTCTTTATCCTTTGACCAACAATCTTTCTTTGCATGTCCTTTCTTTCCACATTTCCAACAAGTAATTCTCTTACCTCTGGATTTAGATATGATATCCCTTGACTTTGATTTCACATTACTCTTACTCTTGGATCTCTCCTTCTACCTGCCCCCGCTTTCTACATTTAAATCATTCCCAGATGACAATTCCTCTGTACTCTTCCTGTTAATTTCTTCATTCAAGATTATACTAACCACATCAACAAACTTCAAAATATTATACACGGCAATACAAATCCTTCAAACACGGCAATACAAATCCTTCAAACATACTGATTGACTGCGTGGTCAGCAGGTGTCACAGACTTCGGGATGGCTTTTTTTACTCTGCCTCTGCCTGGGGATGGGTACACAGATCCTTAATATTAGACGCGGCTAAATTTATCCATGGCCAAGGATGTGTACAACTTCAATGTTGATTTGGTGGAGATGCTTAGGGCTCTTACACGAGAGGCATGACCCATTCCACTATATTGTCTCCATCTCTTACTCCACCAAAACATGGCCTTCCACCAACCGACTTATGATGATGTGAGAACTATCAATATTTTTAATATTTCAAAATTCAGAAACCTTGCACCTATTTAAAAAAATTCGAACTTGGGTAGGTGAAAATTTACCATTTCTTAGACTCTAACATCATAACAAAGAAACCCATTAAAGGAAAATTGAGCTTGTCTATCAAAACATAGAAAAAATATAAGCGCATCCTTTTCATTTTGATGCAACTCCATATCAGAAATGCGAAATTAGTATGCAAACGAATCTGGGTTTCCTCTCTCAGAAACTGTAATATGTCAAAACCCATGGAATGCAAAAAGATCCAACAATGTCAAGTAAAAACAACATTGTATATATACCCATAAATTAAGAACCCATTGTTCATAGTACATATGGAAGAAATTCATAAATATCATATGTGATATGAACAAAAAACATGCAACTGAAAATAGCGCTCTGTATATAAAAAAACCCACAAAAAACCCTTTGTTCAGAGTACAACTGTCAGAAATGCATCAAGGCATATACTAAAATCGCTGAAATTTAGCCACATCATGGGAGCGAAATAGTTTTTCATACAAACAATATTGCCAAACTGAAATAACATCATCCCCAAAGCTTTTCATAGTAATACGAAAAAAGGAGAATTACAAATGCCCTACAACTTTCTTCCCAAAGTCGCTTGATACGAAACCACAAACAAAATGTCCTACATGTCATCTCTACAATGAAAACAAAGGGTTTCACGCTGAAACGAGTTTCCTACAAAAAATATAGCCAAACTGAAATAAAATTAAGTAAAATTATGGGGGAAAATATGCCCCTTTGAAAACTTGCAAGCTATGACGGTGCATACCTTTTCCCACAAAACTCCACCTACGCATGCACAACCCAATGTCTTTGGAGACATGACATTGACACTCGAAACACCATCATTTCCCGCAACACTCCAGCGCATCCAAAACACAGTTTAGGGTTCCGGGGATGATAGATGATCCATGATGGCACATATAAACCAACTCCTTTTTTTACATTTGCCAGGAGGTAGTATGCTTTGCCATGTAGAAAACAGACGCTCAGATCGCCACGTGGATGGTTGCAGACGAGTCATACGTCAACGTCGTCTCTCAAATCATCCCCGACGTCCATTCACCTGTGGCTTGTCAGTTGCAAGAGGCTCTTTCTTACTTATAGCATGCCTTTTGGTGTAATTAAATTAAATTCACTAAATTAAAGGGTGGAGGATAACCGAATCGGTGACAAAGGCTTGTTGTGAGGTGTAGTGTTAGGCTTACGATCCTAGTGCTACGTCTCTAATTCGATTCTCACCATGGTCTACCAAAACCCTTTTCGTTTACCACCCGAAGTTTCGTTTACCATCCAAAGTTTGAGTCAATGGGGTCTTTGGCTAATTGGTAACGGTCAGGATTTTACTAAGAGGAGGTCTAAGGTTCAAACCCCATTGGTCGGCCTGAGCATGAGGAGTAATCTAACCGGAGTCCATGTGTGTTACGAAAGTACTTCGACCAATGTCTTTGAGTGTGTGCCAACTGTATGAAGGTAGTATGAAACCTAAGCTACAGTTGTATGAAGGTAGCATGAAACTTGTGAATCTGGTGGTCCCTTCCTCACACCAAGGTAAAGTTTACCGTATGCCCCAGTCATACAAAGGCAATATGAAACGTAGGTTCCAGCTATACGAAGGTAGTATGAAACTTGTACACCTGGTAGTCCCTTCCTCATACGAAGCTAAAGTTTAGAGGTGCTGGGAGAGTGAGCTTAAAAATGTAAAATGTAATAATTCCTCGTAATAAAAATAAATTAAAAAATTCACATAAGTAAGCCGCTTTCATGGGAATGTGTTTGAATTTCACTTCGTGAGGCCGTTTTCACGGGAATGGGAAAGGGGCTCAATTCCCCAAATATAGACTGTCGGCTAATAATAAAATAAACATAACTATATTTACAGTTCATCAATGAAATCAAATGCTTTACAATCAGAAAATGGAGCAGAAGAGAAGCTTTGGCAAAATCCATTTTGACCTCGTCGTAGTGCTTCCAAATATAGCCGAACCCGACGCCGCTGATTTAGCAGAACCGCGGCCTAAATTAAGCGGGCTGTCAACGGACTGCACTGATGTACAGCGGTTCAAAGGGGCCAAATTCCTCCGCCCTCTGCTCCTCGGCGTCTCTTTCTCACACAAAATTTTCTCCTCGCATTGGGACTTCTGTTGAAAATTGACAGTTTTGGGCTTCATTTTCCCAAACATTTGGCCCTCCTGGTAATTACAGGAAACCGACCTCTTCAGAAAAGAGTTATCCGCCCGATTATTGTTGGGATTCCCTACTTGTTTGAGACGGATGTCCTCCATCTTCATTGGTGCTGTTTTTATGAACCCCGGGGTTAATAATTGCTATGATATTTTGCACTGGAGGTGTTCTCCCTATGAGAATACCCCTATCGGAAAACGAGACAGTGATCTCCTTAAGCACGTGCCAGAGAGGATGCAAACTCAGGTGAAATTTGCACTGTTCGCAATTGTGGGGTTTTGGGTCCTGGAGGAAACTGTTGGCCTCAAATGGTTGGTATGGTCCCTGTTCCTGATGACGAGAGGGTGAAGAATAGTGTGGGAGCCGAACAATGGAGCAGATCGGTTATGGAGCAGGACACTAATCGTCTCACTCTCGCCTACTTCGCCATTTCAGGCCTCGACATCCTCAATGCACATTTGTTGCTATGTTATTTTCTGTTAAGTGTCGAATGCACCCTCAAATTCGAGATTCTCCTACCAGATATTTTTTATCAAAATCGATTAAGTGACAGTGTGGCTGTTACCAGGAGACCCGATGAAATTTATTTACAAAGATTCTCTTTAGAGATCTTCTTGCTATTTGATGTAACTCATGGAAGAGAACCTCATAGAGGCGGGCCTGTTTCATATCAGAATATTCATGAAACACAATTTACTCTGCTATTATATGAGCTTCTTCAGCGTGTCACCAAGTTGGCAAGCATAAAGTTTTCTGTTGGAATAATCACGCCTTTCAGGCTATAGCTGAAACGTTTGCACCGTGTGTTAGATGCTGTCCCCAAATCTGATGAAGGAAAAGGTTGTGTATCATCACTGTAGATGCCTACCTGAGCTAGGAGCGTGGTGTAATCCATATGTCTCGTGTCCGAGCTTCAAATCATGGGGTTGGTTTGTAGCTGTTTTTCACTGCGTGATTGTGGCGCTAGCTCGAGCTCGCAAAGCACTTTGGGTTAATGGCAAGCAACGTCATTGAAACAATCATATGCATATGGAGATGGGGTTTTAAACCAAGCATGTTAAATCTACTCCTTGTAATAGTTTTCTACCTTCTTTCAGTATCTTGAAATGAATTTTCTTTCCTCTTGAATGGCGCCTAGACTAGATGTTTTCGTGGTTGTTTATATCACTGCCTAATTGTGTGGTTGTTCCTTTAAATCTCATTCCAATTTCGCTGATTTTGCTTGGAATGTTCCTTCCTCTCTTATAGCTTACTCTATTTCATATTTGTCTAAATGGGTTACTGCCATATTGAGTGATGCAGTCTAGTTCGTAGGGAAGGAAACATTATTGAGTTTTGTTTGCTTATATGACTTTCTTTTAAAAAGAATTCTGTGATGGTAATTATAATTGAAGGTTACTAAATAGAAGGTTAAGCCTACATACCTCTTTTGGTTGAATAAATACGCATTTCTTGTTTAGGGCTCTCTTGTTTTGCTAAAAGGTACATTAATAGTGACGTTGTGTCTAAAACTTGTTTAAGCCTATGGGCATTCCTTACTTTATGTTTGATTAGAAAATGGCATTTGGGGTTTGTTTTAGAACTGTACATTGTTGACTGTTGTACCTAGTCTAGATGAGGGATAACCTGGCGTCTATTTTGGCCTCCACGTGTTGAGAGTATTACTATACCTAATTCTTGATGTAAACTCTTGTATGATTAAAGCAAGGGGAAACATTGTAAGTTTAACTGAATGAAATCTTTACAATTTTTATTAAGGGTCGCAAGCAAGCTATTACTAGCTAGACTGAAACAAAAGTTGTAGGTGAATCCATGGTACTGGACTCGTGAACTCGTTTCCTGTTAGATGACAGCTGATTTCAGTGATAACATCATAGGTGGTTGTTATTTTTATCTGTTTGATATTTGCTAAGACTTTTCCTCGATAAGCCCACATGGATCGGGTAAAATTTTCCACCTTCTATACCTTTGGCAAGGAGTTCATAAAACTTCTAGCCCTGACCGCACTGCGTAACCTTCCTGATAGCTATGTGCGTTGGTTCTTGGTTTGTGCTTGTACTCGTGGTAAGGTCTTTTGAGTCTGGGGCATCGTTGGTGTTTTGCCTCTGCGTATCGAATCCCTTTGTTTTCGAACTCGAATACCTTATACTTCAAACTTGGTTACTAAAAGGTCCCATTTTGTGGCCTTGTTAGGGAAATCAATTTTTTATTTTAAATGTTTATTGACATTGTCTGAATTATATAAAAAATTATTAACGACTTTTGAGTTTAGTCTTCCCTTATATTATGTAGAGAAGTTGACGATTAGGATAGGGTTTGTCGGTAGAATAATGGCCCTTTCTGTGTCTCTTTCGTACGTTTTTGGAAAAGTGGATTTGTTTTGGTTAACTAGTACTACGTGTTAAGAAATTCGATAAGGAGGTAGTGGTAAACTCCTTGGTTAAAACCAAAACTATAGTTGTGTTCTTTTAAGGGCATCGAACCCATATTACTTTGAAGCCCCCCCTGGATGAATTGGATAACGTCATTTTATTTGCTTCGCGCCTACGATCATAATTAGTACGCTTTGTCTTCTCTTGGACCCCTTTAGTTGGATGGAGTAAATTTTGGATTCCAATCACGTAAACCATAGGATTACATGAAGGAGATATCAACACTCTTGACTTTCTTGTTCCCAACCCATAAGGTCTTGCCTTGATTTATGTAATTTTGTTCTTACTAGTATTTGGATTTTCTCCTTGTTGGATGATTTAGTTTTCTCTCTCATGAGATTAATATTGGAGTTGTGAGTTGTGTTTTAATCCATTTCTGAATTTAGAATATT
Organism: Taxus chinensis; assembly: GCA_019776745.2. Classification (NCBI taxonomy): domain Eukaryota; kingdom Viridiplantae; phylum Streptophyta; class Pinopsida; order Cupressales; family Taxaceae; genus Taxus; species Taxus chinensis. The sequence continues at coordinate 149,875,693 of CM034154.1, forward strand.
CTTTTCTTGATATTGTTAATTGTTAGCTTATTATTGCATTGTGTAGCCTTAACATGCTCAGTTCTTGCGAACTGACTTTAGTTAATATTTGTGCAGATGGATTATGCGAGTAGACTAGAAGAAAAGAGTGTAAAAGTTTCATCTGTACCATTATGAAGTTCCTTGTAAAAAAAATGTCCAATGTGTTGTAAATTGTGTAACATTGCTTGTAAAGAGAGTTGATATGATCTCTTGCCTTGTATTGTTTGGTAATGGTGAAATAAAGTGTTTTGTTCTTGTGTAGTTAAGCTTGAAATTATCCTTGTGAGAAATGGCATTCAATCTTTACATTGATATGAGTATTGTAAAACTTTGATCTTGAGAATAAATTATTAAGTTAAATCTTTCTAAGACTTAGCGACAATATTTTATAAGTAAAGAAAAATAAGTCGGTAACCCTTAAAGAAGCTAAACAAAAATAATGATTTTATATTCAACAAATAAATGTAAAGGTGATCTATTTGAAATCAAATAATTCCATGAGTGATCAAAATGAAAACATCCTTTGTGAGGTAAACATTTATTAATTGATACCCCTAGCTAAACTAGCGAACACTATCCCTTTGGGGTGAACTCTTAAACAAGCTTAAAGGAAAACAATGGTTAGTTTCTGGAAGATAATAAGATTTAGTAAGTAGGAGAAGACTTTAAGTGAACTACTCTTCAGTGTATAAGAAATTAACTCAGTTGGTGAGATGAATTTGTGCAAACCATATATTGATTTCCTTCTGAAAACTTAAGTCATGAGCTAAAGGGCGTCTTACCAAAATAAATAAACCCTAACCATTTCTTACTGTGGCTTGCCCTAGCTGTGAGTGTGTCATGTGGTTGGACTTCCATGTTGTCTCGTAAAAAAAAAATAAAAAAAAATTATCCTTGATAAGTGTGAACATTTCCGTGCTGACCTTGTGGTCTTCCCTGTAACAAATGGTTCCAAGTGTTGGTTGTAACCTTGTGACGACATGTTGTGTCGTGTTGAGTCAAAGCAAGTCAAAAAAAAAAGTTATCCTGTATTTCACTGTGTTGTTCTTGTGTTGGTATTTTTGGTGCGTTAGAGCTTGTCAGTTGCGAGAGGCTCTTTCTTACTTATAGCATGCCTTTTGGTGTAATTAAATTAAATTCACTAAATTAAAGGGTGGAGGATAACCGAGTCGGTGACAAAGGCTTGTTGTGAGGTGTAGTGTTAGGCTTATGATCCTAATGCTACGTTTCTGATTCGATTCTCACCATGGTCTACCAAAACCCTTTTCGTTTACCACCCGAAGTTTCGTTTACCATCCAAAGTTTGAGTCAACGAGGTCTTGGCTAATTGGTAACGGTCAGGATTTTACTAAGAGGATGTCCAAGGTTCAAACCCCATTGGCCGGCCTGAGCATGAGGAGTAATCTGATCGGAGTCCATGTGTGCTACGAAAGTACTTCGACCAACGTCTTTGAGTGTGTGCCAACTGTACGAAGGTAGTATGAAACCTAAGCTACAGTTGTATGAAGGTAGTATGAAACTTGTGCATCTAGTGGTCCCTTCCTCACACTAGGCTAAAGTTTACCGTAGGCACCAGTCGTACAAAGGCAGTATGAAACGTAGGTTCCAGCTATACGAAGGTAGTATGAAATTTGTACACCTGGTAGTCCTTTCCTTATACGAAGCTAAAGTTTAGAGGTGCTGGGAGAGTGAGCTTAAAAATGTAAAATGTAATAATTCCTCGTAATAAAAATAAATAAATAAATTCACAGAAGTAAGCCGCATTCATGGGAATGTGTTTGAATTTCACTTCGTGAGGCCGTTTTCACGGGAATGGGAAAGGGGCTCAATTCCCCAAATATAGACTGTCGGCTAATAATAAAATAAACATAAATATATTTACAGTTCATCAATGAAATCAAATGCTTTACAATCAGAAAATGGAGCAGAAGAGAAGCTTTGGCAAAATCCATTTTGACCTCGTCGTAGTGCTTCCAAATATAGCCGAACCCGACGCCGCTGATTTAGCAGAATCGCGGCCTAAATTAAGCGGGCTGTCAATGGACTGCACTGATGTACAGCGGTTCAAAGGGGCCAAATTCCTCCACCCTCTGCTCCTCGGCGTCTCTTTCTCACACAAAATTTTCTCCTCGCATTGGGACTTCTGTTGAAAATTGACAGTTTTGGGATTCATTTTCCCAAACATTTGCCCCTCTTGGTAATTACAGGAAACCGACCTCTTCAGAAAAGAGTTATCCGCCCGATTATTGTTGGGATTCCCTACTTGTTTGAGACGGATGTCCTCCATCTTCATTGGTGCTGTTTTTATCAACCCCGGGGTTAATAATTGCTGCCATTTAAGTCCTGTTTTACTCGCCGAAGAGGGCGACTTTGATTTCCGATTTGCCTGCTTGGATGTAGAAGAATCACTGGTTGAAGTCGCCAAATTACCCTGCTGTAGATTTTTGTGAGAAGCAGAGTAATAACCCTTTGTTTGGGAATCCGTTCTCCATGCCCGCACCTTCTCATTTAACAGAAGGCGATTTTCATGGCTTGAGTACGGAAAATGTGCGAGAGGAAGGAGACGGCCTTGATGAAACAGATCGTCTGCCGGGCAAATGTCATTCGCCGTCGAGCTAGATCGACCAAACTCGAAGTCGAAGTCGAAGTCGAACTCCTGGCGATGTGAAGATCCCGGGTTCGATTCCCTTTCCACGGGCAGCCCAACGCCTGTGTAAGCCCTTCGTTCCGTAACGAGGTCACACAGGGAAAGAGTTTCCTCCTCGTCTTCCTCCCATCCCGTGCACATTGCTGCGTCTGGGGCGATCCATAATTCGTCAGTCTCAAAAGCGATTCCGAATCCCATTATATCTCTTTAATATGCCCGAATCGCCCAAAGATGTGAATCCTTTTAACAGATTTTCACACCAGAGGAGAAATTGGATTGAAATTGAAATTGTTTGGACTCCAACAGAAATAACAGTAAAAATAGACGGCAAAAAGAGGAGCAGTAATCGTATTAGGTGGGATTTTAGACTCAGATCTCCCATGTATATATTTATACACATGGGAAGCGAGGTTCTAGATGGAAGTTTCTCTTACCATTTTAAAAATATCTAAGAATGAGTCTACGACTATACTCCTCCTCCTCTTCTAGAAAAATCAAAATTTCAACATGCTTCTATCAGAATGTCTTATTTTGAGGTGAGCGCGTCAATTGTAGGAAGGCCAGGGTCTGTTGTTCCAGAAGAAATATATGATTAAATTAGGTATTGATAGTTGAAAGCTGAACTGGTAAGTGCCAAAGTGGCCACCTAAGTATTATTTGGTGACAGGGATGTTGTGAAGTGACAGAGGAAAGAGGAGATGATACCTTGTTAATTCAAAGGCCGCGCCTGCCTTACCAATTCAACGCAATTCCACGCAGAGCCGTGCTCGTTTAAGCAACATGTTTTATAGTAACGTGCCGATGCAATTTTTACCAACCCGTTTCCTTAAACTAGTAACGAGGCAGCCAAAAGGTTTAACGTATGGCTTAAGAAGTATTACAACTTTTTAGGTATGTGTTACGAAATAATTAGGTCTAAAGGCATGTTTATTACACTCATATGCATGTTTTAGGAACCCTCACGTAGGCCTGGAATTTCAAATTATATGTGACTGGCAAAACAAAATTTATTGAGGGCTAAACTCTTTTAGGTAGGCTATAAATTCTATAAAAAAATTATAACTAGCAATTGTATGTGAGATGTGGGATGGAAACGCCGAGGGAATGCATCAGAGAAGTTAAATTGAAGGGAGTGAAACATGAAAATGTTGAAAGCATTGACAAAAGAAGAATTTTTTTTGTGCGCATAGATCCTCTTTCACTCCTCTAGCTATTCGAAGGTTATAAATAGGGAATGTTCCACGGTGAAGATTATAATTATGTTGATCAGTTGTTAGTATATGGTCAGATCAATCTAGTTTTAAAAATTGAATATTAACATACCGAAATCAACATACCCACTTCACTTATGGACATCCGAAATCAACATACCCACTTCACTTATGGATGTTCCTCACCAGAACCCCATCTATGACTTCTTCCTCTGTATATATCAATCAACAGATCCCGTTTCACCTTATTACATCTCCCCTTCATCTGACATACATATCTCGCCTAGGGACATTCCTTATGAGCCTTTTGTGTCAGACCTTCCTATTTTTCCCCATCCTCTTCATTTTACCATGATCCTACTTATTACCATGCTCTACATCCCCCCAAACAATCCCATCTTCACCACGTAACATTTTTTGATAGCCATTTCCTAATCCCCCACCAACGAGTTCATCTTCACCTTCTACATCACAACAATTTAACCCATTCTCAATCAACACCATACATCAAACATCTTCTCTCACATCTATTTTACCATCTTCATCATCTACACCTATCTTTGATAATGTGTCAACCGCCCCTTCAAGGGATATCCTAAGATCCACTATATTCATGATCCCACTACCTACCACATCAACCTCCACTGCTTCTCTTTCATCTACAACCATTCCCACTCTTACCACATCTACACTAGCCTTGACTACACCCGTCTCTCTATCCACACCTATCATGACTAGATTGTTATCTACATCTATCCCACACACACCTGTCAGCAAAATTATTTCTTCCATCTCCACAAATCCACCATAGTATACATTGACATCACTATCACATATTTCTTTACACATGCCCACATCATCTAGCCCTCCAACATCTACCATTCTGGCATCTACATCCCTCATCACATCTTCTCCATTTATGTCTATATCCATAATGCTTCTTGGGAAATCTAAGACAAACAAAAAAGGCACTCACACTTCTCCCAAAAAATCCCTCATCTCTACACCGATTCATCCCCCATCTATATCACCCCCCTCTCGCATAGACATTATTAACCACATAATCCAAATACCCATTTCTATTTCCATATCCACATCTACTCTTGTTATTGATTCAACACTTGAATCTACTCAACCTATTGCATCAGAACATGTTCCCCCATTCACATCTCTTCCACCTTTTCCTATCACACCATCCTTAGATTCCATGCCGGTTCCTCTTTCTATTCTTTTTCTCACACCTACCACATCGACTATCGTGACCACTTCCCAGTTATCTCCTTCTTCTTCTACACCACCTAAATCATTTGAGAAATATTGGAGAGCACTTAAACTTGCAGCTACCATAGGTGATCCTCTTGTCTCATCCACATGACTAAATGTTCCCACATCGAACCAATCCCCATCCTCCCTAGAATAAATCATGCAAAAACTAATTTCTTCATTATCCACAACCCCATCTTCTAATTCGCTTGTCAAAATAACCATCATCCCGCACAAGAGAACTCTTAAACCATTCAAATCCAAAAACCTTGACATCCTTCCACAATGGTCCCTCGAGTGTCTACATAAGAAGATTGACATCCCTCATATCAAGATTGGATCTACATCCTCCATCATGGGGCCGCTTTCCTCTATTTTAGGACCCCCTCCTCCATCGCGACCTATCAACCAATCAAAATCCAAACAGTCTTATTTCCTCCTAGGACTGGATGGTTTGATAAACCATCCACCACGGTGTCTTCTTCTAGACCACCTAGACCTCAACCCAATCCACCTTCACCATCATCATCCACACCATCTTATAGAACCTTCCCTGGTGCCCACATCGAATCATATGTGGAGGTTGTCTAACATTTCCTTCAGATTTTTTTCATCACGTACCCACCTATCAGGGCCTTTGACCTAAACCATCTGAAGCCCTCATGGTTTAATCCCTATTGCATCTGTGCTTATCATTGCACTCTTGGCCATGACATCGACCATTGTGAGGCCCTTCATAATATTTTCCATGATCTTATTGAGTGATAGGACTTCCTCAATGATTCTCCTTATCCATCTACTACTTCATCCATATCCCATTTGATCCCTTTTACCACATCCTCATTCGTTTAGCTTCTTGGGTCTCTTCTCCTCTCTACATCATCTCCTATCACTCTTCTTAATGAGGGTCCTCCTTTGTTCATCAATACTATTCACCTTGATACACTGTCGACACTAAAATTTTCCTCCGTAATTTCTATTTCATTAATGTATGTATTAGGAATAGGATGTTGTTAAGTGTAATTAGTAGTAGTGTCTGATAGAAGATAACTGTGCCATTAGTACGGTGCCGCTAATAATGTAGAGTACAATAATAGTCAAAGTACAATAGGAATGTTGTAAAAAGTAAATATTTGTCATAAGTGGTCCGGTAATGTTAAAATGTCAAAGTTGGGATAAGTAGAGAAGTAGGGTCTACATGATTAGAAATTAGAAATATTATATTGGTAATAAGGACAAGGAGTGAGGTCATAAATATTTTGGGTATTTTATTTGTAAAAAGTCTAAAAATGTGGAACCCATGTGAAATGATAAGGTTTATCTTATTTTAAAAGATAAGCTTACATGTACAGATAAAAGTTAATGTATGGAATATGATTCATCAGAGTGGATTTCTTATCCTATCTTAGAGATAAGATGGATAAGCCTGGAAGTTCTATAAATAAAGAGGCCACCCCCCTCATTTAACATAAAAGGAAGCAGTGAGAAATATTGTATGAAATGTGTAAAGGAAGCCATTAGTTTAAAGGTGTGTTGAAGAAGCCATTTAGAGGTGTAATTGTAAAGTTTCTCCCATAGTATTGGTGGAAGGAAAGTGAAGTCAATAACACTTGAAGTACCTCATGGGTGAGATTGTAACAATTTCATGCTAATATTATAATTTACTTTGATATTTCAGATTTGTCATCATTCCTTCTTCACATAGTCGATGGTATTCTTGTGTTATGTTTGTTGTTGTGTTTCTAGATTACATCCACCAAACTAAAGGTTGTGCATTAGTAAATAATCATAGCATGAGGAGTTCCCGGTGAATAATTATCATAGTGCCGGATTGGTGATGACATTTTGGTTCCATTGCCAGGATCATTCCTCGTTGGTGGATTGTCTGGAGAGATATTCCCACTTAGTCAAAAATCAATTGGAGGGTAACCTTGTTTTTACTGTGCATAGTAGTTACCATGGTAAAGTCATTTTTACCGTGAATAGTAGTTACCATGGTAAAGTCATTTTTGCTGAGTATTTACCATAGTAAAGTCACTTTTTACCGTGAATAGTATTTACTGCAGTAACTTCACTTTTTACTGTGAATAGTGTTTACCACACTAAAGTCAATTTTTACCGTAGTAAGTCAAGTTTTACCATAGTTTACCGTGGTCATTTCTATTTTCTATTATAGTGATTTTAATTATTGGTGCACATAAGTCTTGTTGATTGTACTTTTGGGTTGGTATTTCACTGTGGTTACTTTTGAAAATGGGGAAAATTCCTGTTTTTTCAGCCCAATCTAATGAAGATGCTTCCTCTTTCATTCAAGAGTTTAAACGATCTTGTATTTGTAATGGCCTTATAAGAAGGGAATAATGGATTGAATTTTTTTCTACCTTTTTGGATGGTTTAGCACTTAGGTGGTTTGAAACACTAGGTGATAATGTGAAAAATTCATGGATTTATTAACTGAAAGTTTTCTTGAAGAATTTGGTGAACAACAAAAATATGCAGATCTCATGATCGAGATCACAAAGCTATCCCAAGGAGAGAAGGAGAAGATAAGGGATTATCATGCTCGTGTTCTAGAGCTAAGGAGGAAGCTCGATGCCCAAATCCAGAAGGAAGGATTAGCGGATGGGTTGATGAATGACGTGGATAATATCCTATGTAAGCACTTCATTCTTGGGATGAAGCCAGAGATCAGACAATGAGTGAAGTATGACCGCCTAGCTACCATTGAACAAGAAAAGGAGATTGCAAGAAGGCAAGAAGAAAGCATGGAAGAGGAGCCTAAAGAAATTTTTGCTAAAGTAGATCCTACACCAGTACCTTTGGTCTAGAATCCAGAACCACTCCCAGTGAGCACAAATATTTCTCCTAGTACATTTACTGAGTATGAATATTTTCTCAGAAAGATGGACCAGTTAACTATTAATCTTCTTCAAGGAAAATAATTTAGTTCTCAGGGAGGAGATAGAGGTCCAAAAAGAAATATTTCTGAAGTTGTTTGTTATGGTTGTTATAAAAATGGTCATTATAAGTATAATTGTCTAGATAGAGCTTCTACATCTGGTAAAGGAGATAATGATAAAGGAAAAGCACCTGTGAATTATTTTGATGTAGTAGATAAGAGAAGAAATAATGAAGTAGATGTGTTTGTAACAAAAAGAAAGAAAGAAAAAGATAATCAAGATGGAAATGATCCTAAGAAGATGAAAGGAGAAACTAGTAAGAAACATAGGAGAAGAAAGTTAGGTGTGTAAGATTTTTTGATTTCACAGGGGCAAGGACCATACTCCATCTTGGAAGATCTGTCCAAAAGGCCTGCAAATATTACATATGGTCAACTCTTGGCTATGTCTTCGGAGAAGAGGCGGGAGCTGCGAAGTGGACTCAATGCTCGATGAAGAAAGGAGGTTGAGGTCCCTGTTTTGGAGGCAGAGGCAGATCCCTATGCTCCACAAGCTGAGGTATTATGTAATGGTATTTCAATTCATGATGTCTTAGTTTATGGAGGTGTTGTAGTTAATGTAATGACCGAGTCTGTAATGAATACATGTTGGGTTTAAAAATTGATCACCCTTCAACACTTATGTTAAGGCCATTAAATAAAGGAAAAACTAAACCATAAGGTGTAGTTTCAAATGTGGCAATATCTATTATGGGTGTTGTATGTGTGGTAGACTTTCAGGTGATGAAAAATGGTATTCTTGCGTACCCAATGCTGTTGGGAAGACCATGGCTAAAGAGAGTTCATGCAAGAAACTACTGGAATGAAGGCTTCATGATACTTGGATGTGGTAGAGAGAGGGTGAAGATAAACGTGATCCCTTGACATCCTAAAGCAGAACCTGTGGATTCAAGTGATGAAAATGATGATTGGACATCCTCTAATTACTCTAGTACCAGTGAAGTGGACACTGAAGATGAAGAAAGTGAGGTTGATGTTTCAGTCATGGATATCCTTCCAGTCACACCAACTCATGACCCCATAAAATTATCTGAAGAAGAAGTTGATGATCGTCTCCAACAAATAAAGATTGGTGATGTTGTGATGGAGAGTGAGAAGGAATCCTACCTCCAGCTCTTTTGAAGGTACATACACCTATTCACCTTTGATTACAAGGAACTCCGTCAAGTAAGTTGGGCAGAAAATTCTATTGAGCTGGTAGATGGTGCTAAACCCATAAAACAAATGACATATAGAATGAATCCTAATTTTTCCAAGACTGTAAAAGAAGAAATAGATAAGTTGCTTGATGCAGGATTCATATTTGCTGTGGAGAATTCAAAATGGGTTTCTCCCATTGTGATCTCAATAAAAAAGAATGGGAAGCTACGCATTTGTGTTGATTACAGGAAGCTCAATAAGGCAACAAAGAAGGATCATTACCCTCTTCCATTTTCAGATCAGATCTTGGATGAATTAGCTGGCCAGGAGTGCTATAGTTTTCCTGATGGATATAGTAGCTACAACCAAGTTCGTATAGACAGAGAAAGATCAGCTGAAGACCACATTCACCACTCCTTGGGGAACGTTTGCTTATAGAGTTATGCCTTTTGGGTTGTGTAATGCTCCAGCAACATTCCAGCATTTGATGAATAAGGTGTTTGAACCCTACATTGGGACCTTCATCAAAGTATTTCTGGATGATTTTTACATCTATGGGAGCAAGTTGGACCACCTGCACCAAATGGAGACAGTATTTCAAAGGTTAGATGAAGCACAAGCCTCACTAAACCCTACAAAGTGTGTCTTTGGATGTTCTAAAGGTATTTTGTTATGGCATGTTGTATCCAGAGATGGTATTGGTACTGATCCTGATAAAGTTTCAAAAATCAAATATTTACCATTTCCTATGAATAGAAGTAAGTTGAGATCATTTTTAGGCCATGTGGGTTACTATAGAAGGTTCATCAAGAATTTCTCAAAGATTTCACAGCCACTAACCCAATTCTTAAAGAAGGATGTTACTTATGAACCAGGAAATAAGGCGCATGAAGCTTTTGGACAACTGAAGGAAGCCCTGGTGTCTTCACCTGTTTTAAAGAATCCAGACTAGAGCAAGCCATTCATTGTGTACACTGATGCCTCAGATGCAGCACTAGGAAGTACTTTGAGACAAAAGGATGAAAATGGGAATGAACATCTAATTTACTTTAGGAGCAGACAAATGAGCAGTGCTGAGGTAAATTATACTGTAACTAAAAAAGAGGCTCTGGCTATCATTTTTGCTGTAAATAAGTTTAGAAATTACTTGCTAGGGAAAAAATTTCTAGTTGTAACAGATCATCAGGCTCTAAAATATATTGTAAATAAGCCTAACCCATCAGGGAGGATAGCAAGATGGATAATTTTGCTACAAGAATTTGAATTTGATATTATAGATAGGCTAGGAAAGAAGCATGTCAATGCAGATGCACTCTCTCGAGCCTATGATGGTTTAGGATCATCTTGTGATGATGATGATTTCCCCGATGCAGCATTGTTATCCCTTGACACAATCCCTAGTGAATACATAGATATTTGGAATCATCTGAATGAATTCAAGTTTCCTGATGGTGCCAATGCAAAGACTAAGAGAAAGATTACTCAAGCCAGTCGTCCATATTCTATTCTGCATAGAGTATTATTTTGAATAGGACCTGATGGACAGTATAAGAGGGCAGTTGGACGTGATCAAGGGAAGGAACTACTAGAAGAATTCCACAATGGTACATGTGGAGGGAACTTCTCTGGACAACTTACAGCAAGAAGGATCTTGGATGAAGGTTATCACTGACCCACTCTTTATAAAGATTGTTATAATTATTGTAAGCAGAAGTGAATACTTTGATCAAACAGATGGTAACGGTAAGATTTCATTAGCTCCATTATGCCCTATTCTTGACTTGGTCCCTTTGAAAAGTGGGGAATAGACATTATATGTCCACTTCCAACTACCTCACACCAAAATAAGTATATTGTACATGCCACAAATTATCTTAACCAAAATGGGATGAAGCTAGGCCCTACAAAATAACAGCTATGCATGAAAATGGCAACGTACATAGCTGGAGGAATTGTCACCAGATTTGGTACTCCTATTATGAAATGGGTCAACCACGATAAGTTGAAGCCACTTCATTCATGAGGTAGTAGCAGCCCTAGTCAATAAATTTTCTATTAAGCTCTGAAGGCAACGGACATAGAAGCCTAGGACAGGGGGAAGATGGAACGACACTAAAATTTGTCCTCCGTAATTTCTATTTCATTAATGTATGTAGCCTTACAGGTACATAGGATGTTGATAAAAGTATTAATGCAGCATAGTAGCGTCTATATAGGGCAAGATCAATGGCAGCCGTCAGGATACGGTGCCGCCATTTAATGTGGAGTACGGCATTGATCCAGTTCTTCTTATTGAGTTTGACAATCCCACTGTGAGATGTTGTGAAAAAGTGAAAGGATTTGATCGTAAGTGATTCCGCAAAAGTAATGTTAGTAAATCTTCAAAGTTGCTAGAGGTAATTAGAGAAGTTGCAAAGGTCTACATGATTAGGAATTAGAAATATTATATTAGTAATAAGGACAATGACTTTGAGGTCATAAATATTTTGTCTCCATTTTATTTGTAATGACTTGGTTCTAAAAATGTGGATTCCAGATGTAAAAAATGAATAAGAGTTTATCTTATCTTCCAAAATGGATAAGCTTATATGTACAGATAAGAGTTAAGTGTATGGAATATGATTCGTACAGACTGGTGGAATTCTTATGGCAATCCCATTAGAGATAAGATGGATCAAGCCTGACAAGTTCTATAGATTTTAGAGAGGCCACCCCCCCTCAGTTTAGCATAGAAGGAAGTAGTGAGAAATATTGTAGGAAGTGTGCGAAGGATGCCATCTGTTAAAGGTGTGTTCCTCCGTAATTTCCATTAAAAGGTGTAATTGTAAAGTATTCTCCCATAGGATCTTGGTGAAAGTATAATTAGTAGTAGCGTCAATAGACACTTGAAGTACGCCGTCAGTGGGTGAGATTGTAACAATGTTCAGTACGTTAATATTATAATTTACAATTTGATATGTTGTAAATTTTTCATCATTCCGTCTTATCATAGTCGATCGGTATTCTTAAAATGTCAATGTTGTTGTTTTGTTTCCAGAATTAGGGTCCACCATGACTAAAGGCTGTAGCATTAGTATATTGGTAATCATAGCACGAGGAGTTCCCGAGGTGATAGAATTATCATAGTGCCGGTATTGGTGATTTGTACAGGACCCCCTCCTAAAAATCTCGAACCCATGTCAATGATAAGGTTTATCAAATCTTAAACAGATCTGATTCCCTCTACAGGGCCGAGTTCCGTTCATGGAACAAATACCTCAGAGTGGATATCTTATCCTATATTATAGCCTAAGATCATCCACCATTGCATCTTCTATCCAGACCATCTAGACCTCATTCCCATCCACGTTCACCATAGCTATCCACAGGAATCAGTGACAAATACTTGTCCCTGAAGTGTGTCCAGGAATCCAATCATATGTAAAGGAGTGTCCTGAAGAATCCATTTAGAGGTCATAATTCCACCAGTCATGCTCCCATAATTGGTCAAGGTATTTAACCCAATAACATATGAAGTACCTCATGGGTGAGATTGTATCCCTATTGCATCTTAATGCTTATCATCACACCCTTGATCCATTTCAAAATCGAACATTATAAGGCCTGTCTTCAGACAATTTTCCATGGTATTCTTGTATTAAGTAAGTTGTTTTGCCTCCAGATTGACGAGCCCCCTTCTCCATCTACTACTTCATACATAGCACATCTAGTCCCTTTTACCGCATTTCCATCCAATCAACTCCCTGCGTCTCTTCATCCATCTACATCCTCTCCCATCACTCCTTTTGATGAGGTTCCTCCCTTGTTCATTGATGTTATTCACCTTGGTACACCATCTTCTTGGCATCCATTATATTATCTACATCCATTTTATTAGGGTAACATATCTCCCACATTATCGATCCTTTAACATCTTTCTTCACATCTTCATCAATTCATCCTCTTGTGTTATGGGGACTTATTTCTAGGACTTGACTATTCACATAATATTTATTTTCCACATTCAACATCATCCTATCTCATCTAGCTTAGTTTATCTGATCACATTTTCTATCTCTTCCTCCTATGACCACCTTTATGGACATATATGTGTTTCCCTTTGGAAGCACCATGGCTTTAAACCCGCCATTGGGGAACCTATTTCATAATATTTACTTAACTCATCTTATCTGATCCTGGTTTATCTTATCCCTTTAAGGGTACCATTTTTTCATCTTAAATGCATACCATTCACTTCCTTAATAGGAATCATTTTCTCTTGTTCATGTCATACCATCTTCATAACGTGATGTTAATGTCGGTGACCTTGCGGATTTATTAGAATGACACCACTCCATAAAGGAGATGATATGGAAAGTTTTCCCCCAACTAGATTGAACCATACAATATCATGCGCAAATATGGTTGGCCTCCCTTGACGGTAAAAACGAAATGGAATTGCTTAATGCATTGCAGTTGCGACCATTCTATTGTTAGCGCATTTACCAATGTTATCTTAGTCATGTCTTCAGATCATTCCTCTATTGAGTTCTGGAGCTTAAGTACTTCATATTAGCATGCTATATTAAACTTGCAGGAAAGCACAATAACCAACATCGGTTATGGAGGATAGGCATCGGTCACCTATGACCGACATCGGTTAGGAAAGGAGGAACTGGCATTTGTTAGGGCTAACCGACGTCAGTTACCTATGTATGGGTGTTTTATTTAAGTCGTGGGAATTATATCTAATTTTAGCATTAAAGTAGATCTATTGATTGTAATTGCATGGCTAGGTACCCTAAGTTTGTATATGCCTATATAAGCATGAAATATAGGGTTTAGAAGTGTGTGTTAGTGATTATTGTGAGAATAATTATGAGAGAGAAAATTCTTAGAGAAGAAGGAGAATCTTGAGAGAAATAAATTACTATACATTTGAGAGGTGTAGAAGATTGTAGATCTTCAATTGTATATCTTCTGAAAGATTTGGATAATAGATTGAATTGTTTCTTGATGGATGTAGCCCATACTGGGTGAGCTATGTTAAATATAGTGTTGATTTATATCTCTTGTTTTATATATTTCTTATGGTAGAATATCTTCTTGTATTGCATATATGCATAGATCTGATATATTATCTATACAACCTTGTGTTAACCTCAACAACTAGTATCAGTGCTTTATTTGAGGGTTTTATGTGTTGATAGATTTACTCACAGAGGGTTTTCTGATTGAGTGGGAGCTATAACAATGGTAGAAGAAAAAAAATACAAGGTAGAGAAGTTTGACGACCAAAATTATCAATTATGGAAGATGCAAATTGAGGATTATCTGTATCAAAGAGATCTGTACTTACCATTGGATGAAAAGTCTAGACCTACAAAGATGACTAATGAAGAATGGAAGATTTTTGACAGAAAAACTTTGGGATCTATAAGATTAAGCCTTGCAGCATCCGAGGCTCCAATATTAAAGAAGTGATTTCTACGATAGATTTAATGGAATCTTTTGCTAATTTATATGAAAAACCTAGTGCTTCAAATACAATTTATTTTATGAAGAAACTATTTAGTTTTAATATGCATGAAGGTGGATCTGCATCTAGTCATTTGAATGATTTCCGATCTATTGTAAATTAGTTAAAATCAGTTGATATTATGTTTGATGATGAAGTGAAAGTACTTTTATTCTTATGTTCTTTTCCTGATAGTTGGGATATCTTGGTAATGGTTGTTAGTAATACAACATTTGCTAATAATATTTTGAATTTTGATGATGTGGTTAGTATAATCTTGAATGGATAAATTCACAGGAAAAGTACAAAGGAATCATAATCTAGGAATTCTTTGAATTTAGAAAGTAGAGGTAGGTAGAAGGAGAGATCCAAGAGTAAGAATAATGGGAAATCAAAGTCAAGGGATGGTAGATCTAAATCCAGAGGTAAGGGAATTACCTGTTGGATATGTGGAAATAAAGGACATGTAAAGAAATATTGTTGGTAAAAGGATAAAAAGAACCAACACCTAGACAAAGGTAAAGATTCAAATAAAGAAGAAAATATTGCAACAGAGGTAATGGAAGATGATCTTATTCTTTCTTTGGATAATAGAATAGAATCATGGGTTTTAGATTCAGGAGCTTCTTTCCATGCAACCCCTAATAAGGGTTATTTTATAAATTATGTCTAAGGTAATTTTGGAGAAGTTTATTTGGGTGATGATGAACCTTGTAATATCACTAGTAAAGAGGAAGTTCAACTAAAATTGTAGAATAGAAATACATGGGTATTGAAAGATGTGAGACATGTGTCAAGCCTTAAGAGGAATTGTAATGCCCTATTCTACGTTACACCTGTTCATCCTGCGGCGATCGAGTGCTAAGCATGGAGTGTCATTGTGCCTTCATCGACCTCGATTGCTGACCATTATGACTATAATTGATAATTATTTTACAAGCAGTAAAATGATAATAATGATAATAATAATAATAATGACATTATGATTGTATTATCGATCAACGATTGTATTTTATTATTACTTTCTTTATATCGATTGTTATCTATATCATCCTCTGTTATCATTAAAATATCCTTTTGATTTGTTTGTTGCTCCCGCTGATCGAGCCTCGTTGCGCAAATGAGGAAGAGTATGTTTTGTGGTGGCGCCACGGTTTAGGAATGGTGTTCGCGTAAATACTTCATTTAAATATTCAACCCCGTTCTCCTCCTGGGTCGACCGATCCCGCAATCTTAGAATTGTTTTAAATTACTAATTTTAAATATGGAATTTTTTTTTTGTCCCCAACCTACCTTGTCTCGGTCAGCTTTATCTCCTGTTTTAAATTACTAATTTTAAATATGGAATTTTAAATATGGAATTTGCTGGCTGACTGCATGGAGGGTGGAGTTATTAAAACCCCTGTCTAGACATGTTGGAGTCTTCTTGCTGGTGGCTGCACTTCATTTATTAACCCTGATTTGCAAATCTTCCTTGTTCTGGTTGACTGCCTGCATATCCTTCTCTGACCGCGTGAGATCTCCTTTTGTTGGACTGCGTGTGGAGTGGTTGAGAGGCCATCGAAACCTGTTCTGTCCAGGCATTTTTGGTTTCTCCCTGGTTCCTCCTTGGGCGCAGTATGGGTTTGATATGGCGGTTTTGGATGAAGCTTCAAGCTAGTGTAGCAGGCGTGTTACCTCCACCTTCTTTGGGTGCTGCGAGGTGTGTTCTATCGGAGATATTGAACACATTATGTCAATGCCCTTACGTCCCCATAGATGAAATTAGTGGCTCCAAAATCTTGAAAGCATTTCCCACGTAATTCACACCCTGTAAATTTCCCTTTTTTTTCGATACACAATGTGTTTGGACGGATTTCCATGAAGGAAGAGTAGTTCATCTCCATAAACAGGCCATTGGTATTAGATTGCTGTAGAGTCAGGGGACTAGCATGCCAATGGAAGGGTATTCCCAAGACACACAGAAAAAAAATCAGAAATCTACACTTATGAAGCTCCTTGGCAGATATATGGCATGAACTGGTCTGTGAGAAAAGACAAGAAGTTCCAACTTGGAATAGGCAGTTTCTTGGAGGAGTATAGCAACAAAATAGAAATCATTGAGCTCGATGAAGAATCAGGGGAATTGAAGAGTGATCCCAGGTTTGTGTTTGACCACCCATACCCAACCACCAAGATAATGTTTGTGCCTCATAAGGAATGCCAGAAGCCTGACCTTCTAGCCACCGCTGGAGATTATCTAAGAATCTGGTAGGGTTTTGAGGATCGAGTGGAGATGAAAATCCTTCTAAACAATAATAAGAACAGTGAATTTTGTGTGCCCTTGACTTCATTTGATTGGAATGTATGCAGATCCAAAAACGAATTGGGACTTCTAGTATTGATACCACTTGTACCATTTGGGACATAGAAAAGGAAGTGATGGATACATAGCTGTTTGTGCACGATAAGGAGGTGTATGATATTGCCTGGGGAGGAGTAGGAGTTTTCGCTTATGTTTCTGCTGATGGGTCTGTGAGAGTGTTTGATTTGAGGGACAAGGAGCATTCTACTATCATATATGAAAGTTCACAACCTGATACTCCATTGCTTCGATTAGCATGGAACAAGCAGGATCCAAGGTTTATGGCCACTATTTTGATGGATAGCTGTAAGGTGGTTGTCTTGGATATCAGGTATCCAACTGTGCCTTTTGCAGAGCTTCAAAGGCATCAAGCTAGTGTGAATGCCCTTGCGTGGGCTCCTCACAGCCCCTACCATATTTGCACCGCTAGAGATGATGCGCAGGCACTCATATGGGAGCGTTCAGGTGTGATTCAGCCCCTGGTAGAGGGTGGAGGCCCTGATTTGATGCTAGCTTACACAGCTAGTGCTGAAATAAATCAGTTGCAGTGGTCTTCCTTGCAGTCGGATTGGATTACAATTGCTTTTACTAACAAACTAAAAATATTAAGGGTTTTAATTTTGTCTGGGTGCAATTACTTTTCAACCAAAGCCTTTGCAATCTTTATAACATGGTTGTATGGTATGTTTTTATGTTGGCCCGTGTGGAATCTGTACGACCTGTTGAAGCTGGAGAAACAAGCAAGATATTTCTACACCTTTCTACTGTTATTTTATTTAAAAGTATTATGGAATCGAACCACTTTTCCTTGCATTGATTTGTCAGTTGGATGTCATGATAAGAGATTTCCCCTTTCTGCTTGTTTCTTCTTGTTTCAGCTTTTATCGTTGTCGGTATGTTGATCGAAAGGATGCATGTGTCCTCTCCTTTGGGTGTTATGTTTCTCTTGCTCGAGTGATCGATCTTCCTTTATATATATATATATATATATATATATATATATATATATATTTACTCTTCTCTACAATAGAATTCCAGTTATTGTTTGTTCTGGCTAGTTTTTAGCAGTCGTTATTGTAAGTGTGCAATAACTATGAAGTTCCTTCCTACCAACCAAGGCTGTCCTTCCTTGTCTTTTGACATATATTGTTAATGATCTCTCAAGCCACCTAACAACCCTTTTGGCATCGAAAAGGAAAGGTTGCAGGATTAGTGTAATCAACGCTTGAACTATTTCAGGTTAGAGATTCGGTGTTAAAGCTTTTAGAATGTTTTAGTTTGCGTGCAGCGTGTTTCAACCTCGAGTGTTTAAACTCCTACGTAGCTTCAGCCTGGTTCCTAGGTTTTATAGCCATTCTTAGGAGGTACTTTGATTGCCCCCCTTCATCTTGAATCGTAACTAGTTTTTTATTTAGCTATGTTCGAGGTCTTAATCGTGCAACTCCTAGTACCCCCGCTATTCTGGAATTATTTTGGTCTTCTTCCCTCTCGGAAGATTGTTGGTGGAATAATCTAGTCTTCTAACTTGTGTTTCCTCCCATTTATTATGACTGTGTTGTTAATTAGGATTGGACAACTTATATGCACATATGTACCTTAATGTTTTGTGATGAAAATTGCCTTGAATGTTGTCAATCTTGGGAAAAAATTTCTTGCAATCAATAGTATGATGGAGCTATAGCAGAAGGAGTTATTTTGATAATGGAACTTAGTAGTTTATGTTGTACCTATGTTTGAACGGTTGTTTATGTTACCAAGGGTTGCCTTAAAAATATGGTTGTTTTGGGAAATAGGGAATTTATTTTAAATTAACTGAACTTTAATAATTGATGTGGAGGTTTGTAAAATTTTTTTAGGGTTATAAAAGTTGTTGATGACATTTTCGAATACTCTTGGTTGACGGACTCTTTTTTTTCTTCTCTCGCGTGATTGCTACTAGCCTACAAGGCATGGGCCTTCTTGAATGATTGGGAAATCTCTTGGGGTTAGTGGCCAAAACTAGTTTACTTTGCTTATGCTTCGAAACTTATGTTGTGCGGATACTCTATGTGATTTCAGGTTTGAAACTCATTTATACATGGATTTTTGTGTTAATTCTTGAAACCCGTGGTTCCCTTTTTTTTTCTTGGGGCCGATCAACTCTTGTTCTTCTAGAAATATAATATTATAACCTATGCATTTGGTACCTATGATAAAATTCTGGATGGTTGGTACTTTATATCAAATCGCACTCTTGTGATTGTTAGTTAATTATTTACTTGGTGGGAATCCTGCTTTGTTAGATTGGTTAGTTCTCCTTATAGGGCCAAGGGCCTTTCTCTTTCGGTTGTTATATTTTCGTTGTCTTTACTCCTAATGGAAGTACATGGTCTCCTTCCTTGTTGGCATGGTGGAAACTTATTATAATTTGAAGTGTTGATAGTGTTTATAGGTTTAACCCAAATTCTTGTAATAAAGTGCTTCTTTTCATGATATTGATAGATAACATTTATGGTGGGTTTGTGTAGCCTTATCTTGCTCAGTTCTCGTGAACTGACTCTTGTAGAAAATTTGCTACAGATGGATTTTTGCATGTAGATGAGGGATAGATTTGTAGACTTTTGTCATCAACCTCAATTGAGAAGTTCCTTTGCTCGAAACCTTTTTTATGTTGTTCAACTATTGTTAACGTCCAGTGGAAAGTTTAAAAGAGGATTCATGTCTTAGTATAAATGTATTGTGGACTTTGTCATCTGAACTTTGGAAACCTTGTATTGTTTGACCATCATTGAAATTATAAGAAAATTTGGTTATTGTTGTTGAGTGACTTTGTTGGAGTATCAGTATTTTAAGAATTGATGTAATCTTGTTTTTTTCTTGTTAAAGAGTGTTGCTACAACTTTACCCTTGAGAATAAATTTTGAGTTAAACCTTGACTATGACTTAGTAATAAAGTGTCATAAGTAAACTAACATGGGATTGTTTAATACTTCTGGAAGTTAAATTAAAATTTGTATTCAAATAAAGTAACGTAGGGGTCACCAACTTGAGAGCAAGAAATTCTTTAAGTAATCAAGGGCAAGACTATCATTGTTAGGTAAACTTTATAACATGATAACCCTAGCTCCTCTAGTGAACATTATTCCTTTTATGGTGAAATTTGTAAAATGACCCTAAGGTGAAATGAACTATTAGTTGTTTGAAGATGATAAGATTTAATAAGCCAGAGAAAACAAATTGGAGACCTCACCATCCTTCTCACCGCCATTTGGAAAGTAAATTTTTTACTCCTTGTTAATAAACTTTTAGTGAAGCCTAAGTAAAGTTGTTGATAATTCTGGTTAAGATCCCTAGCTTCAATTAAATACTGGCAATAGCTAATGAGGTCCTAAAGATGTTTCATCTCGACCTTCTCCCTCTAACCCATTTTCCAAGGCACCTTGTATCTCTTCTCTTAAGTGTGTTGAACTTAAAACCATGTTGTCTTGTGGGCAAGAACGAATCTTAGTAGCGTAGTGGTGAGCAGATGGCCTTGTGGAATTTAAATACTCCTTTTTCTTGATAAACGAATTAAGCAAATAAATGTCATAATAGAGAAGATTTAAAAATAATTACTCAGTGTCAAATGAATAAACTTAGCTTGGTAAGATGAATTGTACGAATCATATCTTGAGCCTCCTTGAAAACGTAAGCTAAGAATTGCAAGATGTCCTTTTAAAATAAATAACCCTCAAGAATATCTCATTGTGGTTGGCCCTAACTGTAAGTGTGTTCTGCGGTTGGACTTCTATGTTGTCATGTCAAAAAGAAAAAGTAGTATTATCCTTTTGAAAGGTGTGAACATTTCCATGCTGACCTTTGTGGTCATCCCCGTAACAAGTGGTTCCCAGAGTTAGTTGTAACCTTGTGACGACATGTTGTGTATATGTTCCCCAGGTAGATGTGGACAGGTAGAAGATCATAGAAATCAAAGAAGGCTCAAATCCCTGTCTTTTACTCGCTGTTGGCGCACGAAAAAGGCGCAGGAAATTATGGCGCACAGAAATCGATGTCAACACCCTAAAGTTTGCGCCCTATGCCTATATGGAAATGGCGCATGACAAGTTAGGGTTTAGACAGTAAGGATTGTATGTGCCAAGGCGCATGATTAGTTGTGCACATAAATGGATGTCGACAGAGTAGAGAATGCGCCCTTAGCACACAGAAATGGCACACGACAACTTGAGAGTTACACTAGAAATGTATGCGCTAAGGCATCAGGAGAGATGGCGGACAGAATTGAAAATCTTCAGGGGTAAAGTATGCGCCCTTGGCCGCACTGAAATGGCGCATGGATAATGAGTGTTGACACTAAATTTTTTGCACCAAGGCGCAGGAATGTAGCCCACATATATGGATGTCGAACCACGTTAAAGGATGCACCGTTGGCATCACGGAAATGGCCATATGACAATGAGTTTTGACACTATAATGTATGCTTCTAGGTGCAGGAATAGTGGCGCACTTTTATTACATGCATACTTAGATTTGATATATTATTTGTACAACCTTGTGTTAACCCCGGACAACTGGTATCATGACATTTTGTGTTGAGAGTAAAATGTATGCGCCAAGTTGCACAAGAAAGTTACTCACAGAAATGGTTTTCTGATTGAGTAAAGCGATGCTACAACAATGGCGCATAAGAAATGGCAAATAACAAGGTAGAGAAGTTTGACGAATGAAATGTATGCAATTATGGCACAGGATATAGATTGCGCACAGATTATGGATGTCATTAAGGTAAAGGATTTGTACTTATCATTAGCACGGAAATGGTGCTATGACCTACGAAGATGACTGATCAACAGAATGGAAAGAGTTACACCTTGGCATACGTAAGAGGACTGTTGAGATCTACACACGGATGTGCCTATGTCTGACAACATCAGGAGGTGCAACATTTTGAGCGCTTATAGGAAGCAACACCCTAAAGTAGATATTCAGACGGAAATAACTTTTGACTGGGAATTCAGATTCATGAAAAACCTGGACTGCTTCGGAAAGCTTACAAGGTCCTCTATCCAACTACAACTAGAAACTATTTAGTTGGGTGAGAAAGATGCATAAAAGTGCAATCTGCAGTCTAGTCACTTTGGAATCGATGGGGTTCTGATCTACCCATCATAATCAGTTAAAATCGGTTGATATTTCAACCTTGATGATGAAGTTGAAAGTACTCTTGGAATTTCCTCTATCTTTTCTCTCTGCATGATAGTTGAGATAATTTGATAAGGAGGGGCTTATTAGTAAAGGTTGGACATTCATAGTTTTTCGAATAACATTCTTGAAGTTTGGCAGGTAAACTTGTGGAGTTCAATACCTAACCATTGAATGAAAAAAATGTACATGGAACTTTGCCTATAGAAGAATCATACAGTCTGTTATATCATGCTTTGAATGTAGAAAGCAGAGGCAATAATAAGTGAGATGATTCTCAACCACTCTCTATGTTCATCTTGAATAATCCTGATCTTTTCAAAGTCAATCTGGTTATCTGTGCATGATCTAAATCCATTGAGTTTTTTAGGGAATTATCTGTTGGAAATGTGGAAAGACAGGTGTTCTTCATACAAAGAAAGCATCACCTTGTAGTCAAAGGATAAAGAGAACGAACATCTTCAAACAAAGTCTAAAGAGGCAAATATTACAGCATTAGGTTACTATTAAGATACTCTGCATTCTTTACGTATGGATAGTGAAAATAGGAATCAGGAACCCGGTTTTAGATTCAGAGTGCTTCTTTCTGATTTCGCAAGGTCCCACACTTGGGAATAAGCTCCATGTTATTTAATCGCAATTATAGTCTCAGGTCAATCGAGTTGCAGAGGCATATTCATTTGGTGCTGCGATTTTCCCTCAACAGTGACGACATGTTGCGTCATTATTACTGTGTAAATAAGAAGTTCAATTTAAAATTGCAGAATGTCTTTTACATGTGGTATTCGAAAGATGTGAGATTTTTGCCAAATCGTCAAGAGGAAACTTATTTCTAAAGGGGAACTAGGTGAAGGTGGTTACATGGTTACATTCATAACAGACTCTTGGAAAGTCACCAAGGGTGCTTTTGTTATGGCAAGAGGTAAGAAGGTAGGAACATTATATTTATCTACCTATGTTATTGATTCCTTTTCTGTGTTATCTACTTCAGATTCAGATGCATGCATGTGGCATAATCGGTTGGGCCATATGAGTCAAAAAGGAATGCAAATCTTAAAGGCTAAGGGTAAGTTATCAGATTTGAAATATTTAGATCTTGATTTCTGTGAGCATTGTATCTTTGGAAATCAAAAGAGAGTGAGATTTCTCAAAGTTGGGGCAACTAAGAAGGAGTAGAAATTGGAGCTTGTACACTCAGATGTGTGGGGACTAGCCCAGGTAGCTTCTCATAGAGGATCCCAGTATTATGTTACTTTCATTGATGATGCTACAAGAAAGGTATGAGTTTATTGTATTAAACATAAATATGATGTTTTTGAGACTTTTAAAATATGGAAATCCCTTGTTGAGAATGAATAAAATTCAAAGTTAAAGTTCCTTAGATCTGACAATGGTGGTGAATATTGTAGCAAGGCTTTCAATGATTATTGTTCAGTGAATGGAATACATAGATAAAGGATGGTTCTAAGAACACCACAAGAGAATGATGTTGTAGAAATAATGAACAAGACAATAATGGAACATACTAGAAGTATGAGAATACATTATGGATTGCCCTTGCAGTTCTGGGTAGAGGAAGTTGATATAGCAGTTTATTTGATTAACCGTGGGCCTTCAAGTTCACTAGATGGAGGAATACCAGAGGAAGCTTGGACCGAAAAAGAGGTAGATCTTTCTTTTCTTAAAGTTTTTGGTTTAGAATATTTTGTGCATATTGATAAGGAAAATAGGAAAAAGTTGGATGCAAAATCCAAGAGATGCAATTTCATTGGTTATGGATCTGGTGATTTCGGATTCTATTTTTGGGATTTAGAGAATTCTAAAATTATTAGGAGTTATGACATTGAATGGAATGAAAAGAGAATGTACAGGGATCAAATTTTGGTACCCAAGGACAAACCAGTTGAGAAGTTTGTGAATGAAAATGAACTCTCAGATTTAAAAATCATACCTATAGGGTTACACAGTAACCGGTGTCGGTTGACCCCTGACCGACATCGGTCAGCTGAACCGGTATCAGTTACAAAAGATCCAAACCAACATCGGTTAGTAGAATCGGTGTCAGTTACAGGTGACAAGCATCGTTCACTGTCAGAAATTGGAAACAGATGTCTAGAGGTCTAGAATGAGCCTCTGGTACCCCAAACTTCTGTGAGAAGGTCACAAAGGGTAAGTAAACCTCCAGAAATATTTACACCTTCTCTATCTTATTTATTATTGACTGATAATGGTGAACCAAAAATTTTTGAAGAAGCAATGCAGGATAAGACCCACATGCAGTGGGAGCATGGCATGGATGAGGAGATGGACTCCTTGGAACAAAACTAGACTTGGGATTTGTTTAAGTTACCAATAGGTAAGAGGAAATTTCAAAACAAGTGGGTTTACAGGATCAAGGAAGAAGAGGGTGGGTAGAAAAGTTACAAGGCAAGGCTTGTAGTAAAGGGATTTGGATAGAAAATAGGTATTGACTTTGGTGAAATATTTTCTCCTGTTGTTAAAATGACTTTCATTTGTACTGTATTGAGTTTAGTTGCAGTACATGATTTGCATTTAGAGAAACTAGATGTGAAGACAAGTTTCCTTCATGGTGATTTGGATGAAGAGATTTATATGCATCATCTTCTTGGGTATGAAGTCAAGGGTAAGGAGAAATTAGTGTGCAGGTTGAAAAAGAGTCTATATGGGCTCAAACAAGCTCCAAGGAAATGGTACATGAGGTTTGATAGTTTTATGCATGAGCATGGTTATTTGAGATGTGAATTTGACCATTGTGTTTATTTCAAGAAGCTTGAAAATGGGAGCTATATTATTTTATTAATTTATGTGGATTGTAGGATCTAGTATGTAGGACATTGGTGAGCTTAAGGGAAAGCTAACTCACACATTTTCTATGAAGCATTTAGGATCTACGAAAAGAATCCTTGGCATGCAAATACAAAGAGACAAGAAGAACAAGAAATTGTATTTGGCTCAAGAGGCTTATATTAATAAGGTGTCGGAAAGGCTTAACATTAAAGATTCAAAACTAGTGATTACATCTATGGATAAAAAATTCAAATTGAGCAAATATCAGTGTCCTTTATCACATGAGGATGTCAAATACATGACATAAGTACCATATGCTTCAACAGTTGGGAGTCTCATGTATGCTATGGTTTGTACCTAGACCAGACATTGCATAGGTAGTGGGAGTTGTGAGTAGATTTATAAAAAAATCCAGGTAAAGAGACATTGGAAAGCATTCCAATGGATACTTCGAGGTATTTGAGAGGGACATCTAGCATGCATTTATGTTATGGAGGTTCAGATATTTCTTTATGTGGCTATGTTGATTCAGATATTTATGGAGATTTGGATGGTAGAAGGAACACTACTGGATATATTTTCACAGTATGGTGGGACAACAGTTAGCTGGATTTTGAGATTACAGAAGGTGGTGGATTTGTCTACTATAGAGGCAGAGTATGTTGCAGCTATAGAGGCTAGAAAAGAGATGATATGGATGAGTAGGGTCATAGAAGAGTTGGGAAGTGAGCAAGATGATTGAAAATTGTTCAGTGATAGTCAGAGTACAATTCATTTAGCAAAGAACTCAATGTTTCATTGTATAACAAAACACATTCTATTGAGGTATCACTTCATATGACACATATTGGAGGATGGGCGACTAAAACTAGAGAAGATTCATACAAGTGAAAACCCTACATATATGCTAACGATGTCATTAGCAAAAGAGAAGTTGGAGCTACACTCCACTTCTGTTGGTCTTCGAGTTTGAGACTTGAAGAGGAAGAAACAAAGCTAAGGAAAGGATCCAAGAATGATGTTGTACAAGTATAGTGCAGTAATTTATCTCCAAGTGGGAGATTATTGAGTTGTGGAGCTCAATTACTTTAGATTATCATGCTATATTAAACTTACAGGAAAACACAGTAACCGAAATTGATTATGGAGGGACCGATATTGGTCACCTATACCGACATCTGTCAAGAAAGGAGGAACCGACATCGGTTAGGGCTAACCGACGTCGGTTACCTGTGCATGGGTGTTTTATTTAACTCATGGGAATTAGATCTAATTTTAGCATTAAAGTAGATCTATTGATTGTAATTGCATGGCTAAGTATCCTAAGTTTGTATATGCCTATATAAGCATGAAATATAGGGTTTAGAAGTAAGAATTGTATTGAGAATAATTGTGTGTGTGATTATTGTGAGAATAATTGTGAGAGAGAGAATTCTTGGAGAAGAAGGAGAAGCTTGAGATGAAAGAGATTACTGTACATTTGAGAGGTGTGGAAGATTGTAAATCTTCAATTGTATATCTTCTGAAATCTTTGGATAATAGATTGGCTTGTTTCTTGGTGGATATAGCCCACACTAAGTGAACCACGTTAAATTTGGTGTTGATTTATATCTCTTGTTCTGTATATTTCTTCTAGTCAGAATATCCACTTTTATTGCATGTATGCTTAGATCTGATATATTATCTGTACAACCTTGTGCTAACCTCAACAATCCTCTAATCTCATCCCCTTCCATATCTCATTGTGATATTTGGGAATGACCTAAGATCCCTAATATAATCTTTGGCACATTTGTGCCTATAAGATGTTTTTCTCACTCAACACAATAGCAAAATATTATTTTGGCAACTAGGGAAAATAGCTAGGGAAAATTGGGTAGCTTTCTGCCAAATCGACTAGGGTTTATGTGAAAACATGCTCAAATTAGCATACAATAATTTTCTTTTACTCCCTAAACCCTTGGAATAACCTACGAGAAATTATGGCGATAACCCTATGGCAAAATAGATTAATTCTAGGGAAGGTAAACTAGGGTTTTGATGGAAAAACTTACAAAAATTACTTGAAAAAATTATTTCTTGGTTTCTGATTTTTGCCAATATTTTTAGGAACACATTCCAATAAAAATCAGAATTTTTGGGTGCTTAGAAGACTCATAAATCAGATCTGAAATCTAATTATAAAAACTGCAAAAAACCCTCTAAAACCTTTATTAAAAATTCTGAAACTCATATGCTTTTATTCATAAAAATATGGAGAATGTAGTAAATAAATTTCAAATTAAAATACCTCCAAAATAATTCCCAAACAACCCTAAGACAAGTCAATCCAATAGAATGAAAACTGTTGCAATTTTATTCTCCAAAATACTTTGAAAACATTGTTGAAAATCACTGTTGCAAATGCTCAAATATTTGATTACAATCACTGGGAAATGTTGAGTGAAAATCCCTCTCAACTCTTGCGGTTTTCTTCTACAAGAGATTAAATTCCTAAGGGTTTTTGTCCTTGGAATTTTATTGCAAAAGCTAAAGCTCTATGCAAGGAAAATGATGGACAATATTTCTAGATGATGAAAGAGGCAAGTCGAATTCCTTTTTAAAGGTAAAAGGCCAAAAAACAACCTCCAAACAAGAAAATGAAATTACATGCTCATTCCTAGACCAAGTCAACTTGTCCTAGGAATATTTTGTCACACATATCTATTTTTCCATTACAAGGGGCAAGTCGCAATTTTCCTAGATGTCACATTTATCTTTTTGACTTTGCCCAACTCTATTAATTTATTAAGATTTATTATTTTATTGTATGTGCATTATAATTTTATTTAATATTTTTCCCAATACAAATAAATGAATAAAACTTAGTCACCCTGAAAATCACCCTTTGGTACGTTAGGTAGAAAAAATGGGCCAAAGGTCCATTCATTTGAACTATTCAAGAAAGAGTTGGAATTACAAGGAACTATGTGATCTTCTGTCACTTCCTAGATGTGACCTTACATATGGGCACCATGACTCTACCCGTAGCATATTACTTATGGATAGGTTCTCCCCTTTGATGAGAACTCCACAATCATTGCATCCATCATTCTCTTATTCACCTATTAGAACCATGCAAAGGGTCCAAGGGTATCTCTTGTACATTATTATCCCCTTGTAAGTGGTCCACTTAGCTAGTCTCGGATATCCCCCATGTAAAATCAAAATTCATGGATGCTTAAATCAAAAATCAAATTATCAAAAATAGATTGATCCCTTGAAGGACAACTATTCATGCAAAAAATCAAAAGGACACCCCTGAAATCAAAATCAAATAAGTAGACCTGATCCCTTAGATAGGATGACTATCATTTATAGACTCATCCCTTAAAGGAAGGCATCTATTTATTGTATAAATGTATACCATACTCTCTCAAAATATGTATTACTCCGTATGACATTTGAAGGCTTCCCGTGTTGAACAACCTTCCATTTTACCAACATCCTAAGTTAGCAATCTTCCTGCATTGATCAAATTTCTCTTTCCCCTTCCCAGAGTTGGGGCATAGTTTTAGGGAACGCCACTTTTGAAGAACACTCTTTCCTTGTACAAGTTTCATCTCAAGCCTCTTTTCCATGTCAACATTAGGTTAATGAGATCATCTCATCCATAATTTCCTTATGATCTTTGAAATGACTAACTATCGTTGGTTATCTTCTAACATATTTTTGGGTCACATGTGCCTTGCGTTACCTAGATCCCCTTTTTGTTTACCTTCAAAGTGGTTGGAGGCATATTTTCCTCACACGTTCCTTGTTATAAGGTAGTGTTGTTCACACCTATAAGTTTCCACTATTTTGAGGCATTTTTATCCTAATCCTATCACATCCGTCTTTCAACACATCTTTCTTCATCTCAATCACCTATATGCTATCCATCTATCTTACAAAACATTTATCCAAACTTTCATCCATCATTAATCACATTCATTCTCAATTCTTTTCCATCACATCTTACCCATATACATTATAATCATCATGATCAAAATTAAATTTAAAACATATTATCACATTACACATTTATACACATTCACATCTAAATAACCATCTAATCATACATTTATTCCACCCTCATCATCAAATATAAAATAGACATACAATCTAAAATCACCATCACATCTAATCTAAAGCCATCATCATGACATATAATCTAAAATAATCGTCACATTGAATTAAATCTATCACATCACGTAATGAACACATGATAAACCATGAAAAAACCATATTATATCAAAATGTATATCAGTACATCACAGCCCTCTAGGGGACTCCCTCAAAGTAGAAATGTTATCAAAATTAGTGAAGTTAATGTCTGATGCTCTCAATTCATCTCCCTCTAGGGAAGGTACAACACTTGAACCCTACATACCATCACCACCCTCTTGGCCTCCCTCCTCTTACATTGGCTGAGATACACTCATTATACTCCTTGACAACCCGGCTCCACCTACCATCTGCCTCTGGAGATGCTCCCAGTATCTCAGCATCTGAGGTAGCCTATGGATCACAATGTCCTCATAATACTTGGCATCAACGACCAATGTTAAGTGTCTATCCATCCTAATCATGCCAGGGGGAAAAATCTATCCTGATCCCTGTGGTGCTACCTGAACACTACTAGTTGACTCTGTCACTATAATAGTACGTAAATCTCCAAAATAGGCCTTATAGGCCTCCCTCTGCCTGTGGTAGTGGTCCCTCTCCTGAATAATTTGGTCTCTCTCCTGAGTGATTGCATCCCATTACTGCAAGGTTGTATCTCTCTCTACTCTCATCTAATCTAGCTCGGAATGCAATCGTGCCACCTCTGCATCCTCTCCTGCTCCATCTCCACCGCCTCATGGAGTCACCTCAATATGAACCTCTATCTCTTATATCTTCTCCTCTCCCCCCTCCTCAACCACCCGAGCTACCCTTGATACTTTATGACAATCAGATTATCCCACTCTTACTCCAACATCATCATCATCGTCCCACTATACAACCTCCTCCTCCAATGGGTTTTCCATAGTAGGACTCGATAGGTCTCTATAAAGCTTCTCCTCTTATAAAAAATCAGATCATGAGGAACTAACTGAATGACTCAAAAATATCGTCTCACCTTATCAAATTGAATGACCTCTATCATCTCCAGTTGTTTCCCTTGTACTCCTCTGGTCCTCCTCATGCTCACTAGCTCAACATCCATACCAAAACAAGCGAGTAAATCCCAACATGGCCACCACCTGATCTAATCAACATCCAACTCTATGAGCCAACTTACCTACCAATCCACCCCTCTATTGCCCCTTTCTTCGAAGGCATGATTGGCCCTCCATATCAAAAATACCATCTCTAGCTGAATATGGTCTCCTATGACCCATGGAAGCCCTGGTGGCCTAATCACTGCGACATGCTCATAAGCCCAACATTTATCAAGAAGCTTACATCTAACCCTAACCTCCTACCCAACCTATATCTAGATAGCTCATGGTAAACCTGAGCTAACAAGGTGGTCCTAAATGAAAATATAGTCCCATGATCAACAATATTGGCCACTACACCAGCTAGTGCCCATAGGAACCGAGATCCTCTTGATTCTGGAAAAGAATAACATGATACTGACATAATCAACATGCAAATTAACTGGCTATGTGCCACCCCAACCTCATATATCAGATCATATGAAAAGGCCCTTGAAGAAAACCTGATCTTGGGCGTATCGGCTCCTAATAGCCATGTCAAAATTTTCAGTTTGTCATCACTAATA
Organism: Taxus chinensis; assembly: GCA_019776745.2. Classification (NCBI taxonomy): domain Eukaryota; kingdom Viridiplantae; phylum Streptophyta; class Pinopsida; order Cupressales; family Taxaceae; genus Taxus; species Taxus chinensis. The sequence continues at coordinate 149,906,552 of CM034154.1, forward strand.
ATGGGAACTATCTTTTTCCCACGTATCAGGAGCTTGAGAATTCGATATACATCCTCTAGGGTGTTAGTCATCTCCTCTATCCTAAACCAAAATGTACATGTCTTCCTATCCCACCTCTCAACCAAATCACTCATAAGCTCCACATCCCATGGGATCCTCTGATAGTATCTAAATCCTCCTAATCCAAGTATAACTAAGTGATCCCACCTGACATCTATGACATCTCATCTGATCTTCTCATACAGAGCAGACACTCAATCTCTGAAATATAAGGTCTCTCTAGCCTACAATCACAAGCAAAGCATGCATACATTAGACCTATGATCCAAAAATATATCCAAAGTTTGATCTAAATTTCAATCTAAACCATAATCTATCCAATCTAACCCTAGTCGATGCTGACCCATGTTGGGTTGACACATTTTAGGGTCAATCGACATGCCTTAGGGCATACTCGATGTCAACCCATCTGGGTCACTGCTAACTTCCCCTGGCACCATCCATTTTTCTAAAAAAAATGCAAAAAATAAATAAAACATAAAATTAAATAAAAAACCAGTGTGAGTTTTGTTACTCACTATCCTCCACACCCTCTGGCATTTCCTCGAAGCTCCAATGTATAATTTATTAGTCTCTCTTTTCTCTCTTTTCTCTCTCTCATTAAGTTTACACATGGAAATGAGCATTGTCGACTGACCACTGGGCTTATATAGCCCACCAAAACTTGGTCATCATCGACCCCTTTGGGTCACTGTCGATTGGTCTCAGTCGCCATTGACTAACCTTAGCAATAACCTTTTTTGAGATTTCTCCCCTCTTTCTTACATCCCTTCTCAGGGTGTTATTTATTGTTGACCATTATGTTTGCACTTGTGGTCATCTCCTTTTTTTCCTTCAGGAATTTTAATTCAACATTCAGACTACTCCTCCTTTGGGCATATGTAACTCTTTAAGTCCATAGTTATGGCCATCTCTTTTTCCTTCGGGCATGTTAATCATATCTATTCCCTAATTCCACCTTATGCGACTTTAATCACTTGTCTTTTGGGAATTTTACTTTATAATCCTATATGATTCATGCAAAAATTCCTCCTTTGAGGCCATACTCATCTTCTCATTTGGGAATTACATTCATTATATCAAGTCTACCTATTATGGCCATATTTGTGCCCGTCCTTAGGAAACCATTATTTTCATCAAAGTCCACCTTTGTGGCCATGTTTTTCCCCTTTTGGGGCATACTTTTTCCTTTTTTCCTTTTTCGTTTTGTGGCCTTACATTTCCCCACTCGGGGGATATTTCATTCCCACCTTCTTGGCCATACCTTCCTCCTTCAAAGCATATTATTTATCACTCTCTTTTTCATTTTTCCTTCCCAACCATTTTACGTTTCCCATTGGTCACCATACCTTTGATCTTCGTCCCTTGTGGATACATACCTTTTCTCTCGATTCCTCATGTACAAAGGATTTTGTATACTTTTCACATATAGTTGCACATAATTTGATGACTTGCCTATGACCTGTTGGTCATCTTGACCTACATCCATACCGCAGTGATCTTCACCCACTCACTAGTCTGTAGAAAGTTTTTTTCCATCTTCGTTGAGACCGTAATTGTCCCCTACAGATGTGATATTGAAGTTACCGCCATAGTTTCCCATAATTAATGTAATCCTTTTTTCCTGAGGCATCTTAGCTTGTTAATCATTTTACCCATCTTTTCTTCACCCACCTGCCCTTTTTCATCTACCTTTTCAAACGCATCATCAATTTCCCTTGACATCATTTATCCCCCATTTGAGGGGGAGCTCATCATTAATTATTTTTATCTTGTTGATTTTTGGAGCTTAATTCCTTCATTGCAATTCTTTTGTAGAATTTCTAGAATACATAGTAACCGATGTCGGTTGGCAAACCGGCGTCAGTCACCCATGGAATGATATGGGTCAGGCAAGGAGGAACCAACATCGGTTAAGGATAATTGGCATTGGTTCCCTGTGGGTGACTAATATAATTAAGTTGTGGGAATTAGATCTATCGTTAGTCGTAAAGTGAATCTAATGGTTGTAATTCCATAACTAAAGTTCCCTAAGATTGTAGATGCATATATAGGCATAAAGCTAGGGTTTAGAAGTGAGAATTCATAGAGAATTAAGAGAAGTTTCATTTAGAGAGAAGAAAAGAGAAATTTGTAGAGAAGAATGTACATAACATCCAAGAAGGTGTGGAAGATTGAAAATATTCATTGTATTTCCTTTGTGATGATAAATTGGTTGTTTCTTAGTGAACATAGCCCACACTGGGTAAACCACATTAAATATTGTGTATTGTTTCTTTTTGTTTATTTCTGTATTGATTGTTTTTATGCTTAGATCTAATTAATATATATTTACAACTGGTGTTCTAACCCCAACAATTGGTATCATAACATCTATGTTTTAGGGTCTTGTGTGTTAACAGATTTACTCATAGAGGTATTTATGATTGAGTGGGAGAAAAGCAATGGGAGAAGAAAGAAAATTTAGAGTAGATAAATTTGATGGCTGTGACTATCTATTATGGAACATGCAGGTGGATGATTATCTGTATTAGAAATATTTATACTTACCGTTGGATGAGAAGGAAAGACCTGCAAAGATGACTGATGAAGAATTAAAATTCTTAATAGAAAGGCTTTGGGATCTATAAGATTGAGCCTGGTAGCATCTGTGGCTTTGAATATTACCGAAGCAGGATCTACAGTAGATTTGATGAAATATTTAGCAAATATATATGAAAAAACTAGTGCTTAAAATAAAGTTCATTTGATGAAAAAATGTATAATTTAAAGATGTAAGAAGGCGGATATGCATCAAGTCATTTGAGTGATTTCCAGTATATTGTAAATCAATTAAAGTCAGTTAGTATTCTATTTGAGGATGAAGTGAAAGCAATTTTATTATTATTCTCTTTTCCATATAATTGGAATAATTTGGTAATGGTTGTTAGTAATACATCGTTTGCTACTAATGTTTTAAAGTTTGATGATGTGGTTAGTATAATCCTAAATGAACAAATACGTAGGAAAAGTACAGGAGAATCATCATTTGGGAATTCTTTGAATGTAGAAAACATGGAAAGGTAGAAGGAAAGATCTAAGAGTAAGGATAATGGGAAATCAAAGTCTAAGAATGATAGATCTAAATATAGAGGTAGAGGTATAATATGCTGGAATTATGGAAAGAAAGGTCATGCAAAGAAGGATTGTTGGTTTAAGGAATAAAAAGAGAATGTACTAGAGAAAGGTAAAGAGGAAAATGTTGCTACAAAAGAGGTAATGAAAGATTCCCTAATTCTCTCCTTGGATAATAAAATTGAGTCATGGGTTTTAGATTCAGGAGCTTCTTTCCATGTAACCCCTAATAAGGGCTATTTTAGAAATTATGTCCAGGGTAATTTTGGGCATGTTTATTTAGGAGATGATGATCCATGAAATATTATTGGTAGAGATGAAATTCATCTTAAATTTCAGAATGGAAATACATGGATATTGAAATATTTGAGGCATGTTCCAAGCCTCAAAAGAAATATAATTTATGGAGGACAATTATGTGAAACTGGTTACATGGTTACACTCATAACTGAATCTTAGAAAGTTACCAAGGGATCTCTTGTTGTAGCAAGATTTAAGAAGGTAAGATCATTGTATTTATCTACTTATATTACTAATTCCTTTGTTATTCTATCTACTTCAAATTCAGATACAAGCATGTGGCTCAATCGACTAGGCCATATGAGTAAAAAAGGGATGCATATCTTAAAGGAAAAGGGTAAGTTATCAGATCTAAAATGTGTAGATATTGATTTCTGTGAGCATTGTATTTTTGGAAAGTAGAACAAAGTGAGATTTCTCAAAATTGGGGCAAAAAGAAGAAGCTTAAATTGGAGCTTGTACACTTAGATGTGTGGGGACCATCCCAGATAGCTTCTCATGGAGGATCCTAATACTATGTTACTTTCATTGATGATGCCACAAGAAAAGTATCAGTTTATTGTATTAATTGTAAATATGATATTTTTGAAACTTTTAAAAGATGGAAATCACTTGTGGAAAATGAATCGAATTAAAAGTTAAAGTTCCTTAGATCTGACAATAGTGGTGAGTACTGTAGCAAAAATTTTAATGATCATTTTTTAGTAAATGGAATACGTAGAGAAATAATGGTTCCTAGAACACCACAATAGAATGGTGTTGTAGAGAGAATGAATAGGACAATCATGGAACTTGTTAGAAGCATGAGGATACATGTTGGATTTCCCTTACATTTTCGGGTGGAAGAAGTAGACATAATGGTTTATTTTATTAACCATGGAACTTCAAGTGCACTAAATGGTGGAATACTAGAAAAAGCCTGGACTGAAAAGGAGGTAGATCTTTCTTTTCTTAGATTATTTGTCTTAGAAGATTTTGTGCATATTGATAAGGAAAATAGAAAGAAACTGGATGCTAAATCCAAAAAATGTACTTTCATTGGTTATGACTATGGTGATTTCAGATTCAGATTTTAGGATTTAGAAGGTTCTAAGATAATTAGGAGTCATGACATTGATTGGAATGAAAAGAGAATGTACAGGGATCAAGTTTTGGTACCCAAAGGTGAACTGGTGGAGAATGTTTTGGATGAAAATGAACTCTTAGATTTAAAATTAACACCTACAAGTTTACATAGTAATTGGTATTGGTTTACCCATAACTGGTATCGGTCCCTTATACTGACGTCAGTTACAAAAGAGATAGATCGGTGTTGGTTAGCCAAACCAGCATCGGTAGAAGGTTACTAGAATCGGTCATTGTTAGAAGTAAATACAAATCTACAGGATGAGCAGATTGAGCCTCCGACACCCCAAATATCAGTGAGAAGGTCATAAAGGGTAAGTAGACCTCTAGAAATATTTTCACCCTCCTTTTCTTATTTATTATTGACTGATAGTGGTGAACCAAAATTTTTTGAAGAAGAAATGCATGATAAATCCCACAAGCAGTGGGAGCATGACATGGATGAGGATATGAACTCCTTAGAGTATAACTAGACATGGAATTTGGTTAAGTTATCAGTAGGTAAAAGAGCATTGTAGAACAAGTGGGTTTAGAGGATCAACGAAGAATAGGGTGGATAGAAGATATATAAGGCAAGGATTGTAGTAAAGGGATTTGCACTAAAATCAGGTATTGAATTTAGTGAAATATTTTCTCCTGTTAAGATGAATTCTATTTGTACTATATTGAGTTTAGTTGCAGTAGAGGATTTTCATTTAGAGCAACTTGATTTCAAGACAGAATTTCTTCATAGTGATTTAGAGGAAGATATTTACATGAATCAGCCACTTGGGTATAAAGTGAAGGGTAAGGATAAATTTGTGTGTAAATTGAAAAAGAGCCTATATGGGCTCAAAAAATCTCCAAGAAAAAGGTATATGAGTTTTGATAGTTTCATGCATAAGCATGGTTATTTGAGATGTTAATCTAACCATTGTGTTTATTTCAAGATGCTTGGAAATGGGAGCTATATTATTTTGTTACTGTATGTGGATGATATGATTATTGGAGGATCTAGTATGCAGAAAATTAGTGAGCTTAAAGAAAAGCTAGCTCACACATTTACAATGAAGGATTTGGGAGCTGTAAAGAGAATTCTTGGCATGCAAATTCATAGAGACAGGAAGTTATATTTGTCTCGAGAGGTATATCAATAAGGTGTTGGAAAGGTTTAATTTTCAAAATTCAAAACCTGTAAGTACACCTATAGCTGGACACTTCAAATTGAGAAAAGATCATTGTCCTACATCACATGAGGAGGTTAATTACATGGCACAAGTTCCGTATGCTTCAGTAGTTTGGAGCTTGACATATGCTATGGTGTGTATTAGACCAGACATTGCATAGGATGTGGGAGTTTTGAGTTGATTTATGGCTAATCTAGGTAAATAGCACTAGAAAGTAGTCCAATGGAATCTTCGGTATTTGAGATGGACATCCATCATGCAGTTATGGTATGGAGGGTTAGATACTTCTTTACATGGCTATGTGGATTCAAACATGGCTGGTGATTTGGATGGTAGGAGGAGTACCACTAGATATGTTTTCACAGTAGGTGGCATGATAGTTAGATGAATTTATAGATTGTAAAAGGTTATGGCCCTATTTACTATAGAGGTTGAGTATGTTGCAGCTACAAAAGATAGGAAGGAGATGATATAAACGAGAAGGTTCATGGGAGAGTTGGGAAAGGAGAAAGAGGATTACAGATTATATAGTGATAGTTAAAGTGCAATTCATTTGATAAAGAACTCAATGTTTCATTCTAGAACGAAACACATTCAGTTGAGATATCACTTCATACGGAAGGTATTGGAGGATGGGCACCTGAAGTTAGAGAAAATTCATACAAAGGAAAATCCTGTGGATATGCTAACAAAGCCGTTGGAAAAGGAGAAGTTGGAGCTAAATTCCACTTCTGTTGGTTTTCAAGTTTGATACTTGAGGAGGGAGAAACAGGCCAATAAAAAATCAAAAGAAGGAGTTGTACAGTACCGTGTAACAATTTATCTCTAAGTGGTAGATTATTGAGTTGTGGAGCTTGATTGCTTCATTGGCATGCTTTCGTAGACTTTTTGGAATACACAGTAACTTGTTTTGGTCACCCATGGACCTATATCGGTCAAGAAAGGAGGAATCGACATTGATTAAGGCTAACTATCATCGGTTTCCTGTGAGTGACTACTATAATTAAGTTGCAGGAATTAGATCTATCTTTAGTTTTAAACTGAATCTAATGTTTTTAATTGCATATCTAAAGTGCTCTAAGATTGTAGATGAATATATAAGCATAAAGATAAGGTTTAGAAGGCATAATTCATTAAGAACTAAGAGAATTTTCCTTTAGAGAGAAAAAAGAGAAAATAGTGGAGAAGAAAGTACAGGACATCCAAGAGGGTGTGGAAGATTGCAAATATTCATTATATTTACTCTGTGATAATAAATTGTCTGTTTCTTAGTGGATGTAGCCCATACTGGATGAACCATGTTAAATTTCGCACATTGTTTATTCTTATTTATTTCCATATTGATTATTTTTATGCTTAAATCTAATTAATATATTTGTACAACCAATGTGATAACCCCAACATATCATTATCCAACTCTCATCATTTTTTATCTCATGGATTGCTAGCCCAAACCACTCAACAAAAGGGGAAAAATGTAAACACCTAAATTCGGTATCTAACCCTTCATCGCCCACGTGCACATGCTTATTTTAATCATCCCCCTTATTTAATTAAATGCCCATCCAATCCTCATTAATTAATTAAGTGACATTAATCAATTAATCATTTAACATCTCACATGCCCAATTATCCCATCCACATTAATATTTATGCCTATTAATTAATTAATTCATATTAATTAATTAATCCTCATCCATTGCCCTAACCAACCTTATATTTCTATTTCTTTTATCCTACAGACACATCCCCTTTGCTTTTCTAGCTTTTATCTATTTTTATGTCCTAACTACCCTTATCTCATCTCTTGCCTACCTAAGTGCTTTAAATCATCCTTCTATTCTTTAAGAAGCTCTAAATTCCATCAAAAGCACAAAAAACAACCTAGTTGGGAAACTTTCCCTGCAATTGGTGGCGACCTAGCCTGGTCACTGCCAACCCTATAAAACTAGTTGCTTTCTTTCTATTCATCATCAGATGCATGCAACTTCAAGCTTTCTTGTAAGTTGAACATCCTTCCTTGTGCTATAACATCCCTAAAGTATTTACAGATATTCTAGACATTTTTTCAACATGCTTGCATCACTCACAATCATCCGTCGTGAGGTTTATCGTTATCACCATGTTTCTTTATTCAACTTTTATCATATTATCTGGGTATTTCTAGTATCTAATATCTTATAGGTTCAGACCATCAACAACAACACTTAGAGATACCTCAACAACCTTCCCCTTTAGCCTTTTTACTTGCAGGTTTTCTTTCTCCTCCATTCATCCTTGACTTTATCCAATTCTTGTATAGTCCCTACCGACCTAGTCAGATCATTGTTGACCTAGGTTTAGTTTGTCAAACAGATCTCTTCTATAGTTGTTTTTAGCCATTTCTTGGAGTTTTCTACCCTGCAGACTACTCACTACATAAAAAGGCTCATGTCATCCTCTAATTGGCATTGAGACCTTTCAGATATTCATATTCATCTTACAATCCAAATCTTCCCTCCCAGGTCACCGTCGACTTGCCTCTACACAGTTTGGGTTGTCAACGACCCAGACTAGGTAACAATCAATTTATAGTTATTGTCATCTAATTAGTCTTTAGATCAATTTATTTCATCTCTCCACATTCAATGATATTCTTGTTTCTTCATGCTTCTACAATTTCATCCTTTACATCACTCTTTCTAAACAAATGTTGGTTGACATATGGGAAAGGAAGCTAACTACTTCTTGGAACTACATTGTCAAGAAACCCCCGCAGTTCCAAGAAGTAATTAGCTGCTCCATATTTAATCCATATTTTTTCTAGAAATTCTAAAACTAAAAAAATATGGATTAGAAGTAAAAATAGAAAAAAAATGGAAATATACCTGTAAAGCTAATCTAATCCATATTTTTTATAATTTTACAGGTATATCAAGGTGCTGTAAGAATCATCCATCTAGCACTTGTATCATATCCTAGGTAACATAAACCCTCTAGTATTTATGAGTTGTGTAACTTCTTTAGTAGATAGTGCATTAACTTGATTATGAACGAGAAATTTGGACAAAATTCTTGGCATGCCTGGTGGGACACCCTTTAGGTGGTCTCTTTCTTTCTATATTATACTTTTTCTACTAACACTACCACGTGAGGATTCACTTTATTTCTTTCTCATGTTGGGTTCATCGCTTGGATCTTTCATCACCCAAAAGTGCAGATAAATAGGAAAAGAGATATCCAGGTATTCCTCTTTTACCTATTTTCTCCTTTTGCATTGTACTTCCCCTTCATGTATGTGTTCTCATCAAAAATAACATTTTGTTTTGGCTTAAAAATAACCCTTCTTTACTTCATCATGTTTTCCCATATAGTCTAAGTAAGGGTTCAATCTTATGCATCACACATCTGATCACACATAGCCTAAACCTCATGAATCAAATTAACACATCAAAACACTTCCTTTCCTAGTAGACTGATTGGGAATAGATCACCTAATAGGAAGCCGCATTAGACATTCCCTAGCTACGACAAACCTGAAACCAAACATAGTTCACCTTCTCTTAGGTCCTTTTTTATTCAGCCCCCTTTTCTTTTCACATTCTTAATAAAAACACAACAAAGGGAATTGTTTTCTTGTCTTGTCTATTTAATAGTGGAACCAAACATTTTCTCGAGTAACTCCCAACAGTCCACCATTACCCCACTCAAATCCTTGGTTTCTTCCAAAACTTCATTTAGTACCATCTATGATTATCTCCACCGCAGGCTCTCTACTTCTCTATCACATTGACCAGTAGCCCCTATTTTATCCCCATCACTTTTATCCCCACTGACTCACACCATTTATGCTTCTACCCCATCATCTTTGTCTCCATTACCTCATTCCCTTCCTGTGACATCTGACATCACCATACCCAATTCACTTATGGATTTTCTTCACCATAACCTCATCAACGACTTCCTCATTCGTAGATATCAATCAACGTATCTTGTTTCACCTTATGATGTCTCCCCTTCTTTCAATATACATGTCTCACCTAGGGACATCCCTTATGAGCCTTATGTATAAGACCTTCCCATTCTTTCCCCATCCTCGTCATTTTACCATGATCCTACTTATCACCATACTCCTACATCCCCCTAAACAATCCCATTTTCACCACATGACATTTTCAAACAACCATTTCCTAATCTTCTGTGAGTGAGTTCATCTTCACATTCTACATCACATCAATTTAATGGATTCTCAATCAACACCATACATTAGACATCTTCTCCCACATCTATTTTATCATCTTCATCATCTACCCTTATCTTTAATATTGTGCCAACCGCCCCTTCAAAGGCTATCCTCATATCCACTATATCCATGATCCCACTACCTACCACCTTAACCTCCACTACTTCTATTTCATCTACAACTAGTCCTACTCTTACCACATCCGTACTAGCCATGACTACGCCCATCTCTCTATCCAAACCTATCATGCCTAGATTGTTATTTGCATCTCTTCCACACACACCTATCACCACAATTATTTCTTCCACATCCACGAATCCACCCCAATATTCCTTGACATCACAATCACATATTTCTTTACTCATGTCAACATCATCCATTCCTTTTACATCTACCATTCCTACATCTACATTCCCCATTTCATCTTCTCGATTTTCATCTACATCCATAATACCTCGTGGGACATCTAAAACAAATGAAAAATGCATTCAAAATTCTCCCACATAACCCCTCATCTCTACACCGATTCATCATGTAGACACAAAATTTAGGTCACACTCCCCTTGGTCCCCTTCAATTAATTAGCATAACACATTTACCTAGCCACGATCCCTAGTCCCACATTTATATTAATTTAATTACTTACAAATTGAATTAATATTCTGCCTCACATTATTAATTAGTTTAATTATTTTAATTAAGTTAATTTAACCCTCACAAATCCACCTCATCAGTACACCTCACCCTGGACCCATTCCAGGGGCATTTAACTCACAATGACCAAGTCATCACTCCCAGTACTGAGTCACCACTTGACCTAACTAACTAAGACTTCTTCCTAAACCTAAGTGGTCTTCTTCTATGATCTTCCTATATTTCCTAACGAGAACTCCACTTACCTAAGCAGAATCAACTTGGAAAGCACACCAAATCTAGGAAGATCTACCTATTTTTAGTAAAAATGACTATTTCACCCTAACTGACATTGGTTTATCCTCGGCTGACGTCGGTCACCTAACTTCCATCGGTTCTTTTATATATAATTGTTGTATATATTTAGCCCCCCAGATAAATATAGACACCCAAAGCAAATCGGGTCTCGGAGGCGGAGAAAGCATGATGCAGAAGCATGTTGGAGAAGCGGATGAACCCGGCATCAAGGACATGTTGGAAGAGTTGGAAAACCCGATGCAAAGCAAATCGGGTCTCGAAGGTGAAAAAGCATGGCGCAGAAGCATGTTGGAGAAGTGGATGAACCTGGCATCAAGGACATGTCAGAAAAACTCGACATCAAAAGGCAAATCAGGTTTCAGGTTTCGGGAAACATGAAACATGAAGCATGCAGATCGGCAAAGGATGTTCCGATGCTCGAGGGTTCCGCAAACCCGAAAACACTTACAACCAAATCGGGTCTTGGAGTTGGAAAAGCAAGGCGGAGAGAACACACAAAAAGAAGCATGTCGCAAGGGTTGGAAAACCCGGACATCAAAGGCAAATCGGGTTTCGGTGGCACAGGAACATGTCGGGGGGTCTCCAAAACCCGACATCAATGAAACATGTCGGGGGGTCTCTAAAACCCGACATCAAAGAAATCGGGTCCCGATGCGTCGGGGAAGCATGTCGGGAAACCCGATGAACAAAGAAGCATGTCGAGCACCCCTTCGAACCCGATGCGCATGCAGTTTCATCTTCCGCCCCCGAAACAAAGGCAAATCTTGGAAATACTGGCGGAAGCGGGGTTTCGGGAGAAACAGAAGCATCAAACACATGTTGATGCATCCTCCAAACCTGATGCAGATGCAAAGGAGAAACCCGAACCCGATTGGAAACTGACCCTGATGCGGGAAATGTTCAAATCACCATAAATTTTTACAGGGAGCTCGGATTCATACAAGGTTGGACTTTTCGGAAAGCTCTCGGTGTCCTCTACGCAACTACAAATGGATATCTTTAATTGGATGGGAACAAATTCTTAAAAATGTAATATACACTTCGCCACTGTTGGGTTGTTGAGATTCTCACCTACCGCCATGATATGATGGGTTAGGTGCAGTCTTGGAGGTGGTTGGGGGCAGAATTCGAATCATTCTCTTCTCCCTCATTTTTTCCTCATATAAATTGTAAAGGAGGGGCTTTTTCTCATGGTTGGGCATTTCTGCTTTGCACCCTCCCTTCTCTCCTACTTGCAAGAGAATTTGTGGAGTTTTCAAGCCTCCCATATGGATTGTAATGCTGTTTTTTGCCTCTTGGCCATTGCAATGTATTGAATCGATCCTTGAGCAATATATGTATGTCTGTGATTGATTTTAAACCCTCTCATATATTCATTGCTGTTATTTTGATCTCTCATTGCATTTTGGTTACCTGTGCATGGTGTGGTATTACATCTATGTGGTCTGTGTTTAATCTTGCAAAACGGGTGTCCAACATTCCTCGGTGCATCACCTCCTTAGCTTAGGTTTATTTTTATGCATTTCTCTCTCCCTATCTCCTTGGCAAGTTAGATTAAGGTTTTTGGGTAAACCTCTGCGTTTTATTGGTGCATCTGAACAGAGGAATAGGAGCCGGCCTTCATCCGAAGAGCTTTTCTGATTTCGCGAGGTCCCACACTTGGGAAAAGCTCCATGTTGTGCAATCGCACTGAGAGTCTCAACCCATCGCGTTGCAGAGTCCCAGGGGTGCTTCGATTTGGCCCCAATAGTTTTGGCACACCCGGTGGGACCAAGAGGTCATTCCACCAAAATTTGAAGGAGTTTTCATGAAATTTGACTCAAGAAATTGCAGTTTTTAGCAAATTTCAGATTTTGCACCTCCTAGCCTGAACTCCGAAATCATTTTTCAAGGGTTTATCTTGCTCAAAACAGGTCAAAATTTCAACAGTTGGTAGATCTGAGGGTAGTCTTCAAAAGGGTATCTTTAGTTTTTTGATATTTTGATTTTCAAAATTTCAGGTTTTTTAGTGATTTCGGGTTTTCGGGGTCCGAGAACATCAAAGCAGCAATTCGGGTTTTGGGGGATGCATTGCATGGTCCTATTCCTGACAGCAGTGATTTCGGGTTTTGAGGGATGTCGGACATGTTCCAAGTTCCGACACATAGCAATTCAGGTTTTGTGAGTTGCATCGCATGACCTGAGTTCCGCCTGTACTTTTCGGGGATCCGCAGCTACGCAACAAGGCCCGAATTCCGATTTGAAGATTGTCTCCTCTGGGTCCTTCAAATTTTAAATTATATTTTCAATATTGTCAAGTTTGGTGTGTAACTTGGCAAAATCCAGCCTTTTAGAGGCTTGTTCTCTAACACATCTGGCGACTCCGAAGGGATAGAATTCAGCGGTGTAGCAGCACAAGTTGCCCAGGCACATGAGAAGAATTCGAACCAGGTCTAATACTCGAGAAGAAGGGCTAGTTTTCCACTTGCAACTTTCACCAGGCAGAGGAAGGAGAGGAAGAAGACCACAAAGATCACCATCTCCACCTAACAGGACTTTGTCTACACCTCCACCTGGTAGGCCTTTTCTCGCATCAACCAGGGTTCTTAGGCCAATCATAATGGCGCATCTACCACCGAATCCCTTTGTCAATTTCACGGGTAGTAGTCCACTTGCCCTAAATGCTCAGAATCAAATTCTAGTTGCAGCGCTAAAGAATATACCCTATTTCACAGGAGAAAATCATACTACTCCTATTGATCACATCCAGGATATTGCTAATGCATGTGCAATCCACGAAATAAATGAAATGGATGTTGCAGTCAAGTTGTTGGCTTCATATTTCAAAGGCAAGGCCTTACAATGGTTTAGGAGCCTTACAGCAGGGTCTATTACGAATTGGAACCAACTTTGTTCAGCTCTTTGCAACCAGTTCGGGGAGAGGGCGGACAATTTGTCCTTATTGGAACAGCTGACAACAATCAAAAGGGCTCCTAACGAGCAAATGATAGATTTCAACTTCAGATTCCAATGGACATGGGACAGGATTCCAATAGCTGTTAGACCAACTGCCGAAGGAGCATTCCTTTATTTCTTAAAGGCTATAAATTCAGACATAGCCATGATGATCCAATCAATGGGAGGAACAACGCTGCCAGGGGCCTATGACATAGCTATCAGAGCAGAGAACTGTTTGATCCAAGCTGGCAAGCTTGCACCAAGGCCACCAATGCCTCTCTATCCGGATGTGGGAAATCCTACAACCAGTCAAGCACCAGAGTTGAATCCCATTCCAACTCCTAGAAATCAAAGCAATAATGAGGCATCGACTTCTTCAAATACTTCAAAGGAATTGCAAGAGGTCATGAAGCAACTGCAGAACCTTGGAAATGAGCTAGTGACTATCAAAAGACAGCAAGCTCAAAGTGCTAGACCGTATCAGCCTCAAGCACAGTACCAGGCTAGGCCCTCATACCAACAGAATAGACCACCACCACCTCAGGCTACAAATCAAAACCAAAACCAAGGACAGCCTCAAGCTGCCAGGCCATTTCGGCCGTATGATCCAAATACAGCGACATCCTCAAGAGCCTTGGTTCCAATGCAAAACAACATGGCACAGGAGTACGACTGGTGTTACCCTTGCAATCTACCTCACAATCAGTCAGCATGTTTTAATGGTGCACTGAATCAGGCCTTGATGGTACAAACCATTGGTGTGCCTCAAGAACCAAACCAAGAAGGGAACCAGCAGCAAGGAACGCAACAAGAAGGACCTCCGGTGGAAACCACATTGGCCAATTGGCAAATGGAAGACTTCTGTGGAGTTAACCAACATCCTTTTCAAGGCGTGGCTGCCAACACATGGTCAAAGAAGAGAAACATAGAAGAGGGACAACCGTCTAATCCAGTTGTTTCTCAACCCACTCTTACACAACAAGGGGTCAGTAGACCAAACGCAGCTCCAAATGTGCAAAATCAACTTAAAGTACCTGTTGTAGCAACACATGCACCTGTTCAAGCTCCAGAAAAGGTTGCGCCAAGTAAGGGACAACAAAAGGATAATTCATCCCCTTTCAACATCATCGATCAAATGAAGAAGACACATGTGAACATTTCCATGTGGGAATCACTTGCGATCCCAGGGCAACGAGATTTATTGCAAGCTGCAATGGCTAATTGGTCTGCCACAAATGTATCAAACCAGGGACATGAGAAAGTTCTCACTAATGCAGTGCAACATGATGGGGGCCAGACAAGGAAAAATTTGAAGCCTCCACCATTCTATGTTTCATTGATTGTTGGAAACCACTTGGTACACAACTGCATGATAGATTCAGGAGCAAGTAGTTCAGTGATGCCGAAGCAAATAGCGGATCAACTGGGTTTGAAGTATGAGCCAGTGCTGAAAGGAGTAGTACAACTAGATGGAACGGCAGTGGGAACAGTTGGGGTCATCAAAGGGTTAAGCCTAACACTACATTCATGTCCCAATGTTACAGTCTTGCAAGATGTGTCTGTAATTGATCTCCCGCCACTCTTTGCGTTGTGTCTATCAAGGGACTTCACTGCAAAGATCGGTGGATATTTATCTGCAGATTGGTCGCACATGATTTTCAGGACAAGGTATGGGGCCAAAGCAACAATCAGGTCAGAATCAATTGCCAATTTCCATATTGAGCCTTATGTACCAGGTCCTATCAATGCAAATTGCTCAGCTTTTGATCAGGAGGAGTGTTCAAGTGATCTAGAAACAGGTACTAAGGTCAAGGGAATTCCTGATTTAACTTTGGATGAATGGGCAAACAAGAGTCATGAATTTGACCCATACAAGGAAATTGAAGAATCTGAATTGGGCGTGTATTGTGTACACGAAGAAAATTCACCCATTCCCGACATCATTCAGCCTGAACAAAAAGATGAAGACAAAGTTTGGAAATTATTCTTCGATGGTTCGAGAAGCAGACAAGGTGCTGGAGGTGGTGCAGTGTTGATTTCACCACAAGACATCAAGTATTATTTAGCTTTTCGTTTCCAGTTTTCTTGTTCAAACAACATGGCTGAATATGAGGCCTTGATTCATGGACTTCATTGGGCCAGGAAAAGGGGCATAAAGAACTTACAGGTGTTTGGAGATAGCGAGCTAATCGTCAACCAAGTTAGGGGACAACATGCTACAAAGAATGACCTGCTAAAGAGCTACAAGAATAGGGTATGGGACCTCATCGAAGATTTCGAAGCTTTCAACATCATGTCCATACCCAGGAAGAAAAATGAAGCCGCAGATAGGCTCGCAGCAGTTGGAGCAACGTTTGATGTGGTTGACAACATCAGAAGGGAAAAAACACAGCCACATATCCATGTGATTGTGAGGCCAGCAGTTCCAGATAATAACACAAGCTGGCAGGTGTTTGAGAATGATCAACAGATCGTCAATTTCTTACAAGAAGAAGCTGAATTCTCAGCTAGAAATCAGGACAGACTAGAGCAGCAGTATGGGGATCAAGTAGTGCAGCTGTGGACAAACAAGCTTCCTAAGGGTTTAGTAACATTGGAGTCTATCTTCAACCCTAACGACCAGTTCCGTAAGGAAAAGGCTAACATACAGGTCAAGAGAGAAGATTCAGAGCCAATTCTGGTTGGGGAAGGCAAAACACTTCAAATTGGTAAAGTGGCCACTGAGCAAGAGAAATCAGATTTCATACAACTTTGCCAAGAATTTCCAGATGTCTTCGCTTGGAGCTATGAAGACTTAAGAGGATTCGATCCAAATTTGGCACAACATACCATAGAATTGGATCCAGATGCTAAGCCCATCAGGTAGAAGCAGAGACCAGTCAACCCTCACATTGAGCCTCTAATGAAGAAAGAGCTAAACAAGCTAATAGAGGCAAGCATTATATTCCCGATCAAGCACTCAAGCTGGGTTGCAAACTTGGTTCCAGTCAGGAAGAAGAGTGGAGAAATCAGGTTGTGTGTGGACTTTCGAGACCTCAATAGGGCATCTCTCAAAGACCATTACCCACTCCCTTCAATGGAACAAATATTGCAAGTAGTATCCGGTTCAGAGAGATTCTCTCTCCTAGATGGCTACTCAGGGTATAATCAGGTGATGGTGAAAGAAGATGACCAATTCAAGACGGCTTTCACCACCAAATGGGGCACATATGCCTACAAGAAGATGCCATTTGGGCTATCAAATGCTGGGGCCACCTTCCAAAGGGCAATGGATATGGCATTCAAGGGGTTGATCAATAAAATAGTTCTAATATATCTTGATGACATCACTGTATTCTCAAAAAATGTAGTGGATCACCTCTTTCATCTAAGGCAGGCATTTCAGAGGTGTAGAAGATTTGGGGTATCTTTGAATCCCAAAAAGTGCATATTCTTGGCTCACGAGGGAAAACTTCTAGGCCATATTGTTTCAAAGGAAGGGTTGACGATTGACCCAGAAAGAGTTGAAGCAATTCAAGCATTGCCATTGCCAAGTCACAAGAAGGCTCTTCAAAGCTTCTTAGGAAGGATCAATTTTGTCGCAGGTTTGTTCCAAACTTTGCAGCTCTCGTAAAGCCAATAACGCTGATGTTAAAGAAGAGCATGGCATTTAAGTGGACATCTGAAGGCAAGGCAAGTTTTGAGGCAATAAAAGAGGCTATATCTCAAGCTCCCACTCTCGTCAATCCAGACTTCTCTAAGGACTTCGTGTTATATGCCTTCGGTGGTGGAGACACAATTTCTGCAATCCTAGTACAACAGAACAAAGAAGGATTAGAACAACCAGTTGCTTTCTTCAGTCAAGGCTTGGAGGAATACGAAACTAGGTACTCTTTCATTGAAAAGCATGTCCTTGCAGTAATCAGGAGCTTAAAGAAATTCAAGCACCTAGTCTCAAACAACAAAATCCAATTGTTGGTCTCTCATGCGGGAGTCAAGGACTTCCTTCTAAACAAGGATCTGAATGAGAAGCGTGCAGGGTGGATCACTCGTGTCATGGAATATGACATCGAGATCAAGGTCACCAAACTAGTACGTGGAAAGGGACTATGTGAACAGCTAGCCTTGAGTCAACAAGTTGAAGCAGGTGATGAAAAAGAGACTACCTTGGTACTACAGGATGGTCAAGGACATGAAAATGATGATGTGCCTACTCCTTGTTGGACTCAGAATATGATACAATTCCTACAGACAGGACTATGCCCTCCAGAAATGAGCAAAGCAAAGAGGAGACACTTTAGATTACAAGCTATTCCATATGTACTTGTTGATGGTGTTTTGTTCAAGAAAGACATCAATGGAGTTCTATTGAGGTGCATTGGGACAGGTCAAATTGAGAGGGTGTTACGAGATTTTCATGATGGAGATTCTGGCAGACATTTTTCCCCACGAGTAACAGCTCTCAAGATAATGAAGGCAGGGTATTATTGGCCCACAGTGTTCAATGACTGCTATACATGGATAAGAAAGTGTAAGAAATGTGCACTCTTCACAGGCAAAGAAAGACTAGCAGCACTTCCATTGCACCCAATTTTGGTTGACCAACCATTTATGCAATGGGGATTGGACTTCGTCGGGGTCATCAATCCAAACTCAAGCCAAGGCCACAAGTGGATTCTCACGGCAACGGACTACTTCACCAAGTGGACTGAAGCAGTAGCGCTCAAAGAGGCAAACGAGTCTAATATACTAGAATTTTATGAAGGAATAGTGACCAGGTTCGGTGTGCCGGCCACTATCTTATCAGACAATGCATTGGCATTCGTAGGTTCCAAGATTACAGAATGGGCTGTCAAGAATGGAATCTATCTGAGCACCTCTTCAAATTATTACCCACAGGGTAATGGACAGGCAGAGTCCACGAACAAAAATTTGCTAAGAATCATCAGGAGGACTCTGGATGAAAATCAAAGAACATGGCATACCAAGCTAAAATCAGCATTATGGGCTGACAGAATAACACCAAAGAGGTCTACAGGTAATTCCCCTTACAAGTTGGTCTATGGAAAAGAGGCAGTATTGCCTATATCATTAGAACTGCCTGCATTGGAGTTCATGAAGCAATTAGAGTTGTCTGAGTTCGAACCAATGGAGGCTAGGTATGCAAAGTTGATGGAATTGGTAGAAATTAGAGAACATGCAGTTCAAACAATTGAGAAAGATCAGGCCTTAGTGAAAAGATGGTTTGATAAGAAAGCAAGAGCAAGGACCTTCCAGGAAGGGGACCTAGTTCTGAAATGGGATGCAGATCGAGCAAAACCGGGAAGGCATTCCAAGTTTGATGCCATTTGGAGTGGCCCCTACATGGTCATGGAATGTAAGAATAGCAATGCCTTCCAATTGTCTACATTGGATGGAGAAGAATTCCCGATTCTGGTCAACGGAATCTATCTTAAACATTGCTACTGAAAAGAGAAAAGTTCTACCCTTGTAAATATTAGCCTAGATTTCAATTCCTCTAAGTGCGTATGCACATTGTCTTGTTGTAGTTAGGTTTCAGTTTCCCTAAGTGCTTTGGCACAGGTTTTGTTGCTCCTGGGTTGGTTTTCTACAGTTCAGCGTGCTCTCAGAGAAGGAGTTGCGGTATCAGGTTGGTCTCAGGTTATTGCTTATGACTCCATGCCCAATGGATCGCTAAAAGGCCATTGATCTTCTACCTAGCAGGCAGGTAACCCCGTGAGTCACCAAATTGTTGTATATATTTACCCCCCCCCCCCGAGTAAATATAGATAAACACAAGCAAATCGGGTCTCGGAGGAGGCATGGCGAGAAGCATGGTGGAAAAACATGAAAGAACATATGACATGTCGGAAGGGTCTCCAAAACCCGACAACAAAGAAAATCGATGTCTCGGAGGTCTAGAAAAGCATGGCGCAGAAGCATGTTGGAGAAGCGGATGAACCCGACATCAAATACATGTCGAAAGGGTTGGAAAACCTGACATCAAAGGCAAATCGGGTCTGAAACATGAAGCATGCAGATTGCAAAGGAAGCTGATGCTCGAGGGGAAGCACAAATCGGGTCTCAGAGGTGGATGAACCTGACATCAAAAAGAACATGTCGCAAGGGTTGGAAAACCTGACGCAAAGGCAAATCGGGTTTCGGTGGGGTTTCGGGAAACACGAAACATGAAACATGCAGATCGCAAAGGATGTCCCGATGCTCAAAGAGGGTTCCGGGGAAACCCGAAAACATGAAAAAGAAGCATGTTGAGTACCCCTTCGAAGATGCGCATGCAATTTCATCTTCCGCCCCCGAAACAAAGGAAATCTTGGAAATAATTTGGAAGTGGGTTTGGGAAACACAAGCATCAAACACATGTCGAGGCATCCTCCAAACCCGATGCAGATGCAAAGGAGAAACCCGAACCCGACTGGAAACAGACCCTGACGCGGGAAATATTCAGATCACCATAACTTTTCACAGGGAGCTCGGATTCACACAAGGTTGGACTTTTCGGAAAGCTCTCTAGCGTCCTCTACCCAACTACGACTGGATATCTTTAATTGGGTGGGAACAAGTTCTTAAAAATGTAAAATACACTTCGCCACTGTTGGGTTGTTGAGATTCTCACCTACCGCCATAATATGATGAAGTTAGGTGCAGTCTTGGAGGTAGTTGGGGGAGCTCCGAATAATTCTCTTCTCCCTCATTTTTTCTCATATAAATGGTAAAGGAGAGGCTCTAAAAAATGGTTGGGCATTTCTGCTTTGCACCCTCCCTTCTCTCCTGCTTGCAAGAGAATTTGTGGAGTTTTCAAGCCTCCCATATGGATTGTAATGTTGTTTTTTGCCTCTTGGCCATTGCAATGTATTGAATCGATCCTTGAGCAATATATGTATGTCTGTGATTGATTTTAAACCCTCTCATATATTCATTGCTGTTATTTTGATCTCTCATTGCATTTTGGTTGCCTGTGCATGGTGTGGTATTACATCTATGTGGTCTGTGTTTAATCTTGCAAAACGGGTGTCCAACATTCCTCGGTGCATCACCTCCTTAGCTTAGGTTTATTTTTATGCATTCTCTACTCCCTATCTCCTTGGCAAGTTAGATTAGGTTTTTGGTAAACCTCTGCATTTTATTGGTGCATCTGAACAGAGGAATAGGAGCCGGCCTTCATCCGGAGAGCTTTTCTGATTTCGCAAGGTCCCACACTTGGGAAAAGCTCCATGTTGTGCAATCGCACTGAGATTCTCAACCGATCGTGTTGCAGAGTCCCAGGGGTCAACCACCACAAGCCTTTTCACCCTTATTAACCTCCTTCTTAGTATTCCTAAGTCTTCTTAGCCATATTAAGACCCAAATCACACTACCTTTGCTCTTTGTGAAATCATAGAGAGCATAAAAACCCATTTTTAATAGTTTACTACCTATTGCCCCTACCGACATCGGTTCATTAACTGACATCGATTTTGTCCCCATACTGACAACTATCATCCGACTGATACTGGTCTCTATTTTCTTTTAATATCCTCATACCAGCAAGCTTCCCATTCCCCCAAAACCAACCTAGACCTCAATCAACCAACCCCAGATCCTTACCAGACCTCTGACATACTTGCGTGACATGAACAAATCTTGGTTCTAATTAGATTTAGTGTTGCATTTTGATATTTGGCATTAAATATAGTATATTGTGTGTATGAGAAACCTAAATCATTATATTGTAATAGGACCTATTTATTTTAGTTGATTATTCACATTAAATTGTTATTAAACAGTGGATTGACAACCTCTTTAGGAAGCACCACATTTTCTGGATCTAGCATATGCTAGGTAGTCCATTGTCCAGTGCTATTTAATAATATTCATGTGGTCTTTCTTTACATTTACAAGTAGTCCTTCCTAGACAAAAAGGAGTGCTCTACGATCAACTTGGATAACGTCAACAATGCACACATTCTACCTTCCACCTTTGCTTCATAGGTAATCCTCCTTAACCATTTAACTTCTTTCTATTTCATCCTAGAAAGTGTAAAACTTATTGGTGAAACATTTTGGAATGCCCAATGGGACCCCATTTGGGTTCTTTTACATTATTCATTCTTAGGGAATCATTATGTGTCTATTTCATTTTAAAAGAGTTCACATTAAAGTTTCTCCCTTGGAACATTCTTCCTCTTCTAGTTGTCTCAGTGAAACCCATATTTTGGACCAAAAAGAATGATTTTTTCTATATTGCATTAGTGAAAGACATACTCTTTCCTATTCATCATTTCTCTCATCGAATTTAATTGTGGATTTGTGTTTAAAATCTTTGCATCCCATTTCTGCCTATTGCGTTTTAGCTCATTTCAATTATGGGAAACCTATATGTTGGAAGTCATGACTAGCTGATGGTTGAAAAATTGAATTGTATTTCACTTAGTGGACACACTCCCAAACCAAATCACTGAAACAAACAACTCACTGCTTAAACATATTCCCTCCCAGTATTTACCGTTAACGACTAATAATCAGATTAGCGATGGAGCCAGCTAGTGTTTTGACCAGTCATCATATTAGAGTAGGGTCTCACATATTGTGAAGTATATATTGGGGACCTATTATCTCTTGACAATGCACCCTATAGAGAGATGTCCGCAGGTGTTATAAGCTTGCAAATGGATCTCTCTCTTTCTAGATACAATGGAAACAACTCAGGACTGTGGGTATACCTATTTTGAGGTGATTCTTTGATATCAAGGCCATTTCCTTCTTGATGTATCCTAAACTAATTTTCTAGGGTTTTAAGGTAAAAGATGATTGTAAATGGATTCAAAATTGGGGTGACACACCAAAATTATTTGAGGTATTTGACTGAGTATATGCACAATTGATATGAAAAGGATTATAGATGCACAAACCAATAGTTTTCAGTAGAATATTAAGGCAAACACTTGATGCATTGAGGGAAAATTTCACAACAATACTATTTAAGATACACATGCACACTAATATTCATGTAGACATTACTAAATTTACAACAGGGTAGGATGATTAATCAGGGAATTTGACATTCATAAGAATTAATAAGACATACACAAGAAAGAAAATAATTGGAAAGGAAAAATATACTTCTCATTCAAGGGGAAAAACTGGAAAACTGCTTTAGCACTCCTGTGTTCAAAAAGTCCTCTCTTGTTGTTTGCCAATGCACACAATATATAGAAAAATTATCCATCCCACCCTTCCAAAAAATAGACTAAAACTGTACTCGCCCATGCATCCTATTTTTATCCTTTATCTTGAATAAATAAAGGAATAAAATAAACATGCTAATACAATAAGGTATTAATAGCCTTTGTTACAAAAATACAATTCAGTCAAACTATAGTTGATTGTTCTATTTTTTAATAAATTTGGGTGATTAACGTTGCTAATAATAAACTTTGTTTGATGAGCAAGTCTTCTCCAATGGATGCAATCCTTTTCTTCTTGTGCTTTATGTGACATCTTCTTTGATCCACTTGCAATTGCAAAAATAAATCTGTGTGAGCAAAAATAAATCTTTTATTTTGTAATACTTGGTAAGGTATTCACCCATGAATGCATCTTGATGGGGATCACCTCTAGTTCTGATGCTGACATTCCATTTGTCTTCTTGTGGTCACATGAAAAGATTCTCCTCTACAAATAAAAGCCATTTAACTTTAAATTTTCCCATGGTGGGGACCACGGAAAAATAATTTTCTCCTCTTGCTTCATATCTTCATTGGCACGAGATTTGACTAGATTAAGGTTCTTTTGCAATTTTTAAGGTAAGAAAATCCTTAACCTTAGGATATATATGTCATTGGTTATAATGTGGGGCTTTGATTTACATGGAACTTAAATTTGTTTGCCCCCCTTTTACAAATATTAAGGCTTGATAGCCTTATTATTTGGTATCCTTTGATCATATGTTTTGACACCCCTTTTGGGATTATTATTGCAAAATAATATTGTTGTCAACATTTTGAGGTATTTCTGAGGCATCATGGTTTAGACCTTAGAAGGTCAAAGCAAATAACTATTTAAATATTTGAGTGGTTGGCCCCCTCCAACGATGACTTGACCCTTCTAAAATTTTCGGTGGATTCTTTGAACCACGGTCAACTTTAGGGTTTTTGCGATGATGGACATGTGCACACTTTTATAACTTGGGTTGAGTTTTATAATCAGATGATGAGTTAATATTGGAAAATAATTTCAAACCCTAATCTTTGGTCATTCACATTTTGAGCTCTAACGAGTTGGAGGTACTCTGCTCAAAATTCTTCTCACGGCCGCTATGATTTTTTGTTGAAGCCTTCAAATTCTTTCTGTGAGGCTCGTGTGGAAGAAATTCTACAAAAATTTTGATGTGTAGTTGACATCATCCTACCACTGAAGCTATAAAATTGTTTTTTTTGGTTCTTCGTGAAGGATTTGTATTGATATTTGCTTGAATCTGGGTATTTTGGTTGAGAAAATCATGGAGAGTTCATTCTTTGGAGAGGTAAAACCTTGAAACCCTCGAAAGGTGACAATACATTTCTCATCTGGTTTTATGAGCTTGGGCTTGTGTTTGTAGAGTCGTTTTGCTTTTAAATTTCAGGTAAGTGATCAGAATACCTAGATCCACTAATACCCAGTAATAGGTTTGTGATTTATTTGACTTGGGCATGTGCTTGTCTCTGATTCGAAGTTTGAACTGTTGTATTGTTTCCTCTGTTGAATGGTGATAGACCAAAATCATGGAAGTATCAACTTTACTCACCTATATTCTCTAGTTTGATTATTCTGGTTCGAGTTATTGAGATTTTGATCTATTATTGTAAACCATCATCTTTGGTTTCTGGTTTATTCACTGTGTATTGCATGCAGTTCTTCCTATGACTCAAACTTTCTGTAAACCTTGGCGACATTGTTAAGTTTTCGAACTTAAAACTAAGGATTCTATCTCCATTTTCTTTGCTATTTTTTGAGTTTATTCAGTGCTTCTAGAAGTTGGTGCTTTGATTTTTGACATATTGCAGTGCCATTCTTAATCATTTCTGAGCTTGAGCTCTAGTTACACTAAAATGGGTATGGCTTGTTGTATTTTCATTAAGTTATATCTGGCCCTTGGGTAAACTTTTACATAAAAAAACCACCATTCATTTATAAATATGGCTGTTGTTGTTCTCTGTTACTTTTCATTCTTCCCCAAATTTGGGTTCTGCATGAAAACCCAGCTTCGTATTTAGATTGAAACCTTTATGGTGATCTACATGGAATTTATGGATGAGACATGGGTTTCCCTTTACTCGTTGTTGTGCATCTTCCCAAGATAAGCTCGTATTTTGATTCGAATGGCTTTTCTTGAGCCTAGGTTAATTTGTTGTTTTCGAAGGCTTGTGATATGTAATTCCATCCCCTAGAATGAATTTTGACCTGCTACTTTACCATGGCCGCCGCTTTGAAGGTAAGAATCTTCTTTATTTTTTAATCATGGCTTGGATGATATCTATTTAGAGATTCTAAGTCAATTTGATTTTTCTTAAAAGGTAATTCCATTTTTCACATGCAATTCCTGTGTCTTTTGATATCCCTGCCTTCATTTGAGTTTTGCAAATTGAGAAGGTAAGCTTGTATTTTCATACCTTTTCTACTATGTTACTTTTTCGTATTGATCCTTTGAGCTTTCATATGATTTTGTCTCGAATCGTGGTAGCTAATTCTATATCCAACCTTCATGAGTGATCAATGCTAGTTTGAATCCATGAATAAGCATCATGTTTTCATTAATCTTGAGATGTCTCTCTATACTATAATACCTGATTCGTGGGTTCATCTCACTATGGATGAATTTGTAGCTTCGTAGCTTTGTATTTCTGCACTTATTTTCTGTAAGATGATATAAAACTTATCCATTGTTGCTTGCAATGTATGCTTGAGTATTTGGAAGGGCATGACTGTAATTGCTCCTTGCGCTGCTTTGAAAACATTGATGGGAATTCCTTTACCCTACCAAGAGTTTTCTATGTTGCTCTCTAAACATACAGATTCCTTTTCGAGTTAGCCCTGGAAATATGTCATAACAACTATAGTCTTCTTAAAACATGCAGCACTCTACAATACTTTGTGTACTTGATCATCTGTTTCATTTTTTCATGCTCTCTAAAAATACATTCTGCTTATGAATTATTTTTTCACTTGATCTTGATTCGACTGTACTATGAGATGCTCCTTTTCTCCTTCTGTCTTTCATGTATCTTGTGTTTTCTATAGCTGATATTAATTTTTTCCTCTGATATCTGAAGTTGTTGATGAATTCTTTGCACTTGTATTTTTGTAATCATTAAACCTCCAAAACCTTTCTTTGTTTCTATATCAAATATTGAATTCTTGAACACTGAAAAGGCTTTGAAAGATTGTTTTTGATGCTGAAAACGTATCCTTGAAAATTGTTTTTGCACTTCAAAGCTCTTTTTCATTTCAAAAATCACAAATGGTTACTTTTAGATTTGAACTCTTTATTTGTTGTTTGTAATTTTGTTTTGAAATAGAAAATTTGTAACTGTATTCCATGATAACTTAAAACTTTCAAGGTAAACTATTATGTTGATTTCCCCGCTTCAATTGATAATTACTCTTTTGAATGCATGAATTTATGAAGTTGGAAGTATAAAGAGTTAAATTAATCCCTGAGCTTGGTATTGACACAATTTTTTCTCTTTTCTTAGGTACCATGATGCAGTTGCAGTGGACAGCTATAACAACGATTCAGAAAGAAAAGAAACTTCCTCGAGGCAATGACAATTTTTTTTACTTCCTTACATTTTCAGCTTTATAAGTATATACATTCTTTTCCTCATTTATTTCTCACGGCTTGTGTGAGAAAATATGCACAATTATTCCTCATGAATAAATGAAAATATTTTCATGTAATGAGATGTATGTCCTTTCTTTCCATACTTTTCTTCATTCATATGGATAATGAATGAACTTATACAACTCAAAACACTTAAATAATTCACTTAATCATAGAAATAAATTAAAAATCAAGTGTACCTTATTATTGCTCATTGAAAATGCACACTAATTGTAACATTGTACCTTGTCCTTCAAAATTGCCACCTGTTTGTAGCTTCAGAACCTCATCTCTTATACATGTTTTCATTCTTTCCTTCTTCAAGGCATTGCATTGGTGGTTTATGACTATTGCATGGTTTTGATGAGTATGATAAATGGAATGGCTGCATCTATGAGGCATGGCATTCTATAATTGTACCCAAGTTATAGTTTTGATCCAAATGTGACTTCTAAGACTGTCCAAAACCAAACGATTAAAATCCATATCTTATTTTAAGGTGGTTGACCAAATCATTCAATCTGAGAAACTTAAAAGTTTTGAGTTGACTCTTTTCACACAGGGTGTAAAAAATGTCAACAATTCCAGCAATCATGTGGGGAAAGCTACCTACTAGCTTATAGACCAATGCCTTACTCTTGTCCATTGGGCATAGAGTCAAATGCATACAACCAAAACTCTGCCTTTTCTAAAAAAACACACCAAAACTAGAAACGATTTGGTGAACCAGATCATGTGCGCAGGTGCACTTATTGAATTGAAAACTGCAATGTGCATGAACTACACTTATTGAAAGGGAAATCCTAACCTACCCTATTCTAACCAGCTACAAATCAAGGCTAAATAAAACCTGTGATGGTGTTGTCCACTCAAAATTCCCTTGCTTTTTAAGAAGTTGAAAATTGAAAATTTTTGAAGTTAAATGTCTTTTTTGTTGTCCTGGTAAAGTGAAAAGTCAAGAAATTTGAAAAATCTACGTTTTTTTGGGTAATTTCGTGAGATTTTCAGGCTTGTCAGACATTTTTGTCCTAAGTGTCCCAAGTTCATTCGAGCTCTCTGTTCCCCGATCGGCTGCTTTACCCGAAGTCCGTTCTTTTCGGGCCAATCAGAACTTTTTGTCCCAAGTGTCCCAAGTTCACCCAGGCCTATTGTTCCCTTTTCATTCGATTCAGTTGAATCACGTACTCTACCTACTTTCGTCCCTCATGTCCCAGAAGCATTTGTGCATACTTTTCTGGCATCGCCTGTATCGGCCAAATCACACTTTCACGTCCCGCGTGTCCTAAATGAACCAAAGGCCATTCGAGTTAATTTTTCCCGCTCTTCATAAATATCTTACTTTCCAAGTTGGTAGCTATGTATTTAATGTGCATTAATTGTCTTTCTCTCTCCCAAATAGCTATATAATGAACTGCCCCTTATGCGTTTTGCACACTGCTTTATTGCCATCCTTTGTTCATACCTTTGCGATCAAGATTTTTGTGCGCATACTCATTCCCCCTACAATTTCATCCCAAGTCTAGATTGCAACCTTGACTTTTCAAACTACTATCAACATGAAGATTATATTCCAGGGGCAAGAACAAATTTCACCACTTGAGTCTGTCATTCTTGATATCGGGGATAGTGAAGTTCACCACCTTGATTTTGGGGATTTTTGGGAAAGAATGACAGATGCAAATCCTTCTCCTATGGCTTAGATGATTCATGACAGTGGTTTGGCATTCACCGATGGTTTCCTTATCTCAGTGCAATGAGAAAATACGGTGCTTTCCTGCTGTTCTCATTATAACCCTGATTTGAATGAGCTGACGAATGTGCATGGGGAACTCATCGCTAAACTTGACGCTGCTGCCATTAGTGCTACCCTAAGAATTCAAGAGATGGACAATGCTATAGTAATTTCCCAGAACCAGGTGCAAGCCCTCTTCGATAAGGGTAGTGAGAAATACAAGGCGCAGGTGGCGAAGTCCTGGCTTAAAAACCCTAAAAAGGGGGTGTCTCATCTGTCCGAGGTTCTTTTCCATGTAGACTTCAATGAGGAGTTGTCGTATTTTATAATCCTACTGGCTCGGGTCATGGGCTTACCCTCTACCAATGAATTTCATCTCTGGATGTGCCCACTCATCAATATGGTGTGCGAAGGGACTCAGAATATCAACTGGGCAGAGATCATCAGCATGAACCTAGCAGAGCAGCTGTCTAATGTACAACAAATAAAGAAGTTTTATATGACTTCATACTTGATGTATACTCTAGCAGCATCGAGGCAATGGTTTGGTTTCTCACACATCGATGCTCACAAGGGTGACCCCGTATATGCCTACTGCCCTCAGTTCACCCTAGAAACTAGCAATCGCAACTTCAAAAGGGTGAATGATGCCTTCACCATGTACATTGTCAGGCTTATGGAGAGCGACACAGTGAGGATATTTTCTGATGAAGCTATGAATCTGATATCGCACTACAGTGCCTACTTCATCCAATTTAGAAAATTTTCCTATATAAGGCTTGCTATCTATGAGAGCACCCCTCTCAAACTCCCCATGTTCTACAATGATAAAATGGCCTTAATAGAAGTATGCACGCACCTGGACAAGTTGCACAGAACTTGCAGGGATAAGAAAATTACTGGCTTGCACTTCCCCATCACTTTGGGAAACTACACTTGCAAAACAACCCTAGATGCTTAAAACATAGAAAGAGCCCTGGCTCCCATCACTATCCATTTCTTCACCCCAAGAACCTGTTTTGACTTGAAGAAGTTTATTGAGCAGAACATCAAGATCACTTATCATCATAGGGTAGACACAGAAGATTATTGGGTTGACTGTGTTGATGATTTTGAAGCAAGAAGGAGGCATTAAGGCAGATTTTCTCTTCAACTAATTCAAGAGCTTAATCTGTACCAAGTTCCTGAAGGGCTCCAAGATGATAATTATGACCTATACTCATATGAGTATGACAACATGGTCAAACACACTCCCTTGGAGGATTTGGATTGGTTCAAAAAGGAGAAGGATGATCTGGCAGAAATCCTAGTTCCCGTCTTGGTAAGAACCAAAATATGGTTTGACAGGAGAGTTTGCGAACTCAGAAGACATTTAGGTGAGTCCTCCAAAGACAACTCAACACCAAGAAAAGAGGCATTGTCACCTGATTCGAGAACACATATGCAGACCCCTCCTGCCTCATCAACTCAAGGTCCCACAGTCTCCACTCCTTCCTCATCCACACAGGTATATCAAAAGAAAGTCAAAGAAGTCAAGAAGGAGCTCGTGAAGGAAGATCCCCTAAGGAAGCATACAGAGTTACCCTCAGGCCCAGAGAAAATTGTTGTTCTCAGTGAAAGTGAGGAGAGTGAAGTGCTAGTCTCTGCAAGCGCTCCAGAATCCCCCATGGATAAAGAAAAGGAGGTCCAAAGCACTGAGCTTCTGGGTGCTAGTGATTCCTCTGTACCAGAAGCCCCAACCATTCCACTCATATCCCAGCTAGAGGTAACAGTAGTGTAAACCTTGGGTGCTATGAGTTCTCTGTCTCTTGGCCCTCTTGCCCCACCTTCTTCTTCCTCCTCCTCTTTTGCATGGGTGCAGCCTCTTGTTGACAGTAGGAAGAGAAAGTCTTCCTCCCGGATCTCAAGACCCAATTTTGATGATGTGGCAGCATTATTAGGCACTACTCCTCCTACTCACACCAAAAAAGCCAGAACTACCTCCAGGATAGTGTCTGATGCTCAGGGCCAACAATTCCTGGAGATAGCCAAGCCTAAGATAGACAAGCCAGAGTAATATTTGCAAGCATCTGATCTTGAGCTCTCAAGAATTCCCATGGGAGAGTCCGCCCTTGAAGGTGAGATCCACAATCTTTAGGAAACAGTCACCAGAGTCATTGGGAGGGTAGAGAAAGGGCAGCAAACCATAGAGCATTTGGAGGAACAGGCCCAGATTCTTACAAGTTTCATCAAGTCTTTGTTGTCCAAAGATAAATTTTCTGATCCTACCCCATTGACTACTCTTCCACCACTTGTAATTCTGAGCCAGGATGAAGTGCAGAGTATCAAAGACATGCATAAGTATTCCGTCTATGGAAGGGCTATGGAGGCCGTGGTGGATGATATGCTTGTTGCAGGATTGCATTTCATTGATGAAGCCTTCAAACTCCACGGGAATGTGAGTAATTTGCAATAGAAGCTCTCCTCCACTATTGGGAGCATAGATAAAGAACTTAAACTTTAGAGGCCTCATGGGACAAACAGATGAAAATATTTTAATGGCAAACAAGGTCTTCGACGATGCAAAGGATAACTTGTCAAAGTCATGGGTCTACAGTGTGGAATGGAAAATCAAGGTGCTAGAGGAGGCTTTGGGAGAGTTAAGAAATAGCTGGCAAAAGGGTGAGGCCTTCAAGACTCTAGTTGTATTTGCCTTCAAGGATATACATTGCCATCTTCATGATGAAACTTCTGGTGTGTCTCTCTCTTTACAAGAAATCAAAGCTCAATTCTGAGCTTTTGTCAAAGGTAACCTATTTAAGGAGAGTTCCATTTCCAACGAAAAGATGAAGGAGATATGCTCTCTTCAATCTGCTATAGAGGAAGCGGATAAATATTATCATACTCATGTCGAATTCGACAAAGAAATGGAGAAGTGCCTCAGATTTTGGACTCAGTCTACTACCAACACATCGGTCCCTCGAGGTAGAGACATAGCAGAGGCTTTGAAAAGAATCAGGCAGCAGATCCTAAAGTCAGTGGGCCTATCCCATTCATGAACACCTGTCTTTTCTTCTTTCCTTTCTTCTCGAATTTATTATAATTAGTTGGGGTATTGCAATTAGCAGTCCTCTAACTAACCATTAGTTAAAAGAAGTAGTTACCAAAGAGTAACTAATTTTTAAGCTATAAAATGGCCTCTCCTCACCATTTTTTGGGGAGAACTTGGCTTATTTATAAAAGTGTAATGAAATCACAAATAAATCAATACAGAAGGATTTCCATTCTTTGTCTATCCGATTCCTTTTTATTCACACGCTGTCCATTAAATATTATTAAATCATTTGTTTACATTATGCTGAGAAGCTTTTTATTCTTGTAGATGTTATTTATAGAACTATGTGTCTATTCAAATTTCATCTTATTAACGTAAGTACAAATGATCTTATTCTAATCCACTATAATCTTGCATGCATAAGGAATTATTCTGTCATCTATAATTCTAGATGGTGCCTTTCTACTTATTTTCACATTTTCATTCCTCTATCCTTTTGTAATTGGTAACCTATTTAGGAAACACTTTTATGATATCCAAGTTCCATAGCGAAACCATGCTTTGTATATGTGTAAATAGGTTCGTTTCTGAATAAGGGAGCCTCTCCCATTAAAGAGGAGGGACTTCTTGTCCCCTGACTGTTGCTCTTCTCGAAGTTTCTTTTTGACGACCAACAGTTTTTTGTGACTCCACTGGGGAATCATATTCGAGTTCCATAATCACTTATTGATCATGTTTTGATCTATCGACTCCACGTTTTACTCGAGGGAGAAGGGACCTTGGTATTGAAGATTCTCAGTTTTAGCTTTTAGAACAACAGGGTTTTCCTTTCCCTTCAGCAAGAAGAAATATAAGAGCTTATTCAACAAGCACTCCTCCTGTCAAAGATAGAACCCCTACGGGCGGTATTCCTTCAAAGAAAATCAATCCTAATCTCCAAGCTCTGATTCTTGCTGGTATTTTAGTTCCTCTTCAAGCCATTTTTCCAAGAATCGCGGTACCATTTCCTTGGGGCCATCGTGTTGGGCCTCTTGCCCTTCCTCAGCCTTTACATGAGTTACCCAGAGGTAACCGGAAGAACTTTCCTAAATTCAAGGGTGATGGTAAGGTATATCCTGATGAACACATCGTGGCCTTCATAGTTGCATGCGGAGTTCTGGGAGTTGAACATGAAGACATCTCCGTAAGGCTTTTTGTTGAGACTTTACAAGATAATTCTGTTGATTGGTTCTATCACCTTCCAGCCGAAGCTATCACTAGCTGGAAAACAATGAGAACTAGGTTTGAAAACCGTTTCAAACCGGTGGAAGACGTGCATGCTTTGCTAGCCCAAATTTCTCAAATAAAGAAGGAATCACAAGAGCCCATGAGAGAATTTGTGGTTTGATTCAACATGTTAATTAACAAAATTCCACCGAATACTCAACCTGTAGATCAGATCCAAAAATGCTTCTTCCTAAACGCCCAATTACCTGAAGTTAGTTATGCATTGAGAAGGGCTAATCTCGCAACATTGGCCGAGGATCAAACTCTTGTTGTTAGTGTTGAAGATGATTTAATCATGTCGGGAAAGTTGAGGAGAGACCCTTCTAGATCTAAGTCTTCTTCTTCCTCCTCTTCCACTCCTGGACCTAATACTGATCCATTGGTACAAAAACTTGCAAATGATCTCATCACCATTAAGAAATAATTGGCTCAGCATACTCCCTATGCAGACGTCCCAAGGAGGAATTTTCAGCCCAGAAATCATTTGCCTGCTTCTCAAACAAGGCTAGCACTTGAAGGACCTCCTATTAAAATTACTGTCAATGCAACCTGTGAAGTTGAAGAACTATAGGATGAGGAGGTTAATGAAGAGTGTGAAGAATTTGTTGAAGAGGTTGATGATGAAACAGACGAACTTGAGGGATCTCAAGTTAATTTCTTCACCACTGAAGGCATTGATGAAGGAGATGATTATGATGAAGTAGTAGCAGACATGAATAGCGAATCATATGCTGTCATGACTCAAGAGCAGACAAATCAGAGGGAGAAAGTGATGCAGCCCACCAAAAAATCTAAGGAGCAGCCGACAACTATCCCTATAATTGCAAAAAGAGGATCTCCTATCCCCATTTCATCCACACCAAAGGTGAGTCCTATCAATTCTGATACTAAAGTTACTTCTTTTTCTCCTAAAACTGATAAGCCTAGGATCCCAAGCGATGATAGCCTGTCCACTTCTGGGTCTTTCGATATTATTGATCACCTGAAAAAGACTAAGGTTCAAATCTCAGAGGCTGAATATTATCAAACCCATCCCAAGGCTTTTGCTAAAATGATTCACTTTGTCAATTCTCATTCTAAAACTACCTCTAAAGGCCTTTTACCGACTCCCTCTTCTGCACCATAGCCTAATCTGGTAGCCATTGTCACCTCACCCCATGACAAAATCAAATCATTCTATGTAACACTCCTTATAGCTGGCCATAGGCTCAGTAATTGCGTCATAGACTCAGGAGCATCAAACAATGTAATGCTTGCCAAAGTAGCTCATGCCTTAGGCCTATTTCTCACACGCACTTACGGATTTTTTTATTCCATGGAGAGTAAGGAAGTGCCCTTGGTCTGAAAAATTAAGGATGCACAAGTGGCTTTTGCTACTTTTCCTGAGAAGAAAGTTTTGGCTACTATCCTAGTAGCAGACATTCCTCCTTCATATGGGATGCTGTTAAGTAGAAATTTCTGTAAGGATGTGGGTGGAGAAATTCAAATGGATTGGTCACATGGCCTCATACTTGTTAATGGGAAAATGAAGAAGCTGCTGCCTAAGAAGCAGTCTGAGTAAATTGTACAAAAAATAGACGATCCCAAAGCACAAATACTCTATGAGGATATGGGGCATGACAACTACATGATTATGTCTCCAGGAGAAATCCAACTCCCAAAAGTGTCACCTAAGGATCCTAATGGTGTTTGGATATTAGAGTTTAATGGAAGTTGTTCTTCAGCTGGTTCTGGAGCTGGTGTCATATTGGTGTTGCCTGAAGGAAGAATTCATCCTTTCTCATTCAAGTTACAACTTGAAAATACCAATAATACAGCAGAGTATGAAGCTCTCATTCTTGGACTCCAGGTAGCAAAAGAACAAGGTGTGAAGAATCTTCTAGCTCGTGGGGATGTGGAGTTGATTTTCAAGCAAGTTAGGAACCTCTTCCAGGTAAAGAATAGAAGGTTGAAACATTACAGGAATCAGGTTTGGGACTCCATTGAATTTCTTGACACCTTCTCCATCAAAGCAATGCCTAGGGAAGAGAATACCAGGGCTGATTCACTAGTAGTCTCAGGGTCACTGCTTATACCTCATCCTGACTTTTCTCAAGATAAGTTCACCATTGAGATGATCCATATACCCAGTGTACCTGATAATACAAGTAACTGGAAAGTTTTCAATGAAAATCAACACTTTCTTTCTTTCTTAGAACTCAAGGATAATTTTGAACAGTTGTACTTTGAAGGAAGCGATAATTTTCCTCGTGAAAGTGTGCCCTTTGATGAAGAAGCCGTAAAAGAAGAAGAGGCGGATCAGGATGGATGTATCAAACTCAAAGGAAACAAGATTCCAAAAGGATTGGTGAGTTTAGAAGAACTGTTTGACAAACATGACAGGTATGTAAAGTTTAAAGCTTCTAATGGACCTCAACAATCAGCTGAATATGACAAAATTAATATTGGGAGTTCTATTGATCCTAAACTCGTGAACATTGGAAAATGTTGTACATAAGATGAGAGGAAGAAGGTAATTAATCTTTTGAAGAAGTATAAAGATGTCCTTGCTTATTCCTATGAAGACTTAAAAGCCTTTCAACCAAAGGAGATGCAACATTTTATCCCTCTCAAACCTGGAATTAAGCCTTTCAAACAGAAGTAGAGGCAATACAATCCTAAGATAGCTGACACTATTTTTCAGGAAATACAGAAGTTATTAAAAGAAAAAATCATTTTTCCTATTCACCATTCAACATGGATTGCCAATATTGTGCCTGTTAGAAATACAAATGGTGAGATCCACATCTGTGTCAATTTTACGAATCTAAATCAAGCTTCTTTAAAGGATAACTATCCTTTACCCATGATGGATCAGGTCTTGCAAGCAGTAACAGGATCCAAAATGTTTTCTATGCTTGATGGCTTCTCAGGATATAACCAGGTAGAAGTTAATACCCCAGATCAACACAAAATGGCTTTCACTACCCCTTGTGGTACCTTTGCTTATAAAAGGATGCCTTTTGGGCCCATTAATGCCGGTGCCACTTTTCAAAGAGCTAAGGACTTGGCCTTTGGAAGTTTGAAAGGGAAGTGTATTGTCGTATACCTTGATGACTTGACTGTATTTTCTAAAACAAGGACAGATCATTTTCAGGACCTAGAAATAGTTCTTCTGAAATGTAGAGAACATGGGATCTCTTTAAATCCTAAGAAATCTGTTTTTTGTGTCACGGAGGGGAAATTATTGGGGCACGTTGTCTCCAAAGATGGTATTAAAATTGATCCTGAGTGAGTTCAAGCTATTCAACAAATTCCTCTTCCAACTAGTAAGAAAGGAGTACACTCTTTCTTTGGTAAGATTCACTTTTTGAGGAGATTCATCCCTGATTTTGCAGAGCTAACTTTGAATATCTCTCAAATGATGAAAGGAAAATAGACGTTTGGTTGGTCTCCTGAAGGGAAAAATGCCTTTGAAGTTATTAAAGAGGCTATTGCTAAGACTCCTGTTTTAGAGTGTCCAAATTTCAACAAAGATTTTATTATCTATTGCTATGCCACAGTTAACACCCTGGTTGTTGTTCTGACTCAAAAAGATTCTAATGATCATGAACTCCCAATTGCATTCATGAGTTAAGGTACACCATAATGGAGAAACATGCTTTTGCAGTAGTTAAAGCTGTCAAGTAGTTTCGTTTTGACATTCTTAATTCTCACTCCACAGTATTTGTACCAGATACAACCATCAAGTCCATTCTCACACAATAGGAGTTCGGATCCAAGAGAGGGAACTGGGTGGCCAAGGTCTAAGAATATGACATTGAAATTAGACCAACTAAACTTGTTCGTGGAAAAGGCCTGTGTGAACTCATTGCTGAGGGAGCTGGACATGGGTTACTGGAGGATGAGGATGATCTTCCTACCGTTTTGTTTCTTGGATCAATCGATGAATGGTATGTTGATATCACACATTTTCTCACCTATGGGGAATGCCCCTCTCATTTGAATACCAAAGAAAAGAGAGCTGTTAAACTAAGGTCAGCCCAATATGTTTTGTGGGAAAATGCCTTGTTTAAGCGTGGATAGGATGGAAGATTTTTAAAATGCATGGACAAGGAACAACAGAAGAAGCTACTTTCTACTTTTCATGATCAAGCATGTGGAGGGCACTACTCATCAAATTTTACTGCTCACAAGATTCTTTGTGGAGGATATTACTGGCCTACCTTGTTTAGGGATGCATAAAAGTGGGTTGATAAATGTGAAGCATGTCAGAATTTTGTGGGTAGACCTAAGTTGGCCTCTTTGCTCCTTAAACCAGTTGTAATCGAAGAACCTTTTCAACAATGGGGTTTGGATTTCATTGGAACACTTAATCCATCTTCTAGTGGTGGTCATACCCATGTATTAACTGCCACAGACTATTTCACCAAATGGGTAGAAGCCATTCCAGTAAAGAGTACTACTTTAGAAGTAGTATGCAGTTTTATCAAAGAAAACATCTTGGTAAGGTATGGTGTGCCAAACAAGATCATGACAGATAATGCTTCAAATTTTTCTTCAACTGAGATGATGGATTTTTGCTATGGATATGGCATCTCCCTGGCTCACTCCTCATATTACTATCCTCAGGGGAATGGACAAGCAGAATCAACAAATAAAAATTTGGTGGCTATAATAAGGAAATTAGTCAATGAATCCCAATGGAACTGGCACAAGAAACTCTATGATGCTCTTTGGGTAGATAGGATCACACCTAAGAGAGCCATTGAGATGTCTCCTTTTCAGGTAGTATATGGGGTGGAAGCCCAATTTCCAGTCACAGTGGAGCTACCAACCCTGCATTTAATGAAGGCCATTGAAGATACTAGTTTCAATGATTCTTTGGATAAGAGGATCATTTATCTCCACAAATTGAATGAGGACAGATTGAAAGTTGCTAATCGGATATCTGCCCACCAACAGAAAGTAAAGGTCTTATTTGATAAAAAGGCCAGGTTCAGAGATTTCAAAATTGGAGACATCATTTTATTGTGGGATAAAAGGCATGAACCTCATGGCATCCATGGCAAGTTTGATTCCCTTTGGCTCAGACCTTTCAAGATCAGGCACTTTGCTGGTAAGAATTCTTTTTACCTTGATTATATGGATGGTTCTTCTCTCCCACTTCCTTATAGTGGGCAGTACCTGAAATTTTTTAAGTCATAGGTGATTAGGAAGTCCTTTTGTATATTCTGTATAGCGTTTTGTTTTTCCTTTCTTCTCTTTGTTTTGGTGTGTTGTCTTCTGTATTGTTTTGGTTTGTTGACTCTATGGCCCAATGGATAAGGTACTAGTCTACTTCCCCTAGTTTTTATAAATTCTTGCATTGTCTCATTTTTTGAACTTATGCCAAGTCATGCCCAGAAGGAGCCAGCTGTTGTCCACTCAAAATTCCCCTGCTTTTTGAGAATTTGAAAATTGAAATTTTTTGAAGTTAAATGTCTTTTCTGTTGTCTTGGTAATGTGAAAAGTCAAGAAATTTGAAAAATCTACGTTTATTTGGGTCATTTCGTGAGATTTTTGGGCATGTCAGACATTTTTATTCCAAGTGTCCCAAGTTCATTTGGGCTTTCTGTTCCCCGATCGGCCACTTTACCCGAAGTCCGTTCTTTTCAGGCCAGTCGGAACTTTTTCTCCCAAGTGTCCCAAGTTTTCCCGGGCCTATTGTTCCCTTTTCATCCGATTCGGCCGAATCGCATACTCCGCGTACTTTCATCCCTCATGTCCCAGAAGCATTTGTGCATACTTTTCTGGCATCGCCTGTATCGGCCGAATCGCGCTTTCGCGTCCCGCATGTCCCAAATGAACCAAAGGCCATTCGAGTTAATTTTTCCCGCTCTTCACAAATATCTTACTTTCCAAGTTGGTAGCTGTGTATTTAATGCACATTAATTGTATTTCTCTCTCCCAAATGGCTATATAATGAACTGCCCCTTATGAGTTTTGCACACTACTTTCTTGCCATCCTTTTCTCATACCTTCACAATCAAGATTTTTGCGCGCATACTCATTCCCTTTGCAATTTCATCCTGAGTCTAGATTGTAACCTTGACTTTTCAAACTGCTATCAACATGAAGATTAAATTCCAGGGGCAGGAACGAATTTCTCCACTCGAGTCTACCATTCCCAATATCGGGGACAGTGAAGTTCGCCACCTTGATTTTGGGGATTTTTGGGCAAGGATGATAGACGCAAATCCTTCTCCTATGGCTCAGATGATTCATGACAGTGGTTTGGCATTTTCTGGTGGTTAACCTATCTCGGTGCAATGCGTAGATATGGTGCTTTCCTGTGGTGCTCATTACAACCCTGATTCAAATGAGTTGATGAATGTGCATGGGGAACTCATCGCTAAACTTGATGTTGTCACCATTAGCACTGCCCTAAGAATTCTAGAGATGGACAATGCTATAGTAATTTCCCAGAACTAGGCGCAAGCCCTCTTCGATCAAGACAGTGAGAAATACAAGGCGCGGGTGGCGAAGTCCTAGCTTAAAAACCCTAAAAAGGGGGCGTCTCACCTGTCCGAGGTTCTTTTCCATGTAGACTTCAATGAGGAGTTGTCGGATTTTATAATCCTACTGGCTCGGGTCATGGGCTTACCCTCTACCAATGAATTTCATTTCTGGATGTGCCCACTCATCAATATGGTGTGCGAAGGGACTCAGAATATCAACTGGGCAGAGATCATCAGTATGAAGCTAGTGGAGTAGATGTCTAATGTACAACAAACAAATAAATTCTATATGAATTCATACCTGATGTATACTCTGGCAGCATCGAGGCAATGGTTTGGTTTCTCATACATCGATGCTCACAAGGGTGACCACGTATATGCCTATTGCCCTCAGTTCACCCTGGAAACTAGCAATCACAACTTCAGAAGGGTGAATGATGCCTTCACCATGTACATTGTCAGGCTTCTGGAGAGAAACACAGCGAGGATATTTTCTGATGAAGCTATGAATTTGATATCACACTACGGTGCCTACTTCATCCAATTTAGAAAATTTTCCTATATCAGGCTTGCTGGCTATGAGAGCACCCCTCTCAAACTCCCCATGTTCTGCAATGATAAAATGGCCTTAATAGAAGTATGCACGCACCTGGACAAGTTACACAGAACTTGCAGGGATAAGAAAATTACTGGCTTGCACTTCCCCATCACTTTGGGAAACTACACCTGCAAAACAACCCTAGATGCTTAAAACATAGAAAGAGCCTTGGCTCCCATCACTATCCATTTCTTAAGGCCAAGAACCTGTTTTGACTTGAAGAAGTTTATTGAGCAGAACATCAAGATCACTTATCATCATAGGGCAGACACAGAAGATTATTGGGCTGACTGTGTTGATGATTTTGAAGCAGGAACGATGCATTATGGCAGATTTTCTCTTCAACTAATTCAAGAGCTTAACTTGTACCAATTTCCTGAAGGGCTCCAGGATGATAATTATGACGTGTACTCATATGAGTATGACAATGTGGTCAAACACACTCCCTTGGAGGATTTGGATTGGTTCAAAAAGGAGAAGGACGATCTGGTGGAAATCCTAGCTCCCGTCTTGGTAAGAACCAAAATATGGTTTGACAGGAGAGTTCGCAAACTCAGAAGACATTCAGGTGAGTCCTCCAAATAAACCTCAACACCAAGAAAAGAGGAATTGTCACCTGATTCGAGAGCACATATACAGACCCCTCCTGCCTCATCAACTCAAGGTCCCACAGTCTCCACTCCTTCCTCATCCACACAGGTATATCAAAAGAAAGTTAGAGAAGTCAAGAAGGAGCCCGTGGAGGAAGATCCCCTAAGGAAGCATACGGAGTTTACCTCAGGCCCAGAGAACATCATTATTCTCAGTGAAAGTGAGGAGACTAAAGTGCCAGTCTCTGCAAGCACTCTAGAAGCCCCCATGGATAAAGAAAAGGAGGTCCAAAGCACTAAGCTTCTGGGTGCTAGTGATTCCTATGTACCAGAAGCCCCAGGCACTCCACTCATATCCCAGCTAGAGGTAATAGCAGTGAAAACCTTGGGTGCTATGAGTTCTTTGTCTCTTGGCCCTCTTGCCCCACCTTCTTCCTCCTCCTCCTCTTTTGCATGGGTGTAACCTCTTGTTGACAGTAGGAAGAGAAAGTCTTCCTCCTAGATCTCAGGACCCAATTTTGATGTTGTGGCAGCCTTATTAGGCACTACTCCTCCTACTCACGCCAAAAAAGCCAGAACTACCTCCAAGATAGTGTCTGATGCTCAGGGCCAACAATTCCTGGAGATAGCCAAGCCTAAGATAGACAAGCCAGAGCAAGATTTGCAAGCATCTGATCTGGAGCTCTCGAGAATTCCCATGGGAGAGTCCACCCCTGAAGGTGAGATCCACAATCTTTAGGAAACAGTCACCAGAGTCATTGGGAGGGTAGAGAAAGGGCAAAAAAACATAGATTAGTTGGAGGAACAGGCCCAGATTCTTACAAGTTTCATCAAGTCTCTATTGTCCAAAGATAAAGTTTTGGATCCTACCCCATTGACTACTCTTCCACCACCTGTAATTCTGAGCTAGGATGAAGTGTAGAGTATCAAAGACATGCACAAGTATTCCATCTATGGAAGGGCTATGGAGGTCATGGTGGATGATATGCTTGTTGCAGGATTGCATTTCATTGATGAAGCCTTCAAACTCAATGAGAAGGTGAGTAATTTGCAATAGAAGCTCTCCTCCACTATTGGGAGCACAGATAAAGAACTTAAACTTTGGAGCAGTTGCATAGTAGACCTTCGCCTCATGGGACAAATAGATGAAAATATTTTAATGGCAAGCAAGGTCTTCGACGATGCAAAGGATAACTTGTCAAAGTCATGGGTCTACAGCGTGGAATGGAAAATCAAGGTGTTGGAGGAGGCTTTGGGAGAGTTAAGAAATAGCTGGCAGAAGGGTGAGGCCTTCAAGACTCTAGTTGTATTTACCTTCAAGGATATACATTGCCATCTTCATGATGAAACTTCTGGTGTGTCTCTCTCTTTACAAGAAATCAAAGCTCAATTCTGAGCTTTTGTCAAAGGTAACCTATTCAAGGAGAGTTCCATTTCCAAGAAAAAGATGAAGGAGATCTGCTCTCTTCAATATACTATAGAGGAAGCGAATAAAGATTATCATACTCATGTCGAATTCAACAAAGAAATGGAGAAGTGCCTCATATTTTGGACTCAGTCTACTGCCAACACATCGGTCCCACGAGGCAGAGACATAGCGGAGGTGTTGAAAATATTTAGGCAGTGGATCCTAAAGTCAGTGGGCCCCTCCCATTCATGAACACATGTCTTTTCTCCTAATTCTTCTCTTTTCTTCTTTCCTTTCTTCTCGAATTTATTGTAATTAGTTGGAGTATTGCGATTAGCAGCCCTCTAACTAACCATTAGTTAAAAGAAGTAGTTACCAAAGAGTAACTAATTTGTAAACTATAAAATAGCCTATCCTCGCCATTTTTCGGGGAGAACTTGGCTTATTTATAAAAGTGTAACGAAATCACAAAGAAATTAATACAAAAGGATTTCCATTCTTTGTCTATCCGATTCCTTTTTATTCACACGTTGTCCATTAAATATTGTTAGATCATTTGTTTACATTATGCTAAGAATATTTGTATTCTTGTAGATATTATTTATAGAACTATGTGTCTATTCAAATTTCATCTTATTAATGTAATTACAAATGATCTTATTCTAATCCACTATAATATTGCATGCATAAGGAATTATTCTGTCATCTATAATTCTGGATGGTGCCTTTCTACTTATTTTCACATTTTCATTCCTTTGTCCTTTTGTAATTGGTAACCTATTTAGGAAACACTTTTATGATATCCAAGTTCCATAGCGAAACCATGCTTTGTATATTTGTAAATAGGTTCATTTCTGAATAAGGGAACCTCTCCCATTAAAGAGGAGGGACTTCTTGTCCCCTGACTGTTGCTCTTCTTGAAGTTCCTTTTTGATGACCAACAGATGGGAAGTGAAAAATAGCTTCCTTTTCTTGAGAACCAAGACAATGAATTCAACTTGCAAAACAAGTAACATGACAGAACTGAAAATGAGATGTGTACCTTGAATTTATTCCAAAACTCATCCCAAAACACAAAGAATCTTTCTAATTGATTTGAAAACTATTTTGAAGGGCTTTGGAACTAATTCTTGAGTATCTAACGCTCATTCTTAGGTATGACAAAATCATGAACTCTGGAATTTTTGTGGCATGTTGTGAACCAGCAAGATACTGAATAGGAAATGGTCTCCAAACAACTGAAAAGATAATTTTATTGTCTTGTACTGAAATATGAATCTCCTTTTTGATAACGAGATCTTTCTAAAGTTGTTTTGAAGTTTGTTTTAAGAGTTGATATGCCTCTATAAACTGTTGTATATTCTCTATGACAATCTTGAACTGATATGAAAAGTATTTAACCTCTTCAATCTATTTTACTTCATAAATCATAACATTGTGAAGCTGATAAGATGGTTGTTGTACCTTGTTAAACTATTGAAAAAAAATTAGTATCCTCAAATTGTCGTTTATCCTTTTCAAGTTTTTGATCCTTTACTACTATGACCGATGTTTCAGCAATATTTTCATATTATTCCATTTTATCCCTTCTTACAATGTTCTCTGAACATTTCGTTTCCTCCTCAATAAAAAATTTTTGCTCTCGAATACTTGCAATACCTTCTAATAGTCCTTATGAAACACTGCAAGTCCCTAATAACACAACTATCTCCATGTATGCAGTGCAACGAGGGTCTTCACACTCAACTATTTTATCATGATCATTCTAAAACTAATCTATTTCCTTTTAGTCATCAACCATGGAAGCTAATAAGCTACAAACTGAGTGCTCATCCCTTAGATCAGCTGATTTATCTTCGGAAATGATTTGTAGATTTTCTTCAGGTTCTATCAACTGAGGTGAATTAGTAGTTCATAGGAGTATGGTTCCTTCATG
Organism: Taxus chinensis; assembly: GCA_019776745.2. Classification (NCBI taxonomy): domain Eukaryota; kingdom Viridiplantae; phylum Streptophyta; class Pinopsida; order Cupressales; family Taxaceae; genus Taxus; species Taxus chinensis. The sequence continues at coordinate 149,950,308 of CM034154.1, forward strand.
CACACTATGCTCAGAATATGAAGACTGTTGATTGTCTTTAACTTGCTGTAAAAATAGACTGTACTTTTTGAATGGGTTACTCTTCTAATTCTGGAGTATAATCGAACTGAAATTTAGAAACCCATTGTTCAATGTTTTGTAAAAACTCCAACTTGTTATTTTCTTTAGCTCATTGTCCCTTCTGAATGATATTATGATCCTCTTTTTCCTGGGCTGGAAGTATGAGTAAAGGAGGAGTGGGACTAATCTCAGCCTTAACTGGAAATTTTTTAAAGAGAGGCTGGGGTACAAACTCTGTTTTTAGGACAACAACTAAATTTCAACTTGTACACTCTAATTTGTGTTTGATGCATGATTACGGGGAAAGTTGGAAAGAAGGAATTGCAGTAGCCCAATAATTTAAAATTTGATGAATGGATTACTTTTTTTGGCAAGGGGAATATATAGGCATTGAATTCTGATAGGGAAGGTAAGTGGGAAAACTCTTTTGATAGGGTTTTGTAACCTGATGCTTATCAATTTTCACTGCTAATGATTTCTCGTATAGATTCTTGCCAGCTAAAAATGATTACTTAAGTTCATTAAGTTCAATTTCAAGATATCTTCACCTTTCACACTTAGCATAACCCTCTACATAACTTTGACCTTAAACAACGTAATGATCATCATATTGAAAATCATACTGATTTCTAAGGTTTAGGTCATAAGGATATTCATTTTGATAGGGGTTATGGAACTGGTTTGAAGGGGAAATTGGATAAAAGGGATTTTGGTTTGGCTGATAATACTACTGAAAATGATTTTTCATGGCTGCAGGACCTCATAAAATACTAAAACTATAAAAATAGGTCTGCTGCTCATAAAAATAACTGATAACAAATCTGATTTTCATGATAAATACCTTGAAAAATGTAGTTGAGAAATTCAATGTTATTGAAAATTGTTGTACTAATCTAGAATCAGATTTACGAAGTCACCAGATGAGTTTTTCTTGGATCTTAAATCTTTAGAATGCATCAATAGTAGTTCTCATCCTCGTCCCACCGGGCGTGCCAAAAACTTTTATCTCTCAAATGTGCACCCTGTAGAGAGATGACTGCAGGTGTTCTAAACTTGCAAATGGATCTCTCTCTTTCGTAGATACAATGGAAACACCTCAGGTCTGTGGGTATACCTATTTTGAGGTGAGTCTCCGGTATCAAGGCCAATTCCTTCTTGATGTTCCTACACTAATTTTCTAGTGTTTGAAGGTAAAAGATGATTGGAAATGGATTCAAAACTAGGGTGATACACCAAAATTATTTGAGGTATTTGACTGAGTATATGCACAATTGATATGAAAAGGATTCTAGATACACAAACCAACAGTTTTTAGCAGAATATTAAGGCGAACACTTAATGCATTGAGGGAAAATTTCACAACAATATTGTTTAAGCTACACATGCACACTAATATTCATACAGAAATTACTAAATTTGTAGCATGATAGGATGATTAATCAAGGAATTTGACATTCACAAGAATTAATAAGACATACACAAGACTACAAATAATTGGAAAGGCAAAATATACTTCTCATTCAAGGGGCAAAGCTGACAAACTGCTTCAGCACTCTTGTGTCCAAAAATTCCTCTCTTTTAGTTTGCCAATGCACACAATATATAGCAAAATTATCCATCCCACCCTTCCTAAAAATAGACTAAATCTGTACTCGCCCGTGAATATTTATTTTATTCCTTTATTTATTCATGATAAAGGATAAAAATAGGATGCATGGGTGAGTACAGTTTTAGTCTATGTTTAGGAAGGGTGGGCAGGATAATTTTGCAATATATTGTTTGCAATGGAAAACCACAAGAGAGGACTTTTTGGACACATGAGTGCTGAAGCAGTTTGCCAATTTTTCCCCTCGAATGAGAAGTATATTTTTCCTTTCCAATTATTTGCAGTCTTTTGTATGTCTTATTAATTATTGTGAATGTAAAATTCCATGATTAATCATCCTACCCTGTTGCAAATTTGGTAATTTCTTCATGAATATTAGTTTGCATGTGTATCTTAAATATTATTGTTGTGAAATTTTCCCTCGATACATCAAGTGTTTGCCTTAATATTCTACTGAAAATTGTTGGTTTATGCATCTAGAATCCTTTTCATATCAATTGTACATATACTCAGTCAAAGATCTCAAATAATTTTTTGTGTATCACCCCAATTTTGAATCCATTTATAGTCATCTTTTACCTTCAAACCCCAAAAAATTAGTTTAGGATACATCATGAAGGAACCAACCTTGATACCAGAGAGTCACCTCAAAATAGGTATACCCATAGACCTGAGGTGTTTCCATTGTATATACGAAAGAGAGAGATCTATTTGTAATATTAGAACACCTGCATCCATCTCTCTACAGGGTGCACTTTTGAGAGATAACAGGACCCCAAGCCAATATTTACCTGAAAACCAGCCATAGTTGTCAGTTTCCGTAGGGCACCTTTATTAACCAAAAAATCTATTCTATTCATGAGTTAGTCCTAAATGGCATAAGCCACAACATAAAATATAAAGAATAGGATTTCATGTTTGTTAGATTTTTCTTGGTTTTTATTTCAAGGTGTGAGTTCATCTTTCTCCATTTTCTCCCCCTACACACTCCATAATCATAGTTGGTGTATTCCAACTATTTATAAGTGTGTTATGATCTATCTTTTCTCTACTCAGAATTCTAGGTTAGCCTTTTATTTGATCTAAATCATAAAAATTCACTTTTTCCATCTATTAATATATTTCACAGTATTTGGTATCGGTCTAATGACCACCATCACTTACATCATCATACTACCGTTGGTTGACTGACCACCTTCAGTTTTGTGTTATTTGGTCATTTCTGTGAAAATAACATTCATTCAATTCTTTCTATGACTCATTCTGTCACCTTATGAAATTATTTGTGTTTTGTTATCACCTATAGAGTTAAGATCCATCTCATTCATACCTTTTCATAGCTTCAGATTTTAATCTTTTATTCATTCACAAAAGCTCGGTATTGTTCCATCCACCATCACCATCGGTTAATTCACCATACTGACCATTGGTTTATTGATCATTGTCAGTTCATTTTTGTTTTGGTCACTTAACTAAAACAATGTTCAAATCACTTCCATCACTTGTTGTGAATTACTCTATTACACCAATACATTTCTAGATCTTTTATATCACCTTTAGAACCTAGTTTCACCTGATATTCACCATTTATAGCCATGTTTTCAAATATTTCAATTTTCCATAATAACTGACATTAGTCCCTCGACCGGTAGTGGTTACCCTCCTATACTGACATTAGTTACCTAACTGACATAGATCTCTATGTTTTGGTTTTTCAATCAAAACAATGGCTAATTTTTCCTTTAAGATCCATTTTGATCCATCTTTATGTGTTTCTGTATCATCAAAAGAGCTCAAATTACCAGTTCTACTGTCAGTCATTTTTTTAACTCGTGGACAAGCCAATGCTCTTTTTTTTCATGCTAGCTTCCAACCGCTTCCACCTAATCCATCACCACCTTCCATTTCATCACCTATGGACCCTAACCAACCTATTACGATACAGAGCAATGATGAGGAGTTCACCTTAGACTCCTTGATCAAAACCCCGCCGCACTGCAGTATTACCTCATCACTCATCCACTATTACCTCTCTCACTCATATATGGCATACCTATATCTATTTCTCCCCACGTTGCCCCCACTTCCACATCAGCCACTACTAGCACATCATTACCCACTTTTACCTCATCTCCTGTTGTTTCTTAGATTGACCCCATATTATCGGTATTTGTCACACCTATGACAACTACCATGCCCTCGACATTTGTTGCCCCTATGAACATATACCATATCATCATCCACTTCCCTTAGTGTAGGAATACCTGCATCATTTGCTTCCCATGTACCTATTTTCACATCCCAGCCACCTTTGGTGTCAGTAGCCCACACTCCCTTCGAAAAATCTTTCCTCTCCATCCCACAGTCTCTTCCATTGATCACCAAGAGAGTCTTTACGTCCATCCCACCTACCTACACCTATCATAAAAAACAACCTATTTCATCTATCGCTTATCCTTGGTATTTTCCCGTGACATCCATCCCATCCTATATTCCCCCATCACAGTTTTCCTACTTCGACACCACCACATACTAGAGTGTCATCCACATCATACCCATCTTATCTCCCTCCTTATACTGCAGGGGGTGCTCCATCATCACAGCCCATAAATGATCTTATAAAAATGATGATGGAAAATATGCAGACATTAGAAGCATCTATCTCTGGCTCACACAACTCTCTAACATACAAAAAGATTTGCAACGAGCCTATTCACTTTTCCATTCCAATTCATCCATACCCTATGCATTGGGAAATGCCAAAATTCAACTGATTCAATAGCAAAGAAGACCCACAACAAAAATTTTTGGTCTTTTAAACATGTGTGTTATCTCATCACTCATGATGACACTTTGCTCCTGTGTACATTCCCAATGTCCTTGACGTGACCGACTTTAGATTGGTATAGTGCTCTACCCAAGCACTCCATATTTTCATTTAATCAGGTAGCTTAGACTTTTCTAGACCACTTTTCTATCAACATTGTCAAGAAGGTCATAATGACCAACTTGTACACAACATTCTAGTATGAGGACAAGTCTATCATATACTTTCTCACTCATTGGCGTAGCCTGATTAACCAACTCACATTATAATTGCCTAAAACTGAGTTAATAGAGTTTTTTACCTGAGCTTGTGCTAGACACATCTCACCAATGCTCCAAGTCCAAACTTTTATGCACATTCAACAAGGCATTCACAATGGCCTGAGAAACTTGAAATCCATGCTATTGAGGTAGAAGAAGTTACAATTTTGTAAGAAAAACACTCCCTTCAAAACGAATGATTCTTCTTCTTCGTCTAAACCAAAAAATTAATTATTGTAAAGAAAAAGGATTTTCCAACGTAGTGGTTTTAAAATTCAGGCCCTTATCATCCCTTCCAACCAATCAAAACCTTCTTCTAATCATTTCTCCTATTCAAAATTTCCAATTCAATAAGGAACAACAAAAATATACTCCCTATTGGAGAACCTTATTCTTCTATTTTGGAAAAACTTCTAAAGGCTAGGAGAAATCACTCTTCCACCCATCAAAACACATACTAGTTTTGACCCTTCCTTCCATTATACCTGCATGGTATAAGGATAATGATTACTACAATTATCACCATGTCTAGAGATCATAGTGATAGTAATTATATAACTTTCAAAAACATCATCCAAGAATTGTTAGATAATAGAGATCTTGTCTTAGATAACCCTAATGCACTAGCTAACCAAAACCTCCACATCTTCAAGAAATTTTTTCCAAATCACACCCCATCACCCAACCAATCCGGTGAAACCTCAACTAATGATACCAACTGTTCAAGAGGTCCATGTTGTTTTTGATTTCATACCATTTCCTTCCACTCAGTTTCCTCCCAAACCATCTATCAAGGAAATTCTTACGCAAGATCCTCCACCCACATGGAGGCACCTATTTCATCCACTTCTCTACCCATGGAGGAGTCTACCTTACCTTCTTCTCTACCCATGGAGGAGTTCCACCTTACCTTCTTCTTTACCCATAGAAGAGTCCTTATTCCTTATATTTAGATGCCATCTATCCCACTCATCTTCACCACCTGTTGAGAAACCCGCATTACCCATTCTTCTCCCTATGGAAGATCCCAATGTCCCTTCTCCCTCTCTAGTCAAATATTCCTATACCAATCAAATTTACCTCCTCCTCTTCCCATATAGGACCCGCTAGTGGTGTCTCTTCCTGTTCATGATAATTCCCCACTAGATTTTAAAGACCCTGTTGAATTTACTATCGTCTCTTCTACCCACAAATTTGGACACTAACCATTTCCCTATCTCACAGAAATTATTTATAGGGATTACTACTAAATCGACATCCATCCTCCTCTACTTCTATGCCATTCTCTCATTTATGCCGACTACTTGGATTATTTTGACAATTCCATGCTTTAGGGAGGCCTTGGACTTCTTGTCTCAATGCAAATGCAGATGTTTATCCACTCGACACTTCCACGATCCATCCAAAGGTGTTTTAGATAACTAAACTCATCATGCCCATGCTAGTTTTAGTCTACCCCTTCTTCATCACCCACACCCACATCTAAACCGTTACCATCAAAAACTTTTTTCTATGCTTAAAACCCTACCTGCACCCATATCTTCCTTTCCATGTCCAGACCCATTACCACATTGGGAGTTCATGCCAACATCAAGCCTAGTCTATCCTCCTATAAAACTGGATTTACCCCATGTCCTTACAAGCCATCCAAATACTATTCCCCACCTAAGAGGAAGACCCAATCCTCTTAGGCCACATACAATGGGCTTCACCCACTACCCCTCTTTCACCTTCACCACTTCCATCTATCCTAGGTCCGCACCCATCAACCTTGGTCAAGCATCGGCCTACCCAAGGTAACCAAAAACACAACAACCCACCTCCTCGTCACAATATTCTATTCCACCCAAATTATCTACACAACCTACACCTTTACCGTTACCTACATCCTTTCTACCTCCCATACCTACACCACTTCTTTTATCCTCATCATTACCCATGTCATTCCCTTCTCCTCAACCAGTCCCTTCCACATTTCCTCTTACCACCATCTTCACTGCACCTCCATTATCACCTTGGCTGACCCGTCCCCTTCCACCATCTTCCTTCCCTTCTATATTGTGCACTCCTTCTTCACCTTTACCCAAGAAGGTGCAACCCAAGCCCAAAACCCCACTACCTTCTAAAGAGGTAGTTAAACCTACACCGCCTCCAACAACTAGCTCACCAGCTACACCTTTACCCAAGAAGGTGAAACCTAAACCTAAAACCATACTATCTACCAACCAAGTAGTCAAACTTACTCAACCTATGATTCCACCTCCAGTGACGCCTCTCCCACCAAAGTCACCCACACTTCCATCTAGACCCACACTTACTTCACATTGTGATCCATTGGTATGGTCTTATGCCAACATCTTAGCTAACCTTTTGGAAACCTCTGTCATCACATTGCCACCTCTTAGACCTTATGACCCACTCAAATCTAAACCAGAATGGTTTGATGATACCAAAATTTTGCTTACCATCATGTGTCAGGGCATGATGTAGAAAAATGTAAGGCTCTTAAGACTATTCTTCTCCAACTATGTCCTCTCGAAGAAAAATTTGATGATGATGATATTTTAGATGAGGACCCTATTCCACCTTCTCCTATCACCACACATCCTCACCCCATACCTATTCAATGACCTCCATCTCCACCTCCATAGTTCTTTTACCCTCCTCCAACATTTGAGATCAACATGGTCCACATTAGAGAAATAGCGAAAAATCCTCCATAATGCTAGTGCACGCCATACTCCTTTCATACAAGACTCTTTTCCTTCACCACTTTTTTTCCCATCCTGTCACTACACCTTTCACAACACACCTTCTTCTTCACCTCAGATCAATATGGTTCAAGTTTCCACTCGAGCTCAGAAAGAAAAAGGAAAGGAGAAAACAATCTAGCTCATCGTGCTACATATTTACCCAACATTCCATCTGCACCTGCACCCTAAAATCACCATCTATGGACCCGCATACCCTATTTCTGATGGGGTTTCCCATCATACAATGATTAAACAATTGCACAAGTCTCCTCTCAAAATGTCTTTGTATGACCTCATCCAAACCTTTGAGTCTCATCGTTAGGCCCTCATTGAGGTCCTACAATCTATTAAGGTTCTACCTAATGACCCCACACCTTTCATCACCATTATCACTCCTCATCATGTGGCCACTCTCACCACTTCACCTCCATCTTTTGCTCCCACTACCATTCATCAAGTCTCCACTCTTAGTTTCTCTGACAAAGAGATTGTCCCTCTCTAATCAGATGATCCTGACCCCACCCTATTCATTTCCATCTATGTTGATAATATACATGTTTGACATGTTATGATCAATGGAGGTGCTAGTATCAACATCATGTCCTCTCATGCATAAAACCAAATGTGCATCCCTACCAATTTCATGCATAATAACCCAGTTATGTTACATTCATTTAATGATGCCATGACTTCCACCCTCGGCACCATCATTCTCCACATTTTTGTGGGCCCCCATGCCATTCCTGAATTATTCTATGTCTTAGAGGGGGAATTCCAATACAATTTGTTGCTTGGCCGACCCTGGATTCATGCCATGGGTTGTGTTCCTTCAACCTTACACCATTGTTTAAAATTTGAACATGAAGGGAACAACTATACCATTCAGGTAACCCTTCACCATTCAAGACCTATAACATGCCCTATCAACCCAATGATGTCCTTATACCAGTTAAGGAATCTACCACGCTACCACTTCTTCCTCATCACTTCCTCATCCACCACTTCTTTCCACTACATCTTCCACAACCAACTCCTCTATTCCCATTCTACAACCATACTTCTCGTAGCTAGACCCATAAGCCAACCCATATACTTCTCAAACATCCAAATGCTTCTTCTTCCCAACCATCTAGTGATTTATCTATTCTAACTACTCATATACCAACCACTGATCCCTTAGAAAGTGTTTTTCAATGCCTCACTCTGGGGGAGTACCACCTTTATAACATTGACACATTCCTTACTCTTTAAGAGTATGATAACCTTCATCAACACCCCACTATAATCACTGAGTAGGTGAAGTTTTTCCCCTATGGTCCTCCCCACCTTCACACTATCCTAACGTATGGGGGAATCAATATTTCTACCTACTCCCCTGATCTACCTTCCCAAACTTGACCATTTTCATCTGATCTCCAATCTCTCACCAACTTTTGCTTCACCCACACATTCCTCCATCGTTGTGCTTGGAAAGGATTTGGCTTTGGATTCTATGAACAAGGTCATCATATTGTCATTCCTTGCACCACCCATAAGCATAAAGACTGCAGTGGTATTGGATTTTCCCAACCACCTTCCAAGAAGGCCTAAGTTGAACTCATTGAGGATGATAAACCTTCTCCTCCCCATTCACCTGCTTCACCACCTTCACCTACAGAGTCTATGGATCTAGAATCCATTCCTCCTAACTTTTTTTTTTCGTGAACACCATTTCCCTTGGGGACCTCTGACTTATTAGCGTGATGGCGAGGCTCCCTATTCTCTTCCCTTACTGTATCTTCACGTGATTGATGATGACACGCCTTATATTAACATTGTTCAATGTCAGGATGATGATTCTATTCTCACCTACCTTGGTGTAGAATATTCTTATATTCACTAGTCATTACCTTCTGAGACGCAAACCATGTTGAATGAATCGACCATAGAAATCAATATTCACACTAGGATGACCCACACATTCTAAAAATAGGCCAATCTTTAGATGCTTCTGAATAGGAAGCTTTCACTTCTTTCCTTCAGTATCATAGGAATGATTTTTCTTGCTCCTACGCTGATATGCTTGGTATTGACCCAAAACCTTTGGTCCACAATATCGTAACCATTTCTGATACCAAAACCATGAAACAGAAGCTGCAAAAAATACATCCTCACATTTCCCTTCTTGTGAAAGAAGAACTCCAATGCCTCCTTTTTGTTTCCTTCATTTTACCCATTGATTATCCCCAATGGATCTCTAACATTCATTCCTATCACAAAAGTGACAGGGGACTCTGCATTTGCATGGATTTAGTGACCTTAACCTATCTTACCCCAAAGATGACTTTCCTCTACCTAGTATTGACCAACTAGTTGATATCACCATCAGCCATGAGATGTTATCACTCATGGATGGTTTCTCAGGTTATAACCAAATATTACTCACCCCAGAAGATCAACAAAAAACCACCTTCATCACTCCTTAGGGGACCTTCTGCTATCATGTCATGCCCTTTGGCCTTAAAAATGTTGGTGCTACATATCAGTGGGATATGAATTATATCTTTCACGACATCATGCATATCATATTGGAAGATTATGTCGATGATCTTCTTTCCAAATCCAAACATCGGGCCGAACACCTTACAGTCCTTAAGGTTATCTTTGACCATCTCATCAAATACTGCATTTTCCTTCAACCTAAGAAGTGTGTCTTCACTTTTCTCTCTGGAAATCTCCTTGGTTTTATCGTTTCTTTGCGTGGCATTGAAGTTGATCCCGCTAAAATAAAGGCTATTCTTGAAATGCATCCACCTACTAACCTTTGTTCAACTTCATAGTTTGCAAGGAAAGTTGTAATCTATTCATCACTTTATTCACATCTTTCTGACCACTGCCATCCATTTCATCATCTTCTAAAAAAGGTTGTCTCCTTCAAATGGGATGATGAATGCCACAAATCCTTTAATGCCTTAAAAAAATACGTCCTCAACCACTTGTGCTCATTCCAAAGGATGACCAACCATTTTACCTTTTCATTTTTTCCATTGATAATTCCATGGGTGCCATGTTTTCTCATCGCAATGAGCAACATAGGGATCAAGCAATTTATCATATAATTCATATGATTTTAGACTACGAGACTAGATATACTCATGCTAAAAAAAAAACTCTGCCTAGCCTTAGTCTTTGTCGCCACTAAACTTTTCCATTACCTACTCAACCACAAAACATTATTTGTCATAAATACTAACCCCTTACATTACATGTATGCTAAGCCTTACCAACACCAACATGTTGTATGTTAGCTCATGCTTCTTATAGAACTAGATCTTGAATTCATTCATAAAAAGTATATTAAAGGACAAACCATTGTGAACCAACTTATAGACGCACCTCTTTCTAAAAATCAATCCTCTAACTTTGATTTCCCTGATGAATCCATTGCTACCCTCTCCCTTGACGACACCATTTATTAGATGACATTATTCTTTGATGTTTCTAAATGTTAATGTGGGGGTGGTGCAAGGGTCATCCTTATTCCTCTTGATGGTGAGCCTATGCCTTTATCTTTCAAACTAGATTTTGACTGTACTAATAACATTTCCAAATATGAAGCACTCATGTTAGGTCTTCAACCTGCCATAGCCTTAGATGTTAAATCCATTAATATCTTTGGTGACTCCTAACTAGTTGTGAACTAAGTTAACGGTTTATACCAGTGTCGTAATGAGATACTTTAAAAGTATAAACATCGCGTTGACATAATTTTGACTACCTTTGATCATTATGAACTTCAAACCACTCCGCGCTCCACTAAAAAATTCATGGATACCATGGCCTGCCTTACCTCTCAAATACCTACTTCACCTTCTGACTCAAAAATATTTGTCACAGTACAATGGTTATAATCACCATCTTATCTATTCCAAGACATTAAATTTGTAGGAAGAATTGAAATGGACCCACGTGACATTTGGTACAAGTAGTTCACCGACTACCTTTCCCTTTCAATTATACCTCCAGATCTTACTCACAATTGATAGAGAGCCTTTCTCAAAAGTGTCTCTCACTATGTTATCATGGGGTGTCTTCTCTATAAACGTGGCTTTGACGATATTCTCCTACGAGGCCTTACAAGCTATGAAATCCTATACATCATTAAGGAAGTTCACGAGGGGATTTGTGGTGGTCATTTCAGTGGCCTTGTTGTCGCTAAGTGTATCCTTCACCTTGGCTACTACTGGCCAACCTTAAACCAAGACTTTTGTGACTATGTCAAACATTGTGTGAAATGTCAGCAACATGCTAATCTTCATCACACCCCTAGTCACACTCTTACAGGTCGCCAGAGACCTTTGACCTTTCTCCTAGTGGGCTTTGGATCTCGTTGGAGAGATTAACCCTCATTCTTCTCAATGTCATCAATGGATCATCACCGCAACCAAATATTACACTAAATGGGTGGAATTCATACCTCTCATTTCTACAAAAGATGAGAAAATTTGTGAATTCATCAACCATCACATCCTTTTTCATTTTGTTGTCCCTCACTACCTCATCACTGATAATGGAAAATAATTCAAAAACAAAACCCTACGTTAAACTCTGTGACACCTTTGGCATTCAACTTAGTTTTTCTTCACCTTATTATCCTAAATAAATGGCCAAGCATGAATCAATAACAAAACCCTTGACAAAATTTTTATGAAATTAGTTGATGATACTGGTAAGGATTGGCACACACACATTCCTTTTTCCTTATGGGCTTATCACACTAGTATTCATACCTCCACTATAGCTATACACCTTTCTCTTTGGTCTATAAGGTACAAAGGTTGTCTTACCTCTCAAATTCAAAATTCCATCACTTCGTATCTCACTCAAAGACATTCTCAATGATGAATGACTTTTTCCAAGACCGTTTGGCCCAACTTGAGCTTCTAGATGAACATTTGTTTAAATACTCTTGATCAATCTTCAAATCTATCAAAAATGTATCAAAAACGTGCCTATGAAAAATGTTTCCATGAATGAATATTCAAGGTTCAGTGACCTTGTCCTAAAGGAAAATCAACATGTACCAAAAGTGGAGAAAAGTAAACGGGGAAAGTTTTCTCCTAATTGGATTTGACCCTACATTGTCACACATACCTATGGATCAGGTGCTTATCGTTTATCCTCTCTCAAAGGTAAACCTAAACCTGAGCCCCTCAATGCCTTGCATCTTCGACCATTCTACTATTGTCAAATCAAGTATTATATCACCTTCTATCTATTAAATGCCCGTCCCTTGAGTAACCTTCACCTTTCACTTACTTATTTTAAGGACCAACAACTAAATAAGAATTGTGTGATTAACCGATACCTTTTAGCCTTATCTTCAATATGAGTATCATGAATCTACTCATGGCATGATTCTCATGGATACTTTTCATTCTTTTCAGGATGGAATCCCATGGTTGTTCATCACTTAAAACCTCTCTTTCATAGTTAATATTTTGCGGGCTATAGCTTTTCCTCCATAAAAGAAGCCTATACTCCTTTATAGTCTTTCCCATGACCTAAAAGTCCAAAAAGTTCAAAATTAATATATGGGATTTTCAAATTCAACTCCTTGAGTCAAAATTTTGGAAAATAAATGAATCCCTATAAAAAGGGACATCTATCTTTCTATCTTGCTACTACAAATAGATTGCTCCCTCAAAGGACAACTATAAAAAGCTATCTATACTACTAGTCTATCCAAAAATAAGATTATTTCAGAAAAATAAAAATAAAATATTCTAAAGCTTCCCACATCGATCAAATTCACGAAGACCTCAAGGAGTCATTCTATTCATCCCACATAGACTTCTCGCATCGATCAGTCTATCAAACAAAAGAAAAAGAAAATACAAAAAATCAAGAAAAATACAACTTTTTTGTCATGGACTTGCCTATTTTGGTTTTGGGTATCTTGCAGAAGAGGCATGTTGTCTCACAACAAGGTTACGTTAAACATCCCATTTCACCTCACCTTATTTTCTTTCTAATCTTCTACCTACTCAAGGGACGTGCCACAAATGTGACATTTCGTGATCATGTAACTTCCTTCACCCTTAGAACAGTCAACCATGCACTGCCTTGAGGGGTTTAAGTTCATAAGCCCATCCTTGGTATGCTCATTATGGTCCTTGCCAACTCTGAGGCATTTTACCTCTTCTACTATTCACCTCTTTTCTTACTTATTGATTCTGCTACACAGGACTAGACCTTCGACACCTACATTCTGGGATTTCTTCTCCTTTCACCTACCTCAACATTCCTTATCTATTTTTCATCAACTCATCTTAAAATTCTCAACCATGCCTATTCAACCCATACTTCCCTATGCCTATTCCACCTAGATTTAACCATGCCTATTCAACCTGAACTCAACCATGCCTAAATGACCTAGAATCCATCATGCCTAAAATTGACCAACCTACCCATCTACCTCATCATATTATTCCCTATCCTATGGGAGAACTACATCAGCCTAAGGCCTTAGGGATATGTAGGTAGCACTCTGAGGGCATGGGGCCTTTGGAGGGCTCGGCCACTTTTACTACTAACCAATTTTCACCCTTTACATTCACATTCTAACCTAGTTAGTTTCTATTTACACAATAACTTGGAGATTAATATATCACAAAAACATACATCGTTTCATCATACCTACCATTTTATAACCTCAACCACATCACACCTGAATCATTTAACATTTCCATGATATCAATTACTTGGAAATTTAAACAAAACATACATACAACACATCATTTCCATAAAACAATTAACTTGGAAATTTTCAACTCAACCATGCCTACACTTAGACTCCACCATGCCTATACACCTCCATGACTCCACCATGCCTATACCTGACTCCATGTCATGCATAATATACCTAACTCAATCATCAATGCCATAAATAAAAGGGACCTAGACTCAACCATGCCTAACTCACCTATTTTCCATAATAAACAAATAATAATAGAAATAAAACTTTTTTGGTTTGGAAGTATGGGACATCAGTGGTTGTGCAATCCTAATATCATCATCAACTATATAAAAGGGAATTTCTATGTATCAATACATATATATACACCTAGGGATAAATAATCAAAGTATCTAAAAAATTTCATGTACAATCTCGCAATCTTTGACACGCCGGTGTATATATATATCAAAATCAAAATATGATACCACATCTCATAAAGTATCATCCCCACCTAAGGCCCTCATCTCCACTCTCACCTGTATCCTCCTCTTGCCCTGTCGCCTACCTGCTCATCATCTCTCCACCCTCTAGGGGTCTCTGTCTACCCACCATCTCCTCCTCCTTGACCTCATCTGGGCTCGGGCCGATGAGAGATGGTAACATCACCCTAACCCTGTCTCTGGGGTCGATGACCCCCTGTGCTACTTGAACTATGAATCTAGGACCTGGTCCTCTCACTAGTTGCCTTTTGGGCCATGTGCTTAGCATATGATGGGACATCAATACTGAATATGGCCAACTGATCTTGATAATAATTAGCCTCGTTTAGGACATCCCTAAATCTAGTCATAGAAACTTTCTGGGTTGGAGCCATCTCCCTAGCTCTATCCTTTGAGCCCTACCCTAATAATAATGACCTCTATCCCTATACCAAGGGACCATATCCCAGTGCCTGTGCTATATAAAGTGGGACCCTATCCCGAGTGCCTGTCCTTGTAGCTTCCTGCATTGGTACCTGTGTAGACTACTCTATGCCTGTTAATTCCACAACCTGTGCCTAGGCCGCTAGTCAGTCTGCCCTGTAAACATGTAACATGTGTCTGTATCATTGCTACCTATGCTTCATCCCCTATAGGAGCCTGTGTAGGAGCCTATGCCTATGCCTGTGCTAGTTGTCCCTGTAAAGTAGTCACCTACCCTGTCAAGGTGGCCACCTATGCCTGTGCTGCTGTCAACTGTACATCTAGACTAGTCACATGTCCCTGTAGTGCATCTCTCTACACCATAACCGTCACCAAGTCTGGCTATCCCTAGCTGACGGCAATGGTAATTGCCTATAACTTGCTTGCCCACCAATGTCTATGTGCTATCCTAGTCCTACTAGTGTCATCAATCCTCTATTAACCGACACCTCCTCTTGCCCTGCTGGGTCTATAGGATGGGGTGGAGACAATAGTCTCTCCACATCATCTCTGTGGTACTGTGGGAATGGTCATGGCACATCCTGATGTAGTCTAAACTGGCATCAGACTCTATCCACCAGAATCATCTCATGCTCACCGGAACACCTGCCATGTATCCACCTTAGTAGTTGTAGCCCCTATAACTCCCGGGCCATCCCTCTGTATGCAAGAAAACCAACATAGGGTCTCGAAACTATGTCTATGGTATACAAACCCTCCAGCTGATGTTTGTAGTAATACACATCACGCACTTCCTCCTCCACTCATGGATGACCACTTAATGCCCCATGTATCCTATATCCATCACTCTATCCACCATGATGCCAATCTACTATCGGTAGTCCCCGTGGGCGCACAATCACTATGTGCTCATATGCCCAACAGTGTAGTAGGTACGTATAACAGATATTGCATCTCTACATCCTCTGATAGGCCCCAAAGATCTCTTGTATAGATGTGTCACTATATATGCAAGCACCCATGCAAAAATAAACTTGATCCTCTATCATATCCTATAAAACCCCCATAAAATCCCTAGAGGAAATCAGACCACCCTTTGAGTCTAGGAGTGCATAGCATCCTCACTCGTTACCATCATCAGTACTGCCAACCAAGTCTCATGTGGATGCGTACAGTATACATAGCTCCATACATGAGAGGTTGAAATTGTGCTCCGTTAAGTCATTCACCAACTCCCCAAACACTATAATCATCAACTCAAATTCCTCATCTGATAACAATAGAGAAAATAGGATCCCCAACAATCGGTATCCATAGAATCATGTATATATCCTACTAGTGTGATAGTCATCTCACCATGTGGGTAGATTTGAAGTGTATTGGTCGTCTACATCCCATCTATCGATGAGAGTGACCATAATATTGTGATCCTTCATTGGATCCATGCCTGTATTGCACCTAATACCAGACTATTCGTATGTCTCGCATATGTGATCCCACTTCATCCTGTCGTGATGTTGGGTCACAGCTACACCAATAATGGTGGTAACCATATCATGCATCATCAACTGGTGTGTCATTTCATACATCTATGTCCACCCAATCAATTTCAAGTACTTACCTATTATTACTCATTTCTTCACCTCTACATATTCCCATCCCATACCCAAATCTTTCTACTTACCTACCTCCATTTTCTACCTATTTCACTAATCTCTCATACATTCTATTTTATCTCACCTAAGTACACATCCCCCTATGTATGTTTCATCACTATTCTCTCCTTCACTCTATTCGATCTAACCTCTACCTTAACCGCCCAACATATTCCTTACATATAGGTAACCTTAAAACCCACCTACTTATACCTATTATTATACCTCTCATTCTATCTAAGTCTTTACCCATTACCTACTTCCTATATAGAAAATCTCATTCTTATCCCCATTTAGGCTTTCCCAATCTCACCTATTAGGGCCTAGTTATCTTTTTATAGTGACCGGCATTGATTCACCATGACCAGTATGTACCGGTCACCTACTCTCACCCACCAATGCCAGCATGCCTAACCAATGTCGGCTTCTGATGCCTGACCAACATTGATCTCTGGTTTGGCCCCAAGGCCAAAACCTCCACGCCCCCAAATTTTGAAAAAAATTGAAAAAAAATCATACAAACCCACCTAAAACCACTTAAACCCCCACCCCCATTCATTTACCTACCTATTTAAACTGCATTCTCACCCTTCCCACCTACCCAAATTTATCCATTTTTACCACATTTCAAATTTTTAATTTTAACCACCTCATTTCTTCATTTTAACCTTCAACATTTAAATAAACAAACAACTTGACCAAGGATTGCAATTCCTACCTCAACACATGGTGTTTCCTCCTCAGTGGAACCTCTAGTCTCTAAACTGAGTGGTCCTCTAACACCTTCTCCTTCCTAGTACAGCCATGCCTCAAATCCAGACTCTCAATCCTCTAGACCAATAAAATCACCCAGAACTATCTCATGGACCCGTCCACCTAGCTCCTCAAACCACTCAGCTACCTGCAACTCGGCCTGGTAAAATATCCTTGTCCTTTTCTTCACGAAAAATGTTGAAAACTCTTCTCATCTGTCATTTTATATCCAACAAGTAGAACGTGCCAAATGAATCTGTAACATATGTGGATTTTTAATTTTTACCCAAACCCTCAACTTGACCGACACCGTTTTATCTTGATCGGTATCAGTCATATGCCCTAATGGTACCGACAATCAGTTTACCCTTGACCGAGTTCGGTTTCACCATCAACTAGTATCAGTTAGTCATGTTTGACCACCAACTTATACCTACTTATCACCACATTTAAATTACCACCCATAACTATTTTCAAAATACCCAAGTCCTCACACTAGCCTTGTAACCACTCAACCTACTTACCTTATTAGCCTCATAACCAACCTCCATTATCATTTGGGGCATGTTTTTTGCCTCTCACCTATGGTCTTACCCATCACCTTACCTAAAGCACCCAAACCCAACCTCACCCATATTTTGACACTCAAGTTCACTTACTCATCTATACCTTGCAATGACACTACTCAGTGTTATTCATCCTAATGACCTTTCCTTACCTACTGTCATGTTGTTTATCCTAGCCCAGACCTTTGGTGCTTTGGAACACACCTACTGCTTGTTCCTACACCTTGCCCAATTGTGATTTAGGACCATATCCTATACCTTGGAAACCTGAATCTCACATCAACCTTGTTTGGATAAACCTATCAACCTTCGACGATGTAGAGTTTACGAGCTTTTCATCCTAGTACCTTATCACATTCTATACATGTACATGTGCATTCGAATTCTCACCACATATTCCCCACATACCGATCTCATCACACCTATACCAACACCTCACCTATCCCTCAATTTTCATCAATTCCCCATTTATCAAACCACTCACCGACTCTTTTGATCACCTCATTAGTTCCTTGTTTGAGGGGGATCACCCCCACCCATACTTGGGGCAACCTAATCTTCACTCATACCTGAGACAATGAATTCATGTTATTTTTAGTCAAATCTCTTATCAATACAAGGCTACGTGAAAAAAAAGGGGCAAATGTAGAACACTAAATTTGGGTCACACTCCCCTCGATCACTTTCAATTAATCAACGTAATGCATGCACCTAACCATAGATCCCCTAGCCACACCTTGATATTAATTTAATCACATTACAATTGAATTAATATTCATCCTCATGTTATTAATTAATTTAATTAATTTAATTAAGTTAATTTAGTCCTCACACATCCATCTCATCAGGACACCTCACCCCTAGACCCCATTCTAGAGGGTATTTAACTCATAATGACCAAGTCATCACTCTCAGCACAGAGTCATCACTCCCAGTGCTGAGTCACCACTTTACGTAACTAACTGAGACTTATTCCTAAACCTAAATGGACTTCTTATATGATCTTCCTATATTTTTTAATGAGAAATTCACTTTCCTAAGCAGGGATGAACATGGAAAAAAATGCCAAATCTGGGGAAGATCTACTCTATTTTTGGTAAAAGGGACTATTTCACCCTAACCGACATCAGTTCATCCTCTGGCTCTACATGCTGATTACGTAATTGCCATCAGTGAATTTACATATACAATTTCACAAATCTCCACCCGAGTTGGTAATTCAATTATTGGAGTTCTATTGCAATGAATCTTGAATCTTCAAGCCTTCCTGCATCTAGAGGACAAACACACACAACCAAAATGTAAGATAAGCAGGCAGTTCTCCTTCTAGAGCGTCATAATACTTAAAGGAGCACACAAGTTGTACTATCGTGGCATTGGACTCAAGCACCCCTTCTCCGATCAACCATCAATCATGTCCACTCACATGATCTACAAAATACAAAGTAATTACTGTGATTTTAATCATTTGTGCTTATTCCATTGTAGATCTCTTACTTATTTCAGTATTCCATTTCTTTTGTTACATGTATATCACTTTCTTCCCACCAACCCACTATTCAACCACCCCAAGAATTTTCATCCTTCTTAACCTCCTTCTTAGTATTCCTGAGTCTTCTCAGCCATATTACGACCAAAATCACACTACCCTCACTCTATGTGCAATCATAGAGAGCATAAAAACCCATTTATAATAGTTTACTACATATTACACCAACATTGGTTCCTTAACCATCACCTGTTTCATCCCCATACCGGCATCGGTCATCCTAGCGATACCAGTATCTATTTTATTTTAATATCCTTAGACCAAAAATATTCCCACTCACCCAAAACCAACCCAGACCTCAACCTATCAGCCCTAGACCCTTACCAGACCTTTTGACAGACCCGCATGACCTGAAAAAACCTTGGTTCTCATTAGATTTAGTGTTGCATTTTGATATTTGGCATTAAATCTAGTATATTATGTGTATGAGAAACCTAAATCATTATATTGTAATAGGACCTATTTATTTCATTCACTTATTCAAATTAAATTGTTATTAAATAATGCATTAACAACCTCTTTAGGAGGCACCATGCTTCCTGGATCTAGTATACATTAGGAAGTCTAATGTCTTGTGTTATTTAATAATTTTTTTGTGGTATTGATTTGTATTTATAGGTAGTCATTCCCATACAAAAATGAGTTCTCTTACGATCAACTTGGATAATGTCAACAACGTGTGCATTGTAAGGCCCTTCAAACTATTGTCCATGATCTTATTAAGCGAGAGGACCTCCCTCGATGAAACCCCTTCTCTATCTACTGATTCATCCATAGCCCATCCGATCCCTTTTACCGCATCTTCATCCATTCATCTTCCTCACTCTCTTCACCCATCTAAATCATCTCCTATCCCTCTTCTTGACAAGGGTCCTCCCTTGTTCATCGATATTGTTCTCCTCGATACACCATCTTCCTAAAATCCATATCCTTTGACATCCATTAACTTATCTACATCCCTTTCACTGGGGGAACATATTTTCCCCCGTTATTGTTCTTTTAGCATCCTTCTTCTTGATTCATTCTCCCATGCTAGGGGGACTTCTTTCTAGGACTTTTTTATTCACATATTAGTTCCTTTCCACATTCAGCATCATCCTATCTCATCTAGCTTGGTTTATTAGATCATAATTTCTATCTTCTCCTCCTACAAACAATTTCATGGCCATATCTGTGCTTCCCTTCAAAAGCACCATGAATTTATCTAAAACCTGCCATTTCAGAACCTATTTCATAATATTTATTTAAATCATCTCATCTAATCCTGATTTATCTTGTCCCTCTAGGGGGACCATTTATTTGTCTTAAACACATACCATTCGCTTCACTAATAAGAAGTGCTTGCTCTTATTTTTGCTTGTTCATCTCGTCCCATATCCCTAACACAATGTTAACATTGGCACCCTCATGGCTTTATCAGAATGACACCACTCTAGAAAGGAGCCAACACAAAAAAATTCCCCTAACTAGATCAAACCATACACTATCACGTGCAAGTATGGTTTATCCTCCCTTGACGGTAAAATAGAAATGGAACCGTGTAACACATTGCACTTGTGACCATTATATTGTTAGTGCATTTACCAATGTGCCCTTAGTCATGTCTTCAGATCATTCCTCCATCTCAGCCCCTTCCATATATTATTGTGATGGTTGGGAACGATGTGATCTTCTTTCACTTCCTAGATGTGACCTTAAATATAGGCACCATGTATTTTCTCATAACATATTCCTTATGGATAGGTTCTCCCCTTGATGAGAAATCTTCAATAATTGCATCCATCACCCTCTTATTCACCTATCAGAACCATGCAAAGGGTCCAGGGCTATCTCTTATATATTATTATACCCTCCTAAGTGGTCTACTTAGCTAGTCCTGGATCTCCCCTGTGTAAAATCAAAATTCATGGATGCTTAAATCAAAAATAAAAATGATCAAAAATAGACAAATCCCTTGAAGGACAACTGTTCATGCAAAAAAAACAAAAGCATGAAATCAAAATCAAATAAATAGACCGATCCCTCGAAGGATGGCTATAATTTATTCTTGCCATCTATATATTGTATAAATTAGACCATACCCTTGAAGGATGGCTACTCCTTATTTAATTTGAAGGCTTCCCATATTGATGAGCCTTCCATTTTATCAGCATCCTAAGAAAGCTTCCTGCATTGATCAGCTTTATTTTTCCCCTTTCCAAAGTTGGGGTATAGTTTGAGGGAACACCACTCTTGGAGAACCCTCTTTCCTTGTACAAGTTTCATCTCAAACCTCTTTTCCATGTCAACATTATCTTAATGAGATCATCTCATCCATAGTTTCGTTATGATCTTTGAAATGACTAACTATCGTTGGTTATCCACTTACATTTGTTTGGGTTGCATGTGCCTTTCGTTACCTAGATCCCATTTTTATTTACCTCTAATTAGGTTGGAGGCATATTTTCCTCACACTTTCCTCATTATAACGTAGTGTTATTTGCACCTATAAGTTTCCACCATTTTGAGTCATATTTATCATAATCTTATTGCATCTATCTTTCAGTACATCTATCTTACAACACATTTATACAAACTTGCATCCATCATTAATCACATCCATTCTCAATTTTTTTCCATCACATCTTAACCATATACATTCTAATCATCATGATCAAAATTAAACTTAAAAAATATTACCACATTACACATTTATACACATCCACATCTAAATAACCATCTAATCATACATTTATTTCACCATCATCATCAAATATAAAATAGACATACAATCTAAAATAGCCATCAAATGTAATCTAAAAGCCATCATCATGACATATAATCTAAAATCAATGTCACATTAAATTAAATCCATCACATCACATAATCAACAAATGAAAAACAAGGACAAAACCATATATCATATATCAAAATGTATATCAGTACATCACGACCCTCTAGGGGGCTCCCTTAAAGAAGAAATACTATCAATATCGGTGAATTTAATGTCTAAGGCTCTTAAGTCCCCTCCCTCTGGGGTAGATACAACACCTAAACCTTGGACTACATTGACACCCTCAAGGCCTACCTCCTCTCACCATAGATAAGCTACACTTGATGTACTCCTCAATAGCCCATTTCCACCTACCACCTACCTCTGAAGATGTTCCCAGTATCTCGACGTTCAAGGTAGCCTATGGATCACAATGTCCTCATAATATTTGGCCTTAGTGGCCAACACTAAGTACCTATCCATCCCAATCATGTCAGAGGGAAGAATTTATCTTGATCCCTATGGTGATTCTTGAACATGGCTGGCCAACTCTGTCACTATAATAGTAGCCAAATCTCCAAAACGGGTCTTGTAGGGCTCCCTCTACCTGCAGTAGCAGTCCCTTCCCTAGATAATTTATTGTCTCTCCTAAGTGACCACATTTCTCTACTGCAAGTATGTATCTCTCTCTACTCTCATCTGATCTAGCTTGGCACATAATTGTGCCACCTCTGTAGCCTCTCCTCTTCTATCTCCACCGCCTCCTAGAGACGTGTCAATCATAACTTCCATCACCTCTATCTCCTCTCCTCCCTCCTCAACCACCCATTCTTCCCATTCTACCGTATGAAAATTAGAGTATCCTACTCCTTCTGCAACATCATATTCATCATCCCATGATCCATCCTACTCTTCCAATGGGTCTACCATAGTAGAACTTGACAACTCTCTATCCATCTCCTCCCTCTTGTAAATAATTGGATCATGAGGCACTGAATGAATGACTCTAAATCGTCATCTCACCTTATTGAATTGAATTGCCTCTATCATATTTTTCCATCTCCCCTGCACCCATCTCATCCTCACTAGCTCCACATCTATACTAGGCCATGCAGGGAAATCCTAATATGGCCACCACCTAATATGATCGACATCTAACTTGGTGAGCCGATTTACATACCAATCCACCCGTCTCTCACCCATGTCTCCAAAGGCCTGATCGGCCCTCCATCTACAAAATACCACCTCTAAATATGGTCTCTTGTGACCCATGGAAGCCTTGGTGGCCTAATCACTACGATATGATCATAAGCCCAACATTATATCAAGAAGCCTACATCTGACCATGACCTCCTACTTGCCGTGTATCCAAATAGCTCATTGTAAACCTGAGCTAACAAGGTGGTTCCAAATGAAAATACAGTCCCATGATAAAAAAATATTGGCCACTACGATAGTAAGGGTTGTACGGATGCTACCATCCGATAATGAATTTTGTGCTTCCAATCGGTAGCGGAAAAGGAAATGTCTGCACCATGATGAAGAAAATCACTGGTAGCAATAAAAAATTCTACCGATCGTTTGCATTTATGTAACCAGTCGAAAATGGGAGAAAAAAGTAGAGGAATGCAATCGTCTGAAACCAAAAAGAATTATGCAACTGACCATGAGGGGAAGAAAATGATATTGTCTGAGAGTAACAGTTCATGTAACCGGTTGAACACAGGAGTGAACTGAGCTTTAATAGAAGTAGTACAAAGTTTTTCAACCACCATTTTAATGAGGTATGGAACCCATGACTACCCATGCAAGAAAAGTACCAAATTTTATGGCTCCCCATACCTCTTAAATTAGACTTGTTAGTTGGTGAGGAAATTTTGAGGATCTTCATCTATATATTGTAAAATTTACCTCATTTTGAGGAGAGACATTTTGTAATGTAAAGGAACTTTTCAATTTTTTTCCAAAGGTGTTGTGAGTCGTCGGCTTCAAATTTGGGCATTTTCTAAAGGATTCTTTCCTTGTTCCTATATTGCAATGGATTGTGCATCATTTTAAGCAATAAAATTGGTGTTTTGTGGATTTTCTTTCCCTAGCTTGAGTTGTGTTGCCTTCTTCACCTTTCATTACATTTGCAAATATAGTGTGCATATTGTGTTCTTTTACAGGAATCAAATTCATTGTGCTACACAAGGATGGAGATGTAAAAAAAAAATCAGACTGTGGCACTTTTTCTACCCTCTCCCACTCTGTATTCTCCCTATTTTCACTCACTTAAAATCTTTGTACTCCCTTATTCTTGGTGCTATCACCTCCCTTATTTTAGGATTTTGATTTTATGCATATCTCTCTTCCGTGGTCCCTTTGAATTCTTAGTTAGTGTCAGAATAGTTGCATTTCCATTTCTAGGATTATATTTAGCATTAGAAATAGGTAAAGGAACCAACCTTCTCTAGAGGTTTGTCTTAATTACAGGGTCCCACACCTTGAGACAATCCCATGTTAGAAAATTATACTGATTTCCTAGACAACTCACTTGCAAACATTCAGAGGGTGATCTAATTTCACACTAATAGTTTTGGAACGCCCGGTATGACCAAGAAGTCAATAATTCCATTTTTATCAAGATTGGATGTGTGTCTTGATGATATTCCATCCTTTAGAGGCTCTGTAGCAATACATCTAATGACTCTGATCATAAAATCAACTAGTTTTAGCAGTGTTGGTGGTTCAAGTTCATGAGAAGGATTCAAGCAAAGTCTATAACAAGATAAAAATGGATATTTGAATACTTACAACTATCTCCAGGAAGAGGAAGAAGAGGAAGACAAGTTCAAAGATCTCCATCTCCACTGAATAGGACTCTTGCAACACCTCCACCTAATAGGCCATTTATTCAATCAACTAGAGTTCTTAGGTAAATCAGAATGGATCAAAAACCACCAAATCCA
This sequence comes from Taxus chinensis, assembly GCA_019776745.2. NCBI lineage: Eukaryota > Viridiplantae > Streptophyta > Pinopsida > Cupressales > Taxaceae > Taxus > Taxus chinensis. The sequence continues at coordinate 149,975,681 of CM034154.1, forward strand.
TTTGATAATTTCATGGGTAGTATTCCACTCAATCTCAATTCACAGAATCCATTTCCAATGAAAATAATGAAGAACATCCCATATTTCACTAGGGAGAATTATATGACTCCAATTGATCACATCCAAGACATTACAAATGTTTTTTGCCATTCATGAAATTATTAAGATGGATGTGGCAATCACACTTATTACCTCTTTTCTCAAAAGAAAATCCTTACAATGGTTCAACAACTTAGCAGTTGGATCAATTTAGAACTGGAATGAACTATGCTCAGGAATTTGTAACTAGTTTGGGGAAAGAGCAAACAACTTATCTCTTTTAGAGAAGTTGAATACGATCAAAAGAGCACCAAATGAATAATTGGTCAAATTCAATTTTAGATTCCAAAGAACATGGGATAGGATTCCAATTTTCATAATACCAGTTGTCAAAGGTGCATTTCTCTATTTCCTTAAAGTTTTAAATTTTGATATATCTATAATGATACAATCCATTGGGAAAGATAACCTTACTAGGAGCTTATATTATAGCCATTAGAGCTAAGAATTGCATAATTCAAGCCGTTAAACTTGCACTTAGGCCACCTATGCCTATTTATGTATAAATGGGGAATCCTAGTTCTAGTCAAGCACCTACACTAGCTTGTGTCCCAACTCCTAGAAATCATACTTCCAATAGAGCTTCCACTTCATCTTCTAGCACCTCAACTGAATTCTAGGAGGTCATTAAGCAATTGCAGAATCTAGGGAATGAGTTGGTGACCCTTAAGAGGCAACAATCGCATAATTTTAGACCTTATCAGCCTCACGGTCAATCAATTAGGCCTCCATATTAGCCTAATATGCCCCATGTTAAAGTTGTAAAAAAAATCAAGGACAACCCCAGCTGCTAAACCATTTCAACCATATAATCCTAATGCAACTTCAATGTCTAGAGCCATGGTTCTAGCCCAAAATAACCTTGCATAGGAATATGAATAGTGTTTCGCTTGTGGTCAAACCCATAATTAGGAAACATGTTTCAATGGTATATTAAACTAGGCCTTGAAGGTACAAAATGTTGGTGTTGCACAAGAGACAAATGAAGAAGAAAATCAGCAGCAAGCCGACATTCAGGAGGCAACCCAGAGTGATACTTCACTAGTGAACTAACAGATAGACGATTTATGTGGAAAAAATCAGTCTCCTTCTCAAGGGGTGGGGTCCAACAAAAGGTATAAGAAAATAAATATATAGAGAGGAAAATCATCAAATTCAGGTGTTTCTCAACCTTCTATCACACTTCAAGGAGTTAGCAACTCAGGTATAGTCTCAGGTTCACAAAATCAGCCTAGAGTACCTGTTGTATCGGCTCATGTTCAAGAGAGAGTGGCACCAAAAAGAGGATAGAAAAAGGACATCCCATCTCCATTCAACATCATTGACCACATGAAGAAAAAAATGTAAGTATCTCTATGTGGTAATCATTATCAATTCCTGGCCAAAGGGATATTTTGCAAGCAGCTATAACTAATTTTCCCATCTCAAATGAGTCACCTAAGGATACAGAGAAGGGTCTCACCAATGCAGTGTAGAAAAATGAGGGTCAACCAAGTATAAATATGAATCCTCCACCATTTTATGTGTCCTTGATTATCAGGAACAACCTAGTACACAACTGCATGATTGACTCAAGGGAAATCATCTCAATGATGCCAAAGTAAATTACAGACCAGTTGGGTCTTAAGTATGAATCGTTCTCAAAGAGAGTGGTAAAATTAGATGGAACAACAATGGGAATAGTTAGAATCATCAATAATATGAATCTAACACTCCATACATGCCCAAACATCACAGTCTAGTAAGACATATTAGTGATTGACTTACCACCACTCTTCGCCTTGTTCTTGTCAAGATATTTCACTATTAAAATTAGAGAGTACCTATCAATTGATTGGTCCCACATGATTTTTAGGACCATATATGAAGCCAAGACTATAATAAGATCACAACCTATTGTTTTTTTCCACATTTAGCCTCATATACCAAGTCCAATCAATGAAAATTACTCATCTTTTGACCAAGAAGACTGCCCAAGAACTCCAGAGATAGACACTAAGGTTGGGGGCATTCTAGATTTAAAAATTGATGAGTGGGCTCACAGAAGACATACTTATCATCCATACATTATCATCCATACAAAGATATGGATGAAGCTGAATTGGGCATCTATTGTCTACATGAGGAAAATCTAGCTCTTGCTAGCATCACTAAACTAGATGATGAAGATGACAATGAAGTTTGACAGTTGCTCTTCAATGGTTCAAGGAGTAGGTAAGGTACTAGAGGAGGAGCAATGATTATATCTCCCAAAGGTATGAAATATTAATCCACTTTCAGATTTCAATTTGGCTTCTTGAATGACACAGTTGAGTATGAAGCATTAATCTATGGATTACATTAGGAAAGGAAAAAAGGTATCAAGAACTTGCAATTTTTTTGGGATAGTGAGCTAGTTGTAAATCTGATTAGAGGTATTAATGCTAATAAAAATTATCTCCTCAAGAATTAGAAGAACCGTGTATGGGATCTCATTAAAGAATTTTAGGCATTTAACATTGATTACATTCTAAGGAAGAAGAATGAGGTTATAGATAGGTTTGCAATAATTGGAGTAGTGTTTTATGTTGTTGGGGATATCAAGAATGAAAAAAATCAGACTCATATAAAAGTGGTCGTGAGGCCAGTTGTTTGAGATAACAACGCTAGGTGACAAGTGTTCAAAAGTGATAAGAAAATCATAAATTTCTTGCAAGAGGAAGTTGAGTTCTCCTCAAGAAATCAAGATAAATTGGAGTGGTAATATGGTGATCAAGTAGTCTAGTTGAGAACAAATAAGCTACCAAAAGGTCTAGTGACCCTTGAGTCAATCTTCAATCCTAATGATCAATTCCAGAAGGAAAAGGTAAATATTCAAGTAAAGGGGTAAGATTCAGAGACCATTTTAGTTGGAGAGGATAAAGTACTCCAAATTTGAAAAGTAAATATTGACCAAGAAAAATATGATTTCATACAAATTTTCCAAGAATTACCAGATGTATTTGTTTGGAGCTATGAGGACTTAAGAGGATTTAAGCTAAGGTTGGCACAACACACTATTGAACTAGATCAAGAAGCCAAGCTCATATGACATAAGTAAAGGCCAATCAATCCCCATATTGAGCCTCTCATAAAGAAGGAACTAAATAAGCTCATTGAGGAAAGCATTTTTTTTTCAATCAAGCAGTCTTCATGGGTAACAAATATAGTACCGGTTATGAAAAGAAATGGGGAAATCAGGTTGTGTATAGATTTGTGATAATTAAATAGAGCTTCTCTCATAGAACATTATTTTCTTCCTTCCATTTAGCAAATATTGCAAATAGTAGTTGGATCAAAAATATTCTCAGTCATAGATGGCTACTCAGGCTATAATCAAATTATGGTGAAAAGGAATACCAATTCAAAACATCCTTCACCACAAAATTGGGCACATACACTTATAAGAAGATGTTATTCGGATTGTCAAATGATGGATCTGCATTCTAGAGTGATATTGACATGGCATTCAAGGGGCTGATAAACAAAATAGTTCTTATGTACTTAGATGACATTATTGTATTTTCCAAGAACATAGCAAGCTACGTCCATCACCTCAGGAAAGTGTTCCAAAGATGCAGGGGATTCAGAGTGTCTCTAAATCTGAAGAAGTGTATATTCCTAGCTCATGAAGGTAAGCTAATAGGCCACATAGTATCTATGAAGGGGATGAAAATTTATCCATAAAGAGTTGAAGCTTTTTGTGATCTATCATTGCAAAGTCACAAAAAATCTCTCCAAAATTTATTGGGGAAAATCAAATTTTGTAGGAGGCTTGTTCCTAATTTTGTTAATCTTGTCAAGCCACTAACATTAATGTTGAAGAAGAACATGGATTTAAGATTGAATGCTAAAGGGAAAGAAATTTTTGAAGAAATAAATCAAGCCATTGCACAGGCTCCGACCCTCATAAATCCAGTTTTTTTGAAGGACTTCACTCTATATTATTTTGGTGGCACAGATGCGATATCTGCAATACTAGTACAACTAAATCAAGAAGGGTTGGAGCAGCCTATTGCATTCTTCAGCAAGGGCCTTGAATATTATGAGGTGAGGTATTCATTCATTTAAAAACATGTCCTTGTTGTGATAAGAATTTTAAATAAATTAAGACATCTAGTGTCAAATAATAGAATTCATTTACTAGTTTTGCATGCGGGTGTGAAATATTTTATTTTGAACAAGGATCTTAACAAGAAAAGGGTTGGTTGGATAACCAAGGTCATGGAGTATGACATTGATATCAATGTGACGAAACTGGTTACAGGAAAAGGGTTATGTGAATACTTATTTTCAAGTTACCATATAGATGAAGGCCATCTTTATGGTCCAAGGTGATCAAGAGAAATCAACCAATGCCTCACCCTATTCTTGTTGGCCTCGAGATATAGTCCACTTCCTTCAAACAAGTCAATGTCCTAAAGTATTGAGTAAGGTTAAAAGAAGGTATTTCAGGTTTCATTGTATTCCATTTTTATTATTTGATGGCTTTTTGTTCAAAAGGGATGTGAATGGTATCATCCTAAGATGCATCAAGACATATCAGATAGAGAAGATATCGCATGAATTTAATGATGGAGAAATAGGTGGAAATTTTTTGCCAAGGGTAACAAATATTAGAAGTATGAAGGTAGGGTACTATTGACCTAACCTCTTTAATGATTGTTATGAATGGATTATGAAATGTAAGAAGTGTGCCTTCTTCACAAGTAAAGAGAAGTTAGCAGCCATTCCACTCCACCCCATTTCTGTAAATGAGTCATTCATGAAATGGGGGTTAGATTTTATTGGAGTGATTAATCCAAACTCTAGATTGGGTCACAAATGGATCCTTCCAACCATGGATTACTTCACCAAGTGGACAGAAGCAGTTGCACTCAAGGAAGCAAATGAGGCCATCATCTTATATTTTTATGAGGGTATTGTGGCAAGATTTGGTGTTCCTTCCATAATTATATTAGATAATGCCTTGGATTTTCTTTGGACAAATATATATGAGTGGAAAATGAAAAATGGCATCTATTTGAGTAGTTCCTCAAATTATTACCCTCAGGGTAATCAGTAGGCTAATTCCACCAACAATTTTTTTTTCAAAATCATAAGGAGGATCTTGGATAAGAACCAAAGAACATGGTACACCAAGTGAAATCAGCCTTGTAGTCTGATATAATTACTCTAAAGAGGTCAATAGGAAACTCTCCTTATATGTTAGTCTATGGGAGGGAAGCAAGGATGCCCATATCTCTTGAGTTACTAGAACTAGAATTTCTCAAACAATTAGAACTATCTAAGTTTGGGCCCATTGAGGCTAGATATATAGAGCTCATAGAGCTGGATGAGATAAGGTACCAAGCAGTGTAAATCATGGAGAAGGATCAAGCCTTGATCAAGAGGTGCTTTGATAATAAGGCCAGAAATAGAACCTTCTAAGAGGGGGACTTGGTCCTAAAATGGGATGCAGACAGAGCCAAATCAAGAAGACACTCCAAGTTTTATGTAATACGGAGTGGCTCTTACTTGATTCCATGTTGTAAGACTAATAATTCCTTCCAATTATCTAAGATGGATGGAGAAGAATTGCATATTCCATTCAATAGAATATATCTCAAACATTGTTACTAAAGTGAAGTTTCTTCCTTATACATATTAGTTTAGAATTTATATTTCCTCCAAGTTCTTCTAGCACATTTCTTTGTTGTAGTTAAGGTTTGTTTTTATAAGAATTTATTTTTTACTCTCTGCATGTTCTATTTGGAATGTGTATGGATTTGTTGTTTATATATAGTTGTGCCTTTGTTGCTCTTGCACTTTCCAATTTTAGGCAGGGTCTGGTGATGAAACAACTCCCTAGTAGTGTTTCAAAGGTTTAAGAGAGAATTCATAGATGTCATACCAGTTTCAGTGATCATAATGACTCCATGCCCAAGGGATCCTCCGAGGTCACTAGTCTTTCAAATTTAGCAAGAAGATTACCCCATGAGTCACCAAATTATTATCCATATTTTTCCCCCTGTAAAATGGACAACTTAGCAGGACAAAATGTTGGTAGTTGATGGGGGAAAATAAATTATTCCTAATCTTTAGGGTATCTCGTGTTTTGGCTTGGTCGAGTAGCTCACCATGGATAATGGCCGAGTTGGCTTCGTTGGGCGATATATTTTTTGTAAATACGGCGAGCTGGAGAAAGTGGTAGAGAAAATCCACTAGTAGCATGTACGAATGCTACAAGTCGGTATCATTTCAGGCACTGCCGACTAGTAGCAGGATCATATTATCATGATTGTAATAGTAATAATGAACTCCCATCCCCTCCTTTTATATATTTTCAAAAAGTTAGTTTATTTATTACTCCTTCACCTACCAACAATCCTCATTAATTGATCTGTTTTTTCCATTTTCTGTGTGTTACATCTTTGTGCCCCAGTCATAAACTTATAGCACTCCCTCCTAGCTTTTGGCTACAAAATTATCTTCAGCATGCTTCTATGAACCCAAGTACCTTGACATTGAGCCTTCCACTAGTAGTCTTCATGGCCTCCGCTTACCTCGCGTTATATTGTTCCATCATTGTTCTCCATCTATGGTCATCTTTTCTAGAAGAAATCTCTTTTCTAACAATTCTCCAACTTTGAATAACACCCGTAGCAGTTTTTTCCTTTCATGTGTACTTATTTTCAACAATCATGTACCTGGATATCAATAACCACCCCACACTAAGGGTATGTGTAGTCCTCTGCACATATAAATTCTTGAAATAGTAATTAGCTTCTAGCGTGCAAAGGCGCTTATTACACAAAAACACCAACTAAATTAACAAAGCATAGTGACAAAGAAGGAAATACATAATTGAAAACCTAATCTAAATGGAAACATTACCTTATTACAAACACCAAGAATACTTATTTATAGTAGGGCTTCATCCTACTCCCATTGAAGTAACTGGGTAATAGTGTTCCATCAAACACCTCTAATTGGTAAGCGCCTGTTTCAAGTATGTGAGTTATAACATATGGCCCCCACCAATGTACCTTGATTTTTCTTGGATGGCACAAAAAATTAGAATCATAAAGAAGCACCATCTATCCAATTTCAAATTTTTTATCCCTAATGTGTCTGTCATGCCATGCTTTCTGCCAGGTCTTTTCTTGTTTTTAACTCCAACGTGCTATTGCTTTTCGTTCATCCAACTTGATTAACTTGGAAATCCATTATTCTAATGCTTGTTCATCAGCTAGATCTATAGCGCGTGTAATACACAAAAAAGGTAACATGAATTCCAGAGGAAAAACTACTGCTACACCAAACACTAACTGAAATGGTGTGGCTTTGTTCAACCTTTTATATGTTGTTCGATATGCCCAAAGTACTGCAAATACTTTATCATGGCAATCCTTCCTTCCACCATCACATATTTTTGTCAATGTATGGCTCAAAATATTATTGAAAGCCTCAGTAGTTCCATTTACCTGAGGATGACATGTTGTAGTCTTATGGTGTGCAATCATGAATTCATCCAATAAAATTCTGATTGTCTCATTCAAAAAATGTGTGCCCCTATCACTAGTCAAACTCAAAGGACATCCATACCTTGTACTAATATTTTCCCATAAAAACATGGCTACTGTAACTGATGTACAATCCTTTGTAGGTGTTGCTTCTTCCCACCTTGTCAGATTGTCTGTATAGGTAATGATATAGCGCGATCCAGTCCTAAGCATGGCTGGTGAAATAGGACCCACAAAATCTATAGCCCATTTATCAAATATTTTTTCACTGGTAATGGGTCTTAGAGGAATTTCATCTCATTGACCAGGTTTCCCAAGATGGTGACAGTGATCACAATCCTTGCAATAATCCTTACAATCTTTATACAGGGTCTCCCACCATAATCCAACGAGTAGAATCTTGTGCGCAGTGGCATCACCTATATAGAGGCCACCTGCAATACCACAATGAGCTTCCTCCATGATATCTATGTGCTCATGTTCTATTACACAATGGTGCAATACTTCATCATGACCTAATTTGTATAGGTCACCGCTAATCAACATATAGGGTGCCACACGTATAGCAAGTTTTTTCTTCTCAAAGGATTTCATTCCTTTTGGTGCCATACCTATTCGTAGAAAGACAACAATATCCTCTAATTCTGATGGCATGTGTTGTAACCTGTATAACTATGCATCGGACATGGTATCTTCAATGGCATGTGCTTCTTCTCTTGACTGTATTCTGGATAAATGGTCTGGTCCAAAATTACTTTTCCCTGGTTTCACCACAACTGTCAAATCAAATTCTTGAAATAAGAGTACCCATCTGTATATACACCCCTGTAAAATGGGCTAATTTACCAAATAATTCAATGCCATGTGATATGTATAAAAGGAAAATGGTGTAGCTAATAGGTACTATTTGAATTTATGTAGCACATAGATCATTAACAAAGATTCACCCTTTGGAGTTGTGTAATTCTGCTCTGTAGGAGTCAGCTTTCTACTAGCAAAATAGATAGGATGATCTATAATACCTTCTCCAGGCTGAGCCAATACCATGCCAATGGTCATGTCAGAGATGTCCACATGTACATGAAATGGTTGGTCCCACAAAGGAAAATATAGAATAGGCGTGGTAGTAAGTTTCTCCTTTAATGTCTTGAATGCATGTTGTTGCAATTCTCCCTAGTAGAATGTACCTTTTCCTTTCAATAACTCCTCCAAAGGTGTGAAAATCTTGGCATATCCCTTTATGAAATTCCTATAATACTCCGTGTGACCCAAGAATCCACATACCTCACTTTGAATGGTAGGATCTTTTAGGTCGATAATGACTGCAACCTTAGTTGGATCAATCAAGAAACCTTCCTTACAGATTATGTGTCCTAATAGTATTCCAAATGGTGTAGAAAATATGCACTTCTTGATGTTCAAAAAGATACTCATCTGTCTACATCTTTCAAACATTAAGCGTAGATTGTCACAATGATCTTTAACTAATCCATACATCATCCAATCATCCAAATAAATCTGCAAGAAGTTGTGAATAAATTCCTTGAATGCTTGAACAACTATGTGTAAAACTATAACAGGCATGTTTTTCATACCAAAAGGCATCACAATATAAGATAATCTACCCCATTCAGTAGTAAAACTAGTTTTTTCCTGATCCTCCTAGGAAATCCTAACTTGATGATACCCAGAGAACCCATCTGTAAACAAATAGATTTCATGCCCTGCAACACCTTCTAGTATTTCCTCAATGAATGGCATAGGAAAAGGATCAATCACACATGCAACATTCATCTCCATGTAGTCCACATAGATCCTAATCCTTCCATCCTTCTTGATACTGTTCACCATTGGACTAACCCATTCTGAATCGTCGAGGGACTTAATGATTCTTGACTTCAACATTTTGTCAATCTTTTCCTTAACCTTTTTGTGCAAGTTGGGGTTCATCCTGTAGGGTCTATTTCTAACTGGGAGCACACCCTCTTTAAGCTTTATCTTCATATCTCCTAATGATTTATGCATGCCTTTAATCTCATGGTACCCCTGAGGGAATAAATCCTTATAATCCCATAGTAACTCTATGACTTTTTCCACTTCAGAGTCTGACCAATAGTCTCCAATTATGGCCTCCTTAGGCTCAGTATCTGATCCAATATTCACTTTCTTTGTCTTCATAGGTTCATGATAGGCATGTGTGGTCTTATCTGCACTATCCAACACCTCATGCCTACCTGGTGAATGGTTTATATCCATATTTTCTACTTCTTCATCATCCACTAAGTAAACCATTTTCCCTTTTTCTTTTTCAAGTAAAGCACATTGAAGTAGTGTGGCATTGGCCTTTATTTCTTTAGCAAAATGCGCTCCTGAATCTTCTTCATCCAATAACTCTTGAATGATTTCTTTTGCTACAATGCTTCTTTTACAATTGTTGCTTCAGTGCGGGTTATGGTTTTTACCTACAATGCCTCAGATTCTGCTTCCAACTTGGGCATCCACTGATTTTCCATAGTGCATTGAATCCTAACCATCCCCGTGCCTTTGTTTTATTATTTATGCTACTTACTAAGATGCTCATACAAGTATGGGCATTCCTCATAACTATGATTCTTTCAACAGAAAGAACATGTAATACTCTGAGGAAATTCACGCCTGTAGTGGTCAGGGGATCCACATGTATAATAGGTTCCTCATGGTAACTCACCTCTTCCACCACCATGGCCCCTTCCTCTGAATCCACCTCGGTATCCTTGACCTCTTCCATGACCTCCTTCAAAATGCCCTTCATTTCGATCTAGCACGCCTGATGGTGATCCTAATCCTGATGCTTGTTCTTGCCTTTGGATTTATCTGAAACTCCTGTCTGTAATACACCAATATCTGTAGTGTACTAGATCTAACAAATTAGCTGGAAGTCTTTTGTGTCATGATTCATGGACTTGTGAATTTTTCATTAGCATGAAACGTTCTTCCTTATCACGCATTGTAGTAATCGGTAGCGACTAACATCATCGTTTAAATGGCATATCTCGCAATCCAACAATAATGAGAGCATTGATCTGTGGGGATAACTATCCTTTGTGTGACCTTCCACTTTGCAATCTATGCAATAAATCCCTATGCACATCTCATGTGCTAAATTTACCGATAGTTTCTCTAACTTCTTTTCCATAGCTACAATTTGTGCTTGTAAAAATGAGCTCACCCCAATGTCTATACTTCTAACTTCCTTAGTGCGTAAGGCTACTTCAATTGCTTTGCGTGGATCAGTGTATGATTTATGTGATAGTTCCCTCCAAAAAGGTGTAATCAGACCTCTAACAAACCATTATGTATGCTACCTTGCATAAATATAGGTTTTAAGTTTAAATTTTTTTATATCTCACTTAGAAAAAAGAATGGGGCCATTTTAGAGTTGAAGTATTTTTTACGGTTTAGGTGTCCATTTTTTATTTTTTTAAAGAAAAAGTATAGGATTAAACTTATTAATATTGATTACTAAGGCCACCAACCTTAAACTATCCTCCATTCACCATGGAGCCCATACGAATGGGGTAGTTATAAACTATAGTATAAGAACTATATAATATATATAGTTTTCAAATTATATAAATTTTAATACGATGCTTATATAAGTTATTATATAAACCTTATTCTATATATTTTTTAATTTAAAAAAATATAGTTATAGATTAACTATAAACTATAGTTTTTCAAAAAAAATTATTTTAGAAAGGTCCAAAGAACACGGGCATGAATTTACCTTCCGAAATATTTAACCTGCAAACATTTCAAATTATAGAAAACATGAAAATTATTCCATATAGTAATAAATCATTTCCTTTTCTATATGTGATTTTCACGCAGGTAAATATTTGAAGCCCCTTTCACCTGTGCACACATAAATCTCCAAACAAATATTATTTCCATATAATTTACAAAATGTAAATGAAAGTAAGAATCATATCATATTACATCTCCCCCCCCCCCCCCCCCCCCCCAAAAAAAAAAAAAATTAGGGATTTAAAATTGTAAAACCCTAAAAAATTTAACGAGAGTTTAATTGTACAAATGTAGTGCCAAAATAAATTGGAGAAAAAAAGGAAGGGGATTGGATACTTTTATATACCCTTTCGGGTTGGTTGAAAAAATCCGTATAAATTAAATAAATAAAATACAAAATATTTAATTTACCTCCCTCTGTTACCATGTTAGAATTTGAGGATTCTAATAAATACGGATTTAATCAACTTACATATTATTTAATGTTATAATAAATATTTAAATAAACATTACATCATAACATAAGTAAATAAAGAAATAATTGCATGAAATAAATAACATATGTGGCACATTATTTATAGTGAAAAACCCCAATAGGGTAAAAACCACTTTGAAAATAACCTTTTACTTCATAGAACTTATTTTACATCCGGTAAGATCACCTTCTCCTTTAAAACCCTGTTTACCAAGGGTAAAACCAAATCACTTGATTTGCACACCTTTGATATATTTCTCGAATATATCAAATGAGGACCTAAAGTCCTTTTTATATAAGGTGATCGGGTATGTCTCCCGACCCACCTTTTCAACCTAAAATAGTTGACACATACACCTAGGTTTATAATATTTAATATTAGAAAAATAATCATTTCATGATATTAAATATTTAATCTAAAGTATATACCTAGGTTAACATATTTAATAATAGAAATATAAATATAAATATAAATATTATTAAATATTAACCTATATATTAGTGATGGACCCATATACATTAAGGGTTGGCCAGGCCACTTAATCATTATGTTCCAACACTCTTCCTTAATGTTAAGTGGGATAACATAACATATGCCTATAAATTACCTACACGTGGTACACTACAAGATTTACAATCCTTAAACCATAAAAGTTTTAGGCTAACATATCGGTTGAAGGAATTATAACACCTTCATCATACTCAATTTACCTTTTTCATCCCATGATCAGTGGCTAAGTATGATTTATGAGTTTTACATGTTCTCACAAGTTCTCATAAAAGGTTATTAAACCCAAGCATATATGTATCTCAATGTAATTCGTCCTTTGATGTTGAACCAGATTCTTAATCAAGAGTAATACAACTCTTGCCACTACATAGAAGAGGAATACTTCCTTTAGATTCCATGTGTCTCTCTACCAACAGCCGCTGCAGCCAAATGGCTTATTTACTTCTTCCATTATACTTCTCTGCCTTAGTAGAAGAAATGGATACTGTTGATTGCATTTGTTGTTTTAAGTAATGGTTCCTACACCAAAAAAAATTGAACACATATCTAGTATATTTTATAACACAACATCAATATGGTTAGAATCACAAAATCCATACAAGATAGCATTTTCATTCTTAGTATAATGCAAACCATAATTGATTGTTCCTTTAATATATCTAAAAAATTTATTTGCAAGATTCCAATGATCTCTAAAAAAGGTGCCTGCATAAACCTTGAAGTAATTCCTACTCTATATGAAATATTTGATCTAGTTATAGTTAGATAAATCAAATTATCAACTAACAACATATATAAAATAGGATCAATTTTTTTCATATGTAAATTTAGGGTCAATATTTATTCCAACTTCCATTGAAGTAGAAAATGGTTTACAATCAATCATAAGAAACTTTTTCAATACAATGGTTTCATATTGTGTTTTGAAAAATAACAATAGAATGAAATACATTCATACAAAGAACATGATGTGAGAAACCTAACTCATTCATTTCAAAGTATTGCTTCAATTTCTCTTTATTCCTATGAATTAAATCAAAATTGTTACCATTCATAAGAAAATCATCAACATATATACATGTAATGATAATATGTGAGTCTTATTGCTTAATGAATATATCATTGTTAGAAGAACAATTAAAAAAACCTAACAGTTTAAAGAAGGAAACAATTTTCGTATACCAAGCTCTAAGAGTTTGTTTTAAACCATATAAGGATTTATCAACTTACAAACATAGTTTTATTTACTAGTTTCTTCAAATAATTTAGGTTGAAACATGTAAAATTCTTCTTTTAATTCACAATTCAAAAAATTATTTTTCTTATCTATTTGGTGGATTTCCCACCCAAATTGAGTGACAACTGCAAATAAGACCCTAACAGTACTCGTTTTAGCTATAGGGGAAAATGTCTCAACATAATCAATACCAGGTTTTTGATTGAAACCTATAGAGACAAGTACAGCTTTATGTCATCAAGCGTCATGCCGAATCTGGGTAAGCAATCACGTGTATAGATAGTATTAAAACTAGTGAGATCAAGAAGAACGTGTTCCAAAAATGTCCTATTTATATATAAAGTACAGGTGAAGGGTAGTAGTGAGACTACTTGTGGGGGAGAGGTAGATGAAAATGCGTTGAAACTATTAACAGAGAAAATATATAGGAGCATGACATTAGTGGATGGAAGATTTTAGAAGCGGTACTCTCCCGAGCCATCGGTGATAAATGTTTCTTCAAAATAATAATTTTCCATGCCGAGAGGAGTAAAATCAAGTGTTTGTAATGTTTCATCAGTGAGTTTGAAAATATCAACCTTGTCATTAGACACGGTGGAAAATTTGGTTTTTGCATCATATGTGTGGGTAACGTTATTGGGGACCTTCAAAGGTGGTGAAGAAGTAGGGGGTCGTGGGGATGGATTGCTAGCAGGGACAAATAAAGTGGGAAAAATAATAGCCGAAGTGTGTGTAGATATAGTAGGAGAAGGAATGGTAGGAATAGTAGAGGTGGGTACACTAGATTGGCCGACATCATATTGATCTAGATTAGCATTCGAAATAGGTTGAGGTGGTGGGACATGCATAGAGGTGACAAGGTCAATACAAAAATATTTGAAGGGTTCAGGGTCAACGGTAACAGTATGTTCATAACCATCATAAAGGAATTTGACACATTGATGTATAGTGGATGGTACAGATTGCATGGCATGGATCCAAGGCTTTCTTAAGAGGAGATTGAATTGAAAAGAAACATCGAGGACGTAGAATTTAGTAATAACATTTTTTAGGTCTGACTTGGATATAAAGGGAGATTGTGCCTACGCATGTACGAGTGGAGGAATCATAACCACATATGAGAGAATGTACGCGTAGAGGAATCATAACCATGGATGAGAGTGGAGTTACAATATATGAGATTATTATTGATGCCTAATTATTATAAGAGGGAATGGGCATAGAGATTAATGGAAGACCCATTTTCAATGAGGATACACTTAATACAAGTAGTACTAATGACGGTGGTAATGAGAAAGGGTGCACAAGGGTTATTCTGGGTGGCAGGTGATATGTCCTCATTTGTAAAGGAGATTGAATGAGGTAAACTAAAAAGAGATCGAATGAGATGGGAAAAATATTTCATAGAGTGATCATGTTCAACATGAATGACACAAAGTGTAGCCTCAAGGGTAGTCCAGAAGTTTGGTGCATTACGTAATAAATCGTAAAGGGATATCTTAGCGGGTGTATTTTTAAGCTAGTCGATAATGTCATAGACTTTAGGAGCAGTTGGTGGAGTGGAGAA
The DNA here is from genome assembly GCA_019776745.2 of Taxus chinensis. Lineage (NCBI taxonomy): Eukaryota > Viridiplantae > Streptophyta > Pinopsida > Cupressales > Taxaceae > Taxus > Taxus chinensis. The sequence continues at coordinate 149,990,879 of CM034154.1, forward strand.
TGCAATTTGGGGTGGTATGGAAATAGGTGGACAATCCGGTGGAGTGATACGAGTGTGAATATTAATTACGATGTTAATGGATGAGCTCAATGACGGGGTGAGAAAGTGAGGTGGATGATGAGTGTAGACATGCATGAAGTTAGCTACGGTAGTAGTTATATTGGTGACCTTGGTAGGTGTATTGGTGGGGTAAGAAGATTGGCCCATGACCTGATAAGGGGATAACATGGTAGGAGAAAAGGGGGTGAGGACAAAAACCCTAAAAGGTGGTGGAAAGAACGATTGGGTTCACCAAAATGATTAACAAAAATAAGGCCTAATGGGACCTAAATGGGGTATTTAGGGTATTAATGTTAATATAAATAGGAGGACTAAAACGTTGTAAATAAACTAAAGCAATATGAAATGAATGTAAACAAACTATTCTAAGTGAAATCAAAACCTTAATATGTAAGAGGTAATAAGGAAAAGACTTAGTTGATAACAGGAGACTATTGTAAGTTGTCACAAATTTGGAATTAGAACTCGGTAGTGCAGATGAACACTTATAGGCCCTGTAGATGGTAGATTTGGACTGTTTGAAGTGACACATGAACCTGGGAGTGTACTGGGGCATCCCAGGGCACCCTAGTCTAGATTTTGGGCACTCGGAATAATATAAATTCTCAAAACCTTAATTTGGCATGGTCGTTAAGTGTTTCTGAATACTCTCTATCTATCACACTAGATTCACCAGATGAACTGGATGACGCCTTACACATGAAGAAGAAGAATGGGTTGGACTGACCTCAGTTGCCAAACCAGTGGACTTATCCCTGAGCACTGCACTATATTATGGACCCTGATTTAGTTCTAGTGAGTGTGTGTATGTCGTGCCCTAGGTGCTCTCGTGCCAGTTGCACTTTGTAAAATAGCGAGCTATGGTAGCTATAGAAGATGTAGATAGTATAATAGAATGCATAGAATCCCTCATCCTCTAAGAATGTGTGTGATACATAATTTCCAAGCTTGATTCTATGGTGTTATGTGGATGCAAGATGGTGTAATGGATGCAACCCTAGATGGAGTGATAGTAGTGATAGGATGCAATGAGCTAAGACCATTATTATAGTCTTATAAGCTTTATATTTATAGGGATCTCAAGTTTAATTTTGTAATTAATCCTAACAATTTGGACCGAGGAAAAGATAAAGATGACCAACAGCTAGAAGTGACCAAAAAGTAGTGAAAGAGGATAAGCATAGATTGACGTGCTCAGATTGTCTTTGGGGTTCCCCATTATAGGGTGGGGCATCTAGAATTAGGGCTACAATCTCGAGGAATTTAGAAAATGGGGTGATAAGTATCAGGAAATACACTAGAAAGATGAAGTAAAACATAAAACAAAGATTGAAAATGATAGGATTAATTGGTTCTTTGTATACTTGATAACCTTCTAAATAGTAGTATAATATCGGGCTAAATATTATCTAATGTGCAATATTTGTGTTTGCAGTTAACAAGAGTAAGTACAAAAAAGATCTGTAAATGTTGTGTGAATGTGATGGTGTGATGTGATATGCAAGATGTGAAGATGATATAAGTAGCATTTCCACGTAGTGGATGTGCGTGGGATGATTTTTATTTACGAATTCTCCCTCAATAGTAAATTATGAACCATATAACAAAAGTGTGTCATCGAGTGATGATAATATAGTGTGTGAACCAGAGATGTGAAAATGCTTGAAAATATTTATCTTGGAGAATAGAGTGTATAACAACGGATATAAGATTAGATGATGTGAGGTTCAATTAAGAATTGGGCAATCAACACTAAAGTATGAACCGTGGAACTAGAGTGCGTCATCGGGTAATGATGGTACAGTGTGTGTACGAGAGATGTAATAGTTCCTGGAAATATAGACATGAAGCACAGAGTGTGAAATGTAGTAAAGAAGATATAAGTAGATACTAGAGATAATTGATAGTGATGGAAGGGGTAGAAATTTTGATGCCCCCAAGCATGTGAGGGATAGAAGGCTATCCAATGATAGTGAAGACGAGGGTCCCCCACCTAATATTGGATGAGACAAAGGCATGTGACCATGGTCTAAGATTGGTAATGTAGGAGAGTAACTATGTACATATGAATGAGACTGATCTCGTAAAGGAGGTGTAGAACACCTATAGAAACAAGCTTCCTGAGTAGGGGACATAGGCCGATGAGGTGGACTAATGGATTGGTGAGAATGAAAATTTCATGATGTGGACCATGTACAAATACATTATTTGGGTGTAGAAATAGCCTTAGCATTTAGAGGTGTAGGATACCTAGATGTTTTGAATTGTGCAAAAATAGAGGCAAGAGTGGTCGGAGGTAACAGTGTACATGATGAAATACCTTTGATGGCACAACAACTTGCTTGTTATGGATGAAATTGATACATAAGTGAAGCATAGAAGGTATAGCTTGGGTAGATCGGAGCCAAAGAAGACTTAGGACCATGTCAGAACCTTCAATTTTAGATGTAATGAGGAATTTTATAGGCATGGTAAGGGACCTAATTGTAATGGGAAGAATGACACGTCCATAAGAATTAAGTACTAGGAATCTGATTTTGGATGTTGGAAATTTGATAGCTAATAAGAGTGTCATAGAGAATGCATTGGAAAGGGATGATGGATGGATGAAAGTATGTTTGACTATATAAGTATGAATAGAAGTATTAATATGCAATGAATCAAAGGAAAATGTAGCATGGTAATAATGATATGATAATTTGATAACTAGTGGTGGCATATTGGTAGTAGCAATAAGAAAATCAAGTGGTCCCAAGGAAGGAGGAGGAACAACATGATATGTATTGTTTGCAAAATAATTAGTAGTTGGCTTGTCATGCTTTGGTAGAGGGTCATTGGAGATTTTAAGCGTTTGATTATCATTGACCAATTTAGCAGTAGATGACTCAGGGAGATCGATCAGATTATTATACATAATATCTTAAATGAGATGTAGTCATAGTGTGTATTTTTGTCGTAATTACAACCACATGGGTGAAAAGGATCGAGATTGAGTAGTACAAGAAGAGTAATGAGATGGTTTTCTATAAGCTACAGTAAGAGGAACTGAGGTTCATAAGGTAATCTAGTGAAATTACACCTCATGAATTGCAATGAATCTTTCGACAGATTTATATTTGAATAGCATAACAAAATAATATATTGATCTTCGTTATTTTGACATACACAATACATGGCTATTATATAGCCAAACAAATAGCTAAAACAACCTCCTATAATTTAGGAGCAGTTACAAACAATAAACTATATACGTGAAGTTGTTTTAACAACTTCACATATAATACCAAGTAATTATGAGTTGTCTCTCAACAACTCGTAATACAATGTTTACACTATATTAATATTCCTAACATTCACCCCCTTAGTGTGAACACGCGGCGAAGTGTAGTTGAAACTAGAATCATATGCCTACGCATATTTTTAGGTCTACATATTGTTTCTCTCCTCTGGACACCAGCTACCCTCCTATACAACTATTTCAGTGACTGACACCTTCCACACCACATCACAACACTTCAAGAGAACATATAGTAAATATTGCATGTACCAAGCAAACATACAAAAAATGTTGCTCTTTATTTTGCACACCAAATAAAATAAACACACAACTAGAAATAAATATGTCGCCACCACAAAATGCGACCTCGTCGTTGGTGACTGACGAGAAGCAATGATCGCCCTCCATCCTCTGTTGCCTCTTGCCTCCAGTGTTTAGTTATTTTAGTAGAGATAATCTTCATCACTAGGGAAAGAAATTTCGTCATCGGTTGCATAATCTTCCTAGTCAATTTCTGCTTTAACAATATAAGCCTTTTGATCAAGCTTATCATCAAGGAGATCTTGTGCCCATTTCTTACAATTTATTATGAGATGTCCTACTTCTTTACAATACTAAAATTTGATTTTTCCTTTTGTAGGAACGTGCTTTGAATTATACCTTTTCCTTTTTGATGACGTACTAGCTTTAGTTTGTACATACAAGACTTCTTCCTCTGGTTCTAAAGGTTCATTCTAATCAAGAAGAGTAGAAACTACTCCTTCTAAACCAATTTTAATATTTCTCAAAGTAAAATCCATATGAGACATTTTTTTAGGCAAACTATTCAAAATAATTTCTTTGGCATCATCATCATTTACCTTCTCATTAATACCCGCAAGCTGATTGAGAAGAGAGCAGAACTTGCCGATGTGTTCTACCATTTTTGCACTTTCATCCATCTTTAATCCATAAAGTCTCTACTTAAGATTTGTCTTAGCACTATCTGCTTCATATACGAATAGTTTATTTAATGTCTCCCAAATTTCCTTTGTCGACTTTGTGAAGTCTACATGGTGTATGTAGGCTTTTGAAAAACTGAGACCAATAGTTCCCAAGGCCTTTTGATCCTTGATATTCCATTTTGCGAGATCTGTTAGATTTGTTGGTGTTGTCATATTTGGTTTAACCACATCCCACAAATCTTTCTCAATCAAGTTCAGCTGCATCTAGATTCTCCATGTATGAAAATCACGTCCTTTGAACTTCTCAATAAGACTCAATTTCTCCATTTTCACAACTATTGTATTATAATTGACAATAATAATACCAATAAATCACTATTTTAAAAAGTAATAAAGGGAAATTACTTTTTAAATACTCTAAACATTTTTTTTATACTACAACCCATAAACTCGCTTATATAATTTATTATATATCAACTCCAAACATTTTAATATATCAATGAATACTTTTATTCATACCTATTTGTTGTGGTTGCGTGGCAAGTGGCGACTGCTTTAGATAAACCTGTGACTACTTTAGATACCACAGGACTGTGACTGTTATCCACCTATTATCCACGGGACTGCGGCTGCGGGGCACACTTTTTACATCCTATAATCTGCGTGGACATGACACTCCATACTACACAGGCTACGTTCTCCAAGGACACAGAACTTTAAACTACACAGCCTGCGTATTCTCTCAAACATGTACTGACATCACATGGGGCAAGAGATCATCGACTTCCCTTTCAAAATTATTCTCTTCTAGATCAGCCTCATATAGATCAACCTCGCTCTACTACCAAATGATAGATTTAGATCTGAATAGCATAACAAAATAATATATTGATCTTCATTATTTTGACATACACAATACATGGCTATTATATAGCCAAACAAATAGCTAAAACAACCTCCTATAATTTAGGAGTAGTTACAAATAATAAACTATATACGTGAAGTCGTTTTAACAACTTCACATATAATACCAAGTAATTATGAGTTGTCTCTCAACAACTCATAATACAATGTTTACACTATATTAATATTCCTAACATCATGGTGGGTGTAGAAACAACGTTGAAAGTGGTTTTATCTTTAGTAGACTTAGTGGATGGCTTGAATGCTTATTTTTCCTGGAACTTGTTAGAAGAATAAGTGGAGGAAGTATCATAATACTTAAATTTTCCCATAGATAATAATTTACTTTCACATAATTTGAGTGTATGGCATAATTGGGTGAAAGAAGGAGAAGTCACAAAAATTACACTCTCTTGGAGAGAAGGAAAAATACTTTGAATGAATATATCTTGTAATTCCGTGTTAGCTAAAAAATTGGTTATTTTGGCAAGATTATTCTTATATCACAAAACATATTCCGCAAGATGTTCATTGGATCATTATTTAATTTTGGCAAGTTGTGCATAGGATATATTTTTTCCGATATTCATAAAAAATGAGCAAGGAAATCATTAGAAAAGGATGTAAAATAGGTTACTGAATGGACAAGAATATCATAGAGCCATCACATAGCATAATCATGTAAGTTTCGAGGAAACAATTTAGACAATAGTGTAAGATCATCAACATAGTCAAGACATGCAACATAAAAGGATCAAAGGTGCTCATGAGGGTCTTCATGGCCATTAAAGGTGGGAAGCTTTGGTGTAATGAAGTTAGGAGAAAATGGATAAGAGGAAATTGTGGATGCAAAAGGGCTATGAATAAGTGTGAGGAATCTAGATATGGAGAGGAATGTGAAGTAACCTGCTCTAATTGACGGATTTAGGATTGTAAATCTTGGTATAAAGAAGCTAGGTCATGAGTTCCTGAAGAGGAGACATGTCATTAATAAGGAGAGTAAAGTGATTTTTAGGAGTAGGCATAGAAAAGGGGATAGTGGATTTAGGTAGAAGGGTGGTGGAGGAATTAGGAGGATGTGTCAAGATAGGAATATAATTATTATTGGAGACTAAAGGGTTGATCTTAGCTTAATTAATGGCTTCCTTAGAGAAAGGAATAATAAGAGATCTAATTCTTGAGGATGTTCAACAATATGAACCTAGAGATCATGAAGATCTTCTTCAGTAAAGGGTTCATAAGTCTCATTCATGGAAGAAAATCATAAGAATGCCTAGAGGCAAGGTAGGGTTCAAGAAAATGGGTTCACCAAATGATTTAATCAAATTGAATTAAACCTTATTTCAAAATAAATTACTCTAACTAATGATAAGTGCGGAAAGTACAATAATGTCAAATAAATAAGCATACAACAATCTAAAATCCTAATAAAATGAGATAGGTAAGGTGACTTAGCCGATTTAGTATAATCTGGAAGTGATCTAAAGTGAGTAACTGTTGGAATAGGTGGAAACAATTTCTTCAAAGCTCATCGAGGGTTATGGAACTCAAAACTATACAAGACAAAAGTTTCCATCGGAGGACAAGAGCACCTAGGAGTTAGTGACTAAAATGGGCACTTGTGTCTGCTTATATGCTCAGGTTCTATTCTTTTATGGGTTGGAGGTGCTACGTTGTTGATATGCTTTTGTCACTCTAGTTTCTCTTTAATGTCATCGATTGTACCTGAAAAATAGATGTCTACCTGCACATGTCCATAAACCACATTAAATATAATAAAATATATGTAGAATGTGGAGTCATAATGAGCTCAATGGTCACTTGAAGAGTGATCTTATGAATTATCACTACACTACATTTTAGACTCCATGTAGCTATTGGTGCATGTGTGTGTAATGATTTTCTAGGTTTCCCTTGTGCAAGTTACACTATGATAGCGGGCTAGATTTAGGTTACTCCAAGTATGAAAATGTGTGTGATGGAATAAAATGAACATCCCCTCCTATATTGTGTATGTATATTGATACAAACCTTGTCCCTTATATGGATGTAATAAATAAATGTTTTTTAATGCTATGTGTGCCTTTCTACAAGCTTAAGTGATGATAGATAATACTTATGATGTTTGGACCCTTATTTAAGAGAAATAAGTAAATATATGATTCCCTTGTTTGAAATTTTTAATTGAAAACTGAAAGGAAGACCCAAACTTTTAAAAGGTGACCAAAAATTAAAAGAGACCCAAAAGAGTAAGAAGAAGATAAAGACGATCAGGAGTACCCAGGATGGACATGAGCGACTAGGAACTTCTTTCCTAACTAGGCACTAGTTTCTGATGTCATGAAAAGATAAATTAGTTAAGTTTTGATAGAGTTTCAAGGTGTGTAAGGCCATTAAAGGTGCAAGAGATACACAAAATACCCAAAAGGATTTGTCAACCACTAGTTTTTTTGCTTAGGAATTATGTATACATTAGTATGCTTTAAGACTAGAAATATACCCAAGTGCATAGATTTGGTGTCTACAAATACAAGGTAGTATTTTTGCATTGTATTTTTACACAAAATATTCTATACACATCAGGTGCAGTTGTGAGCCTATTAAAATCTCAAGTGGGGGTATTTTAAATTCTATTCAAGACCCATAAATTTGTTTATCCTACACTTGTTGGAAACTATGTTTGCAACTTAGCTCACTGACACACCACTCTAGGTGAAAGAAAGGGTACATGTAAAAATCTCCAAATAAATTATTTTAAATAATCCCAAATTTTCTAATTATATTCATTTGTCATTTTCCATGCAAATTCATATATTGGATGGCCAAAATTCATTAAGTTTCGGTCCTGGGGTAAAGAAAACATTTTTGGAAGTTAGTTATGGGTCCAAATCATGTTCCGGAGCAACACTTGTGTGCTTAGGAAAAATTTTTGTATCCTATTGCACCCTTGAATCACATTTGAGGTGAAATTTAACCTTAAAAGTACACCTCACTCTCATTGGTCCAATTTCACAACTCAAAAACATAACATGGAGGCTTAAAAACTGCACTTTATGACTTGTTAAGTGCTTTAAGTGATGGTGGGTCCCTTATCTTCCTCCAAGTCCACATTATATAACCTATTACACCTTGGGAACACTTTTAAGGTTTAATTACACCCCAAAAGTATGTCATTCTTTGATTGTTTCATAATGTACATGTACATGCATGCCAACCCAACTCAAAAACATGAAAATAGGCTTGTGTTTGTGATGTGCATGCTTGTTTTGTCCCCCATCCACCCTCCATGGCAAACTTCAACATACATCATGTGCCTTGGGTGAAAATATAAGGTGCAATTGCACCAAAAAAGGGTACCCAACCGTAATGGGACACTCAAACTCCACTTCTCCACTTCTTCCATCCTTTTATTTCACCATGTGCTTCCTCCACTCCATCTTCCACCATATAAGTGCATCCACTTTTGCTTCCAAAACTCATAATCACATAAAAAAACTTTAAAACTAAAAATAAAATATTTGGAAGCCATTAGAGCCCCTTCTGAAGCTAGATTTTTCCTCCCAACAACAAGAAACCTCATATGATCCCCTAGTTATCTCAATCATGTTTCCTTCATATATCATGGCACAATGCTCCGTTTGATACCAAATTTGAACCAGAAGTTTCTTGTATGGACACCTTCAAGATGATCTACTGATTACATACTATGAAAACCGCATTAAAAATATATGGATGACTATTATTTTTTATCAACTTGTGATGCAACCTAGAATTCACTGTAAATAACCCAAGTGCACTGACACACCCGAAGCATGCAAAGGCACCAGGCACCTCCTTATATTTTCTTATACAGAACATTAGCATGATGATTCATATAGGTATTCAAATCATTACCAATACTAAACAACACACAATGCATAAACCAAATCTAGATCTTAGAGTATATGTAAGATGAACTAAACAATGACTATCAAAATATTAACTATGCAAGAACTAGATTAAGTCATGTTTAACACCATTATCCAACTAATATAAACCATTTCATTAAATATTGTAAAACACAGAAGCTTCTTACATTACATAAGTATCTCCATGAGTCATGCGCATGACTAAACAAGGAGCATAACTCTACAATTTGACACACAAAAACTCATACAAATCAATACATATATAGGGGTGGGGACTTTCCCTTCACCACCTATGCACTTCTCAAAATAGGTCACATGCTAATAATAGCCATGTGCCTTTACAAAAGGATGCACAACATGTAAGTGCTCTTCATAATAGACTTCCTACATTTAATTATGAGTAGATTCATATTATTATCCTAAACTATATATAGTGCTCAACTCTTGCTTGTTCCCAAAATACCATTATGTGGACCGCAAGTCTTTATGTCTTTATGTGCTCAACACGCTACCTCCAAAATAGCCCTTGTCCAAAAAATGGCTAATTCCTTATTCAAGGTGTCTTGGCATGTGCTTATTCTACTTTTCCTCCATGCCCTCAAATATGCCTTGCTCCAGTGTGTGCATCCTTTATGTGCCTTCACCTTAGAGAAATATTCTATCTTCTCAGCAACTTTTCCTTGGCACTTTGAAAATTCAAGATTTACAAGTTAGATTTCTCCCAAATCTCATGAAGGAACCATTTGAAACTTGGAGCAATATTTTCTATCATGAAATTAATTTTTTTGAACCATAATTCATGATTTCAAGTTCAATAAATCAAAATATATTATAAAAAATGTCCTGCAACTTTATACCCCCTTCAAAACCCTACACCCTTTAGAAATTGATCTGGATCATTCTTTCAAACCCTCAAAGAGAACCCCTTAAAATTCAGAGCATCCATTTCTATCCCCAAGAGATTAAAATTATCCTAAGATCAGATAAAATAGATGAGAATTTCTCATGGAATGATCAGATGAATTTTTTCCATATCTCCCATTTCTTCAATTTACCAAGCTTTTCCCATAACTAAAATCCATTTTTGATTTTCTTGCGAATTTCAATAAGGGGAGCTAATAAAATTTGAACGAAATATTTGTCTTGGGATTATATTTCTAAAGAATTAAGACATGTTCAATTTGGATTTTATTTACTTAATTTTTTTCTGAATTACAAAATCAGTAGCCCGTAGCACCAAATTACACTCAAATTATAAGGTTTTCAGAAAAAGTTGTAGAATCCAATTTCCTTTGTATTAGATCATCCTTATCACTTTACATGGAAAAAAATTTAAAATCACAAGATGTAGTTCCATTACTTTAGTTACAATTATGTTTCTATCTTGGTATTTGAATACCCTGATACTAGAGACAACAATGTGGAACACTTGGACTTCGATGATCTGAGGGGGAGAATGGAAGAACTAGTCCACAGTTCCCTTGCTAAGATGATATTTCAAAGTGGGTCATATTGATATATTGGTTTCCCCCTTGCTCTTCAAGACTCTCATTTTGTTCTATCATGTGCTAAGAACTAACAACCAAAAATCCATTCTATTACTCAAGATGATGGTTCAATCATAGTTGTGCTAACACCGAAAGGGATTTCAATATTCCTATATATACCTAGGCCCAAAAACATGGCAATTCCAATAAAAGAAGATTACTTGTCTAAATGGGAGAGAAAAGATTCATGCTTGTAGGAAATGGCCATTAGAAGCTAGATGAAAACACCATGCAAGCTCTTATTATTTCCAAAGACTCTTCCAAGGGTAAAATTCAAGGAAGAGATATTCAAATATATTTTAATTCTCAACAGGATCATGTGAGAATGACCGATGAGGGAATTCCATACTTAGATGTCATAGTTCATCGTAATAGCCACAAAGGCATCTCAGGTATCTAATTGGAGTCATAGCATTAGTGATAACTTTCATTTCCATCTCGTCAATCTTGAAACCATAAAGAAGTTCACAATGACCTCATATTCAATCAATGCTATCATAGAATTATAGAGGTCGCTCAGACTCACTTCGAAAAAGAGTATTCCAAAGAATGCACCAAAATCATAACTCTACAACTTGACACACATAAAACCGTGTGAATCAATACATATATATAGGGGTGGGGACTTTCCATTCACCTCCTATGCACTTTTCAAAATAGGTCACATGCTAATAATATTCATGCACCTTTACAAAAGGATACACAACATGTAAGTTATCTTTAGAATAGACTTCCTATGGTTAACTCTAATTAGAAATCCTATTATTAGCGTAAACTATGGATAGCGCTCATCTATTGCTTGTTCCCAAAATACCATTGTGTGGACCACAAGTCTTCATGTCTTTGTGTTCTCAACACGCTATCTCCAAGAATAGCCCTTGTCCATGAAATAGATAAGTCCTGATTCAAGGTGTTCCGGTGCACACTTATTCTTCTATTATTCTACACCAAATGCACCTTGCTCTAGCACGTGTATCCTTTATGTTATTTCAGCTTAGAGAAATATGCCATCTGCTCAACATTACCCCACTCTAAAGTACAGTTCCACCCCGGAAATGGGTAATTTCTTCTTATGTCTCCAACAATAAAGAATAAGGGATGAAATAATGAATGAAGAACTATACAAAAGAATAAATTTTACTCTACAATACCCTCTTCCTCATGTAATACTAACTCTAGATATTCATTTTTGAGTTCATCCTCCAAGGTCTGCTAGTCACTTAGTGAACTCCCTATATTTTCCAAAATATCTATCACTATGGCCTCCTTTTCATCCTAAGTGATATTTTCATTTTCATTATGCAACACTTGGACAACATGTGCCATAATTGATACCATTCCCTCCATGGAGTCCATTTTCTACATTATAAGTTTCCCAAGTTCATTGATCCTATCTTTGTGTGGATCTTGGGTTGTTGTAAGGGCCTCACACTTTTGTTTTACCAGGGCTAACCTCTTTGTGTGCCTAAGTGTTTCATCCTTCATTGCCTTCAATACTTCATTATCCTCTACTATAGTTTTGATTTCTTATTATGGCGTCTGATGCTACACACATGTTCAAAGCTTGATCCGCTTTCTTTAACTCATCTTTCAATGTTTGGAACAAGGCCTCAAAACTTGAAATTTTCCTAATAGTGGTAGCCCTTTCTCTTGATGTTTCTTTTGCAGGATCTTTCGGTGTGGCCATAACAATGAGCTCTTTACTCAAAACCAGATCCACCACAGTGCGTAAATAATGCATTACAGAGGGAAACTTCTAAGGAAATTTAGACTCAAAATGGGGCCTTACCTTAAGGATATGATCACCAAGTTCCTCAACCATGCTAATAAAGGCCTCATTGTTTTCCTCTATTTGTTACTTCTCTACTTTTAAGAACTTTATCTCTATAGTCTTATCATTTTTATCTTCAAGTAGCGCTCAAATGGTGGTTGCCTTATCAATTTTCCTCCATGCCACTTCAATAGATACCTTGACCAAGGCATTTCTTACTTTCTCATCAGACATTAAAGGAGGTTTGATAGTCATGTGCCTAATCTATGGTTACTTCATTACCCAGCCCGAAACACATGAATTCTCATGAACATCAAAAATATGGTTCATCCATGTGTGTCTGCATGGACCAGGACAATTGATTTCTAGTCTACACATTTTCCTTTTCTAGGTCCATTAACTCCCATCTGTATAAATCCTTTGGCCCTACTGTGCTCTGGAACCTGGTGTGAATGATCTTGTTGGAGTACTCTATGTACCCCATAGCCGAAGTCACATAGTCCTCACCTACCTTTTCTTTCTTTTTATTCTTTCCCTTATGAACCCAGGCACCAGAATCTGTAGTGGGTTCTTCACCTTATTGTGTGGAGTGAGGTGCGTTAGATGGCTCACACATCTCCTCTTATGTCTCCTTGACCCACTCTTCATCATCTTTCATTTCCTCATCACGAGGCTCCTCTGTATTTTTGGGCTGCACCGGGGTTTCCTAACGTGCTTTCACTAGACTCATCCTCTTCATCCTCCTTGAGCTTTAAATTTATCCTCTTCTTCTCAGGTACTTATTTCTGAGGGGAGATCTAAGGTGATCTACGTAGAGGTTTTAATGGCCTTGTACTTTGATTCCTTTTCATTTTGAACACCCTTTTAAATTGGTGTTCCTCATTTATTGAGTCTGCATCTAAGTCAGGCACGTCTGTTTCCAAGTCTTCCTCCTCCTCTTGTTATTGGGGAGGAGTAATCCTGCACTCACTTTCCTTATTCTCTAAGGGATGCCTCCGTCTCCTACACACTAAATCACCATTTTCCTCATGTTCATCATCTTCTTCTTCTTCTAATGGTGAAATGGGATTTTTAGCCACCAAGCTCCCAATTGTATGTTTCCCCTTTAGCGATCATGGTAGCATAAATTCATTTTCAACATACTTACCATTTTCTAGCCTAGGCTTAAGTTGGATATAAATCAGTGTGGCCCCACTATCTCTAATGGCCAAACTTATAGGCTTCATGGTTATATCATTTGATATGAACCTCTCAATATAAGAAGACCTATTTAGGTATGTGTAAGTCTTTCTCAAGGTATGGTAGTCATAGTCTACCTTATCTGCATTGTAGATTAACCTTCGTGCATTGACAAACCTATGAACTGTTGCCTTAAAGAATCACATTGTAAAGGCATAAGGGAGTTTACACCAGGGAATCCATATCTCATCCTTCATTATAAAGCATGTAATGCAAAAAAATTGGTACACAACAAATTGTATTGACTTCCCAACTATTGATGACAGATCCTTAAGAATTCTCCATTCCTCTTCGAAGGCCATGCGAATTCTATCATACTACATCTCTGCCCTCTGCTTGAATGGTCCACTCATAGATCCCTCACATAAATACTTCTCAAACCTCTATGCTAGAGACTTATTCTCTGTAGGATACTCCCAAATCTTGTTCTTTGGCCCATCGGGCACTCCAATTTCAACAAAAACAAGAGATAGAAAAATGGCACCAAATCTTATCTTCTCACCTTTACGAGATTCTTCAATAATGGTATTTGTTATGTACCTTGCCAAGCTGTAAATTTCTCCCTGTGACATCTTCTTGGAAATGTGTGTTTGCATGGTGTTCACTTGTGACCACCTCTCCTGATCATTCAAATTTTTGAGTAAGTGTGTGGTGGCCTGCACAACAGGGTACTTCCTTAGCTTGTAAATATCCATTCCGCATGGACCCTTTGAGTAACCTAGCTCCTTATGGGTGGCAAAATACCTATTTTTTTAGATAATTCACTGGTACTTTCTATCCATGTTCCCTTCAAACCTGTTAGGCTCACAATTAAGGGTACGGTTATCATCATCCCCTGACCAGAAAAATAAAATAAGTCCTTATGGACTCTATTCATAAGCCATTGATATAGTTTCTCATGTTTTCCAAAGTAAGGGAGTTACTATAGTTGCAAGACCCATACCTTCTTCAACAACTTCTCTCCAACATCATCATAGACATGCATATCATCAACTGTGTGCTTGTTTGTCTTTTTGCTTCACAGTGCATCAAACTCTTCCTTATTTTTTAGTTGTACGATGATTGTAGTTGTTTACCTTGCTCTTGTGGACTTGAGAATCCCTATCACCTCCTATGATTACATCGTATGGGTACAACATTTCTAAAAACTTACTTTTGGGGGCATCCTCAATCACCACTTTGGTTTCTACCTTCTTATTCCCCTTTGTTCCTATTCCAAGTAATCTCCTTGGTGCCATGGTAAGATAAGGTTGTGCCTTTTTACTTCTGTCGAGAGAACTCCCATGCCCTAGCTAAAAATCAGGTGCCCTAGCTTCTTGTCAAACCCTGGCACTCTATTTCTCCTCTCTGCATGCCTCTACTTTGTTCAAACCCTTCTTTAATGGGGACGCAAGCCAATTTTGTGCACAAATCTACTCTCCTCACCTAGTTTCACAGCTCTCTGCACCTCAACGCATCTTACTCGGCTTGGTCGTAACTAGCCTGCTTAAATACTTGTGATCGTAAAGGTAAACATGAACCGACATCAAGTCCTTATATATATTTTGAAAAAATTATCACATTTATTACTCCTCTACCTACCAATGATCCTCTCAGTAATTGACCATTTACCAAATTTCCATGCGATACACCTGCGCACCACATCTATAACCTTTTAGCATGCCTTCTACATTTTAGCTACATACCTCTTTTCACTTGCTTCCATGCACCAAAGTACCTTGTCACTGTGCCTTCCCCTAAGTAGTTTCTACGGCTACAGCTTACCTCACGTTACACTATGCATTCAATTTTTTCAACTATGGTCTTCTTTAGGAGTAATTTTCTTTCTAGTAGCACCTTTCCATACTATTTACACTTTTAAACAAGAGAAACCATCTGCACAATTATTTCCTTATGCATACCCATCTTTAAATGACAACCACCCCACACTAAGAGTGTGTGCAGTTGTTTGGGCGTAAAAACACTTCGGATTGTAATCAGCTTATGGCACACAAGCACACTTATTACATAGAACACTGAACTAAATTGACAAAGCATAGTGACGAAGACCAAAACACATTAAGGAAAATACAGAAAGGGAAATATAATATAAATGGAAATATCACCTTATTAAATACACCAAGAAGGCTTATTTATAGTAGGGCTTTAGCCTACTCCCATTAAAATAACTAGGAAACCATGTTCCATCAAGTGCCACTAGATGGAAAGCACCTGAGTCAATTATATGAGTAATAACATACGGTCCCAACCAATACACCTTAAGCTTTCCTGGGTGGCACAAAAACTTTGAATCATAAAGAAGTACCATCTACCCAACCTCAAGCTTCTTGTCCCTGATGTGCCTATCACGCCATGCCTTAGTCTTGGATTTTTCTTTCTTCTAACTCTAACATGTTATGGCACACCTCTTATCCAGTCATGTCAAATTCTCAATTCTGTCTTCCAATACTTTCTCATCAACTAGACCTACTACGTACACAATACGCAAATAAGGTAACATGAATTCCATGGGAAGAACTACTTCTGCACCAAACACAAACTAAAATGGTGTTGCCTTTTTCAACTGTTTTTAGGTTGTTCTATAAGCCCAAAGCACAACAAAAACTTTATCATCCCAATATTTCATTCAAACATCACAATTTTTTTTCAAATTTTGGCTCAATATATTGTTGAAAGCCTCAGCAGTCCCATTTTCCTAAGGGTGATAAAGTGTTGTCTTATGGTGTGTAACCATAAATTCATCCAATAATATCTTGATGGTATCATTAAGGAAATGAGTGCCTTTATCACTTATTGAACTTAAAGGACATCCATACCTCGTAAGAATATTTTCCCACAAGAACATTGCTATTGTTTCCGTTGTAAAATCCTTTGTAGGTTCCACTTCCGTCCACCTTGTAAGATAATCTATACAAGTGATGATGTAGCGTGATACAGTTATGCACATGCCTAGGGAAATATGTCCCATAAATTTGATTTCCTATTTCTCAAAAGGTTCTGAGCTAGCAATAGGCCTCAAGGCATTTCATCTCTTTGCTCAGGTTTTCCAAGGCACTGATAGTGATCACATGCCTTACAATAATCATTACAATCCTTATACAAGGTCTCCCACCATAAACCAACTAGTAGAATCTTTCCCGCAGTTGGTGTCACCTACATAGTGTCAACCAGAAATAGCGCCATGATCCTCCTCCATGATTTTCATGTGCTCATGCACCAGTACACACTGATGCAATACTTCATCTCAACCTAGTTTATATAAGTCACCACTAATCAACATGAAAGGTGCAACAAAAATTACAAGTTGTTTCTTTTCTAAGGTCTTCATTTCATCGGGTGCCATACTTGTGCGTAAAAAGATAGCAATATCCTCTAACTCTGAGGGTGCGTGGTTTAACCTATATAATTATACATCCAACATTGTATCTTTAATACTTTGCACACACTCTCCTGATTGAATCCTTGATAAGTGATCTAGGCCAGAATTGCTTTTACATGGCTTTACCTCAACTGTAAAGTCAAACTCTTGGAATAATAAAACCCATGGACATATGTATCTTTGTAAAACAGGCTTATTTACCAAGTATTTCAATGTCATGTGATCTGTATAGAATAAAAAAGGTGTTACTAGCAAGTATTGTCTAAACTTATGCAATGCGTAGATCGTTGACAAAGCCACGTGCTCCGTAGTTGTATAATTTTGTTCTGCAGGAGTCAACTTTTTACTAGCAAAGTAGATAGGATGATCTACAATACCTTCCCTAAGATGAGCTAGAACTGTTCCAATGGCCATGTCAGAGGCATCCACATGTACATGAAAGGGTGGATTCCATGAAGGAAAATGTAGAATAGGCACAATAGTAATCCTCTCCTTTAGTGCTTTAAATGCACACTGTTGCGCTTCTCCCCAATAGAAATTCCCTTTACCCTTCAATAAGTCCTCTAAGGGCATGGAGATCTTAGCATATCCTTTGATAAACTTCCTATAATACCCTGTGTGGCCCAAGAATCCACACACCTCACTCCAACTAGTAGGCTTCACTAATCTTAAGATGACTACAACCTTAGCTAGATCTACCAACAAACCCTCCTTACAGATGATATGCCCTAGCATAGTTCCAAAAGGGGTAGGAAATACGTACTTCCTAATATTTAAAGAGATTTTTAACTGTCTTCACCTCTCAAACATTAACCGTAAATTGTGACAATGATCCTTGATAATCCCATACACGATCCAATCATCTAAGTAAACCTGCAATAGTTTGTGAATAAAATCCTGGAATGTTTGAACAACAATGCATGAAAATATTGTAGTCACATTCTTCAATCCAAAGGGCATCACTGTGTATGCAAAAATTCGCCATTCAGTGGTGAAAGTTGTCTTATCTTAATCCTCTTTATCAATTCTTACTTGATGATGCCCATAGAATCCATCTGTAAAAGAGTAAATTTCACACCCTGCAACGCATTCCAATATTTCCTCAATGAATTATGTAGGCAAAGGATCAATCACACATACAAAATTCAGCTCCCTATAGTCCACACAAATCTTGATTCTTCCATATTTCCTTATGCTGATTACCATAAGGTTAACCCACTTCGATTCCTCTATGGGCTCAATAATTCCAGATTCCATGATCTTCTCAATTTCTTCTTTAAATTTTATGTGCATTTTAGGGTTCATCTTATAAGGTATCTTCCTAAGCAGGTGCACACCTTCCTGTAACTTAATTTTCATCTCACCCAAATATTCATTCATGCCTTTCAACTCATGGTAGCCCCTAGGAAACAATTCCTGGAAGTCGCGTAACAACTCAATTATTTTAGCCACTTCAAATTTAGACCAATAATCTCAAATTATGGCTTCCTTAGGTTCAACATCCATGCCAATGTTCACTTTATTCATCTTCATAGGTTTCTAAGACCTTGTGTGTACCATTAGAATGATCTATGTCAAAATTTTCCATTTCTTCATCATCCACCATATAGACCATCTTTCCTTTCTCCTTCTCTAGGAAATGATGCTCAAGTAATTATGCATCTGTCTCATCTACTTTGTCAAAACACGTTTCTAGGTCTGACTCACCAAATAACTCCTGAATGAGTTCTTTAGCCTTTGCACTATCTCCCATAGTCAATCACTTCATCACCTGTAATGTCTCTTTCACCGGAGGTTTAGTGGAGAAGTAGTCAAAATTCTAGATCATTCCTATAGTCAATTCTTTCTAATTTCCAATCTTTCTATGTAACTCCGCATAAACATACCAAGCACACGTGTAGCCTCATAAGGTGAAATAAAGTTTGTGCACCCACAACGAAGGTGGTAAATATTCCTGCCCCTCTATCCATAGTCTCTCACACTGTTCAACATGGTGCTAAATAGGTTTATTACCATGATATTCACATATTTAAGTAGGTGCATTACTCCTGAGAAATCGGGCTAATAGATAAATTCTTACTTATCTTCATTCTATAAAATTATCCCTATGAACCATCCACTAGTGCGATGTTTTCCTGCACATGGTATAAACTAACATATTCCTTCTATCTACCTTCTCCTTCCACTGTACTTCCATGTCTTACAGGAATACCTCAGGGTTTCCCTCACCTATGTAATGGGGTATAGGGTTGTTGCCTAACTGCCTAACACACCGTAGACTGCTTACATGTGCATTTGCGCTTCTTACCTCTCACCCAACCATCTCATAAGTTCCATGTGTCCAATTGTCTTAGGAAATACTTGTAGTATCATTGATGTACTATGCATCATCCCACTAGAGAAATACTTAGATGTCCTACATGCTTCCAGGTCTCGAATGGTGCATGCATAAATTTTTTTCAGGTCTACTTCACTTAAGGGCTCAACATAAGGTGCATATTTCCCATCTCTCAAATGGATAATAACTCATTCATCCTTCTTCTCAAAGCATATATATCCCTTATCAAACCATAGATCAACATTATTTTCATAACACCAAGGGTGCCCAAGAAGGGATGGGAGGCTTTCTGATTTTGTAAGCACTAAGACCTCAAATCCCCTAATGAACATGGCCCCTGTATAGTAATTGATGCATCCTTCAATGCTCTAATTGGCATGGTCTTAGTATGATTTTCTATATACAACACATTAGAAGATAGCTACAATGGAGGTCTATCCATTTGAACCCATTCATCTAAAGTAAGCACATTTACTTCTGCACCTGTGTCAATCAAGATATCTCTTAAAATCCATCCATCCACAATAACATTCAGAGTGATCTCCTTGTCATAATCCAAGCTATGGGGAGGGAGATTAGCATGCAAAATTTTTCTTCCATTCTCAATACAAGTGCTGAGTGTTTCATTTTAACAAACTCCCTATTAATGGAATAATGTTCTCCTGACGCAACATCTTGCATACTTCCTTTAGATCATCAACATCTAACTGGAAAGCCTCAACTTCCTTCTTCTACTCCAATTTCTACTAGTGTTCCTTTAAACATTTTATTTCACCCTACATATTTCTGAGTACCTCCATGGTAACCTGATAAACCTCCTTTTGATGTGTACAGTCTAGATATTTTTCATGTAAAACCTCCTCCTTAGTAATGGTGGGATTTTGTTGCATTGTTTCTCTGGTGTGCACAGCCTCAACACGTGTACTAACCTTCACAGGTACTACCTCAGGATCCAGTGCTAACGTCGGCATCCATTGGTTTTCCATGTATCCTAACCATCCCTGCACCCTTGTTCTCCTATTTTTGCTTCTTTCTCACATGTTCATATAATTTTGGGTACTCTTTATAGTTATGGTTCTTTTCGTAAAAATAACAAGTAATTTTCTGAGGAAATTCATGCATGTAATGGTCAGGGGATCCACATGTATATCAATTTCCACAAGGAAACTCACTTTGTCCACCGTTGTGGCATCAACCTTTGAATCCACCACAATATCCTTGACCTCTACCATAGCCTCCCTCAAAGAACCCTTCATTTTGATCATAGCACCCTTGAGTATGATCATGATCATGTTGCTAACTTTTATCCTTAGAGTTATTCAAAACTATCGTCTTTCGTATACCAATATCAATGGCATCATGGATCTAATCAATCAACCTGTAATCTTCATTATTGTGAGTTGTGGACCAGAAAATCTCACAGTAGCAAGACACATTATTCCTTATCAAGCATTTCAACAATGGATAATGACTCACATCATGGTATAAATGACATATCTCACAATCCAACAGTAAGGAGTGTACTAATCTGTGAGGACAACTATCCTTAGTATGCCCCTCCACTTCACAATTTGTGCACCAAATTCCACTGTGTGGCTCATGTGTTGTATTACCTGATAGTTTTTCTAACTATTTTTCCATTGTTGGAATTTGAGCTTCAATAATGGGATCACTCTGATGTCTATGCTCCTGACTTCCTTAGCGCATAAAGTTTCTTCAAGTTCCTTGTGCAGGTCTGTATAAGTCTTATGTGAGAGCACCCTCGTAAAAGGTGTGATCAGGCCTCTGATGAACCAATGTACATGCTGAAATACATGGATATCATAAGATAGTTTAGACAAGAGTGTTTTGAAATGGGTATCATATTCTTGGAAACTCTTAGTAGTGAAATTTTTTATATCCTTGAGTGAGCTTATACTTTTCTACTCAAACTTAGGGATATGAAAATATTTAATGAAAGCATTTCGTAACACCATATAATCTACACAATTCTAATTAGGGTCATACTTCTTATACCAGATGTACATGCGTCCCTATAACGTAGTTGTAAAATGACTTGTCTTGTGTTCAGAAGTTATAATTTCTTTCACGTGCCACAATATGTCACACATATGCACATTCTTAGAAGAATCTTCTATTCCCCTATGCTCATGAATATGAAGTGACAACTCCATGTAAACATTATGAGGTTAGTAAGGACCATGACCACTAGATCCAGAACCTTCTGTGTTACCTCTGCCTCTAAATCCCGAGCCACCTGTTACTCCTGATCCTCCACCTGCAACAGGAATTGAACGAGAGTATGCAATATCATGTGTCCTAATATTGGTGTTAAACTAAACTCCTATAGTCTGCGAAGTTATTCTACTCCCCGATGTGAGTCCAAAGTTCTACGTTCATGTGTTTTGTGTTATTGACGCACCTGAAAAGGTACCTCCAACTAGACCTCTAAATAACAAGGAAGACGTATTCTTGGCCATAAATATACTTTCTATTTGATTCACTCCTAAACTTACTGATAAGTCAACTCTACCTCTTGCTACTATACTCCCCAAACTAGCTTGGTGACTACTGGTTGTATTAGAAACTACAAAACCAAGCGCAAGGGCTAGGTTTTCAGGTAGATTCGGATGCATGCCTGTGGCCCATGTTGTCTCTATTGGCATGCTCTCATAAGAGGCTGATGAGGGTTCCCTATCATGATTTCCCAAATAGGGGAGTTCCAAATGCTCTGACTCCACGTCCTCTGCATGAGCTCCAAATCCTTCACGAGCCATCTCTCTCCTCAACGCCATCTATTCTACAATCTCTCACTACTTCTCTAAATCCATCTCGTGCACCTCATTGAACTTAATCCACCTTTCTTCTCTTTTCCTCTCTAAAACTAGGTCCACCATCCTTTACCACACCTTTTCCTTCCCCCATGTATGGTGGTGTTTAGCTGGCCATTAGTTTATCTTCCAAATTTAGGGTTATCATCAAGATCTTGATCACCAACGGAATTCTGTGTAGATATGCTCCCCTGGGATAATGTAAAAATTGGAACTTGGATACCTCCGGAAAAGAGTAAGTGGAAATTTATTACTCCAAAATATAGCTATTCAAAACACCACATAACCAAGCATCCACAACGCGTGTCCAAATCAGATCAACATCATAGAGGGCCTGAAATTATTCTTACATCTAGAAAAGTGTGTGAAAACTAAAATTCCTTTTAGATGTGTAAGAAATCAACCACTCATATATTTTTATGGGAAAGATAACAAAGAATCTTTTATATAAGCCATCATACAAATTTTGTTCAACCCATGCACATACATCAAACTCAGATCCTATGTTGAATCTTCAAGCGTACTCTTCTTCTATATTTATTATCCACTCCTCAACACTTGTTAAGGTCAACCAGTATGTCTTCATCATGCAACATCCTGAAAACAGTGGAAAAAGAGGTCTCGGCAATGGAACCAATGATGTATCCTATAATTCACTGTAAATAACCCAGGCACGTAGGCACATCACTCAGCCTAAGCTAAGAACTCACCCAAAGCATGCAAAGGCACAAGGTCCCTCTTTAGAGTTACTTGTAGATAATGTTAGCATGATGGTGCATATATGTATTTAAATTCATTACCAATAGTAAATAACACATATTGCATAAACCTGATCTAGATCTTAGAGTATATGTAAGATGAACTAAACAATGACTATAACAAGATTTACCATGTAAGAACCAGATTCAGTCATGTTCAACACCATTATCCATCCAATATGAACCATTATATTACATACTGTAAAACACATAAGCTTCTTACATTATGTAAGTATCTCCATGAGTCATGTGCGTGACAAAACCAGCAGCATAACTCTATAACTTGACACACAAAACCCTGTGTAAATCAATACATACATATACATACATACATATATATATATATATAGGGGTGAGGACTTTCCCTTCACCACCTATGCACTTCTCAAAATAGGTCACATGCTAATAATATTCATGCACCTTTACAAAAGGATGCACAACATGCAAGTGCTCTTAAGAATAGACTTCCTATAGTTAATTCTCATTATAAATCCTATGATTATCCTAAACTATGTATAATGCTCAACTCTTGCTTGTTCCCAAAATACCATTGCATGGATCTCAAGTCTTCATGTCTTTGTGTGCTCAGCACACTGTCTCCAAGAATAGCCCTTGTCCAAAAAATGGCTAAGTACTTATTCAAGGTATCTTGGCGCGAGCTTATTCTGCTATTCTTGCATGCCCTCAAATACATGTTTCTCTAGTGTGCACATCCTTTATGTTCCTTCACCTTAGAGAAATATGTTATCTAATCAATAAATTTGCCTTGGCACTCTGAAAATTCAATATTTCCAAGTTATATTTCTCCCAAATCTCATGAAGGAACCATTTGAAACTTGGAGCAATATTTTCTATCATAAAATGATTTTTTTGAACCATAATTCACGATATAAAGTTAAATAAATCGAAATATATTATAAAAAATATCCTACAACTTTAAACCCCCTTCAAAACCCTACACCCTTGAGAAATTGATCTTGATCGTTCTCTCAAACCCTCAAAGAGAACCCCTTAAAATTTGGAGCATCCATTTCTCTTCCCAAGAGACTAAAATGAGCCTAAGATCAAATAAAATAGATGAGAATTTCTCACGGAATGATCATATGGATTTTTTCCCTGTCTCCCAATTCTTCAATTTATTAAGCTTTTCCCATAACTAAAATCCATTTTTGATTTTCTTGTGAATTTCAACAAGGGAATCTCACCAAATTTGGAGCACTTGTTTGTGTTGGGATTAGACTTCTTAATAATTAAGACACATTCAATTTGGATTTGATTTACTCAATTTTTTCCTGAATTACAAAATCAACAACCCGTAGCACCAAATTACACTCAAATTTATGGGTTTTCATAAACAGTTGTAGAATCCAATTTCCTCTGTATTAGATCATCCCTATAACTTTATATGGAAAAAAATTAAAATCACAAGATGTAGCTCCATTACTTTGGTTACGAGTCCATTTCTGTCCTAGTGTTTGAATACCCTGATATTGGAGACAACAATGTGGAACAGTTGGACTTCGATGATCTGAGGGAGAGAATGGAAGAATGAGTCCACACTTCCCTTACTGACATGGTATTTTAAAGTGGTTTGTATTGATCCATTAGTTTCCCCCTTACTCTTCAAGACTCTCAGTTCATTCTATGTCAAGAACTACCAACCAAAAATGTAGTCCTTTACTTCGGATGATGGTTCAATCATAGTTGTGCTAACACCGGAAGGGATTTAAAAATTCCTATATATACCTAGGCCCAAGAACACGGTAATTCAAATAAAATAAGATGACTTGTCTAAATGGGAGAAAAATGAGTCATGCTTGTAGGGAATGGCCATTAGAAGCTAGATGAAAACACCACACAAGCTCTTGTTGTTTCCAAAGACTCTTCTAAGGGTAAAATTCAAGGAAGAGATTCAAATATATTTTAATTCTCAACATGATCATGTGAGAATGATCGATAATGGAATTTAATCTTTAGACTTCATAGTTCATTGTAATATCCACAAACACATCTCAGGTATCTGATTGGAGTCATAGCATCAATGATAACTTGCATTCACATCTCATCAATCTCGAAACCAAAAAGAAGTTCATGATGACCTCATATTTAGTCTATGATATCACAAAATTACAGAGGTGGATGAGACTCACTTTGGAAAATAATATTCCAAATAATGCACCAGTATATCAAACATACCCGCAATTCTCTTGGAGAGAGTATAATAGGCATTTTGCAGGGAAAATGATTATTTTTTTCATGTACTTTGTTCTAAGAATGGAAGGATATTTCAACCAAAGGTTCTTGGCAGAAGATTTTATTCTAATATGTAAGTATGGGAGTTACTTTGCACAATTTATGACTTTCTTATATATCCCAATTAGAGGATTTGAAAAGTCATCGTTGAATCTCCCACGATATACAAGTAACATGATATTGTTAATAGAGATTTGTATGCAATTTTCATAGGTTCACACTCGGTGTCAGGAAATGAGTAACATTCCCAATTTATTTAGGAATCTATACTTGCAAGAATATGAACAATGCAGGAAATAATGAATCTTCACTAAGATATATCAAATTTTCTCTTACTCCACCAGAATATCTTTTGACAGTAAGCAATATATGGAAGGATAACACAATAATTTCACCATGTGTCATCATCTAAAATTATAATACTACTCAGAGGATTGTGCTGATGAAGTAGAGGCCAGACAAATGGAGTTTTCAAGGATGACTATGCAGAAGATGATATACTTCCAGATGGATTCAGAAATGGTTAATATCCAAGATCATGGAAGTGATATTTTTGATCTTGAGTACCCGGAAAGAATGTGTTTTGAACCAATTTTCCTTGTAGGTTAGTTTTGTTGGTACCCAAATTTGTTCTCCTTTTCAGTCTGAGCAGCATCAGAGATATGGCATGAAGCTTGAAGTCAGATAGATCATGATGTGTGTCGTTTTGTAGCTAGGGATGTGATCTAACTGGCACTCAGATTTGTGGAGAGATGGATAGCACTTTGAAAGGATTTTATCTGACCCTCGCTATTTTAGGTTGTGCCTTTTCAACCAAGGTAAGAGAACCTATATTGTAACCCCCAAATGGTGAAGGAGATGAAGATATCCCTCAATTTATGCAAAAATAGTATGAAAAGACCTTGGGAAAATATGATCAACACTCCAAATCTGACTTTCACAAGTTTTCACTCCCGGATCATGGAGATATTTTCAATGCAAGACAAGGTTACTGAAGACATTGTATAATCCTGATTTGCCTTGTGCAATTTTGTAAATGGATTGTATTATTTTGTTGACACACAATGCAAATGCAGGGGTAGTATGGGTAGGATGGGTTATTTAGAAGAATTTTTTGGTGGGGTATTGATGAGACAAACTGGGATATATCAAATCTTTGACAACCTCTACAATATTTGAAAAGAACTATCAAACAAAAAAGCTTCAAATAATCAAGACATTCTTTCAACCAGAAGAGGCATAAATGGAATCCCAGGAAGCACTCTTCACACAATATTTGAGAACTCACCACAAAAGCTTAAATTAAAGAACTCAATTAAACACAAAAATCCTTGATCAAACCATGCCTAAGGTGCCCCCAAAGGCTTACAAGCAATCTCTACAGTCAAGGAAGGGAAAGTGATTTTAAATTTGTTTATCTCCTTATCAGATAAAGGCTCTTCTAAATATGAGATTGCAAATGCCACTAAACTATCAACTAGAAATGGAGACCTATGTGATTTCTAAATACTTTCAATGCAAGATTGCAACAAGAACAATGGAAACTATTTGCAAGCATTTAAAAATGATAATAGACACCATATTGGCCAGAAAAACATATATTAACTCAAAAGCTTGTTAGATTCATCAGCAAGGGAGAGTTCATGAACAATCTCAGAGTTTTGTGATGGTTATACACTTGTAACCAACTCACATACATGAAAATCCAACACAGAAGAAATCATCTTGGGTCTTTGGAGGGTTTCTTAGAAGATGAGGTTTCTCTTAGAATTTGCTTGTGATTTTCAATTTTTTCCCGACCCTCTACAATTTATCCAAAAAATGCATTATATATCTCTTGCCACATTTTATCCTTCTTTCCCAAGCAAAGAATATGCCATGGGATCAAGTTTGTTACAAAACATTCCTCATGATTCAATGAAAATGACACCAAATAGAAAAACGTTTGCAGGTTGCAAGGTGTGCCAAAAAGATTAAATCATTACAAATATCTGGATCATTATCCATCCTGGAGGCATGTTTTTCATCATTGAGGCATATAAACACCTTTTACTCATCATTTTCACCTTTTTACCCTTTTAAAATACCTCTGCAAATTTCGTTTTTGTCATTTCACGTGTTTTCTCAAGCTGAGTAAAAATGTATTACAATAACACCTCAAATCAAAGAATTAAGCCATGAAAGTCATGCTAATGATCCTGGAAGGCCACGACGACACAAAATCACTATAAATTTGATGAATTTTGATGCAAAATTCATGATTCCAAGCTTCCTAGAGGAAAAATGGCAACCAAAAATGAAAATGCACAGCTGCCCTTGATTTGCTACATGTCAAACTATGATTGGGAACAAATTCGGGCTTATTTTTGACTTTTTGACACTTTTGAAAAAATGGAAAAATTTGACTTTTTTCCTCGCCCCTTCACCTTTGAATTTTGGAGCTGACACGTGGCACATGGTGTGTCCCATTGAAATCATGCTTCAATTCTGCACATTTTGACCTTTTTTGGAAATTGGAAAAAATTCACTTTTTTCCCGGCGGGCCTGCACCTCTGATTTTTCCCCTACCACGTGTCACTTTCTCTATTGCTAGCAGGCCAGCGCTTCAAATCTTGATTTTGAGTCTTTTTTACAAAAGGGAAAAAATTCCCTCCTACCTCCGCCGGCCTGTTGACCCGCTCTGCCCTCTATCATGCGTTCCATCTCTGATTCACCGAGGACCCGCGGCTTAATCTTTATTTTACTCCCTTTAAGCCAAGGGAAAAATTCTCCACTTTGTCTCCGTGGGCCCGCACCTTCGAAACTATCCCCGTCACATGGCATCCTCCTATTTTCTATGGGTCTAAGTCTCCCTTTCTTCCTTTAAACCTCCCTTACAAGTTTTTGAAAATTCACAAACTTCAACATTGACCCGCACCCCCCTTTGTCCCTTAAAATGTTACATGTGTCTCACCTAGATTGGTCGCGGGCTTTCGGGCCAAAAATTTACTTTAACTTTTTTGTGAAAAAGGGAAAAAATCCCATTTTTCCTCCATTGGCCTGCCGACTCGCTCTGTGCCTACCGTACTGCCACGTGACTTCTTCTGGTTGGTTGTAGGGATTCAGGCAAAATTTTGATTTTAGCCATTTGATCCCAAAAACACAAAAAACCAAAAAATTCTTCCGCCACCCGCATCTCCATGGCCAGTAAGAAGATGCCACATTGCCAATACCTTATGAGGATGAATTTGACAGGA
Organism: Taxus chinensis; assembly: GCA_019776745.2. Lineage (NCBI taxonomy): Eukaryota > Viridiplantae > Streptophyta > Pinopsida > Cupressales > Taxaceae > Taxus > Taxus chinensis. Next base: position 150,019,323 of record CM034154.1, read on the forward strand.
AAATGACGCCCATATGTCTGTCAAAACAAAAAAAATTCAAAGGATGCCCTAGAATTCAATTTTTTCACCAAGGATGGTAGATTTTTGATTTTAAATCAACTGAAGCATGATTTTTGAATATTTTTGACCTTGGGATTAGATTTTCAAATACAAACAAGTATGAATTAATCAATTTCAATTTTTCCATGATCTGGCAAAGGGAAAAATGACATATCCTATAAAATTGGAAAAACTAGGGCACAGAAAAAGGGCAAACTTGGAATATTCCTTCAAATTAGGGAAAATCAACAAGTTTGTGAGAATTTTAAAGCATTCAACTGGAGGGGAAGAAATATAGACCATTAATTCAAAGGGTAAAACATTTTTGAGTAGATATAGATTTGAAAATTTTAGGGCAACATGGTGCAAGCTTAAAAATGGCACCAACAAGTTTGAAGTTAAACCTGTTGATATCTCGACCCGTTCTGCAACGGTTTTGTATAGATTAAGACAATAAGACTTCAAGAAATTTCATGATACAAGGTTTACTTAATCTTCATCCCATAGACCCTCCAATGAATAAATGATAAAAGTATATTTCAAAGAAACATGAGCCCCAAGGAAATAATAATCTTTCAAGGAAAATAGATTGTCCCATAGCATCTACCTGAGACTATAAGAAAGAAGTTATCAGTAAAAAGGCTTAATGTAATTTTCCTTGATCTAGAGGAGTTCATTGTTTCTCCTACAAGAAGAAAGCCCATGTTTCCCAAAATATAGGCACATTCTTTCCAAAAATCTCACATGCCTCTTGTTCAGTCACATGAGAAAAGTATTCATAGGGCTTCTCCTTCACGTAGTTAGGTTGTCATACCAATGACCCCCACAGGAATCTCCATAGCACATGCTTCATATTATTTGCCAATCATATTTTCTCATGGATACAAGCGCTCATCAACAACCAAAAATGTACTGTGGGTGAAGAATAGACCCGGAAAATGAATTCTCTTATGAGCTTTGAAATCTTTCTTATTACTAAAGAAAATCCAAGATGACCTCTAGGCTCATGACTGATGCCTCAGAATCTCAATTTGTTGATTTTTCTTAATCAAGATTGGAAACGTATGATGAATAGATGAGGATCATAGATTATGCTTTAGACTATAAGGACACGTCCATAAATTTGAACAAACTTCTATAAGACTTGTTGCTTAGATAAGGGAAAGCGAGGTGACCAAAGAGTAGTTCCAAAGCCAAATTCATACCCTAACTTCATATGTTCATAATTTTATAAACATAGATGCCCCTCCACTCACCGCTTCTAAATCTATTGTTCCCCTAAACAATAGTGATTCTCATGTGGTAAAATAATTCAAGAGAATGGATAAATTGGGAAAAAATACAAACTCATGGATTTATTCTATCATCCAAAAAGGATGCGAGCTACTTCCTAAGACGGTCAATATTTTCAAAATTGTTACCTTGTCAGTAGAAAATATAAATAATGTTCTTACCACATCCAGGGGAAGTAGATCGCTCAAATAAGTTGTTTTGGGCTCCTCACAAAATGAGTGTGGTCGATCCTGAAACATTGTGTGAGAAGAAGGTGTTCATAAGTCAAGAGGACAACTGATCCCACACCTACATAAGAAACATCAAGTGGAAAATGAGAGCCTTGTATGAAGCTATAGAGGATTTCATCTGTCATCAAAACTGAGGTCGTGAAATCAAAGTAGAGGTTAATAAGTTTTTGAGCAAGATTAGGTGTCTTGAGTTGTAGTTAGGGTCAGTGTTATTTAATGGTCTTTACAAACATCTCAAAGATATTGTAAAAGGTGAGTTGTATGATTTGCAATCTTATGAAGATGAGTTCATGAATACACTTGCTAAGATTAGATCATCTATCTTTGATGTTATTGAGAATATCCCCAAGTGGCACAAATGTTACAAGATAATTTAGAGAACAACTAATGATTGGTTGGATATCCTCTCTAACACCTACACTCCCCGTGAAAGAGAAATTTATGAAGCAGTTCACAAGTTCAACATAGCTATGGGAAGTTAAGAAATTTATCCAATTCACTACATCAAAGGATTTCCTTTATAAACTTTTCCTTTCAATTAATGTTCTTCTTCCCTCCTTCTCTTTATTTTCCATTCTAATATGTAATAATTTGTTTTCCCCAAAATAATTTTTTCAAAAACCAACTTAAGTTACCTCTTTTCCACTTTTGTAAAATCAATTTTCTTAAAATAAGGAAAAGTGTCTTGTTCTAGAAAGAAAGGTGAATAATCATGTAGGAATATCAAAAGTCACAAAAGTGGGCTATTTAAGAAAGCTCTATTTTCATTCCAAAGTATAATTTTTTTCTCCTCTCTAGCAAACATTGTTTCTTCTATTTATTTCTTAATGCATTCCTCTCCATCTCAACTGTTAGGAAATTAAATATTAATGTTTACATTATAGTTTGTTAGTTAATATTTAATATTGTTATATATTAAATATTAGGTTTGAATGTATATTCTTATAATATATTGTTTCAACAATATATTATTCATAGAGTTTGTTATACCCGTGAATAACATTCCGGGTTAATTATTGTAACTCCTTCCTATTTTCTAGGAGGTTTTTTAGTTGTTATGATGGCTATATAATAGCCTAATGTATTGCACAAATATATAGATAAATAATATAATTATTCTATGCATTTTACCTGTGTAAGTCTGATCCAAAATCTATATTTGGTATCAGAGCGACTGGTTCCTCTACTGATTGCTCCATGGAGAATTAGTTTGCTTATAGGGGCATCCATTTCTCTCTGCCCTGGCTGATGTAGTCTCTACGCATCAATTTCAATAAATACATTGCATAGAAGGTCAAGGAGAGGCAAAGCATGGAAATCAAAGTTTAAGTATAATCAAGGGGCAACTCTGATATCTACCCTGGTGGATGATAAACTGATTTCATTAATTCTCCATTGTAGTTTTATTTTCAATCTTGCATTCATCCTTGGCTTCATTCTCATTGTGTTCAGATTGGAGCTGAGAAAATTATGTCATTTCATATTCCAGAATATCTAAGATTGAATACAAGGTGTTTCGAAGAACTCAGCAAACTGCCACCTCTTGCCTTGGATTTACGTGGACTCTGGAAATTGTGTTTCATAGCCAGTCAAGAGTGTGAGCATTTTGTGCTCTCATGCCCATTCTGATGTCTTAGAAATCTGTAATAAGCACCAAATCCTCCCACCCAGGTCATTCCTCAATCTATAACTTGAGGTAGATCGATCTGTCTTCTATCGGCGTGGAAAAGAGACGTGATTAATATAATTTTCTTTACCACAGTTTTGCATCTATAGCCGAGCTTTCAAGGTAATGAAACAACTTTTGAGGTGTATGAGATCGAACTTCTATTAGAATTTTATTGATGCCTACGGATGAGAGCTCTTTCTTCAGCCTTCCATGTTCTTTTACGCTTCCACTATCCACGATTGACATCTCTGCAAACTCACATTTACAAATTGATTAGAATTCGGATCTATGAAAGAGTAGTTGAAGTCGCTGGTTCATGGTTCATGCCCGTGTATATTTGGTGAAGATTTTTGTTCTGACATCTCATGAAGGTGATTTGGGAAGTTTCCAGATTGTCCCAACCTCCTCAAAGACCATGGTGAGCTTCTCCAGGACACCTTGCATGCAATCCACATGGATCTCTCATTATGATAGTTGTGCATGCATGCAAGCCAGACCTAAGCACATAATCAATTTCATTGACCAATGGCCTCCAAGTACTCTCTAGTTCTGCTGAAATAGATATAGACAACCATAATGTGAGTCTATCTAATAAGTTATAGTTTATTTTTAGTTCTTGGTGTTGAACGGTTTGTCCTTTTATATGTTTGAGAAAATTGTCCTCTTATCAATATATTGTGAAGTGTCTCATTGTCTAAAGTCAAGTCTTTATGTGTCTCATTTGTCTATAAGATTAAAGTTTGGTCAATTTCACAAAGTATCATTTTGTTTCATTTATAAAGAGTCTTTGTTGAGTTTATGTCGTTGTCGAGTAGTTGTGTGTCAGTGAAAATCATTGTATTGTTATAATACCAGTCTTGTCATCATTAGTCTCAATAGTCATTTTTTTAAAAAAATCACATTTTGTTTACCTATTAAAATCCATTCTTTAATTGGATTGTATGTTAGTCATAAAGATATGTGTTTGTCATATTGTCAAAATAGTATTATCGAGTCTTGTCAATAGTGTCCTTGTCAAATATTAAAGAAAAATTAAAATTACCTCACAGAGACATTTTCGATCTTATCCGACGTCTGGAAATAATTGTTTTCACATTGTGGGGGAGAGACAAAATAAAGTACAATGTGAAACTTGATGAGCTTCAAAGATATATGCTGCTGAGTTAGCAGCATGCAATTAGAGGATGGAGGCATCGGAGGCTGGAGCTCAGACAGCAACCTCTCGTCAGTCACCAATGATGGGGCCGCACAGAATGATTTGGTGGCACAGGTGTGCAGTGTGAGTACTTGTTTTTGAGTTTTGCAGTGTTCCAGATTCAGTTGTGTGGTGTGAATTTCAGTTTGGTGTGATTTTCAACGTGGTGTGAAAAATAAGAACAGATGAGGTTCATTCCTATTCACTGGTATGTGGCTATTCCTATTTCCCCAAGTGCAAACACATAGTACAGAACAAATAACATAGTGAAATGCAGCATCATGAGGCTTGATGAGGTAGAACAGTCAGATGTGTTCCTGTTCGTACATAGGTTTGTGGTTAGCCTCCTGAAAACCATTAAAGGTTGCTCATATGTGTTCCTGCTTGAGTTCCCACACTACTAGGTCAAATGTGCTCCCTAGAGTGACTGGTTTAAAATTAGATGATTCCTAAGCGTGTTCCCATCCTCGTCGGTCAGATGTGTTCCCGAAAGTGCTTGGTCGATAAGAAGTTGATGTGTTCCTTCTTCTACCTTCAGTTCGAGTGTGTTCCAAGATCATGAGGACGTAGAGGCGGCAGGCTACAAAGGAAGTGTGAAAGTTCTAATGTTACCATGTAAACATTAAGGGGGCGAATGTTAGGAAATTAAATATTAATGTTTACATCATGATTTTTTAGTTAATATGTAATATTGTTATATATTAAATATTAGGTTTGAATGTATAGTCTTATAATATATTGTTTCAACAATATATTATTCATAGAGTTTGGTATACCCATGAATAACATTTCGGGTTAATTATTGTAACTCCTTCCTATTTTCTAGGAGGTTTTTTAGTTGTTATGATGGCTATATAATAGCCTAATGTATTTCACGAATATATAGATAAATAATATAATTATTCTGTGCATTTTACCTATGCAAGTCTGATCCAAAATCTATATCAACTACTACTCTAATGGTGCATTGTAATCCTATAAAACCCAGGGAAATATTGTATCTTTTGATGAATATAATGCACTTAAACTTTTTGTTAATTGTGTTCTTTGTATTTCTTTGCATATTGGTGTCTTCTCTTTGATAAATTAGAAATACTCTATTTTTATGTCAATAAACTCAACATGTTATTATTGAGTAAAACCCCCTTCTCAATTTCTCCCCTCTCTCCATACACTCAAAATTCCTCCCTTGTACTTCATACAAACACTTTGCCATGGGTTTAGTAGAGTATTCGTATGTGATCCCTAGTCTAAAGCCCACCCCAATGGTAAGAGTAGTGTACATATTTCCTTTTTTTCAATAAATTTAGTTGCCTCATTCCTAAGCAGAGGGGCCTAGTCATAAAGCATTGGTGAAAGCCCCCAATTTTACCCTTGACAAATTATTTTCACAGACAATTTGTATAACATTGAGGAAATGAAGAAGAAAGGTTTTGAGTAGTTTGCTTTGGAAAAAGAAAAAGAATTATTATACAATTTTCATAACATTGAAGTGAAGGAAGAGATTTTTTGGATACAAAACTCTTGAGTAACATGGCTTAAAGAGGGTGATATAAATTAAAATTTATTCCACCTTTTGGCATATATTCATAGGAATAATAATTAAATTTATGAAATTATTAATCCAAATGGAATCAAGACAAAGGACAAGGATGAGATTTTAGAAGGTTCATCAATCATTTTAAGGATCTATATTATGAATCTCATATGACTTGTATGGATAAAGATAATTATATTGTTAATTTGTTCCCTTCCACTGTGTCTCAAGAGGATAATCAAGAAATGATCATAGACCTTCTAAAGGAATAAATTAAGGCTGGAGTTTTAAACTTATATGGGTATAAATTTCTTGAACCAGATGGTTTCCCTAATTTTTCCTTTTAGACCTTTTGGAATATCATTCATAAGGATATTGTTATGGCCATCATGAAATTTTTTAAACATAGTAAAATTCTAAAGCAGGTTAATAATAGTTTCATTTCCCTCATTCCTAAAAAGGTAGGGGCGGTGGATGTTAAGGAATTTAGGCCTATTATTATGTGTAATACTTTTTTATAAGATCATCTCCAAATCCTAAATTAAGAATCAAGATGATCCTTTCTAATGTGATATCTAGTAATCAAGGAGCCTTTGTCAAAGGAAGAAAAATTCTAGATAGTGTTATAACTATCCATGAAACTATAAATTCTACAAATAAATATAAGAGGGAATCTATGTCTTTTAAAATTCATATGTGTTGGCATGGTTTCCTAATAGGTGTTGTTATTGATGAAAAACCACATTAATGAAAATTTGAATGTTGTATGATGATTTCATGATGTTGTATATGGTGCTAACATACTGATAAATATGCATATCAGCTGCTATAGTGGGATTCAATGATGTGTGCTTACTCTAGCAAGCCTATCCAGGTGCCTAGGAGGCATAGCTTGGCATTGTGATATTCTTGGATGGTTGGGAAGCATGTTGATATGATGACTAGAATGAGAAGTGGTATGGTATAGGTATAGGTAGATCTCTATGTTATAGGTGCTCATTGGGAGCAAGTATGCTTTCTTGGACGTATGAAAAAGTGGTTTGGAGCTATATGAGATCATGGAATCATGAAATTAGGTGTGTCATGACATATGAGGTAATTTTAAGACATTTTCATAGGTTTCTTTTTCATTTATTGCATTATTTCAGTTGACTTTGGCTTCTACAGTAAGGATCTAACATGCAAGCATAGGTAAGTCTTAGTGGCTAAATAGATTGGGATATGGTGTTATCATTATGATGATTAGATATGTTATAGGTATGAGTTATGATGCTCTTAGAAAAATTTCAGGTGACCATGTTGAGTATTTTGTCAAATATGACTAATTTTGTGAGACATGGTCGAAATCTAGTGCATTTCCAGTTCAAAGTGCAACTTCAGATGCTCGTTGTGAACAATGACCTTTGTATGGGACAATTTTACTTGTAGGAATTATTCTAAGGTGAGTTTATAAGGTTTCACAAAAATAATGAGGTCATTTTTATGAACGAATGTTAAGAAAGCAAAGAGGTCTTAAACCCTAGCTAAGAGCAGTTGGCATAAACTAAAGTTTTGTGACCCAGTTTTAAAATTCATAAAAAGTGATGATTGGATATTTTAGAGGAATCCTTGAAATTTACATAAATGTATGGTTGAGGTCCTAGTGATATGTGGGACCCACCTAAAAATAGTAGTTTCTGGAGAAGAAGGTTTTATGACAAGATGGTCTAAAGGACTAGCATGAAAAATTGATGGTGCATGATTATTGGGAGATTTTTTTGATGTTCACAGAGGTTTCAAATAAATGTCATTCAGTTTCATGATGTTTTGAGGTCTAAATAGGTTTACTTGTCAAAAGCCAGTTTGGGATCTCAAATAGTAAGGTCCAGTAAAATGAGCATAACATGAGCTACAGAGGAATTATTGAGATGATTCAATTTGTGTTGGAAATTAGATTAAAATATATTTCCATTGATATATGGCTTGCCTTGTGATGAATTCATTTAATAGGATTTCCAGGTCAATCATTGAGTAATTATATGTTTGGCAATTCAAGAAAACACTTTTTTTGGTGTAATTTTGATATTGTTTGAAGCATCATATGCATTGGCTAATGATTCCTATCACCTAGAATGTGAATAGGGATGAATTTGGAATCCAATTAATCCATATGAGGTCTTCAATAGGTGTATAAATGATTTTGTGAGATAGCATTTGGAAACATATGTTTTGGTAGGTTGATTTGATGAAGACAAAAGTAGATGTGGTTTCAAGTGATGGATGTTTCAGGACTTATAACTTGCTTAGAAGTGTTCTAAAATTTATAAAATTTCCATAATTATTTTACATGACATGATTTTCTCATGTTTAAGTGATTTGGTTGTAATGCCTCTAATATGGATGATATCTATGATGACTTATGTACTCAAAGTTGCAAATGTTGATATGTGATTCTTGTTTGAAGATGGTGTACACTTGTGAACTAAGAAATTGTATTTTATGTAGATAATATGTTATCTTCTCGAAATAGATACAACTCTACCATGTCTATTCTGAATTTAAAATGAAGTATTTCATTTCTTCTTATGTTAAATGTTCACTACATGTGGATAGAGGAAATTGATTCAGCTTAAACTCATTCATAGTATTTATTGCATTTGAACTTGTGCTTCAGTATTTATGATCTCTGATGTAGGATAGCTATACCTTGGATCAATTTCAGTGATCCAAGGCATGATTTTGATTTTATGATGTCAATTTCATCTTGAGTGAGCTAGGAAGAAAGTTATATTTTTAAACCCAAGCTTCCACATGATCACGGGTGACCTTTTCTTCTCACATCCTTCTTAAGTGATCTAATAACGTCATTTGGATTCTTCATTCAATAATGTTGAATTGGTATTTTAATAATTATTAGGGAGGGGACTTAATGTTATCTAAATTCATAAGTTTTTATCCTATCCTAAGTTTAAGCTTGATGTTTTTATTAATGTGGTTGTTTATTAGACGATGGGGATCCTAAGTCAAGTAACTAGGATATCCTAAGACTAAACTAATAAACTAACCTAAGGACCTAAGTTGGTTTCTAATCTAATTTTTATGGACCTAACCTAAGGGCATGGACTAGCCTAAAGGGGACGACATGGGTGGCATGTGAAGAGGTGTTGGTATCACCAATTTCTAAGGTATTAAAGAGGTTTTAAGTGGCATTAAATTCTCTGTTACCACCAATTTTGGCGAGTGCATGGAAGTTTAGAGGAGGCTGAGTTATCACCTTTGCTAAAGTTTGGGCTCCATGGAATTTTAAACTTGGTAATAGCCAATAATGAGTTGGTGAAGGTGGGAGATAAGTAAGGACTCGGTCAGTCCTATTTGCATTAATTGATCTCGGCCATTGTGAAAATAGCCTGGGAAATAGGAGAAGTTGGAGAAAAAGGTGGTTTTCAGTTTTCATTGTTTCATTTGGTTTTTGTGAGCTTTGTAGCTCTGCATGTGGTTTTCATTTTTGAACCTCCAGTTAGAATCTATGCATGACTATTTTCACCTTGCATGGTGGTGATGGTAACAGGAATTAAGAAAGGAAGTTATAAGAGGAAGAAAGGGAAATTTTTAGAGCTTGGTCTTTGGTGTTTTCGTGGAAAATTTGCTATTGAGGTTATGCTTGAAGATTTGCAACAAGGAATAGAAGACAGAATCTCTATCAAGCATGATAGGCCCTATCTCTTTAAGTCTTTTGCGTTTATTTAAATGTCTTCATTAAAAGAACTTTTCTCTTGATTGGAAACTTCTTGTTCTATGGTTTTTGTTTCTTCTCCTTTCTTCTATGGCATTTCAACTTGGTTTCTTGGATGATTTATGATGTTGTGTGTGTTATATGGATTATGAATATCTATTTTTTTAGATTTAACAGCATTTGTGTTGACTTATTTGCATATGAACTTTCTTTGTTATTGAATCAAGTCTTGTGTTTGTGTCTCTATTGGATGGATACCTTGTCTAGGTATTATGTATGTGTAAATAGTTGCCTGGTTTTTGTTGAAATCTGTAGATATTCTCTCTTAGAATGCTCTCCTTATTATTATGGTTGGAGACTAACTTATAGGATACTTTGTCATGGAAGTTTTAGGATATACGCCTGCGTTTGAGGAGAATCTTTGTGTTTTTCATTTTTGGATCAGTTTCTTATTGATAATAGTTGGAAGCCAAGAATAATGGTCGATGTTATCATGTCTATACTTTTACTTCTAGAATTATTCAGGTGTACTATTCAAGGTTATGAATATATGTATCCTCACCATGAAATGGGAACTATATCAAATGTTTTGTTTCATTCGTAGAACCCATGTTTGGGAGACTGTATCTTTCGTGGAAGATGAATAGGAGGGTATACTTGATGCTTTTGGTTTTGTTCTCTTCTAACTGATTCATTTATTATTACCCATTCCGGGCTATGTGGTTGCTATAGGTAAGATTTTGTTTATCTTATTTGGGAATTCAAAGTATGTCTAACATTGGAAGTGTGTTCATCTTTAAGGGAAATTGTTTTGTTTTCTTGTCTTCTTTGTTGGTTGTAATTACAATCCTTTTCAGTTGGACTAGTTATTACAAAGACTTGTATGTGCTTCCTCTTCATAGTTGAGTATTTGGAATGAATACCCTCATGGGTTAACCTGGGAAACATGTAACTATAGTATGGAATGTTTTAAGTTGAGGTTTAACTTATTAATGTTTAAGAGGAGTTTGAGGTTTGAATAAACCTTGATATTCTTCTTGTGTGAATGTAAACTCCATTTTTTGGATACTCTCCCTATTTCGGTTCCAACCTGTGAATTGGTGAGTCTTTTGGGAAGTTTTGGGTTGTTCACGGTAACCTGGGTTTTCTTCCTTTTGTGTCTTTTGTTCTCGCGTGGAATTTTGACTACCTAGGTGGGGTTTAGCCTTCTTATTTGTGGTAGATCTTATTGTCTTGGATCCTTGTGTTTGATCTTGGATTTTTCTTAACCTTGATTCAGTCTGATCTATGTGTATGACTACTCCTTTTCCTTAATTAGGGATTGGTTAGTTTTGAGCTTATGTGTTGTATAAAATGATTTGCTTGGTTCTTATTTGGTAGCTTATGTGAAACCACTTGCATGAAGATATGGTTGTTTTTGGGAATCTAGGAATGTTAGTTATGTCTTGATCTTTTAAGATCCTAACTCTGAAATGAATTCAGGTCTGCAGGGAACTTATACCATGAGTTATGTTGGTCTTGTTCTAATTTTCTTGATTGGTTAAAATTTTCTTACCTGTAAGTTGGGACTTGTTCTTGATCAATATAATCCTTAGAATCTGAGTTGAGCCTGAGTTAGGTAGGATTTTTTGATGGAATGATATTCATATTCTTGTTTGATCATTCAGTTTTAATTCATGTTGTTAACTTTTGAATACTAAAATGGTATACTTGTTATAGAAAGGTAGTTGTTTATATCATTGTACTTCTTCTTGAATAAGTAACAGGTTGAGTTGTGGAACTTAAGTTGGAAGCTTGGTTGAGAAGTTAAGATTAAGTTAGAAATGTGAATTTCTTCTTTCTTAAATATTGTTGTTTGGATGACTAGTAGGTTGTAATGAGTTCATATTTGTGGTTGAGATATAATTAATTATGTTGATTGATTAGTTATTACTTAAACAATACTTATTGTAGATTCTATGATCTTTCTCTCTCCTTCTTGGTTTTGTAATCTTTTGGGAAATCCTTCTGTTAATTTAAATTTGTGATTTCGGAACTGTTTCATTAACAGCAGGGTTCCTTTTATGAAATAGTTAGATAAAAGCACATTGTTTTAATGTTATAGCATTTATCATGCTCAGTTCATATGAACTGACTCGTGCTAACAATTTTACAAATGGATTTCATAAAAGATGAAAGGAGAAAGACATATAGAAAGTTACATATGTTTTACTAAAGAAATTATCTCTTTGTTATGATGACTATGTAGCGTCATTTACTTGAAATGTACTTTTGTCAGAGAAAATAAGATGTATTAAAACTAGTTTTATATTGATGCAATGAAATTTTTGTAAACCCTTAAATATTCCTAAGTTCATTGAGTGGAGCACTCCCTTTTTTATAAATGAATGGCTTGATGATTGTTGTTTGTTGATTTACTTATGAGACTTTCATTGGCATAAATTTGTCATATATTACTAAGTAGTATCATTCATGATGGGGGCAATTTGGATATGTATGTGATACGGGATTACGAAACTTAATAAATCTCATAATATATAAGACTCTTGGATTAAGGATCTGTAATAATAGTTGATTTATTTCCAAGTGAAAGAGCACAACTAAGTTGATACTCTTTGGTAGATCCTTAAATAGTAAAAAGGGGATATGATTTGATTATATAAATGTGTATGAATTCTTTGTTATGCTAAGGCATATGTGATCTATTTTCATAGTTAGGACATTAGTCCTTGATAAGGAAAAAGGATATTTTCCTTGTAATTAAATAAGAGCTTAATTTGAGAACTTAATAGGTGTTGTGATTAAAATATGAGGATGGATGGATATGTTTTTCCTTAACAGATTTTTGTAATTGAATATGAATGTTTAAAAATGGATAGTAAAAAGATTTAGACTTTTAGTATTATGAAGTCTAAGTAAAAGTTTCAATAAGCTTGTTACAAGATAAAAAAACTGAATTAAAAAGATTTTTTGAACACACATTCTTAACATTAAATTCAATCATGATGTCATATGAAATAAGACAGAATAAGATTAAGATAAACGTAAACATGAATTCAGAATGGTTAGGAAGGCATATTTTATCTGCATACCTTCCTTTCGTGTAATTTACACCTTGTAACCTTCTTGGGTTAAATTGTGTTTGAAAACCCTTAAAATGCATTGTTATCATTAAGCTATAACATAATAATTAATTGGGTTAATTAACTAATATAATCTTAAGAATGTTATTCTAGTTGAGGAAACTCAGTTAGATGTTGAAATATAGAAACTGCGACATAGTTCCTTCTTAATGACAGGGGTCATTATGAGGATACTATGATGCAACCTGTTATGCCTCAACACCCCACTTAGTTTGATTAACTTGATTGACATAAGTGGAAGTTTGGATCATGGTCCCACCCTAAACAGAGATAGAAACATGAACTAGTGTTGAGGTCAACTCATGTTGACTTAGGGTGACTAGACACACCTAATCGATGTAAGTCGATTGAGTATGTCTATGTATCCTTAGTCACCATGAGTATTCCTCCACACTAGTGCATATTACTGCCCTTGTTTAGTGTGTAACTTTGACTCAGATTGGGTTGATAGAAGTCAAGAAAGACCATTCTAGATAACAAAACAAGTGTGGTGAAGGACATATTTCTTTTGACGAGTATGTCATCTAGGAATATAAACATGGTAAAAATGTTTTAAAAATTTGGCCAAAGTATCACAAGCTGTTGGTTGTGTTGTCCTATGTCACCTAGTCTAAGATGTAGGATTTCAGATGAATATCGGTAACAGGTATTCAGATAGCCTTCTTAGACAGAACACTTGGGTACCCCTAAAAGGGTAAAGGAACCAAGTATACATAACATACACATTATTAGTTTAACATAAGAGATTGTTTTAATACTGAGTCATGAAATGAGAGATCCGTGTTCACCGAGTCATTTACAGTTGCATATGGTTTTCTGTTATGAGATGGATTGGCAATGGAATGTGTGTTCTGAATTATATTAATTTAGAATAGATAACATTATATATATATATTTAAAAAAAATCCCTTGTTTCTAAAGTCTTAAAATGAGGATGTTACATTGGTGATCAGATGAAGTTTACAGGGTATTGAAGGATGAAGGAAACAACTGTTTTGGGATTTGTAAAGGGAACTAGGCCCAGTAAATGAAATAATTTGATTGGTTGATATTAATTGAGACCATGTATTAATGTTTTATGATATTTTAATTATATGTAAAGGGTTATGGGTCATGACTAAGTATGTATTTGATGTAAGGGAATTTTTAAGAATGTGCCTATGGGGTTTTGAGCCATTTTTGACACGTGTAATGAGGTTTTTGGATAGGCTGACCTAATTAGTTTAGTTGTGACTTTTGTATTTCAAATTTTAAATTTTTCATTGATTTATGGGTTGAAACAAATTGAGGGAAAAGGTAGGGCCTAAGTTTTAAATGTGGAGAAGCATATAAAAGCATGTTTTTGGGTGCTTTTCCAAACTAGTTAATTGTGTGCATGTGGGGCTACCTAGGTGAAGTTTGATTGTAGGTGTTTGAGAATAATTTTTATTTGAATCAAGTTTTTCTCAAGTGAAGAAAAATTATAGGATATGATAGCAAGAGTTTGATGATTTTTAGAGGATTTAATAAGCTTGATTTGTGTAGATTCATCACATAGGGTTTGAGAGAAGAAGTGCGAGATGAATATTAGATCTCCATCAATTGTGGAAGAAAAAAATCACAGATCTACACATCATAAAGTGGTTTAGTGGGTGCTTCACAAAATTAGGTGTTGGTGCTCCTTGTAGGGTTAGTGCTCTACTAAACTAGAGGTTGGTGCCTCACTAAATTTAGAAAAATATAATATATAAGATAGGGTTTCAATGGGTTTTCTTCCCCTTGATGTTTTCCAACTTATATCTTGTGTTCTTATGGTGTTTCTTTTCTTTCATGGTTATATGCTTTGATGATGGTATATGGTGTGCTCAATCTAAAAGTTCAATAAGTGGTGATTGTGATTATATGCTTATGGTATATTGAGTTTAAGATCTTAAGTATAAGTTGAAAATTCTATAAGGACCGATTCACCCCCCCTCTCAGTCTATTGTGCTTCTAACAATTGCTATCAAAGTGGGTACTTTTTGCAAAAGTTTGAAAACTTGAAAGGAGATCCATGAAGCACAATATGGAAAAAAGTACTATGACTGGAAAGGCACCAATGTTTGATGGTGTGAAGTATTATTTTTGGAGAATGATAATGAGGGCCTAAATCATGGCTCAAGGGTTTGATGTCTAGAACACTATTGAAATTGGTTATAATGTTCCTACCTCTCCCACTCTCACTGATGAAGAGAAGAAAGAATATACAAACAAATTAAAGGCCTTCAATGTAATCTTAAGTGGTCTTGGAGAATCTTAAATGGGAAAAGTAATGCATTTCAATTCTATAAAGGAAGCCTGGGAAAAACTCCAAGTGCTCTATGAAGGAGACTCAAAGATAATAATTTCTAAGTTTCAAACTTTTAGAAATCAGTTTGAATCTATTAAGATGAATGATGATTATAATATTACATCCTATTTTCTTAGGGTTCATAAGATTTTTAACAGTATGAAAGGGTTAGGAGAAGATAAAAAAGATGAAGTTATTTTCTAAAAGGTGTTAAGATCCTTGACTCCTAAGTTTGATTCAAAATTATCAGCTATAGAGGAGGAAAAGGATGTCACTCAGCTAAACATGGATGAGCTAAATGGCACCCCTACAACCTATGAGATGATGGTGATGGATTTCAAGCCTACTAAGAAGGAGATAGAATTCAAGATGGAAAAAGTGGCTAAAGAAAAGAAGGAGAAATTTGAAGGTCCTAGAGCTTGATGAGGAGATATATTCTATGGTTACTATAATAATGACACTTGGGACTCGTAAGTACAAAGGTAAGCTGCCATTTTTCAAAAAAAAATCATGTGGTAAAATTAGAAATTTTTCTTCCAAGTTCCCTCATAGATATGATAAGAAAAGTAATGATGATCATGATAATGATAACGAGAAGAAGAATCCAAAATTTGATAAGAAGAAGAAAGGATTCAAGAAGAATAAACCCATGAACAAGAATAAGAAGAGTCTCTACATAAAAAAGGAAGAATATGAGAGTGAAGGAGATATATCTGATTTAGAGGTTGAATCTGATCATAATTATGTTGGAGATGAAGTTCTCTTCATGAAAAAAGAGGCTATGAGATCTTATAGTGGTGGATCTATTCCTTGGGGTGATATTTCACATGATTATTGCAAAAAGGAGGAAGAAGAAGATGATGTTCTAAGGATTTAATTAGCATGTGTGTAATTTGAAATTGAACATGCTGAAGAACAAAAAAAGGTTTGTTTTCTCAAGTCAAGGAATATGAGACAAAAATACAATAATTGAAGGGAAATATTGGGAAATCTCTGAGAAAGTAGAAGAATCAGTAAGAAGACTAGAATTTTAGATGAGTAACATGACTCTAAGTATTCAATCTAAGGAAGAGGAAGTAAAGGTTATTAAGAAGGAACTTACATATGCTACAAGAAAGTATAAGACCAACCACAATTTTTAAGAAAGTAGCAAAGCTCTTGATGATCTCTTGAGAAATCAAAATGTTTCTTGTGATAGGACTATTTTAGGCATCAACTCTAAAGTCAAGAGAAAAAAGAGGTGAAATCAGATCTGATTCCATGAAAATAAGTGGGATAATCAAGGACCAAGGAAGGAAATAATGAGTCTCAAGCCAAGGACATGGAGAAAAGCAAGTAAATTAGGCAACCTAGTGCCTTAAGGTATGAAAGGTCTTTCAATGGTTTTTACTATACATGTAATGTTTTTGGTCATAAGGATAAGGAGTTTATAAGAGATACTATAGAAAATAAACCATGGAGAAACATAAAATATGATTATGACAAGAAGGTTGTGTGCTTCAAATGTAATCAAGTAGGTCACATTGTTAGTGAATGTATGAGTGACTCATCTAGGCAATCTTATGAACTAAAAAAAGGAATATATTAGTGTGTTACAACTATTAAAAGGTTGGGCATGTGGATAAGAATTGTTTTCAATATTTTATAGGTCAAATGAGATGTTATTCAGATCCTAGAGTGCAAGGATATGGTGTTCAAAGATCTAGAATGCATGAAATTCTCCAAGAAGGACTTGGGAACCTAAGAGAGAGAACAATGTGTCCTCAAGTGCAGATGTTTGTGGAATAAGAAGTGAACCTAAATTTTTAGAGAAAATAAGGGAAGATGATGGTGTAGTACAGGTGCCCAAGAAGTCTTGTGACCTCTTCAAGACCTTCTTTTAGGTCTTTATGGAGCCTATATACCTTCACTGTACTTCTTGAAGGTATATGAATACAAATGAAGCATCTAGGTGAGGGGGAGTAGTCTATGTCGTTGTGTGTCATCACTACAAGGTCAAGTTATGTGTGTTTTTATTCTCATGGTCTTGTTTTGGTTCAAAATGGTGGTTATTGTGAAAAGTTCTAGCAATCTATATTGCATCTTTGTGTTGCACTTGGAAGTGATCTATATGGTCTATACATGAGTTCTCAAGGCATGAAATTCATCTTTGGTGAGTCCTAAATGGGTTCATATCATCTTGACATGTCTTAATGTATGTATAAATGGTTTTAGTAGTCTTTTATATCATGGTTATGTGTTCTATATCTAAATTTGATCTCTATCATATCATTGGGTCTGTGAAGGTCTACATTGTCTTGTTTGGGTTCTTACCGGTTATATGGAGTTTCTATGTGTTATAAGTGATCTTGATAGATGTTTCATAGTGTCATCCATGTATGTTTCTTGCATTGAAAAATATGTCTAACATTCATAATAGGTGTGTTGTCAGTCCTTAGGTGTTTGTTCATGGTTCTAGGGTTGTTAAGGTATCTTTTTCTCCTTAAATGAAGTTACTTAGGCATATTCAATAGGTTGGAGTATCCTATAGAATATGGTGAATGTGATCAAGTGCCAACTTGATCAGTACTTATGGAGAAAAGGGATCTCAGTGATCTAAGTTGCTCTTTATTAGGATTCTTTAAGCAAACTGGAATGCTACGGGTATGAGAAATGTGTGTACTTTATATCTTTTCAATGAAGATGTATTCATGGCATATAAATATGTTTTTCCAATATTTTTATACTATTTTAGGATAAAATGAGCTAAATTCAAGAAAAATTGGTACCTCACTGTCCTTGACTGGGTTTACACGGTCTCTAAGAAGTGGTATGTGTGGAAACTCACACTTGAGAGGTAAAATGAAGGATTTTTGGTCTAAATTTTTTCACTAATCATTTATACATGTGGGTCTAGAGGATTTATGTGTTTGAAGCTTCATGTATGTGTAAATTTCTAGCTATGCATGACAAAGTTAGAGTGTTTTATCACGGTGCTCAATGATAAGGGTTTGACTATCAAAACCCTATATCTTGGTTTCTTCATTATTTGATCAATTATTTAAGATGGTTCATCAATATAAGGGGTGTTCAAATGATTTATGATGGGTTTATTATGTTTATGTATGGTTGTGAAGAATATTCATTGGTGTTACATCATGGTTCATGCTTAACATACATTCTATAGTATAGTAGCAAAGTTGAATTTGTATGAGGTATGAATGATGGTTTCCTTCACTTTGGATATGTTATTGAGGTGTAAATGCTTGTGAAAATATTTCAATATATTTTTTAAGTCCACGAGTTGGTGATCTTAGTTAGTGTGCACTTGAGTGTATCCAATGTTGCTTCTTAAGAGAAGAATGAACACCTATAAGTCTAAGAGGAAGAGTTGAGTTGATTCAGTGGTATGAAGTGATCTTCAAATATTATTCTCATATTGAAATGTAAGATTCATTCATTTACTCATCACTTACAATGTAATTGTGTAAGAAGAAGGTTCTAGGTACTTGATGAGGCTTGAAAACTTGCATTCAACTCAAAATAGCACTCTATAGGCCTGTAGATGCTTTTTTTGCATGAAATCAGTGAAAATGAAGTCATAAGATAGTATCTACATATTTTTCATGGGATCTTCATGATAGATGCATATGAATTTCATTTAATGCTGAATTGATCAAGTTTTAATCCTATACATTGTTCTTGACCTCAAAGTGTAGGATGGCACTCAGTTATAGTACTCAAAGATAGTGGCTTGACTGATAATAGGTTGTATTTTCTCCTCCAAGGACAGTGGGAGTATGAGTTAGCTTTCAATGTAAGTGATTGTAGGTATTTAGGAGCCACAAGGCATGTTATTTTCCTTAAAAATTAGTTGTGGTAATGAAATGTTGTTGTTTCCCTTATAACAGTGTTGGAGTGTTGATTGTAGCAAGGAAATATGTTTCTCTTGGTGTATGCAAGCTGATCGTAACAGGGGGGTACTTGGTTAACCTTCCATGAGAGGAAATTGGTGTGCATAAGGCCATTCAAGGTTTGTATATGGTGATTACTTATTGTTCATAATTGTAAAGGTATGAATTGACTTATCTCATATGTAATTGACTTATCTCAACTAGAAATTACTTGCTCATACACAATACTGCACTCCAAGTTATAAGAAATATTAGGAAATTAAAACATTCAAATTGCAATGGAATTTTCAAAGATAGATCAAATAGATTCTACATTTAATCTTAAATAAGCTATCTAGTTCTTAAGACTACATATAAATCCACTTTATAAGAGAAGGAATAATGTTACTTTATGCAATGGATGAGAATTAATGTGGTCTCATCAAATATCCTAGCAGATTATGTGTTAAGGCTAGAAGGTTGGATAAAATTCAAGGCCTGGTTATTGCCAATAACCTTGTTGTTATCTCTTTGAAAAAGTTTTTTGATAACACCTTCCTCCTTGGTAAGGCTTCGGTATGGGAATATTAGGCCTATAAAACTATCCTCCATGATTATGCTTCGGTGTCTGGAAAACTCATTAATTATGAAAAATCTCCATATTTATTCAAAATTTTAAAGTTATGGTTCAAAAAAGGATTTATCTTATTCTAGGGTGTCAAATTCATTCTTTTACTAATTCATATTTGGGAAATGCCTCTTTTCAAAAAAATGGAACTAAATTTTTGGATGCCTCTCATGAATCACATCCAAAAAAAGTTGGAAACTTGGAAAGGGGTTCTCCTTTCTCAAGTAAGCAAAGTGTAACTACTCCAAAGCACCTTACAGTCTATGACATTATATCTAATGTACATATTCAGTATTCTTGACAAGATTAGACAAAGTATCATTTAAATTCAAATAAGGTTCTTGTGGTGAGGTACATAGGAGAAACCCATATTCCCTCTTATATCTTGGGATAAGGTTACTTCTCTTAAGGCTAATGGTGGTTTGGGTCTTAATGATATAAGGTTCATGAAATTGGATCTCATGGATAAAGTGGGGTGGAGGTTAGTGAGAGAGGAAGGCCTTTGGATTCAAATTCTTAAAGCTAAATATATGCGGAGAGTTGAGAATCAGGATGGTTTTCTGGATCATTTTATTCTTAATGGGTCAATGTTTTGGAATGTCTTGTTCAAATGTTAGCCTTCTCTTCAAAGTGTCATCAAATGGGCCTTAGCAGATGGACCAAGTATTTAGTTTTAAGAGGACTGATGGTTAAATGATAAATATTTGTGTAGTTTTTTTCCCTTGGCTGGGGTGACAGTAGGCCCCTTGATGAAGGACTACTAGTATCAAGGAGAGGAAGGGTGGGTATGGAAAAATATGGTCTGAGAGGGGGATGATCCTAATATTCTTAGGTATCTTGATATGATGAACAAATATTTGGAGGGGGTGCATATTCTGGAGTTCTTCTTTCCTGATTATTTAATATAGGCTGCAACAAAGGATGCGATGTATACTGTGAAGTCAAGGTACAAGGTTTTTAGTAATCATGGTGCTCTTGTTTGGCCTTGGGAAATTATAGGGATAAGATCATTATTCCTAAGGTGAATTTTTTTTTTTGGATCTCCATCCATGAAAATATCCTAATGATTAATATCCATAAAAATGTGGTTTGGTTCTTCCTAATAGATGTGTTTTATGTGAAAGGAATTTGGAATCATTTATCCACATCTTCAAAGATTGTAATTTCACTTGTCAAGTTTTTAACCACATCATTTTGAGCTTTGATCTAGTTTGGGTGTTTCCAGACACTATTACTAACACAATTTCCTAGTGAAAGGTTCATTTCATTTCACACTGTTTGCTTAAAGCTTGGAAAATTTTATTTATTCTTTGCTTTTGGGGAGTGTGGAAAGAAAGGAATAAGTAACTTTTTAAATGGGTGAATAATTCTACCTCTAAAGTAGAGAATAATACAGAAAACATCTCTTTAAATGATTTTAAGGACATCTCCTTGTTTCCTTCTCATGAAAAAATATTTTTTTTTGTCTTTAGACATTGATAAAACTTATTTTTCCTCTCCCTCTATGAGACCTCAGGTGGTGTGATCTACTCCCCCTTCAAGGTGGATGAAGTTAAATTTTTATGGTTCCTCGAAAGTAAATCTAGGGATTGTAGGTGGTGGAGGTATCTTAATAAATAGTCAGGGGAAATTTGTAGCTACATATGTTGGGCCTTTGCATGTCGTTACTAATCATGTTGCCAAATCAAAGGTTGCCCTATGGGGGTTAAACCTTGTTGCTGATAGAAATATACCTAAATTAGTTTTGGAGGGAGATTCTCTCAACATAATCAATTTCATTAAAGGATCATTTAGGGTTAGTGTGGCAATAAGAAAAATAATGAAGGATATTCAAACATCATTTCTAAGTTTAATGAAATTCAACATTTTTAAGTGTTCAAGGAAGGTAATTGCTCTGCTGATGGTCTAGCCAATTATGGGGTTAATCTAATGAGTATAATACCTTGGAAAGATTATGGATATTTTCCCATTAACATTATGAAATTTTTTATAAAGAAAATTATAATAGAAATTCAAGGATTTTGGCCTTCTGAAGGATGTGGGTTCTTGAAGCCTCGGTTTAAGTGTGTGAATAGGTTTTATTAGAATACCACTCTCTTATTTCCCATGTGTCGAGAGGGATTTCTTCCTTGTGTATTTTGTTGGTGTTATTAAGTTTTTATCAAATGAGAGGGGAAAGAGTGTGTGTGGAACCATCTTTGTGTATAGCTCTCCTAAGGGATGAAGCCATTTGTAACTTTTTAAGTACGGGGGGCTTACTAGTTATCTTATGAAGTCAAAAGGCAGTGATTCTATTTTAGCATCAGAATTTTCCACAACATGGGATGAAGGGCATGTTTCCTTGCATGTGTTGTACTTATAAATCACTGAGCATATTGTTGCTAAAGTGACAGGCATGTTTTTTATAGGATCCAATGTTTTTACAGAAAGAGGATGTCGTATAGAGGAGATGAAAACATTTCTTCTTCCCAATGAGTGCATTATCACTATGGATGATGTTTTTTCCCATTTGGACATACCTGGATGATGTCCAAAGGTTTTTTTTCATATCATGAAGTATGTTAACCTGGATGGGAAATTCAAGAAAATTTATACTCACTGTTTAGTTTTATTAATCATTTTCACCATAAAAAGAGAATTAGTATGCCCTTCTTGTTCTGGTCCCTAAGTATTTCTGTCAAGAAATTTCAAGATGAAAAGGATGTGTATCCCCTTCATCATGATATTATTCTATTATTATTTAAAAGAAGGAATACTATTTTTAATTAACAAGTTTAAGAAGCTACTGTTTATACTGATTTTGATGATGAGGTTCTATTAGCTCAGTGTAAAGGTAAGTGGATTTCAAAAGGTGGGATCAGTGGTGAACCCAAAAGTTGGTATGGGAATGTTAGGTTTTTTCCTTGGATGTTAAAATAATTGAGGCTTATTTTTTCCTCCAAAATAATCATATCACTATTATCCAAAACCAAATTTCTCTTAGGAATAAAGGTTTTAGTACTATGAAATTGGCCCTTAACAATTCAGATGAGGAATTAGATGATAAAAACAAGGAGGTTACTATCTCTGGGTATAACAAGGTAGGTGATGGGCCGAGCTCGTTAACCAGAGGAAAATAAACATATCTTGATTGATGGTTGTACGCCGGAAAAGCAACAAGCGAGCGTGGTAATCTACAGGTAACTCTTCCGCATACCCGACCTCACGAGGTTGTGCCGAGACAGCTGGTGGGGGTAGAATATGTGTGTGATACAAATGAACTAGTTAGGAAATCTAATGTCTTCGACACGCACTAATGGAATTTGTGAATCTAAGGCAAAGAAGGCCCTTGTAACTTGGACTGGTGTGATAGATCGATCGGAAAGGATGACTGCTCGAAGGCTCTAATCAATATCGAGCTCTGGCGTGATTCGATCTATGGGTTGTGGAATATGTGGGAAATGACCTGGGATAGTTTCGTGTATGTCTCCAGATAAGGTCATATGGTGGATGGTGGAAATGATTGACTTTACGGATGATTCTCTGGCCTAGTCCAGAATTCTCTAGCTTCGTTAGCCACTATATCCAGTAAGGACAATTGTTCGATGATGATGGGTGGAAGTGGAGTGAATTGGAATACTAGTGTGCATAGGCCAGTGTTTATATCTGATTGACTTGTGGATTCGTTAGGTTGTGGGATCTATGGATCACAACCATAGACTCTTGGTTGTTGCGGCCCTGTTATGGTCATGTACGAAATCAAGTCCTAATCCCTAGTATCCAGTAATCGTAAAATTTCTCAGCTTCTATGTTTAGGACCAATAACTTCGTGATCTTCTCAGAATATCTCACAGGCGTTTGTGCAACCTAGATCCTTAAACTAGTATCTATATCTGTGAGAGTGTCTCCTGCACCTAGCTGTGGGACCAAAGGATCATAACCAAAGGTTTGTTCTATTTCAAACCCTTCTATAGTGATGTGAATGTTTGCCTAGGGTAATCTGTAGTTTGGTTGATTTGACCAAAACGTGTGTGCTTGGTCGTCTTCTATATTTAACTCTCTCAACTGAGAACTGATCAGTTGTAAATCTGTTGTTGTTTGGAATACTTGTATTCTGAGATTTTGATCTATGTCAACTATTTTTGTGATGAGGTTTGGTTGAGGCACAATTGGCTCAAATATGTATTCCCTGGGCTCCCGAGGTCCCGTGATTGTCATACAAAATAAACTGTAAATCTAACTGTAATAAAGCAAATTCTAACTACGTGGAATAAAACTAAAACATATATAACTTCTATTTTTTTGAGAAACCTTTTAAGAATTTAAGAGAAGAAGCTATTTAAACGTATCTAGAAATAACAACTAAATAACAATTTAAAAACAAACAAAATAACCGAGTGTAGTTATTTTTCTGTACAATTTGTAGATTTATTCTAAATAATGAAATAACTTGCTTAATCTATTTGCGAGATTCTCGATCCTACCTCAGAAGTGAGGAGTGAATCATAGTTTCTCAGAAACTATCAATCCCCACAACTTCCCTTGGCAATATCGAGAATAGAATCTACTAAACTGAAGCAATTTTAACTACTTTATTTGATATGATTCTAACTAGAACTTTGAAAGCTAGAACCTGGATTCCGCATAACAGTGGCGAATCCGTTGGTGTATGTGATCTTGTCCCCTCAGTGTGATCTCTTCGTTCTTTCGTGTTCACGTGGATCTAGAAAAGCGTGTAATGCTAGCATCAACAGAAGTAGATATTGGGAAAAGGACAACTCAGAATGCAGACTGAAAATGCGAGTAGGAGAGGGATAGTGCAAGAATACAGAGCTTGGCTTATGCAATTCCTAGTGGGATTTTACTGCGATTCATGCAACATAAAGCGACCAGAACCTGAAACTATCCTGTTTGAAGAGCAAAACCTGCAACTTTAATGGCTTCCTAAGCTATTCTACTCCAATGGATTGGATAAAACAACAACACCGTTTGCACAAGCTGGATATGTGGCTTACCAACAGTTGAACAATGCTAACTAGACATATAATGAACTAAACCAAGCACTCTAAGAAAAATGAAAGCTAAGTCTATTGCAAAGAGAAATTCAGAGACAAACTCTAGGGCTGGATTGGGTGAAATAACAGTACTGCCTGCACAAGATGGGTATGTGGCTTACCAACAGCTGAACAATGCTAACTAAGCATGCAAGGAATTAAAACTATGGCTTCTAAACAGAATAAAAGACTGAACTATGAAAATCAGAGCATGAAAGTGAATGAGGGGAAGACCATTTGCTTGTGCACAAACCATTTATTTATAGCTTTCATTCACCCAAAGATCAAAACCAAACTGAACTCTAAAACCCATAAACAATGGCCAAACACTATTCCAGGGGACCAAAAACATAAATGCAAGCCCAAGTCAGCAAAGAAAAGCTTGTGAAACATTGATATTTTACGTGAGTCGCGTCAAAGCACTTTCTAGAAAATGCATGCAGGACCATCGCTCTGAGTAGGGTGGCGGTTACAGGACCGCCGCCCTAATCAGGGCGGCGGTCACGAGACCGCCGCCTAGGCAGGGCGGCGGTTTCATAACTGAAGGGAAAAAGGCCAAGAAAAGAGGAAAAAAGGGGAAAACAAAGGACGTGGGGGCTAAGTGGGGCATGTAGGATGTTAACGCATACTCCGAGGGCTTTTCTAGATCCCGAACACCTTGCGAGGAGACCTCTATCATCATTGGGGAAATTGTTACATTGTTCCGGTAGTACAGTACCTTACAATTTTGGGTACGTACATATTGCCCCCTCGGAGAAGCGTTTTAGCCATGAAGAGGCGTAAAATAGTGGGTCCGAGTATGACAGTCCCAAAATGGGAAGTTAGAAGTTATACCTGATACATCCGTGTGTTGAAGTGACGCCATCCAAAATTCCCGCTACCTGCAAAATGAAAAGAGAACTCAAGTGTAAATAGATATAATAGTTCGAAAAATAAATGCTAAGAACAACAAGGAATGAGAACGTACCATTTGTGCGGGGATAAGAACTTACCTCCATCAGTGCTCCAAACCTGTGAAAAAGTCATTTAAAACGAATCAGGGCGTTATATATATGAAAGTGGGCCCATTTTCCTATTCATTTGTGCGAGTTGATTTGATTGATTTTGAGCTCTGGGGACCCACGGTGACGGTTTCTTGCATGAGTATAGTGAAAACGTCCGCAGCGAGAAAGTGATCATGCCTCCACGTGCGGAACACCACCTCGCTAGATCACATGTTGGTTTTCTTCAATTTTGTGTTTTTCCCCCTTAAATTTGAAATGCTAAATTTGTTGTAATGGGGGGGTCATTTTTGAAAATGCTAGTGTTAAAAGGTCCATCTAGGGGGGGCGCCTACTGGGTAGGCTCCATTTTTAGGTTAAATGGTCATTTTTTTGCATGTTTTAGGATTTTTTAGATTAAAAACCCGCGTGGGTTTTCGGACCATGACCGCCTCCCTGTTCAGGGTGGCAGTTTTGCACAGAATGCAAAAGGAACTTATATTTGAGATTGCACTTGTATTTTTAGCATTTCTATATGTTTTTATGACTTTCTCAGCATTGCCTGGATGCTAACTTGCTCTATTTTGTGTGTTTTTGGGTGTACGCAGGTGAGAGAGGGGTATATCAGATGGAGCAAAGAGAGAGAGTGTGTGATTGGATCTCAGGGGTACTAGATGCCCTCTCACAGGATGAGGAGGACACACTACAGAGAGCCGACATATTACGCATATCGTGCGTGCCCCATGTTGCACCATCTAGTCACATCCTTTGTGACTTATTCTCTTACTGGGATGCAGATCGGAACACCTTCCGATTTCCAGGGGTCCGTGGTGAGTGGACCATTACATTAGAGGATGTCTACCGCATTCTGGGGGTCCCAATCATCGGGAGGTGACTTACATTAGAGACAGCAGGCTCACGGGCACAGATTGCACAGTGGGCAGCATATATGGGAGATGCAGTCATCTCCACGGGGTCGAAGAAGGGGGTGAGAGTTTGATCCATTCCTTCTTTGCCTATCCCCTTACTTCGCCAGGCCATCATGGGGATCCTTACCTCGAGATTGATCGGGGACAAGGGAGGTGACACGTTATTATACTGCTAGGGCCCCATTATTACACAGATAGAGGGCCACGGCCGGATATACGCTTAGGGAGCAGATATTCTTGGGACCACCTACCATGATCTATACAGGGTGGTCCATTTACAGGGGCAGTCGTTGAGCCACCCGACTCTAGTC
Organism: Taxus chinensis; assembly: GCA_019776745.2. Classification (NCBI taxonomy): domain Eukaryota; kingdom Viridiplantae; phylum Streptophyta; class Pinopsida; order Cupressales; family Taxaceae; genus Taxus; species Taxus chinensis. The sequence goes on from CM034154.1 coordinate 150,046,202, forward strand.
ATGAGTTGGGTTTATGAGCACCTCATCCCTTATGGTAGGGGTGTGGAGGTAGCAGATCCTAGAGCTGTTAGGGTAGCCAGATGGACAGACATGTCGGTCCTTAGAGCACCTCTTCAGCTAGTTTCCTCTCTGAATACCGCCGATATGGAGGCGACACCATACCAGACCATGGCCGGTATATGGGGCGAGGAGGCCCTTACCTTGATTTCCTACTCCACCACAGGGTAACTTATCGATCGAGTGGGACGAGTGGAGGTGTACCCCTTTGGCCGAGTTCCTCAGCAGTTTGGTCTTCCATATGCAGGTATGCTTACCCCAGTGGCACCAGTTTACAGATCGGTTCGCGAGGCCAGAGGGGGGCCTAGAGGCTGAGGTTGGATAGTGATTACTCCTGGCATTCCTATTGCAGCCAGGAGGATAGTTTGTGCTAGAGGGAGAGCTGGTGCACCTCAGGAACCTTTGCTTTAGATAGCCGCGGGTCCTACTCATAGCAGCGATGACCCTATTGATATTGACTCCAAGTCAGAGGAGTTTTCAGAGGGAGGGTCAGAGGAGGAGACCGAGGACAGCGATCCTGAGTGGCATGACACTCAAGATATCATGCAGGAAGAGAGGCCTGAGCAGAGCACAGAGAGGGACACTCTAGTTTCAGAGGAGCCACTCTCTCAGGGCCATGGTGGGGAGGATGAGTCCGTTGCGGGGTGACATGTTGCCCCTGCCACAGGAGCAGCCCCTCAATCAGCAGCGGCATTTAGTGTAGGTGCCGGCCCCAGTGACCCATCTTGGAGGCCTGGGGATCCAAGTAAGTTACCCTTTCTCCCTTTTAATGTTTATTTGTAGGCTCTCTTTAGCTGTTATTTTTGTATCTTTTAGCCTCTCGCTTAGTTTCTAATTCGTTTTCTCCTTTGTTTGCAGAGACTGTTGATAAGTGGCGGGATCTGATTCGTAGGGTATGTACCGATTCCCTAATGATCCCCATGGATAGGACCCGTACAAAGTTGTCCGTGGACGTTGGGGAGCCTTCAGCAGCTGGTAGGCATACTGATGTTTTTGCTCCTGTCTGGCACATGGCCAGGATGGTGTCGACCCTCCGCACCGAGCTAGCGGGCTATGGGACGGCTGAGTGTCTTATGAGGATCCATTCTCGTGGTGAGACCGCGGCCGCTCCTAGGGATCCTGAGCCCTCCGTACATTCAGATCGTCGGCGTAGCTGGAGTCCTAAGCGTGGGCGTGCACCTTTGGAGGGGTCACGTAGGGATTGAGAGGCCACTTGGCTCTCGTGTATTTTGTATTATATATTCTTTGTATATCACGGGCTCTTTGAGCATTTTGACCATGCTTAGTGCATGATGGTATTGTATATAAACATTGATCATTTATATATATGGATTCGTTTTGGATCAAAATCTTGGCACTCATGGTTTCCTTTCTATTTCTAGTTTCTTTGTATATATTACGATGTATGTTTATATGCTTTTTAGAATGTATGCAAATGGAGAACAAATGATGCAAATTTTTGTTTCCTTTTGTGTATTTGATGATTTTGATATATGTAGATATAATGTGATTTTGAATCTTAGCTTCCGTAAGCAATTTTTGATATCTCATGTTTGTTTTGCAAAGTGATGAACGTAACCAGTATGATGAACAGATTAACTTGCCCCACTCCTAACTAAACGCAACTAGTAAGATGCGAGGGCTCATCACCAAGAGCTAGAAAGGGCACAAGTTATGAGGTGTAGCTGAAATGATAGCGATGAAAGACAGACAAAGCTTTGGTGGAACCAAATAGGAAACTACAAGCTTACTCCACCTGAGTGACTTCATAGTTTAGAATGTAACTTACTTTGCGGTTTATCTAGACTTAGATCCGTAGATGGCCACATAGTAGACAAAATCTGGGTTTTTAGGATTTTAACTCTCTTGGAATTTTGAACATCTGATTCATTCGTTTTTGACTCAAAGTTTGAATTGTTTTTTTATGACTTTTAACGTTTTCTTTGTCAAGAGGACCCCCTGTACTTTGCCCCATGCTACTAGTAAGAAGCGTGGGTTTATCACCGTGGGCAAGGTATAGGCGAGTAAGGGCATTTCCATCCTTTCCCAACCCTACGTCACTAGTAAGAGACGCAAGCTCATCACTGAAGGTTGGTGGGGCAAGGAAATGTGTAAAATTAAAATTTTCTATTTAATCACTTGTTGACTTGTTTTCTTGAGTAAAATGTCAGTATGTGCTTATTTCCAAAGAGATATACATATGGGATAGATGTGACACCATGAAGCTTCTAGAACAGACCATAGGCAAGACACCTATCCTAAGAAGAAATCAAAGCGAGAATAAACTTGCAGATCTTGGTATGGTTACCGTTAAGACTTTGTCATATCTAGCTTTATTTGATAAAAGATTCCGAGATGATTTGATGATACATGAAGATGGAGAGGTATGATTAAAGATTTTTATGCCAACAACATCATGAGTTTGTAATGAATTGCTTTGAGAATAGATTCCTTGATCACAATTTATGTAAGAAACAAGTGGACAAAATGATCTTAATCTATATGAAGATGCAATGTAGATAATTGTACAAGTAGTGCTAGTTGCTTATGCGTAGAACCGCTTAAGGTGCAGGGAATTGACTGTTTCGCCAAATTCCTCACCTTCTAGTGTACATAAGAGGTAAGCACCATTTCCGTAGTCCTTCATGACTTGGTATGGGCCCAACCATTTGGGCCAGAATTTCCTTCCTTCACCGGTCTTCTTATCGATCCGGTTGTCTAGCCTTAGAACTAGATCACCTTCGTATATGTCGCGTTCATAGACCTTCTTGTTATACTGCCAGCACATTCGATCAGCATAAGCTCTATGCCGCTATTCAGCATCTAACCTAGTTTCATCTAGGCTTTCTAGTTGGGAAAGACGTGCTTCTCTGTAAGCGTCTTCATCCAGAATCCCTTGTAGTGAAATGCGGAGACTAGGTATTTCGACCTCAAGCAGGAGAACTGCTTCTGCCCCAAATACCAGCGAGAAAGGATTTGCTCCCGTTGGTGTTCTTATTGAGGTTCGGTGGGCCCACAAGGCCAGATATAGCTTCAAATGCCAATCTCATTTGTTTTCTTTTACCGTTTTAAGGAGAATGGCTTTCAGTGTCTTGTTTGTCGCTTCATCCTTTCCGTTGGCTTGGGGGTAATACAAGGAAGCCGTATGATGGCTTATCTTAAATTTATTGCATAGTTCACGAACTTCTTCATTCTTAAAATAAGTTCCATTATCAGAGATAATGATTTGTGGGATACCGTACTTACAAATGATTTGGTTCAAAATGACCTTGGTGATTACAGAACCAGGTACAGTAGTAAGAGGCATAGCCTCTACCCATTTGGTAAAATATTCAGTGGCCGTGATTATGAAATTATGGCCATTTGTGGATGAGGGAGAGAACTTACCTATTAAGTCTAGACCCCATGTAGAAAAGGGCCATGGAGTAGCGATTGGTTGCAGAGCTTGTACCGGCATATGAATCTCATGGGAGAATTCTTGGCACTTATGACACCTATGTACAAAATCTATCGCGTCATGTTCTAGAGTGGGCCAGAAATAGCCCATTCGGTGTATTTTTCGAGCGGTGGCATGGCCACCGAAGTGGCCTCCACATATTCCACTATGAGATTCATGGAGAATATTCTTGGATTCCTCTGTGTCGACACATCTTAGGAGGATTCCATCAAATGCTTTTCGATAGAGGACTTGCTCTATAATGACGTATTTAGCTACGATAATGCGTAACCGCCTTCTTTATTGTGGTGTAGCTCCTTCTGGATACGTATGGTCCATAATATAATTAATGATATCAGCGTACCAGGGACACTCAGAGATTGAAGGTCAGGTTTCGATGTAGTATACGCACTCATCTAGAAAGTCTAAATCTACTAAATCGCCTCCGTCTAATGGGTTGTCAGCTAACTAATCCGCAATGATTTGTCCCTTAACTGACTTCTGATTTACAAATGTTAATTTGAATTCTCCCATTAAGGTTATAAAATGTCCAGCCTTTTTAGACAATGAACCTTGTGTGAGGAAAGTCCCTAAATGGTCCATTTTTACCATGACCCTCATTTCTTGATTCAGCATATAATGTCTTAGGCATTTAGTAGCAAAGACTATGGCAAGGCATTCTCGTTCTGCCTGTGTATAGCGTGTTTCATAGTCGAGCAGCATTCGGATGATGAAATAAATCACGTGTTCCTTCTTGTCATCATCCTCTTGGGCCAACATACAGGCCAGTGAGACATAGGTAGCTCGTGAATATAGAATTAACGGCGATCTAACTTAGGTGGCATTAGCGTAGGTGGTGATAATAGGAAACACTTAACTACTTCAAAGGCTTCATTACAGTCTTTGGTCCAATCAATGCTATAGTCTTTCTTGAGTAAATTGTTGATTGGATGAACGGCGAAGCTTAAGTCTAGGATGAATCTTTGGATTGCACCCAGTTTTCTGAGAAATGATCTGATTCCAGATTCACTCGCAGGTGGGACCATTTCGAGGATAGCCTAAATTTTGGTTGGATCAACATCTATCCCCCGTGACAATATGATGTAACCTAGGAGCTTTCCTCCTGTTAAGCCAAAGATGCATTTCTCTGGGTTTAGTGTGACTCCGTATTCTATTAGGCATGAAAGAATGACGCGGAGTACTTCTGGATGGTCACAACGCTTCTTGGCCTTAGCCAATAAGTCATCTACGTAGGACTCCACAATTTTATGAATTAAATCATGGAATATATATGTCATAGCTCACTGGTAGGTAGCACCAGCGTTCTTGAGACCGAATGGCATAACAACGTAGCAATAGGTTCCCCAAGGAGTTATAAACGTAGTTTTAGCTTGATCTTGCTTAGATATTTTGATTTGATTGTATCCTGAGAATTCATCCATGAGAGACAAAAGTTCAAATCCATCTGTTGCATCAACAATGACATCTATGGATGGTAATGGGAAGTCGTCCTTAGGACATGCTTTGTTGATGTCTCAAAAATCTATGCAGATGCGTATCTTTCCATTATTCTTGAGAACGGGAACGATGTTAGATACCCATTGGGAGTAGTCGACTGGCTTGATGAATCCTACCTGAAGGAGTTTTATTACCTCTTCCTTTACCATGAGAGCTACTTTGGGTTTCATAGGTCTTGATTTTTGCTTAACTGGCTTTGCATCTGATTTAGTGACGAGGTTGTGCACCGCAATGTGGGGTGCAACTCCTGTCATTTCCTTATAATTAAATGCAAACGCCTTCTGATGTTCTTTGAGGATCCGCGTATGTATTTCCACTTCTTCTGGGGTTAAGGATGATCCTAATTTTGAGATTTTTGGTTCGTCATCTGTCCCGATGTTGACATTGATTGTTTCTTCGATCAAAGAGGCGTTACCCTCTTCGAACTCAGGTGGTGCTAGAGGTAAATCCAAATCATCCCCATTTTCTATTGCGTATATGCTAGGTTTTATTTGTGAGGGGAGATCCATCATGGGATTTCCGAAATAAGAAGACGAATGTGGAATTAAGGACAAATCTAGCATATGATAGGAGAGATGTAATGCCGCATAGGCGTTTAAGTATTCCAAAGTGGCCATATTATTATCGACATGGTCTGGTTGGTAGATTCACTTCCGCTTGAAAGGGGATTTGTCATTTTTTTTATCAACGGTTCATCACGAATGGACACCGTGAAATGGGTATCTTCTAACTCATTGCTTGGAGTAAAACGTGATGCTGAAGTTGCTATTGAATCGGCGAGAAGATTTTTCTCTCGCAGGATTACTTCAATGGATATGAAGTTAAACGCCTTGCTTAAATCTAATACGGCTTCTTTGTAAAGCTACAAGTGTTTGGCTTTGGTTTTGTATACCTCAGAAACCTGGTTTGTCACTAATTGTGAGTCTCCTAAGACTCTGATGTTATCAATACCAATTCTTTTAGCTAAGGTGAGGCCAAGGATGAGGGCTTCGTACTCAGTGCCGTTATTTGTGCATTCAAAATTTAACTTAAAGGAAAATGGGAGGACTTTCTCTTCGGGCGAAGTAAGAATTATACCTGCCCCCGCTCCATAACGGAATTTAGCTCTGTCGAAATGGAGAGTCCAATACTTAGCCGGGAGTATAGATGTTGTGGCATCTGCTGCGTTTGCGCACTCTACTTCTACCATGCAGAGGTCCTCTGCTAGAAGGGAACCAACACCTAGGGAATATCCTATGCCTACTGAATCAAATGGTAAGAACATTGGTAAATCTTGTTCTATTAACTCAATGATTTTTGCAGTAGTCCCTAATGATACCATTTCTTTAGCTTTATCGTTGGGGGTTGGGGTTGTTTTGGCTATGCTGATAGTTTTAAGATCCGTTGTAGGTACCAACTTCTCCTCTGGTTTTGGGTCAGTGGGTTTATTAAGTTGGTTTGTTGGAAGTTCAAATTCTGAGTGCACAGCTGGTCTTTTCTTTAAATCAGCTAGGTGTAAATTGAAAGGTTTTGGATCGCCTTTGGCTACAAATACCTTTCCTAGATGCAAGAATCTTACTTCTTGAAATAACGTAGAAGGGATTTCCTTCATTCGGTGTATCCATGGTCGGCCGAGTATCATATTATAATTAGTTTCCCGATCTATAATATAAAACTCAGTCAGGATTGTTTTGGGTCCTAAGGTGACCGGGAGTATTATAGTTCCTATCGAAGTGGCTTTAAGGCTATCATAGCCTCTCAATGTATTTCGAGTGGTGGAATAGTTTGTTTCCCCATATCCTAGTTTTTGGAGGAAAGAGAAAGGGACTATGTTAACTGCGGCCCCATCATCAACCATTGCCCATTTTACATAGTTATTATAAACCCATACTTGTAAGTGTAAGGCTGGATCACCTCGGCGTGCGATCTCAGCATCTGTAGGCATTTTACTTATTTTGAATATGAATTCGACATCCTTGTCCGGCTGCCCCGGAGGGTGGATATCAAAATCTACGTGATTTACTTGTGTTTCAGGAGGTGGAGTGATGTTAATTAGATGACCTAGACCTAATGCTTCTAAAAGAGTAGCTTTGTGAGGAGGAGAATTCTTTAGTAAATCCAAAAATGAAATGTGTGAGAAGGTCTTTGTTAAGTCACTAATTAAATCATAGGCACCCACGGGTTTTTCTACTACTTGTTGACTCTTATCTGTTTCTGGCAGATGACTTGGGCTCGGTTGAGAGAAATATTCTCGTGTTCTTGTTATAGCTTCGATAGGTAGTTCATCATCTAATTCTACCAAAGTGACTATCTTGGGTCTCGGTTGACTTCCTAACTGTGGCGCAACTGATGGATTTAGTGAAGTCGAGGCTTCATGATCATTGTTTCCTGTCATTGCACTTTTGTTTGTTCCAATTGGATTCAGCCTGTTGCTATCATGATTTGGGAGTGGATCGTTGAAGATCTTGAGGGGAGCATTCTAAGGGGAAACTGCCCCTGTGAGCGTATTTGGTGGTGATGACACGGGATCTGCCAAAAACAAATCTGTGAAGAACTGTCTTTGTTCTTCTGGCAAACGTTGCATGAATTTATTGTAGTCACGGCACGTTCTAGTATCATGACCCTAAATTTTGTGGAAACCACAATAAGAATTGGGATTGTAATTCCTATTTTGTTGGTTTGGTGTATATTGTGGCCTAAAATTCTGATCAAACTATTGTCTATTAGGATTAAAACTTTGCATTTGTTGTTTATGGCTTGGGTTTTGATAACCAAATGAGTTTTGGCTTGGCCCTTGTATGGGATTTCTCCGTTGTTGTTGTTGTTGTTGTGGGTGGTTAAAATCCACTATATTGATTATCGGGGTAAAGTTGTTGTTTTGTTGATTGTTTGTTTGTGATGGAGTATTGACCATATTTACCTTTTTGGGCTGGTCGGTTACTCCATCCGTTGTTACACCACGATTTTTGTTAAGGATTTTAGGTCCTTGATTGACGTTCATGGTAGTTGTAGTGTTCTAGCTGGAGGTGATTAACCTCCCGTTTGCTCCATATGTCTTATGACCACTATCTATCACTGCTTGGTCTATTCGAAGAGTGCTCTCAAGTACTTCATCATAAGTTCTTAGTGGGAACTTCTGGACTTCTTCCTTTGCCTCTCTGCTGAGAGAATGAAGGAATAAATTGCATAGTTCCATCTGATCCATGTTTGGAGCACTTGCTGAAGAATAAAGAACTGTACGCCATCTCAGGATGAAATGGGTGACAGATTTGTTGTGTTCTTGTTTGATGTGAAAGAATTCCCTAATTCCTGTTCTCAACAGTTTGTTCATGTCAAACACCTTAATGAACTCTGATACGAGTTGTTTAAATGAATGGACGGAGGCTTCCGGTATTCTATAATACCAGTTAAGAGCAATGCCTTCCAAGGTTTTGGGGAATATTTTAGCAACAACCCCATCCCAAGGGAGTAATTCACGTATGGTTGTAGTGTAAGCTTTGATATGCGCATTTGGATCTCCCTCACCTTTGTACTTGGGTAAATCGGGAAGGGGTCTTGGAAGCATGACGCTTCGTATGGCGAAGTCTAAGGGCTATTTTAGATATTCTGAATAAGTCCCTATCGCATAGGTTTCGACCATTGATGGTGGGATGGGTTGTTGATATGGCGCAGCGTATGCATTGGCAGGGGCATAGGGAAGTCCCTGTGTTTGAGCAAAAAGGCCGAGAGAGGAGAACATATCTCCTTGTGGTGATTTGGAGTACATGTTTAAGTATGACGGGGTATTGTCTAGTAATGGATTGTTTGATACTAGACCGGGAGAAATAATGTTAGAGATGACAGGCCTTGTTGGCGTTTGTTGTGGATACTGAGGAGGCATTCCTAACGTGCCTACTCCTGTGAGGAGATCTACTTGGCCAGGGTGGTATGGAGGAAATTGGAACTTTCTGCTTGCATGAACTGAGGATTTTGACTTGCTTGAGCAAGTTCTAACCCTCTCACTTTTTCTACTCACATTGAAATGACTTCATTTGGTGAAGTCGTGGTGCTTTTCCTGAGTGGCGTTTGTTGTATACCCTGGTGTTGTATAGGCATGTGATATCCTGCTATAAACTGATCGCTATCTTGCCAAGTTTCTCCAAGAGTATTTCCTATATGCAGTGGCATAGAGGTATTTTCTTAAAAAGAGATCTCGGGTTGTATTTGTAAACCTCCTACAGATGGGTACATACCCCGAGAGTGTTCTTCACTTCTAGGATAACGTATTGACCGTTCATCATCTAAGACCAGGTATGGGTCAGATTGTCTACTAATTTGTGGTCTAAGTAGCATCTGAGGAGACGAACCAGACTCTCCGGTAAACGTCATATTGTTCGAGCCTGAAGATTCTGTTTGTTGCATTCGAGGGAGTTGATCTAACTCCCCCGTTTGAAAAGACGAGTTATATCTGTTTCTTGGGGTTTGCGTTGACAACTAATTAGTTGAATAGTTGTCACCCCATACTGAGAGTGAGGGTGATGATTGTCTGTTCTGTTGGGCATAGTATGCCTCGACACCTAAGAGGGGTCTGCCATATGCATCGAAACCTGACATATTTGGGGGGTATATGAATACTCGCAGAATAATGGGAAGGAGCGAAGGTGATTTGTGAAAGAACACGTGATACTATGACTCCGAACAAGAAAGTAGGAAGTTTACGTCAGCTTCACTAATTTTGTTTGCTTCACGTCGGGTTCACCAATTTTGTACACCAGAAAAGCGACAAGCGAGCGTGGTAATCTACAAGTAACTCTTCCATGTACCCGACCTCCCAAGGTTGTGCCGAGACAGCCGGTGGGGGTAGAATATGTGTGTGATACAAATGAACTAGTTAGGCAATCTAATGTCTTCGACACGCGCTAATGGAATTTTCAAATCTAAGGCAAAGAAGGCCCTTCTAACTTGGACTGGTGTGATAGATCGATTGGCAAGGATGACTGCTCAAAGGCTCCAATCAATATCAAGCTCTGGCGTGATTCGATCTATGGGTTGTGGAATACGTGGTAAATGACCTGGGATAGTTTCGTGTATGTCTCCAGATAAGGTCATATGGTGGATGGTGGAAATGATTGACTCTACGGATGATTCTCTGGCCTAGTCAAGAATTCTCTAGATTCGTTAGCTGTTATATCTAGTAAGGACAATTGTTCGATGATGATGGGTGGAAGTGGAGTGAATTGGAATACTAGTGTGCGTAGGCCAGTGTTTATATCTGATTAACTTGTGGATTCGTTAGGTTGTGGGATCTGTGGATCACAACCATAGACTCTTGGTTGTTTCGGCCCTGCTATGGTCATGTACGAAATCAAGTCCTAATCCCTAGTATCTAGTAATCGTACGCTTTCTCAGCTTCTATGTTTAGGACCAATAACTGCGTGATATTCTCAGAATATCTCACAGGGGTTCGTGCAACCTGGATCCTTAAAATAGTATCTATATCTATGAGAGTGTCTCCTGCACCTGGTTGTGGGACCAAAGGATCACAATCAAAGGTTTGTCCTCTTTCGAACCCTTCTACAGTCATGTGAATGTTTGCCTAGGGTAATCTGTAGTTTGGTTGATTTGACCAAAACATGTGTGCTTAGTCGTCTTCTATATTTAACTCTCTCAACTGAGAACTGATTAGTTGTAAATCTGTTGTTGTTTGGAATACTTGTATTCTGAGATTTTGATCTATGTCAACTATTGTTGTGATGAGGTTTGGTTGAGGCACGATTGGCTCAAATATGTATTCCCTAGTCTCCCGAGGTCCCGTGATTGTCATACAAAATAAACTATAAATCTAACTGTAATAAAGAAAATTCTAACTACGTGGAATAAAACTAAAACATATATAAATTCTATTTTTCTGAGAAACCTTTTAAGAATTTAAGAGAAGCAGCTATTTAAATGTATCTAGAAATAACAACTAAATAACAATTTAAAACAAACAAAATAACCGAGTGTAGTTATTTATCTGTGTAATTTGTAGATTTATTCTAAATAATGAAATAACTTGCTTAATCTATTTGCGAGATTATTGATCCTACCTCAGAAGTGAGGAGTGAATCATAGTTTCTCAGAAACTATCAATCCCCACAGCTTCCGTGGCAATATCAAGAATAGAATCTACTGAAGTGAAGCAATTTTAACTACTTTATTTGATATGATTATAACTAGAACTTTGAAAGCTAGAACTTGGATTCCACATAATAGTGGCGAATCCGATGGTGTATGTGATCTTGTCCCCTTAGTGTGATCTCCTCGTTCTTTTGTGTTCACGTGGATCCAGAAAAGCGTGTAATGCTAGCATCGATAGAAGTAGATATTGGGACAAGGACAGCTCAGAATGCAGACTGAAAATGTGAGTAGGAGAGGGATAGTGCAAGAGTACAGAGCTTGGCTTATGCAATTCCTAGGGGGATTTTACTGCGAGTCATGCAACATAAAGCGACCAGAACCTGAAACTATCCTATTTGAAGAGCAAAACCTGCAACTTTAATGGCTTCCTAAGCTATTCTACTCCAATGGATTGGATAAAACAACAACACCGTTTGCACAAGCTGGATATGTGGCTTACCAACAGTTGAACAATGCTAACTAGACATATAATGAACTAAACCAAGCACTCTAAGCAAAATGAAAGCTAAGTCTATTGCAAAGAGAAATTCAGAGACAAACTTTAGGGCCGGATTCGGTGAAATAACAGTACTACTTGCACAAGATGGGTATGTGGCTTACCAACAGCTGAACAATGCTAACTAAGCATGCAAGGAATTAAAACTATGGCTTCTAAACAGAATAAAATACTGAACTATGAAAATCAGAGCATGAAAGTGAATGAGGGACAGACCATTTGTTTGTGCACAAACCATTTATTTATATCTTTCATTCACCCAAAGATCAAAACCAAACTGAACTCTAAAAACCATAAACAATGGCCAAACACTATTTTAGGGGACCAATAACATAAATGCAAGCCCAAGTCGGCAAAGAAAAGCTGGTGAAACGTTGATATTTTACGTGAGTCACATCAAAGCACTTTCTGGAAAATGCGTGCAGGACCGCCACTCTGAGCAGGGCGGCGGTTACAGGACCGCCGCCCAGGCAGGGTGGCGGTTTCGTAACTGAAGGGAAAAAGGCCAAGAAAAGAGGGGAAAAGGGGAAAACAAAGGACGTGGGGGCTAAGCGGGGCATGCGGGATGTTAACGCATACTCCGAGGGCTTTTTTGAATCCCGAACACCTTGTGAGGAGACCTGTATCATCATTGGGGCAATTGTTACATTGTTCCGGCAGTACAGTACCTTACAATTTTGGGTACGTACAATGGCTCTCTCACTAACCTGCAGTGGTTCCTTTGTTTTACTTTTGGGGATTTTATTAGTTTGGCCATGTTGCATGGTTTGGGTTTTCCTTTATCTCCCCGCGGGTTTCTTGCGATTACAGTGGTATAGTTTAAGGATATATATATTTATATTTTTGGTTTTTTTGTGGAAAAGACTGGTGGTTTAGTATTGATAATGTTGTTATGTGGAAGTTCTTTCTGTGGAACTTTATTCCTAGTCCTTGAGGGTTAATATTGTTTAACCTTTGGCTTCTTCATAGTTATATAATATAGTAGTACATTTATTGTATATCTTTTGGTTATACAGTCCCTATATCCTTTCCATATTTACTAATAAAAAACTAGCATTGTCAAAGAGTGAATTTCCAAATTTGAGTTTCTATTTTTATCCCCTTTTTAAGTATGAAATTAAATTACATGCTTAAAGGAAAATATACTTGAGTGTGTAGACACACTTTGTCTTTTCTCTAAGTTTGTTTTACAAAATCTTGTTATGCTTAGTGTTGACAAGTTCCACAATGAAACCTACAACATAGAGTTTAGTTAATGCCCATGATTAAGAATTTAAATTTAACTCAAATATAAAGTGTAAAATAAATGTTTGCATTTGCATAAGAATAAAATTAAATATATGTAAGAAAGGAAGGAATACATATGTTTATTCTGTAGAGGGAGAATCTCTCATCCTTTTTGTGTTTGAAGATTTTATTTTGTGAATTTGATGAAGGATTCGAGATAATCAATCCCCAATTGTGCTAAGGATGAATTATAGTGTTAGGTGCATGCAACCCAACATGAAATTATAAGGAGAAAATAAGAATGAAATTCCTAAACACCCTGCTAAGAAAGAAGACCACGCATCAAATTTATTCAATAATTTTGATATATTCCACTTTGAGCTCAAGAGGAAAGGAAAGTATGTGTACAAAGAACTTAGCCACTTTGATAATATCCATAACTTCATGGACCACTTTGATGTATATGGATATAGGCCCAATTCTATAAATAAGGACACACAATATAAAATAGAATGAGTTCCCCCATTCCCTTCTCATGTTCCACACAAATGAGTAGAAATTGTATTGTACTGAAAAGTTGATGGAGGAAGGAGGCTTACACCCCCTAGATTCCAGAAACTGTAATAGAAATTGAATGAAGTGGAGGAGTGAAGTGCTTCATTATCCTTGTGCTGGTCTAAATAGAGTGAAATAGATATGGAACTGTGCCAAAAACCAATAATTGTAGCTGAGTATCTAAAATGGGTCAGAAAGTTGATGTAATTTCCCATAGGATAAAATGTGTGGGATGGTCAGGACTGTAAATATGGTCTTGACCAATATATACAGTTTTGAACATGTGTATTATTCTCTATATTTTTATATTTTAATGTATTTATGAGTACTTATACCTTATTTAAACCTCTATGTCACCCATAAATTCTATGTCTATTGTAAGTGTAGAATATACCTAGATGAATGCTCCATATTTTGAGATATTTGTGAAAACCATGTTGAGAACTAGGCTCAAAAGAAAATATATGTCTGAGGAGTTGTAGAGGACTGTAGGATGTTGGAGAGGTGGAAATATTTAATAACTTGTACCTAGAATAAGGAAGGTGTTTACGCATGATGAAAACCATAGTACACAAGACAAGCAATGATAGTAATATATATAAATAGTTATATGATAGCAATAGTATTATAACTGCATGTACGAGAAAACAAGTATGGAAATAGTGACATCATCTATAACAAGTATGTAAATATTGTCACAAAAATATATAAAATCACAAACATGGGATACCTATAGTTTCATAAGATAACCAAGGCTCAGATACCTGTAAACACGATAATATAAATTAAATAAGTTAGGAACTATGAATAGGAATTATGCATCTATTTAACCTTCACAAATGGATTTCACACGATGACCACTAGCCTAGGTAAGAAAAAATACACTCACATTTACTCATCCTCTTCAAGTATGATGATTTTGTAATGCATTATGCTTTATATTTCCTAATACATTTTTCCATTAGGGTATTACATCATAATTATGATCACTTATTACAAAGCGAGCAATAATTTTCCTTTTATGCTTATTTTTGATACCATAGAAAACTCAAAATTGAAAACACATGGAAACAAACATGTCACCAAATCCCTATGCAATCCCATCACTAGTGGCTAACAAGAGGTCATTGTTTAACCTCCGGCCTTTGATTCCTTCATCCTTTACTAGAATATTATCTAAAAAAGGTAGTCTTCATCACTTAGATTTTTTTTTTAGTAGTATTTTCTTCCTCTTCATTCTTCTATACTTTATCATTGGCCATGAAATTTTTTGTTTATTTTCCATCAAGTAAATCTTGTGTTATTTTCCTAAAATTTATAGATAAGTGACTAGATTGTTAGAAATAATTTTTTAAAAAATTATTTATATCTTTGAAAGTTAATCCCTACTTAAAAGAATATTTGAATCTCCTTGTAATATATGATCTATCATGTTATCCATACATCACATTTTCCTCTAGATCAATTTGGATTGTGACTACACACCATGTTACATGTTACATTTTGGAGCCTGCCAACACCAACATAATGGGATAATTCAGAAAAACTTTATTGCGAGAAAAGATAAAGTGTATCTACACACTTAGATATATTTTCCTTTTAATTATGTAATTTTCATTTTATACTTAAAGGATAGGAAAATGTAGACACTCAAATTTTTTCATTTATGCTTTGACATTTCTTATCTTGAAATTGCACACTTGTATGGATAAATGCACTCTCCTCAATCTTTACTAGCACACCCTAATATCCCTTCAATTACTTGCTTATCTTTGCACAACTCTTTTTCATCTATTTTTAAAGTTTATCTACATAGAAAACATCTAGAAAAATTCATCCTTTGACCCATGAAGTGAAACTATACAATTTACCTCATGTACAGAACCATAGGTTTCAGTAAAAAAATGACACATGTTAATTTTTATCTTATAGTATGGTTTTGGACCAAGATGCCTTGAGTTAATTATTTTTATTCCATCACATTCTTATGAACAAATATAACCCCTTAGTTATCCATTCACAACATAATAACCTTTGGAAACATATATAAGTAAGTAAATCTTACTTAATTTAAGAACCTAGCACATTAAGAATTCCTCATGTAAAAGAAAGAAAAAAAGGCACTCCAAGCTCCCTAAACTATGAAATTACTCATGTTCTTCCATCAGGGAAGCACCCTCTATAGGTCTGAAGTATCCTTCCAAGTCTAGAAGTCTTCATCTTCACTCTACAAGCAAGAAAATTGAACCTTCCCAATCATTTGGACAAGTGTGAAATTCATGCAAAGCATTTTCAAGTCTAATTACACTATGGTACATATCACATGCTACGAAAATGATGTGCATTTTGATCCTTCTTTAGAGTAGTGGTGACATCAATGATGTATAGGGGTTCATTGGTTGGCTTGGAATATTTCCACAAATTCATCCCATTTGATAGCATGAGAGTTTATGAAATCTTGAATGATATGGTGAAGCTTAAGACACCTTTCAATGAAGTTGATAATACATCGATGATAGTCACAATAAACATTCTCATCAAAATTCTTACTTTGAGGGTTTCTTATATCAACCTCAAATAGAGGAGTGAGATACATAAGATTATACTCAAGTAATTATTTCAATACAATGTGTGGGGCACAAGGTAAGTGAGTAAAATTTTGTCATGCAGGTTTGAGTTGTAACTTGGTTGAGAAACAACATTGGCAGTGTCCTTAGAAGAAACCTTATCATCATTAGTCTTACCTTTGAATGTGGATATACTTGGAAACCTGGCATTGGGTGTAGATGGATTTCTAAAAACATACTTGAGTTTGTTCATATGTAGTAACTTAGATTTGTACTCCTTAAGTGTATCACATAAATGCTCAAAAGATCAAAACTTGTCAAATAGGATGGATTCTTATAAAGGAGAAAACAATATTTGTGTGAATAGATCTTGTAGTTCACTATAAAATAATATATTAATAATTTTTGTAAGCATGTTATTATATCATAAGACATAATCATTAATAGATTCATATATCCATATCATAATTTAGACAATTGTGTACAAGAAATGTTCTCCCCAATGTTAATAAAGAACTATACTAGAAATTGAATTGCCAAAGTGGTAAAAGAGTGAAAAAAATGTGTGGGATTATTATAGAACCATTGCAATGCAAAATCCTTAAGAATCCTAGGAAATATTTCATGAGAAGCATGTTCAAAATAAGCCACATAAAAGGAGTGAATATGCTCAGCAGGGTCTCCTTTTCCATCGTAAGAAGGGATTTAGGATGTCAACAAAACTAATGGGAAAATATTAGGAAACCACATCAATTTAAATTGAATTGTGAAGTAGTTCAGTAGAATCCATATCATAAGAAGAAGTGAATATAACTTATTGTAATTTTAAGATTTGAGATTGTAATGTATGAAAAAGGGTTTTAAGGGCTTGTGTGCTAGATGAAGAAATGTGTGAACCATGAGAAGTGGATGTAGGATGTGTTGTATCAATAGTGACTACAAAAATATGTATGGAAAAAATATGAATTGAAATATTAGGTACTCCCAATGAGGTATGCATCATATATGTAGTAATATCAAATCTTGGAAAAACATAAGAGGGTTGAAACTACCCAAAAAGGGATTCTTTACTAGTTTTTTTATCACATGCAAGCTTAACAACAAGAAGGAAATTGTTGATAGGATCAATATGGTGAGGATTCTTATGAATATTTTCACAAAAATGAAATATCATGATCCAAAAAATATCAACATCAAGGTTGTAATCATGAGAATGGTCACTATTAGTTGTGATTTAATGTAATGGGACCTTATGGGCATGATCAAGCATGGATGGATTAATATCAATATGTTATGGGGAAGAATCCATGAGGCTATGATGCATACGAGTAGGAGGGGGGATCTTAATATGATAAAATGGTTGATTAGTAAACCAAACACTACGCCAAAAGGTAATACAAAGAAATCATACTCAATTTGAAATTATACATGAGAGAACTAATAATGAACAACATCACATACTTCTGAGGAAAAATAAATCCCTTTGGAAACTAGGGTTAATGTTAAGATCTAATCACAAGTTAGGTTTACCAAAATGATTTCACCTTAATTAGATTTATGTGAAATATAAAATGAGTGAAATAAGTAAACTAGAGGATGTTAGGGTTAGCAATAGAAGATTATTTTGATTAATTAACTTCCAACATTAATTACCAATATCAAAACAATACATCAATACTCATAAAACATATACTAAAATAGATAAAAACTTGAAAAAATAAGGGAATGAGTTCAAGTGTCTAATTAAAGATGATTTTTGGAAGTTATGGGAGGATGCACTAATGAAACATGAAGATTTGAACTGGATGATTCTTCATTCTGGACAGTGCAACTAGAAACCGACCTGGGGAAGGACTATACACTTCTTCCATGGTTGTTTGTGTGGTCATTTTCAAACCCTAGTTTTTAGTCATGTTGTATATCTTAATGAATAATATGAACAAAATATGAAACCCTTACCATGTGAAAGATATCATGCAAAACAAATATTAATTGTGTTATGGGAATCCCTGTGCACCGCCAACGTTGACATTACTCAAAAGAGGCCTTAAACTAAAAGTCATTCTCAACCTAACATGTGATATTTAGATGATTACAACTAGATTTAACAACCCTCTTTGACAATGCTTGATTTGAGTTGGATCTTGCTAAAAAGTAAGGGATGTTTGAGTGTTTGTGGATATGAAAGACTAATGTTTTGACCTAGTAAGAAGATTCATACCTTTAGAGGTTATTTCCCTAATGACTGTAGGCATATTAAATTATGATATTTCGGGAGCCTTGGGTATCTTTTGCAAGTTTTGGAAGTGAGTGTATCAATGTAGTACCATTGGATTTCTAGGTTAGTAAATGAGGTAGTGTTTACTTTCTTATATAGGGTTACATAGATGATTTATCACTGAAAGGATGACCCAAAGAAATTAAGACCCAAAAAATAATATGAATTTGAAAGCTCAATTGGAGAGCATGTCATCCTAAGACCACACAAGTTGGATAATATTGGATATAATGTCCTCATGAAATTTTACGGCCTTTCGCAAGGATGGAAAACATCTAATTTGAAGTATGGAACTCATCAATTGATGTTTATCTATGATTTTTACACATTATACTATCATAAGTTGATGATATGTCAATGTGTAAGGATAAAAAACTAAACAAGAGACCTTAGAATGTACTAAGAAGGAAGGGGAAGATTTTAGTTATCTTAGCAAGAGTATATTGTCAGGACTAGCAATGTCAAAGAGTGAATTTTCAAATGTGAGTGTCTATAACCAGGAAGTGAAGAATGTATTAGAGATTTGGAGATATCTATTAGATTCCATATAAGAAATGGAATAATTATCATAGAGGCCTAGAGATATAATAGTTATAGTATATGCATCCATTAAAGGTATGAGTAGAAATTAAGAATCACACATCTGTCAAAATAAATTGATTAAGTGTACCATGTGTAAGATATAAAAAAAATCAATTATAAATATAATAAGATATCATTTTGAAATCACATGTAAATAAAAACCTTGCCCTATGTGGGCCTCATATGCCCATAAATGTGAAAGGTACCTAATTAGTGTAATCTTATGACTATTTTCCCTAATTTAGAAATATATAGATGGTGTAAGTATAAAAATAGGATAATGGCATTGTTCTGGTGTGTATGAACAATGTGAGAAAATACAGATAATCCCCTTTCTGGGAAAGAGATACAAGATATAATAATATGACACAATATATGATAATCATGTCATTGTGTGGGAGAGTATATGTTAGTAAGAATAAGTGGCTAAGGGTTAGCTATGTGTAGATATCCCATGAATAAGGGCACGTGCAAGAAGAAAGGGGTTATGTAAAGAGCACAATAGGTGGAATCATGTGCGTGTGAATAGGAAGTGAAGACAAGACAATGTGTGGAGGTGCACGCATTACAGAGGAACAAGTTAGCGTGCAAGGAATCATGTATAAACATACATATTAAGGACTTATTTGTTTATGGAGAAAGGATATAAATAGGAAAGAAAGAAAGAGATGGTGTGACACATAAGAAAGGTCCAAAAATTTAAAAAAACACATGCAGACAAGGATAAAGATGACACATGTAGACAATATAAATATAAGATTAAAGCAGGATAAAGCTAAAATAGTTATAGCTCGATCTATAGTTAAAACAAGATGGAAAAAATCATGCGGCCTATTTTTAGCATGCATATTATTAGGAGTACCACATGTAAGCAGTGGAGGGAAAGTTATCACCATGTATAAATAAGTGTAGTGTTCTTGTGTTAAATATGGCCTTGTAGTATCTCCTTGAGTATGAGGTATGTGAGTTATGTGCACATATTCTAGTGCATGGATGTAACTGAATTATGGATGTAATAAATAAGTTTGTTATTTAATGCAAATTGTTTATGATGGATAATTGTATATCAGTAGCAAAGATAACTTGATCTAATATAATGGGGGTTCAAATATTATTGATCATTATTTATTTTGAATGAATTCCTTAATATATGTGTTGTCAATCTTGTATGTTATATATCCATTCATGCATGTTATAATGGTTGTGATGATCATGTTCACTCTAACCACATATTGATAAGTAAAGTAAAGGAGGGATTTGGTGGTTGCGCACACTTTGGGTGAGCGTACAGACCAAGTCTAAATGAAGTGCCAGCGCACCAGAATAAGCATTTGTTAACAAAATAATATATTTTTGTTTCGTTTCTAGGACCTCTTTTTAGTCTTCTCATCAAGATGTTGCATGCACATGGTGTTTCATTTTATTTACAGAATATTTATATTTGGATACACAACAACAAGGATATGTTTACTCAGAGATAAAACATTGGACCTAATTTTAATGTTTGAAAGTGGGTGGAATACAACCTCTATGATTGTTTATATGATACATTTTTTAGCTTCTTCCTAGTAGAATTGTACCAGTGGTTGGCATGGTACATAGACAATAAAGGTGTCCGAATAGGAAGGAAGCAAGTTTTGAGCCAGGATGATTATCAAGCACTCTATTTAAATACACCCTGGACAAGAGTTGTAGATCGTTGGTGGGAAGGTGTGTTATGAAGTTATACCTTGGAGTACATAATTTTGACATACTCATGCCCATATAAAGGAGAGTTATGGTTTTTTCTCGAGCATAGAGGATCACATTTGCGTGTGACACTGTTAGTTATTAAGATTTTGATGATTGAATAGGGAATGGATAACTTACCGATCGAAGGATAAAACCTCACTACAAGTACGGGTAGGAATCAATTTTGGGAAGGATTGCTTTGGTCCAAGTAGAAGTAAAAAAAGAGAATAAATATTGTGCATGTATAATGATGCGCGAGAGAGGGTAGTTGAAGAGACACTAAGGATCAAGGTAATATTGACGTGTGGTAGTGATGAGAACCTTGTAGAAGCTGAGGATCCATTGGATCATGTCTTTCTAGTATTGGGGAAGTGCAATAGAGTTACCCCTTCAACATTTGATAAGAGTGAGTCTTAGGAGAGAATGAGAACAACAAGCACACATTTGACCTAGCTTGGCCACCTAGCCCTTGCATAGGGTGTTCCGAATCTGGAAGTTTTTGTGGAAGATCATCATAGTGAAGGTGAGCATGAAGGTAATCAAGTATCACCATGTTGGGTAGGAGATACGTGTAGGCATACTTTATTATCATCTCAGGAGCTATAACAGATTAAGGATGTGTATATGGAAGTGAAGCAGGTGATGGTATTTAGACAGAGTTTGTTTGGTACAAATTTGGTAGGTGAAACATTAGGACAAAGTAGTGGCGTGCAACCATTTGGAAATAATCCCATTGGGGGAGCCATAAGAAATACATTTTGTGTTCAGTTTAGAACAGCTAAGGGAACACAAAGAAGTATGTCTATAGGGCCACAAGTGGCAGTAAGAGGTTTAGGAGGTTCAAAATAACCACTGTGTGGAGGAAATCCTAGTGGAGGTTTAAGTTTTATATTTATACCCACTCTAGGACAAGGGCCATAGTAACCAATACAAAAACCTCAGCAACCACAATAGCATACCCCTCAAATCTTTTTTGAGATGTCTCTTTACTTTCTAGAATATATAGGTGTGGAAGATGCAACCAAGAATTTGCATAAATGTGAACTTCTATGGAGGGATAAGAGAATAATGGTTCCACATCATAAGGAAAGTCAATTTACGACCACACTTCAGAGCTGCATGCATAGTTAGTACAGGAAATATGATCCACATTAGACTATAGTGCACTTTGATGTGTTGAGTGCTGCCTTCTTGGCTAAGTTCCATATACCTAAATTTGAGCAGTAGAGTACTAACGCATTGAAGGATATTGAACAGGGTTTGTTCGAAAGTGTTAGAGAATATGAGACATGTTTAAATACCTTATTTTCCAAGCTTTCTAATGACATTCATTAGGGTCAGTATGTGCAATGATTTATAGGAGGCTTGTTGACACCTTTCTGAAGGGTGTTATCACACAAGACATTCATTGATCCTCGCGAGGCATTGGAAACAACTTTGCACACATAAGTAGTAGGAGGTGTAGATACAAGGGTGAGTCCATTTATTGAGGCACAGATTACAGCTATGGATACTCAGTTGGAGAAATTATTAGCCAATTTGGCACATGAGATGTACAATGGGTTGTGGTGCATTGATTGTGAGGTGGAAGGACATTCGACGGATATTTTTCCATGCATGAATGTGTGTGTATTATTAATAGCTTGTGAGACTTTTCATACGAATCATGATGTCTGTAACTATCCACTTTTACAATGCGTGACTTAGAATAATGTCTCTATGTATTGTAAAAATTTTGATGTTCATACCCATGACATAAATGAATGTCACTTGATTCATCATATACATGAGGCATGTGAAACAGGGTTGCACCATAAAATTGTAGTAAGTAGCTCACATACACAATAAGGGAATAACAATGAAAGGTGTAATAATGGAAACAGAGGCTTCAGAGGTGGATTCCAGAGAAAATGTCGTGGTGGAAACAAAATTTTTACATGTAGGACATGTTATACTTATCGTTCATCTGATCATTATTAGAGTGAGTTTCTAAATAATTAGGTTTGTGTATGCTGTGGAAAGTCACACAATGTTTAATATTGTCTAGGTTTGTATTCTCACATGTGTAAGAATAACAAGAAGGAAAAAGGTGTGGCTATGATAAAAGTGGATCATATCAAGCATGAGAAATGGGTACCAAAGAATATGGTTGAACTTGAGCTCCAACCCGTCTTAATCACCACGCACATAAAGGAAATATGTGTGCATGAGAAAGGAAAGGAAAAACCACTTATCAAGAGGGAAGAGGTCATGCATGAAAAGTATCTAGAAGCAACTCAGCAGAAGGAGGTTTATCAGGAGACCATGTCTTTCATTTGGGAGTTATAAGGATAAATTCAATGCCTAAAGGAACAAGCGGGAAAAAGGGAATACATGAAGAATTATTAACTTCCTCAAAAGGGTGTTGATGATCTTAAAGATGTGTGTTGGATTCTTAGGAAGGAGAACATCTTACCCTTGTTGGGAGAGTGGTTGTGAGATAAGATGCCACACATAGGATTTGAACAAGAGTGTTAGATTCTTCATGCAAATCTACCACCACATGACCATGAGTATGACAAGGAGATCATGTTGGATGCAATAATAAGTGGTTGTATGTGAGTAATATTATTTTTGACATATGTGTATAAGTTAATGTCATCACCCTTGATGTTTGGAACCAACTGGGAATGCCACCATTACAAAAATCCTCAAATGTGTTGTATATGGTTAACAAAACAAGGGCCATGCCTTTTGGATTACTCGAGGATTCATCCATCACCATTTAGGGAGCCAAATTTATAGGTGATTTTGAGGTTCTTGAACTAGTAGAAGTAGATAACTTCCCAACACTTTTAGGACATCCATGGTGTTATGCCAATAACACAAATCTATGCTTCAACAGGTTCTATGTGAATTTTTATAATAAGGAAGAGCACATAGTGATACCATTAGATGATGCAAATATTGTGCCTTATATATAGCCTATAAATGAATAAGATCTTAATAGAATTGATGCACACATGGTGCACGACCCAGAGAATCTGTAGCCATCAAAAGAGGGTGTGCTTCACTGGTAATGTGCACAGTTCATCAGTGATATAATGAGTGTGGCATGTGATAATTGGGTCCATGGTACTTACGATATGGTTGGTTGTGAGGTCTAAGGAAGAGTTACCAGAGTCATTAGGATGTAACACATTCACCAGGTCAGTAAAACCATCCTATTGAAGTATACTAGAGAGGATACGACTGAATCATTCTTGCACACAATGTTATAATAGTGGCACAATGAGGGAGACAAGAGAAACATAATGGTATACACCTTATGTGATACATCGGCGTGATAGTGGGTTACACACAGAGACAATTTATTAGGTTGGCACAAGAACAAATAAACATTTTTATAAGATTTTCAAGGAATACTCTCCCTGCATTAATACAGGATTATGATGGAAATACCCCTCCTTTTGTACATGTTCATAACTGTGAGAGGAATGGAAGGAATTTTTGGCCATTGTGTCTTATGTTATCTGTTGGAGATCAAAATTGCACTTGTCCTAAATCACAAGAATCTAGGGATTTGAGGCAAAATGGGAATGTCTCCAAGTTGTGGGACTCAAACTGAGATAGACCTCCGAAGAAGGTCATCTTCCTCTACCTATTCCTACTACTAAAACTACTCCTACTAATTTAAATGTAGTTATCTAACTCTACCCTAACCTTCCAATGGACTAGGGTGAGAAGGAGATGCATAAAATAGAAATCCTAAACTAGAGAAGGTGATAAAACCAAAAATAAGGGGAAAGATACTTTTGAAGGAGAGAATATGGGAGAAAATGATGATGAAGAGGGACAAAATGAAAGCCACAGTTCAAAACCAAATCCAAGTTCCCATTTTAATGACGCACTATAGATATGGATTATGTAACAACACACATACAACATGTCTATGAGTAAATGAAAAGGCAAGGAAATGCAATGAAATACCAGCTAAGGCATAGATGAGCCATAAAACTAGTAATTTTATTACTTGAAGATTGTGCACAGATCATTATAATGAAGGAAGAAAATGTAAAACATTCACAAAGTTGTGATCTAAGGCATGTAACTCTAGAACACTTATGCACCACAAAGTGATTCCCTAACATTCCCAAAGTATCCAACACTAAAACAAGGCATCATTTTACAATATATAGAGAAACGAGAGAAGAAGGATAGGAAAATAGAGGGAAATTCGAATTCCTCCTTCCACCCACTAACCATTTTCATTAATTTCTCTAAAAATATTTGAGAACCTTTGAAAATCTATTTCCCTGTATCTTTTTCCTTATTGAAGAAGAAATGGGCACCCATACTACATTAAATTTTGGTGGTTGCACCACCTAGACCAGTCCTTTTTCATGCCTAGACTTCTATTTTCTCCAAATTTATTATCGTGTATTCCATTTTAACCTACCAAATCACACCAAAATAAGATTTTGATTATGCCAAGTTGAAGGGCTCAAGGAGAGATTTCCAACGATATAATTTTTTGTGATTTGGAGCTCTAGATCAAAAGATATGGCCTCTTGAAGATTTTCTTGTCAGAAGGCACAAGAATTTGACACATGACAACCTCTGATTGGCTTAGGAATTGACCTCTACCAATGTGTGTTTGTTTCTCTTTTTTCCAAGTGTATACCTCTTATTGGTTTGTAGTATCAGGCTTTCTCAGAATGTGAAATGCTAACTAGTGAAATAGCTCCACGTAGCTCTTCACATCCAAACCTTTAAGTCCGAGGACTTAGAAACTTTTAGCTTTGAATTTTTTTCCACATTTCCCATTAACCTCATCTCACTTTGCAAACCCGATGAAATATGACCTGCGATTAATTCCAAGGACTTGGATTCTAGATGAGCCAATCTCTTAAGGAATTTCTAGAATGATGACATGTGTCCTTCCTTGACCGTTGATCTTTAGAGACTTGTTGGAGATGCCTACCTCTAATTCACCCACCTACCTCCATTTGATTTAAGAGATTTTATTTCTATTGCATATAGGAGGTTTAATATTTCTCCAATGATATAAGATTTACAAAGATCGGATCATGGGATTGAAAATTATATCTATTTTTAGCTCCAAGCGGAAAATTACCATTTCCCTTTGTTACGCGGATTTCCTCTTAGTTTCATGCGGCTTTGTGCTTCCATGGATTTCTTCCAGGTTTCCACAGATTCTTTTTTTAATTTTCCGTAGATTTTTCTTGTAGCATTCTGTGGCATACTCAAATCTTTCCACGGATTTTTCTCCTTTGGTTGTGGTTTTCTTAAAACCTCTATTGAATACTAATCAATTTTTAAGTCCATACTTACTCAAAGTTGTTCAATTTTGTAAGGGTGAAAAATTGGACAACATTATCATTGATTTTGAATTTCATTTATTTAAAAGAGTTTCATGGTGTCATATGAGTCTCCATGAGGTGTTATCCAAGGTCAAACATGAAGTTTGATTGGTAGTGTCTAGGTTTGGTAAGTTGTTATGTTGTCTTTGTGCATGGTCTATCATGAACAGTCATGGTATGAAGCCCCAAATATGTTCAAAGGTCCTCATGTGGTTTATCATGGTTAGTATTATGTGGAAAAGGTGTCCAAGTTTCTGCAAGTGGTCAACAAGGTCAATTCATGTGTTATCATGGGTTGAAGTGGTCATTCTAGGCCTATTCCTTGACCTAGTGCATGGTGTATGGTATAGAAGCATGAGATATGGAGTAGGGTAGTCTGATATGATCATGGTAAATGTACTATTATGTTTCATATCATTTATATGATGAGAGTTAGGTCAGTTTTGAGTTATTTAATGCATGTTTAGGGTCATGTGAAAGAAAGATTATGAAGAGTAGTCAAGAATACACAGGTAATTCATGTTGGTTTGAGAGATTCAGGTACATTTTAGAAAGGAAGTGAGTTGGTACTATTAGAGGATGTTTTCATTATGTTTCATGCCAAGCTTTAGGTCAAAGTGGAGAATATTTTGCATGTTATGTGATTTTTGGCAAAATCGAGTTCTAGAGAAGGTGAAATTAGCTCGATGTCATCTTGTGTTGCTCACCCACTAACACACACTTTTCATGGGATCCTATGAATTTTTAGAATGATTTTAAACTAATTTAAGATTGTTTTTCAAAAATAATGAGATGGTTTTATGTTCATACTTTTATGAACGAATGTTAAGAAGATAAGCTACTTTAAAACCCTAGTTAAACCCTCATAGCAAAGTGATATGCAATATTTTCTTAGTATGGTCTCCAAATGGATTGGTAATGTAAAATGTATGCAATATGGTTTTAGAGGATTATCTAAGGCTCGTTTTTTGGTGGTTTGATGTTCTAGTTATTTCAAAAAGTGAGATAAAATCCCTTGTGTTATGGAGATTTGTAGTTTCAGGACTGAGATGGAAGCTTCAGGATGAAAAGTGAAATGTTCTAGAATGCTTAGGAGATTTTATAGACATCCATAAAAATTTCTTGGTATGTTTCTTAAATAAAATTTAAGATACAAGTATTCAAAGTTTCCCTACCGATTTTGGACTTAAGGGCTAAAAGCTAGTCATTTTGGTTTTAGATGAGTTTGATTGTTTTTCATCATGGAGAAGCATTTTATGGACTAGGATAGTTGGTAGAATCCTATCATGATGTGTTGGATTTATTTATTTTATTTGGAGTGAGAGGTTTTCAATTTAAGACCTAGTGGCCTAACTATACCTATTAGGCATGCTCGAGAAGGTGATTGAAACAGGTGTGCTTGGTTGTTTTTTTTCAAATGACATATGTTTTTTAGTGCTTTATAATTTTTTTACAAGTTACCTTTAAGTGTTCCAGGTAATTTTTTAGCTTGTAAGTGGTTTTGAAGTTTTTTGAGCATGCTTCTCTCAAGACTAGTTCTTGAGTCATGTTTTCCAGTTTGGAACAGATTCAGAGATTGGCTTGGTTAAAGAACTTGCACTATGATTTGGAGCTTGAAGTGAGTTGTTACAGAAATTATATTCATATACCTTTCCAATGGCATATTACTTGAGCCTTGATGATGAGTTTTTCTATGAAAACTAATTATTTCTTTAGGATTTTTTTATGGGTACTTGAAGACCTTGTTGGGGTTTCCTGCTTCTTGGAGTGTTTCATGGTGGAGATGGAAGTTGTAAAACTTTAAAATCTTGTTGGTGATGTTGAGAGATTGTTCCTAACTTTTATAGAGCTTATTGTGTCTTGACAAATCAATATTATGGCCTTGGAGCTTGGAATGCTCATTTTGGACTTGTTTGAGTAGCCTTATGCTAAGTGGTGTGTTTAGGCTATTGGCGACCCTTGAGGTTCCTGT
Organism: Taxus chinensis; assembly: GCA_019776745.2. Taxonomy (NCBI): domain Eukaryota; kingdom Viridiplantae; phylum Streptophyta; class Pinopsida; order Cupressales; family Taxaceae; genus Taxus; species Taxus chinensis. The sequence continues at coordinate 150,074,122 of CM034154.1, forward strand.
TATTCATATTTATCCCCCGGGGAAAAATATTGGATCAAAACAACCCCACACTGAAAGGACCTGAGAAATCACATTCATATCCTACAAACATATTGCAAAGGGACTATATAATGAAAAAGACGGGGTCTGCGAAGGTCAAACAACCCTGTGTGGGAGAAATCCAGAAGATAGCTCTATCGAGCGTATCTGGGGCTTAAATCCATTCTACAGGTTTCAAGTAGGCTCAGAAATAAAAATGAAGGGTCAGCGAAGGAGGAACAGTGTCAAAGGATCCAGGAGCAATTGAGGGAAGAAATGGCAAATATCCAAAGTCCTCGGGTTCAAAACAGTTCAGAACAAGTCTAGAAATCAGCTAGGTATGGAGTATGTTACGGAAAGAGCCACGTGTCCAAGTGGCACTTCTCCAAGAGTGAGCCCAAGAAAATAATCTCAAATGATAATCATGCTTCCATGTGTCCAGAACCCTAAAAGTTGTGTGACCGTTGGAGAGTCTCTGGCTAGACAGGAACGTGCCCAGTGTTGGCTCGGCATAAATCCAAGATGGAATTCAAAGGTGAGGACTCAAACTCGTGCCATCCCTCCACGTAGAAAATGGTCAATAGAGGTCAAAAGGAAGACAGGGAGGGCCTAAAAAAAGGTTAAGTATAGAAATATTAACGGAGAGATCCATGTATCGGAGCGGTGCTTCTCTAAGGGTCAGTCCAAGAAAAGAATCTCAAACGAGCGCCAGTTCGCCACATAGCCCTGGGCCCAAAAAGGAAGGGAGAGGTCGTTGAAAATTCCAAAGACATACGGAGGCTTCCAAGTGTCAACTCAACACTCCTCCAAGGGAAATATTTTGATCATGACTTTCAACAAGCGCAGAGCCTCCACACATCCAGTCTCGAAAAGGGGACAGAGTCAAGTTGAATAGTCAATGTATGGTGGCAGACTAACAGAGAGCACCAATTTTCTAAACAACGCTAATTCAAATATCGAATTGAGACAAGGTTCTCAAACAAGTGACAAACCACCGTGTGTCCCCGGTTAAGGAATATGACCCCACCGAGCAAAGAGCTTAGCTGAGAAACAAATAAATTAAGCAAACCAGTGAAGAAAGCCACGTGTCATCCCCATTCCATTCAAAGAGAAAAATATAGAGGCCACCTTTAGAAAAACGCTAGCCCTCCATGTGTCCCATGGAAAAAAGGGGGCCCATTTTTTCAAACTGGTTTTCCCACCCTGTTGTATGAACCCAATACAAACTTCAAAGGGGCATATCTTTTGAATCAAGGCTCAAAATATTGCAAATCTGGCACCATTGGAAAGATCTTGGCTTTGCCTATGCCAGGGAGATCTGAAACTTTAAGTTTGGTGAGGTTAGGTAAAGGAAAAATGGAGAAAACATCTTTAAGGCCATTAATGTGAGATCAATTTGCCTCAACAACCAGATCATATTCGATCTGCTCTACTGTTTCCTTATTCTTCGAGGTGCTGAACCAGAGACTGATGTAGTCAAGACAAATTTGGGGCCATATTTTATAGGAGGCATTAACAGAAGTGGTTGAATTCGACCTGCTTTTCCCACTTCTCTCTCTCTTTTCTCTTTCTAATTGAATCTATAAATACAAGGGTGAGACTCATTGTAAAGGGTTGGACATTCTTCTGTTTTACAGGCTCCCCTTTTCTTCTAGCAAAGGAACTCATGGAGTTTTCATACCTTTTGTCCATTTTGTAATGCATTGTATCAATCTGCAGAGCAATAAAACATGTCTTTGATCGGTTTTATATCCTCTATTTTCTCTTTTGCTTTCATTTGGTCTTCATTATAGATCTGGTTATCTGTGCTTGGTTATTTTATGCATTTTGTTGGTTTATGTCTATTAGCAAAACAAATGTTCATCATTCCTTTAGTGCATCACCTTATAGCTTAGTTTGATTTCCTGGATTCCTTTTATCCATGTCTCCTTGGTAAAAATTAGATTAGGTTTAGGAATAGGCCCTCTGCAAGTTTCATGCATGCACCTAAATAGAGGAATAGGAACCACCTTTAACCTGGAGAGTTTTCTCATTTTCTAAGTCCCACACTTTGGAGAAAACTCAATGTTATGCAGATCACACCAAATGACTTCGCCTTAGAAAAGCATATCTGACTATTCATTTGGGGGTGCTGTAATTTTGCACTAACAGTTTTGGCATGCTTGGTGGGACTAAGAAGTCTCCATCTTTATTACAGTAAGGTTAATGTGCACTTGTTGTGATTCTAGTTTTTAAGAAGCTCTTAAAAACTGCACATCTGGAGACTCTAAAAGGGAAATAATCCACTAGTTCCAACAGTCCAAGTTTCCCAAGTTAATGAGAAGGATACAAACAAGGTCTATAACAAGAAAGGAAGGATGGTTTGTACACATACACTTGTCTCCAAATAGAAGGAGAAGAAGAAGAGCCCAGAGGTATCCATCTCCTCCAAATATAGTCTTATCAACACCTCATAGTAGGCCATTTTTTCAATCAAGAAGGGTACTCAGGCTGATCAGGATGGCACACCTACAACCAAATCCAGGTTCTAGCTTTCAAAGTTCTAGTTAGAATCATATCAAATAGAGTAGTTAATTGCTTTATTTCAGTTAATTCTACTCTCGATATTACCAGGGAAGCTGTGGGGATTGATAGTTTCTGAGAAACTATGATTCACTCCTCACTTCTGAGGTAGGATCAAGAGTCTTGCAAATAGATTAGATAAGTTATTTCATTATTTAGAATAGATCTAAAAATTGCAAAGACAAATAGCTATACTCGGTTATTTTGTTTGTTTTAAAGTTGTTATTTTAGCTTTCAATTCTAGATATTTTAAATAGCTCCTTTCTTAAATTCATAAAGTTCATCAGAAAACACAAAAAAATAGAGAAACCATATATGCTATAGATATACTTCACGTAGTTAAATTTCATTTTGCTGCAGTTCGTTCTACATTGTTACTTTTGTATGACAATCACGGGGCCTAGGGAGCCCAGGGAATACGTATTCAAGCCAATCATGCCCCAGCCCAATCTCATCATGGCATTAACTAATATAGATCAAAATCTTAGGATCCAAGTCTTCCAAACAACGATAAGCTTGCAACAAATCAATTCCCAGTTGAACGGGTTAAACATAGAAGACAACCAAGCACACACCTTTTGGTCGAATCAACCAAACTACAGATTTCCCTAGGCAACATCCATATGACTATAGAAGGACTTGAAAGAGAACAAACATTTGGTTGTGATCCTTTGGTCCCAGAACCAGACGCAGGTGATACTCTCATAGACATAGATACTGGTCTAAGAATTCAGGTTGCACGAACGCCTGTAAGATACTCTGAGAAGATGGCACAATTACTAATTCTGAATATAGAAGCTAAGAAGGCATATGATTACTGGATACTAGGGATCCGCACATGACCATAGCAGGTCCACAAAAACCACGAGTCTACGGTTTTGACCTAAAAATCCCACAACCCAACGAGCCCATAGGTGAATCATACATAGACACTAGCCTACGTACATTAGTATTTAGATCCACTCCACTTCCACCTATAATCATCAAACAGTTATCCTTGTTGGACATAGCAGCTAACAAAGCTAAGGAATTCTAGACTAGGCCAGAGAATCACCCATAGAAATAACTATATCATCCATTCATTTTATGACCCTGTCCAGAGGCATACACGAAACTATCCCAGGTCATTTTCCACATATTCCACAACCTATAGATCGAATCACGCCAGAGCTCAATATTGATTGGAGCCTTCGAGTAGTCATCCTTGCTGATCGATCTATCACACCAGTTCAAATTAGGAGGGCCTTCCTTGCCTTAGATTTGCAAGTTCCACTAGTGCGTATTGAAGACATTAGATTGCCTAACTAGTTTTTCTGCATCCCATACATATTCCATCCCCACCGGCTGTCTCGGCACGACCTCGGGAGGTCGGGTGCGAGGAAGAGTTACTTGTAGATTCCCATGCTCACTTGTCACTTTTCCATCATACAAAATTGGTGAACCTGACGTGAAATAAACATTTATTTCATCTTACTTACCTCGTTAACTATCATTTTCCCTCCTTCCCATTATTCTGCGGGTATTCATATACCCCCTGAATATGTCAGGATTTGATGCATATGGCAGGCCCCTCTTAGGCCTCGAGGCATACTATGCCCAACAAAAGAGACAATCATCACCCTCACTCTCAGTATGGGGTGACAACTATTCAGATAACCAATTATCAACACAAACTCCAAGGATCAGATATAGCTCATCCTTCCAAAAAGAGGAGTTGGATCAACTCGCTCAAACACAAAAAACAGAGCCTTCAGGCTCGAATAATATGATGTTCACCAGAGAATCTGGTTCATCTCCTCAGGTACTACTTAGACCACAAATTAGTAGGCAATCAGACCCATACTAGGTTTTAGATGATGAACATTCGGTATATTATGCCAGGAATGAACAATGCTCTCGGAGTATGTACCCACCCGTAGGAGGTTTACAAACACAACCTAAAATCCCTTTCCAATAAAATACCTCCATACCACGTCATATAGGAAATGCCCTCGGGGAAACTTGGCAGGGCAGCAATCAGTTCATAACAGGATATCACATGCCTAAGCAACACCATGATATACAACAAACGCCGTCAAGGCAAAGTATTGTGACTTCACCAAATGAAGTCATTTCATCTCTAGTAGAAAAGGTTAGGGAGTTAGAACTTACCCAAAAGGGGCCAAATCCTCAATTCATGCAAGCAGGAAGCTCCAATCCTCCACACCATCCTAGCCAAGTAGAACTCCTCACCGGAGTAGGCACGTTAGGCATGACTCCTCAATATTGAAAACAAACGCCAACTAGACCCACCATCTCTAACACTGTTCCTCCTGGTCTAGTACAAAATAATCCATTCCTGGACAGTACCCCGTCATACTTAAACATGTACTCCAAATCACCACAAGGGGATATGTTATCCTCTCCCGGAATGTTTTCACAAACACAGGTGTTCCCTTATGCCCCTACTAACGCATACGCTACGCCATATCAACAACCCATTCCACCTTCACTCCCTCAGCAAGTACCATCAATGGTCGAAACATATGCGATAGGGACTTATTCAGAATATTTGAAAGAGCCCTTAGAGTTCACCATACGAAGCGTCATGCTTCCAAGACCTGTTCCCGACTTGCCCAAATACAAAGGTGAGGGAGATCCAAATGCGCATATCAAAGCTTACGCTACAACCATTTGAGAACTACTCCCATGGGATGGGGTCGTTGCTAAGATAGTCCCAAAAACCTTGGAAGGTATCGCTCTCGATTGGTATTATAGAATACCTGAGGCTTCCATACATTCATTCAAACAACTCATGTCAAAGTTCATCAAGGCCTTTGACATGAACAAACTATTAAGGACAGGAATCAGGGAAGTCTTACACATCAAGCAAGAACACAATGAATCTATCGCCCATTTCATCCAGAGGTGGTGTACAATTCTTTATTCATCGGAAAGTGCTCCAAACATGGATTAGATGGAACTATACGATTTATTCCTTCATTCTCTCAGCAGAGAAGTGAAGGAACAAGTCCATAAGTTTCCACTAAGGACTTACGATGAAGTACTTGAGATCTCTCTTTGAATAGATCAAGCAGTAATTGACAGTGGTCGCAAAACGTATGGAACAAACGGGAGGTTAATCACCTCCAACCATAACACCCCAACTTATCCTACTACCACGAATGTCAATCAATGACATAAAATCCTTAATAAAAATCACGGCATAACAACGGATGGAGTAACCGACCATTCTAAGAAGGTAAATGTTGTCAATACTCCATCACAAATGAAACAACCAACGAAATAAAAACTTTACCCCGACAATCAATACAGTGGATTTTAACCATCCACAACAACAACAACAACAACAACAACGGAAAAATCCCATACAGGGTCCAAGCCAAAGATTCAACTAGGTACCAAAACCAGAATTCAAACCAAAGTCAGCAAACGCAAAATTTTAATAGACAACGGTTTGATCAAAATTTTGGGTCACAATACGCGCCAAACCAACAAACTAGGAGTTACAATCCTAATTCGTATTGTGGTTTCCAAAAAATTCAGGGCCATGACACTAGAACGTGTTGTGACTACAATAAATTCATGCAACACTTGCCAGATGAACAAAGACAACTTTTCATGGATATGTTCTTGGCAGATCCTACATCACCAGCATCAAATACTTTTTTAGGGGCAGTTTCTCCTCAAAATGCACCCCTGAAGATATTTAATGATCCACTCCCAAATCATGAGAATAACAGGCTAAATCTAACTGGGAACAACAAGGGTGTAATGATAGGAAACAATGATCATGAAGCCTCGACCTTGCTAAATCCATTAGTTGCGCCACAACTAGGAAGTCAGCCACGACCTAAGGTAGTCGGTTTAGTGGAGTTAGACGCTAAACTACCCATTGAAGCTATAACAAGGACACGAGAGTATTTCTCTTAGCCAAGTCCAAGCCACCTGCCAGAGGTGGATAACATCCAACAAATAATAACAAAACCTATGGGTGCCTATGATTTAATTAATGACCTAACAAAAACCTTCTCGTACATTTCATTTTTAGACTTACTAAAGAACTCTCCTGCCCATAGGGCTGCTCTTTTAGAAGCATTAGGTTTAGGTCATTTAATTAACATCACTCCACCTCCTAAAACACAGGTAAATCATATAGACTTTGATTTTCATCCTCCGGGGCAGGCGGATAGGGATGTCGAATTCATATTCAAGATAAACAAAATGCCGACAGATGCTGAGATCACACGCCGAGGTGATCCAGCCCTGCATTTACAAGTATGGGTTTATAACAACTATGTAAAGCATGCAATGATAGATGATGGGGCAGCAGTTAACATAGTCCCCTTCTCTTTCCTTCAAAAGCTAGGGTAAGGAGAAACCAATTGTTCCACAACTAGAAACACACTAAGGGGCTATGATAGCCTTAAAGCCACCTCGGTTGGAACTATAATATTACCCGGTCACCTTAGGACCCAAAACCATCTTGACTGATTTTTATATTATAGATCGGGAAACTAACTATAATATGATCCTCGGCTGACCATGGATACACTGCATGAAGGCAATCCCTTCTACGCTATTTCAAGAAGTAAGGTTTTTACACATAGGAAAGGTATTTATGGCCAAAGGTGATCCAAAACCATTCGATATACACCTAGCTGACTTAAAGAAAATACCAAGCATGCACTCGGAGTTTGAACTCCAAACAAACCAACTTAATAAACCTATCAACACAAGACCAAAAGAAAAGTTGGTACCTACGATAGATCTTGAAACTATGAGCCTAGCTAAGGCAACTCCAACCCCCAAAAATGAGGCTAACACTGTAGAAACAGTATCATTAGGAACTACTGCAAAAATCATTGAATTAATAGAACAATATCTACCAATGTTCTTACCATTTGATTCTATAGGCGTGGGTTATTTCTTGGGTGTCGATTCTCTCCCAGCGGTAGATCTCTGCATGGTAGAGGTAGAAGATGTTAACACAACAAATGTCCCAACATCTATACTCCCAGCTAAATATTAGACTCTCCATTTTGATGGGGCTAGATGTCATTATGGAGCTGGGGCAGGAATAATCTTTACTTCTCCCGAGGGGAAAGTCCTACCATTTGCCTTTAAACTAAATTTCTAATGCACAAACAACGGCGATGAGTACGAAGCCCTCCTCCTTGGCCTCATCTTAGCTAAGATAATCGGTGTTGATAACATTAGAGTCTTAGGAGACTCACAATTGGTATCAAACCAAGTCTTTGAGATATATGAAACCAAAGCCGAGCACTTACAGCTTTACAAAAAAGTTGTATCAGATTTAAGCAAGGAGTTTGAATTCATATCAATTGAAGCAATCCCGTGAGAGAAAAATCTTCTCGCTGATTCAATAGCAACTTCACCATCACGTTTTACTCCAAGCAATAATTTAGAGGATACCCATTTCATGATATCCCTTTTTGATGAACCATTGATAAAAACAATGACAAATTCTCTTTTAAACAAAAATGAAAACAAATCTACTACCCTAGACCACATTGATAGTGATATGGCCACTCTGAGTTATTTAAACACCTATGCAGCATTACATCTCTTCTATCATATGATAGATTTGTCCTTAATCCCGCATTCGTCTTCCTACTTCGGAAATCCCATGATGGAGCTTCCCTAGCAAATAGAACCTAGCGTATAGACAGTAGAAAATGGGGACGACTTGGATTTATCTCCAGCCCCACTTAAGTTTGAAGAAGGTAACACCTCTTTGATTGGAGAAATAATTGATATTAACATCAGAACAGAAGATGAACCAAGGATATTAAAACTAGGATCCTCGTTAACCCTAGAAGAAGTAGAAATACACACTCAGATCCTCAAAGAACATCAGAAGGCATTTGCATTTAATTATAAGGAAATGACAGGGGTTGCACCCCACATTGTGGTGCATAACCTTGTCACTAAATCAGATGCAAAGCCGGTTAAACAAAAATCAAGACCCATGAAACCCAAGGTAGCTCTCATGGTGAAAGAGGAGGTAGTAAAACTCCTCCAAGTAGGATTCATCAAACCAGTCAATTACTCCCAATGGGTATCTAATATCATTCCCGTTCTCAAGAAGAATGGGAAGATACGCATCTGCATAGATTTTTGAGACGTCAACAAAGCGTGTCCTAAAGACAACTTCCCGTTACCCTCCATTGATGTTATTGTTGATGCAATGGCTGGATTTGAACTTTTGTCTCTCATGGATGGATTCTCGGGATACAATCAAATAAGAATATCTGAACAAGATCAAGCTAAAACCACGTTTATAACTCCTTGGGGAACTTATTGCTATGTTGTTATGCCATTTGGTCTCAAGAACGCTAGTGCTACATACCAGCGAGCTATGACATATATATTTCATGATCTAATTCATAAAATCATGGAATCCTACGTAGATGACTTGTTAGCTAAAGCCAAGAAGCGTTGTGACCATCTAGAAGTACTCTGCATCATTCTTTCACGACTGATAGAATACGCAATCACGTTAAATCCAGAAAAATGTGTCTTTGGTGTAACAGGAGGGAAGCTCCTAGGTTACATCATATCATCACGAGGGATAGATGTTGACCCAACCAAAATTCAGGCTTTCCTCGAAATGGTCCCACCTTCGGATGAATCTGGAGTCAAGTCATTTCTCAAAAAAATTGGTGCAATCCGGAGATTCATCCCAGACTTAAGCTTCGACATCCATCCAATCAACAATCTGCTCAAGAAATATTATAGTATTGACTGGACCGAATACTGCAATGAAGCTTTTGATGCAGTTAAGCATTTCCTATTGTCACCACCTACGCTAATGCCACCTAAGCTAGATCGCCCGTTAATTTTATACTCACAAGCTACCAATGTCTTGCTAGCCTATATGCTGGCTCAAGAAGACAATGACAAGAGAGAACGTGCGATTTATTTCATTAGCCGAACATTTCTCAACTATGAAACACATTATACACAAGCAGAACGAGAATGCCTCGCCATAGTCTTTGCAACCAAATGCCTAAGACATTATATGCTAAATCAAGAAACAAGGGTCATGGTAAAAACGGACGATTTACGAACTTTTCTCACTGCAAGGGTCCTTGTCTAAAAAGGCTAGACATTTTATAACCTTAATGGGAGAATTCGAATTAACTGTTTGTAAATCAGAAGTCCGTTAAGGGACAAATCATTGTAGATTGGTTAGCTGATAACCCATTAGATGGAGGTGATTTAGTAAATCTGGACTTTCCAGACGAGTGCGTATACTACATCGAAACCTGACCTTCAATCTATGAGTGTCCTTTGTACACAGGTATCATTAATTATATCATGTACCATACGTATCCAGAAGGGGCTACACCATAACAAAGAAGGCAGTTACGTATTATCGTAGCTAAATACATCATTATAGAGCAAGTGCTCTATCGGAAAGCATTCGATGGAATGCTTCTAAGATGTGTCAACACAGAAGAATCCAAGAAGATTCTCCATGAATCTCACAGTGGAATGTGTGGAGGCCACTTCGGTGGCCATGCCACCACTCATAAAATACATCGAATGGGATATTTCTAGCCCACTCTAAAACACGACGCGGTAGATTTTGTACGCAAGTGTCATAAGTGCCAAGAGTTCTCCCATGAGATCCACATGCTGGCATAAGATCTACAACTGATTGCTACTTCCATGGCCCTTTTCCACATGGGGCCTATATTTAATAGGGAAATTCTCCCCCTCGTCTACAGATGGCCATAATTTTATAATCACGGCCACCGAATATTTTACCAAGTGGGTAAAGGCTATGCCTCTTACTATTGTACCGGGTTCTGTGATCACCAAGTTCATCTTGAACCAAATCATTTCAGGTATGGTATCCCACAAGTCATTATCTCAGATAATGGAACTTCTTTTAAGAATGACGAAGTTCGCGAATTGTGCAATAAATTTAAAATAAGCCATCATACGGCTTCCTTGTATTACCCTCAAGCCAACGGACAGGATGAAGCGACAAATAAAACACTAAAACTCATTCTCCTTAAAACAGTGAAAGAAAACAAACGAGATTGGCACTTAAAGTTATATCCGACCTTATGGGCCCATCGAACCTCAATAAGAACACCGACGGGAGCAACTCCTTTCTCACTAGTATTTGGGGTAGAGGCAGTTCTCCCACTTGACGTTGAAATACCCAGTCTCCACATTTCATTACAAGGTATTCTGGATGAAGACGCTTACAGAGAAGCATGTCTCTCCCTAACTAGAAAGCCTAGATGAAGCTAGGTTAGATGCTGAATAGTGGCACAAAGCCTATGTTGACTGGATGTGCCGGTAGTATAACAAGAAATTCTATGAACGTGACATATATGAAGGTGATCTAGTTCTAAGGCTAGACAACTGGATCGATAAGAAAACTAGCAAAGGAAGGAAGTTCCGACCCAAATGGTTGGGCCCATACCGAGTCATGAAGGACTATGAAAACAGTGCATACCTCTTATGTATGCTAGAAGGTGAGGAATTTGGCGAAATAGTTAATTCCCTGCACCTCAAGCGGTTCTACGCATAAGTAGCTAGCACTACTTATAATTGTATCTACATTGCATCTTCATATAGGTTAGGATCATTTTTTCTTCTTGTTTCATACACAAATTGTGATCAAGAAATTCATTCTCAAATAAATTCATTACAAACTCATGATGTTGTTGGCATAAACACTCTAATCATACTTCTCCATTTTCATGATATCATCAATTTATCTCGGAATCATTTTATCAAATAAAGCTAAACATGACAAAGTCTTAACAGTAACTATGTCAAGATCTGTAGGTTTATTCTCACTTTTGGTTTCTTATTAGGATAGGTGTCTTGCCTATGGTCTATTCTAGAAGCTTCACAATGTCACATCTATCCCATATGTATATCTCTTTGGAAATAAGAACATACTGACATTTTACTCAAGTAAGCAAGTCAAACATTGATCAAACAGAAAATTTTAATTTTACACATTTCCTTGCCCCACCAACCTTTGGTGATGAGCTTGCATCTCTTACTAGTGATGTAGGGTTGGGAAAGGATGGAAATGCCCTTACTCGCCTATGCTTGTCCCACGGTGATAAACCCACAATTCTTATTAGTAGCGTGGGGCAAAGTGTAGGGGGTCCTCTTGATAAACGAATGCAAAAGGTCATACACAAAAAATTCAAACCTTGAAGCTTTGAGTCAAAAACAAATGAATCAAATGTTCAAAATTTCGAGAGAGTTAAAATCCTAAAAACCCAGATTTTGTCTACTATGTGGCCATCTACGGATCTAAGTCTGGATAAACCGCAAAGCAATTTGCATCCAGAACTATGAAGTCACTCGAGTGGAGTGGGCTTGTGGTATCCTAATTTGGTTCTGCCAAAGCTTTGTCTGTCTTTCACCAATATCATGTCAACACATCTCATAACTTGTGCCCTTCCCAACTCTCAGTGATAATCCCTCGCATCTTACTAGTTGCATGGAGTTAGGGGTAGGGGCAGGTTTATCTATTCATCATACCAGTTTATATTCATCACTTTGCCAAAACAAATATGAAGTGTTCAAAATTGCTTACAGAAACTAAGATTCAAAATCACATTATATCTACATATCAGCATCATGAAATATAAAAATAAAGTCAAACACTTGCATCATTTGTTCTCCATTACATACATTCTAAAAAGCATGCATACATACATCGTAATCTACATAAGGAAACTGGAAATGGAAATTAAGCCATGAATGCCAAGGGTTTGATCCAGAACAAATATACATATATATAAATGTCAACATTTCTGTACAATGCCATCATGCACTAAGCATGGTCAAAATGCTCAAAGAGCCCTGGATATACAAAAGAATGTATCATACAACATCTAGGAGAGCCAACAGGCTTCTCAATCCCTACGAGACCCCTCTGATGGCACATGCCCATGCCTAGGACTCTGGCTACGCCGGCGCTCTAAGTACATGGAAGGCTCAGGATCCCAAGGGGCAGCCGCAGTCTCACCACGAGAATGGCTCCTCATCAAGTGCTTGGCCGTCCTATACCCCACTAACTCCGTGCGGAGAGTCGATACCATCCTGGCCACATGCCAGACTGGGGCAAAGACATCAGTATGTCTACCAACGGCTGAGGGCTCCCCAACATCCACGGACAGCTCTGTGTGGGTCTTCTCCATAGGGATCATCAGGGTATCAGTGCATACCCTATGAATCAAATCTCACCACTCATCTGCGGTCTCTATAAACAAGGGAGAAAAAAAATTAGAAACCAAACAAGAAATTAGAAATACAAAATAGCAACTAAGGAGATCCTAACTAAAAACAAACATTAAAAGGAGAGAGGGTAACTTACTTGGATCACCAGGCCGTCAGGATGGATCTATAGGATCAGCACTTGCCACAGATGCCACTGCCGACTGAGGGGCTGCTCCTATGGCTAGAGCAACGTAGTGCCCCGCAACAAACTCATCCTCCCCATGGCCCTGGGAGAGTGGTTCCTCTGAAACTAGAGTCACTCTCTCTGCACTCTAGTCGGCCCTCTCTGCTTGCATGATATCCTGAGTATCATGCCACTCAGGATCACTGCCCTCAGTCTCCTCCTATGTCTCTACCCCTGTAAACTCCTCAGACTCAAAGTCTATGTCAATGGGGTAATCACTGCTATGGGCAGGACCAGCAAAAATCTAAAGCAAGGGTGCCTGAGGTGCACCGGCTCTCCCTATGGCATGTACTATCCTCCTAGCTGTAATAGGAATGCCAGGAGTAACCATTGTCCAACCTTGGCCTCTAGGCCCCCCTCTGGGCCTCTCGAACTAATCTATATACCGTCGCTACTAGGGGAAGCATGCCCACATAGGGTAGGCCAAACTGTCTGAGGAACTCGGCCAAAGGGGTGTATCTCCACTCACCCCACTCTATCAATAATCTTCCCTGTGTTGGAGCAGGAGATCAAGGTAAGAGCCTCCTCACCCCATATATCTGCCATAGTCTGATATGGTGTGGCCTCCATGTCGACAGTAGTAAGAGAAGCAATTAGCTGATGAGGTGCTTGAAGCACCGATATATCTGTCCATCTGGCTTCCCTCACAGCTCTGGGATCTGCCACCACTACACCTCTGTCGTAGGGGATGAAGTGCTCATAGACCCAACTCATAACTAGGGTCGGGTGGCTCAAGGACTGCCCTTGTAAATGGACCACCCTGTATAAATCACGGTAGGTGGTCCCAAGTATGTCTACTCCCCAGGCATATATCTGGCCATGCCCCTCTATCTGTGCAATGATGGAGGACTAGCAGTATAACAATGTGTCTCCTCCCTTGTCCCTGATCAGTCTCGAGGCAAGGATCCCCATGATAGCCTGGCAAAGTAAGGGGATGGGCAAGCTAGGAATGGATCGAACTCTAACCCCCTTCTTCAACCCCGTGGAGATGACTGCATCTCCCATGTATGTGGCCCACTGTGCTATCTGGGCCTGTGAACCTGCTATCTCTAGGGTGAGTCATCTCCCGATGATCGGGACCCACAGGATATGGTAAACATCCTCTAAAGTAATGGTCCACTCACCGCAGACCCCTGGTAATCAGAAAGTGTTCCTATCAGCATCCCAATATGAGAATAGGTCACAAAGAATGTGACTAGATGGTGTAACATGGGGCATGCATGAAATACGTAGTATCCCAGCCCACTGAAGAGTTTCCTCCTCATCCTGTGAGAGGGCATCTAGTACTCCTGGGATCCAATCACACTCCCTCTCTCAACTCCACCGGATATACTCCTCTCTCGCCTGCATACACCCAAAAACACACAAAACGGAGCAAGTTAGCATCCGAGTAATACTGGAAAAATCATGAAAACACGTAGAAATGCTAAAAATGCAAAAGCAATTTCAAATAGATGATCTTTTTACATTCTGTGCAAAACCACCGCCCTGAGCAGGGAGGCGGTTTTGTAACCGCAGCCCTGAACAGGGAGGCGGCATGTAACCGCCGCCCTGGGCAGGGCAGCAGTCGTGGCCCAAAAACCCACACGGGTTTTTAGACCTAAAAAGCCTAAAAACACTAAAAAAACAACCATTTTACCTAAAAACAAAGCCTACCCAGTAGGCGCCCCCCCTAGATAGACCTTTTAACACTAACATTTTCAAAAATTACCCCCCCACGACAAAGATTTTAGCATTTCAAAATTAAGGGGGTAAAAAGGATAAATTGAAGAAAACTAACCTATGATCTCACGGGTCGATGTTCCACACGCGGAGGCATGATCACTATCTCGTCACGGACGTTTTGACTCTACTCATGCAAGAAACTGTCACCGTGGGTTCCAGAGCTCAAAACCAATCAAATCAACTCACGCAAATGAATAGGAAAATGGGCCCACTTTCATATATATAGCACCCTGATTCATTTTAAATGCCTTTTTCATAGGTTTGGAGCGCCGACGGAGGTAATTTCTTATCCCCGCACAAATGGTACGTTCTCATTTCCTGTTATTTTAGTGTTTATTTTTCCAAACTATTGTGTCTATCTGCACTTGAGTTCTCTTTTCGTTTTGCAGGTAGCGGGAATTTTGGACGGCGTCATTTCAACACATGGATGTATCAGGTATAACTTCTAACTTCCCATTTTGGGATCGCCATACTCGGACCCACCGTTTTACGCCTCTTCATGGCTAAAACGCTTCTCCAAGGGGGCAATATGTACGTACCCAAAATTGTAAGGTACTGTACTGCCAGAACAACGAGACAAGTGCCCCAAAGATGATACAAGTCTCCTCACAAGGTGTTCGAGATCCGAAAAAGATCTCCAAGTGTGCGTTAACATCCCACATGCCCCGCTTAGCCCCCACGCGCTTTGTTTTTTCCCTTTTCCCCTCTTTTCTTGGCCTTTTTCTCTTCAGTGA
The DNA here is from genome assembly GCA_019776745.2 of Taxus chinensis. Classification (NCBI taxonomy): domain Eukaryota; kingdom Viridiplantae; phylum Streptophyta; class Pinopsida; order Cupressales; family Taxaceae; genus Taxus; species Taxus chinensis. The sequence goes on from CM034154.1 coordinate 150,089,635, forward strand.
CGAAACTGCCACCCTGCCTGGGCGGCAGTCCTTTACGCATTTTCCAGAAAGCTCTTTTAACATGACTCACGTAATTTCAACGTTTTACCAGCTTTCTTTCACCGCCATAAGCTTGCATTTATGATTTTGGTTCCCTGGAATAGTGTTTGGCCATTGTTTATAGTTTAAGAGTTCTATTTGGTTTTTACCTTGGGTAAATGCAAATGCTATAAATAGTTGGCTTGTGCTCAAGCAAATGGCCCCTCAAATTTGCCTCTGAATTTCTCATTGCAATAGATTTAGTGTTCATTTTACTTAGAGTTCTTAGTTTCTTTCCATTGCATGCCTAGTTAGTGTTGTTTTGCTGTTAGGAAGCTACATATCCATCTTGTGCAGGTGTTGTTATCATTTTATCCAATCCATTGGAGTAGAATAGTTTGTTTTCAATAGGAAGCCATTAAAGTTGCAGGTTTTGTTCTTCAAATAGGATAGTTTTAGGTTCTGGACGCTTTACATTGCACGACTCGTAATAAATCTCGCTAGGAATTACATAAGCCAAGCTCTATACTCTTGCGCTATCCCTCTCCTACTCGCATTGTATTCAGTTTGTATCTAGAGCTGCCTTTGTCCCAATATCTACTTCTGTTGATGCTAGCATTACATTCTTTTCTAGATCCACGTGAACACGAAGGAACGAGGAGATCACACTGAGGGGACAAGATCACACACACCATCGGATTCGCCACTGTTCTGCAGAATCCAGGTTCTATCTTTCAAAGTTCTAGTTAGAATCATATCAAATAGAGTAGTTAATTGCTTTATTTCAGTTAATTCTACTCTCGATATTACCAGGGAAGATGTGGGGATTGATAGTTTCTGAGAAACTATGATTCACTCCTCACTTCTGAGGTAGGATCAAGAGTCTTGCAAATAGATTAGATAAGTTATTTCATTATTTAGAATAGATCTACAAATTACACAAACAAATAGCTATACTTGGTTATTTTGTTTGTTTTAAAGTTGTTATCTTAGCTATCAATTCTAGATATTTTAAATAGTTGCTTTCTTAAATTCATAAATTTCGTCAAAAAACACAAAAAAAATAGAGAAACCATATATGCTATAGATATACTTCACGTAGTTAAATTTCATTTTGCTGCAATTCATTCTACATTGTTACTTTTGTATGACAATCACGGGGCCTAGGGAGCCCAGGGAATACGTATTCAAGCCAATCATGCCCCAGCCCAATCTCATCACGGCAATAACTAATATAGATCAAAATCTTAGGATCCAAGTCTTCCAAACAACGATAAGCTTGCAACAAATCAATTCCCAGTTGAACGGGTTAAACATAGAAGACAACCAAGCACACACCTTTTGGTCGAATCAACCAAACTACAGATTTCCCTAGGCAACATCCATATGACTATAGAAGGACTTGAAAGAGAACAAACATTTGGTTGTGATCCTTTGGTCCCAGAACCAGACGCAGGTGATACTCTCATAGACATAGATACTGGTCTAAGAATTCAGGTTACATGAACGCCTGTAAGATACTCTGAGAAGATGGCACAATTACTAATTCTGAATATAGAAGCTAAGAAGGCATATGATTACTGGATACTAGGGATCCGCACATGACCATAGCAGGTCCACAAAAACCACGAGTCTACGGTTTTGACCTAAAAATCCCACAACCCAACGAGCCCATAGGTGAATCATATATAGACACTAGCCTACATACATTAGTATTTAGATCCACTCCACTTCCACCTATCATCATCGAACAGTTATCCTTGTTGGACATAGCAGCTAACAAAGCTAAGGAATTCTGGACTAGGCCAGAGAATCGCCCATAGAAATAACTATATCCATCATTCATTTTATGACCCTGTCTGGAGGCATACACAAAACTATCCCAGGTCATTTTCCACGTATTCCACAACCTATAGATTGAATCACGCTAGAGCTCGATATTGATTGGAGCCTTCGAGCAGTCATCCTTGCTGATCGATCTATCACACCAGTTCAAATTAGGAGGGCCTTCCTTTCCTTAGATTCACAAGTTCCACTAGTGCGTATTGAAGACATTAGATTGCCTAACTAGTTTTTCTGCATCCCATACATATTCCATCCCCCACTAGCTATCTCGGCATGACCTCGGGAGGTCGGGTGGGAGGAAGAGTTACTTGTAGATTCCCATGCTCGCTTGCCACTTTTCCATCATACAAAGACCTCCTAAACACTTCTGAGGCAGATACCAAAGTAGAATATATCCCAAACCTTACTCTCGATGAATGGGCGGTCAAAAGGCATGCTTTTGATCCCTTTAAGGAAATGGAAGAATCTAAACTAGGATTCTACTACCTGCATGAGGAGAATCATCCTCTTCCTGACATCCTTAAGATAGAACACAAAGATGACAATGAAGTATGGCAATTTTTCTTTGATGGCTTGAGGAGCAGACAAGGAGTTGGAGGAGGAGCCGTGATCATGTCCCCCCAAGGTATAAAGTATTATTCGGCCTTCAAATTTCAGTTTTCCTGCTCAAATAACACCAAAGAATATGAGGCTTTGGTCAATGGATTGCATTGGGCCATAAGATGAGGAATCAAGAACCTGCAGTTGTTTGGTGACAGTAAACTAGTTTCCAATCAAGTTAAAGGACAAAATGTTTTCAAGAATGACCTACTCAAAAGCTACAAGAGTAGGGTATGGGATCTCATTGAGGATTTTGAAGCCTTCAACATTGTGTCCATACCTAGGAAGGAGAACGAATCTGCTGATAATCTCGTAGTAGTTTGAGCGATATTTTATGTGGTTAAAAGCATCAGGAGGGACAAAGAATAGCCACATATCCATGTGATTGTGAGGCTAGCAGTGCAAGATAATAACACATGTTGGAAGGTGTTCAAGAATGATTAGCAGATCATCAATTTTTTGCAAGAGCAAGGTAAATTCTCGGCTAGAAATCAAAGCAGACTAGAGCAGTGATATGGGGATCAAGTGGTACATCTACATACAAACAAGCTTCCCAAAGGCTTAGTGACATTGGATTCTATCTTCAATCCTAATGATCAGTTTTGAAAAGAGAAGGCTAATATATAGATCAAAGGAGAAGATTCAAAGTCAATTCTAGTTGGAGAAGGCAAAGCACTTCAAATTGGAAAAGTGGCCACCAAGAAAGTAAGGTATGAATTCACACAACGTTGCCAAGAATTTCCAGATGTATTTTCTTAGAGCTATGAGGACCTAAGAGGGTTCAATCCGAAGCTAGCACAACACACGATTGAAATAGATCCAGCTGCTAAGCCCAACAGGAAAAAGTAGAGACCAGTTAATCCACACATTAAACCTCTGATAAAGAAATAGATAAACAAGATGGTAGAGGAATGTATCATATTTCTAATCAAACACTCAAGATGGGTTGCAAACTTGGTCCCATTCAAGAAAAAGAATGGAGAGATTAGGTTATGTGTAGACTTTTGAGATTTCAACAGAGCTTCCCTCAAGGACCACTACCCACTCCCCTCGATGGAGAAAATCTTATAGGTGGTGTCTGGATTAGATAGATTCTCTCTCCTTGATGGCTACTTAGGGAACAACTAGATCATGGTGAAAGAAGATGATCAGTTCAAGACTGTTCTCACCACCAAATGGGGCACCTATGCCTACAGAAAAATTCCATTTGGATTGTCTAATGTCGAAGCCACTTTCCATAGGGAAATGGATATGGCATTTAAAGGGTTGATCAACAAAATAGTACTGATCTACCTGGATGACATTACTGTATTCTCCAGAGATGCAGCAGACCATATTTTTCACCTAAGGCAAGTGTTTCAAAGGTGTATAAGATTTGAGGTATCATTGAACCCCAAAAAATGCATATTCTTGGCCCATGAGGGAATGATTCTAGGCCACATCGTGTTAAAGGAAGGTTTGGAAACTGACCCAAAAAGAGTTGAAGCTATAAGAGCATTGCCATTTCCAAGCCACAAAAAGGCTCTTCAAAGCTTCTTAGGAAAAATCAATTTTGTCCATAGGTTCATACCAAACTTTGTTTCCCTTTTCAAGCCAATAACATTGATGTTAAAGAAGAGTTTGGTGTTTAGGTGGACATCTGAAGGAAAATCAAGTTTTGAGGTTATCAGAGAAGCCATATCACAAGCCCCAACTCTCGTGAATCCAGATTTTTCCAAGGACTTCATATTGTATGCCTTTGGTGGCATGACACAATTTCTACAATCCTAGTACAACAGAACAAAGAAGACATGAAGTAGAAAATTTCTTTCTTCAGCCAGGGTCTGGAAGATTATGAAGTGAAATACTCTTTCATCGAAAAGCAAGTCTTAGTAGTGATCAGAGGATTGAAGAAGTTTAAAAATTTGGTATTAAACAATAAAATCCAACTGTTAGTCTCCCATGCAGGAGTTAAATACTTCCTTCTCAACAAGGACCTGAATGAAAAGTGTGCAGGGTGGATCACTCATGTCATGGAGTATGAAATTGAGATCAATGTCACCAAGATGGTCCGTGGGAAGGGATTGTGTGAGCAACTGGCCTCAAGTCAACAAGAACAAGCAAGTGATGAAAAATAAGTTGTTTTGGTCCTACAGGATAGTCAAGATGAAGAAAATGAGGATGTGCCCACTCCTTGTTGGACTCAAAACATGGTGCACTTCCTTCAAATAGGCTTGTTTCCTCCAAAAATGAATTAAAAAAAAAGGAGGCACTTCATACTACAAGCCATTCCATATGTACTTATTGACGGCATCTTGTTCAAAAGGGTTATCAATGGTGTCCTGTTAAGATGCACTGGAACAAATCAGGTTGAGAGAGTGCTACAAGAGTTCCATGATGAAGCAGTTGGAGGCCATTTTTCTCCACGTGTGATAGCACTCAAGATCTTGAAGGTGGGTTATTATTAGCCTAGGGTGTTTAGTGACTGCTATGCATGGATCAAAAAGTGTAGGAAATGTGCGTTCTTCAAAGGGAAAGAGAGGCTATCATCACTCCCCTTGTACCATTTCAGTTGACCAACCATTCATGCAATGGGGGTTGGATTTCATCGGGGTCATCAATCCAAATTTGAGCCAAGGACACAAGTGGATTCTAATGGCAACAAACTATTTTACCAAGTGGACCGAGGCAATGACACTCAAAGAAGTTGATGAGTCCAGCATATTAGACTTCTACAAAGGGATAGTGACCAAATTTGGAGTGCTAGCCACCATTATATCAGACAGTGCATTGAAATTCATCATTTCCAAAATCACAGGATCGGTTGTTAGGAACAGAATTTACTTGAGCACTTCATCAAACTATTACCCTCATGGTAATGGCCAAGCTGAGTCCACAAACAAGAATTTGCTGAAAATTATCAAAAGAAATCTGGATGAAAATCATAGAACTTGGCATACAAAACTCAAATCAACCTTATGGGATGATAGAACAACAACCAAGAGGTCTATGGGAAACTCTCCATTCAAATTTTTCTGTGGGAAAGAGGCAGTGTTGCATATATCACTTGAATTTCCAGCATTGGAACTCATGAAAAACTGGAGGTGCCTGAGTTTGAAGTAATGGAGGCTAGGTATGTAGAGCTGATGGAATTGGAAGAGACCAAAGAACATGTACTTCAAATAATAGAGAAGAATCATGGTTCAATCAAGAGATTCTATGACAAGAAAGCAAGAGCAAGGACCTTTCAAGAGGGAGACCTAGTTTTGAAATGATATGCAGATCAAGAAAAACCAAGAAGGCATTCCAAGTTTGATGTCATTTGGAGTGGCCCTTACATGGTCACAGGATGTAAAAGTAGTAATTCTTTCCAATTGTCTACCTTAGATGGTGTAGAATTGTAGATTCTAGTGAATGGAATCTATCTTAAACACTGCTACTAGAAGGGGAGTTTACACCTTGTATATATTAGTTTAGTTTCTCATTCCTCTAAGTTCTTGTGCACATTATCTTATTGTAGTTTAGGCTGCTTTTCTCCTAATTGCTTTACACATTCTACATGTTCTACTTGGAACATGTATGATTTCAAATTTTGTATATAGTTGTGGTGTTGTTTTTTTGCTCCTACATAGCTCGTTCAGAAACAGATGAAGCCTCGAGTCAAAAGAATTTTCTACTCTTAGAAACCATTGTTTCAAGATTTCTTATGAAGATTGAGAGTGCAAATAGTCAAGCTCATGAATCATAGGTAGAATCAGTATCATAACGTTGTTCTCGACTCCATGCCCAACAGTTATGATAAGGCAATTGGTATTTCCATCTAGCAGGCAGATACCCTTGTGAGTCACCAAATTGCTATCCATATTTTTCCCTCGGGGAAAAATATTGGATCAAAATGACCCCACACTGAAAGGACCTAAGAAATCATGTTCATATTCTACAAACAGATTATAGAGGGACTCTATAATGGAAGTGGCGGGGCATGTGAAGGTCAAACAGCCCTATGTGGGAGAAATCCAGAAGACGGCTCTGTCGAGCATTTCTGGGCCTTAAATCCATTCTACAGGTTTTAGGTAGGCTTAGAAATAGAACAGTAGGGTCAGCGGATGAGGAACAGTGTCAAAGGAGCCAGGAGCAATTGAGGGAATAAATGGTGAAGATATAAAGTCCTTAGGTTCAAAAAAGTTCAGATTAAGTCTAGAAATCAGCTAAGTATGGAGGATGTTGTGGAAAGAGCCACGTGTCCAAGTGGTGCTTCTCCAAGGGTGAGTCCAAGAAAAGAATCTCAAATGAGCGTCATGCCTCCACGTATCCAGAACCCCAAAATTTGTGAGACCGTTGGAAAGTCTCTGGCTAGATAGGAAGGTGCTAGGTGTCGGCATGACGCAAATCCAACATGGGAGCCAAAGGCGAGGACTCAAACTTACACCAACCCTCCACGTAGCAAATGGTCAACAGAGGTCAAAAGGAAGACAAGGAGGGCCTCAAAAAAGGTTAAGTATAATTTCAAATGAGTGCCAGTTCGCCACATAACCCTAGGCCCGAAAATGAAGGGAGAGGTCATTGAAAAGTCCAAAGACCTGTGGAGGCTTCCAAGTGTCAACTCGATGCTCCTCCAGGGGAAAAGTTTTGATCAGGAGTTTCAACAAGCGTAGAGCCTCCACACATCTAGTCTCAAAAAGGGGACAGAGTTGAGTTGAATAGTCAATGCATGGTGGCAGACCGGCAGAGAGTGCCAAGTGTTTGAACGTCGCTAATTCGAGGATAGAATTGAGAGAAGGTTCTCAAATAAGTTCCAGACTACCGCGTGTCCCCAGTCAAGGAATATGACCCCACCAAGCAAAGAGCTTAGCCAATAAACAAATAAATTGAGCAAACTAGTGGAGAAAGCCATGTGTCAATCGCACATCATTCCAAGAGCAAAATATAGAGGCCACTTTTAGGCAAACGCTAGCCCTCTACATGTCCCATGGAAAAAAGGGTGCCCATTTTTTCAAACTAGTTTTCTTGCCCTGTTGTACGGACGCGATACAAACTTCGAAGGGGCATATCTTTTGACTCATGGCTTGAAATATTACAAATTTGGCACAATTGGAAATATCTCGGCTTCACCCATGCAATGGATATCTGAATCTTTAAGTTTGGGGAGGTTAGGTAAAGGAAAAATGGAGAAAAATCCTTCAAGGCCATTAATGCGAGATCAATCTACCTCAACAACCAGATCAGATTCAATCTACTCCTTCATTTCCTCCTTCTTCGAGGTGTCAAACCAGAGATTGATGCAGTCAAGATAGATTTGGGGGGAGAGTTTGTAGGAGGCATTAATAGTAGTGGTTGAATTTGGACTTACTTTTCCTGCTTCTCTCTCTCTTTTCTCTTTCTAATTGAATCTATAAATACAAGGGTGGGACTCATTGTAAAGGGTTGGACATTCTTCTGTTTTACATGCTCCCCTTTTCTTCTAGCAAAGGAACTCGTGGTTTTTTCAGACCTTCCACTAGACTGTAATATGTTTTTTTCCTTTTGGCCACTTTGTAATGCATTATATCAATCTGCAGAGCAATAAAACACGTCTTTAATCAATTTTATATCCTCTCTTTTCTCTTTTGCTTTCATTTGGTCTTCATTATAGATCTAGTTATCTGTGCTTGGTTATTTTATGCATTTTGTTGGTTTATGTCTATTAGCAAAACAAATGTTCATCATTCCTTTAGTGCATCACCTTATAGCTTAGTTTGATTTCCTGGATTCCTTTTATCCATGTCTCCTTGGTAAAACTTAGATTAGGTTTAGGAATAGGCCCTCTACAAGTTTCATGCATGCACCTAAATAGAGGAATAAGAACCACCTTTAACCTGGAGAGTTTTCTCATTTTCTAAGTCCCACACTTTGGAGAAAACTCAATGTTATGCAAATCACACCAAATGACTTCGCCTTAGAAAAGCAGATCTGACGATTCATTTGGGGGTGCTGTGATTTTGCACTAACCGTGCCTTGGAATGAATTTATATGATTTCCTTACTATATTTTTGTGTTTTTATGATTGATCTATATGGTCATGTCTGACCTAAGATATTTTATGATCTAGTGTCATGTATAAAATTATGTTATATTTTTTCATTTAAACGATTTTGATGAAATGGGGATATGAGCAAGCTATATGAGGAAGAAAATAAGTATAGAGGGGTCAAGGACAGAGATTATAATATTGATGAAGACCTGAGAAAATTTTAAGAGTATATTTTCAAGGTCAATTTACCTAATCAGTAATTGAGGGCATATTTGAGTGAGTTGAAGAAGAACTTGTCTTGAGAGGTTTCAAAAGAGAGGAGTTGAATTTGAAATTACTATCAATTTTAGGATAAACATATCTTTAGTTATTATCCATTTTAGGTGTTTGAGTTGGTGCTTAATCACCTTAGGGGATTGTAGCCTCCTTGTAGATTGGTATCCTACTAAACTAGGGGTTGGTGCTTCTTGTGGGGTTGGTGTCTCACTATAGAAATAGTTAATATGATGTGTAATATTCTTGCAAGTCCTTTGTTTTATGTAATGTAAGCAGATTTTTTAGTGGTATTTCTTCCCCTTGAGGGTTTCCCACTTCATATATTATTTTATCATGTTCTCTCTTGTTTCTTACATTTTTGGATGGTTGTAACACAATTAATACACTCAAACTTATTTGTGTATGATAAATGGATGGTTTTTATGGTGACTGTATGTAATATAAAATGAAGTTAAAATTATTTTATGACTGATTCAACCCCCCTCTCATTCATTGTGCTACGCCCTTAACCTATTGCTTGTATTAAAATATGAGTAGCCAACTTGTGGCTTACCATATCATTTTATTATATCATTTATACTTTCTCATGCTTAATAGGTCGGCCTTGGTGATGGCCATAACATATGAATAGTATATATAGGGGATTGTAGGTAGTAGTTCATTATCATTTGAGCATTTGAGTCTTATTATATGGTTTGGAGGTTGCCCCCTCAAAGTGGCGAAGCTATTATAATTGCATATTGAGATCATTATTCTAAAATATTATGTTATTTAGTGTTTTATTACTTCTCATAATTTAAATTATACTAGTAATTTCATTACAAGTGGTATTAGAGCTGCAATCTGGGCCAAAATTAGGGCAAAAACCCTAATTTTTGTTTCCACAATATATTTTGAACTAGATCAAAATGGTGGGAGATATTTTTACCATAGTTGAGAAACATTTCAAGTAAAATTCCCTGAAAATTTTATACTTTTTGATTTATTTTGCACAAGCTATTACAACTTTAGGTTTTTTCATAAAATCGCTCCCTAGGGTGTAAATTGTTTAATTTTTCAAGTTCTTTACATTTTTAGAAATATCTCAAAAAATAGTATCAGTATCTTCTCTGTGTTTTTTCTTGTTCGGTGAATTTGTATCTAAACCCTAAACCCTAAGGTTTGATATAATGGTGGGGCCTTCCACAAGAGAAAAAAAGAATTCGGTTACTCCAGGAAAAACCCTAGATAAAGATGGGGTAGTGATTTAAGAGATGAAGTTAGAAGGGGTAAATAAATATTCCTCAGCACTAGGTTTTACCTCAATTGATCGTAAGGTGAGCCAACTTGAGTATGAGCTGCAAAATGTACAATCTGAGATAGCCTCTAAAGGAGACATAGACCAAATCAATCATCGGTTTGATGATATCATGCAACATGTAAAGGGTAAACAGTATGACCCAAATCCAACCCATATCAACCAAGGAGGAACTTCAGTTCAAAATCATGGACAATATAACCAAGTCGGATCACTTTTCTAGCCCAATCAGAATCCAACTTATTCGCAACCACGAAACATGATGTCGAAAGTGGATATGTGCAAATTTGATGGTAAGGATCCCCTGAATTGGATAAATTAAATGGATAAATTATTTGAGCTACATCAAACACCATCATGACAAAAGGTGACAATGGCATCCCTATATCTTGAACCAGACCAATTCATTTGGTATCGATGGTTATGTGCTTAGAGGTAGAAGAATAGTTTCAGTGTCACTTGGACAGTTTTTACCGAGGATTTGCAAGTAAACTATAGTTCCAGTGTTTCAGAGAACTACTTTAGTCAATTAGCAAAGTTACGACAAACATGATCAGTCAAAGATTATGTGCATCAATTCCAAAACCTATCCTTAAGGGTGGAGAATATTCCACAAGAGAATCTGAATGACCTGTTTCTTGGGGGTCTTAAGGACCACATCAAGCATGAGGTACATATGTTTAATCCCCTTAAGATTTATGATTCTATTATCATGGCATGTCGAGTAGAGGAAAAATTTATTTGTAGTAGGTCACCTTTCATTAACACTAGAGACCGTAGTATCTCTTCCCCTTCATTTTCTAAGCCAATTAGACTGACTCCTCAACAAATGGAAGAAAAGAGACCAAAAGGATTATGTTTTAAATGTGATAGCAAATATGTACTAGGACACAAATGTGCTGAGAAGAAGTTGTTCTATATTGATGGAGGTAATGAGAATGATGAGGATGCTGATATTATAGGAGAGGCTAAGGAACCAGTAGAAGATGAAGTAGAGGATCACCAACCTAAAATTTCTTGTCATGCATTGTCAGGTATTAGCAATCCTCAAACACTCAAGGTTATTGTCTATCTCAAAAAATAGAAGGTGACAGTGTTGATTGACTCAAGGAGTACTCATAACTTCATAAATAGTAAGTTAGCTTCCCACCTCAATTGTTTTATTTACCCAACTCTAGAAATGAAAGCTATGATTGTGGATGGTGGGACAGTCAAGTGCACAAGAAAGTGTCATAGTATCAATATTTCCATGGGATACTACATGTTAGACTCACATATGTTTTTTACTTCTATGGGAGGGGTAGATATTGTTTTGGGTGTCCAATGGATCACAACCTTAGGTACTATAGAGATGAATTTCAAAGAATTGTCCATACGATTTCATTCAGATGGAAGGAAAATACAATTGAATGGGATGGTAGCTAAGTCTCCATAGATTATTATCTCTCATCATATGTAGAAGGTTCTCAGAAAAGGAGTAGATGGATTTATAGCAAAGTTATTTTCCATACAAGTACAAAATACAAAGTCTTCAATGCCACCCAATCTTTAGAAGATTGTTGATGCTCACTCATCTATTTTTGATGCAATTCCAAAGGGACTACCACCAGTTAGGGATCATGATCATGCCATTCAGTTGATTCTAGGGATCCAAACACCTAACATCAGACCATATAGATACCCATATTCCCAGAAAAGTGAGATTGAGAAAATGGTTCAGGAAACGTTAAAGGTAGGTATCATTAGGCCTAGCTAGAGTGCATATTCTTCACCAGTGATCATGGTACATAAGAAGGATGAAACATGGAGGCTGTGTCCAGATTACCAAAAACTCAACAAGTACACCATCAAAGATAAGTTTCCTATTCCAGTAATTGATGATTTACTTGATGAATTGCATGGTGCTATTTATTTCACAAAATTAGATCTTCATTTGGGGTACCATCAAATTAGAATAAAAGAGGAAGATGTTCATAAAACCGATTTCAGGGCTCGTGAGGGCCATTATGAGTTTTTTGTAATGCCTTTAGGTCTTACAAATGCACCTTCAACCTTTCAAAGCTTGATGAACACTATTTTTAGGCCATTTTTAAGGAAATTTGTATTTGTTTTCTTTGATGACATATTGATTTATAGTAATACATGGGAAGAACACTTACAACATGTAAATAAAGTGTTGGAAGTTTTGGAGAAACATACTCTCTATGCAAAGCCATCCAAATTTTCTTTTGGTGTATAAGAGGGAGATTACTTGGGTCACATTGTATCCCATGAAGGCATAAAAGTTGATCCTCAGAAGATCAAAGCTATGGTGGAATGGCCAAGGCCCAAAACTCTCAAAACTCTTCATGGGTTTCTAAGAATAACATGGTACTACAGAAGATTTTTGTAGGGATATGGTAGAATAGCAACCCCACTCACTACATTGCTAAATAAGGATGCCTTCCATTGGATAGACGTAGCCACTAGATCCTTTGAGTAGCTAAAGGAAGCCTTTTGTAGCACCCCAGTTTTGGCTACTCCCAACTTCTCAAAAACCTTCATTGTTGAATGTGACTCTTCAAAATCAAGATTGGGAGTAGTTCTAATGCAAGAAGGAAGACAAATTTCATTTAAGAGTCACCAATTCAAAGGAAAAGATCTTCTCAAACCTGTCTATGAGAAAGAGATGATGGTTATTCTTCATGCGGTCAAGCAATGGAGGCCCTATCTCATGGGTAGACACTTCAAGGTAAAAATTGATCATGATAGTCTCAAATACTTTTTAGAGAAAAGGTTATCATCTGAGGAACAACAAAAATTTTGGGTTATGATTTTGAAATCATATACAAAAAGGGTAAATAAAATGTAGTAGCTGATACATTGTCCAGAAGGGATACATCTGTAGATGCCTTACTATCTAGAATGTCCATGTTGACGGCTGATTGGGTGGATGAAGCAATATTGGAATGGGATCAAGACAAGCATACACAATCTATAATACATAATATCAAGCAAGGATATATGACATCTAACAAATTTGAGTGGAAAGGTAATCCCCTATGGTATAAGGATAGGTTATACTTGAGTAAAGATTCTAAGTTGAAGCATAAGATTCTTGCAGAGTTGCATGCCTTGCCTGTTGGAGGATACTCTGGGCTTTTGAAGACATATCATAGAATAAAAAGAGAATTATTTTAGGAAGGACTCAAGGGGGATGTACAAAATTTTGTATCAGAGTGTTTAGTGTGCCAATAGAACAAAGGGGAAACAATTAAGACACCATGTCTATTGCAACCCTTACCAATTCCTAGCCAAAGATGGGAGGATGTCTCCTTGGATTTCATCACTGGATTGCCTTGTTCAGAGGGTAATAATGTTATTTTCATGGTTTTGGATAGGCTCACAAAATATTCCCATTTTTTTCCCTATCACATCCATTTGCAACCAGTACAGTCGCATCTATTTTTTTGGAGACAGTTTAAAGGCTACATGGAACCCCAAAGATAATTGTAAGTGATCGTGATCCTATTTTCACAAGTAATTTTTGGATGAAATTATTTTCATGTTTGGGTACTCAGCTAGCTCACAATTCATCTTATCATCCTCAAACTGATGGGAAAATGGAAGTGGTCAACAAATGCTTAGAGGGGTATCTACGTTGTTTTGTATCAGATAAGCAGGAAAGGTGGATTAAATGGCTACCACTTGCAGAATGGTGGTATAACACATCTTTTCATACCTCTTCTTAAATGACCCCATTTTTAGAATTATATGGTTACTATCTACCTTCTATCACTTCCTCCTTGAGGGTGCAAACTAAGGTCAGATATGTTGAGGAACACATTCAACATCAACAACATGTTTTGGCTAGTTTGAAGGAGAATTTAGCATTAGCACAAAACAGGATGAAACAACAAGCAGATCAACACCGTAGTGAAAGACATTTTGAAATTGGTGACTGGGTTTTTGTACGTCTCCATCCTTATAAACAGATGTCCCTAAAGAAACAGAAAAAGGAAAACAAAATTGCTCCTAAATATTATGGCCCTTATCAGGTTCTACAGAAAATTGGCAGTGTTGCTTATAAACTAGAGTTGCCTCCATCTTCACACATACACCTAGTATTCCATGTTCCATGCCTGAAGAAGGTTATGGGATAGAAATTTGAAGCCCAAACAGAGTTACCAAAACTTTATGAGGAAGGAAGAATCATTTTGGAGCCAGAGAAGATTTTGTAAACACGTACTAAGAGGCTGAGAACCAAATACATTAAGGAATATCTGATCAAGTGGAAGAACCTGAGCATAGAAGATGCAACTTGGGAGGATGAAGGTTTTCTGCAGCAACATCCAGGATTATTCAACATTGAGGACAAAATTGTTTTGAAGGGGAAGGTCATTATACGCCCTTAACCTATTTATTGTATTAGGATATGAGTAGCTGACTTGTGGCTTACCATATCATTTTATTATATCATTTATACTTTCTCATGCTTAATAGGTCAGCCTTGGTGATGGCCATAGTATATGAATAGTATATATAGGGGATTGTAGGTAGTAGTTCATTATCATTTGAGCATTTGAGTCTTATTATATGGTTTGGAGGTTTCCCCCTCGAAGTGGTGAAGCTATTATACTTTCATATTGAGATCATTATTCTGAAATATTGTGTTATTTAGTGTTGTATTGCTTCTCATAATCTGAATTACACTAGTAATTTCATTACAAAAAAAAAATTGTATGATAAATCAATGGTTTTTATGGTGATTATATGTAATGGAAAATGAAGTTAAAATTATTTTATGACTGATTCAACCCCCCTCTCATTCATTGTGCTTCTAATCATTGGTATCAAATCTGGTCCTTGTAAAGTACGTTTGACAACTTAAAGGAGATCCTCTTGAAGCATAGGCATGGTAGATAGTCAGGATCAATTTGAATTTAATCCTCTTATTAGAATGAGATCATGCTTAAAACCCTTTAGGGTTTATATTTTACATTATTTCCTTGGTGTTTACACTCCCATTTCTAAGTTTCTACCTAATTTTATTGATAAGAATCCCTATGAAGAAGAAAAATTAGGTCCTTGTGATGATTTTGAAGAATATTTTTCGGATGGATAATATAAAGATGATGTCGAGGACTTAGGATCATAACTTGATGATCTTGAATCTCTCAGTTGAAAGGATGTAGAAAATGTGTGTCTTGAAGATCTAGTAGTTGAACATGAAGATGACCTAGATAAATCATATGGGTTTAAACCTATACATGCAAAGAAATAGTGTCATGATGCTCTAATCATGAAGAAAATCTATGAAGTGATCCTATAAATCCTTGAAGAAGAGATAAAAAATTGTGAGGAACAACTATGTATGATTGATCTGAAGGAACCATTTTAAGATGCCAACAACAATACACCATCAAGAAATAATTTTACAGAGTTAAAAATTTGTTTTGACTGGTTGCAATTCAAGAAAGGCATGAATTTATCAAAATAAAATCGAGGTCCATCATTTCATCAAGAAAGGTACAAGTTTTTTATGTTGGATGTCATAGTAATGTGTTGTCATTAATGTCAAGTGTTTATTGATGTCATAGGATGTCCAAGGTGTTCTAGGTCTTACCAAGTTGTCTAGGTGTCTTCATGAAGGGTCAAGCCATGATTTCATGTGTTCAGGTGTTCATGCATAGTTAAGCAAGAACGTTATGTGAATATGTCCTCCCAAGGTTTTATGAAGAATTAAAAAGGTCAAATGTGGTCCATGAGATGTGTGTGATATGTTATTGAGTCTGTACTAAGCTAACACAGTCAATTCATGAAGTTTTAAGCATCTTTAGGATTTATCCTAGTCCTATATCAAGCAAGTTGGCATGGAAACATGAGAAATGGATCAAGGTAAAGTAGGTAGAGCATGGTTATAGTAGTATGAGCTGGGATAGCATGCATAAAAGGAATATCATGTTAAGAATAAGAATTATAAGGCATGAAGATTATCATTCTAAATATTTTCAGTGAAGACAAGTATAGTAGGAAAGTGGGGATAATTAGCCAAGGTATGATGATGCATGCCAATCATGGCATAAGCACAATATGTTTGTAGATGAGGTGTACAAAGCTTCACAAGTAACTAAGGAGGTGAATTGAGCCTTTATATAATTCTATATAGCATACTTCCTCAGAACTAGAGAAAAAATGTTTCCCAAATGAGATGGGCCAGAGCTTTAGAGAGTGAATTATGTCATACTGGAATGTATAACCCGTGTGAGCTCTGTATTCTTCCCTTCTTCAAGATTTAAGATTGTAAAAACTAGTACTTGCACTAAGTGTGCTCCCATATGCTCAAATGAAGATTGAATATAGAATGGAAAAGGATGAGGAATGTTAAGGGGTTAGAAGGAATATATATAGGTCCTTGTCACATACTATCTTGTTGTCAACTCTTAGAGGAGTTGCTTTTATGCTACAAGAAAAAAGATCATTCAGTGGAGAATATGAAAAATTATGACTAACTGTTAAAAACCTGAGTGAAATGGTTAGAAATTATTCTTGGCAGGAGAAGGCATAGTTATAGGGAGTTCAAGATCCTTATATTCCTCCTTACATGAATCCAAAGAATCTTTAAAAATTCTATAAACTATGAAGACATAACTAAATCATGATCATATACAATCATGCCATCTATAGGTACTTTTATGTGAATAACTTTTAATCTCCCTTGTACAAGTTTTCATGTAAGTCGGATGAATTTTCTTGGTATATGAAGTGTAAAAGGCATGTGTGAGTTGATTTTGAGATACAAAAGTTCAATCCTTGGTATGAAGATGTTGTTGAAAAATGAGCTAATTATGCAATAACACAAGGTGAGGGTGGATGAAAGAGTGTGTACAAGACTTTAGTTGATGGCCAATTTTTGAAGGTGTAGAAGGATATGTAAAGAAGGGACAAATATAGGATGGATGAACTAATTTCATGACTTTATATTTGAAGTAAGTAAAATACTTGAAACAATGAGTACTTGAAATAATAATTCAAGGGGATAATTAAGATCAGAGTTATGTATGAGAGAAGCCTTGTGAAATAGTGTTTGTAGTTGACTGAAAGAGAGAATCTTTACAAAGATGAGTGTGTAAAGAGGACTTGTATAACAAAGATTGGATGGTGGTTAGGTGATGATAATGAGGGTGAAATGAGAAAAATAATGAGCTGATTTAGTGGTCATAATCTGTTGTGTAAGACAACAAATTTAGAGTGATCAAAACCTTTCAGAAGTCTAAGTAGTAGTTTAGAAAATGGGTAGTTGAATTTTCCTTGTAAGTTAAAGCTTACAGAAGTTTAGTAGGTGTTTTACTTAATTTTGGATTTGAATCTTCCATGCAATTAGAATATTGATAAAGATCAACTAGTTTTTTGGTTAAATTTTGGAGTTGTAGCTCCATGTTAAGTTGTTACTCAATTGTGAAATCATTATAACCTTAATATGACAATTTGACCAAGTGATTTATCTAGTTTTAGTGGGTTTTTATACCTTGAATGGTTCCCCACATGACATAGTGTGTTCCTATGTGTTTTCCTCTCTCCCTCTCGTGTTTTAATGTTCATGCTTTATCATGGTTAAGTTTTTTTAAGATTTGGATGGTTAAAGAACTACAAATTTATTCAAAAGTTTGAAAAAACATTGATTTACTCCCCTCTTAGTGTCTAAAGTTTCCAATAATTGGTATCAAATCATGTTCCTCTTGAATCAAGTTTAACAACTTGGAGGAGATATTTGGAGCACATGCATGGGTGCACTGGCTAAATGAGTTCTGAAAAATAAATATGATATTTCTCAAGACCTGATTAATGAACTAAAGAAGAAAATCATGCTCATGGAATCTAATCATGTCCAAGACCTCAATGAGATGGCATCATTTATTGAGAATGTGTCAAAAGCATTGAAATAAAAGGAAAGATCTTACTTCAAGTATGAAGAATAATTGAATAACCTAAAGGATGAGCTAGAATAAGCCAAAAATAAACTGCTGATATATCAAAGAGATGAGGAAATTTCAACTTTCGAAGTAAACAAAGACATCCTAGTGACATATCAGGTTTAGTTTTCAAAAGTTGATAAAATCGATATGAATTGAAGCATGAGTCTAGTCATGAGCCATGTCAAGCAGCTATTAAATCCAATGTTAAATAATGTGATAAACTAAGTGTAAAATTGAAGCCTCTAAGGGAGGAACTAAAACAAATAAGGAAAAAGGAATTTAATGGTGATTCAATCCATGTATCATGAAAAGGACATTCTGAGATCAAGAATGATATAAAAGAACACAATAATACCATTAGGTAGCCAAATGTAAGGATATTCTCAAGTAATTTCCATGGATTTTTTTTCATGTCATGCTTTTGGACATAGAGCTAGGGCCTGTATAAGGAAAATAGACAGAACCATGGAGATATTGTAAGATTGAATATTAAAATAATATAGTTTGTTTCAATTTCAAATAGAAAGGTCATATTTCCAAGCACTACCTAGAAGAACCATCAAGTCATTTTTAGGAAGAAGAAGACTAAAGAGGAAATAAATATGTTGTATGTTTAAACTGCCATAGGCGAGGACATTTTGTAAGACACTATCATAAGTCTCCTAGATATAACAACAATAGTCATGCATTTAGAAAGCAAGGCAAAAAGATATTCAAGGTGAAGTAAAATTGGAAGGATGAAAACAATTCAGCCAGGGTTGAGAGAGACATTAGATAGAAAAATGTAAAGTACATATACAGAACCAAGGAAACCAACTCTAATCCTAGAAAGACAAAGTACTACAAGAAACTATCATGTGTAGCTGATGAAGATACAAGACAAGAATTAAAAGTTATAATATAAGCAAGTTTAAGCCAAAACTAACAAAAGATGATGAAATCCCAAAGGAAATATTACCCCTAGCTGTGGTAGAACAAATATATGAGATGCACCACATGTGCTCTTCAGGTATTCAATCAGGAGAAGAATACATAGGAAATGAGGTTCTCACATCTAGAAGTGTGTCCAAGAAGATTCATAAGGTCTCAGTGGTAAAAATAGATAAGATAGAGTCATCATGTGCTTTTGATGACTATATACTATTCTAAGGTGGTCTAACCAATATAGGGTGCCTTCTCTATGATTTTAGGAGGCATATATCATTGGAAAGCAGAATTTTGTTGTCTTGAGGGCTCATTGTCAACATTGGGTTTTAATCCAACCTATTAAGATGCTACAAGTAAGAAAAAGAGTCAAAAGGTATGTTTCTAATCTCATTCATGATGTCATGGTTCATGATTAGTGTATATGATATGCTTGAAGATTCTATGTGCCTATCGAATTAGATGAGAGAGTGTACATATAGTCCAAAGTTCCATAATGCCATCTCTAGTGTGTGCTACCACATAATCATCCTGAGTAGGTTACATATAGGTTGTGAGAAGTATCTCAAGGTCATATATTTGAGTAGTGGTTGGTCTACCTTCAATGAGTATTGATCATTTTTGTGTCATTATCCCAACATATCCATTAGGTTATCAAAAATAGAGCTATGAACAAGTCATGTGAAGAGTCCTTAAATAATAATTGAAAAGTGTGTCATATCTCACCCAATTCTTTACAAAAAAAGTCTAAAACAGTCATGTTGTCACCTAAAAGGCCCTAAGTTTCTTGTATTATGTGTGACTATAATGTCAAACCATCTTGAGGTACAGTTGTGTGGGTCAATGTTTGAGAGTTACCATGAATCAACATGATGTCACAATCCAGATTTGAGATAAACTCATCATGCCAAGATTGAAGGTCAAACTCATAGTTGTGTCCAAGTCAGAACTCATGTTAAAATCATCTCCTGATCTCATTAAATTCTAAGGATGAATGTCATAGAGAATATGAGAAAGAGTGTTCCATGGATGAAAATTCAATATTGCAAAGATGTTGGAATAAGTACCTTTGTAGTAAAGTAGATGTTAAGACTAGAGAATTATAATTTCAGAAGTAGAGGTTGGAAGGATAGATTTTAAAGGTGGTTGTACACATAGTAATTGCATGAGTATCAATTAGTTAGAACAACTTTAAGTTTCCTCCTAAAGTGTATTGCATTGTAAGTTCTCAAAATTAAGTTGGGGGATACTAGTTAGAGTGCATCTTATGTCATGAATGGTTGATAAGAAAACATACAACCTACACCTTGAAGCATCCTTGGAGATACCAAATAGAGAAGGATAAATTTCTATCTCACTGGAGAAGGCTATGAAGACACTGAAAACTTTGTTCTTGAAAAACGAATAGTCAATAATTGGAGCTTTCCTGAGGCATAAGAAAGGGTATAGCCTCATTGACTAATCTATTTCATGTAGAAAGATTAATTGGACCACCAATAGCTCTAAAATGAAAGCATTTATCCATAAATAAAATATTTGTATGTTGATTGTGAGCAATCCAGTTTTTGAAAGGCAGGGCAACGTGTTCTCAAATGCAAACTCTTAAATTAGTGATAACCTTGGATTGTTGGTAAATTTATAAGCTCATAAATGTGAAGATAGACCTACTAGAAGTGATCAGAACGCTTGAGAGAAAGTATGATTGGTTTTTGTAAGAAAACACACTATCCCTAGCTCTGTGTAAAACCCTTTGAAGATTTAGTTGAAAAACAAGATTAAAAGGCCTTAAACTCAAAATAATTGGCTATGAATCTCATGAAACAATCCTTAGAAGATACTAAACAAGAATAAATAATAATTGTGGGTGGATGATCTCTCAATTTTCTAAAATCTCATACAGTCTTCATGAATTCCTATAGCTAGACTTGGATGACCTAATTTGGAACTTTGAACTGAGAATTTGGAGCATTTTTAACAAAGGAAGTTGTAATGAAATTTTGTACACATAAGGTAAACCTAAATGGGTACTCAAATTGATGTTCATTTTTAAATTTAAATGCGTGTATCATGAGTTGCATTTGTTTTTTACTCTAGAAAGGGCTACAATGAAGGTTGACCAACAGATTAAGAAAAGCAAGAAATGAAGAACTACTTATTGTTTTGGTTCATGATCTTTTTCATACACCTTAGGAATCCCAAAATGAATCTAAGAATAGTATCAATTGACTTCGGTCATGCACAGTGTGCTTCTAACATAAATCATGGATTAATTTAGCGTTTAAGAAAGCTTATAGGGAACATTAAGGAAGAACAAGAAAAATTTGAACATGGTTTGATGATGAAAAATACTTGAATATGCCTCATATGACTAGGAGTATGGTATATTGGTACTCTCTTTTTCTAAAAGACTCATATGAAGAGAGGTGCATAACAAAACAAAATGGTGAAATTCTTGCTTAATGGACTATGACTGGAAATGACCAAGTTTGAAGCGGTGGTTACCAAAGACAAGGTGTGTTTGGATGACCATTAAATTTTTGTGATCGATTAGTGATGTGATCCACAAGTTCACGTGCATGAGATGGAGTGTTGACTACATATTTTGACCATTGAATAAAGAAAATGAATGAATTATGTTCTCTATCTCTGTATGGTACACTTAGGCATATAAGGCTACCTTGTATATAATGATGAGCCCTCCTAATGTTTTATAAATCACTATAAGATCTTAGAACCCTTGGAAGATAATAGATTTAATGGAAGATTGGATATATGATGACTAAATGGTGTAAGATGCAACAAAACAATGATAGGCTTTGGAAAAATTTGTATATGCACAATAGAATCCTATTGAGTACATAAGGATGAAACACATAACATGGTGAAATGACATAAACAATGATTATTTAGTGATCAAAACATTCAAAATTTTCAAAAAATAGCATCTATAAAGGATTAGATAGCATTTTAGGCATGCTGGTGGAGTATAATAGTGAATTGTTGCTAATGTTGTTAAGAACAATATTAAAACTCTTCAAGACCTGGACAAAAATTGTAACTAATCTTTTGGTATGATTATCATGCCTTATAGCTAAAAATTTGGGTTCTCAAGTAAATGGATATGTTTTATATCTAGGGGAATTGGAAGAATATTCCATAAGATGGAGATGCTTCTAGAGGTTATCAAAGTTCAACAAAAATTCATTGAATATCAGTTTCAGGGACCTATACATCATTTTGAGACCAATATGGGTAAAGTGAGAAGTTAATGCGTTATGTAAGCTAAGCTAATTAAGAATGATAATTATCCTCAAAAGAGGTTGCTCAAGATCAAGGGGAGAATTTTTCAATCAAGAAGGGAATCTCTCAAAGCTAATACAGTTGTTGAACACTGAGAAAATAGGGTATAAAGGAAGAATATGTTATTTAGAAATGGTTTATTGAAAGGAAAACTCTAAAAGGTGGTCTATAGCTACTATGAAGACAAGTAAGAGGAATGAACTCTCAGGGGGAGTTATTTCAATGCCCAAGATAGGTCCATGAATCCCATTTGTTGTTGATTGATGCCAAATAGAAAAATACAGTCCTAGAGGGAGCTTGTGAACAAGTCTAACTGTCTACCTACACTCATTGTTGTCTTTTTTTTTCATTGCTTTCATGTCAAGTATTCAGGTTTCCTTTTTCATAGATATTAAAGGGAAAGAGTTAACCAAGAAACATTAGAAAGAGTTCTTGTAGGTGTAGGTCTCATTGGTGGTAGTTGTCATCAATGAAAAAGGGGGAGATTGTTGGATGTCATAGTAATGTGTTATCATTAATGTCAAGTGTCCAATGATGTCATAGGATGTCCAAGGTTTTCAGGGTCTTACCAAGTTTTCCATGTGTCTTCATGAAGTGTGAATCCATGATGTCATGGGTTCAGGTGTTCAAACATGGTCTAGGTGTATGGTCAAGAAAGAAATTTGTGTAAATATGTCCTCCCAAGGTTGTATGAAGACTTCATAAGGTCAAATTTAGTCCATGAGATGTGTGTGAGATGTTATTGAGTCTATACCAAGCTAACATGGTTAATTCATTAAGTGTTGTGCATCTCTATGCTTTATCCTAGTCATAGATCAAGCAGGTTGGCATGGAAACATGAGAAATAGATCAAGGAAAATCAGGGAAAGCATGGTTGGAGAAGTATGAGCTAGCATATCATGTATAGGAGGAATATCAGGTCAAGAATCAAACTTATGGGGCATTAATATGGTCATTCTAAATATTTTCAGTGAAGAAAAGCCTAGTAGGCAAGTGAGTAAGATGAGCCAAGGTATGATGATGCAAACGAAGCATTATATGAGCACAATATGTTCATATATGAGGTGTACAAGGATTCACAAATGCCTAAGGATGTGAGTTTATCCTTTATATAGGTCTATTAGCACACTTCTTCAGAACTAGAGAAAAAATGTTTCCCAAATGAGATGGGGAAGATATTTTTAGAGTTAATTATGTCATATTAGCCTTTTTAACTCATGGATAAGGGAGTTGAGAAGGTATGGACAAGATTTTAGGACAAAATAATGAATTGTGTGCAAGATATGGAAGTTTTACCAAAACTGGGTTTAACTAGGCAAGCTAAAATAGTGACCTAGCTTCTTATCACTCAAGAAAAATTGACAAGCCTTCTTCAAATAAATCATAAGATTTTTTTTTAAGATCACTCACATATTAAACTTTTGCAAAAACAATTAGGTCAAAAGGAGAAAAGGAAAGAAAGTTCTCTCTATTTTACAATTATTGTTCAAACCCTCATCTAAAGCGATGGACATGAAATTAAATTTTTTTTCTTTAAATCAATTGTACAAGATGTACCAATCACTCGGGTGTGTGTAGGAAACTCTCTAGTCCATTTTGGTGGTAATTTTGTACTACAAATGTGATGGTATTGTACGGATTTTTCCGTGTTTTGAATAAATTTGGCCATAAAATCTAGTTTCGATAGCTCCTAGATGAAGCTTCCACTGGGAAAGCTTGTACATGATGTTGTCTCAATTCTCATGAGGAATTTTAGGAAATTATCTTACAAATATTGTCTTAACACAGCCAAATTTCCTCTTATACCGCCAAACTACACTTTAAGATAAAACCAATCATGTTGTTTAAAGAAGGTTGTTATATGTAATTTTGATGTTGAGGTGAGAAATGGTCATGATCATCAGTGAAAGCACCATAAACTTTACAAATAAAATTGCATAACTAAGCAATAAAAACTAACACCATTGTCATCCATCTAGCTAAGGTTCTAAGTCTAGGAATGTAACATTAAGATAGAAGCTTAAAAGAATTCTTAACTAGTATGAAAACAATACAAAATCTAACTAAACATGCCTACTAATATGCTTGAATTACCTAACATGGGCCTAAATAGAACTAAGAGGGAAATCAAATGGTTATGGTTGCTACTCCAAACAAGGTGAAATGGCCTCTCCAAATGACTACTTGGTCATTTTGGATATCCATCTACTAACCCCATTGAAGGCTTTAAGCAAGGATTGAGCTTGGCTATAAATCATATTTATTATATGAGATGCAAATCAAAGCATGGTGTAAAGTATAAAGGAATGAGGTGCACTCTTTTTATAGTTTTCCTTTTGGGAGAAACTTGTATTTTGGTGCATGTGGGACTAAAATCCCCAAATTAGATTAGAATTGCTAATCATGATTAGGCATTGCTAATCATAATTAGTGAATTACCAAGTGATTAAGAGGTGTGGGGCATTAATCAACTGCTTAGGGTCAACTAGGAGGCCAAGATAACCTTTTGAAGCTTACAGAGATGTTGTGGAGGTGAATGGGGTGATTTTGAGTGGCTGGAAGAGGGGTTTAAGCCAATACTAGGGTATATTGACCAAATCAAGGGAAAAATAGGCTTAATTAGCTAATAAATGCTAATTGTTTGTTTTGAAGAGGATTTGGACTTAGGATCCGTCGTAAATTTGCATCCTGAATGCGAAAGAGGTTTGGTGATCAACGAATTCTTGTTAACCAGCCAAAGTGGAAAGAAATTTTAGTTAATTAGTTAAGAGCACTAATTATAATGGAATTGGGAAGAATAAGAGTGAGTTTCATGCATTTTGGCAATAAGATTGTAAAAGTGGAATTTAGTTATGTACATTTTCCCCTGTTTGAGATGAAGTTAGTGACTTCACTTCAAGCATAGTAGACAAACATAAACATGTGGATTTTCAAAGAAAATTTAGCATGAATGAAGGATTCCCCCTCGAGTGTCGATGGGGTGATAGAAGAAGTCAATCGATGATCGAAAATATGATTTAAAATGGATGGAAGAAAATAGGTCAGAATAGGTGTGAAACCATTAAGTATTGAGAAGGAATAAGAATAGGGATAAACATGGTTGTTTATTTCCTCGGGTGAGTTTTAGAATAAAAATTAGTAATGGTAATAAATTATAATGGAGAAGAAATGATTAATAGAGAAATATAGGAGTAAGTCCAACCTTTGCATCCAGCCTTTCCATAAACAACTAGTTTCACTCTCATTTTCATCCCCTAGGTCTACATCAGTGACTTCTTCCTATTGACCAAAACATTAATGTAAGATAGTAATCATTTGATAAATTACTTGTGACCACTTAACCTATTCTATTTAACTCTATTAACATAAGCAATTTAATTCAATTGATTAAATTTAACTTGATGCTTAATTTACTTGGCGATCCATACTATATAGGTAATGCAACCCATGATTTTTATCTCTTTGATGCTAAAACAATGTAACATAACAATGCTTATTCTAACATGAGAAATTTACCAACTAACCTCTTTAAGAAACTATCAAAATACATATACTCAAATTAACAATCGTTCAATTGGCTGTCAATGTTTCTCTATCTATGAAAAGTTCCTATAATGACAAGGGTTTAAAATGATGGACTTAAAAATAACACATGTAAGGTGAACAATAAACGGAGGACACAAGTAGGTCCTCATGGATAAACCTTTGTAATTATAAGTTATGACAGTATTTATGTCAACTCAAATTGCACAGGTTAACTATCAATCTATAGGTAAATGAATCCAAGATATTGTGCACATTAGAAACTATCACACAAAGCATGAATTACATTAAGCATCCAATGTCATATTTAATTAATATAATAAATGAATCTTAATTTAGGGATTATTATGTCTCTTTACATTTCTATAGATAAACATTTATACAAGAGAATTGGGAATATTGAGCTTGAAGGATTATTTCTATCTTGATGAATAATCTTGAGTGTACCTTGTCATCCTTCCTACATGTATGTAGATACCGTAATCCGTTGTGTACTTCAAAGCTCATAGAGTTCATAATAGTTGGACTCTTATGGAAGTACCATATGGTGATATTTGAATTACTTTAAATGAATATAACAATATGAATTCAGGGGCATTGTGACTAAGAGTTCATGAATAGAGTATTTCCATGGCTTGATCATATAATACAACTTCCTATGCTCTGCACAATCTATGCCTTTAAATTCATTTTCAAATTTGAGGCTTCATGAAATACAAAATAGTGTTATTTTTACATTGGTAATAAAAAAATATATTATCAAACAATGATTATTGTTTTTAATCTATTTTAGTAAGTTTACAAGATTATAAAATAAATTATCATGTTTACAATAAAGACAGAGTCACATGTGACTCGGTCTAAAATAAATTAGATTTTTTATTGTATATGCAATATCTATAAAAAGGAATCATGATTCAACCCATGAATATATTTATCTTTTATTTGTCAAAGGATTCCTATAAAGGTGAAATCCCACAGTAAATCATTTTTTTGGGTCACATAAATAAAGTGTAAAATATATATAATCCCCTGCTCATCATTTCAAATGTGCTACACAATAGATAATGTTAGCTCATTATACTCTAATGATTTACTTGTTCCAATAATAATAAATGTAAATGATTTCTTTGTGTGTGAATTAGACTTAGTGGTTAAATGAACTATACATATCTTATGTACTTATAGATGATGAATTTATATTCAAATCAAAGAATATAAATATTTATGCCAGTTTGAAACTACCAGAGCTTAAAGAGGTGGAATTACAAGGGACTACAAATACTCGACTTAAAGGTTGTTCTAATTAGCATAATATAAGATAGCGCGGAGGTAGGGGTGCACAAGACAAGATAGAGAATGTACAAGTGGGAGGTGGGGGGGATGGATTTAACAAGGTGGAGGTCAACATGAGGGCGTATATCACCCTAATTCATTGACCAAATTTCCCATTTATAGATAAATTTTCTAAATTAATATAAAATAACAACAAAGTAGGATTTTGCAAGGACTTTTTCTTGGGAAGGAGGACACGTCTCCTTATTTAGAATTTTCATTATGGCTCATATTCAACCTAGGTGAATAATTGGTTTTGTACAATACACACATTCAACTCCTACTATGTGGGCCCCATGTCTTCTATTTGACTCCCTCATGAAATTGGGAAGGAGGCCTAATGCATAAGCTGGAGGGGTTTGATCATAGGTGGAGAGCAAATAGGACACTCTCATCTTGAAAAACTTTTAGGTGTATACTAATTTTACCCATTTTTTTTGTGTGTGGATACATGCCTCATTTTTTACTATGCATTACCCACTTAAATTTTTGATGCACACACAAGGGTAGGTACCAAATAATAATAAATGTTGAAATATGAAATATTGAAATAAAGTACCTCATTTTGGTGAAAAAGACATGAAAACAAAGGGGAGTTAGGCACCATATCATAAAAATACTCTTAAGTTTAGTAAAATAGATTCACCTGAAAAGATTGAGTAAGATATTAGTCCTAATATGAGTGAAATTTGAGTAAAATATAAACATTGAGGAAAATCAATTCACTAGATATTGGAGTTAGACATCTTATTAGACATAGGCCTCGAATCCACCATGTTGGAAATTTTGATGCTACATGCCCTAAATAGCATGATTATGACTATAACGAGTCATGTACATTCCCCCCTTTGAGATGTTGAGTAAATCTATGAAACTTATATCTAAAAGGAAAGATATTTGATATAACATTAAGATATGACAGATATAGATACCCATAGTGTGCAAAGATACAACATTTAGGAACATACACCTTAGATAGTTTATGTTGTGCTACCTCAATTTGATATAAGTTGAAATGGTAACATTATTATTTACATAAAGTGTGAATAACACCACTGTTTGTGTCAATTTTGTGTCATTTACGTTTGTTATTTAAAAAATCCTTCTAATTAAATGGAATTTATTTCCATTGGAAATTTTTTTGACCTAAGTTGCATCACATGATTTTCTTACATGCGAACTCTTTCAGAAGAAACCCTTGGTTCAATTAACATGGTCTTCATTATAATACCACTAATATGTCAATTTGGTGCTCTTATCCATAAATGGCCTCACATATGGTGGACTTGGGAGGCCAACACACTTATGTTGAGAATGTTTTTTCAAATTTTTTATCAAAGTATGTCTCTTATGAGTTTAAGGAGATAGACAACTAGATTCTAAGCACCTAATGTAGTATTAGTCCCCTTTGACATCTAATAAGGGTGTAATAGTAAATGTGATCGCTAGATTAGATATAGAAAAAAATCATAGTTAAAGATTTTATTGTGTCTTGTTTACCCCTAAATGAAATACTTATTCAAAATATTAAAATGTAAGAAAAATAAAGAGCACACATCTACATGAAATAATGCAAATCTACTGGGGGTTATGTAATGATGGCTAGATATAAGTTTATGGTGAAGTGTGTTTGTCAACCAAACTCAAAATAGTAAACATATGCTAAATACCTACATTGAAAAGCAGATAATTTTATCAAAACCAACCTAAATGGCATCATTTAAGGCTGTAAAAACCATAAGTGGGCCTCACATATGGGATATTGTACATATACAGAATTACACACCACTAGTGTGGGCCTCAAATATGGGATATTGTAATGGTAAACGTGATTGCTAGATTAGATGTAAAAGAAACTTGCATCTCTTTGTATAGAAAAGTTGTAAAGGCAACAATGATGAACTTATTAAAACTCAAACACATGGATGTTCATCTTCGCATGGAAACAATCTTAACAACGCAAAGAGGAGCACATCTCCAAATTTTACTATACATTCTTAGTACTCATTTTACAACATAGTACATCCTTATAAATTCCAAGTTTTTGATTCATCTGACAAGTGGAGACCTTGTGAGATTGATCTTTTGCATAGAGAAGATCCTAATTCATACATATTTCCAAAGGTTCTCATTTATAGGAGAAAATCATTAGAGGTTTATGATTCAATCTACCACTTATTTTACAAGTTGAGAAAAAGATAGATGTAATAACTATGCAGACATGAAAACAAAAAGGTGCTTGAAAGGTGAAGGGAAAAAATGATATATAAAACATAGATGTAATTTCGAAAAGAGTTATCACCAATGATAGAGACATGATAAGTGTGATCATTGGATTAGATATATGACAAAAGATATTTCATTTCCTTGAAAAGTATTGGAGGTAACAAAGATAAGCTTATTATAACCCAAATACATGGATATTCAATTTTAATAGTTACCAATAATGAGTTGAGTAACACATTCTTTGAAATTCTTGTGAGAACAACAAAATAATACAACACCACCAAGATCATAATTATTAAGTCTTTTGAAATGTCCTCTTCCTTCTCCTTCCTATGCATGTGGATGCCCTCCCATTTTGTAAACATCATCCACAACATAGGTACATTTTATTCTTCTTCTAAATATGGGCTACGTAACACAATCTTTTAAATTCTTGAGAGAACAAAAAAATATGATACCATAAACACTAGTGTGACATGATAAAAAAAAAAAGGTGACACCCTAAACACTAGTGCAAGATCCTAAATAGTAATGATACCCTAAACCCCGATGTGAAACAAAAAACACTAGTGTGACACCCTAAACATTAGTTCAACACCATAAGAGAAAAATGTTACAACTTAATCAAAAAGTATGAAACCCTAAATGAAAAATGTGACAGCCTACTCTAAAAATTCAACACCCTAAACACTGGTGTGATGCACTCAATAAAAAATGACACACTAAACCCCAATGTAACACTATAAACACTAGTGTGATACCATAAACACTTGTTTGACACAATAAACAAAAATGTAACTAAACAAAAGTATGACACCCTAAACTCTATTACAAAATCCTAAACACCAAATATGACACCTTAAACACTAGTGTAACACCCTAAACAAAAAATAATAATACCTTAAAACCTAATATGATATTGTAAACTTTATTGTGACACTTTAAACACTAATTTAACACCCTAAAAAAATGTGACACTGTAAACAAAAAATGTGAAACCCTAAAAACTAGTACGACACCAAAAAACAAATATGACACTCTAAACCCAACACAACACTGCAAACACTATTGCAATACTATAAACATTGGTGTGAAACATTAACTAGAAAATATGACACAATAAATACAGATTTAAAGAAATTTAAATCTTTATCAGAGCACTCAGATCAAATGACATGATGGTAACAAATAATATCTCGTATGCAAAGTATAAGTAAGTATGAAATAGAGGAGATGAGAGTGACTTAGCTTGTATCAAGAGATTTGGGATGGAAGATGATTAGAATAAGTTAGATCTAAACTGTGTAAAATATGTTTGATAAATTTTAATCTAAAACCTCTTCAGACATGACCACTAAGATGAGGACAGGACCACCTGGGCACTGGTGTCTAAATTGGGAAATAGTTTCTAGGTAGCATCTCTACTTTTGTTCTTTTCAATGTTTGAACTCAAGGATTCTTCCTTTCACTACTTGTCACATTAACTTGGTTGTAGGGTACTATCATCACCAATCCGGCACTATGATAATTATTCACCGGGAACTCCTTGTGCTATGATTATTTACTAATGCACAGCTTTTAGTTTGGTGGATGGAATCTGGAAACACAACAACAACCATAACACAAGAATACCAGAGACTATGATAAGAAGGAATGACGACAAATCTGAAATATAAGTGTAAATTATAATATCAACATGAAATTGTTACAATCTCACCCATGAGGTACTTCAAGTGCTACTGACTTCACTTGCCTTCCAACAATAACTATGGAGAGAAACTTCACAATTACACTTCTTAATGGCTTCTTTAACACACCTTCAAAATGATGGCTTCCTTTACACACTTACTCATACAATATTTCTCACTACTTTCCTTTCTATATGATAAATGAGGGGGGTGGCCTCTTTATTTATAGGAATTTAGGCTTATCCATCTTATCTCTAAGATAGAATAGGAAATCTCTTCCGGCCAATCATATTTCATGCCTAAAATCTTACCTTTACATGTAGGCTTATCTTCTAAGATAAGATAAACCTTATCATCTCACATGGGTTCCACCTTTTTAGAATTTTCCACAAATAAAATACACAAAATATTTATGACATCACTCTTTGTCCTTATTACAAATATAATATTTCTAATTCCTAATCATGTAGACCCTACTTCTCTACTTATCTTAATTTTGACATTTTTAACATTACCAGGACTACTTACAACAAATATTTACTTTTTACAAACATTCCTATTGTACTTTGACTGTTAACCGTACTCTACATTTATTAGCGGCACCGGTACTGACGGCACCGTTATCTTCCATCAGATGCTACTACTAATTACACTTAACAACATCCTATTCCTAATACATACATTAATGAAATAGAAATTACGGAGGGAAAATTTTAGTGTCGACATCTTCCCCCCTTCCTAGCTTCTACTCCGTCCTTGGAGTATACTATTCTGGTGCTTGGAAAATATTCAACTTGTCGTGGTTGACCCATTTCGTAATGGGAGTGCCATCCAATTCCTCCAGTCGGTATGTACCATTTTCATACACAGCTACTATTTTGTAGGGCCCCATCCATTTTGGAAGAAATTTTCTCTGTCTTCTTTTTTATAGCTGGAATCATCTACTAGAACCAAGTCATTCACATGAAATGGAGACCAACGGATATTTTGATATTTGCATCAGATGCTACTACTAATTACACTTAACAACATCCTATTCCTAATACATACATTAATGAAATAGAAATTACGGAGGAAAATT
Organism: Taxus chinensis; assembly: GCA_019776745.2. NCBI lineage: Eukaryota > Viridiplantae > Streptophyta > Pinopsida > Cupressales > Taxaceae > Taxus > Taxus chinensis. The sequence continues at coordinate 150,121,712 of CM034154.1, forward strand.
TTAGTGTCGACATCTTCCCCCTTCCTAGCTTCTACTCCGTCCTCGGAGTATACTATTCTGGTGCTTGGAAAATATTCAACTTGTCGTGGTTGACCCATTTCTTAATGGGAGTGCCATCCAATTTCCTCCAGTCAGTATGTACCATTTTCATGCATAGCTGCTATCTTTGTAGGGCCCCATCCATTTTGAAAGAATTTTTTCTCTTGTCTTCTTTTTTTGTAGCTGGAATCATATACTAGAACCAAGTCATTCACATGAAATGGAGACCAACGGATATTTTGATCAAAGTATTTCTTCTGCTTCATTTTCTTCTATATAGCTTGTATCCTTCGCTATTTCCCTCATTTCCTCTAGCAAATGAAGATGTACCAAACCTTTCTTTTATTGAATCACTTTCATCCATCCTTTCATTTTTCATAACTCTCACAGTGAGAATATCAAACTCAATAGGAAAAACTAGATCAATGCCATAGGCCAACTAAAATGGGGAGTATCATGTTGCTGACTTTGATGTTGCCTTATATGCCCACAATGTTACATGAATCCTTTTATCCCACTTATGTACCTGCAAGGCTGCATCTTTTGCTATAATTTAACACAACACAAAATTTGTTCGTTCCAACCTGTCCATTTGTGCTTGGCTTGTATGTTATTGCGTTCCTATGCTTAATAGAAAATTTATTGACTAGGGCTTCTACTACCTCATTAATGAAGTGGCTTCCTTGATCTATTATAATTTCTAATGGGGAAACCAAATCTGGTGACAATGCGTTCATATATGAACCTTGCCACTTCAATCCATAGAAGTTGTTTTCAATGGCCTAGCTTCAACCCACTTAGTTAAATAATCTGTGGCAACTACAATATACTTATTTTGGCATGGGAGTAGTTGGAAGTGGACCTACAATATCTATTACCCAATTTTAAAAGGGACCAAGTGGAAGAATAGGGCATAATGGAGCTCATAAAGTCTTATGATTCACATGTTTTTGATAAATATCACATGTCTTACAATAATTATAACAACATCTAAAAAGAGTGGGCCAATGGATAATCTGCATCTAAGATCCTTCTTGTTGTAAGTTGTCTAGAGAAGTGTCATCCACATGTACCATTATGGAATTCTTCTATCAGCTCCTTCCCTTGATCACGTCCAACTGCCCTCTTATATTGTCCATCAGGTCCTATTTGAAATAATACTCCATGCAGAATAGAATATGGACAACTGGATTGAGTAATCTTTCTCTTAGTCTTTGTATTGGCACCATCAGGAAACTTGAATTCATTTCAGATAATTCCAAATATTTATGTATTCACTAGGGGATTGTGTCAAGGGATAATAATGTTGCATCTAGGAAATCATCGTCATCACAAGATGAACCTAAAACCATCATAGGCTCGAGAGAGTGCATCTGCATTGACATGCTTCTTTCCTGGCCTATCTATAATATCAAATTCAAATTCTTGTAGCAAAATTATCCATCTTGATATCCTCCCTAATGGGTTAGGCTTATTTACAATATATTTTAGAACCTGATGATCTGTTATAACTATAAATTTCTGCCCTAGCAAGTAATTCCTAAACTTCTTTACAGCAAAAATGATAGCCAGAGCCTCTTTTTTTCAGTTACAGTATAATTTACCTCATCACTGCTCATTTTTATGCTCCCAAAGTAAACTAGATGATCATTCCCATTTTCATCTTTTGTGGCTCAGAGTACTTCCTAGTGCTACATCTGAGGCATCAGGATACAAAATGAATGGATTTCTCCAATCTGGATTCTTTAAAACAGGTGAAGACACCAGGTCTTCCTTCAGTTGTTCAAAAAGCTTCATGCACCTTATTTCCTAGTTCATAAGTAACATCCTTCTTCAAGAAATGGTTTAGTGGCTGTGTAATCTTTGAGAAATTCTTGATAAACCTTCTATAGTAACCCACATGACCTAAAAATGATCTCAACTTACTTCTATTCATAGGAAATGGTAACTCTTTGATTTTTGAAACTTTATTAGGATCAGTACCAATACCATATCTGGATACAACATGCCCTAACAAAACGCCTTTAGAACATCCAAAGACACACTTTGTAGGGTTTAGTGAGGCTTGTGCTTCATCTAAACTTTGAAATTTTGTCTCCATCTGGTGCAGGTGGTCCATCTTGCTCCCATAGATGCAAAAATCATCCAGAAATACTCTGATGAAGTTCCCAATGTAGGTTTCGAACACCCTATTCATCAAATGCTGGAATGTTGCTGGAGCATTACACAACCCAAAAGGCATAACTCTATAAGCAAACGTACCCCAAGGAGTGGTGGACGTGGTCTTCAACTGATCTTTCTCTACTATACGAACTTGGTTGTAGCCACTATATCCATCAGCAAAACTATAACACTCCTGGCTAGCTACTTCGTCCAAGATCTGATCTGAGAATGGAAGATGGTAATAATCCTTCTTTGTTGCCTTATTGAGCTTCTTATAGTCAACACAAATGCGTAGCTTCCCATTCTTTTTTATTGAGATCACAATGAGAGAAACCCATTCTGAATTCTCCACAGAAAATATGAATCCTACATCAAGCAACTTATCTATTTCTTCTTTTACAGTCTTGGAAAAATTAGGATTCATTCTATATGGCATTTGCTTTATGGGCTTAGCACCATCTACCAACTCAATAGAATGTTCTACCCAACTTACTTGACGGACTTCCTTGTAATCAAAAGTGAATATGTGTATGTACCTTTGAAAGAGTTGGAGGTAGGATTCCTTCTCACTCTCCATCACAGCATCACCAATCTTTATTTGCTGGACACAATCATCAATTTCTTCTTCAGATAATTTTATGGGGTCATGAGTTGGTGTGACTGGAAGGATATCCATGACCGAAACATAAACCTCACTTTCTTCATCTTATGTGTCCACTTCACTGGTACTAGAGTAATCAGAGGATGTCCAATCATCAGTTTCATCACTTGAATCGACAGGTTCTGCCTTATGATGCCGAGGGATCACATTTATTTTCACCCTCTCTCTACCACGTCCAAGTGTCATGAAGCCTTCATTCCAGTAGTTTCTTGCATGAACTCTCCTTAGCCATGGTCTTCCCAACAACATTGGATAAGCAACAGTACCATTTTTCATCACCTAAAATTCTACCACACATACAACACCCATAACAGATATTGCCACATTTGAAACTAAACCTTCTGGTTTAGTTTTTTCCTTATTTAATGACTTTAACATAAGTGTTGAGGGGCGATCAATTTTTAAACCCAACATATTCATTACAGACTCAGTCATTACATTAACTGCAGTACGTCCATCAACTAAGACATCATGAATTGAAATACCATTACATAGTACCTCATCTTGTGGAGCATAGGGATCCACCTCTGCCTCCAAAACAAGGACCTCAACCTCCTTCCTTCGTCTAGCATTGAGTCCACTTCGCAGCTCCCACCTCTTCTCAAAAGACATAGCCAAGAGTTGACCATATGTAATATTTGTAGGCCTTTTGGACAGATCTTCCAAGATGGAGTATGGTCCTTGCCCCTGTGAAATCAAAAAATCCTGCACACCCAACTTTCTTCTCCTATGTTTCTTATAGTTTCTCCTTTCATCTTCTTAGGATCATTTCCATCTTGATTATCTTTTTCTTTCTTTCTTTTTATTACAAACACATCTACTTCATTATTTCTGCTCTCATCTACTACATCAAAAGAATTCGCAGGTGCTTTTCCTTTATCATTATCTCCTTTACCAGATGTAGAAGCTCTATCTGGACAATTATACTTATAATGACCCTTTTTATAACAACCATAACATACAACTTCAGAAATATTTCTTTTTGGACCTCTATCTCCTCCCTGAGAACTAAATTCTTTTCCTTGAAGAATATTAATAGTTAACTGACCCATCTTTTTTAGCAGATCTTCATACTCAGTAGATGTACTAGGAGAAAGATTTGTGCTCACTGAGAGTGGTTGTGGATTCTGGACCAAAGGTGCTCGTGTAGGCTCTACTTTAGCAACAATTTCTTTGGGCTCCTCTTCCATGCTTTCTTTTTACCTTTTTGCAATATCCTTTGCTTGTTCAACGGTAGCTAGGCGGTCATACTTGACTCATTGTCTGATCTCTGGCTTCATCCCAAGAATGAAGTGCTTACATAGGAGATTATCCACGCCATTCATCAACCCATCCGCTAATCCTTCCTTCCGGATCTGGGCATCGAGCTTCCTCCTTAGCTCTAGAACACGAGCATGATAATCCCTTATCTTCTCCTTCTCTCCTTGGGATAGCTTTGTGATATTAATCATGAGATCTGCATATCTCTGTTGTTCACCAAATTATTCAAGAAAACTTTCAGTTAATAAATCCCATGAGTTTTTCACATTATCACCTAGTGTTTCAAACCACCTAAGGGCTTAACCATCCAAAAAGGTAGGAAAAAATGCAGTCTATTGTTCCCTTCTTATAAGGCCATTACAAATAAAAGATCGTTTAAACTCTTGAATGAAAGAGGAAGCATCTTCATTATATTGGGATGAAAAAATAGGAATCTTCCCCATTTTCAAAAGTAAACACAGTAAAATACCAACGCACAAGTACAATCAACAAGACTTATGTGCACAAATAATTGAAATCCCTATAATAGAAAATGGAAATGACCACAGTAAACTATGGTAAAACTTGACTTACTGCGGTAAAAACTGACTTTACTGTGGTAAACACTATTCACGGTAAAAATGACTTTACCATGGTAACTCCTATGCACAGTAAAAACAAGGTTACCCTCCAAATGATTTTTTTGACTAGGTGGGAATATCTCTCCAGAAAATCCACCAACGAGGAATGGTCCCGACAACGGAACCAAAATGTCATCACCAATCTGGCACTATGATAATTCTTCACCGGAAACTCTTCGTGCTATGATTATTTACTAATGCACAGTGTTTAGTTTGGTGGATGGAATCTGGAAACACAACAACAACCATAACACAAGAATACCATAGACTATGATAAGAAGGAATGATGATAAATCTGAAATATAAGTGTAAATTATAATATCAACATGAAATTGTTACAATCTCACCCATGAGGTACTTCAAGTGTTACTGACTTCACTTGCCTTCCAACAATAACTATGGGAGAAACTTCACAATTACACTTTTTAATGGCTTCTTTAACACACCTTCAAAATGATGGCTTCCTTTACACACTTACTCATACAATATTTCTCACTACTTCCTTCTATATCCTAAATGAGGGGGGTGGCCTCTTTATTTATAGGAATTTAGGCTTATCCATCTTATCTCTAAGATAGGATAGTAAATATCTTCCGGCCAATCATATTTCATGCCTAAACTCTTGCCTTTACATGTAGGCTTATCTTCTAAGATAAGATAAATATTATCATCTCACATGGGTTCCACCTTTTGAGACTTTTCCACAAATAAAATACACAAAATATTTATGACATCACTCTTTGTCCGTATTACAAATATAATAATTCTAATTCATAATCATGTAGACCCTACTTCTCTACTTATCCCAACTTTGACATTTTAACATTACCGGACCACTTACAACAAATATTTACTTTTTACAACATTCCTATTGTATTTTGACTGTTACCGTACTCTACATTATTGGTGGCACCGTACTGACGGCGCCGTTATCTTCCATCAGACGCTACTACTAATTACACTTAACAACATCATATTCCTAATACATACATTAATGAAATAGAAATTACGGAGGAAAATTTTAGTGTCGACAATACCTGCCTCACATATTTTCTTGCAAAATAAACCCTAGCTACCTACACAAGGCTCAAGAAAATATTAGATGCAATAAATAATGCATATTCTTATTACGGAATGACCTTGACAGTCATCACAATGTTATTATCACTGAGTATTGCACTACATTTTAGACTATATGTAGTTCTAGTGTGTATGTGATTAAATTATGTCCTTTGAAGCTAGGTTGCCCTTGTGTCAATCACACCAAGATAGCAAGATAAAAAAAACTTTTCCCTTAAGATGAATACATGTATGAGATGGAATTCAGAAATAAAACCTCCTATGAAGTGAATAATGCACCCCAAATGCATTACTTGAGTGTTGTTCTTTGCCCAAATAGTAGAAAGTAAATATTAGCCCCAAATTTTCCAACCCCTAATGATAGTAAGTAAGTCATGTATATATATATATATATATATATGATTCTCTTGTTTGAATTTATTCATTAACAACTAGGAAATATGACCCACAATAATAATAAATATTTTAGAAAAGGTACCAAATTATGTGTTGGTTAGAGAAATTGACTAAGTACTAAATCAAAACAGAAACCACGTGCAACAGGACACAGGTAGAGTATAAATAGGTTTACACGGGTTTGGAGGATCGTATGGAAGTGTGTATGTGAGGATAAACGTGAAGCAAAATAGTGTGTGGAGGTGTGCACCATAGTGAAATAGGTCAGTGCACGCAAGGCTCACGTGCAAGCATGTAGGACACCTGAGACTTAGCCAATTTTGGAGGAAATGCTAAAAATAGACAAAAGCGAAAGATAGCTTAGCATCCACATAAAGGTTATAAATAAGAAAGCACATGTAAACAAGGATGGAGATGATGCATAAAAGTGGGCTATTAATAAGATTAAAGTAATATAAAGTATGGATCTATTTATAACCCAATCTATTGTTAAGACAAGTTGAAAAAGCATGCAGGTTATTATTAGAGCACCCCTATAATTAGGAAGTGCATGTAAAGGTGGAGGGAAAGTCCCCACTGTCTATATATAAGTGATACATCCTTTTATTTACTAGTTCTGATTTTGATTAAGTGTTGATAAGTTCGTGAGTAGTGAGTCAATGTTAGAGTTTGTATGAGAATTATGTGAGCGCACATGGTATAGTACATGGAAATATTGGTTATTGTTGTAATCGGCTTCTTTTTTATATAATGAATTGTAGTTGTGATAGATAATTTTATTTGGGTAGCTAAGGTGACCACATATGAGAATGGTATCTTGAGGATTCAAGTGTTATTAATCATTTTGTATGTTGATTAAGTTTTTTTATTATATGTGTTGCCAATTTGATATGCTATGATGTATCTTGTGGTGTGAATGGTTGTGAATATGCATGACTAACATTTTTATAAGAGAACAAAGGAGGGACCTGGTTCCAGCGAGCAATTCGGGTGAGCTTCCAAATTTGTCTCTATGAAGTGCTAGTGTGCTTATCCTAGTGTTGGGTAAATAAAGACTACATTTTGGTTCTGTTGTCGGAACATCTTTTCAATATCTTTACTAGGATGTTGCATGCACATGGTTTTCTAATTATTTTTGGAGAATATTGAGATCTGGATACATGATAGTCATGATGCATTTTCTCATAGATATAGCATTGGACCTAATTTTAATGTTCCTAAGTGGGTGGAAGACAATCTCTATGAATGCTTGTACAAAACGTTCTTCAGCTTTTTCCCAGTAGATTTTTACCACTGATTGGCAACTTACATGGATAACAGAGGTGTCTGGATATGAAGAAAGTAAATTTGGAAAAAGTGAGACTACCAAGCACCCTCTTACTTAGATGTGTTGTGGACACAAGCTGTAGATTATTGGTAGGAAGGTTTGTTGCTTAGTTATACCTTGGAATACACGAATTCAACATACTCGTTCCCAGAGGAAGAAAAATTTAGGTTTTTATGCGAGCTAAGAGGATCCTATTTTCACTCGACACCTTTAGATATTAAGATCTTAATGGTTGAATTGGGAATAGAGAACCTACCAATAGATTGTTAAAACCCCACTGTGAGCAGTGCCAGGAAGAAGGATTGGGAATGATGGTAGTGACCCAAGCGCAAGCAAGATAAAGGGAGGAAATACAACTCAAATATAATGATGTGCGAGAGAAGACAATTGTAAAGGTACTGAGACTGAGGGGAATGATGACTGGCAGAAGTAATGAAGACACCCCAGAAGGCAATAGACCACATAATCATGTATTTCCATTATTATGGAATTGCAATAGAGAAACCCCATTGAATTCTGATGAGAGAAATTGTGAGGAAAGAATGTGAACCCTGGGTGTGGATCTAACCCATCCTAGATGTCAATCTCTTGCACAAGGTGTTCAGAATCTAGAATTTTTTGTAGAAGATCATCATAATGAAGGTGAGTAGAAAGGAAATTAGGTATCACCATGTTGGGTACGAGATACATGTAGGCATATTTTAGCATCATCACATGAGGAAAAATAGATTAAGGATGCACTAATGTCATTACAATAGGTGCATGTGTTTGGGCAGAATATTCTTAGAAGTAGTTTCATGGGTGCATCATCAAGGAAAAGTGTTGATATAGAACCCATAGGAAGTAATCATATAGGTGCAATGATAGGACATATGGTTGGTGTTTATTACATCACAACTACTGGGACACAAGGAAGCTCATCTACAAGTCATGACGGGAGGCTCAGGAGGTTCAGAATAGCCACCACTTGGCATAAATCCTAGTATGAGGATTAGGATTCGAGGATCTAGCCCCACTCCAAGGGACAAGAGTCCATAATAGCCACTACGCATTACAATAACTAGTATAGAAACCATAGTAATAGACTCCTCATAATTTCTTTGATATGTCTCTTCATTTTCCGGTGTGGAGGATGCACCTGTGCATGTTCATAAGTGTGAACTTTTGTAGAGAGCTAAGGGAATTACTACACCTGATCAAAAGGAAAGTCAATTTTGTCCAACGCACTTTTCAAGGGTCACGCACACATATTTGGTATAGGAAATATGATCCACATCAGACTGCATTAGACTATGATGTGTTGTGTACCACCTTCTTAGTTGATTTCCATATAATAGAGTTCAAGCAACAAATCATTAGCATGTTGAAAGACATTAAACATGGTTTGTCTGAAACTGTGAGAGAGTATGATGCACATTTCAAGACTCGGTTGTCTGATTTTTCATATGATATTCATCAAATCTATCGTGGACAATGGTTTGTGGGAGAATTGTTGACACCTTTCTGTAAGGTACTATCACAAAAGAAATTTACCGATATGCACAAGGCGTTAGAAGCAATGCTTGTACACGCAGGACCTATTGGGAGAGTTTAGATAAAAGATTGAGTATCCATTCCTTAAGACGCATATAGAGAGTAGCAATGACTACAAAATTGAAGAAATTTTATTCTAATTCATCTCATGAGACACGCAGTGGAGTATGGTGTACTGATTGCAAAGTGGAAAGACATTCGAAGGATAGTTTTCCACACAGGAATGTGTGTGCATTATTGAAATCTTGTGAGATTTTCCATAAGAATCATGATGTCTGAAATTTTCCACTTTTACAGCGTGTGACATAGAGGAATGTATCCATATATTGTAACTTTTTTTATGCATACCCATGACACAAACGACTATCAATTGATTAATCATATTCATGAGGCATGTGAAATAGGGTTACATCAAACCACTATGGTAAGTAGCTCACAGGTGCAAGAAGGGAAGAACAATAAAGCATGGAATAAAGGAAATGGTGGCATCAAAGGTGGATATTAGAAGTAGGGACCATGACGGTCGTGGAAGGTTTGTGCTTGGGACATGTTATACTTGTGGATCACCTAATCATTATCAGCATGATTTTCCTCATAACCAAGTGTGTGCGTATTGTAGGAAGGCTTACAAAGTTGAATATTGTCCATACGTATATGCCCTTATATGTAATAATAATAATAAGAACAAAGGTGCGGCTATGAATAAAATGGAGCATGCAAAGCATGAAGAGTGGGAACCTAAGAAGATGGAGGAGCTGGAACTTTAACCTATGTTATTCATTATGTGTGAAAAAGTGGTGCGCACTGACGAGCACATTAAGGAAAACCCACTTATCAGGAGAGAATAGGTCATACATGCTAAGTATCCAGACATTGCTAAGTAGAAGGAGGTTTGTCAGGAGACCATGTGAGTCATATGGGAGATGTAGGGAGAGATTTATCATTTGAAGGAGGTGGTGTGAGAGAGGGAATACGTGAAGATTGTTGAACTCCCTTGGAAATATGTTGATGATTTGAAAGAATTATGTAGAATGTTAAGGCAAGAAAATATTATTCCCTTGTTAGGAGAATGGTTATAAGAGAAAATACTATATGCAAGGGTTGAGCGAGAGTGCCATATCCTTCATGTAAATCTACCATCATATGATCATGAATATGATAAGGAGATCACACTAGATGTAGTAATAAATGGTTGTTTCGTAACATTCTCATTGATACATATGAGGAAGTTAATGTTCTGACATTTGATGCTTGGAACCATATGGGAAGGATACCATTGCAGGCATCTTCAAACGTGTTGTAAATGGAAAATAAAACAAGGTCCATGCCCATTGGAGTGCTACAAGATGCCTCTATCACAATTCAAGGTGCCAAATTTTTAGGTGGTTTTGAGGTGTTTGAGATTACAAAGGCATATAGCTTCCTGAAAATTTTAGGTCATCCATGGTGTTATGATAACAATGTTGACTTACTCTTTAATAAGTGTTATGTGAAATTTGAAAATAAGGAGGAGTGTATTATCATACCATTAGATGATGCAAATATTGTGCCTTATACAGAGTCTATCAACGACGAGGATCTTAATAAAATCTATGCACATATAGTGTGCGACCTGGAAAACTTGGATCCATATAAAGAAGGCGCACTTCATTGGCAAGACACATATTCTATTAGTGATACAACCAATGTGGCATGTGACAATTGGGACCATGAAACTTATGAGATGGTAGGTCACGAGGTCAAGCAAAGATTTTCTAGGATGATTAGGCTGTGCATGATTAGTCGCTTGGGAAAGGCTAATTTACCAACTTATATTGGGGAAGATAAACCTGACTCTTTCTTGTGTGTGATGGAAGACCAGTGGAAAAATGAGGGAGATAAACAAAACATGATAGTTTACACATTGCACATAATAATGACGCATTGGTGGGTTGTGCACAGAGACATTTTACTATTGTTGCAAGGTCAAAATATTACTTGGAGTAATGTTCCTTCCTTAGTGCAAGAGTATGAAGGGAAAAAATTTCCCTTGTTACACGTTCAAACTTGTGAGAGACATTGGGCACAAGGATAGGAAGATTTACCACCATATCTTTGGGTACACAAGTCCTACTTTACTTTGTGAGGTTGCACACGTCCTTGGAATGTGCATGCTGAGTTAAAGCAAGAGACGTCAAGTTGGCATGACATGATGGAAGGTATCGTTCATACTTTTGTCTATTTTTCTACTAAACCACTAGCCCATGAAGCCTTACTGATCATGAAGTGCATTACATTGGGAGACATCACAAAGGCTGAAGAACTTATGATTCAGCTATTAGGAGAATCTAGGAATAAGGTGCGTGAGGATATGATAGAAACAAAAGAAACACTATTTGGGGCACTTGGAAAGATAAAGAAAAAGGAAATATGGTTTACATCATTGATGATGAGGAATTTGAATATCTAGCTATAAAGCACATTGAGGGTGCACGTGAAGTATTGGACTTTGCAGATGAGCAGACACATGCATATCATGTACCTATGAAGACTAAGAAGGTGAACATTGGGACTTAGGATGCACCTAAAGAGGCAATAATAGGTGATTATTGGTCAGAATCAAAAGTTGCAAATATTATTGAGTTATTGTGTGACTTTCAGTCTTTGTTTCCAAGAGGTTATCATGAATTGAAGGGCATGCACCCATCACTACGTGATAAGAAGATCAAGTTAAAGGATGGTGCGCAACTAGTTCGGAAGAGACCTTATAGAATGAATCTAAACCTGCGCGTGAAGGTAAAAGAGGAAATTCACAAGATACTCAAGTCAGGGATCATAGAACCTATCCAAGAATCTAAATGGATCAAGCCTATGGTGATCAATATCAAAAAGGATCAATGGATAAGGATTTGTGTTGACTACAGGGTACTCAATGCTTCATGTGTCATAGAGCCTTTTCCTACACCATTCACTGAAGAGATCTTGGAAGGTGTAGTGGGGCACGAAATCCACTCATTTACAGATGGGTTCTCAAGGTACTAGTAGGTACGCATTGCGCATGAATATCAAGAGTATACCACCTTCACAAATGAATGAGGAATTTTTTCATGCACTGTCATGCTCTTTAGATTGAATAATGTGTCAGACATGTTCTTACTCATCATTGTTTAAGCATTCCAGGATTTCATTCAAAAATTAGTTTACAGGTCTACTTGGATGATTGGACCATTTATGGGCTGGTGAAAGATCATTGCGATGACATTAGATTAATGTTTGAAATATGTAGGCAGCTTAGCATCTCTCTAAACATCAAGAAGTGCATTTTTACCACCCCCTTTAGTACATTACTTGGGCATATTATTTGCAAATAAGGATTGTTATTAGACACAACTAAGATTGCACTCATTTTGGGGCTATAAGAACCAACAAATCGGAAAGAATTCTATGCTTTCTTTGGGCACACTAGTTATTATAGAAATGTTCATTAAGTTCTATGTCTGGATCATCGTGCCCTTGGAATAATTTCTCAAGGCCAAAGGAATGTTTTACTAGGGTGACACGCAACAACAAGATTTTGATACCTTGAAGGAAAAACTAACCACTGTACATATCTTACATTTTCCTTCTTGGAATAAGCATTTCCATGTAAATGTGGATGCCTCTGGTATGGAAATTGGAGAAGTGTTGGTGCAACTAGGTGAAGGAAACATTTCCCACCCTATCTACTTTGCGAGAAGGAATTTGACGTCAACTAAAAAAAATTATACAACTACAGAGCATAAGGTATTATTCATGATCTACACACTTCACAAGTTCAGACAGTACTTATTGGCCACACCATTTATCTTTTACACAAATCATATAGCATTGAAGTACTTGGACAATATAGTATTCTTACATGGGCACATCTTTCGTTGGATCCTTTAGTTTTAGGAGTTTGATTTTACAGTCATGATAAGTCAAGCAAGAGCAACTTGGGGCCTGATCACTTATCAAGGATTAACTCCAGAGAGGACGTGCAGAGCATAGAGGATACTATATTGAATGCTTAATTGTTTAGTCTCAATTGTACATTGGTTGATTTAGAGAATATTACAGTGCTCTCGCATACTAGACGTACATCTGAGGGAATCAAGACTTTGGAAAAGAAACAACTTGTTATCCATTCAGTGCCTTATCATCTTATTGGAGGATACCTATATAATATGGGTAAAGATGAGTTCTTGCACAGATGTGTGCTAGAGCATGAGCATGGCGCTATCGTGGAGGAATATATGGAGGGAACTATGTAGGAGACACGACTGCGCGTAAGATCTTATCAGCAGTTCTATGGTGGGAAACATTGTATAGGGACACTAAGGGTTTTTTAAGGAATGTGATCATTTTCATATTATAGGAAAGCCTAGAAATAAAGATGAGACGTCGTTGAGCCCTGTAGTAAGCTTAGAACCGTTTGAAAAGTGGGAAATTGATTTTATAGGACCTATTTCACCACCTATGCATAGGGAATGGGCACATTATATCATTTCATGTATAGATTATTTGACACAGTGGGCAGAAGCCATACCTACAAAATATTTCACTGTCATAACATCATCTATATTCTTATAGGATAATATCATAAGTAGGTATGGATGTCCATTGAGCCTTTCAAGTGATAGAGGTTCTTTTTTTCTAAATGAGACTATTAGAATTTTACTTGCATATTTTATGGTAGCACACTATAATACTACCTCATATCACCCATAGGCTAATGGTATTGTTGAAGCTTTCAAAAATATTTTGGAACAGACCTTGACTAAGATATGTGATGTAGCGAGGAAATGTTGGGATGATAAGGTATCAGTCATTGTATGGGCATGTAAAACAAATTATAAAATGTTAAATAAGGCCACACCCTTTCAATTGGTGTTTGGTGCAGAGGCGGTGTTACCCGTGGAATTTATGTTACCATTCCTGCATATTCTGTGCACAGGAGGATTGGATGATGAATAGGGATTTGATGATCGCATTGATAAATTGATGTAATTAGATGAGAGACACATTATTGCTTGTTGGATTCAAAAGAAAGAGAATACAAGATATAAGGTTTTGCATGATAGACACATTAAGAACAATTCTTTTATTGTGGGAAATATGGTACTCTTGTCTAACTCCAAGTTTTATGTGTCATCCTAAGAAGTTCAAATTTCATTGGTTGGGAACTTTTGTAGTAACTAAGATATTGGAATCAGGTGCATGTCAATTTCATGCACTAGATTATACTATGTTGCCTAGTTACTTCAATGGGAGTAGGATCAAGTCCTACTATAAATATGCTTCTTTTGTGTTTGTAATAAGACAATATTTCCCTTCCATGTCTTTTGTTTTATTGTAATAAGTGTGTTTTCACGAAGGATATGATTATTATTTGTAGGTTGATGCACAGAGGACCACGCATACTTTTAGTGTGGGTGAAGTAGGTACAAGTGCGTATGGGATAAATTAGGACTCTGGTACTCCTTGAGAAGTTGGTAGGAAAGCATGAAGGCATGTGGTATAATTCGGGTGTGGGTCATAAAACTTTGGTGCACTGTGTGGAAGGATAATGCACAGTGGAAAAAGATAGTGATCTGCAAATCCTTATGGATGATGGTGCTGGAAGGTTATGAAAATTTCTCAAAATTGAAAACCACATGAAAGAGAAGGTTGCATAGTGTAACGTGAGGGAGGCAACAATAAGGTAGACTACATGGGTAGAGGCGCAGAGAAATATTGTAGGCAACATTGGGAGGTGATCGCAAGGATGACTACATAATGGGAAGTAGTGGTGTACCATAAGGTTATGATTGACGTGCACAGAAGAAAAAAGTGCTTTAAAGTAGAGTCATATTATGGATCAGTCATGTTATAATGTGATCGATCCATAACATTCCCATTGAAAGAGTTTGCAAGAATCGAATTGGAAATGATGCACCACGAAGTAGTTGCACTCAAACAGAATCATGATAGCTCCAACATAATCATAAGGATCGATAAATAATGGAAGAACTTTCTCAACAGCAATAAAGCTTGCACATAAAGGAAAGACAGTGGAGTGTCTTGGCATACTCATAAATCAGAAATGAAAGGGTACATATAGGGTGTTGAGTAACCCTAGTGCATGACACACAAGCAAACACTAAACAGAACCCTAAACCTAACCCATGTGAGATGACCCTCCATATGTGAGTGGAGGACATATAGGATCCCACACACCAACACCCTCCCTTCATTGCAATTGGGGTAGCGGCTATGATGAGTCAGACAGAACAAGAAGACACTCCTAAATAACAAAGAAAGATGTGTCAATGGGGCCCGACAACTAAAGTGTTGATAAGATGCCCATATACAAACAACATCTTCCTAGAAGAAGAAGAATAAGAGAAGGACTATAAAGCCCGAAGAAGATGAGCAGTTTCATAAGACCTCACCCCAAGAAGAGACCGCAAGTGAAGAAAGTTCACTTCAATCAAGGGCTTGGTGAATATATCTGCAATCTGATTAGCTTTCTGAATGTACTGAATGTTGATGATACCATCATGAATAAGCTCTCATATGAAGTGCATATGGATCTCAATGTGCTTTGTCTGTTGATGTTGAACTGGATATCTGTAAATTGAGATAGTGCTCGTGTTATCACAATAGATAATGGTAGGCCACCAAAAGTGGATGCCAAACTATGTCAGAATACCCTATAGCAAAACAGCCTCTGTGGCAACGTTAACTACTCCTCTGTATTCTACCTTTGTAGAAGATATCACAATTGCCTTATGCTTCTTAAACAAGCCAAGGCATAAAAATTTTTATATAGACCAAAGAAAGAACTCACCAAAGCCAAGATCCTAAAGCATTGCAAGAATAAAATGGCATTTGATGTAGTCATATGGTTTTTCAAAGTCAAACTTTAGAAAGATAGTTCATTATCAAGATGCATGAGCCCATTCTATTCCTTTCCACACAACAATAGTGTTATCTAAAACGTAACTTCCTTTGATAAAATTTTTTTCTCATATCTAATAATGGAAAGAATAATGTGGTGAATAGGAAGCACTAAATCCTTACAAATAATTTTATATTCAACACATTCAACAAGGTGATAGGACGCCAACTAGTAATGAGATTTTTTCGTCAACTTCTTATATGAATTTGATGTTTCTTTTGTCAATAATGTTACCTAAGGATTGATTGGATAACACTTCCTTGTAGATGTGCAATAAACTACAGCCAAAAAAACTTCAGGTGACCTTGAAAATTTCACAATGAAAAACATCTATTAATGGTGCTTTATTATTAGCCATGCATTACATAGCCACAAAAATCTCATCTAATTTGAGTAGGGAATCACATTGAAGTTGATTTACAAGTGAAAACTTGCAAGGAACAATGCCAAGGAATTTCTAAAGTGATTTTTTCCTTCCGTATGTCATGTCTTAAATTTGGAACACCATTTTGTAAAGTTCCATAGAGCCAAAGAAGGTATTTGGAAAACTAGTAAGCATACAATGAGTTGTTTGAATAGCCTTGATCTAATCTTTGGCTTGTTTGGCACGAAGTGATTTAAGAATTTTTTAGAAGCACAATCCCCCACTTAAGAAAGTGCAGAGGGGCCTGATTTTGATCTCATCTTGTAACATGAGACTCATTGAGTTTGATTTTATGCTTAATCCCAATCACCATTAATTATAATTTAGGATCAAATGGATTTCATTCTAAGAGTGTAAAAATCCTGTACTATTCTTTGACAATAGTATATTCATCTTGTTTGTACATCCACGCCACCTATTTTCCAAAGCGGTGGAGGAAGGAATCAATTAGTTGATGGCATCATTCTACCACTAAATATTATTAGAAGCATAAAGAGGACATGACACCAAGTTCCACACCATGGCAATGGGTTGAATGGTTTCCTCATGCGTCAAAAGCTAAGTGTTGATATATAATTGATTATGTGGGACTTTAAATTGAGAATTTTCTCGAGTGAGTTAGAAAGAGATATGGTTGTGATCGAAAAACATTATATCTTGATAGACTATGACCAATGACCCGCTAAAAACATGAAAAGTAAAATCATGTTTTGACAGTATGACACAATCAAGAATGTTGAGAACCTTATCAACATTGGCCCAAAATTTAGACCAAATAAACGAAGGCTAAGGAGTAAATGTTCATCTTCATAGGAGAGGATCTAATGATCCCTAATGGTTGTTGACATAAAACCATGACTCCAAGTTACCAACACATACTCACATAAGAAGGGCACATTATTTGTCCTGGAGATGCTCAATCATATTGATGTTGCCACATAAGTCAAAAATCCAATGACATGTTTTCAACCAACACCCTTCACAACATCATCTTTTTCCTTTTCAGGAAATAATTAGAAGCACACAAAATTATGATGCACAAAAATGACCCATTAATTTCAAATATGACCTAGAGAACTCAATGGGATGGATCTTCTCCCAAGGCAACAATTAAAAATACAAATCTTGAAGATATTGAAATGTTGGCACTACTATGACTGTCATAGCGTAAGGTATGATAGTGAGTGAATTTTGATGCAAGGAAGTTTGAAGTAAGAACCCTACATTTTTAGCTTCCTCCAAAGAAACAAAACTTAAATTTCTAAGGCACTGACAAAGAGAGTGTAAAAAGAATTTTCAGGAGAACCCTGTGAGACCTATTATGTTCCATGATATAAAATTCATGCAAAAAACTCATCCATAATAAATTCCCCTTGTCTGTCCTTAAAATATGTGCCATAATCCATATCAATAAAATTGTTAGATAAAAATTCGTTGGTTTGGTTATAAGAAAGTCATTGAAGGAAATGGAGCATTGTTTAGCCCGATTAATTATCCTTAATGACTCCCTACCACCTCTAAGGAAAGTACAAAAGTGACAAGATGGTTTTGGAGTCATTTTCTATGTCTTAACCTCAAAAATAATTATTTAAATAGAATTTACTTGGCTCTGTAAGTGCTCAAGTTGGTTTTGGACAAGGAGAAGAGGCACAAGTGGGATGGGAGAGATTTCAAGCTTATGCACATTATTTTGGGGTTTGAAATTAGTAAAATTCTAGCCACAAAAGAATTTAAATTCCCTGTAGGTCTCTAATGTTTGCGACAATGGCCCTTTCATCATTTTTGGTTGTTGTCTTTTGCTTTTCAACTACAAAAGTTCCCTCAACCAACTTCATCCAAACCATAAGGGGAAAATGCCATATTGTATGGTCAAGGGATTGACATCTAAAGCATGTGTTAGGAAAATGTATTTAGGTATTTTTTGAGAAAAAAAATCAAAGCCATCTAGAATATCAAGAAAATCCTTTAAGTCCTTTGTGATGTAGGCCTCAACGTGAACTTGCTTGTTTGGTTGAGCTAAGTAAAAACTATCTACTTCATGGAAGGCAACCCATCCTATAGGCTTAGTAATACCTAAACCAAAATACCAAATACAAATCTATAGGCCATGGAGTTTGACACAAACGAGTATTTTAAAGGAAAATTTCTCAAATACTTTGAAGTATTAAGTCCAATGTGAAATAACCAAAATATTATTCCACAAGAACTAGTAGCTTCACTTAGCGAGAAGTGCATGAAATTTTGAAGGTTCTTTAAAGGAGAACTAAAAAGCCCTTGGAAAGGCTCCTAATACCGAAGACATGGATTTCATTAAATTCCTAGTGGAGTTTGATTCATGGCTAAAGGAAATCTTCAAAAGGGGTATAACCAACATAATAAGTTATAAGGCAGTTGTTCTCATACTACTTAATAACATGTTCAACAAAAATAACAATAATCAATACATCAAGGAAATTTTCAAACTCATTTACCTTTTCATAAACCTTAGAAATAAATTTCCTCGCACTTTAGTTTAGTACATACATTTGATTACTAGTTTAACATTCATCCACACAGCGCTCTTCAAAACAATGTCATTGATAGGTGTTAAACAATGGAAAAATAATTTACATGTAATATTCAAAAATGGCCTCGAATAAATTGTTTTTCATATAAAAAAATTATAAGAAAGAAATAAAAGTGGTCTTAATAGCATGCTCAACAAAAAATAACAATGATCAAAACGTCAAGGAAAATTTCAAACTCATGTTTACCTTGTCATAAACCTTAGAAATAAATTTCCTCACACTTTTGTTTAATATATACATTTGATGACTAGCTTGACATTCATCCACCCAACGTTCTTCAAAATGATGTCATTAATAGGTGTAAAACAATGGTAAAATAATTTACATGTAATAATAAAAAATGGTCTCGAATAAAAAAAAATCATTTAAAACAATTAAAAGGTGTACTATCAAAGGGAAATGAAATACCTAATAATTCAAATTATTCTCCTCATAGTATCCACTTCTAAGGAAAGTATTTAAGACAATCCAACATGGGGAACATGGTTTTCCTGTAAAAAAGAGTTTTAGACAATTACAAATTGGATTTTGAAGCTTTGTAGAAAATAAAAAAACATTGAATAGTTCCTTAAAGGAGACTTATTAATGAGATATATGGACGAATATGAAAGAAAGATACCTCATATCAATGTATGTTCAACATTAATTGTGTTAGAGTCATGGTCTACTTGTTGTAGAAGTTTTAGTTAGTTAGGAGTGTCAAAGTACAAGTTTTCTTCTAACTATTGTAGGAGTGTCAAAGTCGAAGTTTTCTTCTAACTGTTGTAGGAGTTTCAAGTAGATAGGATTCCTTTCAATTAGGAAATAAGTTTTTTTGTGTTAGTTTAATGATTTCCTTTCCGATGTAAATGCATAGATTATTTAATTAAATAAAAACAGTCTAGTGTTATTTTTCTCGCAAAAACAGTCTTTTTATTGTGTAGTTAGATTAATCAATCATGGGCATATACCTTTTATCGTATCAGAGAAATGTTGATTTAAGTGTAGTCTTCATCAAGTGGCGAGGTAATATCATGTATCATTCACAATTATTTTTTGGTTCCAAATTCTTATATATGGTTACAATGTCATCTACATCAGACACACTTTTGATAGAGAGATTCAATGGAGAATTATTCATTTTATGGAGCCATAAGTAACCATGATTTTGAAGGAAAGGGGACTATGGGGAGTCGTAGATGGCACAGATCTCAAACCCACATCTCCAGCTGAAGCAATATAAAAATGGATTACAAAGGATGAAAGTACATTATCTTCTATTATTCTGAATCTAGAAAATTCAATAATAGTGCAAGTGAAAGGATCTGCTACATCAAAAATTGCATATGATAAGCCAAAAAGTACATATGAGACAAAGAGCATGACAGGAAAATTATCTCTTTATTGAAATCTCCAACAAATGAAGATGCAAGAAGGAAAAATATTATTGACACATGTCAATAAAATGAAATAAATGTTAGACCAACTTAAAGATGTTGAATCACAGACAGAAGAAGAATTGAATATTGCTACTTTTTTGGATAGTTTGACAGAATCTTATGGGAATGTTGTTATCTACATCAACAATCAAAGAAAAATAAAATGGGATGATGTTGTTAATATTTTATTGCAAGATTAGACAAGGCATAATCAGTCTGAAGAAAATAAGGACAGATCTGTTTTCTTTATTGCAAATACAAAGAAGAAATTATGTTCTTAAAATGAGCACAAGCCCAAACAAAGGTTTAGAAAATCAACATCTAATTCTATTAATCAATCAAAAATTAAGCAAAAGTGTCCTTATTGCAAGAAGACTAGACATATGGAGAAGGATTTCTGGAAAAAGATTGCAGACAATGTGAATCAAAATAAGCATGAGACAAATTTTGTTAAAGAGGAAAATTCATCTCTTTTGATGGCATCTTCAACACCTATAAAGGGTGCACTAAGTGACTAGTACTTAGATTCTGGAGCAGCGGAACACATGACGTCCAAGAAGGATTGGTTTATTCATATGACCAAATTTTCAAAAGAAATCAGACTTGGAGATGATAGTGTTAATATTATTATAGGTAAAGCAACAGTTGAGGTCATGTTACCCAATGGAGGTAAGAAGCAATTCAATGATGTCCTTTATGTTCCTTATATTTCTCATAATCTACTTTCAATAAGTAGATTAACAGATATGGGTCTCAAAGTTTTGTTTGATCAATCAAGTTATTTTTTACTTGATGAACAAAAGCACGTATTTGCCAAAGGAAAGAGAGTAGGCAATTTATACAAACTTGAGTCAGTTGTCAATGATGAGCAGGATTTTATTGCAATTGGTACTAAGATCGATGTTGAGATTTGGCATCATAGGCTTGGTCATTTGAATTTCAAAACCATGCAAGAGATGAATACCAGTGCATCAACAATTGGTCTCAAGTTTGAAAAAAATGCAAAAATAAAGTTGTGTGAAGCTTGCACTCTTGGAAAGATGACGGGGACTACATTTCCCAAATCATCAAACAATAGAACAGTAGAAGTTTTGGAACTCATTCACACTTATATATGTGGCCCAATGTCAGTAAATTCATTTGGGGGTGCAAGGTATGTAGCAACATTCATTAATGATTATTCTAGGAAAGTTGATGTATTTTTTCTAAAGAAGAAATCGGATATATTTGATGTTTTCAAAGTTTATCACAAGAATGTTGAAAATTGAACTTGAAAGAGGTTAAAGGTTGTTCGAAGTGAAAATGGTGGTTAATATACTTCTAAAATGTTTCAGCAGTATTGTGAAGAGCATGGAATTTCCAGACAACTGACAGTTCAATATAATCCTTAGCAAAATGGAGTGGCTGAAAGGATGAATTGCACATTAGGAGAATGTGCTAGAACTATTCTAGAAGATAGCAAACTTCCTAGAACTTTTTGGGTTGGATATTTTTATATTGATGCTTATATTTGAAATAGAGTTATCTCAAAGGCTCTAAATGGTAAAACTCCAGAGAATTATGGTCTAGTAAGACATCTAACTTAGAAGATTTAAGAGTATTTGGTTGCAAAGTTCTTTCATCTGTTCCTCATGAAAAGAGAAAAAAGGTAGATTTAAAGAGTCATCTAGCCATTTTTATTTGATATAGTCAAGAATCAAAGGCTTATAAATTGTATAATCCAAATATAAATCAAGCTTTTATTAGTAGAAATGTTAAGTTTTTTGAAGATTCATCCCTACAACAGTCCAATTCAGTTTAGCAGTATAATATACCTAATTTACAAATGGGAGAAGAGACTTATTCTACAACAGATTTTGAAGGTGGTTCTCTAAATGAAATAGAGGAGGAGAATCCCAATGCAGTGCAAATGGAAGAGGAACCACATGTTCAAATTGAAGAAGAGGTTCATCCAATTATACAACATAAAATTCTCCCACCACACAACGGGAAGCCTTCCTTTAAGGTAATTAAGAATGCTTAGAATTCCTTTTCTTCTCTTATATGTTTGTCTACTTCTGGAGAGCCCAAAAATGTGCATGAAGCTTGTAATTCTGCAAATGTTGAACAACGGAAAGAAGCAATGGATTTAAAATATAAGGCTTTTATGAAAAATCAGACTTGGGAGCTAACCAATCTTCCTCCAGGAAGAAAAGCTATTGATTGCAAGTGGATTTTCAAGCAAAAACTCAAATCTGATGGAAGCATTGACATGTTCAAAGTATATCTTGTACCATGTGGTTTTTCACAAATTTAAGGTATTGATTACTTTAAAACCTTATCCCATGTTGTTAAGATGACCTTTGTAAGAGTTTTTCTTGCTATTGCAACAGAGTTAGATTTAGAAGTGCATCAACTAGATGTGAAAAGTGCATTTTTAAATGATGGACTTGAGGAGGAGATTTATATGACGCACCTCGAAGGATATATCACATCCAAATTTTAAAGCAAGGTATGCAAGCTCAAGATATCATTATATGGTCTTAAACAATCACCTCGTGCTTGGTATAAGAGAATGGATGAATACCTTCTTACAAACAACTTCAAAAGAGGGTCAATTGATGACAACGTATATATGAAGATGGAAAACCAGTGGTTTTTTATTCTTGCTTTATATACAGACGATGTAATTGTAATCAGCAATAACATGTCATTCTTGAAAAGCACTAAAAGTATGTTGTGTGTTGAATTTAAAATGGTAGATTATTAAGATCTATATTATTACCTTTGCATCACAATAACTCGTGGTAGAAAAGAAAGGGGATTGCATATGAGTTAAATTATTATTAGAAGACATTCTAAAATGTTTTAACTTGTTGGAATGCAATCCAATAGCAACCCCAATAAAAGCAAATCTGAAGTTGTCAACACATATGTGTCCCAAAATAAGACAGGAAAGGAGAGAAATGGAAAATGTTCCATATAATAATGCCATCGGAAGCCTCATGTGTGTTATGGTATGCAAATGACCTGAGTTGGCTTATGCAATTAGCTCTTTGAGTCAATACATGGTGAATCCAAAATCATCCCATTGGACTGCAATGAAAAGAGTATTAAGGTATGTCAAAGGTACCTTAGACTATGGTATCTGTTTTAAAAATCATAATGATGTATTGCGGCTAACAGGGTATTGTGATTCTGACTAAAGAGGATATTTTGACCTGAGAAAATAAACCATAAGGTATTGTATTATGTTTAATAGTGGTTGTGTGTCATGGAATAGCAAGAAACAATCTGCTATAGCACTCTCCAACACTAAAGTAGAGTATATGACAGCATCTCACGCAGCAAAGGAAGCAGTGTGGTTGAACAGGTTAATGGAAGATTTGGGATTTACACAAAACAAACCTATGAGGTTACTTTGTGATAATCAAAGTTGCATTAAGATTGTCAAGGATCCAAAATGCCATGGACAAACAAAGAATGTTGGTAAACAATACCATTTTATTCGGGATCAAGTGCAGAATGATCATATTGCAATGGAGTATTGCTCTACAAAAAATATGGTTGTAGAAATATTTAAAAAGTCATTACCCTGAGTAAAATTTGAAGGTCACATATTGTAGCTACAAGTGATACCACAAATTGCAGCTATAAGTGTTACCAATAAGATCAACTTAGAGCATCAGGTTTGACTGAGTGTTAGAGTCACAGTATACCTAAACTGTAGAAGTTTTAGTTAGTTAGGAGTGTCAAAGTACAGTTTTTCTTCTAACTGTTGGAGTGTCAAGTGGAAGTTTTCTTCTAACTTCTGTAGGAGTGTCAAGTAGATAGGATTCCTTTCAATCATGAAATTAGTTTCTTTGTGTTAGTTTAAATATTTCCTTTCCAATGTAAATGCATAGATTATTCATTTCAATAAAAAACAATCCGTTGTTATTTTTTTGGCAAAAATAGTTTTTTACTATGTACTTAGGTTAATCAACCCTGGGCATATACTTTTAAATTGCAAGCAAGTACCCAAAGGCTTCTACTACGAAACCATAAAGAGCAAGGGAAATCAAACAACCTTGCGAGATTGGGGAAAAAAGGTCGAAGCTATCAAACTTGTGACCATTGATACTTAAACAAGCCAAGGCATAAAAAAATGAGTTTATATAGACCAAATAAAAAACTCACTAAAGTCAAGATCCTAAAGCATTGAAAGAATAAAACGTCATTTGATGTAGTCATATGGCTTTTCAAAATAAAACTTGAGAAATATAGTTCATTATCGAGATGTATGAGCCCATTTTATTCCTTCCCACACAATAATAGTGTTATCTGAAATGTACTTCCCTTTGATAAAAAAAAATGGTTTGCTTGTATCCAATATTGGCAAGAAGAATGTGGCCAATAGGAAGCGCGAAATCCTTACAAATAATTTTGTATTCAATATAATTCAACAAGGTGATATGATGCCAACTAGTAATGAGCTTTGTGTCATCAACTTCATGTACGAATTTGATGTTTCTTTTGTTAATAATTTTACCTAAGGATTGAGTGGATAACACATCCTTATAGATGTGCAATAAACTATGGCCAAAAAAACTTCAGGTAACCTTGAAAATTTCACAATGAAGAACATATATTAATGGTGTTTTATTATTAGCCATGCATTGCATAGCCACAAAAATCCCATCTAATGTGAGGATGGAATCAAATTGAAGTTGAGTTACAAGTGAAAACTTGCAAGGAACAACACCAAGGCATTTCTAAAGAGCTTCTTTCCTTCCCTATGTCATGTCTTAAATTTGGAACACCATTTTGTAATGTTCCACAAAGCCAAAGAAGGTATTTGGAAAACTAGTAAGCATACTATGAGTTGTTTGAATAGCCTTGATCTACTCTTTGGCTTGATTGGCACGAAGTGATTTAAGAACTCTTTGGAAGCACAATCCCCGGCCTTAAGAAAGTGCAGAATGCCCTAATTTTGAGCTCATATTTTAAAATGAGATGCATTGAGTTTGAGTTTATGCTTAATCCCAATCACCATTACTTGCAATTGAGGACCAAAGGGATTGTATTCTAACAGTGCAAAAATCCTTTAGTGTTCTTTGAGAAGAGCATAATCATCTTGTTTGTACATCCGCACCACCTCTTTTCCAAAGTGGTGGAGGAAGGAAGCAGTTAGTTGATGGCATCATTCTACCACTCAATATTATTGGAAGCATAAAGAGGACATGACACCAAGTTCCACACACTGGCAATGAGTTGGATGGTTTCATCATGCGTCAAAAGCTAAGTGTTGAGATATAATTGATTATGTGGGACTTTGAATTGAGAATTTTTTCGAGTGAGTTAGAAGGTGATAGGGTTGTGATCGAAAAGCATTATATCTTGATAGACTATGACCAACAACCCGCTAAAAGCATGAAAATTAAAAGCATGTTTGGAGAGTATGACACAATCAAGTCTTTTAAGAACCTTATCAATGTTGGCCCAAAAATTAGACCAAATAAATGAAGGCTAAGGAGTAAATGTTCATCATCATAGGAGAGGATCTAATAATCCCTAATTGTTGTTGACATAAAACCATGACTCGCAATTACCAACACACACTCACATAAGAAGGGCACATTCTTTGTCCTCAAGATGCTCAATCATATTGATGTTGCCACACAAGCCAAAAATCTAATGATGTATTGTCAACCAACAATCTTCACAACATTGTCCTTTTCCTTTTCAAGAAATAATTCGAAGCACAAACATTTATGATGTCAAAAGACAACCCATTAATTTCAAAGATGACCTAGAGAACTCGACAAGATGGGTCTTCTCCCAAGGAAACAATTAAAAATGTAAATCTTGAAGATATTGAAATGTTGGTACTACCACGACTATTATTGTGCAATGTATGATAATGAGTGAATTTTGATGCAAGGAAGTTTGAAGTAAGAACATTTTTAGTTTCCTCCAAACAAACAAAACTTAAATTTCTATGGTGATGACAAATAGAGTGCGCAAAGAATTTTCATGAGAACTCTATGAGACATTACATTCCATGATATAAAATTCATGCAAAAAAATCATATGCAA
Organism: Taxus chinensis; assembly: GCA_019776745.2. Taxonomy (NCBI): domain Eukaryota; kingdom Viridiplantae; phylum Streptophyta; class Pinopsida; order Cupressales; family Taxaceae; genus Taxus; species Taxus chinensis. The sequence goes on from CM034154.1 coordinate 150,148,197, forward strand.
TAAATTCCCCTTGCCCATCCTTAAAATATGTGCCAGAGTACAAGTCAACAAAATCATTAGATACAAGGTCGTTGGATTGGTTATAAGAAAAACATCAATCGAAATGGATCGGTGTTTATCCCTATTAACTCCCCTTAATGACTCCCTACCACCTCCAAGGGGACTACGAAAGCAACAAGAGGGTTGAGAAGTCATCGTTGACGTCGCAACCTTAAAAATAATTGTTTACATAGAATTTACTTGACTTTGTAAGGGGTCAAGTTGGTTTTGGATAATGAGAAGAGGCACAAACAAGATGGGAGAAGTTTCAAACTTATGCACATTATTTTGGTGTTTGACATTAGTAAAATGCTAACCACAAAGGAGTTTGAATTCCCTGTAGATCTCTATTGTTTGCGACAATGGTCCTTCATCATTTTTGGTTGTCTTTTGCTTTTTGACCAGAAAAGTTTCCTCAACCAGCTTAAGCCGAACTATAAGGGGACAAATCCCATATTGTATGCTCAAGGGATTGGCATCCAAAGCATGTGTTATGTAAATGTATTTAGGTGTATTTTTTAGAAAAATACTCAAAGTCGTCTAGAATATCAAGCAACTCCTTTAAGTCATTTGTGATGTCGACCTCAACATGAACTTGCTTGTTTAGTTGAGCTAAGTAAAAATTGTTTGCTTCATGGAAGGTAACCCATCCTATAGGCTTAGCAATATCTAAACCGAAATACCAAAGACAAATCTAGAGGTCATGGAGTTTGACACAAACGAGGACTTTAAGCGAAAGTTTCTCAAATCCAATACAAAAAAACCAAAAGATTATTCCACAAAAACTAGTACCTTCACTTAGCAAGAAGTGCATGAACTTATGAAGGCTCTTTAAAGCAGAACTAAAAAAACCTTGGTAAGGCTCCTAATGCCTGAGACATGGATTCCATTAAATTCCTAATTGAGTTTGATTCATGGCTAAAGGAAATCTTCAAAAGGGATACAACCAACATAATAAGTTATAAGGCATTTGTTCTCATACTTCTTAATAACATGCTTAACAAAAATAACAATAATAAAAACATCAAGGAAAATTTCAAACTCATTTACCTTGTCATAAACCTTAGAAATAAATTTCCTCTCACTTTTGTTTAATTTATGCATTTGATGACTAGCTTGACATTCATTCACCCAACGCTCTTCAAAATGATGTCATTGGTAAGTGTAAAACAAAGGCAAAAGAATTTACATGAAATATTTAAGAATGACCCCCAATAAATTGTTTTTCATATAAAACAATTATAAGAAAGAAAGAATGTTGATCGTTGGGTAGATTAATGTCGAGCTAGTCATCAGATGTATATACTTCAAATAAAATATATAAAATATTATTTTATGTTTATTTAATTTGTGTGCGCGCGAGCATGTGCATGTGCGTATGAGTGGGTGTGTGTGCACGTGTGGGCATGTGTATACATGTTCGCACGCGTGTGTTAATATAGTTAACATATAAGTCTATATAAAAAATGAAGGTCATATTTTAAATATGCAAGCCATAGGACAAACGTTTTTCAAATATTTGTAATTATTTTAAGGCTTAGATCAAGAAAAAAAAACAATTTACAAATTGAACCAAAAATCAAATCCTAACGGGCAAATGGGCATGTTAAATCTTACATGGCTTTAAATTAGCATTATTCTTTGTTTTACTATATATATGTTTTGCCTAAAACAATGCTTTTATAAGTTTATGGGGTGATGATTAATACGCACATATGGTTTTCCTTCTTAATCTTCGAGCAACACTAAAGATTTGTTTCTGTAAATATTGATCTAGCTTTTTTTTGACAATTTACAAGATTTATGCTCCACTGATCTTAAGGTCAACATAGTTTGTCATATGCCTTTCATTGTATATATATACTCATCGCATTTTCAATTTGCCATCTTCTTGTGTAAATGACCCCTCATTGTGATTGTACCATAAATACCAAAATGAAAAGAAAAGTGGAATCAAAGAATCCTTTTATTATTGCATCTTACACAAAAAACCATCCAACGGTGGTGGTTTGCATTCACAAGAAAATAATCAAGCGATATGAAGGAAAACAAAAGTCAAGTCTTTGGTTGAGAAACAAGAAAATAATAAGAGCAATGTTAAGTCACATTCAAACCTTGATGATGGCATTACTAGTGACAATAAAGTCAATGAAAGCATAGTGGTCGTGAAAACCTTCATTGATATAGATACACGTAACAATACTTCAAATTTAATGTGTTAAAAACCTCAAATGTTTAGTAGATAGTGTCAACTACAAATCCACAACTCTTGTGCCCAACATTTGTTGTTGCCTATGCAAGTGTGGAGAACAACCTCAGATAATGGCCTATAAATATAGTGAAAAACACCCTAACCAACTATGTTTTGCAGTTATCAAATTTAAGTACTACAACGATTTGACTCGAGATGTCAAGTTCACTCCACTTACCCCTATCTCTAAAATGTCACATGACAAATGCAACCGAATTCCCCTTACATTGGAATGTGTTGTAACTACACATAAATCACAAAGGATAACATTGCTAATAGCAAATTATAATGTTTCTTTGCTCCAAATCAAACTATTAACAAAAATAGCACATTAGTTCACGTGTGCTTGGTTGTCAGAAAACAGAGTTTCGTATTAGTTCCCTGTAACATTTCAACCATTCCTAAACTTCTCCTTCAAACCCCTTCTTCATTGTTCCTCTTCCTCCAATATTTCGCTCCTTCAAATTTAACTTCTTGGACATCACTTTCAACATCTCCATTTCACTATTAACATACAATTGCTAGTTATATGTTTAAATTTAAAATAGATACAGGTAACAATACTTTAAATTTAATGTGTTGAGAACCTCAAATGTTAAGTAGATAGAGTAGGACTACAAATCCACAACTCTTGTGCCCAACATTTGTTGTTGCCTATACAAGCAAGCTAAGATAATTACATATAAATATAGCGGAAAACAACCTGACCAGCAATGTTTTGCAGTTATCACATTCAACTACTACATTGACTCGCCTTAAGATGTCGAGTTTACCCCACTTACCCCAATCTCTGAAGTGTCACATGACACACAACCAAATTCCCCTTGCATTATAATATGTTGTAACTACCAATAAATCATAAAAGTTGACATTGCTAATAGCAAATTGTACGGCTTCTTTCTTCCAAATCAAACTACAAACAAAAATGACACCCTAGTTTTAATGAACTTGTTTGTAAGAAATCAGAATTTCACATTAGTTCCCCACAACATTTCCCTCATTCCTAAACTTTTCCTTCAAACCCTTTCTTCACCTCCTACAATATTTCACTCATTAACTTCTTCCACACATCCTTTTCAATGGCTTCATTACACTAGTAACATACAATTAGTAGTTGTATGTTTATTTGTGCTTGAAAGAAGTTACAAATAATATGACATTGCATTTCTTATTTGAAAAGAGTATTCTATTGAACGATCATTATAATATATAAGATTAAAAATTCAAATCTCAATTAAAATCAAAATAGTTGTTAAAGAGTACTTATACTTTACAAAAGTGAAGGAAAAATAAAAAAACACTAGATTTTTTAAAAATAAATAATAAATAGTATTTCAAATTTTATAGAAAACTTCCTAAAACATTCTATCGAATTAATAATATATGATAAAATATATCGTTTATTAAAAAAGGATAAACATATATCCCTTTAATTGTATATTGAAAACATATAAATCTTATCATTTCAGTTTATAATTTCAAATTATCACATAAAATAGCATTGGCATAGTGTTTATTGTTATAATGATAACAAAAATTAATAATTTAAACTAAAATATATTATATATAAAAAATAATAATTATAGATAATTTTAACTTTATATTTCAATATGTATAAATTTAAATATATTTTAAATTTTTAGTTCAGACAGCTCGCACATGAAACAACATTTTAGCATAGATTTCTTATTTGAAAAGATGTTTTACATTGTACAAAAAATCTAGTATAGAATTTAAGTACAAAAGTTTTTGGTTAAAGGAACTTATCTTTCACATAAGTGAAAAAAAAACGATGAAAATATTTAGTTTTTTGGAAAAAAAAATGAATTAAATTAAATTTTGAATTTTATACACAACATCCTATCAAGTTTATAATCTATGCTAAAATATAAAGCCCATAAGCGAAGGAATGAGCATATATAGTTTTAATTTTATATTTTCAAATTTAAAATTTAAATCATATTTTAATGTAAATTTGAGACAGGTCAAATATGAAAAGTTATTGTGGTAAAGCTTTTTTTATTAAAACGGTAATAAAATATAATAAAGACTGAAACTTATACTTCGCTAAATAAATTGGGAGATCAGAAAAGAAAGGTCATGTTTATTGCTTTGTATCTATCCATAAATTCCATTTGAAAAGCATAAATTCTTTACCATTAAGCTGTCGCCTATACACAGATAATAGACACTTCTGACTTCAGAATATAAAGCAATGAGCACCTACTCGATGTTTTAATCAGTTCTTTTGCTCTCTTCCGGATCGCATGCATCTGGCTGGTGCAACTAAGTTTTCTTTTGTATTTAAAAAACGCTGGGTTAAGGTGAGTGGACACCGCCATTTTGGTCAAAGAGAAGATTACAGACTATTATGAAAGAAAAAATGATTGCCATTTAAATGGAAACGCCTAAACAGCTGGTGATTTAATGATGAGTTTAAAGTTGAGTTCGCTGTTTTTAAGTACTATTGTGAGGCCTCATTTGACTGGGGAAAAAGGAAAGGAAAAGCTAATACTTTTTTTCATTCCCCAATTATTTACATATTCTCAATCTGACATTTAATGAAACCATTTGCACAAAGATATTGATAAAACACAAACCAGCGACAAAAATCTAGCTACATAAGAAAAAGAGATCGTCACGTTCGTACTTCCAATGATGGGCACAAGAGCAGGCAGAATTTTCCAAGAATGTTAAGTTACATGAGGTATCTTCACAATGTACAAATTTATCTTTCACAACCAAGGATGTTCCTCACCATATCCCAAATGGGATGGGAAAACAATCTGCTCCAACATATTTTCCACACAATCTCAATATTCAGTTGGAGTCTTCTGAATATGGGGATTGTTCAGATTGACCGTCAGCAAACAGCCACATATCCGATGGCAAATGGCCATCTTAATAAGTTAGTTCGTATCGTTAATAAACAGGAAGAAATATTTACTAAAAGTACAGCAGTTTTCGAGGGACATTGGTAAGACTTGGTTTTCCTAATGCTTTGTCCATATGTAAACCCAGTTAAATTTCAAAACTATCCAACTTCAGAAATACTCGAGTCTTGACTATACCTACACATGCTGTAGAAGGCTGACAATCTCCAACGCAGAGTCCCTTGATTTCAAGTGCGCCCTCTGTTAGACAATCATTTGCTACGTTGCAATCTTCGCCGCTTTGGCTCGGGTTCCTAACATGAGAAATGAGCTGTTAACATATAGGTGTTGAATAATATGAAAGGAATAACAGACAACGTTAATAATTAATTGCCATTTTCTCATCAAATTCACACCCAATGTCCCAAATATAAATCATTAAAAAAAACAAAGACCACGAAACATTCAAACAAAATGTTCATGTAGAAAACATTATGCAAAATTATAATGACTCCGTCCTCTATTCAACATAAAAGGTTGCCCTATAATGGGGCATGGAGGTCATTCGTGAAGACAGATCGGAAATGGGAAAGTTGCAAGCAGCATCTTCAATTTACACCTGCAAACTGCTTCCTCAGCCAAACTTGCAGCTATTTCAGATCCCAAAGCATACAGCTACCTTGTCTGATTACTATTCATGAATATTAGCGTTCTAACAATATACTCTCCATGGACAGCATTAGTGGCCGCTGTTCCAAGCCCACCCCAGTACATCCCATGGAGCTACAATGTAAATATTCTTCCTAGCCCTTCTAGTTTTTGGGTCCTCCAGAAATTAGCGTTCTAACAATATACTTTCCGTGGACAGCGTTAGTGGCTGCTGTTCCGAGCCCACCCCAGTACATCCAATGGAGTTACAATGTAAATATTCTTCCTAGCCCTTCTAGTTTTTGGGTCCTCCAGAAATTATGCCATTGAAAGTGGCATTGGCATTCCCTCAAATGAAAATGATTGAAAAGGGTCTGAACTGATCAGAGGCATCACTGTGGTTTAAAGGTGTTCTGATCGCTGGTGGGACTCTGTTGCGATAATACTGGGGGAGGGATAACTGCTGCTCTTGGGAACAATAGGTCTAGATACATTACAAGTGGAAGTGGACGGAGGGAGCAAATGGAAAACCTAATGATGCCTCTAAAGAAACTATCTTTTGTTTTCTGACACGGTAAATGAGAAAAAGAGTCCTCGTTCTATAACACCATTGGGGTGAAGTATGACAACAATTTGAAAGGAGACAATTTAACCATCTTGTTTGAGGAGACAAGGCTAGCCAAAATAGTAAAAGAAATTATCAAGGTCCATAGTAGAAGATTCATCATCAAAAAGGAAATTGAGATTTCACAAAACTAGTTGGACAGTCTTCGTGTCAGATAGTTGTTTTAGTATTGGAACACTCTTATTACAGCTCCTGGTCCAATAGACTGCTTCGTCTTGTGGACATTATTAAAATCTTTGTGATTCATTCACTTTCAACCTTTGTTCCAATGTTCCGTGTTCCTCTTCACTGCTTTAGCTATGATAGATGACCCTTGAGGCAGACTTCTCATTTGACAGACCCATAAACCATACAATTGAACTGCAGCACAACAATCGGAATGGGCTTCCCTTTGGCAGAACCATAATCCAGGCAATTAAACAGCAGCAGTACAATTGGAATCCTCTGTTAAATAAAACTATTCCTTTATTACTACCCAAAATTTCAAACTAGTAAACATATTTTAAAGCGTCATACTAAATTCCTAGAGTGGCTGCAACTAACGTAATGTCTACCTCTTGGAAGCCCAATACCTAGGTTAGCAACATAATCTGCTTCCTTATTCTTGTTCTATTTTGCATGAGGAATTTCATTGTCGGAATATATTAAGTGCCCTAATTTCATCCTAGAGCTGTCTCAGCTGCTCATGAAAGTATCGATGATGGAGCCATTACTTAATAGCTTATGTAGACACCTAATTTTGGTATGGAGCCATAATTTAATAGTTTGTCTAATTGATTATTAGCAGTGTTGTCCAGGTGCGCGCGCCCAGGCATTTTTGGGAAGCACCTGAGACAGGTACACAGGTGCATGTGCAAAATGCACCTTATTCATATGGTGACTGCACCAGGTGGAGATTGATGCACCCCCGTACCCAAATGCATTTTTCTTAATTTACTGCCACATTCTATCATAAAACAATGAAACAGCTACCCACTACGTTTTACAATTCCAAATGTATTTTTTCATCTGCTCTGCCAAAAAAAATAGCGTTTTAAAGTAACAACTTGACACCATTTTTCTCTCTAAGCATCTTCCATCACTCCTCTTTGGGAGTCGTTACTAATGGAAGATCCATTTGAAAATTTTCAGGTTCACAGATCCATTTTAGGCTGCTGCTCAGTTATGATTTATTTTTTCCCTGCTCAGTTGCAGGTTCTGTTCAGGTTCACCGATTTAATTTGCACTTGCAGTGGGAGTTAGATACTTGGAAGAGTGAGCAATTACATTTTAAAAAATTAACGTTTAATACATTTGTTATGAATCTGAAATGTTGTAGTTCTGTTACAGTTTTCATTGTCAGTGCTTTTCTGTTCTTAATACAGGTATGAAAAGAAATGGACCGTTTGTGAATTTTTTAGTACTCTGATTTTGCTTTTCAGCTACGAAAATTCAAGATCTATTATCATTTTTTTAATGTATTGTTTTATAGAAACACCTGGATATCAAATATGGCTTCCGAGAAAGACGAGTAAATATCCACTATGGGACGATTGCACATTTTTAAACAAGAGAAACGGAGGAGGCACAAAGCATGGATGTAACCTTTGTGGTGAGGATCGATGATGAAAGCCCATTTATTGGGTGGTCTCACTTGCGGTGTGGGAGTTTGCAAGAAAACAAAAGCAGATCCAAAATTGATAAGAGAAATGATATGTAATAACCTAGTGTTCCACATGATGACTTTGAAACTGATCCTTTGTTGTGAGTCCCAATCTTTGGTTGTGGATGGTGATGCTATGGATGGTAGCAGGACTGAGCCATAAATAATACCTCCTTTTGCTCTGCAATGGTAAAAAAGCAGTGTTCTCTCTATCACATCTTTGTTGGACAATGATACTAGGAATAAGATGAATGCTGTCATTGCCAGATTCTTTTATGCATGTGGCATCCCATTCAATGTGGCCCATTCTCCTTATTTCCATGAGATGGTGCACACCATCAATGAGGGTCCTAAAGGATACAAGCCTCCCACGTACGGCAAGCTCCACACCACCTTTTAGATTAAGAGAAGTTGAGAGTTGAGAAATCTCTCTCCCATCAAAAATGATTGGGGAAAAGAGAGTTGTTTGATCATTATGGATGGATGGATAGATGCAAGGAACAAACCTTTCTTAAACAAAATGGTTTCTTGTCCCACAGTTCCATATTTCTTGAGGACTATTGATTGTACTCTTCAAGAGAAGAATGCCACCTATCAGGCAGATTTATTGTGTACCACAATCGAGGAGGTTTGTCCTTCATATGTTGTTCAAGTTGTTACAGTCTACAGATGCAGCCCCTATATGTAAAGCTGCAGTGTTGATAGGTCAACAATGATACAAACATACTTACTGAACACATTGTTCAGTTCATGGCATGAGCAATGTTTTGAAGGACATATCAAAGTTTGATTGGGTTGCTACTTACATTGCACAAATGAGGCAAATACAAATGTTTATATGTAACCATCAACAAACGCAAGCCGTGATACATATATCACATCTATGCAAAGGTTGAGCTATTTAAACCTTGTGATACATGGTTTGCTAGCTTCTTTATCCTTCTTGAATCTTAAAAGATTGCTCGAGTTGCATGGCGCACTAAGTAGCATGGTTTCAGTGACATGTGGTCTAATTGGCAGTTGTCTTAGGGTGAGAGTGACATGGAAGTCGAGAGGTTGATTCTAGATGATGCATTTTGATTTAAGATGAAATGCATTACTGTTGTCTTCCAGCCCATAGTAGATGTCATCCATTATGCAAACAAAAATTCTCCTTGCTTGGGTGAATCTAATAAGACCACTGATTCCATGTGTGAGCGATTTTAACAAAAATGCAAATAGGAGGAGCCCTGAATATTACAAACAAATCGAGGAAGAGATACTTGTACGTGGAATCGCCTGAACACACCTTTATACATGGTTGCCTATGCCTAGAATCCAAAGTGGTATGATTTTCAAAAAACGAAAAAGAGGCCACCATTTGTTGATGGAGAAGTGGTACATGATTTCATGCAAATGCGTGAGGAAGATATATGGAAATGGCAAGGAAGCAAAGAACATCAAAGAACAGTTTGTTCATGGAATCAATGAGTCCATGGATGCAAAGACTCATTTAAGTATGAAGGATCCTACTAATTGGTGGACACTTTATGTTGGAGATTAGTCTAAAGAGTTATAGAGGTTTGTTGTTCACTTATTATCTCAAGTGGCAAGCTCATCTGCTAGTGAGAGGAATTAGAACACATATGGTTTTATTCATAATGTGAAGAAAACCCATCTTGAATCAAGCAAAGAAGAGAACTTGTTCTTCATCCACAGCAGCCTTTGATTGATATCATGTTTGGATCCTGATCACAAAGAGGGGCCTTCTAAGCAATGAGATGTGGAACCCATTTAGACGAGGAGATTCCTACAGATGGGCTTTCAGAGTTGGCTCCACCTATCAAAACGAATGATGAAATTTGAGAAATTCCTCTGGCAATTAATGCATAATGATGATGTGGATGAGGATCTCTCCAATTTAGATGCTACATAGCCTTCTGGTTCTTTCCCTTGTTTTGATGCCATATGAAAACTATATAGGTTTGTACTTTTGATTTACAACTACTAGTAGTAATAACAAATAGTTCTTCAAAACTCAATATTATTCAATTTTTTGTGCTTATCTCATGATATATACCAATGTCTGACTTCGATGTTTGAAATATATATATGATGACTATAATTTAGATTTATTTGAGCTTTCCTAAGTTTCAAGATAATCTCATGTTTTACTGTTAATGTTTTTAAATTTATGTTTTAATGATTCACTAATTCAGTATAGCTTACGAGTATATCTAGCATACCCATGTTTTTAGGGGCCCACAACTTTGCACATTGTGTACCCTCACATATTGCCCCCTCACACTTTCTGTAACCTTGCACCCTCGAACCTATGTACACAAGTTTTGGTAGCCTGTTATGTGTGCTGCATACCCACACCTTGTGTACCCTGCAACTATATGATCCGATCTATTCACTGCAGCCACATTCCCGTCTCGTAGCGTATGGCCACGTATGGATATGTATGAATAGGGGCGAACGGCCAAGAGCCATACTGAGTTGTTGTTCCCTTTTCCGTAGGATCGATCCAGTTGTTGCTATTTTTCTTTGTCTACCCTATTTGTTTCCCTTAGAATTCCTTTTTTATCCTCTTGTTCCTTTTCTATTTGTTCAACAAATTTTTCGAAGGTTTTTATTATATACATTTTGATCTATAGATAAAAAAACCTAATATTTTTAGAAAAGGGATTTCTCTATCACATTTACAAGAACAGAGATTTAAGAAGGGGGATGAATGTGGATTTAACAAGCGATCTCAAAGAATCCGTGTGTGATAGCTTAATGCTGACATTTCTTTAGAATTTGACAACTAGTAACTTGGTTGTGAGATCTAGAGAAAGGTGGCAGTGATCTACCATCTAGGAAGGCACTGACTTAATTCAGGTGTTCCTTTGTTGGCTGGTCTCATGTCTGATTTCAGGGAGCTTGGGAATTTGCAAAAGAGAGGACTGCAAAGGTAGAGCAGCCGAGGCCATGAGGGCAGGTGATTGGTTCACGCGAGAAGCACATTGAAATCCATTCGGGACTGAGAGATTCTGTATTTAGAGTTGTAAGTCTGTGAACAAGGATAAGGATGTGTAGGCATACTTAGATTGTAAATATTTTGTTTTCCTGTTGATCAATAAAATGGATGTTTATTCTAAATGTTGTGCATTGTGTAAGATTTGATGTGGGCTGCATGGTCTAAGACAGTCCTTAATTGGACCCTCTAACCGCGACAGTGTCATTGTATTCCCCAATTAACCAAGGAAAGGAAGGGTCGTATTAAATTCCACAATATTGGGGACCATGTTTTGGATCGGCACGGTAGCTTACAGCAGATAAAACCACCTCATACTACCATTGTATAGGATGCACTAATTGTGCTTCAAATACAAGACATACATACACAGCAAATTCTAGAAAAGGTCCTTTTAAGAATTATTTCTACCAGCTCGATTATTGTGGATTTCAACTTTAAAGCATGTTGAGCTTGTGATCCCCAATTGGCTAAGGGAATCTTATAAATAAGAAAAAGGCAAGAAAAGGTCCTTTTAAGGTCCACAATGCCAACTGCCATGTTTTGGGTCAGTATGGTAGCTTACAACCGACACTACCGGATTGACCTGTATGGGGGGTGGGGATGTGGATACAATTTGTTGTAGGTACAGATATAAGGACAATTCAGCACTAGATTCATCTAAGGTACCACAGAAAGTCTGCAGACACACCCGAATTTGTTTGTACTGCAATAAGCCTACAGATACACACAAATTATCTGCAAGCTCGTTGCACCACCCAGGATGAGTCTGTGGCGAGTCCAGCATCAGAAACTATTTTTTATTTTATTGTTACCTTTAATAAGGTCAACTATGGACTGCAAAAAAATTAAATAGAGTATACGGTTAACTCTAAAAGCAACTTTCACTTTCATTTTGTTGTGGTTATTTGACTTCTTTTTAGATTTTTTCATTTTGTTTACTTTATGCATACTATGTGGTTAATTTTTCTTATTTGGCTATATTTTTTATATCATATATATATATATGGGCAGCCCCATCCAAAAATGGATTTGGGTCCCCAAAAAATGTCATACTGACATATCCAATTCTTCGTACCCGTACCCATACTCAAAATGAATCGGATACTTCGCTTATAGCATACGAGACTACACTGTGTTCCTGTTATGCAGATTATGTAGGAGAAACTTAATTGTACTTCAAATACGAGGTATACATATCTTACCCCCTACAATATTTGATCTTGTAACTTCCCTTTCAAGAACACAAATTCTTCACCAATTGTAACATGTCAACACCTAAGGATAGCAATCTCTCCTAGAGTTCCTAGAAAGGAAGTTTTTGTTGACTAAGATTAGCAGTTTGTCTATTCCATCCACAATGTCTTTGCGAGCATAGCACTCTCCTTTATTTAAGACCTAAAAACTCTCTAACCGAAATTCCCAACCTAAGTGATCTTAGATTGATATGGCTGAGTTGGCCATTTCTGTATCAACTCTAGCAAATTATTTGAAATGGAGATTTGAATATCCATCCAATTTGAAATGTCCCCCCATACTTGCTGCAAAAATCCAAATCATGAACAGGTGGAAGGGTATATTCATCCCTTTTCATGCAGAACTCCCTCTGTCAATGCTCTGTCACAACACCTAAGGATGGCAATCTCTCTAGAGTTCCTAGAAAGGAGGTTTTGTTGACTAAGATTAACAGTTTGTTTATTTCATCCGCAATGTCTTTGCGAGCATAGCACTCTCCTTTATTTAAGACCTAAAAACTCTCTAACCGAAATTCCCAACCTAAGTGATCTTAGATTGATACGGCTGAGTTGGCCATTTCTGTATCAACTATAGCAAATTATTTGAAATGGAGATTTGAATATCCATCCAATTTGAAATGTCCCCCCATGCTGCAAAAATTCATATCATGAGCGGGTGGAAGGGCGTATTCATCCCTTTTCATGCGGAGCTCCCTTTGTGACCTGTCAATGCTCTGTCCTGAAGAGCCATAATAACATCCCAACCTTCTGGCAAGGGTTAGACATTCAAAATTTACACAGGAACTTACATCTTGACCAGCTGATCTTTTCGAGCTAAGATATTTAAAAATATATTGTCCGCAGTGCAACTTCCTCTTACTTTACACTACAACGCAACATTTCAATATCACAAGAATAACACAAATTTTGATTTAGAAAATTCCTGTTAGTTATATTCTTTCCGACTGCAGATTGGGATTAAATATGATGTGCAGTATATGTATATTCCAATCCCTCCATTTATAACTACCTTGAAACATGAATACAGTTACAGTCTTCATGTATTTCTACACTCTGTATCCATGATGATGAACCTGAAAAAATTACTGAATGGGATGTTACGAAAGGCTACCAATTAAGGGAGGCATTTGTTGCCATGAAACTTCCATGGTCTCTTAACTTTTTGGCTTATTCCTTCCACGAACAGACCTCACTACTAAATTAATCTGCCCTGCTTAATCGGACTCTAGACAATAGATCTTACTGGACTAAACAATCTGAAAAACCTGCTTTGTTGCATATACATTTATCTTGACCAATGATTCTCAAAAGCCTAGAACAGTTGTGGTACATTCTCCGGGCAGGTTCAGAGCGAGTTTTTGGTTACAATTTGCAAGTCCCTACTTAGTTTCCAAGCAGAAATCTTGTAAGCTCTATTTGTAATATGACTTTATAAGAGCCTTTGATTCGGGACCAAAACATATCCTGTTTGCAGATACTTTTGGATGTCTTCACTTGCATTTTGCCTTTGATATCAGTTGGGAGTGGAGGAAAGAATCCAGGTTTCAGTTTTGCTCTGTCCTCATCTTAGGTTTCCAAAAACAAAACTGACACATGGAGAATCCACTGACTGAAAACAAGCTTCCACCACACTTTAAGTTAAAACATGTATAATGGGTGATGGATCCACATATTCACATATTTGAGTTTCGGCTAAGGGAAATAATAGTTGAGATCATAGACTGAATAGACCAGTGATCAAAGAGAGTGGAATCTGACACAAGCGGAAATCTGCTAAATCAAAATACTAACTAAGAGCAGTGCTATTCAGTCGAAAGAAGCATCAAATTAGCTACACTAATGGTATAGTTGTCGCCTTTTATATAAAAATTTGATGTCATGAGACTAAACAAAATATACATCACCTTTTGTTCAATATGGTGTAAATCTTTCACAGAATTAAGTGGCTTCTTGCCACCATCCTCTTTACAATCTGAACAAAAGAAATGATCCATCTTTTTCACTTGTTCTGCAGTTAGATTCATACATGGAGGATGGAACCTGGAAGTACATATGCAAAGTCAGTAAACAAATTCACAGAATGCAGAAAGAAAAAACAAAGAACGGCCAATAATTTAAACCTGGAAACATGCTTTGCATGAAATCAGACCATTTAGGTATAACAGATTAAAACCGAGTTGTTCTTTTGAAGCAAAAGATACATTCAAAACATTATAATAATCCCCAAAGCGTTGCACAAAATGCACGCTACCCTCGAAGGTAACTCATTTTGAATATTTGCAGTACAAGATATGAGCACAAACATAGCTATTAGATGCATTACAGCACAACTTTAAACAAGATGATATAAATAAATTTGTAGATTTCTTTGATCTCAGTCTTCAGAGCATCCCACAGAAACAAAAATTCATGGAAAAGAGGTAGATCTTACAGAAAACTTGATACGTTTTAATATACCAATCATATGCTAAGCTCCAGGGATGTTAAACAATTTTTTATTTTTTGGTATCAGTAAAAGTTTTTTTTATTGACAGGACCGGATTGGACACAAATTTTCTAAGGAGAATTCCTTTCAACAAGGCAGAAATAAAAAGAGGTCGTCATTACAGAAGTAGTGCCAAGGGTGTACCAGCTGGCTCCTATAGAAAAAAGAAAGACACTATTCAAGAAAATTCTTAGGTGTCAAGGGTGTACCAGTTGGCCCCTATAGAAGAAAGCAACAAAAACACAAAAAAACGTTAGTCACAGAATTAAAATAAGCAGTACATTTTATGCAAGATAAGCCATAGGAGCATTTAATATCCTAAAAGGACCTATTTTCAAGGAGTTCCAAATGACCCCGGTACCGAGAAAGTATATATTTAATCACCCTGGTTTCGGCAATGGCAGAGAAACTGATAAACTAGAGATTTCAACATAATGTAAATCCATTAGCCCATAGTAGTGACAAATTAAAAAAAGTCGCAAAAAGAGCGCATTAATTTTCAAGAACCACCAAAAAATTAAAATCCCAATTCTGCAAAAAGTTATTTCCTACAACTTCAAACGTCTCTAATGAGAAGCTGTGAGCAAAGACCTTAAATAAGTCGATGATCTATCTAGATTTAGTTGCATATGCACAAATTTCAATGGCACTCAGTCAACATCAACACAAAGGAGGATATTTGATGTCTTTATGCATCTGAAACAAGATCAATATACCCAAAAAAAAATTGCGTATGCAATGTTGCAACAGTTACTCCATAGTCGGAACTGATTATATATTTCAGTCAAGGAAATCATTACCTATGTGCAAAGAATTTCAAAAAGCCTCTAGACCTATTAAGTTTGATATGGTTTTAGCATCTAGTATATGACCTTTCTTGTATATGCTGTTAGATAATTAATCTGTTCAAATTAATTAACTTAAAAATAACCCTGCTTGCAGAAGAGAATATTTGTACGGTGGTACCATGTACTATTTTTATAAAGAGTGCAATTAAAGTTCAGCATATTATGATCCTACCAAACACCATGGCAACGAAAGACACACAATTTCTATCAACCGGAAAAGAATCATACCAGCATCTTGAGAAAAATTGTTTTCTTTCCTTCTGATAATAAGAAAACCGTAGACTGTGAAAGACATTTTTGAGAATGTAAAGGTAACCATAAAAGTAATGCCAACAGATGCAAATGTAACAGCACGACAGTAGATCTAAATTTAAACTGTGCAAGTAACAGGCAAAAACCAGCCAAGTTGAACAAATCAACGTTGAAAACTTGAACTCACATTTTCTACACTGATAACTGAAGATTCAGTTTGACTAGTGACTGCAATTATTTTTATGAACTGCCATCAAACCCTTACTTAAATGGATAACAACAATCTAAAGTAAGTAGCACCACAAATCCCCGCACATACGACAAATCTAGTCGCTAGCTGCAAATAAATGAATGGGGAGTTGAGGAGCAATTAAGTAGCAATTGCACAGGAGTTGCAAATTATGCCAGAGAAAACTAAACATTTATATATTTATTTTGGCATAGGAGAAAATAATGTTGGCAGAAAAAAATCTGTTCGGAAAACATTGCCAGATTTTTACACTTTCCCAAAAAAGGCAACTTCAAAGGTGGACGCCTACAGGCGAATTAAAGTTTTCTCGAGTTTTAGACCTCTGCTTGAAAACTTTTAAACTTGGGTACAAAGTCGGGAAACAGATGAGGTGCCATGCTACCGAACCATGCAGTAAAAAAAGCCAGCACTTTCAAACATGTTATGTCAACAAACATGGAAACATAATGTCTCGAAACACTTTAAAAAAATTGCAACCTATCAATGGATGAATTTACAAGGACCCCCCTGTGTATCTCAACTGGCGATTGAGACACTCTACTTTTACAAAGAGACTTTGTCTGCCCACTTGAAGTATAGTCAAATCCTGTCGTGGGTTTTCAACGTACAACAATTTTATAAGTTTAAGTTGTAAATGGACAACAATGTTCCCACTATAAAGACGGCATAAAGCAGCTGCCACTTGAGGCTTCAGCTTGCAGTCGCTGTTAGTATTCACCTCTGTATTCGTTAATAGTTGTAAAGACTTCTTTAACGTAGAAATAATATTCGATAGCAAAAATAGGTAAAACCGAAGATTTATAAAAATACCGACCAATCTTTGCACGCTTCACACTGTGCCATTAATACATCTGGATTGTACGGCAACTCGCATTTGCAATATCTGCATGAAACGGGCAACCGTGCCATTTAAGATAAGGATAAAGACCAAGGTCGAAAGATCGAATCCCCGAGGGAAGAAACAATGAACTCAAGCAAAAATAATTCACGGAAGAACTTGGAGACTTACACCGCCACCCTATCCGGCGTGAAAGCTCCAGTTGCGGCTTTGTATTCGAAGCGACAGAAATAGTCTTCGGCGCCTACGCTATCCAGCTTGGTATAGGTTTTAAAGGTATGTACAGTGCATTTGCCCTCAATTGTGTCGGCGCTTTGCTCATCGAGATGATCAGATAGAAACACCTCCTTAGAGCCGTGGAACTGCCTTCGCCCTCCTATCGATTCCTCCGGCCGATAATACCACCGCACACGTACCATCGCATGGTTCCGGCCATCTGATTCGATCTTCTCGACTTTTGCTATATACGGCGGCTTCCCGGAATCTTGCGCGCGCATTACCACACAGTCCCCGGCTAGAAGGGAGACACACACACCAACAGGAAAAGATTTACACGTCAGTCCGGCGAGCAAACCGCGAGAAGTAAATGCTATTACGTTTCTTACCTTTGACGATCTTGTGGGTACCCTTGATCGTGTACGAATCCAAAGCTTTTCGCGTTGGTTTGGACTTCTTCATCCCCGCGCCAGATCGAACACGAGACATCCTGCAGTGAACAAAATGAAGTTCCTAGGGTTCGGCCCGCTCAACATTCGAAAATAGTTGCAAATCTGTTTCTCCTCCACGCTACTTAGGGGAGCAGCGAAGCCAATAAAAACCCTACGAATCAGTCGAATATCTGTCTGTGATGTCTCTATTTTCCTATCCTAGGGGCGCCCGGAACGAGGCGACCGACAAACCGTCAACCGCAAAAAAAACGCGAGATCACGAGTTCGAAACTCGCAGCGATCGACGAAGCGAAACTCTTATCTTTCCTTTCTTTTCGTCCTTTTCACTCCATCAAACCCTCGCCAACCTCGCCGTGGAAGCGAACAAACCCTCGGCGGATCGATCCATCACCTACGGAAAGACAGCGTTAGTGATTCGTATCAGCGGCAGCAGACGGAGCAACACGACAGATGAAGGAAAACAGTCTTGGTAATCCGGCATTTGACGGAGGAGAGAGGTGTTGAGGCGGACAGGAGTTGACAATGAATGACGGACGGACTGACTGGCAGTAGGACGAGAAGGTTTGTGAGTGATAACAAAAGGTTGATAAAAGGCGGGAACCTGACAGAAAAATTCTTATTTTTTAACCGCCTTTCCTTTCTTTCCTTCGCTGCTTTTATAACCTCATTCTCCACCATCCCGTGGCTTGCCGTATGTCACGAACGACCATGGGTTTGGTGGACACGTGGAAAACAGCTGATACTGAAAGTTAAGTTCCACGTTCGATCCCTTGGAGATATTGGGTGGAGCGAGTGTGATGCCAGCTGTGAATTTGATATTGATGACATTTAAATTATATATATAGTTTAGCTGTTCGCTTATTTTCGCCTTTCCTAAATGAATCTTTGTAAACCGTGAGAAAGACGACGTTGATACCGCTAGCAAAGTCTTTTCCCTAACTTAAATCCTCACCTACGGAGAAACTAAATTTATTTCCGCGTGTTTAGAATGGATATGGCTTAAATTAGTTATAGACATCTAATTTTGGTACGGGATATAGTTAATTGTGTGTTGATTGATTATTGGTTTAGGGTGAGTTTTTTTATTAGTGTGTTTCTCCGTGTTATTGTAGTTATATTGATATTTCCTTGTTATTGTTGTGTTTGTCATTTTTTTTTTCTGGGTCAATGTTTCCTTCATTTCTCTAATTTCCTCTTCACTCCATTGTTTTTGTCCTAGGAAAAAGGTAGTGACCAATTTCATATGGTTTTGACCAGAATTGTACTTATGTTTTCTGGTCATTTCTCTGTAAGGCCTTTGATTTTGGTTTTTCCTAGTTTTATGGCTTCCTTTGTTGGCTTTCCAATGCTTTATGTGTTAGGTTCCAAGTTAATACGGTCCTAATTTAAATTCAAGAAATTTATAAATACAAAATTGCATTAGAACATTTAGGATGATGGAAACAATGAATTCCTATAACACGAGTGATATTGAAGTTATATGAGCTTAATTTACTCTGGCTTAAAACAACCCCATGATAAAAACCTAATTCAAGTATTTAGATATTCATTCACCTATATTAGTCGTTTTACGCACTGACAAATAAAAGTCAGGATACTTACATATATACATGATTGATTATTAAATTACCGTAAGTGTTAATTGCAATTTGTTCAAATCATGAGGGTCATGATAATAATGGAAAGATAACAATAATCCCTATTAACATTCCTTTATTTTTATAGGTTTTGCAAGGCATTGATGATAGATTTGACTTTAGACAAAGGAGATCAAATTCTCATTGATTCACAACTGAACCAAACAAAATGAGAGGCTTTTGCAAATTAAGATACAAAGAACCCATCCATAGAGTTAGATTCATCTATGCTTGCACACTACATTTTTGTAGAAATGATCCACTTTGGTGGATTTCTTAGCCTACACAATTTTAGTCTTAATGTGTACGATTTAGTCATGTTTGCTTTTTTGGGTCTCTCATCTAAAGGTTGATTTGGCTTGTTATTTGGACTTGTTTCTTGCAATATATTACTAACAGTTGACTCCAAATTTGTGGGTTCTAAATATTTAATATCTCTAACCTCAATTCTCTAATCTTTCCAAACAATTTGATTATTCTAAATATTTCCAACTCATCCTACAATTCAAAATAAAACAATATGTTTATCTAATTACATATAATATACTAATGTATTCTAATTTATTCAATTAGTAAATTTATTTAACTAAAACCACTTTCACTTGGTACAAAAATGTTCGAATCACATGCAATCATGGGACTCTAAATATTACTCCCTATTTTTGGGATTTACCACTACATCCTCCCATTGTTTACCTTTATTTATACCAAAATAGTGATGCAAAAAATTATTCATAAAAATTATCCATGTATGATTCCATGTGTTATGTACCAACTTATCAAAGAGACCCCCTACTTTCCACACCTAAACTAATATGAAAATAAATTCAAAATATTTGTTAAACTACTAAGAAGTTAAAGATTACAAACATAAATGAAGATAGATGGAGATCGTCATGATATTCTCAACATTTTTTATTTTTATTTTCCATTTCAAACAAGTCCCATGCACATCCCATATTTACGCCGATAGGCGTTCTCTTTTATAGCCAAGTCTCTAACTTCTGACATAATAGCAGAAAATTGGTGGTTCGGATTTTTTAATCAGTACATGCGACGAAGCACAGTTTTAATCCGGTTATCGGTTTCTGACACCCATTGTGGCTCGAATATCACCCATCAGCGGGGTTGCACAATCATGCAAGGAAAATGACAAGTCTGTAAAGTCGCGTGGGATGTCATTACAAACTGTCTTTCATAGCAATGAGAGGACACACCCCATACAAATCGTCTTTCTCTAATTGTTAAAGTTGCATTTACTATGTGTTGCGTATTGATTTGTTATATCTAGCATGGCTCAAACATTTACAAAATTTACTACCTGGTGGAAGAGTCTTTTATTATCTGTAAATACGGTGCATCTTCTATAACTGAGTTGATGTGCTCTAACAAGAGCTTGGTGCAGTGTTATTGTATCAGTGACATCCATCTGGATGTTATAACAAAAAAAAAAAAGGAAAAGGTCTCTGAGATGACCTGCTCTCTATTAACTGCAGGGTGTGGCTTACCATTTATGGTAAATGACATAGTCATCATGGTCGTTGCTTACCCAAAGCCCATACTCAGAGAAATGTTCCTCTTTTTTCCATGAAAATTGATGTTGCAGTCTGGATATTCTGCCATTTGAAAACAGTGAAAAAGGAGAAGGAACCCAAAATATAGGTGCAACAGCAAACAATGAATTTGAAAGGCAAAGGATTAGAAGATCAAAGGAGTAGAACAACTTGAGGCTCGAGGAAAAATTGGTTGGAAGGGGAGAATCTGAGACAGAAGGAGAGAGGAGATGGATGAGTGGGAGAGCAGGAATTTGGGGGGTACAATTTGTAGAAAAGGTTTGAGAGAGACACCTATACATAAGAGCTAAATATTTTTCACCACCCTTCTCTTGGGATTTTATGCAACCCCGCACATGGCAAAATAAAGTCTCAAAGCATGTCCGTGTAACAAATGTGATGTGTTGACAAGAAAATACAGAAGGTTCACGTGGGAAAGTAGAGTACATTCAAAGGCATGAGAGTATCGGAGAGGATCGTGCACATAACAAAAACAGGTTCGGGACTTAGCCATTTTCACGATGAGGATCTATTTTTGGAGATAGTGTGTGGAGCACACAAACTGGTCAAAGACTTGCGTGACACGCATTGGCTATTTTTGGAGGATCAGCTACGAAGCACTTTACATGGACACAGGCCGAGAATAGATCTACTACTGTCAGTTAACTAAAAGTAGTCTATTGTTAGCGCACTTGCATGTGTGGCTATTTTTGTAACGGCGCATGGCTAATAATAGCATGTGACCTATTTTGGGATTAGATAAGTGGTGAAGGGAAAGTCCCCACCCATATAAATATGTATTGAACTATGTAGCAGAGAGAGAGAGAGAGCATATACGTGTGAGAACTAGGTTATAGTGAGATTATGCTGACAGATCTGTTACGCGCATGAGCGTATACTACCGTTATTGTAAGGAAGCTTCTGTGTATTTACTGCAATTAATATAATGGAGATTATGGACTGAAACAAGGTGTTATCATGGTTATATTTCAGTATTGCATGCTTGATTCCATTATGGTTATCTTTTAAGTCTGTTATGTTCTAGATCTAGATCTGAATATGCACTGTAGAAAGATATATTAGCCATAGATCTGAATGATTTAAGTCTTCATCATGCTAACATCCTACAATAACAACCCTAAAGAGGGGCTTGGTACCTTTGCATGCTTTGGGTGAGTGCTCAGTCTAGGTTGAGTGATGTGCCAGCGTGCCTGGGCTTGTATTGGTGAATTCTAGGCTGCATCATTGGTTCCATTGCCGGGACCTCTTTTTTAGTTGTTTTCAGGATGGTTCACGATGAAGACATACCGGTTGACCTTAGCAAGTGTTGAGGAGTGGATACATGATCTGGAAGAAGAATATGCATGGTGGTTCAAGCACTGGATCTGAGTTTAACACACGTGTGTGGGTGGAACAGAATCTGTATGATAGTTTATATGAGAGCTTCTTTGCTATCTTTCCAGTAGAATTGTACGAGTGGCTGATTGCTTATGCATCTAAGTGGAATTGGAGGTATCACACACTTGTCTGGATGCAGGAAGAATTTCAGGCCCTTTATGATGCTGATCTGATTTGGACTCAAGCTGTGGATACGTGGTTCCATGGTGTTTTGGATAGTTATATCTTGGAGTACTCAATTTCCACTTATTTGTGCCTAGAGGTAGCTGAATTCTAGTTTTTATGATATCCAAGGGGAACTTACCTGCAAGGCATTCCACTGGCGATCAAGATCCTGATGGTAACTTTGAATTTGGAGAGTAAACTAATGGCTAACTAAACCCACCATGCGTGGGGGTAAGGAGCAGGTTTGGTGAAGGATGGCAGACCTAGTGGTAGAAAGGCAGAGAGAGGAAAGGTGGCTTAAGTATAATGAGGTGCGTGAGAGGGAGGTAGAGAAGTAGTGGGAGGTTGCAGAGCAAATGGCATTGTGGAGAAAGATAGTTTGGGAAGGAGTGGAAGTTCATGCAGAAGACATGGAACTTGAGCCTCAGGAACTCCCCCATTTGGGAAAACATGATAGGGAACCCTCCTTGGCCTCACGTAGAAGCACGCCAACAGAGATGACCTGGGCCATGGGTGTGCATCTGAATCCACCTGGAAACCTTGCCCTTGTGCTTGGTTTTCCAGCATCTAGTACAACAAACAGTCAACAAGCTAATTCAAGCAGTGGGAGAGTAGGAGTGAGTCTTATAAGAGGCACATCGATGGCAACACAAACAACTTCGTTGTTATATGGGAGTACCTTTTTGGGTGTATCATCAGCACAGAATACAGGCGCTGATTTTTGGACTATCTTCTGGGAGTGGTAACGCTTCACAGACTGTCGGGGTACAGTTCAGTTCTACTATTGGGACACAGGGAAGTACATCTTCTGGTCTGACCCCAGCTACAGGTTCAGGATCAGGAGGCATAGGTAGCTCTAGTTCTGGTGGATCTGGTGGTTCTGGAGGTAGAGGAAACACAGGAGGTTCTGGATCAGGTGGGCAAGGTCCGCACCAACCCCAGAATATTTACATGGAGATGTCTCTTCATCTTCCAGAGTATAGGGGCATAGAAGATGTTGTTGAACATGTGCATATGTGTGAAATATTATGGCATGCAAAAGGAATCATGACTTCTGAGCGTAGGGCAAGCCAATTTGCTACTACGTTACAAGGGTGCACACACAGCTGGTACAGAAAGTTTGACCCTGATCAGACTTGTGTAGACTATACAACTTTAAAAGATGCATTCCTTAAAGAGTTTCACATCCCTGAGTTTGAGCAGAAGAGTATAAGTGCACTCAAGGATATTAAGCAAGGCACTACTGAAAGTGTCAGAGAGTATGATGCCCATTTTAAAACACTGTTATCTAAGCTTTCTTATGACATACATGCAAGCCAACATGCACAATGGTTCGTTGGGGGCCTGATTACCCCTTTTAGGAGGGAATTATCACATAAGACATACACTGATCCATGTGAAGCACTTGAAGCAGCCTTACGTGCTGAGGCAGTTGGAAGCATAGATACTAGGGTGAGCCCATTTTTAGAAGCACAGATCGCAGCTATGGAAAAACAGTTGGAGAAACTATCAGCAAATTCAGCACATGAGACACGCACAAGGATTTGGTGCACAAGATTGTGAAGTAGAAGGTCACACAAAGGATAGTTTTCCTCGCAGATCAGTACACTCGTTGTTGTTGGATTGTGAGATATGCCATTTAAACCATGATGCTAGTGCTGCCCATTATTACAACGTGTGATAAGGAAGAATGTTTCAAGCTACTGTAAAATCTATAGGTCCACGACTCATGACATGGAAGACTGTCGGCTGATTGGTCAGATCCATGATGCTATAGATATTGGTGTATGACAGACAGGAGTTTCAGATAACTCTAAGGGAAAGAATGAGCATCAGGACCAGGATCACAATCTAGCGTGCTATGATCGGAATGAAGGGCATTTTGAAGGTGGTCGTGGCAGAGGTCGAGGATACCATGGTGGATTCAGAGGATGAGGCCATGGTGGTGGAAGAAGTGAGTTCCCTCGTGGAACATGTTATACATGTGGATCTCCTGACCACTACAGGTGTGAATGTCCTCAGAATATTACATGTTCTTTTTGTGGAAAGAACCATAGCTATGAGGAGTGCTCAGACTTTAATAAGCATCTTAGTAAGCAACATAAACAAGAAAACAAAGGTGCAGGGATGGTTAGGATACAATGCGCTGTGGAAAATCAATGGATGCCTAAGTTGGAAGTAGAGTCTGAGGCATTGCAAGTGAAGATCACGACCCGCGCTGAGGCGGCATGTGCCAGAGAAGCATAGCAGCAGAAGCCTTTCATCACTAAGGAGGAGGTTCTACATGCATGGTACCCAGATCCTACCCATCAGAAGGAGGTTTATCAGGAAACCATGGAAGTTCTCAGGAATCTTCAGGGTGAAAGATGGAGCAAAAGAAAGAATCAGAGACGGTCCAAACTGATATAGATGACTTAAGAGAAGTGTGCAAAATGTTGCGCCAGGAAAATATCATTCCATTGTTAGGGAATTGGTTAAAGGGAAACACTCTGCATGCAAGTATTGAGACTGGATGGAAGATCCTGCATGTGAATCTTCCCCCTCATAGCCTAGATTATGACAAGGAAATCACTCTGAATGTTGTTGTGGATGGGTGGCTATTGAGTAATATATTGATTGATACAGGTGTGGAAGTCAATGTTCTTACCTTAGATGCATGGGTACAAATGGGAAGACCCCCATTGCAGCCATCCTCTAATGTATTGTTCATGGCTAATCGGACTAAGGCCACTCCCATCAGAGTTTTGAAAGATGCATCCATTACCATACAAGGAGCCAAGTTCACTGGAGACTTTGAGGTTTTAGCGCTGGCAGAGTCAGATAGCTTCCCAGCTCTATTGGGGCGTCCTTGGTGCTATGCAAATAATGTTGATCTTCGGTTCAACAAGGGTTATATCAGTTTTGAAAACAAGGAGGAAAGAGTTATTATCCCTTTAACAGATGGAAAATCTGTGCCCTATGTTGAGCCCTTAAGTGAAGAAGATCTGAATAGGATTTATGTATGTGTCATCTGAGATCCAGAGATGCTTGAGCCAACTAAAGAAGGAATAATTCAGTGGGAGGATGCACATTCCATTAGTGATACTACAAGTGTTGCTTGTGATAATTGGGCTCATAGCACTTATGAGTTGGTAGGGTGTGAAGTAAAGAGCATATTTCCTAGAGGCAGCAAACCACGTTATGTCAGGAGGATAGGTAACAACTCGGTACCTTGTTACACCGGAGAAGGAGATCCTATGGTATTCCTGTGTGCCATGGAGGAACAGTGGATAGACCCGTTGGAAAGAAGAAATATGCTAGCATATACACTACGTGGGATAACAACATGCTGGTGGGTGGCCCACAAGGATAATCTTGTAGGATGGAATGAAATTAGGATTGCTCTTGCTACTAGGTTCTTCAGGAGCAATGCACCTACTCAAATATGCACTTATCATGGTCATCAACCTGTTCACCACCACGTTCAGAAGTGTGAGAGACTCTGGACAGAGGGGAAGGAAGCTTTACCACCTTCGCTATGGGTGCACAAGTTTTATTCCACTTTACAAGGATGCACGTGCGTGCTTGGTATGTATATGCAGAACTCCATAGAGAGACTGGAAATTGGCAGGATTTAATTGCAGGAATGGCCCAGACATTTGACTTCTTCTCTACAAATCCTCCGGTGGAAGAAGCATTAAAATTCATAAAGCGCTTAACTATGGGAGATAGTGCCAAGGCTGAAGAACTCCTTCAGGAGTTATTGGATGAAGAAAACTCAGGAGCATGTCTTGTTGAAGAAATAGAGGCCGATGCCACACTACTTCAATGTGCTTTCCTTGAGAAAGAAAAAGGAAAAATGGTCTACTTAGTGGATGACGAAGAAGTAGAAAATCTGGATGTAAACCATTCAACAGGTAGGCGTGAGGTGTTGGACAATGCAGATATGACCACACATGCCTATCATGAACCTATGAAGACAAAGAGAGTGAATATTGGGTCAGATGCTGAGCCTAAGGAAGCCATAATTGGAGACTATTGGTCATCCTCTGAGGTGGAAAAAATCATAGAGTTACTAAGGGATTATTCAGGACTTATTCCCTAGGGGGTACTATAAACTTATAGGCATGCATGAATCCTTAGGGGAGATGAAGATAAAGCTTAAAGAGGGTGCACACCCAGTTAGAAAGAGACCCTACAGGATGAACCCCAACTTGCATGAAAAGGTCAAAGAAGAGATTGACAAAATGTTGAAGTCTGGAATTATCAAGCCCCTTGATGAGTCAGAATGGGTTAGTCCAATGGTGATCAGTATCAAGAAGGATGGATGGATTAGGATTTGCATGGACTACAGGGAGCTGAATGCTGCATGTGTGACTGATCCCTTTCCTATGCCATTCACTGAGGAAATACTAGAAGGTGTTGCAGGACGTGAGATCTATTCATTTACAGATGGGTTCTCTGGGTATCATCAGGTTAGGATTGCCCAGGAGGATCAGGAAAAGACTATGTTTACTACTGAATGGGGTAGCTTCACCTATACTGTAATGCCTTTTGGTCTGAAAAATGTGCCTGTTGTATTTTTGTGCATAGTTGTTCAAGCATTCAAGGAATTTATTCACAACTTCTTACAGGTTTATTTAGATGATTGGATGGTGTATGGATTAGTTAAGGATCATTGTGACAATCTACACTTAATGTTTGAAAGATGTAGACAATTGAGTATCTCTTTGAACATCAAGAAGTGCATATTTGCTACACCATTTGGAATACTGTTAGGACACATAATCTATAAGGAAGGTTTGTTGGTTGATCCAGCCAAGGTTGCAGTCATTATAGGCCTAAGAGAGCCTACCAGTCAGAGTGAAGTGCGTGGATTTTTGGGTCATACAGGATATTACAGGAAGTTTATCAAAGGATATGCCAAAGTTTCCACACCGTTGGAAGAGTTACTGAAAGGGAAAGGTACGTTCTACTAGGGAGAACTGCAACAACGCGCATTCGAGACATTAAAGGAAAAACTTACTACCGCACCTATTCTACATTTTCCTTTCATGGGACCAACCATTTCATGTACATGTTGATGCCTCTGGCATGACCATTGGCGTGGTGTTGGCTCAACCTGGAGAAGGTATTGTAGATCATCCTATCTATTTTGCTAGTAGAAAGCTGACTCCTACAGAACAAAATTACACAACTACAGAGCGTGAAGCTTTGTCAATGATCTATGTGCTACATAAATTCCACCAGTACCTACTAGCTACACCATTCATCTTTTATACAGATCACATGGCATTGAAGTATTTGGTAAACAATCCCATTCTACAAGGGCACATATGTCGATGGGTGCTCTTATTTCAAGAATTTGATTTCACAGTTGTGGTAAAACTAGGGAAAAGTAATTTTGGACCAGACCATCTATCCAGAATACAGTCAGGAGAAGAAGCACAGGTAATTGAAGATACCATGCCAGATGCACAGTTATACAGGTTACAACGAGTGCCATCAGAACTAGAGGACATTGTTGTCTTTCTACGAATAGGGATGGCACCAGAAGGAATGAAATCCTTGGAGAAGAAACAACTTGTTATATGCGCAACCCCCTATATGTTAATTAGTGGTGACCTGTACAAATTAGGTCAGGATGAAGTATTACGCCGTTGTGTATTGGAACATGAGTGCATGGATATTATGGAAGAAGCTCATGGTGGTATTGCAAGTGGCCACTATGCAGGTGATGCCACTGCGTGCAAGATTCTACTCGCTGGATTATGGTGGGAGACCCTGTATAAAGATTGTAAGGAATTTTGTAAGGCTTGTGATCATTGTCAATGTCTTGGGAAACCAGGTCAATGAGATGAAATGCCTCTAAGACCCATTACTAGTGTAGAACCATTTGAGAAATGGGCTATAGATTTTGTGGGTCCTATTTCACCAGCTGCACGTAGAACTGGATCATGCTACATCATAACTTGCACAGACTATCTAACAAGGTGGGCAAAAGAAACACCTACAAAGGATTGTACAATGGCTACAACAACGAGGTTTCTATGGGAAAATATTATTACAAGGTATGGATGTCCTTTAAGTTTGACCAGTGATAGGGGCACACATTTTCTTAATGAGACAATCAGAATTTTATTGGATGAATTCATGATTGCACACCATAAGACTACACCCTATCATCCTTAGGAAAATGGGACTGCTGAGGCTTTCAACAAAATTTTGAGCCACACATTGACAAAAATATGTGATGTTGGAAGAAAGGATTGGGATGATAAAGTATCTGCAGTACTTTGGGCATATCAGACAACATATAAAAGGTTGAACAAAGCCACACCATTTCAGTTAGTGTTTGGTGTAGAAGCAGTTCTTCCTATGGAATTTATGTTACCTTCTTTGTGTATTGCGCACGCTGGAGGTCTTGCTGATGAGAAAGCATTAGAAGAATGGATTGAAAAGTTAATCAAATTGGATGAGTGATGAGCCATAGCACATTGGAGTCAAAAACAAGAGAAGGCCAGGCAGAAAGCATGGCATGACAGGCACATCAGGGATAAAAAGTTGGAGATAGGACAGATGGTGCTCCTTTATGATTCTAAGTTTTTGCGCCATCCAGGAAAGCTCAAGGTACATTGGTTGGGGTTGTATGTTATCACTCACATACTCGAATCAGGCGCTTGTCAGTTAGAGGCACTTGATGGAATATGGTTACCCGGTTACTTCAACGGGAGTAGGCTGAAGCCCTACTATAAATAAGTCTTCTTGGTGTTTGTAATAAGGTAGTGTTTCCATTTAGATTAGGTTTTCAATTCTACATTTCCTTAATGTGTTTCTTTCTTTGTTGCTATGCTTTGTCAATTTAGTTGGTGTGTTTGTGTAATAAGTGCATTTATGCGCCAGAAGCTAATTACTATTTGAAGAATTTTTATGTGCAGAGGACTGCACATACCCTTAGTGTGGGGTAGGTTGTTGATATCTAGGTACAAGACTATTGAAAATAAGTACACATGAAAGGAACTATCTACGGGTGCTACTCAAGGTTGGAGAATTGAAAAACAAAAGAGATTGCTTCTAGACACAGGGACCATAGATAGAGAGGAATGAAGAAACAAGTATAACATGAGGTAAGAAGAGGTCAGGAAGACTACCAGTGGAAGGCGCAGTGATGAGGTACTCAGGTGTATGGAAGTGCGCTGAAGAGAAGTCTACAACCAAAAGGTAGAAGGGTGTGCTAGAAGGTTATAGCTTGGGTGCGAAGATGTACCACATAAATAATGAAAATGGTCAATTAATGAGAGGATTGTTGGTAGGTGGAGGAGCAATAAATGCACTAACTTTTTGAAATTCTATATAAGGATGGGATGCGAGTTCATTTTTACCATTACAATTGAGAGAATTTGAAAAGGGTTAAGTGTGAATGAGCCGAGCAATCATGTTGAGGTGTGAAGAGTGTGAAACCAGATGTGGAGAGAAGGGTTGTGCATAGGAGAAGCTTGTGTTCCCATAGGTGAAGGGTTTGAGTGAAGAAGACACGTTACAAATGAGCTAGGGCACGTGATTTCCACTAGGGCACAAAGATTTAAACTAGGGTTTTGACTTGCTCGATTACAGAGGGAAGAAAAGAGAGATTTTTTTCAAATGGCACCGAAGAAAGCACCCGCAGTAGGAGATAAAGGGAAGAAGAAGGTTGAAGTGGAAGAAGAAATTTCTCCTGAGAGTAATTTCTCAGAAATGCAGTATCCAGAGGGCATGATTGTGGGACAAGAATGGGATTCCCATATCCACCAATGTAAAATCAATGATTACAACCATCGAACATCAGATAATAAGAAGGAGCTTGATGTGTTGCTGAGCATGAAAATGAACAAAGTGCATGACAGAGGATATGCCAGTATATGATGACGCTGGTGAGAAGTTGCTGAAGTAGAATGGAGTCTACCAGCTGTATGAGCTACCATATTTTGGAAAGTATGAACCATTGTATTGGTGGTTGATGAGAAGAGTCCATGAGGACTTCTTCTACTTCATTGGATGGAGGGTAAGAATCACAACTACTTTGATTTCAATAGTGACAGGACTAAGGGCCTCAGGGTTGGATCTGGATAGTGATTTAACTGATAAGGCCACAATCCTAGAGACAAGGAAAGAGCTGGGGTATACTAAAGGTCTGTGTGGCATGGACATTGACAAATTGAAAAAGTACCCAGTAGTGCAGGCAGCTGCACATCTTGTAACAAAGTTGAATGACCAAGGAAGGTGGTCACAGGTAAACACAATGTGGTTACACGTCGCAAAGAAAATGTCTCAAGGAGTGGTCTACAATATTGCAGATCACATAGCAAATACAATCATTGAAGAAGCACAAACAGGTGACAAATAAGTTTTGGTGTTGTATTATTGTCTTTAGTATTTATGGAGATTGGGGTACCTGATGGGCCAAAGGAGAAGATTTGGGAATACCCCATGGAACACAAGTCACCTGCGGAAAGATTTGGCAAGTACTTGTGTGATGGATCAATGAGTGGACCATTCAAGTAGAGGGCAGAGATGTGGTATGATAGACTCCACATGGTGTTCGAAGAAGAGTGGTGCATACCCAAGGATTTTCCTTCGGTGGTGGGTAAGGTAGTTCAGTTTGTAGTCTACCAACATTTTTACATCGCGTGATTTACGATGAAGGATGGGGCTTGGAGCCCATGGTGCAAACTATCATATGCCTTCACAACAAGATATTTCCAGGCATCAGTTCACCAGTTTTCAGATGCGCACCACCTAACCTTCAATGCAGATAAGGTAGATTGTGACTACCACACTCTGAGAAAGAAATATGTATATCCAGGGTGGAATGCCTACATTGAAAGGCTTATTTCAGATATTATAAGCATGAAGCCTGTAAGCTTGGCAGTTGGGGACACTGGAGCAGTGCTTGTGTACCTACAACTCAAACCCAAGCTAGAGAACACTAAGTATGTGGAGAATGAGTTCATGCTCCCAGGGCCGCCAAAGGGTAAGCATACAATGGAAAATGTTCCAACACCTAAGCCCACAGAAACAATTCAAGTAGATGATGAAGAAGAAGAGCATGAAGATAGTGGTGGTTTGGAACACAGAGGTAGAAGACAACCTCCAAATAAGGAAGAAGTTGAGTGCGCAACTACACCACCTCAGCCACAAGAAGGAGATGATGAGGACTTGGATGCAGTCCAAGGAGAGCACCGTTTCAAGAGAGTATTCAGGAGAACAAGGACCCAAGGTGCTACTCCATAAATAGTGTGCAGATCACCTTGACTCTCTCCATAGAAGGAGACAACTGAGAAAAGAAGAAGGAAATTGAAGCTGAATGAGGAAGTGGAAGAGTCTGAGGAAAGTGCGCCCAATTCTCCTACACCTCCAGAGAACGTGGAAGAACAAAAAGATGAAGAAATGAAGGATGGAGAAGAGGGAGAAAAAGGAGCAGATGAGACAACAACCGAGACTACTCAGGACATAGCCACACAAGTTCCAAATCTTGAAGCCCAAGTTCCTAAGTAGCCTAGATCAAGAAGAACAAGTGGGGAGTATATTCCACTAGCCATGGGCTATGCCGAGGACACAGGTAAAATTGTTCATGCCCGTTTCCAGAGCACAATGACACAAAAGGAGTTGTATGGCTGGGAGTTGATGGATGAAGATATGGCAACAATGTGCACAAGGAAGCAATTGTCATGGTCGATGCACACACACATGGATGAACCAGAATTTGATGTGTGTGAGGAGTCATGCATGTCAAGGAGGTTGAAAAGGACACCTCAGGCTAGACACATAACAGTAAAGCCTACTGTTATGTCAGATGAACAGGTGAGCAATGCTTTGGTGAAAGTCTCGACAGAAGTCACATGATGGAATATGGATAAAGCTGCCACAATTAGGGTGCTAAGGGAGGAGATCAAGACTAAGGATGAAGAAATAGTGTGCCTAAAGCAGGAAAGAGATTTGGCACAGAAGAAGAATGTTGTGTTTATCAGCATGGCAGAGGAGATTGGGGACAATGTCATGAAGGCTAGGCCACACTTAGAGCCAAAGGTACCCAAGATGTTTCCTTTGGCAATACATTATGTAAGTACATTGGTGGACTTAGTGCTTGAAGATGAACCTCTGTGCATGCCAGAACCAAAGGATCCAGCACAGGAAGTAGAGTGGGAAAAGGCTTCAGTGATGTGGAAGATTGCATCATATGAAGGGTTGCTTCAGAGCTTGCAGGAGGAACTAAAGAAGGCAGATCAAGCGCTGAATATTTGTACAATGCCAGAAGCCGTTATAAGGACCAGGACCATTTTGGAAGACAATGAGGTCCTGAAGGCCATGAAGGATGAGACATTGGGCCATGTAGAATGATTAACACTTGTTAAGCAGAAGTGTGAGGCCCTTACAACAGCTCAGGAACCACACAAGGAAAGGTTGGATGAGCTTGGGAAACTCATCACTCAAAAGATGGACTTGTTGGAAGGGAGAATGACTAGCATGTCCAACATTGTGTTGGTCTTATAGAATGAGAAGGGAGAGATTGCAAGGGATGAATTAGAGTCAATTGCAGTGGATATTCCAGAGAAGGTAGAGGCTGCACTCAATGACTGACAGACCTTAGAGGTGGAGATAAAAGAAGAATATCCTGAATTGATTATTCAGGTTGAAGCAGAAGATACTGCAGGGTAAAAACATTGTTTTATTCATCAAAATTCTTTCTATTCTTCTATTCATATTCTTTGATTCATTTTTGAGACAACCATTGTCGGGGCGGAAATGCAACTAGTGTGGGGTAATGTTGATCAGTCAGATCCTGACACTTAGTGAAGAAAATACAGAAGGTTCGTGTGGGAAAGTAGAGCACATTCAAAGGTGCGAGAGTATCAGAGAGGATCACGTGAAGAATAGAAACAGGTTTAGGACTTAGCCATTTTCATGGTGAGGATCTATTTTTGGAGATAGTGTGTGGAGCACACAAACTGGTCAAAGACTTGTGTGACACGCATTGGCTATTTTTGGAGGATCAGCTATGAAGCACTTTACATGGACACAGGCCGGGAATAGATCTACTACTATCAGTTAACTAAAAGTAGTCTATTGTTAGCGCACTTGCATGTGTGGCTATTTTTGTAATGGCACGTGGCTAATAATAGCATGTGACCTATTTTGGGATTAGATAAGTGGTGAAGGGAAAGTCCCCACCCATATAAATATGTATTGAACTATGTAGTAGAGAGAGAGAACATATAGGTGTGAGAACTAGGTTATAGTGAGATTATGCTGCCAGATCTGTTACGCGCATGAGTGTATACTACTGTTATTGTAAGGAAGCTTCTGTGTATTTACTGCAATTAATATAATGGAGATTATGGACTGAAACAAGGTGTTATCATGGTTATATTCAGTATTGCATGCTTGATCCCATTATGGTTATCTTTTAAGTCTGTTATGTTCTAGATCTAGATCTGAATATGCACTGTAGAAAGATATATTAGCCATAGATCTGAATGATTTAAGTCTTCATCATGCTAACATCCTACAACAACAACCCTAAATTTTTAATAATGCCAAAAGAAATATTAACATGTTTTTTGTCATTATTTATTATTATATTATATTTGATGGCCTATCCCTAGAAAATCCAAGTCCTTGAATACATACCTTCAAGAAAGTTGACACTTTATTTAGTTCTTGTTTGATATATTATGCATAAAATGTAATTCATATGCTTTTCATATAAACAAAAATGCTTTGAAACCAATAAGTGATGTTAGTTAATGAAAGGAAAGACTTTACTATTGTTAGGATAAATAGTTTCTGGTAATAAACATAGCCACATAGTATAAAATCTTAGATCATCGTAATATATGTACATCATTTAAATTTTAAGAAGTATCCTCCCTGTCTTGGCTTTGCATATTTTCTTAAAATAATCCTGCAAAGAAAATACACCTAAATAATCTATCACATATGTAGGGAAAAGGTGAACATAATTCTCGCATAGGACTAAATGACGAACTTCTATTGCATTTATCTAATCTTGTTGATATACTACTGTTTTATTTCTATTTATGTGGTTTCCATTATGAGGATCCCCAATTGTGTGTTTAATAAAATTAACAAACATTTGTTGTCCTATCTCTAGCAAGGAATCAACGAGACCAAGAAAATACCAACTATTGAATGGGTCGACATTTCACTTTTTAAAGATCATGTTGAAGCAGGGATTTTAAACTTGGAAAAACATAGATCTTGATCTAAGTGCTAAATGTGTGTGGCAGCCTCTATCCAATCCTTGAAGTGTGTTTTGTAAGATAGTTACGAAAAAAAAGGTGGCCTTCTTCCAGAGGCTAATCTCATAATTAATAATGTGAATAATCAATATAGTTTTTGTAAATTAATAAATGTATAAATCAATAAATTAAAGTGCTAGAACATTGTTCATCCATAGCTAACGACTTCAGTAATAATGAATTAATTATTGGAGGTGAATATCATATTATTGCTAACGTCGCAATCAAAAAGCTTTTGTGAATAAAATTCATTTTTTATTATTTCATTAATTATAGATTGGACATTAAATCTTATTTATTGGAAGGTTACTAAATAGGAAAATTTTATAGAAAATTGAGGGACTGACCAAGTGCTTTGTGATAAGATTGGTAATAAATATGTTGATTGGCCGGGCTCACCATATTTTCCAATAAAGGTTTTTATTAAAGCCCCTAACAAAATTGTATTAATTACAAGCATTTGATATCATAGTCACTCCATATATTTACCAATCCACTCTCCCATATTTTCACACATTTTGGGTTTATTTCACTGGATTTCATTTCGGCTGTCATAACCTTTCCAATGTTGCCTTTCATGTAATTTTCCATATTGGTTCGTGAAATGGTATTTAATACAAAAATTTCACGTCACCATTTGAAATCCATTTTTTGGATTGAATTAGAGAAAGACATGATTGATATTGGAGTTCTTGGATAATATTATCTTTGTTTAGAGGGATTTTTGAGGGTAAATGCGAAAGTTTCTTCGACTATTCATTTGTCATCTTCTTCTACACACTTCCAGTTCCTTCTCTCCATGCACTTTATGGTTTCTGAACAATCGTTTCCTCCCCTATCGGAGTATACATTGCACCTTTGTGGTGTGAATGCTAGTATATGATGTTTTTGAAAGAGTGCACTCAGTCAACCAATTTTTTTTAATTTGATTAAAATATCTAGTAGGTTATTCAAATAATGGTAAACATTTGTTTTAGTAATATTTATTTAAGGACAACAATCATTATATTCTATTGTCTTTAATTTTTATTCCAATTTACTAAAAAAGATTAATAAGAAAACAAGATTAATAGTAATAATTTTTTAAAATTCATACACATAAATATGTGGTTGAGTATGAGTTATAATTAGGTCAAATCCTGTATTGGTAATAATTTTGAGACAAGGTTGATATATAAGCTACTACAATCACCAAAATCTTTATCAATGGAGAAAGAGGCTAGATGGTAAGAAGCTTAAATTGGTACATAATTTTTTAGTTTCTTTCTCTACTTAAAAAATGCTTACGGTGCTTGCATGTTAAGCAAGTCCATTGTCTTGTGATTATTTCTGAAAACATACAAGGAAATAATATTTTTGGGATGTCTAGAGAGATTGGCAAATACCCAACAACCTAGGGCTATAAAACTCTAACACGAGGTAAGTGTGAGGTTACCATTTCAAATTTCTTTTTTTATTGATTATGCACAATTCTAAATGTAAAAATACATGGTCTTTAGGTACGACAATCGAATATTGAGTACAGTAATCAATTTCATGGTTTCTAAGATGACACATATGTGCATTCATTCCATCTACACCAAATAAATGGTTATTATTTTAGATCTAAAACATACATTTTTGCATGCTACAAGAATTTTTTGTATGCATGTATAACACCTTGCTAACTATAATGTTCGCAATATCAACTATGTAGTGGGCCAGATAGAAAAGATTGTTATGAATCAAAATCTTGTCAAGAGTTTCATTTTCTCTAAATCTTGTCTTCAGGACTTGGGTAAGAATTTTATAACTTGATGTTTCATGTCATGGATGGAAAATAAATTGTTCTTTTTTCTTCAAAAGTCCAATTTATATAAAGGTTTGTGGGCTTTGCATTTTTTTTTTTAACAATAATGAGTTACATGGGTGGTATGATAATTGAGGTGATGGACCATGCCAAAGGTTATAGGGATAGTGATGCTTTCGCAAAGGGTTTCCATGACTGTTTTTTGGAGATCATGGAGGCTACCACTACATTTAGGGGATAAACATAATGCAAATAATGTTTGCATGTTAGTTGAAGTGTTCTAAAGTAGTTGTTACTATTGACTATTTACTAAGTACATTCATCTCTTATGCACTTAATGATTTCAGAATAAATACCTAGCATTACTCTAAACGAACTTATGCTACATAGGGTGAACTAGGGTTTAAATTTTATGTTTGTTTACACTTTTTTGACAAAAAATACTCTCAACTTTTAGATATCATTGTCTCTTCCAACTTGGAGATTTGAAATATGGCTATCATTTTTTATATAAATTCATATACAATTTATATTGATATATGTACTTGTATATATTAAAATTTGTTAAAATAAATTAAAATTACTATTTTGCATAGTTTAAAAGTTAATAGTAAAAAAATTTATTACTAAAAAATTGTTTGATGAGCATAGGTGATTGTCAAATTTAAAGCTCGAGTGAAAGATAAAATATATATGCTCTCCCCTTTAATAAATACTCTTTAGTGTAAATTCTGATTTTTTAATGGAAACTAACATAAGACTTCCAAGTCCTTTTTATGCCATTCCTAACTAGAAGATATCAAATGAGTTAAATCTTTTAATCTAGTAAGCTTATCATGAATCGATGTCATTACAAGAAACAATGATGAGAACTTTTACAGTCCTAACCTAAAAGATTAGTTCTCTCCCGCTAGTATCATGTGGTAATAATTTTCTTGAAATTATCCTAAGAACAATGTTGTCTTTTCCACTAATCTAATGAACCTCTATTTTTATGTTAATCTATGTGTTTAATTCCTTATATGTGTCCTTGAATGACTTAGAGAAATGTACGAAGGGCTCTTGAGCCAAATTTGGTTTGCACCGTGAAAGGATGTCCTTAAGACTCCTATTGGTCTCATAAGTTATCTTCTTCAAAACCCATGTATGTATGTTAGGACTAAATGAGGGCCTTACACCCTGGTTAGCATGGGTTCATTTTTGGTAATTATACTTTGGAGACAACACCTAGGTTGTGAGTGTTTTTGGGTCATTGTAATTTCGCAAATGTTGTCATTCCAACATCACACCCTTATACTAACCCAAACATCTTCGATGTACCAAATTAAGGGAAGGATAAATCGTGTTCGGGCATACTTAATGAACTTACGTGACACTTTGATAAGGGGTACATGGGTATTCATGAGTGATGTCTGAGTTATGCTTTTCTCCTTCTATTACTGGTATAGACACAAAATCACGCACTTGGGTACATTTCTAGGTCCTAAGCACATGCTAGCATTCATATGATTCCTAAGTGAGAAAACTAGTAATTGACAACTATCTTTGGCCTTTTTTTGTGTTTATTATTTTCTATTTGGTCTTACACCGTAAATCCTAGTCATAACTTTAATTTCTTATATTTTATGACTTTGGACACCAACGCTCAACCAGGATGCTAGTGCCCAGGCACCCTCATCCCTTCTGGGCACCCGACCCTTTTCTATCTTACTCACTTATTTTGGACCTCTTTTATCATTTGGACATCTTATTTTCTTATGGATCGTATTTCCAGTTGTCAATTATGAAATTAAACAAAGGGAATCATATAAATACATAGTTATGTGTTCAAAATAAAGGACCAAGCTCTAAGTATACTATTTATTACCTAAGCTTGCATCCAAAACAATCAAAGGTGTCCATCTAGTATCCATACAAGGGACAAGGGACTTCATTTTCTACATACACTACATAGGAAAGGGAAGTTCATTATTTCATCCAATCATTCTATTTACATTACTACATCTAGATCTAGCCTGTTATCAAATGCAACTTGGACTAGGGCATCCTAGAGAAAAATCCTCACACACACTCACAAGAACTACATGGAGTCTGAGATGTAGTGTAATGCTTTTTCCTAAGTTCATTCAGTTGGGTGACTTCCAGGGTCAGTCCGACTCCCCATATTTCATCTTTCTTTTTTGTATTTGATGTAGGTTTGTGGGTTTTGCAGGTGAACATATGTTTTGTAGGTTACAAGTACATTAAGTGATCAAGGTGTGACATACATGCGACCAAAAATGAATATCAGAAATGCTTGTGCAACACAAGAAAAATCAAGTTCTGAGAATTTTCATAGTCATGGGTGCCCAGTAGCTGACTCTGATGTCCAGGTGCTCTTGACCCAATCCAAACACCCATGTCTGTCAGCATCTGTGATTTCCAAGATTTATTTTGATCCTTGACGACACAATGCACCTTCTGCTCAACAGTTTTCCCAGTTTTCATTAGTCTCAAATCACTCTATAAATCACCTAAGCCCTTCCCTCTCTCTCTTACACTTAGGGTTTCATACTTTATTAGCTTATTGTTTGTTTCGTAATGTATCTAGAAACTCTACTTCATTGTTTTTATTAGTTACTCTATAATTAGGGTTTTACAAAAAGTATATTTTTGTTAAATCATTTGGTGAACCCACATTCAAATACTCTTGGATCCTCATTTTTCTTCTCTCATGGCTCCTAAAATTCCTCAAATTTCTTTTCATGATTTACTTCAAATACATCCCAATTGTAAGGTTGTTCTCCAAAAATCCCTAAAAACCATGTATCTCCCTTGTAATACGCCACCCACTCAAGTAAGTGCCATTTTTGATCATCTATTTGATGACTCTATTTATCCTAATCCTCCATCCAATCAATTCATTCTTAGAGTCAAGTCAAGCTTTACATTCTTTATTTCAAGATAAAATTCAGGCTATGGAAACAATAATCACATCTCTTAAATCTGAAATCCAACATCTCAAGGATGCTTCTCAAGCCCATGCTAGTTCTCCTTCTACATCTCATTCTCCTCATCCTCATTCTATGTCTTCTACATGTGCTCATATAAGTGAACCTCAAGTATTACCGCTCCCCACACCTCTCAAGTTTGATCACAATGCTAATAAAATATTATATTCTTCCTCAACTCCTCACTCATCAATTGATCAAATTGTCATCTACTCATTACTATCCTCCTTATCGGCTTGTAAAATACTCAAGGTCATCCATATTGCAATTATCATCAAATTAATGGACATAATGACAATGATTTTTATGCTCTAAACGAAAAAAGCCACCTTAAGCATTATGGTCTCATTTCATTACACAAGATGTTGCTACAGGTTCATCTCTAATTGCTACAGACCAATGGGTTCCTAAATCTGATCTCATCTATGTCTCATGAGCATCATACCATCGTTACTAATGTTCCTTCTATAGTAAGTTAAGAGCCTCATAAGAAACTTCCTCTCAAACTCAATCCAACCCCTCCTCTTCTCAAGTCATCTACAACATTACCAAGTCAAACTAAGAAACTGCCTCTCAAAATTAGTCCATCCTCTTCTCCTATCAAGTCTTCTACAATGTTATCAATCCCAAATAAGCCACCACCATTCAAGGTCCCTCTACACCCTCCACTTCAACCAATCACTTTTGTCAAGAAAACTCACTCCCTACATTGATATAATATGTTTTTTTAGGACACATTTCAAACACTGTCTACCATTGATATTTCCATCTCTTACTCCATTATTGGCACACTTGAGGGGCATTACACTTCTCCCCCCTTACATCACTATAAGTTTTCTCTAATCTCTATTATTACACTTTACACTACGTGCTTCATGTATAAATATTTCTAAGCACTCTTCATTACACATACTTGATACACATTTTGTATGGTCACTACCCTATGACGCATTCTAGTTTCCACAGTTCATACTTGAATGTACTGAGGGTCTAAATCTGAAATGAACCTCACCACATTATCATTTCATGCTCTATGCTTCATGATCTATATTTCTAGCACACAATTTCAAACCATTTCTTGATGACACACTCTGTGTTCTATGGTTCATTCTTAAATGTCGAGGGGTATTTTATAAATGAACCTCATCTCATACATACATATCCACATGGGGACACACTACTCCTATCGCATTCACATTGCATACCATTCCATCTCATGGAAATCTCACTCACACACATAATTAATTTCATATCTTGGTTATGCACTTATTATTGATTTCTTATACTAGTTACATGATATAATTTACTTACTATGCTAGTTAAATACTCAATATGTCATTATATTTATCTATATATACATGCATGTACACTTGGACTCTAGTTGTGAATGAATATTTCTTATAGATATCTCACACGTTGCAATGATGCTTGGTACTATACCTTTTACAAGTCCCACTGAGGCTCTTGAGGGCATCTACATTTCACTACTGTCACAAGTCACAGGTTATTGTTTCATTATTTAATACTTCCTAATCTTACTAGCACACTAATTTCCATATATATACATACAGGAGCCTTGACATACTTTATATCTTTCTAAAATGTTAACGGGTGCTTCATGTGTAATATTTTATTTACGAGGACTATTTTTCACCATAGGTATGTCTATTACACTCTTGCTTGTCATTGTTTTCTACTTGTATGTTATTGTTTGTGGACTATTCCCTATGTTTTGATGTGCATCATTTCTTGTATGTTTTTGGCCGGTTCATCCCTAATTGTCTTTTGGCATTGTGAGCGATGTCCCATGTATGAAAATCTCTTTTCACGGTCTACTTTGTTTGCACACTTTCTCGTTACAGAGTGATGTCCCATGTATGAAACTCACTTTTCATGATCTAATCTTGTTTATACACTTTCTCGTTACATTGTGTTCTATCACATGTTTTCTAGATTTTTCTACTAACACATGTATCTAGCCACTTTTTTTTGCATGTTCCTTGGTTTCTACCATGCACATTCCCTCCCCCTATAGGTTATCCACTTCAGATCATATTTTAGGTCCTCTCCTTTGGAACACATGATCCTATCAGTGTCACATGCTCCCCAAACAAGGGAAGGCATACATTGGGTGAATCAATCACCCCATTTAACAACTCAAAGCTACAATATAGGATTGCACAATATAAGAATAAAACAATCATATAGTCATAGAAAGACCCATAATGTGACTTGGGTCCTTAGCACAACACAGACACCAATGCCTAAACACCTAGATAGGACACTAAATGAGTACTCATGTCCTCCCCTGGATAGCTATATCTTATGGGGCTACATAAGTTACTTTCTCATATCACCATAGTCTATAACAGTTCATAGAGCAATTATCATAGTATCAGGCATAGTACTTCGGACTCACAACAAGCATGCAATCTCCTACAATCAGAAAAATTCGGAACTAATTCGACATAATCGAGATAGTAGGAAAAAACAAGGGATGTACCATTTGCAGTGGTGCTTATTTGGGAAGTAGTCATATAAGGAGAGTAACAATAGAAATCTCTCCCCAACACTCTTATGTTGTGGCATGAGATCACCCAAAAAACTTGTTCTTGGTTTGGCGTGAGATTGCCCAAAAAACTTGTTCTTGGCGTGAGATCACCCAAAAACACTCACTTCTTGGCATGAGATCGCCCAAAAAAATAGCTTTCTACATATCATTTTTAGGACATCTTTCTATCATTTACACTTCTACACATTAGCTGCATACTTTCCTTTTTACATACTCTTACATATTTTTTCATACTTTTGTAGAGTTTTCATAATACATGACTTTGACTACTCTCTCACTCTTATTTTGCAGGTTTGTCCTTAATACGCAACAAGAAGCATCCCTACATCAATAATACAAGAAGCAATCACAGCTACAACAACACAAGTACAACATGGTAATACACTTCACCCCTAGGGTCACTTTCCTCTTTCTTAGCTTCCACGCTTCATTTTTGCATCACTTCACACTTTCACTTGTCCACTCGGCATGCATTTTTCACCATCAAACTCTACATGGTTAAAAGGTACGCATCTTATAACTACTTATGTTATTAAGTATTCACTCAAAAACATAAAGTGGGGGAAAATGTACACACGAAATCACGCACTTGGGTACATTTTTAGGTCCTAAAGATATACTAGCATTTACATGATTCCTAAGCAAGAAAACTAATAATTGACAACTATCTTTGGCCTTTTTTTGTGTTTTTTATTTTCTATTTGGTCTTACACACCATACATCCCAGTTAGAGTATTTTACTCATTTATCTTTTATGACTTCAGACACCACCACCCAACCAGTGCCAGTGCCCAGGTGCCCTCATCCCCTCTGGGCGCCCTGACCTCTTTTCTACCTTACTCACTCTCTTTTGGGTCTCGTTTATATTTTGGGCATCTTATTTTCGTATGGGTCAGCCTTCTAGTCATCAATTGTGAAATTCAACCAAGGGAATCATATAAATACATAGCTATGTTATCAAAATAAGGGACCAAACTCTAAACATTACTATCTATCACCTAAGCTTGCATCTAAAGGCATCCAAAGCACTCAAAGGCATCCATCTAGCATCCATACAAGGGACAAGGGACTGCATTTTTTTCATACATTGCATAGGAAGGGGAAGTTCATTATTCCATCCACACATTCTATTTACATTACTATATTCTATATCTAGCCCACTATCAAGTGAAACTTACACTAGGGCATCCTAGTGCACAATCCTTACACATACTCACAAGAACTACGTGATGTCTGAGATGTAGTGTAGTGCTCAGTCATGCAAACTCACTCAATGTCAGGTGACTGCACAAGGTCAGTCTGAGTCCCCGTATATTACCTCTTTCTTTTTTGGATTCAATATGGTTTTTTGGGTTTTACTAGGAGAACATCTATTTTCTAGGTTATATGTACATCTTACGTTATCAAGGTGTGACATATAGGTTACCAACAACGAACTATCAAGTGAAACTTGTGCGACATAAGAAAAATCATAGTTCGATAATCATTTTCATAGTCACGGGTGCCCAATAGCAGGACTCTGGCACCCTAGGAACCCCTCGACCCAGTCCAAACACCATAGTCCAATAGCATCTGTGAGTTCGAGGATATCCATATTCTACAGTGCATAGTTGACGACGGTAATCTCACCTTCTATTCATCAGTTTTCCTAGTTTGCAACCTTCCTGGATCAAGCGCAAATCAGCTAAGTCTTTCTCTCTCTCTCTCTCTCTTTCACTTAGGGTTTTATATTGTACTATCTTATTGCTTGTGTCATCTATACTTAGCAATTGTACTTCATTGTTTCTATTAGTTACTTTGTAATTAGGGTTTAGCATTAAGTCTATTTATGTTAAATCAAGTGGGACCGCAAGTGTTCTTGAATCCATAGGAGGGTGGTGGTAAAAAAACAAAAAAAAAATACTATTGGCTAAATAACTTAGTTGTGCACACCCCACGTCTTGTGTAGTGACTTGTGTTTATTTTGGGTTTTGTCAAAGAAGTGCACTCTTTGACCTAACCTTTGTTGTTAAGAGTTGTAGTTAAGTTACATGTTATGAAAGTTGTAGAGACACCAAATAGGGAATACTAACTCTAGATTACACCTGAGAATTATGTGGACCACGATTACATTGTGGCATTGTGCAACCTAAAGATATGATTCATGCTTTCTGCAAATGAAATACCTCTTTGTAGAAAATTGTAATGCATCCAAAAGTAAAATTTTAAACCGTGTGTTCACTGCAGTAATGCAAAAGTAAATGTTAGTGATTATGTGGGCCCTTTGTTATGTGTCGTGTGACAAGTGCAAATGTTTTAAGTGTTGCATCATATAACAACTAAAAAAATTGTGAGTTTTTCGATAACATTTTGGATGGTAAGATTTATGGGCATTACACTCATCCTCTTATGTTTTACTAATAGTTTAACATGTGACCTAATTAAGTATCATTCATTATTGCATTTACATGTACTGTTAGATCTTAAAGTTGGAGCATTTATTTATAAAATTTGATTGTGCATTAGATTTAAGTTGCAATCCAAATTAAAGAAAAGCCAACAACTTATTTTCAATTTAGGGTTAAAACATAATCGCCATTACCATCATTAATACTTTAAATCACATATTCAATTTTTTGGTGCAAAATATTATGGTGCTTGGCATTCTTATTTATTTATATCACCCTAATCTCATTTCCTCACAATAAAATTCATTTCAACCACTTTATTCACATTTGTAACTTCGTATTTTATGTTTGTGTTTAACAAATCAAGAATAAGGTGGAAAATTATGTGGACTTTCCACGTAAACTTCATTATGAGTCAAGGTTGTTCTTTTCCTTTGAAAGGTGGCTATTTGAAGTTGGGTTGTGATAATGCAGAAGAGGTGATTCCTGAATATGTTATAAAGGGGCACATTCATGTGTGTGTTGGG
Organism: Taxus chinensis; assembly: GCA_019776745.2. Taxonomy (NCBI): domain Eukaryota; kingdom Viridiplantae; phylum Streptophyta; class Pinopsida; order Cupressales; family Taxaceae; genus Taxus; species Taxus chinensis. Next base: position 150,193,169 of record CM034154.1, read on the forward strand.
AGTGATCAAAGTTGGTTCATCATACCTACAACATATTTAAATCATCCAAATTTTTATTTGTTGTTAAACAAGGCAGAGGAGGAGTTGAGATGTGATCACGTATAAAATTAATAGATAAGCCATAAGTCATAAGACTTCATTAATAATGGATTCAAATAAATAGCTCATACACAAAATACAATCTAGTCCGAAGGTAGGCACAACAACCTTTGAACAAAAATCCTAAATAAGCTTCATTCGTAACCTTCAAACAATACCTAAACAAACTATTAATCAAGCCAAATATAATATTGTGTTATATGCTTTACATTAGCAATTTATTCCAACACCCTCCCTTGATGACTAAATCAAATGTTTTAGTCATTATTACAAAAAAATGTTATTCACGATGTTTCCAAATGTCCCTATTATCACCAATCCATCTTATTGGAGTCCATGGGTAATGAGTCATTGCAACCATCAAGTAAAGTAGGAAATATTGTTGAATATTGGGTTTAGTAGATTCTATTGTTCCTTTGAAGAGTTGTCATGTCTTGAATGTGACACGATTTGTTTGTTAGAGTGATAACATCTAAAAAACTTACAATATACATCAATACTAAACAACAAAGAATATCCCCTAAGAGATATTTTTGTGTTGAGTTGTTGAAGACCCAACACCTACTATTTTCCATTATTGAATAGTTTTGGGACATTTGTTGTTCACAACACTCATGTACTTTAGTTGTATGCCCCTTCATCTTTCACCAACCTTCATGGAAAAGTTCCATTTGTGTTTGAATTTGATCCTTGAAATTATGTTTGGTTTCTATGCCTATGAAATAACAATAAGAGAAAAAATTACTTGTTCTTCAACTTGCACTCTCGGTTTTTCTAACCTTATAGATTGCTCTTCCAACAAGTAAGGAAACTCATCTTTCCGTTCATTTTTCATCGTAGTATGGTACCACTTTGGCCTCTTATGTTGAATTTCTTATTTTTCTTGTGAAGACTGAGAAACACCATTGTCATCACTAGATTTTTCCTTAGAACTTGATTCTTCTAGTATTTCTATCTTTGATTCATGTTCAACTTTAATACTAGAACTTGTTTAAGAAACATTATCACTAGGTAGCAATATAATATTATGAGTAGATTGACCATTATCAGAAAAGAATGGTACTTTCTCATCTACTACAACATTCTTACTCACCACAATCCTATATATGTATGGACTAGTAATATGTATGCATTTCTTTTCTCGCAATAGCCAATAAACATGTATATTTTTACCAAAATAGAAGTGGATCCGAAAACATGAAATTTACTTACATCAAGTGTTATACCATGCCATGCTCTTTCTGGTGTCATATTTTGCAAAGCTTGTGTGGGACTTTGGTTGAGAATGTGCACAATTGTATTCACCGCTTCTTCCAAGTATTGATACGATACATTCTGACTATCAACCATACATCTTGCCATATCTATAACTATCTTCTTATGCCTTACCATGACATCATTCTTCTATGTAGAATATGGTATACCTTCATTCTTGCAGAATTCCTTGAATTTGTTAAAGACAAACTCTATTCATTGATATAAGAGCTTTTATATTTTTACCTCCTTGTTTCTCTACCATAGTTTTTCAAGCAATAAAGTGAGAGAAACATTTTGACTTTCTAGCAAAAAGCACACCCACATTTTCTAAGAAAAGTCATTTATAAGCAACAAATAATACAAATCTCCATATATGGAGGGTGACTACATTGGACTATATAAACCCACATGTACCAAATCCAATGCATTCTTAACTTTATGTGTCTTACCAATGTCAACCGAATGTGAAAATTACTTATCTATATGGCATCCTGCACATACATTCTTATGATTTTGAATAGAAAACATTCCATTCACCATGTTAGTATGACTTAATGTATGCAAATGTTGATAACCGAGGTGACCACACCTCTTATGCCACAATTCACCAGGGATTTCCACCATTGCTAGTGCATGCTCGTTTGCAGTTTTTTGATCAACCGACTTATACAATCCTATGTTACCAAGGTCAACAGCTATGATTCTTTTCTCACAAATATCACAAACCATGTTTTTGTTTCTCTTAAACTCTACACAAAGGTTAGGTTTAATAGTTATTTCCTAGTTTATGGAAAGAAGATGGGTATCTTCATTTCTTGCACAGAAGATACCTTTGAATGTTTGATTCCTCATATGGATGGTCAGATAATAACGAGATTGATATAATTGAGACTGGTGGTATACACAAAATCTTCATTGGTTGCACAACCCACTTATATATTGTTGTATATTAGTTGATTTTGTAAAATTTGCAAATTTATTTTTTAAAATTGTCAATACATTTTCTTTAATGGTTTTTTGACATTTTCCATTTAATGAAACAATTGACCATGACCCCAATGGGTTGTTGCACAAGAGTTGGTTGTGGCTCATCCTCCCCTACAATATTGGATCTTGTTCAAGTCCCCCAAAACTCACTAATCTATATTTTTTAATTTACAAAGTGACATAAAACGTTTTTTCATAAACTAAACTTTTAATTTATTTTTTAATAGTAATGTGTCCAAAAGGCGACATAAAAGTGAAGAAAAAAGTGGTTTTTGGGTGGTGCAAAAGGTGGCTCAAAGGTTGTGTAATTAAATAGGATTAGTTTCTTTATCTTGTGCCAACTTTGCACCACCTAAAATGACACAAAATTCCTAAAAGTTTCAAGGCCAAAAAGGATGAAAATTACACTTACAAAAGCTTCGCATAGTAGTGCCTTGAAACTGTCTATTATTTTTATATTTTTTCCTATTAGTTTCTCCCTTGAAATGGTTAACACCCAAAGGAATGATTTCAATTAAGTAGGACTTTATGACTTATTTATATCGTTTAATCATTCGTTGTATATTTTTCCATTAGGGAAATCGTGACAAGGGCATGTTTTAGCAAGGCATATTGATTGAAAGTAGGTTTTGATTTTGTCAAATCGTTGGAGATCAAAATGAAAAATAATGATTTACCACATAAGATATTAAGACATGTTATTTGATTTTAGTAAATTCAAATGGGTATATTTACACAGAGAAATAATAAATATTCTTCTAGATTAATCAATATCAAGACAAGTTAGGCATTGTTGATCATCAAGGCTTTTTGGATATCTCTCATAAGCCCATGGATCCCATAAAAATGATTTTCTTTAAAAAAATTAATATACCTTGAGTTCATGTAAAAATGAAAGTTGGAACTCTTTCTTTCTCGTGTCACTACACGTTGATTCTAAAAATGTGGCATTTATTAAACTCTCCAGAGAAGAGAAGAATATGCAAATTTCAAAGGAAGAGGAGGAATTTACAGTTACGAATCATGAAATCCATCACATATTACACCGCATTGCATTGGACGAGTTATCCCATGATGTAATGTTAGAAAACAATTAATGATCAGTAATCTTCAACCCCAATGCAAGAAGGTTGTATTATAAAGTGTGGCTTCTTATGTACTTAATAAACCATTCATGCCCAACATGCAACAAGAATCAATGTGGGTGATATTACAAGAATTCACCATCATTGTTTTAATGTTTTGATTACCTAGCCTATCGTATGAAATATATTATGAGCCCTTCAACTTCAATTGTAATTGTAAATGATGCAAGGTGGAAAGTTTGAGATAGTTGAATCTTAACCAAAAATAAAAATGCTATACAATAGCTACTGGAAAACATCCAATTCCAAGATAAAATAAAATAAGAGTCCTAGTATAAATCCAGTCCTTTATAAATACATGTAAACACTCTAATTTATTAGAAACAACACTTCATAGTGCATACAAATAATTGTTAGGACTTACTATTTATAGATGTATTAATCTTACCCTAGACAAAATATCTCAAAAGAAAGAAATATGTATGACCAAATCAATAGATCTATAAATATTGAAGCCTATGTAATTCACAATCACTTTGGGTGTTGATTCTAGTTTTATAGCATAATAGTTGATTATTCATAATGTATCCCCACCTAGGGTTTCCAATATAAACCTAGGTTTAATTCATTATGTTATTAGGTCAGAGGCATCCAACTTTGAGGATCTGTTTTCCATAAAACATTTGTATTTCGATGATGTTTTCCGACAACCTTTCTCAATATGTAGCTTATAAAGGAGTTGGGAATCCTCATAAATGATTGTTGATATTTCACCAAATGTAACCAAGGGTAATCATAGGATATGCATAAAATGGGTTTGTTTAAAAGGTATTGGAACATTTCCAACAAATGTAATGGGTTTGTTTACCAGTAGCATTTCCGACCAAATTTTATGCAGGATTTCAAGATTTCTAATGCCTTCATCAAATATCATTCTAGAGTACATGAAGTGTAATTAGTATTCATATCCAATAGCTTTGAGGATAAGAAAATTTACACAGATGACAAAGGCGGTGACAGGGATATAACAGTGGTAGTGATAGTGGGTTGCTTCATCTTTCTAAGCATGTTTACACTCATCATGGATTTGCAAGTGCGACTTCCACGAAGAGGGTATCCTCATGAGGCATTGACACAATTTAAATAAATGCAACAAATATATGTCCAGCTTAACCACCTCATCTTAGCAACAAAACTCCTAGAGCTTGTGCCAAAAAGCAGCTTTCTAATAAGGCATACATATCCATGAAAGCATAATGAAAAGGGTGTTTTTGTCAGCTATTGTATTTTTTATTGTCCTAGTAGACATGTATGTGAAATTTAGAAACATACACAAGGCACGTCAACTTTTTGACAAAATGCTTCAAATAAATATGGTCTCTTAGAATGTGATCATCACATGATATGCATAAAATGATGTTCATGGATGCATTGATTGCAAGATATTGATAATAGTATGTAAATGTGTGTTATATATGCACATAGAAGATGCTCCCAACTTCCTAAGAATATATTCGGGTCTGATTCTCTCCTAGTTGACCTAGTGAGTGTGATTTTCAAGATTGTGCAGTCTTGTTTGTGGGAAGGCAATCGGAGTCTGATGTGGGGTTCAAAGCAAAGTTATTTATTTATTGTCATTTTCCCAACATTTTCCATCTCCAAGAAGGTCATGGTAATGGTAGTCCATAAACACTCATGAAGAGCCATAGTTACAAGATTTATGATCACAAATTATGCAAAAATCAACTTTGAAAATGGCAAAGGAAAATGGGTGCTACATACAAATTAACACATTGCAATGACTGACCTTAAAAAAGGAATTCAATGTACCAAAAAATAAATTATGGCATGTTTTCTTTTCCGATAGTAACATTTCTCATTCATGTCCCTGTGTTGATGAAATAATTTGTTACAGTGCAGATTATTGGTTTCCACCAACGGTCATGAGGTTAAGCCCCTCCTTCTTAGGTATGGGTAGGCTCCCATTATTGAATGTAAACTAACTTGAAAATTGTGGAGTGGCCATTAGGTCGGGGATCACACAAGAATACTCCACTAAACATGTGGCAAAGTTCTTGTACAATATACAAGGGAGGATTTTTTTATGAAGGGAGATAAAGGGGAGTTGGAGAAATAAGGAGAGAGGGTTAATGTTGTGAGTAGACTTGTAGAATTCGCATACATTAACCAGAGTATGTCCACATTCAATTAGAAGAACACAACAATATAAGCAATCAGTAAGACTAATAAACTAGAGACACACAGTTCTGTAGATTTATTAATCAAGGACACAAAATTCCTTCTTGGTTATACAAGATCACCATGCTTGCAAAGTTGGGAAGTAGAGAGAGAGAGTAAAAGAACATAAACAAGGAAATAAAAGAAATATAGCTCTGATTGCTTGATGCAGTACTGATACAAAGCTCAACAACATACAACAATAAACAATTGTTGAGCCCTTTGGAATGGAGAATCCATTCCAACTTATAACATTACAAAATGTCTTTTCATCTCCCCCCCACATGACTTTTCACCTTTCCTCATCACTTGTGACCTTCCATATTCCTAGGGAATATAAGTGAGTCCTTTTCTTATTAATGGAAAAGGACTCTTACAATGTTAAGTTAAAGGCCACTTAAGTGAATAAGACAAAATATTGAAAAAATATATTCTTAATAAAGAATTAGGACATGGAGAGAGAGAGGAGGGTTGATCAATTTGATGAAGATGAAGCCTTTGTCGATGAAGAAATTGTTGACTTGAAGTATTGCGATTACAATCTTAGGCTTCTTTTATTAGATATGGAAACATTTCAGGGCATCGATTAAGTGTTCAAAAACATTGTTATGATATCTACATTGTGATGGGAACATGATGACCTTCTCTGATCACAAGGTAGGAGTTAGGATATGGGAATCACTTCCTTACTCTAGGCCTTCATAATTCACCTTTGTGACAAAAATTCAACTCCATGATGTTCAAACCTTTTTATGTTTGTCTGTTACTCACTGAAATAGGTTTTCATCTTGCAGATGGAAGGATTGCTCCCTAAATGAAATTATTGTCCTATGACCACTCATTGAACTGAAGTATTGTGGTTGCATATGCTTCCTCATGTGAGGTGTGAACACACTTTAAGGTGTTGAATGGGTGTTTAAGAAATCTACTAAGTGAATTACAACATGTGAATTTGAGATGATTTCCCATTCTTACAAACATGATACTCCACATGGAGAGCATCTCCTTACCCTTCCTCGCTCCAAAATCCTCCTTGAATAGAATCAACTTTTAGGATGTTCAGACACCTTCTTGCTCATATGCCCCTCATAGAAATAGGTCTCCTCAAGATACAAGAATCACTTCTTAAATGAAACTCTTTGTCTTAGACCTCTTGTTAGACTGAAACATTGTGGTACAATCTCTTTCTTATGTGAGATGCAAACACCCTCCAAAGTACTAAATGAGTGTTTAGAAACACTGCTACAAGACATTGCATTGTGTTGACCTGTGATGACTTCTTGATTCTGTAAACATAATGATTGGGTTGAGGAATATTGGGAGTAGTGGATATGATACATGAGCATCATTTTTATTCACTTGGGAGGCACAATTCATGCTTGTAGAGGTTGAAAGACTCCATCAAGATTTTGGTTTGGAGCTTCTTATGTATTTGATCTGGAGCTTCTCGATTCACCTTAGTGATGAAGACATATTCTTCTTGAATGGATTCAACCATGATGACTCCCTTTTGTGACAATTAGGATGAGATGAATCATCCAAATTCTTACATCAAAGTGTGCCATGCAAAATTCACCTTGAGACTGATGTTTTGGGAACCTACATGGGCTTTCTCTCATGTTTGAACCATGAGACAACTTCCTATCCTTGCAACTGTGGCAAAAAGTAACGAGATAGGTGGAATATGAGTTAATACAAGCGATCTGAGCCCAATAAAGATACTTTCTATTTTTAGCATGTCCTATCTGGGATAGCTATTTTTAGTAAGTTTTCATAATTTTCTCCTTCTGATGTTTTTTGCTTATCTAGAGTGGTGTGGATGCTGAGAGTTTATTATTTTTAAAGCCTTACTATTTTTGGACATGTGAAGCCTTGCATACTTATTATTTAGGTGACCTCTAAGTGTCGGTTTGTACAAAAATTGATTTCAGATTTTTAGGTTTTACTCTAAGATCATCTGCTCTAGTTTTTTTTAAGTTTATCTTCCACATAACTTCGTAGATCTGAAAAGGCAACTTCAGGGTCTAAAAATTTCCAAGTTGTTGTTGTAAATTATACAAAACATCAATGGGGTTGCTTTCATAATCAACTTAAAGGCGTTTTTGAGAGGAGTGTACATGCAAAAATTCACTGAAAAATGAATGCACAGTTGGAGAGTTATGAGCATTTTCTTATTTTTGAGCATGGATGTCTGGTGGAATTTCAATAACATGTCTGATAAAAATGGACGTTGGGAGGTAGTTAGAACAACACCTTGAATGGACAAAATGACTAAGTATGGAAGTGAGGAGAGTTATTCAATTCAAACTTGCTAAGTTTAACTCACCTTTGACCATGAAGCTTAACCAGAGTCAGGTGGAGGTTAGAGCTTCGTTTACACATGTGCAAAGGGGACAAAGGGAACACGTAAGTGTGCTTTACACCAGATGATAACAAGTGGCAGCCTCTTGTTCATTGTGAGTGAGATGCATTTTAAGCCAACTTTGACCCAACAACTTAACTAAAGTCAGGTGAAGGTTAGAGTTTGAGTTGCACTTGTGCAAAGGGGACAAAGGGGACATACAAGTGAGCTTTTCACTTGGTGTCGACACGTGGCAAGATGAAAAATTGACTAAGTATGAAATCCAAGCTTCTCACTCACCCGTTTGCACCTTAACTTGCATTTAACTCAGTCTGCCTTAACCCGGGTCAGGTGAAGGTTAGAGTTTAATTTGCACTCGTGCAAAAGGGAAAAAGGGACACCAAAGTGTTCTTTACATATGGTGATGACAAGTGGCAAGCTAGGATTTAGTGAGAATGAGATGTGGGGAGGGAACTTAGCACTTAGGGGCTGAAAACATGTTTTTCATGTGCAATATTAGAGCTGGATAAGAGGGGGAGCACACTTTTGTGTCCCCTTTGTCCCCTTTGCACCTCAGGGTCAAGCCAAGGTGGCAAATCATGCTCAAAACCTAACACTTTCCATTTTAGGTAGTTGATGTTACCCGTACTGCCCAAATCGAGACATCGGGGGGTGATTTTTTCGCACCACGAGCATGAGAAAGTGTTTTGGGGTCAAACCCTATATGATTTTTACTCCAAAATACTTGTTGGGATCATTCCACCCATTATTAAGAGAAAATTATTCCTGAAATTTCATTTTTAGGGAATATTTCATTCTTGACCAAAAGGAGCAGTTGTTGTGTTCTGGGTTATCATAGAAAATATTTGAGTCTTCTAACACATTTTATGTGTCCCATATAGAGGGTTCTAAGAGCGTTCCATTAATTATTTGTTTGCCTCCTAGCTCCTTCTAAAACTCTCAGAATCATCTAGGCAAGTTGGCTTTCATCATTGGAGCCTTAATTCTCTGCGCCCAGAATTACCTGTTGTTGCACAAGTTGTTCGTGAATCAAATTTCTTCCACCAAAATTTCTAAATTTTCCTTGGACTTCTTCAATGTTCTCGGACACCACCCTCAAATGGTTTGATTTTTCCCTGTAGGCTTCTGGGTGGTGTTTACTAGTTGTAGAATGGCCGAAATGCCTTCTCTAGGCCTATGAGAGAAGTTGTTTCTCATTCAAACTTAATAACTTTAACAATCACCCTATGAGGGTGAAACTAAGGACATGATAGCCAGAGGAAGGGACACAATGACCGGGAGAGGAAATTTTTATGTGTGGGCTTAGTTGCAATGGCCAAAAATTTTGATTTTTCATGTTAGACATTTAGCATAACAATACCCCATAAGTGTTTATAAAGGACATGGCCATGTTCATGAAGCATTGACATTGTTTTATCGAATACAATCAACAAGTGTCCAACCTAGTTGGTTCCCCTTTGCTTGCATACTCTCACATCATGTTAGAATAAGAGCTTTGAAATAGGGTGTGAACATATGCTAGAGCATAATGGAGAAGGGACGAAACTTTTGTTTGGTATCATAGTTGCAAGTGTTCTAGAAGATATGTATGTAAAGTGTTGAAGCATATAATTGGTATGTCAATTGTTTGCCTAAATTCCTAGAATAAATTTGGTCTCTTGGATTGCAATGATTGCAGGATATGCACCATTTTTAACCTGATCAACTCACATTTGCTAACATACTCCTTGCCTAAGAGCTTTAAAAATAGGGAATAAACATCCACCAACGCATAATGGAGAAGGGACTTTTTGTCAGACGTTGTAGTTATAAGTGTCATAAGAGATATGTACACAAAATGTGGAAACATGCACAAGGCATGTGAATTGTTCAACAAAAAGTTGTCTGTAAGAAATGTGATCTCTTAGAAGAATACATAAAGCACATGAGTTGTTGAACATAATGATTCAAAGAGATGTTGCCTTATAGAATGACATGATTGCAGGATATGCATACAATGGCTTTTGCAAGGATGCTCTCTAACTCTCAAAGTAATGAGACACTAGATATACCCTTACCATGAAAGTTTTATTTTTGTTTTGTTAACATGCAAGTTTAGTGGTTCAAAGCTACAAATATTTCAAAGGCGTTATTGTTATTATAGCATTATGCCCATAATAGATCATTATGTTTGCATAGATGACATTCTAGGCCTCGTTGACTATCTTGAAAAACTAGCAACTCCCATCAAAATGCGAATAAAATTAGTGGTGGTTGTGTCAATGTGTTTGCTCGATGTATGAGGGAATGACTTGCAATCAATCCAATGCTTCTAGATGATTGAAATTTCACTTTTTAATGATTATTTACACAAAACTTTCCCTATGACATTGATAAATATATTACAGAAGTGTCATATCAAAATAAAATTACAAACTAACTTTAATTTAACAACCCTTCCTACCTACTTTCCAACTCAAGTGCAATTGGTAACATGTACTCCATCGTGCACACATTGCACGCACCGAAGGACGAACGTCGTAGAGGCCACACGTTTGGTGAGCTGTGATAAATAAAAGAACCTATTCCTATTGCGTATACATATTAAACTTTTTATAGAGGTAAAGCACCCAAGTTCCAACCCATTCTTGCATTCTTCATACCATCCATTAAAACACCCAGTTTGTACGGCAACTCACATTTGCAGTATTTGCATCGCTCGGAGATCCGTTCGGTTTGAAACAAGCACAAACAAAAGCCAAAGGTCGACAGATCGAATCCTCGTAAGAACAAGACTATGATATATACATTAGAGCATGGAGACTCACACCGCCACCCTATCCTGCGTGAAACCTCCAAGCGCGGCTTTGTATTTGAGCCACGGAAAAAGCTCTAGGAACCTGAGTTATCTAGTTCAAGGTATGTTCTGCACATTTTTCCGACGATAGTATCGCCTCTCTGCTCGTCGAAATGATCGGAGGGAAATACCTCGAAACCGTTCACCCTTCGATGGATTCCTCCGGCCTGTAACACAATACTTAGCACGCGTATCCTTGCATGGTTGCGACCGCCTCAATCGATCTCCTCCACGGCTCCACCTTTGGTTTATACGGAAGCTTCCCGTCGTATTTCCCACGCATCACCTGACAGTCTCCAGCTACGAGACAAAGATAAACAAAAATTACGCGGACGCATGCTGTTCCGCCATCGAAACGCACGAGATCACGAAAATACTATTATTTTACTTCCCGAATCGACGACCTTGTTGATTACGGTTTTCTGGTTGGTTTCGTTTCTACGTCGTCGCGAACACGAGACAACCCGCAACATAGGAAGTGATGCTGCGAGGGCTTTAGCCGGTTGATATTCGCCTGCTCATACACATATACTTGCGCATCTACTCCTTGTATACCGTCCGTATCTCTCCCCGCCGAGTGGGTGTATTCTGAAACAGTCGAGCATCTGTCTGGACAGCGTCCGGATGGACGCCAACAGGCTCCCGGCGTATAGATCGCTGGCCGATTGGAAAAACATAACAGGACCACCACCGGCTGCACAGGACGGAGAAAGTCGTAACGAATATCTCATGTGAAGACAAGGATAATTATCTTACAAGTACGGGGACTGGCGGCAATTGCAAAGGAGAAGACAGTAGTGGAGGGAGAATGGACGGAGAGCTGGCAATAGGACGACGATAAATTTGAAGGGTGGAAGTGCGGGAGACTGGAGTCGTCAAAATCTTCTTTTTGTCATTTTCAACAACCACGCGCTTTTTTTAAAAAAATTTAAAAATTAAAAAATATATTCTTATTGTTTAACAGCCGTTCTTTCGCGACTCTACGCTGTGGGACGGGATGTCGCCACCAACCGTCTGCTCGATCCACAAACTATCACCAATGAAAGTGTAATTACACGTAACGAAATGAACACGTCGGAGGGTTACTTTGACCACACAAAATATTAACCCGGATAGAGTTTAGATACAGATACTGTAACCTCGTAAAATATTAAAATAAAAATGGCTGACGAGACATAGTGAGCCCAGAGGGGTTTTCTAACCTAAGCTATGATAGACGTACGTTTATTTTATCTTATTATACATTACCTAGTGCGATTTTTTCACCCGACACAGGCGTGCATTGGCTGGGGAATAAATTGTAACCCTTCGTATGTTTAGTGCGCTACACAAATTGCAAAACTGTATATGCAAACGCCTTTTCTATACAAAATTCATTTGAAAACGAGACATCAGCAGAATCAATATATTTTCAGTTTTTTAAAATGATCCATTTGCATGAACAAAAATTAGACATCATACACCACCTAGAAATATGCCTTGTTCTCTTCACTTTAGTGTGTCAGCATACAAGGACCGAAAGAAAACACGTTTCCTCTCATGGATTTGACGACACTCGGGTCGAGGAACTGAAATAATAAAATCATAAGGTGGCCTCATCAAATCGTCAACAAGCAAAAACCACTTTAAAAAAAAAATTAACAGCCGAGAGATTGAACTGCTCCCAGTTTAAAATATCAATCCAGTCGATCGTATAGTTTGAGACTGCTAGCAGCCATAAAAAAACGATGAGAAATATTTAAATAACTCAAAAAAAATAGGAAATTGCAGTTGGACGGATTAAAATTTGACTAATTATAACGCTCTTACAGTGCATCCAACTGGCAGCACCACCTTAACAATTAATACAGGAAATTAAAGAAAACATCATAGAATAAATGTAAAAACAACTTAGAACCTTCCCAAAGTAGGCAAGCCTTATGTAGCATGCACAAAGTGTTGTCAGTGCTGCGTAGACAGAAATGACAAATGAATTCGGGCAGCCTTGACCTTAATCCAAATAAAATTGGAGCTGTTTTAGTTGCATTGACAGGTGCGAGGTGGGTGGAGTGATCAACGAAAAAAAAAATTCAAAAATTGGTTAATCGATTTCGACATCGGACCTAGTTATGCTTATGCTCAAAAGTATAGCAAGGCATGATTCATTCAAATAAAAAAAATTAGACAGATAAAATTCTATACAAATTTAGACAGAGGGTGTGGATTGAGCTTAAATCGTCACTATGTCAATATTGACCGTCACCCTTTTAACATATTAATGCATGCAAAAGTGCATAACAATTTGTCTTTTATATACCGATTGTTGAAAATAGGCTCAACAAATTTGATTTAGATAGGCCATCAGTTAGTGAGTCATGCTACCAAATAAACGCATAGTTAGATATGAAAATACTAGATGAATGGATAAAAGATTTTAATAAGATGAAATACTCTATGGGACCAAGATAGTAACAAAACTCCTTGAAACGAGGGCTATCTTATTCTCTTTTTTAATAATAGATCTTCTACTATAAATTTTAGTCAAAAAAACTATTATTCTATCTACATGAAACAAAATAATTAAATTATCCACTTTCAAATTATCATTATAGATGAAAATACTTTCCATTTAACAAGAGATATCTCTAGAGTCTAGACAAATTACAGAGTGTGGCTATACCCTATACAAAATGTACTTATATACATGTATGCCACATGCATTCTATTTATTTTCTCTCAAAAACTTAAAAAAAATTGACTTGTGTGTTGAAAATTATATCATGTTTATCAACATTATTAAAAGTAACAACCACCATGCAACTAATCACTTAAATTTAATTGTATTAGAAAACTAACTGCAAATTTGACTTTGGTTGATTAAGCTGTATAGTATGCATGCACCCATGCACATAGGGCAGCCAAGCAACTATTGTATTACAAAACTATATAGTATGCATGCTCCCATGCACATAGGGCAGTGCATTTTGTATAGCGTTTAGCCTGCGTCTTACTATAAATGCATTGGAAAGGAGTTTTCCTAGAAATGCATTCAGAAAGAAGTTTGGTCTGTTTATTTTTTTCTCAAAACACTTGTAAATTTTTAAGCTATTTTACCCTCTCTTAAAGAAAAGTTTAAGTTTGACTGGAATAAGCATTCCATTGGAGGCTATTTAAATCGCCCGTTAACCAGGCTTTAGCCTCATAAAATGACTGTGTTTTTACCATGACAAAAAGAGTCCTACCGAGGGTTACAAACGTAACCCAAAGTTGAAAGCATTCCGTTATAAGTAAGCGTCGTGCTCACGTTGCAGACGACGACCGATAGTAGCCATTGGTTTTCTTGGCATATTGAACCGTGCTAAATTAAAGCGAATACGCCGAAAGTGTATTGTCATATTCTTAACATACAAAGAAAACATGAACGACAACCGTCACTTGACGTTTTAGCTGGACTTTGATTTCTATTTGCGTGTTCATCGTGAAATAGGATTCTGTCAAATTGAAAATATTTAAAACTGAGTAACTGGTAAAACTAAAGGTTTATCGAGGTTAAAATACTGACCAATCCTTGCATGACTCGCACTGCGCCATCAAAACATCCGGATTGTACGGCATTTCGCATTTACAGTATCTGCACCAAACGGAAAGCCGTTCCGTTTACAACAAACATAAGCACAGACGTAGGTCGACGGATCGAATCGCTGGAAGAAGAAATCAAAAATAAAAATGGAGTAAGAAAAATTGTGGTAGATCTGAACTACTTACACTGCCACCCTATCGGGCGTGAAGCCCCCGGTCGCGGCTTTGTATTCAAAGCGACAGAAATAGTCTTCGGAGCCTACGCTCTCGAGCTTGGTGTAGGTTTTGAAGGTATGCACAGTGCATTTGCCCTCAATTGTGTCGGCGCTCTGATCATCTAAATGATCGGACAGAAATACCTCCTTGGATCCGTGGAACTGCCTTCGCCCTCCGATCGATTCCTCCGGCCGGTAATACCACCGCACGCGTACCCTCGCATGGTTGCGACTATCGGACTCGATCTTCTCCACCTTGGCTATATACGGCGGCTTCCCGGATTCTTGCGCTCGCATCACCACACAGTCTCCGGCTACAAAGCAAAGGCAGAAATAAACAGATGAGGTCCAGCGATCGAAACGCAAGAGATGAAAATGCCATATTTTCCTTACCTTTGACGATCTTGTTGGTACCCTTGATTGTGTACGAATCCAAAACTTTTCTCGTCGGATTAGACTTCTTCATCCCCGCGCCGGATCGAACACGAAACATCCAGGAATATAGAAAGTGAAGCTCCTAGGGTTCGAGCCGGTGGATATTCACCTCCGCATATAAAAAGAATAATATATTTTTGCATCCACAGTCGCGAGCTAAGAAACCCTAGGACGTGAATATACGAGTCGAAGAATAAATATTATCTGCCTGCGAGGTTTCTGTTCTTGTAGTGTACGGGGCCGCGGAACGACGGACTGCCTCAACGCGAAACTCGCAGCGGAGAAAGCAGCTACGTGTTTACACTTATTTTCTCATAAAAGCGAGGCAAACGGACTTGCGCAGGATCGATCCCTTGCCGATGTGATGATAACGGGAGTATCCTTATCAGTGGCAGCAGACTGAGAAAGACGGAGCATCAATGAAGCAAAACAATTTTGAAAAGTACGGCAATTGACGGAGTGGGGAAAGGTAGAGGTGGACAGTAGATGCAGGACGACAGAGCGGAGAAAAGGAAAATGAAGGGGAGGGCGAAAAATTTTAAGCGTGAAAGAAAATAATGCTTACGAAAGGGCGGGAGTCGGCAAAATCTTCTTTTTAATGATTTCAATCACCATCCTCTTCATTTTAAAATGACATCAAGCATGTTACGACCCAGCGAATACTTGGACGACACGTGGCAAAGACTTGCTATTGACTGTTTGATTGGTGGTAATGAAGTTTGACACGTGGTAGGTGTTTGGTGTTGTGAACGTGAAGCCACTCGTGAATTTTGAAAATTCTATCGAAGTAAAAACAAAGGAGTGATTTCAAACGACACCTTTGTGCGAAAGCTCGTTTATCCGTTCAAAAAAATACCCTGAGCCCACACTCCACATATACTCCCTTCCCTAGAAGAGGCATATCGGCACGTACTATTTAATAATTTGGTAAGTCATCTTGACATTAGATCAAAGCAAAGCTCACTCATCACGAATCAACTAAAAACTAAGAAATTAAAAGAGACATAAAAACGTTGAATTATTCCTTCTTGGATCTTTATAGTGTAATGGAGATGTCGATAGGGAAAGGGAGAATTGAATTGAATTGAACGATTTTAATAATGTTTGTAAGACCAAGCAGTCTATCTGACACAAAGTCACAATTGAAGTGTACAGAGCCTCCACAAGAGTTGCCCTAATAGTTTTGCATAGAATTCGTGGATTTTTTTATGTTGGATTTCTTGTTGTGAATCTTGGCCAAAAGATTTGTTGTTTTGACAAGTCTTTCCTCCTCAAACGAGGATGTTAGGTTGTCTACTTGCAAACTATATCCATACTTGACACAAATGTCATTACATGTTTTGCATTCCATGATGTAGTGTCATTTTGTTTCCACTGCCCCTTTGTTGCAAAATATGCACATTCTCTTTTTCCACTCGTCCCTGGGAGACATCCACTTGTCAGTTTCACACCTAAGATGGTATGAACTAGTCCTAAACTGGGCCATCAACATTTTTTCCTTCCTAATATTTGCCCTTAAGTAGGCCTTTTCCACATGGTCACAAGTTGGATTAAATTATTTGATTCCACGAGCTTGTAAAGAAATTTTTCATAATCTAGCCATTGGGTTTCTGTAGAATTATTTTTTATTTGTTTTCTCTTAAGTTGAGGTTCTCTCTAGAATACTTTGGGATTATTCTTTCTTAGGGAAATCAACTTTTTCTTTCTAATGTTCATGTAACCCTCCTTTTTTTATTAAATCATCTTTTCATAAGCCTTATCATTTTATTTATATTTTCCAAGATCTCTCAAAGTTTTTTTGTGTCCTTGCACTCTTCATCATACCATGGATTTGTCAAAATATTGCTTATGTTTCTCTTCTTAGGCCTAGATCTTTTGTAAATGCTTAATGATTTGTGGATCACGAGACTCAACATATTGTTTTGCATTGGACAATTGGTTGTTGTTGATACTCTATCCTTAACTTCCTGAAATTGTTTTTCAAGGGTTGCCTTTAAAAGTTCTCTATTCTTGTGAGCCATAAGAATTTTACCCTAAAGAGGTTTTTTTGTTTGGTTGTGGCGAGTTTGTTCTCCTAGCTGATTATTTGCATGCATTTTAATATTAGCATATATTGGGTTATGGTTTGATTTCATATCCATAAGACAATCCCCTATTTCTAATTTTGTCAATTTTGAAATACATCCATGGGAACAAATAGCATAATTCACCACACTTTGGCTATTATATGTTTTGCAAGTTATTTTTCTTAAATCATGTTATGATCTCTACATATCATATAATCATGTTATAGAGGCTTAAAAATTATTAACGAGGAGTGAATAGAAGGAAAAAAGAGGGTTATGAAGATGTAAAGATAAGGAAAAGCATATATAATGTGGAATGATAATAAGTGAGCCATAACAATAGTTCTCATAATATGGAATATAAGTTAGGGGAAGTAGACAATAATTACAATGGATAAGGAAAAAGAATAAGAAAATGCATGTGATCCTCTTTTTTTTTAATGGATTGATCAAGGGTACAAGCCTTTTTCAGTGCAATGTTAGAAAGAGAAATGTGAGCCTATGTAATAAAATTACTTAGATAGATTTGAGTATCAACAACAATGTAATACTAAAGATTATCACAATATGCAGGTAGAATGCCTTAGCCACTTTGAGGGGAAACCTCCAATCCATACAATAAGACTCAAGTACTCAATATGATTATCATCTACTGCTCACTAACTTTTATATGTACCCTAATATGTTATGCAAAGCACCAGGGATGCCCTACTAAGCATATGAAAACATAAATAAATATGACATGACATGATAAGAGATTATGTTAGCCATAGGTCGACTATACATATTTGATATATGACATAGGGTTAAGGGTGTAGCATGTCCCTCCCCTTCAAAGTAACAATGTCCCCAATGTTCACAATTTATGGATGTTTTTTCACACAAACAAAGCCCTGAATGTTGATGATATTTGGATACTGGTATAAGAAATATTCCTACTCCTATATTTTTGTTACATTGTTGTGATTATTCCCCTTGATTTGATACTCATGGATTACTTTTTTCTATTGGTTCTCACTTTGTTCTTCGACTGTTCGAACCTTTTGGTGGATCTTTAAGATTGAAATGGTAACTAGTGGCTAGAAATGAGAAGAGAGTTAGGAAAAAAATGTCTAATGACATATCCTTAACAAAAATTGGATACCTTTCCCTCATTTCCCGATAATCTAGTGGTATGTAGGCTAAAGACTATTTTTCTTCCACTACAATTAGTTTTGATTTAGGGCACTTGATTATCTACATTTGATGAGAGATTGCCTATTTGGTGTGAATTTACACGTAACCATGTCAACTTAAACATCTTTCCTTATGAACAAAAACACATGAAAATTTCCTGGAAGTTCGTTTCAATTATTCCCAAGGTTGTGAGCCATTGGAATCCCAAAGCAATATCTGCTCCACTCATAGGAATAACAAACATAGGGGAATCTAGTTTGTAGTGTCCCATGTAAATTTTGATACTATGACATTTCCTTGAAAATTTAATTGTTCCTCCATCTCTAACCATGACTCGAAATTTTGGGGCTAGATAAATAAAACAACTCATACATGCATCCAAATTATTATTGATAAAATTATGTGTGCTCCCTAAGTAAATCAATAGTGTTACATTTTGTTCCTTTAAGAGACCATTGACCTTGAGGATTTGTGTGCAGATAACACCTGACATCACATGACAAGAAATAGTAGGTTGGGAATCTCCAAACCCTACTTCATCCATAACCTCTACTTATTTTTCTTCATCATCATTGGCCTCCATGTAGAACAAATTCTTTTCAACACATCTATGTCCTTCATTGTATTTTCTACATAATTGAAATGTAAGGTTTTTTGTCATTTCTCTTCAATTTTTTGAAGAGTCGATCTAATAGGTTGAGGAAATGACAGTGTTGGAATGATATTATTTTTTATTGTGTTCCTTACATTAGAAAAGAGTTTTTTTTCTACCTTGTGTTCTATGGTAATTGAATTAGAAACATTATCTAGATCAAACATTCATACCTCATGTTGGATGTGATCCTTGATACCACCCAAGAACAAATCATTCAAATTATCATCTGTAATTGTATTCACATGTAATACCAAGCTCTAGAAATGTTTAATATAATCCTTTATTGACCATGTTTTCCACAACTTTTCCGATTGGCTAAAGTAGTTCTCAGCCACACTACTACTATAGTACCTTTGTAACTCCTCTATAAAAACTAACCAAGTGACATTGAGATCTTTCTTCCTATTTTGAGTGCACAACCAACGATAACAAGTGAATTGTTCTAGTTCTATATGTAACGATACCATAATAACCTTTTTCCCATTTGGGATAGGATGTAGATCAAATAGGTTCTCCATTTGGGTGATCCAGTTGAGTGGGCATGGCCATCAAACTTAGGCATGTCTACCTTTAGGAGAAGGTTTCACAGACCAAATTAATGCTCACTCTAGATGAATGTGAATCACAATTTATATGTCCATTCAATCCACCTTGAGTTGAGTGATAGGCTAATAAAATTCAATATTTTCATATATCCCAGGCATATCTCCTTTCAGTGCCTCCATCTCTTTATGCATGTTATGACCCACCTCTTCCATATTTATCTTCAATTTTTTCATGCACTCCACAAGAGGTTAGAATTTTTCATTCACAAATGAATACATAGTATCATTATTTCCACTCTATTCCAACTCCGTGTTGTGAGTTTTCCCTAGAGTAGTAAAACCTTTCCCTTTCCTCTAGTAAATCTTCCCTCCATGGCGATTGGGGTTTAGGTTTTGTTGATTCTTCCAGACAAATATAAGCACACACCCTAATCAAGTTCTAGAGAGATTTCTGAAAATGTAAGAAATTTAAAGAAATACCACAAATTGTGTCCTAGGGAATAAATTTGTGGAAAATAATAATATTGTTATAACTTCCACAAAAATAATAAAATTAGTTGAAATTTAGAGGGTGTATCTATCTTTTTATGTTGCAACTCAACTAAAAAAAAGAAAAATTCACAATTAATAGCAATATATATGTGAGTCCTTAACATTAGAGTTTATACCTGATTCTATCCAGAATCAAAGTTTTTATACCAATTGTAATGAAATTATTTAGATAGATATGAATATCAACAATAATGTAACACTAAAGAATACCATAATATAGATAAATGATCACGATATGGAAGTAGAATGACTTAGCCACTTTGAGGGGGCAACTTCCAAACCATGCAATAAGACTTAAGTACTCAATATGTTACTCATCTACTGCTCACTAAATCCGTGTGTGTGTGTGTGTGTGTGTGTGTGTCCTAATATTTTATGCAAAGCACCAAGGCTAACGTATTAAGCACATGCAAGCATAAATAAATATGATATGACATGATAAGAGATTATGTTAGCAACAAATCAACTATATTTATCTCATATATGACCTAGGATTAATACGTAGTGGGATAAGTGAAGGCAATGGAGAGAAGGAACTGTGGGGATGACGATGAAAGTAAGACCTCGGTGACTTATGTTGCTAATGACAAATATCGATTTTTGCAATGACATGGTGTGTGACTTGTGGATTGTCATATCCCAAGCCATTTGAGGGTAATTCACCTATGATTACCACAAGATTCATGTATATGTGTTATTAACATCCCATGTTGGGACAATATATTTCTTGAATTCAACAACTATCAATGTGTCAGAAATAACTCCTATCAACTATGTCAAAAAAATTGGGCCTATCTTTATATTTGATCAAAGCACCACCTCAAATAGTGAATTTTATTGGGTGAGGACGATAGAGGGATGTACAATTTTGATTATAAAACATTATAGCATTCCTTTATTTTGTGATAAATGAGTTCAAATAAATGCCAAAATTTTCTAATTCAAGAAATGCATACTTCAATGTTTTTAGACACCTCCACATATTGTTTATGGGTGTGGCAAACGTCATATAGACAATTTTCAACCATGGAATAAAAACAACAATACTTACATGCAATGTTAGGTACAAGGTCCTAGTCTAATTTTATTCAATTATAAATGGGAATTGAATTGTCTTTCAAATAAAGGGTCATAATATTAAAAGAAAAATGATATAAGACACATTCTAACAATCCACAAAATAGTTTTACATTAGATAAAAGTTCCATATGATGGAAATCTAGTGCCATGTAAATTGTTTTTTAAACAAATACATGAATTTTCATGGGTGTTGTTAGCTTCTTCTATTTCTTTGGTAAACAACTTCTAGGTGGAGCACTAAATAGTAGGTGTCTATTTTAGTAGTTTCAAATATGTTAATAAGAAAATGTATTGGGTTGCTTTATGTTATACAATGATCCATGTTATGAAAGGCTTCCAACATAGAGAAGAGAAGGATTATTTTTTGTTGTCTGCCTAATGTTAAGTTGAAGGATTCCATGAACACGTTAATTAGACGATTGCTTTTTTGTGAGATTTTTACATGTGATTGTTTAAGTCAACTCAAGATGAGCACCATGAGTAGTCATTAACTTAGTGATATTTTTTTCATTTTTTGGTAATAAACACAAGACAAGGGGACCCACTGAGCACAAAAGCTTTACAAGAATTTTTTAGTAGGGAGAAGAATGATGAATATAATCCAACACTTAATGATTTTACCTCTCTAGCTTGAATTCATTTAATGTTTTTTTTTACCCTTCATATGTATGTGTAGTGGTGAAGTGAGGAATAGGGTTCATGCTTGAAGGAGTTGGTCACTTTCAGTCGACATTCCCAATCCTCTAGTAAGGAAACATTTGAAAGTGATGACCCACCATCATCAATTCCTTCTAACTCGAATCTCAATGGTTGGGTTGTGCATGTATGCCTAATTGGGTCACCTTCATGAATGCCAATTTAATAAAAAAAAATAGAACTTGGTTTTCAAACATTTTTAGTGATAATAATTCTTTGATATTTCCCTTTAAGTTGTGCACACCAAATTTATTATTACAATATTGGAAAAAAATTAAAATGTTAACATTTATCAAATAGGTTCTAGTCCACCAATGTTTATGATGCTATAAATTATTTTTCCTTATGATCCACCAACGTACAAATCCCAAAAGGTATCAAAAATATGTGATGCTAGGTTTGATTATTCATGTATTGATACAATAGATACAAAGGTTTACTATTCATGCACAAATGCCAATTGATACAAAAATTATTTGATTCTTTCCAAATTTCAATCAAAATAAAAAAATCTTACTTTTTTTATTTTAATATTGTGTGTGTGTGTGTAAATATAATTTAAATAGAGGATGATTCTTTAAATAAGATGAAAGGGACAACTCAACTTTTCAAGTATTTTACATCATCTATAGAAGTCCTTAATAAAATTCTCAAGCACTCAACTAGATCAAAGAGTCTAGTTTTCTCTATTTTCAAACATACAAAGGTCATAGATCCATGTTTTAGCAAGAAAAGGGTCACTCCAAGAATAACACAAGGGTTTCAATTAACAAAATGATTAGGTCACATAGATAAGGCATACCACATATCACTGTTACCATATTGGGTACATTCTATACTATGTGTCCCGCTATCTTGGTGTCAAGATATATGAGGGAACCCATAAGGGGTTGGTTAGCTACTACCACTTACACAAGCCCCTTGGAGAACTAAATGAGGCTTGATCCATAAATGAGGGAATGTAGTGAAATAATTGGATTGGTTCAGAAGTTGGGAGTTTGACTGTTAAAGGTAGTACAACCTTACCACATATTTTCTCTTTTTGGTTTGTTAATGATTTGATGAAGGGTTTTACAGGCTGCTAGGGTTTCCACTTTATTGCAAATGATTACAAGTCATCTTGAAGTTGTGTGACCAAGAGTAAAATATAATGAATACCATTTCTATACAAGTGAGGTACACAAAAATTTATAGGTCTAGACTCTAAAAGGGTCCAACACTGTACAGTTCTAGGTTTGGAACATACAAATTAGGTCTAAACCATACTCCTAGCCCTATTGAGTTTGTAGCTCTATAACTTTCATCGAAGCATCAAAAAATCTTGATCATCCTATTTCAGTATCCCACACATATAGATCATCCATGTTACGTATTGCATAACTAAGTTTCTCTCTCCTCTTGTGTATTTAAACAAGTATTCATCGTTTATTAATCATTTCAAGTATGAATGCATTATAAATGTGAATGGTAAATGTTAGAAGTTGATTAATTAGAATAATCTACCTATTACAAACCCTTTCATCATTTTTCATGTTGTGTATTCTCATAACACATTAGATATTTTATTAGGGTGAAAACATTTGGTGAACTTGACTTGCGATTGAATCTTGCACCTTATTACAAACCTTGGTTTTTATAGGGCTCCATTTGTACGTTGTATTTTCACATCCAAACTTGATTTCTATCTATCACGAGCCCTAAATATGGTTTTCACAATTTTCCCTAGTGTCTCGTGGTTGGCCCTTTACTTTAGGTCTCTTTCTAAGGCTTCCTAAATCACTACCTCACCCTTTTTCACATATATCAAGCATAACAGATATTTTTTCAAAATTCTTGGAGGTTTTTCTTTCTTTTTGTACATTTAATGAAAGCCTCTTTTTTGCAAAATTATCAAAAATTCAAAAATATTTTTTAGTAATTAGGGCATAATAAAAACAATATACATTTTTTTTTCAAATCCCTGGAGTTTTTAAATTAAAAATATTGTAATTTCCAAATACCTATATTGGTTTCGTTCAACTCATTGTTTATTCTTGTAAATGGTCATTTTAATAATTTAACGACGATTACTTTTTGTTACACATTCCTCTTGGGCATCCTTTTCTTTTGCTACATATATAGACCCCATTTTGAAATTACTTGGAGGGTTTTCTTTATTTTTTGTACATTCAATGAAAACCTCATTTTAAAACCTAATTTGTAGAATAATTTTTAGAAATATTAATTATTATTTTTAGTCATAAAAGTATAATCACAATTTTTTTTTGAATTTTTTTTAGAGATTTATATTCCAAATAATCATATTCAAAAATACCACTTTTTTATTTCATAAATTCATTTTCTATTTTCATAAATGGTCATTTTAATAATTTGATGATGAACAATTTTTGTTACACATCACTTTTCAGTTCTATTATGGTGGCCTTCAATCTGTTGATTAAGTGCATCATTTATTATTTAATTGGATGCTCTTTTATTCTTTTTTATATCATGGCTTATTCCTATCATCTTGCAATATTTGTTGTAGATTATTTTCATATTTTTCCAATATCAAGTTATTGTTTCAAGGATCGTGTAGACCAAACAAGTTAATATTAATGTAATTTTTGAATATGTGGCCTCTATGTTTGGTGCTATAAATGTAATTGAAGCAACCATCTCCTTTATTCTTGATAAACTTCCATCACAAGATATCATTCATAATGATCTTTTGTTGTATGTTCAAGTCAAAATACACAATATTTTGATTATGCGAGCCCTTATCAACAATGGATTGAGACTCAATATTTGTAGCCATATCCTTCCTTAACTAGTTAGGTATTAATGCCAAGGACCTTACTCCTAATATTAGTATCCTTAGTTTTGATAATTCTCCATGTTAGGTACTCAAGCAAATTACCTTACCAATTGTGATGAGAGAACATACTATTGATACCGTAAGTCATGTTGTGTCTAATGATCTTAATTACAACATCCTTCTAGGACGTCTTTGGATACATGTCATGGATGTTGGTGCTTCTACCCTTCATGTTTGCCTCAAATTATCTTATCAAGGATGGGTACACCACTTCCACTTAACCTTCCTCATTTAAATATGCGTTCACTTCTACACATGTGACGATGTTCTTATTTGTGCTCCTGAAATGATAATGTTGTTTACATCTATTGAATGTAAAAATTCTACTCTTATCGATGTTTCTTCCATACATCTCATTATTTATGAGGTGGAAAAATGATAGTATATCTTTTAAGCCTCTTATAAAATCTAAACATGTTAATCCTCCTATTACCCCTCATGTTGAAATCAATGATGTTCCAAAGAAACTTGGCATGCCTAATTTTGCTATCACTTTTGATACACCATTTATCAATTATCATAGAAATTATATTATTCATAAAGCTACCCTACAATTGATTTAAGATTTACAAAATGATTTTCACTTAATATGAGTATCAAGGTCCAATTTCTCAAGGATGAGATGACACGTTTAAAGGATTCCACCCATACCCATGTCCATCATGTATCTATGCATCGTCATCAATATAGTTTCAAGGATATTGAGAAGCAATGTGATACAAATAATATACTTGATACATGTGATCATACAAGTTAATTGAAAGTCTTACATATAGGAAATAATGTGTATGGTCAATAATCACAATCTCAAATACTAAAGCAACACAACAGAAACCACCTCATTGGTTTGATAAGAATTCTAGACAATATGAAATTTTCTATGAGTTACTTGATACACAATTAATCGTGTTGTTACCAACTCATTACTACACCCACTATCATCTTGAAAAATTCAAATTTCAACAATGTTGCAATAATCATGGAACTAACAAACCTCGTGACAATGATTAGTGTGCTTTATAATGAAGAATCCAACAACTTGAGTATAATAGATTTATTTCCTTTGATACATGACATTATAATATGCAATCATTTCAAGTACCCAAATCTAAATAGTTTTTTTAAGTTTATACATCTATGTCTAATGAGCACAATGAAATACTAAAATGATACAACTTTTTTTGTACCACGAGAACCACTTATTAAAAAAGTGGATATGAAAGTAATCTATCCTTTTGAAGAAACACTCTCAGTGAAATAATTACATCATATTATTGTGAAAATAAAAAAGGAAAACAATCCTAATGACACAAGAGAAATTGCACATGGCTATAAAACATTTAGAATGCACACAAGTTTTCATGGGGGAAACATGGAGAAAAAAATCATGGATAGTTTCGATTTACCATTAATAATAAATTCCAATGACATACATGACTTTGATCTTGATTATTATGAACAATGAAAATGACACAATTTGATATGAATGTTGAGTATTTATGACAATCAAATTTCAATCCTATTGATGAGGAAAAGGATACCATTTCGATAGAAGCGTTGCATATTTTTTCGACAACTTGTTGTTGAGCATCTAACTATACAAAACAAAAAATCTTAAATGCAACTAGAGACTACACGCCATTTTCCATACATCATTAAAAAGAGTGCATCTTTCGGATCCAGGGTGGTCATACATCCTCTATTTGGTTATCCTACTCATCATGACATATCAATGTTGGGAATTTAGTATTCACATGGTTGTTTATTATTTATATATGGTAAATAGTTAGTAGGTTATATTGTTATATATTGTTGTAACAACAATATATCACATATAGCTTATAAGTTTATTAGCGGTTACAAAAAGAATATCTAATTGGTGATGAGATGTTATAGCCACCAGGTATAATTTAGGAGATGTGACTCATATTAAATGTTAGCAGTCCTGGATGAATAATTGAGAAAAAGAATATATTTTCCCGTGTCAATGTGTTGTTGCTTTATCATTTAGTATCAAAGATGGTATGAGAACCTGATAATTGAATATGGTAATATCATAATTATTATCAATTGTCCTTGTCCATGAAATTTATTTTCATACTTGTATAAGGTTTCATGACTTCATCCTACAGTAAGCGGTGATTTAATTTAATTTGAATTAAATATATATTGTAGAGTAACTATTGTTCCCAATGATGTACAAAATAATAATATACAATAAGATCCAAGCAATAAGTAAACAATGATTTAAAACCCTAAGCAAGAGAGGGAGTTAGGAAGAATTAGCTTATTTCTGAGTGGACAGGAAGTGATGTGGGCAGGTGAAAGTGTTGGATAGGATAGAAACAACATCCTTATTGCTCACTTTAAAATTTGGAACTTAGGAACAAAGTAAAATAGGGGCGCCGCGTGTAGGGCAGAGGTGATTGGGCGTTGGTGATTAGATCTAGGCACTGGTGACTGTGTATGAGCTCAGGATCTGATTTTGTCTATGTCACAAGGGCTTCGTTGTTGATTCCTATGTATTGCATGTTGTTCACTTTTTAATTTTCAAAGGTACCTATAACCTATAAGAAAGAAGTTCACATGCACATACCCACAAACTGCATCAAACCTAATAAAGGAAAATTTAGAATGGGAAGTCGGAATGACCCTGACGGTCACCCAATTTCAGTCGATCATGGGCTTTGTAGTTTGTGTGCCGTAAGAACACAAATAGGAAAATAAGAATAGAGAAAAGATGCCACAAGATAGTTTTCAACAGATGGTGTTCTTTCTTAGAATCATAAAATGCCGCAGCACCCCCGGCATTTGTCGGCGCACAGGTGCGGACCTAAGAAATGTACCGCCAAGGGGATGATTCGTGACTACAAAAGGGAATTTATACAAGTCATTATATGTGTGTGTTGTTGATCCCAGTTTGGTCTAATATTTGTTTATATTTCTCTATGTGAGTAAACATGGATCTTCAATATAAATTGATAGCGTTGATTAGTCGTCTCACCCAACACAATCTACTGTATTCCTCTATTTTCACTATTCGACACATATGGTGCCATTCGACAATTTCTACCTTGTTGGCGTGTCAATTCCGCTTGGGTGGTGTGCCTCAAAACGTGGGACCAAGCACTCTAATTCTAACATTCACTTGATGCCAACAACTGTCAATTTTTGGGACACACGACGTGCGGTTTCGTGGTAAATTGGGGTATTTTCAACGCTTTGGGAAGTCTAAAGTCCATCTCTACTTGAACAGTGCAGCTTCGTGTTTATATGCCCAAATGTAAAATTTGATGAGTGGTGGCTATATGGCTGGGGATCAACATGGGAACTCCATGACCACATACGGGTAAAACGTGAAATACTTTCAGAGGGAATGTTGCAAAACCCACCAAAAAGGAGATCAATGAAAGGGGGTGGAGAAAAAAGATAGGGTGATTAATGTGGTAGTGAAAAAATATATTCCTACAACCATTAGAAAATTCCAACGCACATGACTTGAGAAAAATACATTTTACAAATGAAGACAAAACAAGTAAGATTAGACCACATAATGTATTTTAAAATCTTGGATTATCAAAATAAGGCAACTAAGTAACTCCTTCTTTCTTCATTGATGCTGAGCATAAATTATACATTATAGAGAGCAGGTGAAGAAGAACATATAGGTGGAAATAGAGGAAATTTTATCTATTCGCTCTTCACAAGGGATACTCTCGCAATGAACACAAAAAATTGACAAACCCTTGGAAAGAGGATGTATTTATAATTTATAGATCTAGAAGAACTCCTTTGCCTACCCACACTTATGAACTTTCCTAGGATTGCACAAATTAGGCTCTTAAGTCTTAGAAAGAATTGAGTCCCCTTTATAAAAAGGAGTGAATTATGACATTATAAACATAAAAGTCACTTTTTTAAATAAAATAAGGAAATGAAAAAGTGCAAACTCCAACAAGAAATTAAACATGGGGGAGAGGAGAGGAAAATAGGGGGGGAAGGGGGAAGATAAGGACGGAGAAATAAGAGAGGAGATAGCCAGTGATGACGTGCGACGCCTCCTCTGAATCGAAGTTCACGAATTCTTGCTGATGATTCACCGCAACTCCTTCAATGCCCATGAAACCTTCCTAGACCCTTGAAGCTTTACCCATGAGAAGAAATATTATTTTGGGATGATGATGCAGAACCACCCGAACTAAGTGTTTAGAAACACTTTAACATATTCCTTTGTGACTGCAAGTGTCATAGGAAGATGCCTTCTAACGAGGTTGAGGCTGAACTGGACCTAATGCCCTTTGTACAACTGCCATACTACTGCATCGAGTAGAAATATATGATTTGAGGTTGCATTTGAACACTAAAGAGTGGCCATTCTACATTATGTGAAAAATCACTTGACATGAAGCATCATCATTCTTGTTCTTCTGGTTACACACTTGGACGAGAAACTTAGAACAACTACTCAGGGGAATTTAAATATGATGATCTATCACTTGAATACACTAAGCCTAAAGCCTGATGAGACTGATTTTGATGCGTGTTAATTCGCGCTTCTGGCTTACGGAAACTTCTCTACATAGAAAAGGGGGTTAATATTTGTAGGTAAAGGCAATTTTCCACCCTTTAACTTTGATCACTCAAATTGTCCCTCTAAATGACCTTTGTGCATACCACTTCCGCCAAAATTTCTCTTTGTGTCAACTTGATAAAAATAACAAGTCCCTGTGTAAGAGGCTTACTATTTTTGGAAAGTGGTGTTTGGACTTAGTTTTTAGGAACAAGTTTCTGATATGGATTTTTCATTTTATTTCACTTCTGAGGTTTCGTTTCGATTTGGTCTCTAGAATGAGAGATTTCAAAATTTAAAAATTTTCCATGGAAAAATGTGGTTTCTTCGTTGTAAAAAATTTGGAGCATGCATGTGAAATTTTTTTCTTGGACTCAACGGCACTGGGAATGCAAAACTAATTCAAAATACACCCCACATTGATTTTGAGTACTGGTTGTTATATTCGCATAAATTCGTCCTTACGGTTTCAAAGTCTCTTTGGCAAAAAAAAAATTGTTTTCGGTCTTCAAAAATCTAGATTTCTGGTGTTGTTACTTTTCTGATATGACTGTGAAATCAATGGAGGATGAAAAATGTGGAGGCAAAATTCTAGCAAAAATCGACAATGTAATGGAGAAGAAATGTGGGGGGGGGAGGGAATGAGTGTGGGAAACTGTGGTAAGTTCATATTATAATATTTGGAATGGATTGAGGGTGTGGAAACACAAATTTTTGTCCCATTTCCCCTTGGTCAAGAAAAATAGGTGCACAAAAATTCAACCTTAGCATTCTCTTGACAAGTGGCACTTATGCACCGACCAAGAGGAACGGAAGGGGGGGCTAGAAATGAGCTCTTAGAGGCAAGTTTTGGGTTCATATGGTGAACCACAGAGCATAAAGGGGGTGGGGATAATTTTTTGGTCCCATTATACCCTGTTTTGTGACAATAGGTGCACAAAATTTCACCTTATTCCTATCCTGACACATGGCGGAGCATGCGAGGAGTAGGTGAGGGGGCTAGTCAACTTAGTCAAAGGGGCTAGAATGAGCCGCCGAGGTCATATGGTGTGATCAACATGAAAAAGGAGGGAGTGAGAATTTTTTTTTCCATTTTTTCCATGATGGAGAGGGAAAATTAGGACATAAAAATGTGCCTTAGTGTCATGATGAGACGTTCATTGAGGAAATTTAACTAAGTACTGAACAACATACCTTGAGAGATAACTTGAAACGACCAGAACTTGAGCTCCCAAATGAATTTTTGCCTGCTTCTTTATATTAATTTGCATGAAAAATGCATTTTGAGAATGATGGAATTCTTCCCAGGCTTTAATATGATAAAAAAACCCTAAAAACATTCTTTTTTCTTGGGACCGCTATATGTGCTTGGAAAGAATGCGCTGCAATAGAAAATGAATTGGGGTTTGTGATGAATCTAGTTTTTACCCCACATGTAAAGGAGTTAAAAATGATTTCCATTATTTTTTTTTGGATCAAAAATCATTTATGATCTCTTAAAATTACCCTCTCAAAGTTTGGGTACCTTTCATGGTATAAGCTCCTCAAGCCTCAAAAACACACCTTTGATGAATTGGCTCCTAAACTCCAAATCTTTCCAGAATCTTCCTAAATCAATTGCACTATGATCCTATATCTTAAATATAAATCCTTGATGAATTTTGTTCTTCGGACACAGCTATAAATATTGTGCAATTCCTTAGGAAGGATGATGATGCCCTTCCTAAGGTTGCTTGAAAACTCACTTTTAGAGACTGCTCCCCAAAGTACTTGAATTATATTTTTAATCTTTAATCACCTACATGGAAGGATAACACACACATATGGGCCATTGGAAGGACATGATAGGACTAATACAGGAATAGGATGACCTGGGACGTGTCTTGGAAAGGTGGTTGATGTAACATAGAAATTTTTCAACACTAGGGTATGGTTGTCCTATTTTTGCTGTGAATTTTTCCCATGTAAAAACACATAAAAACAAAAATATAATAGTAGTTGAGGTTTTTTTTTAGAAATATACATATATATATAATCTTTTCCCATCATATATTCCTTATTGTACCAGTTGTCCACATCTCCACACCTTGTTAAAATTGATATTTTCTCCATTTTACACTTTGACACAAAGCTTAACCTTCTACACCCATCAAATGCATGATATAGTTTATCACTCAATTTTTCCATTACCACTCTTGCGTCATAGCAATGTATCTCTAATGCGTAGTAGTTGTGGTGGTTGAAACTAAAAAGGGAGACAACGTAAATTCTCTACACGTTTAGTGTGCTACCTCTTCTTAGCCGTCTATCTACTCAACCACTTATGCATTTAATTTACTACAAGCCTTCATGGAATTGCTGAACATATTGTTTTGTATTTATATGGTTTGTAGTCGAGTGAGCCAATTTCAAACCACCTATAAAGAATTCAATAGCTAATAACAATGAGTTTACGCTCGTAGAGTTAAAAATTCAATTTCCTAAGTCTACTGTGGGTATGGTTAATTTTATTATCAATTGTCATATGCATTATAATATGTTAGTATGGACATCTATAATTTGTAAGTTGAATAAAGTGATCTATCATTGTTATGTCCATCTGTCCAATAATCATTATGTATCTCATCAACATTAGATTCTAGTTTGTCAATGTCATACTCTCATTCAAGGTTAAGTGATATTTATAGTTTCTTGTTTAATCGTTCAAGTGTTATTTAATAAGACTATAATTGAATTTAGGAATAGGGTCATTTCTAGTCATAGAGTACCAATATATTTATAATTAAAGTTATTTTCTTGGAGGGTGATCCAACACCTCTCGTTAGTCACCAATGATGGGGCCGCATAACAACATTGGTGACAACATTTTATATTATTTCAATTGTTTATTTTGAGTGGTGGTGTGCAAAAATAAAACAAGGTATTCATTCCCTAATAA
Source organism: Taxus chinensis (assembly GCA_019776745.2). NCBI lineage: Eukaryota > Viridiplantae > Streptophyta > Pinopsida > Cupressales > Taxaceae > Taxus > Taxus chinensis. The sequence goes on from CM034154.1 coordinate 150,225,376, forward strand.
AGTTTCAAATGAGGAACATGTGCATTATGGATGATGAGAATAGTTGTATAGGAGGTTAGCTAATTCTAGTGGATCCTATGACTGTTAAGATTATCTGACTGTCAGACTTCTTCATCAATCAGTCGGTGAAAGAACATTCAATAGAATGAAGGCTGGGGAACTAGTTGAGTTTCTCGTATCTAGGTGTATTGTTGGAATTGTGATCATCCATTGATGGATTCACTGTCGTGAAGTGGAGATGATCATGTGTAGCAATATCCAGATATCAAGATCTAGAAAATAGTATGCAGACCTAAAAAGTATTTTGTGGCACAATGATTATGTTTTCAGTGCTCCTTGTCCCATGTTCACACTAAGGGGGATGTTCAAAATTTAGTATTCACACGGTTATTTATTATTTAGGTATGGTAAATATTTAGTGGGTTTATATTGTTATCTATTTTTGTAACAACAATATATCGCATAGATCTTATAATTTTATTAGTGGTTACAACAAGAAATTGTAATTGGGGATGAGATGTTTAGCTACCCTATAATTTAGGAGATGTGACTCCTATAAATATGTAAGTATTCCTATATGAATAATTGAGAAGAAGAATCAAGTTTTTGTGTGTTAATATTTTTTTTCTCTATCAATTAGACTTAGTCACAATACTTTAGCAATTGGCACCCGATTTTCAATCCTTGGTTGTATTCATTCACAAATTATCCCTTCTTGAATAGTTGGGGCATATCCATATCACCCTTGCTTGTTTATAAGAATAGGTTTCACTTGAACGATTTATACTGCTATGTACTTTAGTAAGGGAAATGATTCCAATCTGATTTACTTTTTATATTATCCCTAGATCTTCTAAGACACATACCATGGATTATATGCAAATCATACACAAACATCCTCCATTTTCTCTAACACTTGTGGGGATTTTTCCACCTCCACCTGTTGAGTGTGATACGTCTCTTCATGAGACCCTTATTTGGTAGCTCTTGTGTTACCCAATTTCTTGTACATGGCTACTTTGAAAACATTACAAAAAATTTCAAATAGTAACACAATGGAAAAACAATGAAATTTGAGAAAAATGTAAAATCATGACATGTTCTAGTTTAATTAGCTAGCTTATCACTTTATACATGTTGTTTTTCATGTTATGTTTGTGGAGCCTATTTTCATGTTAGAGTGTGGTACACCTTCTATGTGTTACACTCGGGTATTTTTACGGCGGTCCTGCTCGTCGGTGAGCAGGTCAGGGGGGTTCGGGGGCGAAGCCCCCGAAGCAAATTTTCATGGGTGGTTTATTAACCCATGGGTAATGGGTAACCGTTATGGGCTTGTTTTTTGGGCCCATGATTTTTCGGTACCCATTGTTTTGATACCCATAGTTTTTTTTTTTTTGCCCATGGTTTTGATACCCACGGTTTTGTATCAAACTGCTTAAGCAATTGTATATTTATATGGTCTTATGCATATGATACATATACAAGCAAATGCATTGTAGATGTGTATTGAATTTGGGTGTGAATTCTGTAGAGTTTGTTGAGCATAACTCCAAACGGATCTAGGTATTGTATTGAGAGAGTGGAGGCTTATAATAAAATCTGAGCAAGTGATTCTTGGTGGACGTAGCCCAAATTGGGTGAACCATGTTAAATAATATCTTTCTGTGTTGTGTTATTTATTCTAAACTTTTATTCGAGATCTGTAATATTTTATGCATATTAATTTCTATTGTTGTGATTCTGTAAGGGATTATTCCTCATATTTTATCTCTTATTTCCTATCAATTGGTATCAGAGCTTGGTTTTGGTTTGCTGAAGTGTTGAATCACAGGGAAAGTTTTATCTTGAGTGGGAGCTATGGCAGATGATGGAAGATCTAGGGTTGATAAATTCAATGGGTAGAATTTCATTCTTTGGAAGATGCAGATGGAAGATTACCTTTATCAGAAGGATCTTTATACTCCACTGTCTGAGAAGGTGAACAAACTCTTGAGTATGATAGATGCAGAATGGGATTTGTTGGATCGAAAGGCACTTGGAATGATCTGGCTGTGTCTTGCATCTTCTGTATTATTTAATGTTTCAAAGGAAAATACTACGAAAGATCTAATGGATGCATTAGGGAAGTTGTATGAAAAACCCTCTGCCTCTAACAAGATATTTTTAATGAAAAATTTGTTTAATATGAAGATGTCTGAGAATAGTTCAGTAGCAAATCATTTAAATGATTTCAATATAGTTGTGAATATGCTAGCTTCGGTTACAATAGAATTTGATGAAGAAGTTAGGGCTTTATTAATTCTATGCTCTTTACCTGAAAGTTGGAATAGCCTGGTAATGGCGGTAAGCAACTCGGTTCTAGCTAACTCGAAGTTGAAGTTTAAGGATGTTGTAGGGGTGATTCTAAGTGAGGAAATGCAAAGAAAAATCTCTAGGGAATCTTCTACTTCAAGTAATTCTTTGATAGTGGAAACTAGTGGGAGACAGAAGAATAGAGGAAACCGTGGAAAATCGAAAGATTGGGCAAGGTCAAAATCCAAGAGCAATATTGTATGTTGGAACTATGGAAAGTCTAGGCATGCAAAGGACTATTGGGAGCTTTAAGACAAGAAGAAACAATAGGAAGAAAACAAGGAGGAAAATGTGGCATCAGGTAATGTATGTTAGGATGCTTTGATTCTTTCTTTGTATAATATTACTGAATCTTGGGTTTTAGATTCAGGGGCTTCTTTTCATGCTACTCCACATATGCATTATTTTTTTAATTATGTTCAAGGGGATTTTGGGCATGTTTTTCTTGGTGATGATGAGCCTTTCAGTATAGTTGGAAAAAGGTTCTGTTCAGGTTAAGGTGCAAAATGGGAATACATGGCTATTGAAGGATGTCAAACATGTGCCTACATTAAGGAGAAATTTGATATCGGTGGGGCAATTGGGAAGTGATGGTTGTACTGTGATATTTACAGATGACTCTCTGAAGGTTACCGAGGGTGCTCTTTTGGTGGCAAGAGGTAAGAAGGTTGGAACCTTGAATTTATCCACTGATAGTACTAATGATTGTAATCTTGTGGCTTCATATATAGATAAAACATTATGGCACTATAGGCTCGGTCATACGAGCCATAAGGGCATGGACATCATAAAGAAGAATTTACCTAGATATACAGAAATAGGTTTGGATTTCTATGAGAACTGCATATATGGGAAATAGAAGCGAGTAAGGTTTCTCAAGGTTAGACCTACAAAGAAAGAGAGTAAGTTAGAGCTGGTACATTCTAATGTGTGGGGGCCAGCTCAGGTATCATCTCTTGGGGGTTCAAGTTATTATGTTAATTTTATTGTTGATGTAACAAGGAAAGTTTGGGTTTATTGTATTAGAAACAAATATGATGTATTTGATACTTTTGTTAAATGGAAAGCCTTCGTAGAGAATGAAACAGGTTTTAAGTTAAAATGTCTCAAGTTAGATAATGGAGGGGAGTATTGTAGCAATGAATTTGATGATTATTGTTCTAAGAATGGAATCCGCAGGAAAAAGATGGTTCCAGGAACCTCGTAGCAGAATGGGGTGTCAGAAAGGATGAACAAAACAATAATGGAATGTGCTAGGAGCATGAGGATACATGCAGGACTGCCTCTTTATTTTTGGGTAGAAGCGGTGAGCACAACTGTGTACTTAATAAACAGAGGACCCTCAAGTGCCTTGGATGGAGGCATACCTGAGGAGGCTTGGTACGGTAAGAAAGTCGATTACTCATTTCTTAGAGTCTTTGGATGTGAGGTGTTTGTTCAAATTGACAAGGATGATAGAACCAAGCTAGAGGGTAAATTAGAAAAATGCACTTTTATTGGTTATGGTGGTGATGAATTTGGATTTAAATGTTGGAGTATTAAGGACAAGAAAATCATTTGGTCTAGGGATGTGGTATTTAATGAGAAAGTCATGTATAAGCGACAGTTGCAGGAAAATAGGGAAGAATCCAAGAAAGAATATGTAGTGGTAGAGGATCTTCTAGATGGGATAGTGACCCATGAATCAGTTCAGGAACCTACTCAATAGGAACCCCAAACTCCTACAGTGAGGAGGTCTTCTAGGGTAAGAAAAGAACCTAAACATTTTTCTCCTTCTCTTTATTATTTATTACTCATTGATAGTGGAGAGCCAGAGAGCTTTGATGAAGCAATGCAGATAGATTCCAGTAAGAAGTGGGAACAAGCCATGGATGAGGAGTATAAGTCTCTCATGGAGAACCAGACTTGGGATTTGGTGAAGTTACCGGAAGGAAAAAGAGCATTACAGAAAAAGTGGGTGTACAGAGTTAAAGACGACGAAGAAGGAGGAAAGAAAAGATATAAGGCCTGGTTGGTGGTCAAGGGGTTTGCACAAAAACAAGGTATAGATTTTGATGAGATCTTTTCTCCTGTAGTAAAAATGACTTCTATTAGAACTATTCTTGGAATAGTGGCAACAGAAGACTTGCACTTAGAACAGTTAGATGTAAAGAATGCATTTCTCCATGGTGATTTGGAGGAGGAGCTATATATGCAACATCCAGAAGGATATGAAGTCAAAGGTAAAGAGGAGATGGTGTGCAAACTGAAGAAGAGCTTGTATGGCTTGAAACAAGCTCCACGTCAATGGTATAAGAAGTTTGATAGCTTCATGATGGAGCAAGGTTATATCAGATGTCATTCTGACCATTGCGTGTATACAAAGAAATTTGAGGATGGAAGTTATATTATCCTGTGTTTGTATGTTGATGACATGCTGGTTGTAGGTAAAAACATGTAGGAAATAAAAGTACTCAAGAAACAGCTAAGTGAATCCTTTGATATGAAGGATTTGGGGGCTGCCAGAAAAATCCTTGGTATGAGGATAACTAGGGATAGGAAGGAACAGAAGCTGACTTTATCTCAGGAAGAGTACATTAAGAAGGTATTGGATAGGTTTAACATGCAGGATGCTAAACCGGTTGGGACTCCTTTGGCAGGCCATTTTAAGTTATCAAAGGAGCAGTGTCCCAAGACAGAGTAGGAAAGAAACCATATGTCCAAGGTACCTTACTCATCAGTGGTTGGCAGTTTGATGTATGCTATGGTATGCACTAGGCCTGATATTGCCCATGCAGTAGGAGCTGTGAGTAGATTTATGAGTGATCCAGGTAAAGAGCATTGGCAAGCAGTAAAGTGGATCCTTCGGTATTTGAGAGGGACCATGGGGACAATTTTATGCTACAGTGGATCAGACACCACTTTACATGGTTATGTAGATTCGGACATGGCTGGAGATGTAGACAGTAGGAGGAGCATGACAGGTTATATTTACATTGTAGGTGGGACAACAGTAAGCTAGATTTCACGACTACAGAAGCTGGTGGCTTTGTCAACCACGGAGGCTGAGTATGTTGCTGCCACAGAGGCAAGCAAAGAGATGATTTGGTTACAACAATTGCTTGAGGAGTTGGGACATAAGCAGGAGGAATGTAAGCTACATAGTGATAGTTCAGAGTGCTATACACCTAGCTAAGAACTCTGCTTTCCACTCCAGGATGAAGCATATATAGTTGAGATATCACTTCATCAGGACAACTTTGGAGGAAGATAAGTTGAAGTTGGAGAAGATTCATACCAGTCAGAATCCTGCAGACATGATGACCAAGGTGGTCACAAGGGATAAACTAAAGCTATGTTCAGCTTTGGTTGGCCTTCGCGGATGACAGTGAAGGGTTGAGAAGCTTTCTTAGTGGAAATCAGTCTCCAAGTGGGAGATTGTTATGTTTGTGGAGCCTATTTTCATGTTAGAGTGTGGTACACCTTCTATGTGTTACACTCGGGTATTTTTACGGTGGTCCCGCTCGCCGGTGAGCGGGTCAGGGGGTTCGGGGGCGAAGCCCCCGAAGTAAATTTTCATGGGTGGTTTATTAACCCATGGGTAATGGGTAACCATTATGGGCTATTTTTGGGCCCATGGTTTTTCGGTACCCATTGTTTTGATACCCATGGTTTTTTTCCCATGGTTTTGATACCCACAGTTTTTTTCCCATGGTTTTGATACCCATGGTTTTGTATCAAACTACTTAAGCAATTGTCTATTTATATGGTCTTATGCATATGATACATATACAAGCAAATGCATTGCAGATGTGCTTTGAATTCGGGTGTGAATTCTGTAGAGTTTGTTGAGCATAGCTCCAAATGGATCTGGGTATTGTATTGAGAGAGTGGAGGCTTGTAATAAAATCTGAGCAAGTGATTCTTGGTGGACGTAGCCCAAATTGGGTGAACCACGTTAAATAATGTCTTTCTATGTTGTGTTATTTATTTTCCACTTTTATTTGAGATCTGTAATATTTTCTACATATTAGTTTCTACTGTTGCGATCCTGTAAGGGATTATTCCGCATATTTTATCTCTTATTTCCTATCAGGTTGACAAGAAAGAACATTTATCTTAGAGAGATAACACATCTTCAGAGAGAAAATTCTAGTGAAAACCCGCATGCAAGGAAAGTAGATTGAGCATCTTCCCCTGCACAGCCATCCCAACCATGATCTGATCTATCCTAGTATGAGAGGAGTGTCAACATGCAGTTCCATGCAGAAGCTTTTCTTCAGTTGGTGCATCACTTACAACTCTATACAAACCCTTTTTTTCATTATATGTCAATCTACACCTTCCTTAGCATGCTTGATTCCATACACAATGTTTATTGCTACCTATTAGGTTAAAACATGACTAACACATGTCTTGTATAGTGCTAACCTATGCCCCCTAATTGACCTTCTCTGACATTTTCACCTCCATATGTTCATTAAAACCATCACCTAAGCCTACTCCAGCTAACCCAATATTTCACCCCAACTCATAAAATTCCTTTGTGCAATCACAACAGGAGACCACAACTTGATTATATTGTGACATTTCCAGATCTCACAGTAACTGGCACCGGTTACACCTAACCGCCGTCAATCAGCCCTGTACCAATTACTGGCTGTTCTATGATTTTCCCACACAATGCCTAGAATGCAACGTACCTACCCATGGTAATTTGAATCTCACCCTCATTCACCTGTACATCCTACCCAAGATTGTCTTATCAAACCTGAAGGTGTCTCATGTTTTTGGTTCTATGCCTACATATGACTTATGTCTATACTATATGGCCTACTCATCTTTACACTACTATTTCCATTATTTCTTCTGACAATACTTGATATTTCTAGGATGTTTTAATACTTTTCCTACTATGGAGTGTGACATGATTGAAACTTTTCTTTGATGGGTCTATTTTATTTAGAAGCAGATACCTAAATCATGTATTCTTGCTTGTTTAAAACAATTGTTGCATGTTGCTATTTTTTCACATCACGGTAGTTCCTACCTATGCCAAAAGGAAGCTCTCACGATCATATATGTGGATTCTCAGAAGGTGGCATACACGCACAACAACCTTCTATCATCTCCAACATTTGAACATGTATTCAAAACCTACGTACCCGTGTACCCTATCTGTTATTTTTAACTGCGTTCAAAGAAATGATATAAGAATCATAGTGAAACACTTAATAGAGGGGTCATTCATTAGGATGTAGTTGATGCATAGAGAAAACATCAAAATAATGCATCAAAGTTTCAAATTTTCCCTTTTCTCAAATTTATGAGGTCAAGTTATCATTGCTATCAACATGCTTATAATCAATGAGATTACTTCTTCTTTGATTCAAGATGGTCATAAACTTCAACTTACTTAGTTTCTTTCCATTTTCTAAATTCAAAATTCTAAGTATGTCAAAGGGACAAGTATGGTTTTTCAAGCATACTTGAAGGTATTTAAGTGTGTGTGTGTGAGTGTGATTAGACACGTGAAAAATATTCCTAGAGTCCATTTGAAACATGACACAATGACACCTAATCTTAAACATTGTTGACAGAGGAACAATTCATGATTTGATGTCATAAGCATGTGGAATACCTAAGAGTCATTTAGGGTAATAATCCAAATGATAGAGACTCAAAAAAAATTATACTCAAGACCAGAAGTGGTTGTATTGAATCACTCAAGACTCAATGGGAGGATTAGACATCATGAAGGAGTTTTATTTTGTAACATTTAACATAATATAGACTATATATGACTTTACCAATAAGAGACTCAGAACCATCTTTATGAGGTAACACAAAGCTTTGTACATGTGATCAACTCTGGAATCACTAGACTCAGACCAAGGGAAGAATTGAAACAAGAAATCCTCATTTCCTTGAATGCATGGTTAATTCCTTGTCTCTTTATATCTATGCATGTTTGTAAAAGAAGGTTGTTGATGATTCCAACATAGTGAGACTCTACATGTAAGTAATAGTTGTAAGGTAATGTTGATTTTTTAGAAGACATACTCTATTAAGTGCATGGACATGTTTTAAGCAAGGACTCCTTAATATAGTGGATTTATGATCTTAATGATGACTTTTTTTCAATAACAATCTTCAATGAACATAATCATGCACACACAAGGATGTGATTGCAGGGTGTTAGAAAACGTCCTTACTCTATTTTGGTGTTATTTCTTCAACAAACTCATTGTAAACCTCATCATGACCGTTCATCCTTTAGTGTGGTCTTAGAACTAAGATATGGATTTACAATTTAAATATGCATGTGTAAATATAATCCTTAGGAGGTATTAAATCTATGATGAAGGTAAATTATAAACCGTTGCTTGAGACTCTGTTCCTTGGTATAAAATTATGTATTAGTAAGATGAAACCATGATTTCTCATACATATGACAACTAATTATATGTGGACTTGAAATATACTTTATGCATGAATTATCTCTAGTATAACATGACAGTGGAGGAGAATAACACAAACATGAAGACTAAATTCTAGGCCTTGAAAGAAAGAACTTAGCATTTTGTAAGTTATTTTAACTTCCCGGGCTAATCACATTTGTATAGTGAGGGCTTGATAAGATAACCTTAGTAGGAGTCTTTTCCTTTTGAGTTACACCCCAAAAATGGATAAAAATCATTTTGACATTGTAGTAATCCATATTTTAAAGTTTTAAAGGGTTGTGAGGGCTCATACTTCTAATAACATTGACAGTTTACCTAGAGAACTATGATAATAGTCAAGAGACCTAATATGAAAGGTCAATATAGATATACGAATGGTTTATAGTTAGAGATATGCTCTAAAACTTTGTAGATAGATGAAACTAGTAAATGCATGTCATAATATCCTATTAGTTTGTTGAGGAACCTCATGCATGAAAATTTATGTAATAAAAACTCATAAGGCATGGGTAGTAGGAGCTTAAAAGCTAAGGAAGAGGAAAAAATGATTAGTAGAGAATATTTTGGAGTTAGACTATAAAATTTGAGGCACACCATATTAAGGGAAAATGGTACTTGAGGAAGTTTTTATTTTTTCTAGGCATGCATGGATTGCTCCAGCCATGGAATCACCAAAGAACTTGTTCTTGAGAATTAAATGAGGCAATTTTGAGAAATGATTGGTTAATTGAGTTTTGCTTTTAAATTGATCATTTCATAGGTTTATTTGTGAATTGAAATAGGATATTGGAGCATTAAATGTTGAAATATTGGTTCAAGAAGACTAAAAAGTCCCAAATATTGATTGTTTAGAGCTAGAGGAGTAGGAAATCTAGTGAATTTTTTTGAAAGAAGGTAAGAGAATATGAATTTTTCATGATAGTTGTTCATCTTGCAGATTGATTTGGCATTGCATGAGATATATAAATAGGATATAGTGATTGATATAAACATTTAAGGTGAATAAGGTAATTTTTGCATGTTTAATCCATTTTGGGATTCTTGTAAAAGATCCTCATTACAGAGTATTTTGTATGGTTTGATGATTGCTTGTTGTTGATAACTTATTGAATGCATTGAATGTGATATAGGCTATGCATAAGGTATTTCTTTAGTTACAAACAAGCTACTTAATACATGAAAAAAAAATACAGGGTTCAAATCCTCATAAAAGGTCATAGACAATGAAATGTGGAAAAATTCAAACAAGGACAAAACCTTATGATATAGTCAGGATTGTGGTATGGCCTTGACCATTTTCCTACATCTATGGAAAGAGGGTAAATTCAATAGATTTTTCATTTTCTGCATTTTCTATCATCTATTTCCTAGATTTTCACATAGTTACAGATACAGATGACACAATTTAGATCAAATTATAGGGGTCATGAGAAATTCATTTTTTCTTCATGGCACTATACAATTTTAGTTGCAAAAACAAGGTTTGGAGGCATGGGCCTCATTCTCTCCTTCAAAATTTTAAGTTCTACATGATTAGTTTTAGTTATAATAGCACCTTATGAGGGCGTGACAATATTTATTCCTTCAAAGGTCTAATTTTTCAAGTTGGTACAAATTGGGCCTATATCCTTGCATAACAGTGTGGTCAGTGGATTTAGTGGAAAACATCGAAGTAGCTAGGTTCTTTGTAGATTTATCTTTACTGTTCTCTCACAGGATTCCCAAATGGGGAATGCATAAAATCCACTATGTTATTCATAGTCTATACCTTGCTCCCTATAACATTTCAAAGATGGGGGTAATTGGCTCCTCTTCTCATAAAATATTTGATACTCAACACTTAGCCATCTTCTTTGGCATAGTATTAGGAATGGATCAACTCTTTTCCATCACATCATTATCCTAGACCACACAAGATAGCATTCAAACTCTCTAAGTCATGACATTGTCACTTTATAGCCTTCCTCCCTATACACTACTAATTGACATGTGTAGTAACATCCAAGAATATTCACCATCCTCCATAGCATTTTTCCAAAGTATCAAACCCTAGAGACATGGTATGCGTATTCATCCTCAACCTAAAGTTCAGTTTATGCCATAGACATTGACTATAATCAATGTTTCAAGTTTCATCATGGTAGTATGCCAACCACCTTGCTGACTTGAAATAACAACTCTTAAACAAAAACAATGTATATGTGCATACTGAGAGGTATGGGTGTCCTTGAATGCATGTAATTATCAAGTTAATTAAATTTTAGAAGGGGATTACTGTAAACCAAAAACCAATATACCATCAACTAATGTCCCTGTGCACAATGATCAAGTTTAACTATGCTCCCATTCTAAGATCACCATGATCACATTCGAGAAATCCAATCACCTTATCTAACTATCTCTTATATAAGTGGGAATATTTACATTCTAAGAGGAAGAAAAATTATGAAAATTTTATTTGATCAAAGTAGTATTAAACCTTTAATATTCATGGCACAACTTTTAGTTTTGGTTTTCATCTCTTCGGTCCAAAAACATAAGAAAGGGTTAATATGTAAGATCCAGTCTTGGCCGACTTGTACGGTCCCACCCCTTCACATTCACCAACTTTGATTTCAATTTCAAATTATTTTTGGGGCATTTCATATTTCTGTGGTCAACCTTAATAGACTATTTCAACTACAGAAGGCTATAAAAGAAATTCATTATCAATTTATACTTCATCTAGTACTCTTACAAGCTAATATTGTAAATATATTTCCAAAAGCACTCAAAGGGTTGCCCAAATCAGCTACAAATCATCTAGAGAAGTCCCTAATACACATTTTAAGCAATGAACTAGGTCAAAGATTTTTTCTTCCTATATTTCCAAGCATGTAAATGTCATAGATCCATGTTTTAGTAAGAGCAAGGTCACTCTAAGAATTTCACAAGGGTTTTAATCAACAAAAGAGTTAGGTAAAATAACTTAGGCACACCAAATACTATTATTACCACGCTAGGTACTATATATACGACACATTTATCCTAGTATATTGGTGTCAACAGGTTGGATTTTGACCACTAGGGGTAGGCCAACCTCACCACACTCACATGTTTTCTATTTTTGGTTTGTTAATGCTTTGATGAAGGGTTATGAAGGTTGTTAGGGTTTCCAATTTTTTGTAGGTAATTATAGGTCACCCCAAAACTATGCAACCAAGAACAACATACAACAAATAACATTTCCAAACAAGTAAGACACATGTAAAGTTATAGGTTTAGAATGTCAAAGGGTAAAATACCATAATTCTAGGTCTATATTTATAAACTATGTCTAGACCATACAAAATTTGTATATCCCTTACATTATTGAGTTCTTAGCTCTAGAACTTTCATTAAGGAATCTATAATTATTGATCATCATTTTCCAATATTGCACATCTACATCATCCATGTTTTGAACTATAAAACTATTTTCCTCTCTCTTTTTATGTATTTGAACAAGTACTTATCATTTATCAATCATTTAAAGTATGAATGCATTATTCTAATTTTGAATATTTAATTTTGGAATTTAATTAATCATAATAATCTACATATTATAAACACTTTCATCCTTTTTAGTGTTGTGCATACCCATGACACCTCAAATATTTAATTAGGAAGAAAATAACTATAAACAATACAAGGGTTATGAAGCAGGGTCATCCTTAAATACCTTCAACTAAAACACATTTCCATGGTCATGAGGTTATGGAGGTCAATTTAGGTATAGGGAGTCAAGAAGGAATGAGTATATGTGGTATAGAGTTTGGAATTTCAAAAAGGGAGCTTTCCCTCCAAAACATGTAATTAAAAAATTCAAATGTGTAAGAGTGAATACTAAGTTTGGTAGGTGAGTAAAATGGTTTAGGAGGTGGTGTATACTTTCTATAAGGAGTCATAAGTTATAAAAGTGAAAAATGATGTATGAATCTATGTTTAGCCAAAATGGCAATTACGCTAAGGAAGGGTAGTTATATGATAAGTCATTATGGGATGCAATAAGTTAGCTAGAAGTTGAAAAAGGGAGTTAGATGGATAAGGATTTGAATATGGGTGGTAATACATCTACTGGGGAATTCAATACTCAAGGAGGAGGATGGGAAGAAAATAAAATGAAAGATAAACTATGGAGTTTTTGTATGAAGCACAATTGTGCAAGCATTAAGGAAGCTTGTTTTGAGTTGAGTCTTTTATTTCTAAGTTTGAGTTATGTGAACTCTCTCGATGTCTAAGCTTAGTGCACATATGTATGGAAGTTTAATTTCTTGGTTAGTGTAGAGACACTGAATGATTTTTCTCAGGTTAGTGATTAACTAAAAGTAAGAATATGGGAATAGTTAATCTAATCTATAATGACATGTAATTACAACAAATAAATGTAATAAAAACTATGGAAGTGACATAAGCCACTAATAGAATGCAAGATAAGTATGGAAGTGACTTAGCTGATTCAAAGGTAGATCTGAACTATGTTGCAGAAGTGAATGGAGAAATAGGAAGCATGGACTACTATGTAGAAACCCCAAAGAGGATGGATCTGGACTAGTTCTCTATATTGGAGTGCCTGGAGAGGGACTAGGGTACCTACGAGTGCTCTGGTCTATAGAATGGGCACCCTGGTTTGTGTAAAATATTCAGAACTAAGTTTCATAGGCCCAGTAAGTGGTCTGAAACCCTCGTTGTGTGTCACATTAGATTCACTATCCTGCGCTAGGTGTTGCCAATAATCCAAGATGATTAAAATACCTGCAAAAGACCAAAAGAAGTATCAAATCCCTAAAAAATAAAAATGCAAATGAATGGGTCAGACAGAACTTGGCTGCTACAATAGTGGGCTTACTAACTAAGAGTTGCACTACATTTTAGACCCAAATGTAGTTCTGGTGAGTGTGTGCATAATGTGCCCAATGTGCTCTTGTGTTAGACGCACTTTGTGAAGTAGCGAGCAATAACTAAATGTAGAAAATGTAATAGAATGCATGCATGGAATAAAATATAATCTCTCCCCCTATGTTTGTGTGATGTAGATGAACCAGTCTTGTCCTTGTGATGGAGCTAATGGATGCAAATGATCTCTAAATGAATGCAACTCTAAATGTATGATAGTAGTAACTAGTGCTTGGTCCCTCATTATGGTCTCACAACTTTATATCTATAGGGTTCTCTTGATATAATTTTGTAATTAACCCTGAAATGGTTGACCACCAAAAAGATAAGAAGCTAAAATGGCTAGAAAGTGCCTAAAAGATGTTGGGGAAGTTGAAAAAGGATCGGGGCATCCATTGTGTGACCAAGGCACCCATGGGTGCCCCAGTACTAGCTTGGGCACCACAATCGAGGCTAAAATAACGTGAAGTGACTAAAGATGACTGGGCATGTGGGTGTAAGAGGCCGAGAATGATGAAATAAAATAAGACAAGATGGCTAAAAGACAGGGGTTAATTTAGTACTTTGTTCACTAAACAACCTTATAAGTAGTAGTATGAGACCGGGATTAAATAATATGTAAAGTGCATGTCTACAATTTTCCCCCACTTTATGTTGGTGAGCAGAAATATCGGTAACATAAAGTAGATAGATATGTGTACCTGATGTCCATGAAGATTGTAGCTGAAACGAGCTGATGGACTAGACAAAGCATGGTGACAAAAAGATGATGGAGTGTGGAAACTAAAGATGAAAATGTACAAAAATGTGATGAGAGTGAACCTAGGGTGGGAACCCATGTGTAGTTGTTGATGTGTGTAATATACCTACATGGCTAGTATAGTGTGTACTACCGTCAAGTGTTTTTGTTGACATCATTGTTGTTGTTGTTGCCCCGATTGTACTGTTTGTTTCCCATACAGCTAGACCTACAAGGAGAAAATGATCAAGTAGTCAAATATGTATATATGTATGTGTAAAAATCCAATATAAAAGATGCATGTATATTAATGTAAAAATAATTTGAATGTAAAATACGCAAATGAAAAAGTGTAAATGGAATATGAGTACCTGATCCATGTCGAGAAAGAGAGTGTAGAAGGATATCCTGTACTGTCAGATTTTTTTTAGGCTATTTGACACTATAGGGCAAAGAAGTATAGGGAGGAATTCTGCTATAGCCTCCAACCTTTAACTTCTTCCCTGTACATGTGTGAAGAGATCTCTATACATCCTAGTTTCTTCGGTGATCTAATGTCACTGGCTAAATTAGTGTAGGGAGGCACACCCACTATAACCTCCAAGCCTGTAGCTCTTACCAAAATGATAAGGACACCATATTCTATAAAATTCATTGTGTACAGGGTTCGTAGACATGTCTAAACCCACTCGTTGTATATAACCCACAATGCCAAAGGCATAAAGTGTACTAAACTGAACCAATGTAGAAGCAATGTGTTAATATGTAAAACCCCAAATTATGCCCCCCAATTTGGAGGTGCACATGTGATGTCACTGATATGAGAATGAGGCCCTAAAAGAGGACCAACTGCATGAATTATACCTTGGAAAGTGCTTGGTAGAACCTAATGCACACAAAAACAAGAGGCTATCCAAAGACAAGTGTTAATACGAACAAGCATGCATGTATAAAATAGTGTATAAGATATGCAAACATTGTAAAAGCTACCAACCGCATGAACTATACCCTGGAAAGTGCTTGGTAGAAACCAATGCACACACAAACAAGAGGCTAGCCAAAGACAAGTGTTAGTATGAAAAAGTAGGCATGTAGAATACAATGTGTAAGTTACGCAGATAGTGTAAAAGCTACCAAGAAAAGTGGTAATGTAAAAATGCAAGAAGAAAAATCAAGCCCCATAAAGAGGGTTGAAAACATGGGACATCATTCAAAATGTCACAAGACATGCAAGGCCATCATGGCTGCAAACAAAAAACAAGTGTGCACATCAAACAAAGGGCAAGGCCTGTATACAACAATAAAAAACTAGAAAATCAATATAGCAAACAAGTATGGAAGTAAATATCCCTGCATAACAAATGTTGCACATGAAGCACCCGTTAGCATGTTAGAAAGATAACTAGTATGTCAAAAGCATGTATAACCAAGTAATGTATGGTGCTAAGTACAAAATGAAACAATAGTACCTATGTGAGATGAATGTAGATGCCCCCAACAACCAGTGTAAAAATGGTAGAAGGAAAGCATCTATGTTGCATGTAAGATACTTGTATTTGTGATCACAACTAGAAAATGACATGAACATGCATGTGTGGATAATATAGATAAATGACATACAATCAATCTAACTATCATGTGTAACAAAGTGACCATGAACAAGAAAAAGTAAGCAAGAAAAAATGCTACCATAATATGCAGTATGCTCTAGATGTATGGAATGGAAGGAAAGATGGATGGCAGGATCCGCGTGCCCCCCTGAGTGAATGAAAATGTATACAACGAGGTTCATTTGATTTTACCCCTCGATAGTCAAGAATGAAACATATGTGTTATCAAGAAATAGTCATATAGTATGTGTTATGTCTAGCGTGTTGTGTTGAGTATGTATGCATAGTGATGATGATAGAAAAAATATAGAAGAGATGTGTGTGAACCTTATAGCCTAAGCGTATAGCACAAAAAAATGAATGTATGAGTGATGATTTATCCCTAAAGCATGTATCATTACCAAATGAATAGTAGGGAGTGGTGATGTATCCTAAAGTGTATACCACTACAAGATGAATAGAGTAAGTGATGATTTATCCTATATCATGTGTCACTATTCTAGAAATTTCACATGATGAAAGGTGGAATGATAAATGCCTAATGAATGTAAGGTCCATTTGATTTGTAAACCTTAGGCAATTGAGTATGAACTGAGGAACTAAAGTACGTCATACGGGTCTTGAGTGTAGCATGTAGAATATGATATAGTATAAGTGATGACCATGTGATGAGTAGAATGTGTAAATATATGATGTGTAAAATGTAATGCAAGTGTATGTATAGAGTGTAATGTAATGTAAGTAAATAGACTAGTAATGTAGTATGTAGGATGATTAGTATATGATGATAGAGATGTAGAAAATGATGTATGTATAATGACGATGAGTGTGATATATGATGTATAAATGCAAAAATGTCCAAATGTTGTAGGCTAAATGTATAAATTATGGTTTATGATGCATAATGTGTGAATAGGTGCGGTGTTTAAGCTCTATAATGCACTGTGTGGGGTTCATGTGTAGTAATCCCTCAATAGTCAAGTGTGAACCGAAGCACAAGAGTGTGTCATCGGGTAATGATGATACTAAAACGTGTGATGAATATGTCTATGTGAGAAGATTGATGTATGATAGTGTAGAGATGATAGATGCATAGATGTGGCGATGGGTGGGAGGATATGTATTAGATGATATGCCCCCCAAGTGTACGTGAATGAATGAGCTAACCAATAACCGTGAAGGATGACGGTCCTCCACCTGATGCATGTGATGATGAAAGTGTATGACTATACTCTAATAGTGGTGGTATGGTAGATAGATGTTTTGTTGGTTAATGTCATCTATGTGCATGCAATGGATGAATGTATGATGAATGTCATGGTGCAAAAAAAGTGTCAGTGATGGAGACATACATGATGTGGAGTATGCGAAGGTGATGAACATCCACGTGGAGTAAACCGAGGGTGTTGATCGACGTCGAGATGTAGTAAATATCATGAGGGATGGGCCTGATACCTATGGTGTACAAGACTAGCAGAGCGATGCGGTTGTGCAAAAAATGTGTGAGTAGGTGAGTTAGGAGTAGACTGTACTTTGAGTAACATAGAGTGTGATGCACTAGGTGAAGTAGGTGATTTGCTAGCTACTATGTGAGGAGATGGTGACCATAGAGTAGATGAAGGGACACTGTCAATAGAGATAAATTGATTTTTGTTAATGAATTTAAGACGTAATTGATACATATAGATGATAAATTGAGAACGACGAATCCAATTAAGACCAAGAAGCATGTCACATCTTTCAACTGTGTTTCTAACAAGGTAAGGCACAAGCAGAGTAAGAGGATAAACTGTAACATGTAGCTTAACCAAACCAAAAGGTTTGTTGAAAGGGTACTGAATTTTTGATGGAAGATAACCAATAGATTTGAGAAGTTAAACATAGCTTGCACTAACGGGCCATGATGGGTCAACCTTAGTGTTTTTAATGCAGGTCTGCGCCAATAGATGCATTGATATGTAAATGATTAAATGTAATTTTTTTTGGATAATTGACGTTGGAGAAGGAAATGATTAGTGGTGAATATTTAGTGTTAATAACTAAGAAATATAGAGCTCCTAATCTAGGAGGAGGTATTGCATGATATGCATTATTGGAAGAAGATTCGAATGTCTTCTTGTCATGTTGTTGAGATTCGTTATTAAATAACTTAATTTCACCATTGTCGTTGGTTGAGGAAGAGCTAGTAGACTCGAGAAACTCTAGTTTTTTTTTCCTCAATTAGATCTTGGAAGATTGCACAGAGTTTGAAACATTTCTTTGTAGAATGGCCCACACATCAATGATAATCACAATGGAAGTTCTCATTGTATTTCCTACCTTTTATTCATGATGGGTCTAACTCGAGTGGGGGGGAAGGGAAATAATATTGCTCTCGAGAATTTATTTCAATATGACATGTGGAGCCATTAGAAATTTACTAAACATGCACCGAGGTTGTTATGACTGAACCTCTTTAATAGGAGTGACTATGTTGATTGTGATCTTAGTGTCAAGCGGCATGGTTGTAGATGGATTAAATGGAGTCTTGTTCTAAAAACTAGTGGAGGATGAGGAATGTTCCTGATACTTAATCTTTCCTATGGATAGGATCTTGGTCTAACGAATCTTAAGAGTATGAAAAAGCTGATCGAATGAAGGAGAGGTCTCAAAGTGAACAATCTCTTGAAGAGGTGGTAAAAGATTCTGAATGAACAAGTCCTGAAGCTCAAAATCTGTAAGCACCTTTTTTATCTTGGCAATATTTTGTTTTACCGTAGAATGTAGATAGCGAGATGTTCATTTGATACTTGTTTAAATTGTGTTAGGTGAGCGTAAGAGATATTATAGATGAAATTGATGGAAAAATGAGTAATAAAAACATTTCCTAGATGTGTGAATGAAGTTACCAAGTGAACAAGTAGGTCGTAAAACCAACATATCACATAATTATGGATATCACAAGGAAAGAGTTTAGCTAAAATAATATGATCATCAGCGAAATCAAGACAAGCAACATGAAATGCCCTAAATGTTCCTGTGGGTCACCATGCCCATTGAAAATTGGAAGCTTAAGGGTGAAAAGCTTAGGAGAATTTGGATAGGTAGAGATGGAAGGTGTGAATGGAGTATGAAATAATAAGTAGAACATAAAGATGATAATGCATGTGAAGTGGCCTGTTGCAACTTACAAATTTGAGCTTAAAGGTCGTGATAAAGAGAAGTTAAGTCCTGATTTCTAACGGAGGAAACTTGTCATACATGAGAAACTAAAGGTGGTGTAAAGTGATTAGTGGGAGTAATCACAGAAACATGAATGGTATATATAGGTGGAAGATTAGAAGCAAGCAATTGAGTAACAACAAAGGTTGGTATGGCTGCGGAAGTATTGAGCTTTGCCAAATTAGTATCTTCCTCATGAGACACGTGTAGAAGTAAGTCTAGATATTGAGGGTGTTCAACAATATGATCATTGGTTTCCTTAATATGTTATTCAGTAAAATTAGTATGAGAATGAGCCATGATGAAAGGAGAATAAAACCCTAGAATGATAAGGTATGAATGAAGATCCTATAAGTGCGGAGATCAGGTTCACCAAAATGATTAAATAAAATTGGGGATATATGTGGTGTAGTTAATCTAATCTAATATGGGGGTTAAAGAGCCAAGATGCATGTAATGGGTATGGGTCCCATCAACCAGATTTAACAATAAAAATAAATAAATATAGTGAATACATGTAATAAACAAGTATGAAAAATGACCCAAGCAACTATGAAGATGAGAATACTAAACCCTATAGTGTAAGGAGAAGTTATGTAAGTGAACTCAAGATGAATTAAAGGTAGCTTACTGGATTGTGTCATGCAAAAATGACTGGAGAAACAAAATGCAATTGGGAACGACAGTGCAGAGGTCCTAAAAACGACAAATCATAGATTTTGGGTGGACTGGAGAGCTTGGAGAGGGACTAGGGATCCTGTGTGCACTTTGGTCTACATAATGGGTTCCTTGGTTTGTGTAAAATATTTGGAGTTTGGTTTCATAGGTTTGACAAGTGGTCCGACACCCTCACTATGTGTCACTTTAACTTTTTTGCACTACTCCAAGTGTCGGTGAAAATCCAATATGAAAGAAAGTCCTGCAAGAGACCACAAGAATTATAAAAAAACCTAAAAAATATAAGAATGAAAATGAATGGATCAGATTGACCGCAACTATCACAACACTGGGCTTACTAACTAAGCATGGCACTACATTTCACACCCATATGTGTGTGTGTGTGTGTGGTTGTGGTGTGTGTGTGTGTGTGTGTGTGTGTGTGTGTGTGCACGTGCACGTGCATCATGTTCCCCAGGTACTCTTGTTCTAGTCACACTTTGTGAAGTAGAGAAAAATACTAGATGTTAAATTTAGTAAAATGTATGCATGGAACTAGAATATAAGATCCATCCCCCTATGCTTTTTTGATGTAGATGAACTAGCCTTATCCTTGTGATGGAGCTAATGGATATAAATGATCTCCAAATGGATGTAACTATAGATGGATGATAGTAATGAGTAGTGCTTGGTCCCTCATTATGGTCTCATAACTTTATATTTATAGGGTTCTCTTGATCTAATTTCTTAATTAATCCTAAAATCGCTGACCACCAAAAAGATAAGAAGCTAAAACAGCTAGAAAGTGCCCAAAAGGTGGCGGGAAATCTTAAAAAGGATCGTTGGACCCCTGGTGGGATGAGGGCACCCATGGGCACCTTAATAATAACACAGGTGCCCCATTCAAGGCTAAAATAACAAAAAATGATGAAATCTAACTAGGCATACAGGTGTAAGAGGTCGGGAATAATGTAAGAAAATAAAGTAAGATGGCCAAAAGACAGGGAGCTAATTAGTACTTTCTTCACCCAAGAACCTTCTAAATAGTAGTATGAGACCGAGATTAAATAATATCTAAAGTGCATGATTTTGTGACTAAATTTAGTATGTTGATACAATACTTTGTTTTTAAGAATGCTCTGGATTCTTATTTCTCTTAAGAGTGAACATGACTGTGAAAATGTGGAGAGAGGAAAAGGTTGAGTTGGTTTATTGATGTTTACTAGTCTTGAAGATATTTGTATGGTATAGTAGTGAACTCTTCGTGATACTCCCTTTTGCATGTTGATACCCACTGTAAGGAACTAAGACTATGAAAAACTAGGAGGTGGTTGTGAAGTGTTGGGATAAATACATGTTAGAGATACTATACTTGTTTCCATTAATTTAGAATAGAAGGATATTTACATGGGATGTGTATGAAGGTCCTCTTAGAAGGATTTGGTGGCTATATGCTAGAGTTACTCTGTTTGGGTCAACATGAAGAAGTAAAAGACTAAGTGAAAAGGTGTATGACTGTAGTAAACTATTGGAAAGAGGTATTATGTAATTTTTATGATTTATCTCCAAAGAGGATATGATTATCACATTTTAAAACATGAATAGGAAGGGTTAATGCTCTATTTTACTCAAATGCACATGTGGAAAGCTTGCAAACCCTCACCTACAAATTACACGATCAAGATGAAAAGGAACTGGTAAGAGTTTAAGTGTTTAAAGGAATGGATCAACCATACTTGTAATTTTATCTTGAAGGAAAGTTTATTAATACTCTATAGATCCAATTTGGTGCCTTGAGACCAAGTACAAAGAAAGTTATAAGCAATTGTGATCTCCCAGGTTTTCAGGGGGGTTTATAAGGGACTAGCCAATGTTTATTGTTAGAAGGCTCAAACGAATGATTTTTGCCTAAAATTTCTGAAAAACCCATGCCCAAATGTGCTAAAGAGGTATTTTAAAATAATTTTGATAAACATAAGGTGGCATTTCTATATTTTCATGGTAGTTAGAAGAAAACCGGTCACACACAATCTAAGACCTAATTTTGAGGGGTCCTTTACAAAAGAACTAGGAGGTATGTTCTGAGTTAAATATTGAAACTTCCAAGAGAGCTTAAACCTTGAAAAGGGTGAGAAAAATATTTAGTTTGTGTCTTGTAATCATATATATCAAAATTTCTAAGTGGATTTGTACTGTTTTAGGCCTAGTGTTGAGCCTAGTAAACCCAGAGTGCCAATTTGAGATAGAGGGAGCTAGTGAAAGAGTTAAGTCACAATATTTTGTATGTACCTTAAGGGCCATAAAGGAGAAATAATGGTGTTTGATAAGTGTTCTGAGTGTTTCTAAATCAACCCAACTATGGATGGTGCAGAGATGTTTGTCTTATGGGCATTTAGGAGTTAGTTAACCATGATTTGTCAAAGTTGATGTATATTGATCTTGGGAGTCATTTTTGTGATGGATATAATTTTTTAAGAAGTGTGTGATCAGGGTGAATGAGTGGATATTCTACAAATAATATTGAAGATAAGAAATTACATCACTTGGACTAGGGGCTAGTTAAGAAGGACCAATAACATATTGGGTAAAATAGAGAAGTGAATTCTTTCCTTGATGTTGAATCATATTGATGATTGAGTGACCTTGAGTGAAGGGTTGAGAGGAAGAGTAGGATCATGAGAGATCCATTGGAGTGATTTTTTTTAGTTTTTAAAAGTTTTTTCCTTTATATACTTGATTAATGATCTTTAATGCAGAGTTATGGTGAAGGTTTGTTGTTAGAATCATATTGAACTTGTTGAATAGACTGAGTGTGTAATTAGCTCTGCATCATTTGGTATGAGATCATGGCTCTTATTATGATTTTTTAAAGATTTGAATGTATTATTTTGTGGCTAACAGTGTATGGAAGTGTGTATAGTGCATGAATTGACATGTGAAGGGTGGAGTGAGAAGGAATTTGTTGAAGGTGGGTGTACATGCTTTTAGGTACTGATACTTGTCTCAAGGATATCATTGTAGATGACCAAACCTTTATTAGGAATATTTGTTTGATGTGAGCCTTGAAGATTGAATCCTTCTTTAATTTCAAGTGAAAATTCTAAGCTTTGAAGAATGAATCTTTCTTAATCTTTACATGCAGAAGAATTGTAGAGCCTTGATGTTTGAATATTTCTTGACATTTTGGGGATCTTTTGATGCTTTAATATTTATAAATTATTGTTGACTAATCATTTGATGATCCTTGATACAAGTGTGTACTGAACAAATGGTGAATTGTTGAATGGTTGACATGTTGAGAAGCTAAGAGAGAAAGTTGTCTAAAAGAGGCAAGTTGAGGTGTGGGTGATCTTAGTAAGAAACCTATGGAGGATTGGAAGACTACAAAGAAGAAGATTTATACTATTGAAGCTATTATACAAGGCCAAAAGATTAAGGTGCAAAAGACTTAGGTGAGTACTTAGGGAGATCAATAGACCAAGGTGAAAGAGACTTGGGTGAAGATCTCATGGAAACGTTGAAAAGAGACATGAGCAAAAAATGCAAGGGATTAGAAGAAGGAAAAGACTATGGTAAAGTGAAGGAAAGCACAAAATTGAAAGATCTAAAATATGCAAGGGAAAGGATTGAGAATTTGGAAACAATGATCAAGACCATGATGAAAGTGAAAGACTAAATATTTGAATGGAAGCTGAAAAAGAAGATAAAATGGCCTATCAAGCTACTCATGAATATGAATAAGAGGGAAAAGATGATTGCTTTAGAAAGAGAAATGGTGAGAGATACTCATGGAAGAGTGAAGGAAAATGAGATGCCAATGTGAAGAGGATGAAGTGGAAAGAGAAGAAAAAAATAAAGTGCATATGAAGAATACTATCATGAGGGCCTTATGGGCTCTTGATTTGTTATCTAACTCCATATTTAAGTGTGTGCTTGCAGGTATAAAGACAACAGTGATGAAGGTGAAAGAAAATACCCTCAAAGTGGATGAAAAATAAGGTCAAATGAAGCACCTTTGGAAGAAGGTGAAGCTAAAATAGAACAAGTATAGCTGGTACAAAGGAAATAAAAGCAAAGTGGAAGACCTTAAACCTGATCAAGAGGAATATGAAGACCAAATGTCATTCTATGAGGCATGGTAAAAATCACTTGGAAGAATAACAAAGGGTTAGTGAACAAAGAGAGACTCATAATAATGGAGAATTGAAGATAAATCAAATTGTGTAGGTTGAAAAATAAGAAGATAGAGGTTTGAAGGTTACTCTTAATGAAGCAAAGAAGAGAAATGACTATGATAAGCCACAAGCACCAAGTTTATCATTCAGGGGAGATCATGAACCATAACTATATTGTTCCTAAGTGGCTTAAGGAGAATACAATGAAAGTGGAGTATAAGGAGGATGCAAGAAAACGGCAGATTTATCAAGATTTTGAGCCAAGTTTACAAGCCAAGGAAGAAAAGAGAGATGATACAGGATAGCTTTCAAGCTATAAATATAAGCAGGTAAACTAATATGAAGACAAGAAGTCATCCCAAGCATACTGTAAGAAATAAATGGATAGTAAAGAGCAAGATACAATTGAGTATACCACAAGAAATGCATGAAGAATGAAGTGGATTCCAGTTTAAAGGAACAAGGTAGCATGGAGGAAGCAACCCAAGCATGGAAGCCCAAGAATCTTACAGAAGAATGAACAAACTCAAGTAGAAGGTCAAGGCAAATTTCAAGGTAAGAAGTGGTTTGTGAAATATTTGATGATGTAATAGATCATTGTGATTTGATATCATTGAATGAAGCAAGAAAAGAGAAATACATAACTTGCAAAGAAATGAATAGAGCAAGTACATGGGAAATTGGTGAATGCTCCTACACAATTCAAGAAGAAACACATAGGAAAAGTGAAGATTGTGAAAATAAGAATGACCATGACAGACCCCAAGTTTGATGAAACCCTTGATGAAGAGGATACTTACATATTAAGAGAGGAAATGCATATAATTTAAGACTTCTTTAGCTCTTCAGAGGAGATGCATGCAAGGAAATAAGATGGGGTAATTGTATTTAATGATTGGATGCTTGATAATGCTGATTTTGTGAGATAATTCCATGAAATTGTACCAAATGACTCTACTAATGCATATAAGAATCATGACACAAGCCAAAGTAAAGTGATGAATTAACATAAGAGGTATTATGATAAGCTTTACATAGGTTAACTAAATTAGCTATTACAAGATTTGATTAATGAAATGGACAAAGAAAGGAAGGATGAAGCAATGACTAATAGAGAAACAATTTTTTTGGAAAATATTAATCAAAATGAGAACAAAAAAGGATCGGAGAAAATCCATGGAGCATCTAGGTATGATGAAAGGCATGAATAAACAAGAAAAAATGCAAGGGAAAGAAGGCACAATGAATAAATGCATGAAGATGAGGAAAGTGAGAGTGAATATCAAGAGGAAAAGATTCAAAATTAAATAAAATGGATGGAAAAATAGCCAAGTGTGGGACCTGTCATCACCAATCCGGCACTATGATAATTCTTCACCGGGAACTCCTCGTGCTATGATTATTTACTAATGCACAGCGTTTAGTTTGGTGGATGTAATCTGGAAGCAAAAAAACAACATAACACAAGAATACCATAGACTATGATATGAAGGAATGATGATAAATCTGAAATATCAGAGTAAATTATAATATTAACATGAAATTGTTACAATCTCACCCATGAGGTACTTTAAGTGTTATTGACTTCACTTGCCTTTCACCAAGACTATGGGAGAAACTTTATAATTACACCTCTTAATGGCTTCTTCACACACCTTTAAACTGATGGCTTCCTTTGCACACTTCCTACAATATTTCTCACTACTTCCTTCTATGCTAAATGAGGGGGGTGGCCTCTCTATTTATAGAACTTCTAGGCTTATCCATCTTATCTCTAAGATAGGATAAGAAATCCACTCTGACGAATCATATTCCATACCTTAACTCTTATCTGTACCATGTAAGCTTATCTTTTAAGATAAGATAAACCTTATCATTTTACATGGGTTCCACATTTTTAGACTTTTTACAAATAAAATACACAAAATATTTATGACCTCACTCCTTGTCCTTATTACCAATATAATATTTCTAATTCCTAATCATGTAGACCCTACTTCTAATCACCCAAACTTTGACATTTTAACATTACCGGACCACTTATGACAAATATTTAATTTTTACAACATTCCTATTGTACTTTGACTATTACCGTACTCCACATTATTGGCGGCACCGTACTGATGGTGCCGTTATCTTTTATCAAACGCTACTACTAATTATACTTAACAACATCCTATTCCTAATACATACATTAATGAAATAGAAATTACGGAGGAAAATTTTAGTGTCGACAGACCCAAATGGATATCATTAGATTGCACAATGAAAGCAAGGTTAGAAGGCTAAGGAATAACAAGAAGGCGAAGATAAGACCAAATAAGTAAATTGAGGAAACACTTTTTTTCTCCACCTTAGGAGTATGATGTAAGGGCATCCTTAAATACCTTCAACTAAAACAAATTTCCATGGTCACGATGATAAAGAGGTCAATTTAGGTATAGGGATTCAAGAAGGAGTAAGCCTAGGTGGTTTAGAGTTTGGAATTTCAAAAAGGGAGCTTTCCCTCCAAAACATGTAATTTAAAAATTCAAATTTGTAAGTGTGATTCCTACGTTTACTAGGTGAGTAAAATGGTTTAGGAAGTGGTGTAGACTTGCTAGAAGGGGCCATAAGTTATAAAAAATTAAAAATGATGTGTGAATCTATGTTTAGCCAAAATGGCAGTTACAGTAAGGAAGGGTAGTTAGATGATAAGTCATTATGGGATGTAAGAAGTTAGCTAGGATTTGAAAAAGGGAGTTACATGGATAAGGATTTAAATATGGGGGGAAATACATCAGTTGGGAAATTCAATCCTCGAGGAGGAGGATGAGAAGAAAATAAAATGAAAGATAAACTATGGAGTTTTTTTATGAAGCACAATTGTGCAAGCATTAAGGAAGCTTTTTTCGAGTTAAGTCTTGTATTTCTGAGTTTGAGTTGTGTGAACTATCTCGATGCCTGAGTTTAATGCATATGTGTATGGAAGTTTCATCATTTGGTTAGTGTAGAGAGTCTGAATGAGTTTTCTTAGGTTAGTATGTTGATACAATACTTTGTTTTAAGAATGCTCTGGATTCTTGTTTTTCATAAGAGTGAACATGACTATGACAATGTGGACAAAGGAAAAGGTTGAGTTGGTTTATTGATTTTTACTAGTCTTGAAGATATTTTTATAGTATAGTGGTGAAATCTTCGTAATAATCCCTTTTGCATGTTGATAACCACTATAAGGAACTGAGACTATGAAAAAATAGGAGGTGGTTGTGAAGTATTGGGATAAATACATTTTAGAGAGACCATACTTATTTCCATTGCTTTAGACTGGAAGGATATTTACATGGGAAGTGTATGAAGACCATCTTAGAAGGCTTTGGTGGTTAAATTCTAGAGTTACTCTCAAAGTGAAGAAGCAAAAGTCTGAGTGAAAAGGTTTATGACTGTAGTAAACTCTTGGAAAGAGGTATTGTGTAAGTTTTATGATTTATCCATCCAAAAAGGAGAATATTAGCAGATTTTACAACATGATTAGGAAGGGGGAATGACCTATTTTTCTCAAATGCACACGTGGAAAGCTTGCAAACCCTCATCTACAGGTTACACAGTAAAGATGAAGAGGAACTCATAATATTTTAATTGTTTAAATGAATGTATAAACCATACTAGTAACTTTATCTTGAATGAAAGTTCATTAAGACTCTACAGATATAATTTGGCACCTTGAGATCAAGTACAAAAAAGTTATAAGCAAATTTGATCTCCCAGGTTTCCAGGGGGTTTCTAAGGGACTAGCTAGGGTTTACTGTTAGAAGGCTCAAACAAATGAGTTTTACCTAGAATTTCTCAAGAAACCATACCAACATGTGCTAGAGAGGGATTTTGAAATAATATCCATAAACCTAGGGTGGCATTTCTTTACTTTCATGACAGTTGGGAGAAGACCACTCACACACAATTTAAGACCTAATTTTGAGGGGTCCTTTACAAAGGAACTGGGAGATATGTTCTGATTTAAATATTGAAACTTCCAGGTGAGATTAAAACTTAAAAAGGGTGATAACAAATATTTAGTTTTTGTCTTGTAATCCTTTGAATCAAATATTCTAATTGGATTTGTACTATCCCAACCTAGTGTTGAGCCTAATGAACCTAGAGTGACAATTTGAGATAGATAGAGTTAGTGGAAGAGTTAAGTCCTAAGATTTTGTATGTACCTTAAGGGTAATAAAGGAGAAATAATGGTGGTTACAAGGTGTTATATGTGTTTCTAAATAACCCTTGCTATGGATGGTGCAGAGTTACTTGTCTTAAGGGCATTTAGGAGCTAGTTAACCATGATTTGTTAAAGTTGATGTATGTTTATTTTGAGAGTCATTTTTGTGATGGATTAAGCTTGTTGGGAGTGTGTAACCAGGGTGAATGAGTGGAGATTCTACAAAGAGGCTTGAAGAGCAAAAATTGCATTTCTTAGACTAGGGTCTAGTCAAGAAGGACTAAGAACATATGGGGTAAAATAAAGAAGTGACTTCTTTCCTTGATGTTGAATCATATTGATGATTGAGTTACCTTTAATGTAGGTTTTAGATGAAGAGTAGGATGATGAGAGAGAAATTAGAGTGATTTTGTTTAGTTTTTACAAGTTTTGGCCTTTATAGACTTGATTAAGGATCCTTAGTGCAGAACTATGGTGAAGGTTTGTTGTTAGAATCATATTGAACTTGATGAATGGACTGATTGTGTAATTAGCTCTGCATCATTCCACCTCTACCGAATACCTCATACACCCTTAATTTTTTCCAACCTCTACATGTAAATGCTCATATTGATACAAAAATAAATCATCACTCATGTAGCTCACCTTGATAAAAAATAACCACTGCTCCCATGAACACTTCCATATCATTTGTATCATAATGTACAAATATTTCTATGTAACAAAATATTAATTAATTTTAATATGTCACATGAACACTCCCCAGGGTAGAGGATAAAAGGTAGATGGGAGACACATCAATCGTCTCTATGCAAATAAAGAATGGCCCAATAAAAGATCATTTTTATCTCTTTATTAGGGATATTCTAGACTATGATAAAGGGGGTCATGCTAATAATTCACACCTTACATTGTTAATTGATGGGAACACATAATTAGAAAGGTATTAGTACACATTTCATAAAAGGTACAAGGTCCTAAAGTGTAAACCTAGAATAGGGTCTAAATAGCTCATGATATTAAGGTTATAAACTAGATTTTAATCAAGTGGTAACAAGGTAATAGATCCAAGAGGTTGCAAAGCAAGAATGACAAATATTGAAATATGGCTCCAAGAATTTTCAAAGTAATAGTCCTAAGGATCAAGGGTCGTACAAGGTAAGAATCGATATATAAATAACACAATAGATAAATATATGCTAGCCTACCCTAATCTATACAAGACCACATAAAAAAGCATCCAAATATGAAATGAAAGAAAGTTTGAGTGAGGTTATAAATACTTTACCTTTTTGAAGACACCATTGGTACATTAACTTCCCCATGGTTAGTAACACCTGATGAGAGAGTTGATGTGGGAGACCAAAAATGAATAGAAGAAGACCTAAGAAAACATATATTTGAAGACTCCAATGAATTTAAAGGTTGGGTAGATCATGACAAGTGCAATTCCTATGCTTTAGGTTCCTAAATACATAGAGTTATAAAAGTGAACTCCAAACAAAACTAGCATGACCAAGTTCAATACATTCTAATTTTTAATGGAAAGTTGGTGAGAAATGAAAAACGGAATGAATGACATATAATGATTGGAATTAAATATCATATATTAGGTATAAATACCCTAAGGATATTTTTTAAAATTTATGCTAGCCGAGAGTATCGACCATGGTTTATTTCATCAAGTGTGACAGATTATAAATCTGACAACATCAACCATGGTAGATGTCATCGACTAGGATATCTACTTGCTAAATGACATCAACCATGGTCAATACCATCCAATAGAGAAATACGAGCATGTGGAGGTCATAGAAAAAATACAAGTTAGATGGAGGGAACTCAAAGGTGGTGAAAGGGGAAATTGATGAAGGTACAAGTGTGTTAAAATTAGGTGTGGGGATGATCACAAGAGGATGACAAGGTGATTTCATAAAGATTCTATAACTAAATATTGTAGTAAGTGTAAAATATAATCACTAGGGGTGTGACAACATGTGAAATTATGGTATAATCATACTACGCATCAAATATCTCTTAGAAGTTCCTTTATTGACCATCCCAATACAACCTGAAGGATGTATGCAAATTTTTTTATCGTTACTCCATGTTCCTATAAGTATCCCTAAGGACACCTCTCTAGGGAATATAATGTGCTAATGATGCCTATAAAGAAAACAAATTAGTAAAATTAAATATTAGGTGTATACATATAGCCCAACCGAAGATCATCACGTGTCACAAAAAGTGTACATGAGATGGTCTTTAGGAAAGTAATATGCAACATTGAAATCAAAATACTGATAAAGATGTGTAAAAAGGAAATAAATGAAAAAATCAACTCAAATATATCATACCTATCTGTATAGTTATCTTCTTGAGAGTGTGTACACATAGTGAATCGCTAGATTGTAGAAAGAGCTACTATGTAAACCCAAAAAAAATTGAAAATAAACACTGGAAGGCAACTTATATAAATAAGAAATGAGCCCTATGGTAAGGGGGAGATCATGGGAAGATGAGAGAGTGAATAAGTCACGAAGATGAGAAAAGGTGTAGGAAGACATAAACCAAAAATCATATAGGTATGGATTATGGGCATGAAAAATAGATGATTTTTGAATATTTTTAGAAAAATACATGGAGTATATTGTTGGATTTATTTTGAGAATATGATCATGATGTTTCTTATAGATTTTGAATTAAAGGTATGCTTAGAAATATATCATAGTTTGAGTATAATCCTAATTAATTTTAATTAGGTTCATGAATGATAATATACTATATAATCTTATAAATACACTCAAATTTATGTTACAGATCAAAGTACACAACACAATTATTACAATAGCAAACAAATGCATGTAAATAGAAGTGTAAACAAGAACAAAGAGGAAATTAACTTGTTGAGAATGTTGTTAGGGTGTGTCGATGAGTGATATGGAATAGGAAAAAAATATGAAAATAGTCAAATAATTTTTTTGGATCTAGAACTCCCTATGCAAGAATGTATAAAAAGGGCAGGACAGGATGGTACCATATAAACAAAACTACATGATTTTGTACCTATAGAAAATAGGGATCTTCAAGTGGTATTAATCATTATGTGTCATTTTTGTCACCTTTTATTATCTTAAAATTCACACAAAACCATTAATGTCCTACCTAAACATGCAAAAACAACCCTAACTATCATGTAACACTCTTAAGAAAACATTAGATCTAAAACTAAAGATACAAGATGTTTGAGGCAGAATGACCTCAGTGGTCACCATTTTTGTGATTCACTGAGAACTGCACTACATTTTAAACTCAATGCAGTTATATTAATTATTTGTGGTGATGTGCATATAATTAACCCTTGGTCTAGTTTAGACATTGTGCCTCAACACTTATAACAGGCTATGCTACTTATCCCAGTAGAAACCCTTGTGTGTAAATGAAAAAACTAAATTTATGCACTCTTATGATGTGTATGTAGTATTTAGATGTGTATATTGTTTCCTTAGCTTGGTATATAATATATAGATAGGTGCTTTCTATATAATAAATGCTTACATTCGATAGGTGACTCCCAGAAAATAAATGCTTACATTATACTTATATATATAAGAGTTGTTAACTTGAATTTTGAACCTTAGTGAAATGAAAGGATAGCCTAAAACATTGGAATGGTACCATAAAAGAGTAATGAACCAACTCAAAAGATAAAAATTAGAGAGAAACAAAGGATTATGGGACCGTACAACTAGAGACAGTATGATATGTACAGTCTTGACCCAACCATATAGTTTTAGACCAACATAGTATGGGAAATAGATAAAGAAGGAAATGGTTAGGGATCCATGTAACATGATGCAAAAATTAAGATGGAAGAGTCAAACATTGACACAAGACTAGCCAAATCAAGCAACAAAGGATAAAAGAAGAAGGTGTTATGCCACTGAGATTGAGCTTCAATGTTCATAACTCATGCATATACAAGCATGATAAAAGCTTGATGTAATAATGATTTTTTACATATTTTGGTGTCTACATTCCCCCCTTTATGATAGTGAATGGAATTTTCTAGTGTAAAGGATAAGAAAATTCATACTTAATATAATGTTGGAGAAAGAACAACTATAAATATGTTGATATAAAATCACCATGTGTGGAAAATAATGTGATCCATCAGATGACCCATGTAGAGACAAGGGAGAAGCATGTCATAGGTGTTAAGAAGATATATTATGATTATAAGAAGAAATGTTTGGAAACATGGAATTGTGCTTGACATGTTTTTAGAGTTGATGGGTGATCAAATCCTTATGAGGTTCTTGATTTTGTAATAATGTGGTAATTAGTTGTTCTGACACCAAGGGGTCACCCATTATAACGCTCCTAAAAAATGGGACTACACCATTATTGATGGATTTAGATCTTAGATATCTGGAAACCCCTATGAGTGAATGGGAAGAGACATCTCATTTCCCCCACTATGTTTTTCTATGGGTGTACCATTAGAAATTATAATATTGATGCTTTGGTAAGTTTAGAATATTTGATTTTTGCCCCTACATTTGTACCAAATATAGTGGAATTGTGTGTTTGTGACTATGCGCGTTCAACACATAGTGTAGTTTTATGGTCAGGAGCAACTGTAGGGTGATGGAGTTGAATTTAACTTTGTGACAATGAGAGATAATGACCTTGTAAATCCAACATTTCTTGATTCGTTTATAATGCATACAAAGGAATATGACCTTTTATGACTAATCCATTAGTTTTTTATTGATGATTTGAGAGAATAATAATTTATGACCATGTATGGTTCACTTATAAGATTTCCCTCCATTTTGGAAAAAGGGAGAGTGTGAAACATTGTTTCTTGAGGTGAAAGTGAGAAGATGAAACTATGTCAAAGATTGTGTTACTAATGAGAGAGAGATATGGGCATTGTGCTTGATATACTAAAAAGAGTGATTGGGATAAGACACTAAAGTAGCACTTTTGTGATTGAGATAGACAAATTCAAAATTATTGTAGAAAAATTATGCACAACCATAATGGGGTTTCCATATAGTGTAGTGATGTATTGTCATGGAAGGTGTCAGAAACATGATTGTGATGCCACAAACAACATGTAAATCTAGTGAGTAGGTCCCAAGATATGGATTACATAGTCATGAGGCTATGATTGGATTATTAGGGTAGGGAGTTAGTTAGGTTACCTAATGCCCCAAGTAATTATTGTTATAAATAGTAATACGGAAAAGTAAAAACCACTTTCATTATTTTGATTGTGATTGAGTGTGATAGGAGTTCTATGACTAAGTAGATGTCCTGGGTAAGAGAGACCATGTGATCATGAATTAAGATGGTGGGAGGTTCCATTCAAGCACATATGACCCATGAGTTTTTAAGTGTAATTAATGTTGATGTTTTAATGTGAAATTGTATAGGTTTTAATATTTTATAGTTTTTATAATTTTGTTCAATTTAACATAGATTGATGAAACTTAATTGAATGGTCTGGTTTTGGCATTAGGTTGAGACCATGTAGAAGTGTACGGTACTAACCATAAATTGTACAACCCCAAAAGAGTTGTAAATTCATATCCTGGGATGTAGTTTGAGAAGCCAAATGTCAAAAAATATTGATGTGGATATGGTTTGGATAATATGCTTCAAGTTGATTGATTTACGATGATGTTTTTCACTATTTACATGGACTAATACAATGTTTGGTTTATTTGTAGTTATAGAGATATGTCCATGCATAAGAGTTCTAGGGAGGGAAATATATGATGACATTACTTACATTGGTCCTGAATGATGTGGGCTACGAAATTTTTGATATGGACGTATTACGACATGTGGAAAGCTTAGGGGAATCACACCCAAATATACATTTGATCAAAATATTATGTGAGTGATGAAATGTAGATACATGTACATTTTGGTTCCCAATGGGTGAGATGATAGTGACATTGGAGGATGTGTAAAAAAATTTATAGCTATTGATTATAGATGAGAGGGTGTAGGTGTTTCCCCTAGACATGCCATACCATATGAGGCAAACATAGAATTGAGGTGGGTGTGGTGGTATTAGAAAGATCACAATTAGCTTGAATGTTGTGGTGACTTATGGTGTTCCTCAATTGTTGAAGTATATTTGTGTGTTATTGGCCTCATTCATAGTATTGGATGGTGGAGGCGTATCAATAACATATAAGATTTTGAATATTTTTTAGGTGATAGAGGAGCATGAGACCCAATATGCATGGGGTTGTTGTGGGTTAGCTCATTTATACAAGGAAATATATAGGTTCACATTGGATAACCATAGTCGAGGTGTAGAAGTGATTTTTTATTAGATATGTGGGACTATAATCACATTGTTATTGTGTAGTTGATAGGTGGGTCCTACCTAGACTAGATCCATCCATAGATTGTGGTGGTAATATGGGTGATGTTGGGGTGGTAAGGATTTAATACAATGTATATAGATCCATTTTGGATAGGTTAACACCACATGATGTCATTTGGAGGCCATACATGGATTTTAGAGGGTGGTCGAAGGATGTCGTGGAGATGTGGCATACCATGTGGTTAGAAGATCAATTTCCCCACCAAGGGGAATTATTTCAGTATGAGTGCATGAGGTGGCAGTTTGGCATCATGCAGGAGGTGCCTCCAGTACCATATCCATGGAGGAGTTCTACTCACATAGATTATATTAGAGATCTTGAAGCTTAGGGGAAGTTCACTCGATTGTGTTGATATTTAGAGTGGCTAAGGCATGGTTAAGTTAAAAATCAAGCCGAGGGAAATCCCGAACAGTTATTGAAAAACCACGAGAAATCGATTGGTCTTGGATTGAGTTGATTGTTGGGGGGACACATAACATTCTATCGACAATCTGAGGTATCAGTGATTTTGAGTGATGATAGTTAAGGTGAGGGAGGGTCTTGGTATGCCATGATCCCGTGAAGGTAATGTGATCCCAATTAGCTAAGGTATAAAGCACCCATGAGGACCTGAAAGTGAAAATAATTTGATTGGTTCAATCACAAACCACTCTAAATCTTAGGAAAAAGTAAGTGTCTAAAAGTTTAGTAACTAAGGTGAAACCTGAGATCTCGAGAATTAAAATCCTGAAATACTTGAGAACATATGGAGGACCTAAAACTAATGAAAAGTGAACACATGGCATAAAAGGTGGGTGGGAATGTGATCAAGGGAGATCAATCAGAACAAGGTAAATAGAAAAAGTGATCAAGAGGCTAAATTTGACGTCCCCATGGCCGTCATCTATACCAAATGACATGGGGATCTTTGAATGGTGATATATTTTGATTAGGACCACCAAATCACATAAATACCATTATAAATATATTGAGGGGTTGATCATGGTGGGAATAGTTTTTCATCTATTTAGGAAATTATTGTGGTAAAAAAATCAAGTTAAAATCCCCACATCCATTTTAAACTCAAGCTCTATGACAACATTCTGGACTAGGTTCAACTGCTTATACATTTTGATCCAAAGATCTTGTTTACCTGTATAATACACCATTGGAAATATCTTGATCAAGAATTTAATATGGGACTAGTATTACTAAGAATGGTGGAGATAATGAAGAGATCTTTATGACATAGTTTTAAGGTTATTTTAACTTGTTCTCTTGGTCAAATGATACCCAATCTAGTCATAAATGCTTTTTAAAACTTGAACAACCAACATGGATCTTTGTCTTGTATAGTCCCATTCATAGACGGTCTTATTTTTCATGATTCAAGAAACCCCTGGGACCCATGCTAGGACTACACACTAAATGCTAATTGGTCCTTTAGTGGTTAGAGGAGTAGGTGGTTTTATTCAATTCTAGGAATCTTCTAATCTTTTCCCTCATTCTTTTATATCTTCTATATATGTGTTTATATTAGCATGAGTGAAGGGTTATTTTTTACTAGTTTTATAGGATATAGTTTTGAGAACTAAAAATAATGCTTCCAGACCTCTATAACATAGTTTTGTGAAGTTTTTAGGCACTTTTTTGCTTGTGTGATTTTAGATGAGTAAGTTCTTGTAATAGTAATTTACACAGTATGATCTTTTTCCTTTGGATGCATAGTTTGTTTGGTGTGAATATATCAATAGTCCTTTTACATGATTTTAGTCTTATTTTAATCATTTGATTATAATTTCTTGTGTGCATTATTTAAAACTTCATATGATGGGTTATCTCTATGTCATCTTCTCAAGATCCAAATTAGTGACCTATTTAAGTTTAGTACATCACCTAGTTTTCATTCGGTATGTTATCTTTCTAAACCATGGTTCCTTGGAAATATTAGTTTAGAACTAGTTAGTAGTAGATCATATTGTTAGTTAGATTAGTTACAATTAATTGGAATAGAAGGAACTGAAAGTTTCCTATATGGAGATTAACCTTAAAGGATCCAATGTACCTACAACTTTTAAAATCACATAATGTTTCACCAAGGTGCTGATCTTAGCTTTAGTAAAGGGTGACAATAATAGGTAACAACTATTTTTTGGACACACCCTGGTGTAGACACATTTGAGTAATTTTCAACTCATTCTG
Organism: Taxus chinensis; assembly: GCA_019776745.2. Lineage (NCBI taxonomy): Eukaryota > Viridiplantae > Streptophyta > Pinopsida > Cupressales > Taxaceae > Taxus > Taxus chinensis. The sequence continues at coordinate 150,262,256 of CM034154.1, forward strand.
ATAAGTTTCACTAAGATTTGTGTGCATGTCTTTATGGAATCTCAACCTTTTGAGGTATTATTTTAACACATCTGATGACTCCCAAATCCAAAATCACTAGTTTCAAGTAGTCTGTTGGTTTTTTCACAAGAAGAATAAAAATAAGGCAAAGTTCAACTAGAGGATATCCCTTTTATACAATTGCAGCTCTCACCAAGGAGAAGACAAGGAAAATCCACTCAAAGAACTCCATCTCCTCCCAACAAGAGGTTTTTCCACTCCTCCTCCTGGTAGGATTTTATATTTTCCCCTTAAAAATTCAAGGCATGTCCCTTTCATCACTCTCTAAAGGAACTTACCTTTTATGACATTAAGAGGAGGTAGTCCCTTATCTTTGGTTACTTATAATGATATACTTGTTTCTACCTTAAAGAGAATTCCATTTTTCACTTGTAAAAAATTAAATACTCCTATAGAACACATCCAATATATTGCTAATGTTTGTTTAGTCCATTTTGTAACTAATAAATATGATGTAGTCCATTTTGGTAATTCACTCATGGGATGAGGTTTGGAGAAGCACATTGTACTGACAATTTAGAGGAAAAATCAAATAACATATATTTGTCAGATTAATTGATAACTATCAAGAGAGCTTCATATTGAGCTGATGATGCAAATTTGATTTCAGATTTCAGAGGACTTGGGATATGTATTCCAAATCTCTTGATAGCCAATATCCTCAAGGTGCATTTTAATACTTTTTAAGTGCTCTTAATTCTTACATTGACAGTAATAATTCAATCTATGGGAGTTGTAGCATTACCATGATGAATATGAAATTACCATCAAGGCTGAAAATTATCTAATTCAAGTTAGTAAAAATAGATCCTAGACCTTTTACACCTATCTTTTCTAGAGTTACTCTAGGCTGGTCAACCTTCTCTTGCTCCCATTCTTGAGCCAAAATATTCCTCATCTATCCATTTATATAATTCTCCCAACAAGCAAGATGATATTGATGATCTCAAAGCTCTAGTGAAGAGCATGTACAATATGGTAATATCCCTTGAGAAATAAAAATCTCAAGCCCCTAGATCTTACCAAAATTATAATCGGGGAAAACATTTAAATAAAAATTTTAATCAAGTTCATCAGAAGAGTAGATACGATTTTTCCAAATAAGGTTATCAACCTAATCAGGTTTTAAAGTTCCAATCCATAAATTTTCATTTAAAAGTGATCACTTCTAGAAAAAAACTTATCCTACTGACCAACACAAGAAAAGCTATTATTCGAGTCCAAAACAACATGGAACAAGAAGCTAAATGTTGTTTCCCTTATAATCAACCTCATAAATATTCTATTTTTACAATTTGTTTGTAAATACAAGCTTGAATGGTTCATGTATTTCTCAAACAAGAAGAAACAATATTGGAGGCTCCAAATACAAACATTGAGACATCGAAGGAAGATACTCCTAAATATAGTCTTATATTTTTTTATTCGTGATTATTTTTGTGCAGACAATTAGCCCATGGAAATCTTGAGTAGGACTCTAACTTATGTTCTGATAATATAAGGTAAAAGAAAAGGAAATTGGAAGTCATCCATTCATCTTCTTCAGTGAAAAATGGCCCCAATCCTAAAGGGAAAGAGCCTGTGGTGGATCCAAGTAAGGATTACAAATCTTATTTTTCCAATATATATGCTCATATTAAGGAATTTTTCTCTCAATCAAGAATACCCAATCAAACCATGGAGAAACAAAGGAAGATTCATGGTTTCCTTCAATGCACAAGGTTGCAAGTATTCCCTTGAATATTTTGGATAAAATTAAGAAGATAGATATGAATGTGTGTATGTGGAATGCCTTATCAATCCCTTCTCAAAGGGACCTATTGTGATATTCCTTTAAACAATATTTTCCATCAGCTGAATCAACAGTGTAAAAGCAAAGGTTTCCAACTAGTCTTATCCAACATAAGGAGGAGAAAGTAAGGTTGATAATCCACCTCATTTCCACCTATATTTGATTTGGAAGTTTTTTTGTACACAATTGTATGATAGACTCATGTTATAGCACTTCAGTAATGCTAAAAAGAAAGCAAATACATTAGGCATTAAGTACACTTTAGTTTCCAAAGGTGTGTTGTAGTTATATGACACCGTAGTTATCATGATAGGAGTTATCAAAGGGATTAAAATTTTAATCCTCATGCTTATCCTAACTTTAATAATGGTCAAGGCATATCAGTCATTGATCTACCTACTTTATTTTCTATTTACCTGTCAAGAGACTTCACAACTAAGGTTAGTGGTTACTTGTCCTTTGATTGGTCTCATACATTCCCAAAGAAAAGATATAACATAATATTTACCATAAAAGCTAAACATATATCATAATATCATGTGGAAAGATATGATCCCATTCCTATTAAATAAAATTCCATAATACAAGACAAGGAAGAAAGTGATTCAGATCCAATAGAGACATATAATTCACGCAATTCACTTCCTGATATCTTCCTAGATGAGTGGGCTAAATAACATTATGGTGTTGATCCTTGTGATGTTGTTGGAGAAACTAGTTTAGGTACCGATTGCATTAAATAAGATAACTCCTTCATACCTTCTTTATTCAAACAAGAATATGATTAAAATGTCTTGTTGAAAATGTTTTTTGATGGTTCAAGGAGCAGAAATGGAGTAGGAGTAGGTGTAATGCTGATCTCTCCAAATGGTAATAAGTTCATATTTACTCATAGATTACAATTTTTTTACATAAATAATCTTGCAAAATATGAGGCATTGATCCACTAATTGTTATTGGTTGAAAAAAGGTAAATTAATAAGTTACAAGTGTTTGGAGATATAAATTTAGTGAATCACCAAGTGAAAGGGAAGCATGTCACCAAGAATAAGCTCCTAAAAGCGTATAGGCATAGAAATTAGGATATCATGGGAATTTTTGATGTTATCAATCTAAAAGTGGTTCCAAGAAGAAAAACTTGAAGTTGATTATATGATCACAATTTTCTCCTCCTAAGGACCTCATTCAAGGTAATAGATAACATATTAAGATGGCGGTTGGACCATCCATTTATGATAACGAAATAAGCTAAAAAGTCTTTGAACGTGATAAGAAAATATTCCAATTAATCAAAATTGAGGTAAAAATATCATCAAAACTACAATTAAGGTTGCACAAAGGTTATGATGATCAAATTATTCAATTGAAGATGAACAAGTTGCCTAGAGGACTAGATACACTTGAACACATATCCAACATAGATTATAATTTTGAGGGGAGAATAAAAACATGATAGCAAAGGAAGAAGACTTCAAAAGGCCATCATTATGCAAGACAAAGAGTTGATGCGAGGAAAAGTATGTGGTAAAAGAGAGCAACAAGCTTTTATCTACTTATGTCAAAATTATAGTGATGTATTTTCATGGAGTTATGAATACATTAAGTGTTTTGACCCAAATATTATTAAACATGCTATATACCTTGATACCAATGCTAAACATATTAGGAAAAAGAAAAGACATGTAAATCCCAAGATAGAAGAAAGAGCTTTGCAAAGTCATAGAGGGTAGAATTATATTCCCTATTAAGTACTCCTCTGGGGTGGTAAATTTATTTCTTACAAGGAAAAAAATGGGGAAATTAGGCTATGTGTTGATTTTAGAGATTTGAATAGAGACTCATTAAAGGATCACTATCCATTACTCTTAATGGATTATATTTTACAAATAGTAGCAGAGGTTGAAAGGTTCTCACTTTTAGATGATTATTCTGGTTATAATTAGGTCTTGGTAAGAGAAGAAGATAGGTATACAAAAAATGTTACTAGTAAATGGGGAGCACATTCCTAACAAAAAATTCCTTTTGGTTTGTCTAATGTTTGTGCTACTTTACAGAGGGCCGTGGCTATTACTTTCAAGGGATTTATAAACAATTTTATTCTCATTTACTTGGATGATATCACCATTTTATCAAATGTGGGTGAATATCACATTAAGCATCTTGACAAAGTGTTTGGAAGGTGTAGAGATTTTGGGGTGTCACTCAATCCAAATTAATGCATTTTTAGTGTTCCTTAAGGTAATATTTTGGGTCATATACTCTTAAAAGAAGGAATTTCTATAGATTCAGAAAGGATCTTAGCTATTATATCTTTTTCATTATCATCTCATCAGAAGACACTGCAATATTTTCTTAGAAAGATTAATATTTTTAGGAAGTTCATTCCCAACTTTGTAGGAATAGTCAAGCATATTACCTTTATGCTTAAGAAAGATGTTGTTTTCAAGTGGATTGATGTAGGAGCATCAAACATGTAAATAACACATTTTTGGTTTGCAATAGTTCTAGGAGGTCATTTTTAGTGTTTTGGTATGCATCCCAAAAAATTTAGGTCCCTCCATCCGTGTAGTGAGGTCATTTTGGGTTTTCCCTAAAAAATGCACCATTTAAATATTTGAATTCCTAGCTTGAAATTGATAAGTGTAATGTTAAGTGTGAAATCATGTAATGAGGTAAAAGGCCACCAAATATCTTATGTGATGTAAATAAGGTGCTTCCACCCATCTTAGTAAGGTTTCATATGTTGAGGTCAATTTGTACCATGATTAGGTTACTTGAACTCGTTGTAACTACCTTATTTATGCCTATGAAAAGATCTATTTGAATGAAGGAGATAAGTTTGGATATATAGAAATATGATAGGGTTTTGTGAGTAAGTGTTAGAGAGCCATGAAGTCTCATGGTGTCTGTATGAGATCCTAAAAACCATTGTAATACATATATTGTTTCAATGAAGCTTTGAAATTCTTGTAAATATGAATGTTGTATGAAAGAATAGTTGTGCTCTTACAATTATTTTGATATGTATGGCTGGAAAATGCTCAATCATGAGTATTTTAGGATGATAGTATTGATAGAATGCCATGGTTGATTATTAGGGGATATATGGAGCATTTTTTCATATTTGTATGATATATATTGTGATTCTACAAGTTGTGAAGAGTGATCAATGTTATTATCTACAAGAAAGGCTTGGTGTGAAGTTAGAAAGGTTTGAGGAAAAATAAGGTATGCCCTTCTTGAAGAGGTAAGTGTTCTGAGTTAGTTTTATGACTGTTTTAGGTGGATTTATGATTGAAGAAGTATTAGAAGGAACTATGGAAAGTTAAGAACCTTTGAACCATTTGTAGACCCTACTCTAAAATACTGTTGAGGGATCTGTATGTATGTAAGTAATAAATCTAATAGTGATCTAACCAAGAAGAGTCAAATAATTGTAAAATTAATTAGCAAATTCCATCTAAGACTGGCAAAACAATATTTGGAAAGATATAACATAGTTACCATATATTGTTTCAATGAAGATTTGAAATTCTTATAAATATGATTGTTGCATGAAAGAATAGTTGTGTTCTTACAATTATTTTGATATGTATGGCTTAAAAATGCTCAATCATGAGTATTTTAGGATGATAGTATTAATAGAATGACATGGTTGATTATTAGGGGATATATGGAGCGTGTTTTCATATTTTTATGACATATATTGTGATTCTACAAGTTGTGGACAGCGATCAATGTTATTATCTACAAGAAAGGCTTGGTATGAAGTTAGAAAGGTTTGAGGAAAAATAAGGTATCCCCTTCTTGAAGAGGTAACTGTTTTGAGTTAGTTTTCTGACTATTTTAGGTGGATTTATGATTGAAGAAGTATTAGAAGGAACTCTGGAAAGTTAAGAACCTTTGAAAAATTTGTAGACCCTACTCTAAAAGACTATTGAGGGATATGTATGTATGTAAGTAATAAATCTAACAGTGATCTAACCAAGAAGAGTCTAAAAATTGTAAAATTAATTAACAAATTCCATCTAACTAGTAAAACAATATTTGGAAAGATATAGCATAGTTACCATGCTAAGTCAGATGTAAGGGCTTTAGAGAAGGTGAATAAGACCATGTAGAAGGAGTTTAATTCTTGAATAATTTATAGCATCAAGAAAATAAAAAGATATCTTGTATAGTTAGTCCCGGGTCTGTAAAACATTATCCTAGGGTTTGCAATAAATAAATGAACATAACTTGAGTTTTAACAAGAGGAAATAAACCAAAGTGGGTGATCAAGTGGAATGAGGTTAAATAAAGACGTGGATAAAATTTTAGGATGAATCGTAAGGTGTTTAGTGCGTAAATGTGGAAAAAATAGTCATATCTTGTCTCATTACTAGTCCGCAAGCCAATTTTGAGGGTAATTAATAAAAAACACTTGGTTTCTTGAAGGAGAACATGTATAGTAGAAGTCTTACAATGGTGAATAGATGTTAAAAGTTACATGAATGATAAAAAAAGTTCTTTGGACTTAGGAAAATAAGTTACTATATGACTATGTTTAAAGTACAAGTAATCTAAATACAAAGTAAGTGGGTGCAGTAGCATTATTTACTCACTTTCATGAAGTTTCCTAGTTTAGAACAAATTATACATTGAATAACAATCATATGAGGAATAATATAGCCTTATGGAGGAGTTTAGGAAGGCCAAAATGAAGATTCTCAATCTTAATACCTAATAATGACCTAATTGGAAGCATATGCATGATGAAATTGTGTAATTTGTCTAAAGAAACCATCTAAGAGTATTTTTCACCAATTATAAAAGAAAAATGGGCATTAAAAAAACATATTAGTTCATGGGGAAAATGTGTTTATGGGTTATTATCCTAAAAAGTCAGGGTATGAAGGGCTACCAAACAGAACAATCCTAATAGGTATAAAATGTAGTTTCTTTTGGATCCTCTTGTATTCCTATGGTAGAGGAAGGTCTATAAACATGATAACATCTTGTATAAAGGTAAATTGGATCTTGAAAGTATTTGAATAGGCCATAGTAGGTCAAAGAGTAGTTTTGGTATGAAGCAACTATAACAATGGTAAATTGTTCTTGAGGATAATAGAAACACCTTGTGAGTTAATAAATTTCTTATGATTAGTTGTGATATATTGAAGGGAAGAGATGAGGGAGTGAGTATTGAATGAATGGTAGGAGCTTCATTAAAAAGTTTCAAGGAGTCATTGTTTACAAGAATTGGTATTGTGAAACTTGTGAATATTTTGGATGGTTTGGCACATGACTTGAAGCTAACTTTTGTTTGTTAAGGTGATTTTGTTATGCTTTGCATCATGGAACAATGAAGGTAAGGATATATTTGATAGGATCAAGGAGGAAATTGATCAAAAATCCAATCTCATTAATCCAAATTTTGAAAAGGACTTCATTCTTTGTGCTTATGGAGCTAAAACTAGTGTTGCAATTGTGTTAACTTGGAAAATTGATGAAGGTTATGAGAAACTAGTGGATTTATGTAGCCAAACATTGAATTACTATGAGGTAAGGTATAACCATATGAATAATTTGTGTTTTCCATCATGATATCTTTCAAAACAACTAAGTACACACTTGCAAACAATCATATTAAGGTGTTGGTATCCCATTCTACTGTGAGAGATTTCATAATGAGAGTTGAGATAAGTGAAAAGAGGGATGGGCGGGAGGCCAAAATAAAGGAATATGATGTCACCACCAAATCTACCAAGCTGATTTTGAGTATATGTTTGTGTTAAAAACTCACTATAAATGTTGGTAAGAAGCAAAAGTCATCATATGTCTTACAGGAAGAGGAAGAACAATTAGCAACAAGTATGTGTAATAGAAATAGTTGAATAAATAACATGACTAGGTTCCTAACTACTAGTGAGTATCCTCGTGGATTAAAAAAAACAAAGAGGATACATTCCATATTGAAATCAATTCCTTATATTTTGATAAATGGTATTCTTTTGAATAGAAATCTAGATGGAGTACTGTTGAGATGTGTTTAAAAGGAACAAGTGGATAAATTTACTTCTGAATTCCATGATGGTTTCTTTAGCAGTCACTTTTCTCCAAAAGATACAAATATGAATTTTATGAGGGATGTTTAATTTTGGCCCACATTATTCATAGTTTCATGTAAATAAGTCAAGAAATGTAAAGAGTGTAATTTTTTCATCGATAAGAAGATGTTGACACCTCTCCCACTCTATCCAATCTAAGTAGACCAATCATTATCTCAATGGTGTCTTGAATTCATTGACATGGTGAATCCTACATCTAGTGATGGTCACAAGTGGGTCCTAATAGCAACTGATTACTTCACCAAATGGATAGAGGTTGTGACATTCAAGGAGGTAACTAAATTAGTTATATTATATTTCTTAGAATGTATTATAACAAGGTTTGGATTCCCTCAAACTATAATTTCTGAAAATGACCAAATATTTCATGGGATTTAATATCTCTAATTGGGATCTCATACATGGTGTCTATTTGAAAAATTTCTCCTACTATTACCCTCAAGATAATAGCCTTGTTGACTCTACCAATAATAACTTGATCAAGATAATGAAAAGGATAATGGAGATGAACTAGAGGTAGTGGCATACAAATATTAAGGATGATATTTAGGATGACACAAGCACACCTAAAACATCAATATGTAACTCTCTTTTTGTTCTTGTATAGGGTACAAGGCTAGACTTCTATTAAATGTTGAGTTTCCCTCATTAGAACTAGCCCACTAGTTGGAATTGGAAGGTGACGATGAGAGGGTAGTGAGGATGGTAGATTTTTATGAGTTATAAGAGTTAAGGAGATCAACCATAATAAATTTAGAAGTGTTTTTTCATGTAAATATGTAACATGAAAATTCCCGATTCATGCATCACAACGGACCCCAGTGTCGAAACTTTTGATCGTAGACCTCTCCGAACACTCTCCCAAGTTAAACCAATCCCTGCATCATTCATATTATTTCCTTCCAATGGCCCATAAGTGTGTGACATATTTCCCTATAGGTTATTTAGGAAGAAAAATAACATTCAAGTACTTTAGGAGCAATATCTCAAAAAGTGGGTTTTTAAGCAATCTTAGGAAGGACTATCATCAACCTTTTTAAGACATGTGCATAATCTCCAGACCTATTTCGAAGGCCCAAATTCATCATGGAGGTGTATTCAAGAGTCAGGATCACATTAAAACTGATTTAGGAAGATTCTAGAAAGATTCATATATTTAGGAGCTAGTTCATTGAAAGTGGGGTTTTAAGGCCGAAGGAGCTTGCATCGCGAAAGAGTACCTAAACTTCAAGAGGTTATTCTAGGAGATCCAGAATGACTTGTGACCAAATATATTAATGGAAGTAATTTTCAGTCCTATTCATGGTGGAAAAATCATAATTATCATTAACCCCATGAATTTTTCTAGGAAACTCATTATTTCCAACCACAATCGGCGGTCCCAAGAAAAATGAGGTTTTTGAAGGTGTTACAAGTTGAATAAATACATGAGACCCATTTAATCCTTCTCAAAATTATTTTTTCATGTAAATTCATATAAATAAGTGTGTAAAAATTCATATGGGAGCTCAAGTTATGGTCTTTTCAAGTTGTCTCTTAAGGTACGATGTTTCGTAGTTAGTGAATTTTTTCAAGGACACGTGGCAACATGAGGCTAAGGTACACTTTTGTGCCCCCATTGTAGCTTTACAAGGGGAAAATGGGGATAATAAATTATTCCCCTCCACCCTTAGGCTTCATGGTCACCCCATGTGACCCCGACAACTCATCTAAGCCCCTTTGACTAGTTTGACCAGCCCCCTCACCTACACTTGCATGTGTGAAAAGTGTCACTGTGAGGCTAAGGAACCCTTTTTTACACCAATTTTTACTTTCCAAGGGGAAAATGGGGATAAAAATTCACCCCACCACCTTTAGACTCCTTGGTCCCTGATACGACCCTTCCAATGCCTCTAAGTGTGTAGTCGTTATTTTACCCTCAATACCTCTTTCTAACCCCAAGCGCACCGACCTATCACCCAACATACATTGGGAACTCACCCAAGGTGTGTGTAGGAAATGAGACCCTCCTTTATGTGATATTTTAAAGAGAGTTATGCCATTAATGGAGGATTATTTGTAGAAACAGAAGTATATGCATTTACTTAAAATACAGAAGATATAACTAACAGATCTACACATCAATGCATCACAAAAGTTAAATAAACATTGAATGAAGAAATATGAACCAGATATGAGTCATGACAATCAAAATAACATGAGGTTTTACACCCATAAGCAAGATGTACAAAATAGCTCCATGTATATTGATTTAAAAGAGTTTCGGGTAGCCATACTACATTCAAAAGGGTCATCTCAGACCATATACATCAAGTGACAAAACTCCAACCCCTCCAAACACATCTAATAAAATATCCTAACTATGCTTTCCCCATTATAACCATTCTTACAGACCGCAATACCCATACATATGCTTAATGATACCCCTTACAACCCTCTAGCATCAAGAAATCTAAACCCTAGCATCATGAGCTCCAAACCCTTAACATTTCCTAACATTTCTATAGCACCTCGTTACCCTCCTTCTATTAGCACTCCCATACCTTCTAGCACCTTCACACTACCTTCCCCCTTCTCTCTTCACCCTTGTTTATGCCCCAAACACTTCTTTAAATAGGATCAATGTCCACCACCATGACTTCTCTCATGAGCAGATTGTGTGCCAAGTGTCAATGTGGTCCTCCATTGGTGAATGCTTATCCTCTTTGCAAAGCCTTCCACTAAATGTAATGATGCCTCTGGGAATATTACCTACATGGAATATCCTTCTCTTGGCCTCCAAGGTTCCAGGATGGCACCTTATCCACTTATCATGCCTAGTCGGGTCCTCACACTTTTCCTCAAGTGACTCCATGATGACAAATATGGCTAAGTCCTTTAAACCCTTGTTCTGCCTCCCCTGTGCGCCCTAGTTTCACTTAAACCATTTTCCAACACACTTTTCCCTTAGCTCCTTTCTATTCACCGATCCTGTGCATATGCCTCTTGGTACTTAGCCAATATTTAGGGTCCAAAAAAGTGCTTATTTCCAGCCCCCTCCTCCATTCCTCTCATCAAATGCATGTGTCACACTTGGCAAGATAGGGATAAGGAACATTTTTTGCACCTATTTTCCCAAACAAAGGGGAAAATATGGACAAAAAAATGCACCGCACATCTTCTTCAAGGTTTCAAAAGATATATATACCAGAAGATAACCATTTTATTCAGTATCCCCCACATTCCTTCGCTTGCACTTGGATCTTTGGAATTTTTTTTCCAAAATTCCTTCACCATTTTTTTTCTCATTATCCTTTATTCAACCATCTCACTTGGATCTCATTACCATTATTTTTCAATAAAAACTAGAAAACCCATGCTTAAAACTTCATTTTTATCCAGAATGAAGAGGTGGACATAAGAGTGAAAAAATGCAATATTTAAAAAACTAGTGCACAGATCGAAACAAAACTTGTTGCATTCTTCTCTATTCTTAGAGGCTGAAAACACCTAAGTGCCAGATTTTACATGCAAGATCAAAGATTTTTTGTGGAAATCAAATCCCAAATTCCCTGAATAAAAACTTTGAAAATTAATATCTCTTATGAAACCGGTTTGATCTAAAACTTCAGAGGTGCAATAAGAAATAAAAACCCATATCAAAAAAACCACTTTTGTCGAAATCCGACACCCAGAAACCCAATTTCTAAAAATAGTAAGCGTTCTACATAGGAACTTACTATTTTTAGTAAGTCTTCACAAAAGGCAATTTTGGTGGATGCAATGTGCACATAGGTTATCTAGAAGGACAAGTTGAGTGATCAGAGTTGAAAAAGGGTGGAAATTTTCATTTACTAAAAATAGTAAATCCCCTTTTTAGGTGTGAGGAAGTGTTTTAGAGGCCATGTAATTCAAGTTCACAGGTTGTTCTAGTGTCTCATTCCACATGTGTAATCAGTCACAAAGAAATGGTGGTGTTCCATGGTTTAGAACAATCATTTCATATTATGGAATGAGGCATCCTTCATTATTTCAATGATGTAATCATCACTTGTGCGAGAAGGTGCATCATTCCATGGAACAATCTTTGCCAAAAACACATGACCATGTCACAAAGGATCATCACGAGAATTTCCTGCAAGTCATCTGGGATCAACATCAAAACTCTCAACAATGTTTTTAAAAACACTTTATATGGTCTAGGTTGTATGTGCATCAGGTACTAGGAAAGGATTGTGGTCATCATTGGTTGGGACAAAGTGTTTAAAATGCATTTCATCAAAAAATTCCAAGAAGTGTATCAGTGTCACCATGTAGCAGAAGTAATTGGGGGTTGGTTTCCATCCTACACTACTTCAGAGTGGACCTCCATTAAAAATGCCCATGTTCATGTAGGTAAGCATTCAAAAATGTTTCTAAACACTCAGATCGAGGTGTTCATGCATCATTCAAAGGAGGTTTCTCACAGTATCATCACATGAGAGCATTTCATCATATTAGTTAATCGACAGAGGTAATGTATTCATCGACATTCCTTCTTAGTTCTCTCTCTTCTCTCCCCCACTTTATCTCCCCTCCATGTTCTAATTCTCCATTGGGGATGAACTATTTTAATGCCTTTATTTTAATTAAAAAGTGACTTTATGATTATAATGTAATAAGTTACCCTTATTTTACAAAATGGGACTTAATATTTTCCTAAGAATGGAAAAATTCATAGGTTGTGCAAATGCATATGAAAAGCCATGTGGGGGTAGACAAAGAGTCTCTTCTCTTTCTATAAATTGTAAAGGAATCCCTTTTCCAAGGGGGCTATCAATTCATGAGAGCACATTCCTTATGAAGAACCAAAAAGATAACTCTACCTCCATTTTCTCATCTCCATGTTATTATCACTCTCACTATTGTATAATTTTGCTATAACATCAATGAAGAAATAAGGAGTTTGTTTCCTTTTTTATGAGAAGATTTGTGATACTTTGTGCTCAAAATCTTAACTTGTCTTGTTTCCCTTTAAAAAATTGTGTTTCTTCTAATTTATGTGAGTTGGAATTTTTTAGTTAATGGTTGTAGGAATCTTATTTTATACCTACAATGTTAATTCCTCTCCATTTTTATCTCTCCCTTTCCCAATCTCCTAGCAAAGTCCTCACTTGAAAGCAATTGCAAGCTTTTTCCGTAGGGCTAGTGGAGTGCCCCTGTTGGATCCCTAGTCATAAGGCCACCACAAAAGCTAATTTCACATGCACATAATTATATGGAGCTGTACCATTCAAATAGAGGGACTTATATTCCTAGAGCATTGGAAATATATCCACCAATTTTTCCACCTAACAAATTTTCTCACTAACAAAGAGCATTAAAAGCTAACAAAGAGATGGTTTGATTGGAAGGATAGAGAGCATAAATTTAGAGAAGGAGATCTTGTTTTAAAATGGGATATATATAGAGCCAAAACATGAAGATATTCTAAATTTGATGCTCAATAGAGTGGGCCATACATAATTATTACTTGTAAGCAAGATAATTCATTTGAACTATCTAATATCAATGGGGAGGTACTCCAAATCATAGTTAAGGGGGTTTGTCTTAAACCTTCTTATTGAGAGAATCATGATTCACCTTATACATAGTAGTTTTAGTTCCTCTCTTGATTTTTTCGAAGTTTATTGTTAGAGGGTTCCTTATTTTTTCCTTGTTTTATAATCATTGATTGAGTTTCCCTCCATCAATATTTTGTGGTGAACTTCCTTGAATAAGTGTTGGGTTGCACAAGTTGTTGGCACCTTTTATTGTTCCCACATGTTAAATGGGCCATAAACATGAAGATAATGAGGCTTTGAACCGAAGGATGAAAAATTTGGATACAAGAATGTAGAAAATCATATTTTTATCCTTTTGAGATTGCATAATGATCAATTTATTTAGTTGAATTGAGAGATCAAAGATAATATTTCCTTGTCAAGAAGAAAGTATAGGAATAGAAGTTGTTTGAACTTGCCAAAATCTTCAACAACTTCATATTTTCCTTAAATTAAGAAATTATAACACATGTTTGTTTTTTATTCAACTAAAATAAATAAGTATTTGAAGATCTTCCCCATGTGTGAAATAAGACATATTAGACTCAAAGAAAAATGACATGCAAGTAAATTTTTTAACAAAAGTGTGGGTAATTTTTTCCGGTCTTAAAGAAAATTTTCAGGTTATACACTTGACTCCATGCCCAATGGATATCATAGTCCACTAATTATTTTATCCAACAGGAATATATCCCGTTTGAGTCACCAAAATATTTCCAAAAATGATCTCACACTTTGTTTTTGGGTAGCTTGTTGTAAATCACAAACTTGAAGGTTTATGATCAAGAATACTATACATTTTGGGCACCTATGTACCTTAAAAGTTATCAAAATACCTTACACTAATCAGATCCAAGTGTTCACAGTTGAAAATAGTCAAAAAATAATCAAAATATCATGTTTCAAGATCAGAATAAGTGGTGATGTTCATTCCTATGTAATCCCTTCACTATTAAGAATGTCATATTAAATTGGGTCATAGAGGGACACGTGGTGATCATTGTCCATTTGGTCACTTGGGGATTAATCCCATATGAATAAGGATTTAGATTAGATCCCATTTATAAATAGTGGTGTTCACATATTCAAATGGATCCAAGGCTCCATGATCTATTTTTTCTCAAGCTTGAGGCTAGTTCACTTAGTTGTGTTGATATCTCGAGTGGTTAAGGCATGAATGAGTTGATGACCAAGTCGTGGAAAAGTATGAAGAATATTGAAAAACCATGAAAACAAGTACAATCCCAAGTTATGTTGATATGATTTGTTCATATGGGGGACACGTGGAATTCTATCACTAACATGAGGTGTTAGGGATTCTGAGTGATGATAATTAAGGTGGGGGTCCTTATATATTTAGATCCCAACATCCCATGAAGCTAAACTGGTCCTAATTAGATAAGGCATAAAACAACCCTGAGGTATTGAAAGTGAAAAGGAACATGATTGGTCTATATGGACCAATCACGGGCTACTATAAGTCTTAGGAAACAACGAACAAACAAAAGTTTGGTAACCAAGGTGAAACATGATATCCTGAGACCTAAAAGCCCAAAATCTGCAAGAACCTATGGAGGACCAAAACCTAATAAAAAGAGGACACGTGACATGAAAGGTGGGTGAGAATGTGATCAAGGGTAGTGATCAATTAGAATGAGGCATGTAGAAAAAGTGATCAATTGACTAAATTTTACGCCCTCGTGATCGTCATTTATACCAAACGACATGAGGATCTTTAAATGGTCATATATTTTGATCAAGACCACCAAATCATGAAAAATTAGTACCATTAGAAATATATCGAGTGATATATCATGATGATAATGTGTGTGGATTCCTTTATGTATATTTTTCATTGAATAATTAAGTTAAAATGCCCACATCCTTTTTGAACTCAAGCTCTGCGACCACATTTTTGACTAGTTTCAAATTCTTATATATTTTTATCCAAAGATCATGTTCACCTGCACAATACACCATTTGAAATATATTAATCAAGAATTTAATTGAGGACCATTCTCACCAATAATGGTGGATAAAATGAATACTTCTTGTGATTGATTTTGAAGGTGATTTTAACTTGTTCTCTCAGTCAAATGGTGCCCAAATCAGTCGTAAATGCTTTGAAAATTCCCAATAAGCAACACGGATATTTTTCTTGTGTAGCCTCATTCATAGATGATATGATTTTTAATTATTTGAGAAAACCTTAGAACCCATGTTGGGCATGTACACTAAATTTTTATTGGTCCTTTGGTGGTTTGCGGAGTAGGTGATTTTCATCAATTATGGGCATCTTCTGATCTTTATGTATTTCTTTTCTATCTTATATATAATTTTTTTTATGAGCATAGGTAAAGGGTTATTTCCTACTAATTTTATGATCTCTAATCTTTTGAGCACTAAAACTAATGCTTACACACCTCTGTAACACTATTTTGTGAAGTTTTTTGGCACCTTTTTCCTTGTGGGATTGTGAATGAGTAATTTCTTCATAGTCAGTGTAAGTGTAATATATTTCCTTTCAATATACAGTTGTTCAATGTGAATATCTTAGTCCTCTTGTATAATTTTAGTCTTATTTTGATCATCTCACTCTAAGTTCTTATGTGTATTCTTTGAAACTTCAAATGTTGGGTTATATTTGAATCTTTTCAAGCCATATTAGTAACATATTTTAGTTTGGTACATCACCTAGTTTTCATTCAGTATTTTATCTTTTTGAACATTGGTTCCTTAAAGATATTAGTTTAGAACTAGATAGTAGTAGATCATAGTGTTGGTTATGTTAATTGTAGTAAAATTGAGTATAAGGAACCTAAATTTCCTCTAGAGATTGACTTTGAAGGATCCATTGTCCACAATTTGAAGGTCACTCAATGTTTCACTGAGGTGTTGAGCCTAAATTTAGCAGATGGTACAATCTCTAGTGATAAAAAATTATATTCTTATGAAAGAAGGAAGTATGATCCTCAAATATGACATGATGTAGTTGGTGAAAGGGAAGTGGTCATAAGATATGTAGATAGGGAGTGTGCAATATGTTTAATTAAAACACTGTGATGGCAAATTCATGTGATATTAGCTATAAGTAGTTAATCTAGCGATAAAAAATGCATTTGATGAAAATTAAACATGAAGCTAAAAACTAGACATTTCATCAATGGTGTCATGGAAGCTATACGAGTCATGTGTGTAACTTTTAGTACAAAATTTTGTTTCATGACAATTCATTTTGATGTGGGTTATAACGGGTCCTATGGAGTAATAAATTCATCATGATAAACCTTACTTGATGTATCATTGGAATAATGTTTGGTGAGAGTAATATTGTTGCAAGGAAATGTCCTGGAGGAGGTGAATTAGATCTACCAGAATGACATATCTCAAAAGTGATAATACCTTTGTCCCAAAACAACTTAAGTTTTTAATCCAATATATAATAAAAATAATTGTTATAGCGTCCATTAATATAATATAAATTTCAAAATTCCTTCCCTTTGATCATTAAAGATGGTGGGGAGGAGGATGGTCATTATATGGAAACTAAATTAACTCCTTATTGATTAGTGTAATTAGGATGTCGTGTGACCAATTAATATATTTTTCAAAATAGATTGGCTTACACTTAGGCATTTGAGGATTCTTTTGGATAAATTTTGGTTTAGGCTTGAGATTATAAAAAGTATTACCATGGTGTAGGACCTTATTGAAGTCTTATTAGGTATCAATTCTTGTTGTGCACCATAGTCATGTATAATAGAATCAATTGTAGTATTCTCATTCAGAGGCTTAGGTTGGTGTGGGAGTTAAATCTCTCGCTCTAGATAAATAACACATAGACAAAACTTGGTAAATGAATCATATGTGTTGTAAAGTAATTGTTCCTTAAAAGGCCATAAAAGGCTTCAATATATATATATTGCATCTCTAATTCAATGGGTTGATATAATAATAAGTGAATTTTTGCTTTGTAATATAAAATATAGTAAGATACAGGTTCAATATCACATTAATATAAAGAGGGTAAATGTTCATATGTACCCCTAGGGTCTTTATTATATCTATAGTGGGATAGGAAAGCATATTGAATTTATAAAAAGGTACTGAGAGATCCATTAGGGAGGTCTGTAAAAAAATACATAACATCATCTAGGAAACTCTTAGGAAAAGATTTGAAAAGCAACCTATCATTGTGATATGAAACCATAAGTTTCCTATAATGCTTAAGATGTAGATAAGGATCTAAGGTACCACCAAACAATTTGAAAGAAGGCATGAAAAAATTCTTAGGGAATTGTGATTGGAATATTTTAAGCCAAATATGATTGCCATAAATAGCATTGGAGTCGATGCTAGCATAATACTATTTTCTCTCTAGGGTCAAAGTATTTACTTTATGTTGAAAATATCCTACTACATGAATAAGATAGAGGACCTATTAAGGAGGTATGACATAGACATCTATAGGACCATTTAAGGTTTGTACCTTACCAAAAATAGTGGCCATATGAATGTTATTTCGTTGAAAGATAATATTAGGTGAGGTGTCATTAGGCAGAATTTTGGTTTCTATTGGCTTGGCTGCACATTTAGGTTTTAAAGGAGCATTACTATTATCCACAAGAAAATCATTCACAATAGGAGGGGAAACTAGACTATGTGTATCATTTACAACTAGAGGAGAATCAACATGTTTGTTTTTGCTAAGAGAAATAGAAAAAATATCATCATTATGTAATTATCATCTACAAATGGTGGAGGATGAGTAATAATGAAATAATTACATTTTCTTTCAAGAGGAGAAGTATAAACACAAGTTGCATCAATCATAGTATGAACAAGAGGAATGGAATCATTTGTATTATTATTGAATTTAATAGTACTAGTAAAAACATGAATGATGCAAACAAGATAATTTATTTAAAATTCAATGGGAAGATAAGGAACACAAGTAGAATCATGCACATGCAAAATAGAAATGTTACACTCAAGGTCATTAGTTTTGCATTCAATAGGAGTGAGACACACACAATTGTGTTCATTCATATCATGTGTAAGGAGATAAAAATCGTCATTAATGTCCTCAATTGGTAACTAACTATGAAAGGAGGCTAACTCATCATCAAAAATATAAGACTCATCATTGATTAGTGTAAGAATGGAAGGAATGTCTTCCTCATGAAATATAGAAACAATCTCATCATCACTATAATATATATGATCTTTGGATGTAAGAGGGACATATGTGGGTGGAGGGGAAGGTGGTTTTTCGCCATCACTATCCCAACCAACTACATTACCCTCACAACTAGGAATTCTATCACCATTAGTAGTGGGAGTGGGACAAAAATGCCATGGTCTCAACTATGGATTTGGATTATTTAGGATTAGTGGGAGGAAGAGTGCTATGTGTTGGAGTAAATTGACAAGATTTATCTCAAAATACAATACTATTAGATTTTTTTATCATAATTGTATACTATATATCCATATCATCATATGAAGAGGGAATTATATGTCTTGCATTTACATAAGTGGTATGGACCTGGTTAGAGGGATGGTATCCACTAAATTCCCACAAGGAATGAATGCAAGCCATAATCACACTAATAATAATGAAGACACTTAGAAAAACTACACATAGGCCCTCAGTTAGTTATAGGGTTTAGAAAACAACATGCCTAATGAAAAGGAATAAGAAATATACTAGATTAGGTGAAGGGTTCGATAAAATACGCGTTCATTAAAAATGCATCATCTTAATTAGATTTTTGAGTGATACTAAAATAAATAAGATTATAAATACACTTAGATTTATGATATAGATAAGATAAAGGAACTATACAACATGACACTTACAATAGCTAACAAATACATGAAATTAGAAGTGTAAACATGATAGAAAATGATACTTACTTAGATAAAAAAATTATTAAGGTGTGTAGATGAGTGATATGGAACATGAACAAAATTTATAACTGGTCAAATCAGATGTTGTAGATTTGGAATTCCCCATGCAAGATTGTAGAAAAAGGGAAATACTGGATGGTATAGTATATAAAAAATTACACGATTTTGCACCTGTAGAAAATAAGGATTTACAACTAGTAGTGATCACTATGTGTCACTCTTTGGTGTCTTCAACTTTGCAAAAAAATTCTTATTGCACTTGAACCTACAAAATAAATTCTATCTATCCTGTAACACACTCAAGAAATCGTTAGATATAAATATAAAGATGTAAGATGATTGAGTTAGACTGACCTCAACGGTCACCTAATTTTTGAGTCACTAAGCACTACACTACATTTTAAAGTCAATGTAGTTCTCCTAGTGGTTCGTATTGATGTGCATGAAACTAAATCTTGACCTAGTTTGGCCCTTGTATCTCACCACAGATAGCGGGATATGCTACTTAATCCTAATAGAAAACCTTGTGTGCAAATGACATATTCAAAATTATGCCCTCTTACGATGTGTATTTAGTATGCAAATGTGTCTCTTTCTTCCTTATCTTAGTATATGGTAGATATACACGTGCTTGTTTGATAATAAATGATTACATTATGGTTGTATATATAGGAGTTCTTAACTTGAATTTAAAACATTAGTGGTGGGAAAGGTTGACCCAGAACATAAGAAAGGCATCATCAAATAGTAATGAACTAACTTAAAATATAAAAATCAGAGAGAAACAAAGGGGTTCGAGACCATAAAAAATAGGGGCAGGATCATATATACAGTATTGACCCAACTATATAGTTTTGGACTAACATAATATGGGATAGAAATGAAGAAATACATGGTTAGGGAGTTATGTAACTTGACACAAAATCATGATGGAAGAGTAAACCATTGATACAATATTAGTCAAACCAAACAAAAAAATATGGAATAAGAAGGGGTTATGCCACTAAGATCAAAATTTAAGGTATAGAACTCATGCATATGAAAATGTGATAAATTCATGACGTGATAATGATTTTGTGTCTATATTTTACCCCTTTATGATAGTGAATGAAATTTACTATTGTAAAGGATAATATAATTCATACCCAAGTGAGTGATAGAAAAATAAAAATTACAAGCATGTTGAGAGAAAATCACCATGCATGGAGAAAAATGTGAGTCATTGGCTAACCCACATGGAGAAAAGGGAGAAATGTTTCAGGGGGTGATCAAATCCCCAATAAGGTGCTTGATTTTGTAAAAAAGTTTGAATCGGGTATCTCGACACTAAGGGGGGATTTTTGGTCTCACACTATAATGTTTCCCAATAACGGGACAACATTGTTGCAGATGGATCTAGGTATCATATATCTGAAAACCCCTATAAGGTGAAAGGGAAGAAATGTATCACTTCCCCCATTGTGTGTTTATATGGGTGCATTATTAGAAATTGTAGTGTTAGTGCTTTGGTGAGTTTGGAATACTTGGTTTTTACCCCTATATTATACTAAATACAACAAAATTCCATGTTCATTACTATGCATGTCTACTTGTAGTAAAATTTTATGCTTAAGCATGTATACAGGGTGATGATGGAGTTAGATTGAATTGTGTGTCAATGAGAGAAAGTGCCCTTACATAGAAAACCTTGCTTAATTCATGTGTGATGTGTACAAAGGAAGATGGTCTTGGATGACCAATCCATTGGATTTTGATTGTTGATTTGGGAGAGTAAGAGTATTTTAGGGTTGGCCTATAGAGTTCCTCCCTTTCATTGAAGGGGAGAGTGTGAAATAACATTTTTTAAGGTGAAACTATGTCAGAGATTGTATTACTGAGGAGAGAGAGATCTAGGCAATTTGATTTAATATATTGAATATAGCAATTGATAGAAGACAATGACGTAGTGCATGAATGAGATAAGCATATTATAAATTATTGGATAAAACTTGTGCACAACTATGAGGGGTATTCCAATAATGTAGTGATGTATTATTGTTGAAGGTGTCAGAAACGTGATTGAGATTCCACAAACGATGTGTAAATATGATTAGCAACACCCAAGATATAGATCAAATAATCATGTGGTTATGATTAGATTATCATGGTAGGTAGTAATTTAGGCTACCTAATGCCCCAGATAATTGTTGCTATAAATTGTATAGTGGAAAAGAAAAAAGTAATTTCCATTATTTTGATTTTGATTGAGTGTGATAGGAGTTCTCTTATTGAGAAGATATCGTGAATAAGAGAGTCCATGAGATCATGATGTAAGAGGGTGGAACATGTCATTCAAGCACAAATGACCCATGAGTCGGTAAGTGTAATTAATGCTAGTATTTTTATATGAAATTGTATAGATTTTCACATTTTTTGTAAATTTGTTCAATTTAACATAGATTGATGAAACAAGATTAAATGGTATTTTTTTGGTTTAGGGGCTAGACTGCGAAGAACTATAGTACCTACCATAGTCTCCACTAAGAGACACACTTTCCTGATCTGAGATGGATTTTGAGAAGATAAATGCCAAAATATGTTGATGTCGATGTGGTTTGGATAATGTGCTTAGAGTTTTTTGATGTATGATGATGTTTTTTGCTATTTACATGGACTAATACAATGTTTGGTTTGTATGTGGTTGTAGAGAGATGTCCATGCACAAGAGTTTTTTGGAGGGTGATATATGATGACATTTCTTGCACTGGGCTTGGATAATGTAGGTTGGGACATTTTGGATAGGGAAATATTATGACATGTAGATAGATTGGGGGAATTTCCCCCACATATGTATGTGATCATTACATTGTGTGAGTGATGGAATACATATACGTGTACATTTTGGCTCCTAATGGGGAATTTAATAATGATATTGGAGGATGTGTATTGGATTTTATGGCTACTAATAGTAGGTGAGAGGGTGCAAGTGCTTCCCCTAGACATGCCATACCATATGAGGCAGACACAAAGATTTTGGGTGGGTTGTGGTGGTATTGGAAAGCTCATGATTAGGTTGAGTGTTATGGTAACTTATGGTGTTCCTTGATTACAAAAGTATATTTGTGTGTTATTTCCCTTATTCATAGTATTAGATGGTAGAGGGGCATCAATATCATATAGGATGTGGTAGATTTGTCAAGAGATAGAGGAGCATGACAATTGTTAACTTTAAATCTACCTTAAAAAGCCGATGTTAAAGTCAATCAATATTTCTCACAGAAGTGTTTAATTTTTTTTTGAAATCCTCCGAATTCTACAAATCCAAAATTTTAGACTTCAGATTTCGGGGCTTTTCCCTTTCAAAGATTAAATGACAAAGAATCAAAATTTTTAATTCAGAATTCCGAACTTCGAAAACCTGAAAGTCTAAAATTTTGGACTTTCAGACTTTCAAAATTTGGAGATCTCCTTTGGTGTTTTGAATATTTGCTAACTTGGAGTCCCGAAGTCTGAAACTCCGAAGTTCTAAAATTTCATAAATTTGAGACTTTCAGGTTTCTGAACTTTCCCAGATCTTATTTTTTTGAAAAATATTGCTTTCATAGTTCCGAAAGTCTGAAACTTGAAAGTACTGAAGTTCCAAAATTTTGGAACTTCATACTTTTGGGTTTTGAAACTTTCTCAGCCACTTTTTCACTATTTTCACCTCCTAATTTATGAAGTCTGAAACTTTGAAGTTCTAAAATTTCATAATTTTGGACTTTCGAAGTTCTTTGTGCATTTAATTCTCACCAACTTTTGTATGTGTCAAATTTTGGACATTAATGTCAGGTTTTTCCATTCAAACTCGTGATTTTACCTGTCAGTGTCACCTAACATTTTGCTCTAACGATCTGATTTTTTTACTGTATCTTGTACTTTCACGGCATCATTTTCAAGTATTTTCTTTAGATTATTTATTTCTGGTTTAAGATCTTCTTGGTTTGTTTTTCCTTGTTCATTTTCTTTGTTCTTCCTTTTTCTATTTTGGAGATGAAACCCTCATTGCCCACCATGTTTCTCTTTGGAGGTGTTTGTTACTTCAACAGTTACAAATTCCAACTTCTTATATGAATCCATCACAAATTTCATCATAATTCTCAAGATCCTCCCGAAGCATTCGATTTTCTTTTCGTACCTGAGTCATTATTTTTGGAACTTCTCACTTTTCAGAGTTTAGAGGTTAGTGATTTCAGAAGTTTCTATGTTGGGGTTACAGAAATCTGTTGTTTCAGAGTTCAGAGCTTTTCTATTTCAGAGCTTTTCCATTTTGGGTTTCAGAACTTTTCCATTTTGGAAATATTCTCTTTCAAAAATTTTCAAGGTTTCAAAACTTTTATTTGAGAATTTTGGAGTTTTTCATTTCGGAGTTTTGGAACTCATGAGCTAAATTATTTTTATAATTTTGGATTTTTAAAGGCCTCCGAATTCCGGAAATAAAAAAATTAATGTCAAGTTCTGTAGCCAAAGGCAAGAAAAAGATGAAGTATACATTCCTCAGAGTTGCTCCTCACTCTTGTATGTCCTCATAATTGGGGAATATAGGAGACACTGATCTCAGGCAGATTAATTTTCTAGACTTCTAGGCAAGGGTGAAAGCCCCAAACAAGAAATCCTGGATGCAAGCCATATATGACAGTGGACTTGTTTTTTTTGTGGGCATTGTTGTCTATATATATGGCATTGCCCTGAGTTCATCTTAGCCACAAGGACTCACTTTGATGAAGAATCCAAGACAATAAAGGATGCTGATGGCAAGATTGCAATTCGTTTTGACCTAGATTTCTTTGAGGATTTTTTTAAACTCCCAAACGTCAAATATTATACAACAATTTCATCAGAATTGTTAGTAGAGCATTGGTACAAAGATTCTAAGTTATGCACAAAGGTCATGTTGAAGAGCTATCTAGCCAAGAGTGTCACCAAATTTCCCAAGACCATGTATTGATCAGACTTCATCCAAGAAGTCAATGGCATTATTGTGTTACTTAGTAGGGTTTAGGCCTTGCTACTGCAAAGGAATTTTAGGAATGGATGTTCTTGTATATTGCTACCATCAATAAAAATAAGGAATTTATTAGATGGGGGGAGCATATCAATAGCTCCATCTACTTTTAGTTAAGCAAGGTGTTGTCCTCTAAGAGTTTCTACATGACCTCTTTCTTGGTCTATGTTGCAACTGCCATGGGATATTTCACTGGATTGAACACCAAGGGTATTCAAAGTTCTTCAAAAATATATGATTTTAATCCTCAACTCACATTGGATGAGGGAATTAGACACTTCCATAGGATTAATGATGCCTTCTTTGTTGTCATTCTGTATCGTTTTGATAAAGATTTATACAATCGAAGGATTTATGATGAAGCCTTTAAGGAAGTAGGTGAGTGGGGAGATATTTACCTACAGTTTCCTACATTTACATATGTTTGGATTCCTAGTTTTGTAGGTGCTCCCAATAAACTACCAAGATGCCCCACCAATAATTGGTTTTGCTAGAGTTAGTTCGACAACTGCTAGACTATCATAAGATTTAGAATAAATGTCACAAGTTGGGAGTTCAATTCCCCATTTCAATTGATAGATACACTTGTGAAAATATTCATAGGGTGAAGAACGTAGATGTAGAGATGTTAGAAGTAACTTTGCTGACCTTCCATCCTTGGACCAGTTTCGACTACTGGGGTAAATTTGGTGAAACATGTCTATCTAGTTCACATGTTCCCCAATTGGAAGATATTTGAATTCATTTTCGGGAGGAGTTTATCATCTAACAAAGAGATTATGAGAGGCTATCTCTGGATGAGGTGTGGTATTTTGGTATTGCAGAGATTCCAAAAGAGATGGAAGATGTAGCGGAAGTTTTGGATGCAACATACAAAGACAATAATGTTGTCAATCAACCATCACCCTGGATTGATTGGTATATAGAATAATGTTGCAATACCAAGGAAAGGGTGAGGACCATTTTGAAAAGAACTTATAATTGGTTGATTACCTTGGGAATCTCACCCAAAGGGTTAGATCAACCTACAAGTATAGAAACCTAGCCAACCATGAATCTACCAACACCTAAAAAAGGAAAAAGGTCCTTCCAAAAGGCCCATACAGTCCCTAAAAAAATTTCATTCGTTGTTGGCATCTCCTCTCTCTCCAAGGCTCATACTTCCAAGGCCATGTCTCCACCAATACCAATGTCAAAAATAGTTTAGGTTACTAATTCCCCAAGTGTCTCACAAGACCTGTCATCTCCTCTTTCTCTTCCATTGTCACTTCCTACATCATTTCCTTCCACTTCTACAATCATTTCTTCTTTTCCATCTCCTTCTATGGCCTAGGTGTTCTCATCTCTTCCAGCTCTCTCAGTAGGGGAAATGATTGGGTTACCATTTTCTACTTCACTCCCTCTAACGATTTCATTTCCTTCCATCTCATCTTCTAATCCCAATGTATCCACACCTATGGTTGTCCTCACACCCACCCCATCCATTATTTCCACCTCCATTCCAGTGCCAACTAATTTTACTAGTGCTCTTATATTTTCTTCAGGTATCAAATCAATTGTTCCACTCCCATCAGCATATGCCATTCTAAAATGGTTGTTTAACTAGACCTTGAAGCAGAAAAAGAAGGTGCCTCTAGTGGATGTTATAGATCTGAGTGTGTTGGAATCCACTCCTAAAAGACAGGCCAAGTGACCAAAGGTTATTTTTGACTTATTAGTGAACCAATCTAGAGAAAGGGTCGTAGAAGTTGCTACTCCCGTTGAGGGGAAAACCAAGGAATCCATTACAACAACTGACTACCGAATTTCTAGATTTTTACTAGGAAAAACAACGCATGAAGGGGCCAAACAAGATGTGTAGACTACTCTTGGGAATCTGTTAGAGAAATATGACAAGGATAAGTCTTCTAAAGATGAGCTAAAAGTAAAGGTTGAGAAACTCACTGCATTGTTGAGAAAGGTAACACATCCTTTTCCATCTACTGAGGTTTCAAATACCACTGCTCTGATGATTTCTTCCACTTTGGATGAAATTTTCTATCATGAGATTGAAAAGATCAGACAACAGGGAAGATCGGTAAATGGATGGATGGAGCATATATTGTAAGAAGCCAATCCTCTGATAAAAGAAGTAGTTGACATATACAATGATTTGCAGACTAAAAGATCCGCGATCCGTAGAATGGATGAAACCTTATCCGAAGATAATAATAACTTGAACCTGAATTTGACTATGTGGAGTGAGATAAGAGAAAAGGATCCAAATTTGATTCTTCAAGAGGATGTAATAGATGATGCCTCTAAATTGTTCGAATATAAAAAAACTATGGAATTCTAGTCACAGGTTTTGCAGGATCTAATTAAGAAATTGGATGACAAGCGCATAGAGATAATGGATGCTCTTAACGACATCTCATAAGAGTTTGATAATATCAATTGCAAGTTATTCAATGAGAAAATTGATGCTCTTCTAGAAGATCAGATCAAGCTAAATTTTAAGGATTTGGTAAAAAGGGACAACGAGGTGACTAGAACTTTCTACAGTGACTCCATTGATAGGTTGGTTTTGTTCCAAAATTTCACAGGTCGATTGAAGAAGGTAGTAAGTAAACTCAAAAGAGTTCCAACAAAAGTAGCAAGAGAGGTTGAGATGAAAGATGTGGTTAGTCACTAAGCATGTGGGCCAGAGGATGGAGAAATTTAGGGAATTATTAAGCGTTCATCGAGTATAAGCATCAGATGGATGCTTGGGAGAAGGAACAAGAGACAATTGGATTTAGAGAAGATGTTACAGAGCCAAGCCAAAGTTAAGCGGACATGGGAGGATGGATCCAAGCTCTGGATCGGTCAAAGTTATAGGGTTGACTAAGTCAAACCCTTGCAAAAAACTTTGATATTTTATGGGAGCATGTTACTTAGAACTTAATGAAATTTCTATTTTAAGTAATTTGTTGGTTAAGGCCCAACTATAATGGCTCAACCTAAGGAACTTATAAATAGTTAAGTGCATGAAGTCTTTGAGATAAATAAAGATAGAGAGATAATTGAGAGAAGTTACTCTTCAAGCTTGGAAGAGTGCTTTGATGATATTAAAACCTTTCAATTACATTCAACGTGATATGTTTCTGTGAAGAATATGATTTATTGTGTTAATGGTTGATTAATGTATGCTTTGTGGATGTAGAATTCCTTAGTATAAGTGGTTGAATCACCTTTATTTTAGAATATTTTATTTCATACTGTGGTAAAGTGATATAATTGTTTCAAATATCAATTGTGGAAAGATTATTTTCCTTCTGTTATAAAATTTGTATTATCATTAACTGTCATAAATGGAATAGATGTTTAACAAGTGCATATTTTATATCACCATGGTAGTTGATTGTGTTTTCAATCGAATTTGACCTATCTGTTATGAATAATTCGAGTTTAGCAAAGGGAACACATGCTTCCTAGTCTGTGGTATTTTGTACCCTCTCTGAGTCACAGTAGGTGAAGGTGACTTATGGTGCCCCACCCTCTTCAAATTAACCCTTCTCGAGTTTGACAACACCCTTTATTTGGTGTATCACCATTATTAGTATAGTTTCATTTCTTGAAAAATCTCTTTCCCTAAAACCCATGAAATGTTAGCATAGGTCTGGATAAAAACATCATTGAACTAGGAATAATACAAAACTTAGTTTAGGAAGAGGAATCCAACCTTCTCTGGAGGTTGACCTCAAGCCCAAGTCCCACAAATTGAGAGGTGATCCCATATGTGCCAATCACACCGAATGTCCTGCTCACATTTTGGCCATTTAGAGGGTGCAGTGATTTGGCAACAACAATTTTTGGCATGCCCGGTGGGAAAAAGTTGGTACTTCTCTTCTCAATTTCATAAATCAAAGTACCTAATGACTGTATATCTTTGGATTCTAAATCTCAGTGTGTTAACTTATGCAAAGAATTCAAGCTGGAGCAGGTGTAAGTAGCCACTCTAGGGATCAAAAAATGCATTTGGTGCAAATCAAATGCGACTCTTGAGCTTAACTGAACATTTCACCAATGGTGCCATACAAGTTGTATGAGTCATGTGTGCAAATTTTAGTACAAAATTTTGTTATGTGGAAATCCATTTGTATGTGGGTTGTAACACTTCTTGTGAAGTTATAACTTCATCATGAACAATATTACTTGATGTATCAGTGTAATAATGATTAGTGAGGTGTTGTCTCCTGAAAACTACTCTGCATTTCCATAGCCAAATTCAATTTTTTTGAGCTCTTGCCCTTCGTTGGTGTTTAAGCCAAGTTAGAGATTTAAGAAATTAGCAAAAGTCGTGCCCTAGTGTGGTTTAAATATTTGTTTTGCTCGTTTTGAGAAATTATCCATCTCCCAGTCCGTGCACAAGATATCCTCTTTACAATCTCCTTTGTGATCGAAATTGTTCACTTATTCTATGGCCTAGGTCGTTAAATCATTCTTTTTCCCCCATGCCTCTGGTTCATGAAGGAAATTCAAGAATTGGACTCAAAATGACAAAGTTCTCTTCCTCTGTGTACTTTCCCGTAGTTGGGATGACGAGTGTCTTTTCCTCGTCAAATTTTGGCCCTAATGAATGCAGGTACGTGGTCAGATCCTATTGGATGGGGAGGAATGAGATTTTTGGTGAACTTATCACTTTTGGGAAAAGTGGTAAATTTTCCCCGCAGACCTGAAAAGCCAAATTGCCGTTGAAAATTCTAACCTCAGCTGATGGATCCATGTGTCGCAACGACGCAACTCTAGGGTGGGGCAGAAAGGGTCAATTACCAAATCAGTGCCAGATCACCACATGGTCGGAGTCATTGGAGAGGTAAATCCTACCATTGAAAATTCAAAGCAGACAAGCGGGCCATCGGAGGAATTTGTGCTTTTGAGCCCCTTTGCAAAAAAGGTGAAAAGTTAAAAAAGTGACCTGCAGCCCCAATCAGGCTTTGAAGGGAAAAAATCAAAGTTGAAGCCCTTAGGGAAAAATTCAGAGGTGAAGCCTGCCACGTGTCCTAGTCAAATCAGAGCAGTGGGCTAATGGAGAAATTTGAGTTTTTGAGCCTTTTTCCAAAAAAGGTTAAAATGTGGAGAAAAGGGCCACGATCCCATTTCCAATAAGAACATGCC
Source organism: Taxus chinensis (assembly GCA_019776745.2). Classification (NCBI taxonomy): domain Eukaryota; kingdom Viridiplantae; phylum Streptophyta; class Pinopsida; order Cupressales; family Taxaceae; genus Taxus; species Taxus chinensis. The sequence goes on from CM034154.1 coordinate 150,291,854, forward strand.
ACATGTCTAAGTTGAAAAGTCAAAGTAGGGGTGCGGGCCAATTTTTTCTAATTTGCCAAATCTCTAAAAAATCACAAAATGCAAAGGGCTCTCCCTTGTAACCTCTCCAATCCCTTCCTGCCACGTGGATGGCCCAATTTTAGAGTTAGATGAGTAAATCAAATGGTCTATATTTAAACTGGCGAATCAAATGTAACGATCGTTTTGCAAGATCTGGTTTTTAACCCGCCATAAGAGTTTTCTTTGCAATGAAGGAATTTGAAGAGGCGTAAAGGATTTGTAAATATTGTAACCATTTTGGAAAAGGATATAATGGCTTCTCAACGTCATTCCAAGTGCTAGCAATTGATTGTCGAAAAGACCAGAGTGCTATGTACCTGGAAAAGACAGAAAATGCCATTCTTCTTCTATTTTCTCTTTGTCCTCGAATTTCTTCCATTCTCAAGCTATGTACAAACTCTGCTCAAGCTTCAATAAGAAAATAAGGAATTTTTACCTCCTTGATTGAGGAATTAATTGGTAATTTGTGACCAATGAGTTTCATTCGGTCTTGTAGCTTGTCCTGCCGATTTGTTTTTTTTCTGACTATAACTACACGTGAATGGAATTTCTAATTAATGTGTGTGGGCATCTGATATTCTACTCATAACATTAGTTTCTCCTACCTCCATTCTCACTCCCTTCTCCCTTCTCAGAAAAAGTTCTTCTCTAGTGAGAAATTTCTAGCTTTACCACAGGGTCAGTGGAGTGCCCCTGTTGGATCTTTGGTCGAAAGGCCACCATTGAAATCCACTTTTTCATGCATGCACATACGGAAGCTACACCGTTCAAGTAGAGGGACCTAGATTCCCATAGCGTTGGCTTGAAACCCACCAATTTTTCCTGAAGATAAATTTTCTTGCCAACATGAGGGTAACCGTTTTTACAGAATGATGTTGTGGAGGAGGTGAAATAGATCTATTAGAATGACTTGTCTCAAAAGTGATAATGCCTTTATCCTTAAAAAAATTAAGTTTCTAATCCAATGCATACTAATACTTATCATGATTATGATGGAAATTGTAAAAAAGGCCTTCCCTTTTCCCATTCAAGCCAGTGAAGAGGATGTTGGTCATTAGGTGGAAACTGAATTAACTCTTTATCGATTAGTGTAAGTTGGATTTCATGTGGCTGATCAATAGATTTATCAAAAGAGATCGGTTTATGCTTAAGCCTAGGAGAAGTATTTGGGATAAGTCTTGGTTTAGGCTTGGGATTATAAAAAAAAATTCCATGGTGCAAAACCTGAAATAAATTATCATTAGGTACCAATTCTAGTATTGCATCATAGTCATCCATAATATAAAAAATTGTAATATTATCATCTAGAGGCTTAGGGTGATGTGGGAGTGTAAGCTCTCACTTTATCTCAATAGCACATAGATAAATATTGGTAAAAGAATCATTTGTTGTAAAGTAATTGTTCTTTAAGAGGCCATATGAGACCTAAAAAAAAGATATATTACATCTCTAGGTCAATGGGTTGATATAATAATAAGTGCATGTTTGCTTTGAAATGTAGGATATAGTAAGATACAAGTTTAGTCTAACCTTGATGTAAAGATGATAAACACTCATATGTATCACTAGGTCCTTTATTATAATTATAGTAAGGTAGAAAAACATCTTCAATTTCTAAAAAAGTATCGAGAGATATGTTAGGGAGGTGTGAAAACCAATAAATAACATCTCCTATGAGACTCTTAGGAAAAGATTTGAGAAACAACCTATCATTGTGATATGTAACCATATGTTCCCTATAATGCTTAAGATGTAGAGAAGGATTTGAGGTATCATCAAAAAATTATAATTAAGGAATGGAAAAACTCCTAGGGAACTATGATTAGAAGATTTTACTCTGAATACAATTGCCATAAATAATATTGGAAAAAATTCTTGCTTAGTAAATTTTTCCTCTAGGTTCTAAGTATCTACTTCACATTGAAAATATCCTACTGTCTACATAAGAGAGAGGACCTCTTGAGGAGGTATGACATAGACATCTAGAGGATCAATTAAGGGTTATAGATTATTTTTAATAGTGGCTATATGCACACTCTTTTTTTAATGCAATATAGGGTGATGTGTTATTAGGTAGAATTTTTGGTTCTATGGGCTTGGTTGCACATTGAGGTTCCAAATGATTATTATTGTTATAAAAAAAAATCATTCACTCTAGGAGAGGAAAATAGATTGTGTATGACATGCAACTAGAGGATAATCAACATGTTCATTTTTACTAAGAGAATATAAATAATTACATCTACAAGTGGTCGAGGAGAAGCAAATAGAATAATTTCATTTTCTTTCAAGAGGAGAACATGGTTCATTTTAAGAGACCTATGGGAAATTGAAGGTGGAATATTCTTGGTGAATATCCCCAAAACCACTTTCGTGAACATGGTGAATTTTCTCGGGTTTGTGTACAAATTTATCACCTGAAAGAAGCTTTCAGTTTCAATTCATGTGATAGAAAGGCTACAGACACACGACAAGAGATTTGCAGTCGTAGGACAAAAAATATCTTATCGTGTGTCTGTAGCCTTCACTATCATCTCTTGTGTTAAAAACATAGGAATTTCGCACATCAACAACCTCCTATTGTGCGTCAACAACTTCCTTCCATGCCTAAAAAACCTCCTTTCATGTGTCGACAACCTACCCTGTAAGTTCATAGTACTTTATATGCTGATAAGTCAGTAAAATAGTAGTAAGTTAGTAGTATAATACCCAGAAAATCACCTAGGTTTTTATAGGAGATGTTTTCAAATTTAGGCGAAGTTGACCCCTAAAAAATATATATTGTAAATTTTAGGCAAACATGTCATTGACCTACTCTGAAAAATTCACCTTTTCAAATTTTCCTAAAATGGAATATTCACCAAATTACAAATATTTGCCACTAAAAAAAATCCTTGGAGGAGAAGTAGAAACACAAGTTACATCAATCATAGTATTCATAATAGGAATGTAATCAATTGTATTATTATTGAAATCTAGAGTATTAGTAGAAACATGAATGGTGTGGGAAAAATAATTTATTTCACATTTAATGGGAAGAGTAGGAACACAAGTAGAATTTTGTACATGAAAAATAGAAATGTTACAATCAAGGTCATTATTTTTCCATTCAAGAGGAGTGGGAGAGACACAATTATGTTCATTCATATCATGTATAAGGAGATAAGAATCATCACTAATGTCATAACTAGGGCATTCACTATGAAAGGATGCTAACTCATCATCAGAAACATAAGGCTCACCATTGATCAGTGTAAGAATGTAAAGAATATTATCATCATGCAAATTAGAAACTATCTCATAATCAATAGAGTATATAGGATCTATGGTTGTAGGAGGGACATTTGTGGGTGGAGTGGTAAGTGGTTGTTCACCATAATTTTCCCAACCAAATATATCATCCTCACAACTAGGATCACTATCACCATTGGTAGTGGGAGTGGGACTTATAAATTCCATGGTCTCAGATATTGCTTTGGGTTATTCATAAGTAGGGGGAAGAGAGCTACATGTTAGAGAAAATAGGTTAGTTTTTCTTAAAATATAAGAGGATTGGATTCTTAATAATAATTATATACTATATCATCCATATCAACAAATGAATATGGAACAATATGTATTGCATTCAAATAAGTGGTATAGACTTGGTTATAGGGATGATACCCACTATATTTATGCAAGGCATGAATGAAAACCATAATCACATAAATAATTTTTGTTATGTGAAATTACCAGCCCAAAAATGCAAAATTTGATCCTTGACAACCAAGCAACAAAGTGAAAACATGCTTCAAAATCTTATTAAACCCCTCTCCTGGTCAGTCATTTTTATATGTCATGATCATATTGACCTTTCTGGTCCTCCTAATATACTTAATAAGCACGTGAAATTTTTCAAAGTGATGTGATAAGGTCAATTATTCAATTCAGCAAAGTACAATAGAAAACTAGTTCTCCAACAAGCTTAGAAAGGCTAATTTTGGCCATTTCAAGGCACATGTGCATATTATGGGGGGGTTATGAAAATATCATAAACATCTAGAGGTGATATTAGATATCCTTGAATGTGTTGTAAGCAGTTTAGGAATATTTAAGAAATATTTGGTGATTTATGAGTAGTCTGTAAAAAAGTAGTTTTTTTAGGTGTAAGGAATGAATAGTCAAATTATGAACGTGAACTTGTCTAGATGATTTAAAGATCTCATTAAGGAGTTATAAGGTAAACAAGTAGGAAATTTAAATATTTAAGGATCCTATACATGGTGGTAGAATCAAATTCGATCCAAGGTCTAATGATTTCTTGAGACAGTTCAATCTTTGTAGGTATACCTCGTTATCCCGATCTAAAAGGGAAATTTTTTGAAGTTTCAAGAAAAATTAAGGTCTTAAACTTATAAAAAATTTCTTAGAATAGATTTTGGAGTCATATTAAAATAATTTTTTTTCCTCAAAATACCATCCGAAGTCCCCATAGGTGAAGATTTCATCATTCCATGCCATTTCGGGAAATCCAATGTAAAAACTCTCTTTCAAAATGAAGTAAGGAGCAATTTCTTGTCCCTATTGTCCCTTTTTCCCAAGGGGGATGAGTAGACAAGAAAGATCACCCAAGATAACCATGCTAACCTACATTCACACCCATGTCTAGTCAATCAACCTAGATTGGGTCAAAGCCAAGTTTGAGAGAGGTGTGAGTGTAATCTTCCATACTTACTCATTTTTGCTCGTTGTCACATGTTAACACCTTACTCCAAGGAACCATTTGCTATTCTTCTTGTACTTTTTCCTAAGGGGAAATAAGAGAAAAAAAGAGTGCCCATGAGAAATTCCCCTCTGTTGTTTTTTCATATGACCTCTCCCAACTCAGCAAGGTGCTTGCATGGCTGCTACATCTTCCTCACACTTGACCAGATGTTGTCACTTGTCATCATCTTGCTATAAGGAGACCTTTGTTTTCCTTCTTATCCTTTTATCCTAAGGATACATAGGGTACATGAAAGATTTCCCATGATAAAACCCCTTCCCTGGTTATCTCTCTCATCTCCACAAGGTGCTCTAATGTAGAGAAGGATAATTAATAACTCAACATTCATGAACTAAGAGTATTAGTCAAAAGAAATCCAAGTAATTATTTCATCCTGAAGCATAAAATTTCTCAAACACTAAGAATTTATTAAAACATTGCACTTAATGTTTAATTCAATTCAAACATGGTTAGATACATAAGATAAACATGACCATTTATTTATCAAATTATCAAACCTTCAATTTTATTCCTTTTCCCTTTAGACATCCTCTTAGGCTTGTAGCCCTTGTTTTAGGAAAATTCTGATGTAAAACACAAAATATAGGTATTTACATTTTACTGGTAAGGTATTTAGATACCCATTATTGCTATTTAAGTGTCTACAAAGTTTCATAGCTCCACCCTTCACCAATGTAGTTTTATCCTCTTTTTACCATTTTGGCTCAATTCTCGCAATTAACCATCCTAATGAACCAATTTTAGTGCCCAGATAAATTTGTAAATTTTTAAAATAATATTTTTACCTTTTTAAGTACCCATTTGGCCATTCTCACTTTATGCGAAGTTTCATTGCTCAACTCTTTAACTATTCTTCCCAGCGCACTCATTCACCTTTATTTCACTAGACAACTAAGGTTTTGTAACAACTTGTTAGGGTTTGATACTTAGGGGCTAGTTTCAACTTCTCAATACCTAAATTCACACAAAATTTCTTTTCTCATGGAATTTTAAATGTTTCTAAACCTCCTCATTACAATCTCCTGTCATTTCCATATTTTGGGTTCTAAAGCTCATTATTTGTTCTTATCCCTTAACAACCCTGTTTTCACTCCTCCTTACTTGGTTCCTACGAGTTTCTATCATCCCTCATTTATTCATTGTTTCTTAAATCCTCATCACTCTATCAATTCAATCTATTGCCACTCATTTCTTCTTCCAAGATACTTCTTGTCTTATATGTCCTTATTCCTTCTTGGCTTTTGTTAGTTCTTGTTAACCACGCAATTTTGAATACTATGTTTGATTTTCCTTAAAATTTTCCTTAGGATTATCATCATCTTAGGGTTATTCATCATTAATATCCATCCATTTCATCTCTCTCTTCCTTCAAATCATACAATGACACTTTTCTAATGTACTCTTACTCTCTTTGAACACTTCCTTCCAATTACTTAGAATGACTATTATAGGTTAGGTAGGTAACTTCAAACTCTTTTGGTTCTAGAAGAATATGATTACTTCTTCAAGTATTCCAATGTTATATGCATTCACAACACCCTTTAAAACTTCCATCTAAGCCTAATATGGTCAAATCACTGATTTCACCTTCTTAGCTCTTAAAACTGTACCTACACAGTTTTAGCCCTGATATTCCTTGATTTCTCTAGTTTCTTCATTTTTCATGATCTTCACATTTAAATTTTTTTCAAGACTCTAAACTCTTCCTTATCACCATAAAAAATAAGTAATTATCAACCTCTTATATATATTTTTAGGACAAAGGATTCTCCTCATATTGTGATTGTTAAAAATTGGGTTAATGGTCTGTATTTTGGAAGCTTATTTCAACCTACACCACTCCATGTATTGAATCAATTTTATTAATCTTATAAAATCTTCACACATCTTCTCTAAGACTATTCCCAATTGATACAAATCTTAAACCTCTTATTTTCCTCTAAGATCTACATTTAGCACGTTATGTACAATCCTCATCAGGTCTAAACAAAGTTGTGTCTTTGTCAAGTTAGTTTATGCTTTTTCCAAAGTTTTTAACACTTATCAACCTTCCTTTCACATATTAACAACTTAAAAAATTCCACTAAGGAGAAAATTAAAATAATACTCAAGAAAAGGTTATATCAAAATCCTCTAACCCAGGCTTCACTCATCAACTTTGAGTTACACAATTTACTTCATAAACTTGGCATATTTGTCCTTAATTTATATGTCACCTTTCTTTTAAGAGGACATCCTCAACCATATACAAAGCATTTATGATCTTAAAGGAAATAATGATTCCGATCAAGATGAAATTGATTACAAACCCTCAAAACAAGGTGTATGGACTATGATAACTGTGTCTTTACTCTTAAAACCCATCAAACCACATACACATGATGTTATAACTTACAAAACCTTTAAAAACATGTTACACGCTTTGTCCCAAGAAGGAAATGAGTTTCCATGTATATAACTTGTTAATAAGTCTTGTTTTTCTTAATACAAACCCTAGCTCTGTCCCAAATTGAAAGCTTCAAATTTTGTAATTAATATTCATTTCTTCCTCTCATCAGTTTGTCAAGATCTTTAGACCACCTAGAAGGCTTGGTACAAGATTATCTACCTTTTTCAAGCCACAATAAATCTTTTAAGCCATGAACATATAATTTAAACTACTCAAAATGCCTTGCATCACTGTTAATACTATGTGCAAGCAAACCCCTTTGAAAAAACTTCACCTAACCAAATTTCTTAATCTTGAAACTTACTTGCACATACACATAATCATTCATTCCATGTAACACAATATAGATCAGTCACAAAAACACAACATTCTAATGCATATTATAAGATCAAAAAAAGTACATACAATTTTTAAGGATCCTCCACAAAGGAGAACTATCATATTTTAATCATTCAATCCATTTTACAGACTCCTTGAGCCTCTTAGGACTCTTTCCTTGTACTTCCACTCTAAATCCTTATTCTATAATTCATAACTAACTGATCCACTTCAAATTTCACGTCATATCCTCTTAACTCATGATGGTTATATTAGGTTTTCTTAACTCATTAGAGTTAGAGGTCAAGTTTAAGACATGGACCCTTAAACAAAGGGTGATAACACTCTACTTACCCCTTATAAGGTCTCAAATGACCTCTTACAACATATCATGACTTGTTTTTAACATTATACCTTTCAAGCTAAACCTTTAAAATTCAAATTTCAAACATTTCCTTTTTGGAAGGAAACTCAAAATAACTCATCTAACACACAAATAGGGTATTAAAAGACCAAGGAGGCGTTAAAAGACACCTAACAAGACCTCTTATACCTTACCTACACAAAATTACAAAATTTGTTGCTTTCACAGTGATGCTCTTGCATCATTTTCCCCTAGTAAGAAATTTTTTAACTCCCATGGAGGTTTCTATCTTCTGAAAATCTCTTTCATGCTTGGAATGGTATTCATCCTTACTTTGCTTGAATTCATCTTCAGCTCTATTACTCTTTTCCTTGCTTGACTTTCCTTTTTTTCCTTGAAATTTCTCTTCATGTCTTCACTTTTTTTCAAGTCTTCCTCATAGTCTTCATTCTCTTTTTCTCCATGAATCAGTTGTACATTTTCTTCTTTTACTTGTGTTTTACCACCTTCCATGTTCATCCTTTGAATTTTGCCTACAAAAACACAACTAAGAGCAACATTAGATATAAAAATATAAGACAAAGTTGTCTGGTTTTGATCTTCTTTCTTCCCTTCTTTGAGTTCTTCATGATATTTATTATTATCCTCTCTTAACCTTGTTGTTCTTGACTTATTTTCATCATATTTTCCCTCTTGTGATTTCTCTTAAACCTGCAGTTTTACTTCATCTTCATTAGATTTACTTTTGTCCAAAAGTACCAATGAATTTTCTTGCATTTTATTTTCATTTTCTTTCTCGCTAATGAGATCCTTTAACTGATTTGAACCTTTACTTGATAGGAATAGTTCCTCAATCATATACATTTCTTCATATAACAAGAGATCAATCCCCTCTTCCATTGACTCATAAAATTTAAGACACAATTGCTCTTATTATTCTTGGTAATCACATGCTAGAACACTAAACTTACATATTCTCTTTCTTCTCTTTATCCTCATCTTATTTTAGTTTTCTGACTTCTTATTTTTAGTTTTCATTCGCAAGTTCTTCACAAGGCATGTTAGTGCTCAAAATCATCTCGTTATCACTTCTAATGGTCTCATTCCATGTATGTTTATCCAACATATTCAAATCAATTTGTTTACCTTCTTCTTCTCTTGTTTTTTCCTCTTTCCAAGATTTTGTTAGGCTTCCTTGCTCTTCTCTCTTTTGTTTGACTCTCCACACTTGATTTCTCATTCCTTTGTGCTGATATACACTTGTAGTTTGCTTCTTTCCTCTTGATTCAAAATATAGTTTGTACCTAGAAGCTCTTTCTTCATTCTTCTTTCCTTGATCACCTTCATGGTATGCTTGTATCATACTACAATTATATCTTTTTCAATCATTTTCGTCTTGTTTTCCATTATATTTCATAGCCTCATTAACCTCTTTCTTTCATTTTGTCTCTAGTTTTTTGAGCCACTTAGGCATGATATAACCATGTTTGAACTCCTATTTTGATGAATGGTCTTCACATTTCATTGTGCAATCTTGTATAACAAAATATTCACTATCATATGCATGAAGGAAATTATGATATCTATCTTCACATACCTACATAGAAACCATCTTTGTGATCATGTCCTTTTCCTTTTCTTATTTTCCATCAATCTTCTTGTTTTTTCCCTTTTTCTTATTTTCTCGTACTTAAATGCTTGCCAAAGCATAATAGAACTACATATCTTCTTTTTCCTCTTCATTTGCATGTTGGAGGACCTTATTATTTTAATCATAAGCTTTTATAACATACTCTTTGCTTCCATCATGTGCATTTAACTCAAAGGAGCATCTTCTTGCTTCTTTTCTTACAAATTTCATTGTCTTCTTCTTGATCTTAGTCACAAAATTATTCATACCTGTATACACACATGTAAACACATCATTAGTCTATAAAATCAGAGACCAAATTGTCTCCACGAGTCTCTCTCTCTCTCCTTCTTGAACACTTTCCTCCTTATCCATCCTTAAGTGCTTCCTTTTGCACCTTTCCTCTTCTCCATTCTTCTTCATCTTTCACTATGTTCTCAACAATGAGAACTCTCTTATCTTCCTCTTTTTCTTGTTACTCACATGAAAACTCTCTCTTCCTAAAACATCTATCAGATTTTACCTCTTTTCTTCCTTCACTTCTTATAGCTTGCATATTTTTTCTTCTTGCATTCTTCACAAGTGACTTGATTGACCACTTCACTCTCTTTTTAAAACCCCATCCACCTAACTGAATTATTACATGTATCCACATTATTTCCAAGTATTTGAACCTTTACAAATCAATCCTCAAATCTGGTATTTCTCTCTCTAATTCTGGCCCTTGCTTCATAAATTTTATCTTTATGACTTTAGTCCTTCCTTTAGAGCTAACCCTTGAAACAAAGCAATATATCTTTGCACCAAACATTTTTTAGTTCTTATTTTTTCTATTATGCCCACTCTGGTAGCAAAATGATGTAGAGAAGGATCATTAGCAACTCAACATACATGAACCAAGAGTAGTCATCAAAAGCAATCCAAGTACTTGTTTCATCCAGAGGCCTAAAATTTCCCAAACACTAAGACTATATGAAAACACTGCACTCAAGGTTTAATTAAGTTCAAAAATGTTTAGAGACATCATATAAACATGATCACATAATTATCAAATTATCAAACCTTCAATTGTATTCCTTTTCCCTTTAGACCTCCTCTTAGGCTTGTAGCCCTCCTTTTAGGAAACTTCTGAAATAAAACACACAATACAAGGAATTAAATTTTATTGGTAAGGTATTTAGATACCCATTATGGCTATTTAGTTGTTTACAAATTTTTAGAGCTCCACCCTTCACCAATTTTTCCACCGGTGGCCCTATCTAGATCTATGGCACCACATGGGGATGGATGATGGGGTGATATATGGGGATGGATAATGCCCCTCTCTATATAGGCCGACGTCCCGGACTCCCGATTCTCCCATTAGCAACGCAACGGAAGAGGGCGGCTACGGAGATAGATATGACATGGGGTGAGCGGTAGATCTAAGATCTAATATATAGATCTCGAGAGCCTACTGGCTATAATGATATTCTTCTCTATATGACACCCTAACCTCAGAGCAACCCAACCTCCCCCTATCTAGTTGGGGTTTGGCTATAGAGTTGGGGCCATCTATCTAGCCCTAATCCTAATATCCCAATATGGTTGGGGCTAGTGTATATAGAATAGGTAAGATAGTTCAAGGATGGGGGCTGGGGGTTTTATCATCTTTTTTCCGTTTTGGCTCAATCTTAAAATTAGCCCTCATAATGGACAAGTCTTAGTGCCCAAATCAATTGGTAAACGTTTAGACTAATATAATTACCTTTTCAAGTACCCATTTGGCCATTCAATATTCATGCAAAGTTTCATTTCTCAACTCCCTACCTATTTTCCTAGCTCACTCATTCACCTTTCCTTCACTGGATAACTAGGTCTCTTCTAGAGTTTTATAGTAGTTTGTTAGGGTTTTATACTTAAGCTATAGTTTTAACTTCTCATAAACCTTAATTCACACTAAATTACCTTGCTCATGTACTTGTAAATGTTTCCAAACCTCCTCATTACCATATCCTCTCATTTCTATATTTTGGGTTCTAAAGCTCAATATTTGTTCTTAGCCCTTAATAACCCTGTTTTCACTCCTTATTACTTGGTTCCTCTGAGTTTCTATCACATCTCATTAATTAAATGTTTCTTACATCCTCATAACTCTCTTAAGTCACTCTCTTACCACTCATTGCTTCTTCTAGGACACTGCTTTTCTTATATGTTTGTGTTCCTTATTGGCTTTTGCTAGTTCTTGTTAACCACACAATTTTAAATACTCGGTTTGATTTTCCCCTGAATTTTCCTCAAGATTACCATCATCTCATGGTTTTTTATCATTAATATACATCCATTTCATATATCTTTTACTTCAAATCATACAATGACACTTGCCTAATGTACTCTTACTCTCTTTGAAAACTTGATCCTTCCAATTGCTTAGAATGAATGTTATAGGTCAAGTAGGTAACTTCAAAATATTTTGGTTCTAGAACAATTTGAGTACTTCTTCAAGGATTCCAATGTTCTATGCATGCACAACACCCTTTAAAACTTCCATTTAAGCACAATATGGTCAAAGCACCGATTTCACCTTCTTAGCTCTTAATAATGTACCTACACAGTTTTAGCCCTAAGATTCCCATATTTATCTAGCTTCTTCGTTTTTCATGATCTTCATAGAAATTTACACTTTGTTGAATACTATAAACTCTTCCTTATCACCATACAACATAAGTAATCATTGACCCCTTATATATTTGTTTAGGAGAAGGGATCCTTCTTATATTGTGTCTATCACAAATTAGGGTAATGGGCTGTATTTTGGAAGCTTATTTCAACCTACACCACCCCATGCATTGAAGAAAATTTATTAAGATTATAAAATCTTCACACACCTTCTTTAAGACTATTCCCAATTGATACAAATCTTAAACCTCTTATTTTTCTATAAGATCCAGGTCTAACACGTTATGTACCATCCTCATAAGGTCTAAACAGATTTGTGTCTCTATCAAGTTAGTTTATGATTTTTTCAAGGTTTCTAACACTCATCAACCTTCCTTTCACACCTCGACAATTTCAAAAATACCACCAAGGATAAAATTAGAATAATACTCAAGAAAGGGTTCTATTAAAATCCTCTAACCTAGATTTAACTCGTCAAATCTAAGTTACACATTTTACTTCATAAACTTGACATCTTTGTCCTTAATTCTTCTGTCGCCTTTCATTTCAGAGCAGCTCCTCAACCATATAAAAACCATTTATGATCTTAAAGGAAACAATCATTTTGATCAAGATCAAATTGATTAAAATCCCTCAAAAAAGGGTGTATGGACTGTGATAACTTTTCTTTACTCTTAAAACCCATAAAACCACATACACATGATGTCATAGCTTACAACACCTTTAAAAACGTTGTTCTAAGCTTTGTCCCAAGAAGAAAATGAGTTTCCATGCATATAGCTTGTTAAATAAGTCTCTTTTTCCTTATTACAAACCCTAGCTCTGTCCCAGGCTAAGAGGTTCAAATTTTGCAATTAATATTCATTTCTTCCTCTCATAAATTTTTTGAGATCTTCATACCACCTAGAAGGCCTAATACAAGGTTATCTACCTTTTCAAGCCACAATAAAGCTTTTATGCCATGAACATATCCTTTAAACTAGTCAAAATGCCTTGCATCACTGTTACTACTATGTGCAAACAAACCCCATTAAAAACCTTCACCTCACCAACTTTCTTAATCTTGAATCTTACTTACACATGCACATAATCATTCATTCCATGTAACACACTATAGATCAGTCACAAAAAACATAATATTCTAATGCATATTATAAGATCAAACAAAGTACATATAGTTTTTAAGGATCCTTCACAAGGTCGAATTGTCATATTTTATCATTCAAGCCATTTTACAGACTCCTTAAGCCTCTTAGGTCTCTTTTCATGTACTTTCACCCCAAATCCTTCTTCTACAAGTCATAACTCCTCCACTTCAAATTTCACCTCATATACTCTTAACTCAAGATGGTTATATTAGGTTTTCTTAACTCATTAGAGTTAGAGATTGATTTTAGCACATGGACCCTTGCATAAAGGGTGATGACAATCTATTTACCCCTTATAAGATCTCAAATGACCTTTTACAACATATCATGACTTGTTTTCAACATTACTTAATCTTGAAACTTACTTGCACATGCACATAATCATTCATTCCATGTAACACAATATAGATCAGTAACAAAAACATAAGATTCTAGTGCAGATTATTAAATCAAAAAAATTACATACAAGTTTTAATGATCCTTCACAAAGGAGAACTGTCATATGTTATCATTTAATCTATTTTACAGACTCCTTGAGCCTCGTAGGGCTCTTTGCATGTACATCCACTCGAAATCCTTCTTCTAAAATTCTTAACTAACTCCTACAATTTAAATTTCACCTCATATAGTCTTGACTCAAGATGGTTATATTAGATTTTCTTAACTCATTATAGTTATAGGTTGAGTTTAATACATGGACCCTTACATAAAGGGTGATAACACGAAGCATCATTCTTGATTGGATTTTTCATCTCCCTCACACTTTCTCACATGATGACACTTGGCATCATCTTTCTCCAAGGCTCCCTTTGTTTTACTTTCTATCCCCTTTGTCCCTTTTCACCATTAAAAACTAGATTTGAACCTCACTCAAGCTCTCATTTAACCAGAGTTCTAACCATGGTTAGGAGGACACCACAAAAGTTATTTAAAACACATTAAAACACCATTTTTGCTCATTCATTCTACACATGATTCCATTCCTCCATTGTTTCTGATGTCACACCTTTGAAGCTCAATTAATGTGTGTCATGCCATAATATCTAAAGGAAAATGAGACTCTTCTTAGTTTCCCAAAGATCCAACAGGAGAAATCACTTGAAAATTGGAGCAAACGATCATAAAAAATTCTACTTTCAAGCAAGCCAATATTTGCACCATGAAGTAGTAGATTTTTAGGGATATTGCTAAATGTGTTTTTTTCATAATTTTTCCCTACTCAATGATTTTTTCTCTTTCCCAAAGATCTGGTGGGTGAAAAGATCTAAAATTTGGAGAGAAGGATCCTTAAAAAATGTTGTTTCATCTGAGACATTTATTTCTTGATGGGGTTGCTGATTTTTCAAGATATAAAGGAATATTTTTTTCTCATTATTATGCCCCCTCCTATGAAAAATCATTTTCCCACTCATCTAGAAAAATGAATCATCTCAAATTTGGAACATGGAACCCTGAAGTAAAACCCATAATTTCAGGACTGTTTTCATTACAATATGACACCTACAATGCACTTACTAAAAATAACACGCTTTCATGGTAAGGCATGTATAAAAATAGTAAGTGGTAAAATGAGGTGAATTTTTAGCATTTGATGTTACCCGAATAGGAAAAAACCATCATGTGGTGAAAACAATGCAAAATTGCTAAAAATAACAGTCATGGATATGACCTGCTAAAAAATAGTAAGTCCCATAATTGAGCCCAGAAAGCTATGACAACTCTATTTTTGCTTATATATATATATATTTTTTCCATCATAAAAATTTTTAAAGGTTGTCTCATGGTCTAAAAAAGGTCATGAAACACTTAGCAAGCTCCTAAACCATCATTCTTAAGTGGGTTCTACATGATACAATTTGACAAAAGGAGGTAGATTATCCAACTCATTCCAATTATGGCAGAAGGAATTAAATTTGATTGAATTAATTCAAGAAAGGAAAATCATATGAATTATACTATGTCAAGGAATGGATCATAGTGAGTCACTATGTGTGTGAAAAGCAATTTTTTAGGAAATGGGAGAAACTATGAACATCGTGGGCTCTGAAAATGATCTGAAACATCAACTGCATTGAAGTTCAAGAAACCAAGAGGATTATCATCATGAGAATGCTGTGAGAATCTCATTGTGAGTGAGTATGGAGGTCACCTCAAGCAATGCATACCTTGAGAAGTGTTTATAAACTCTTGATCTATGATTGATAAGGATCTCACATCTTGTAATTCATAGGAGGTAGAATTTGTAGTGTTTTAGTGTATCTTGGGAGACAAGAACATGGAACTCATTCTCGTTGATTTCTCTAGGTACCATTTAGGGATCAATATTTCTATCAAGAAGAGGATTCTTATCTCCAAAAGGAGAAATTGAGAAAAATAATGTATGAGTACAATAAACATGCTCCCACCAAGGTAACTCTAAGGATTAAAATCGACACACAACCTTCAACTCCACTCAACTCCTCGAGGTCATGCCGAGGTAGCCGATGTGGAGATAATGGATGGATAAATGGTAGTGAATATGGTAATGAGTGAAAGTGTATGGAAATAATATGCAAAGGTTATCAAGGCAATATGATGTTTTCCACTCACAACAATAGGATATATTCGTCAAGCGCAAGGAAAGCCCATTTAACCTAGATGGGTTGAATGGATGAATAAGAGAGAATAGAAATGCAGAGACTCCAGCTAATATTAAACTCTATAGAGATTATCTTTACCGGTTGTGGAATTTACGGGAAACCAATGGGAGCCTCGTAAATATGTCCAAACAAGGTCATGGAACAAGTGAAATAGGTGTGGTTTCATGGAATCAAATCCGGTTGGCAAGAGCGTTCCAAAATGTGAGGGCTAGTTGGGCTTCCTCGTTTAGAGTGTTTAATTGTGACATGATATCCAACGGTAGCGGTGATGTATAGAAAACCAATGTGAGCAGACTTGTGTCAATGTCAGTAAATAACTCTGGAATGTTTGGTTATGGGATTTTAGGATCACTTCTAAATTTTCTTTGATTATGGGATCCTCATAGGTGACTTGAAGTTACCTAGAACATGAAATAGCTCATAGACCATAGATAGTAGTTGAGCTAATCTACACTTAGAGATGAGGAAAAGTATATCGTTTGCCTAATTTTTTGCTAATGTAGTAGATAGGGAAAGTTATTCAAAATCCTAAGACGTGAAGATTCCAGAGTATGCAAAAAATCTAGATGATAAAGAGCTCCCGTATAAATATGGATAGAGTGAGATTGATAAATACATTTGATTTTGAGACTGTACCTAAGGATCACTTTCATAGGTGACAGTCTTGTCTATGAACCAAGTTGAAGGGTCATGCATCTTTATGGTGGGAATACATACAAAAGGAAATCTATAGTTGGGTTGGAATGACCAAAATTTAAAGGCTAAGATCATCTTCAATGGGATAGAATGGTAGCTAGTATGTTAAAGGCAAGTTCTTTGCCTAATGATTACATGACTAGTTATGTATAGAAAACATTGAAAATTTGAGAAAATGGTAAATAAGTGCTGAACATATTATACTGAAGAATTTTATGAGTTGAGGCATTATATCAGGTTCCCATAGAATATGATGTAGGAAAAAAATGTCTAGATATCTTACTGGATTTTCAAGCTATAATGTTACTGAATATGATCTAGTGGTGCAAACTATTGTTAGTCCTAAGGACACTATAAAGGAGTGTTATCAATTGGTACTTTCCACAATGATGAAGCTAATTTGAATAGGAGAATGAATGCAACTAATGTTATGACAATAAAAATGAAGGTAAATTAGAGGTAAAGGGATATTTTGAAACAAGAAATAAACAATCTAACAAGAATGAGATCCAATACAAGCAATGTAAAGGGACAAGTTCACAAGCACAAGGTGCTTATGCAGATCGTGTTAATCTAATGAATGGAGAAGAGTTGAATTTATATGTAGATGTTTTCTAATGCAATAGACTCTCAATCCTACCTCAGAGGCCAAGAATAAATAAAAGCTTCAAAGAATCTATTCTTCCCTACAACTTCCCTGGCAATATTGAAGAGAAATCTTTCTAATATGATCTGATCTATTATGATTTCCTGATAAATGAACAAAAAAAATCTCTACCGTATTTGATATGAATTTGAATTAATACGATTCGTATTTGACAATTAAATCAATGAAGAAAACAAACAACACCTACAACCTAGATATGTAAGAACAATGAAAAATTTGGTTGTGTGAATATTTGTCTCTTCAATTTATCCTTTTGATTTCTGTGTCCACATGAGTGCAACGAGTGGGAATGTAGTGAAAATAGAAGAAGAAAAGTGCAGGAGTAGCAATAACTTGAATTGGTAGACTGGGTAACAATGCAGGTGGAATAATGCAAGCACAATTGAACTGAGATTGGATTTGGCAATTTCCAGTAAGAAAGGTAGCAACTTTGTAATAACAAGAACTCTCAAAATTTCTCGATCCATTTGCTTGAAAACAAGCGATCAATTTATGGAAAGTTATCTGTAGAGTGCACAAGCACACTTTACAAAAATGTGATTCCAAATCATCACATGAAGAGGCACTTCAAACTAATAACTAAAAATAGAAGTGCAAGAATAGATTTCCACAAGGCAGTTGAGCTTTGGAATCATCTAAAACGGGAAAGAAACACATCTAAAAATGGAAGTTAAGCGAGATAATTTCACGTCAAAACATGGGTAAAAATTTTGGAAAATTCATACACGACCACTGTTAGGATAAAATATTTTTATCCTAAATATTAATTATGCATAGTTCAGTTATTTAATTAATTTTATTAATTAAATAATAATAGTTATTTTGTTATATGGTTAATCAACCATATTTTTCTTTTATACATATTGTTATATTGTTTTAAACAATATATTTGTTTTTATCTAATTGCTGCTTCCCGGATGTTATTGGAAGCTTATTCATTTTGGCATTTGGTTGCACCTGTGCAACTTATTCTCCTGTGTGTATTTGGCTATACAATATCTATAAATATTGCAGCCCATTCTCTGTAATGGTTGATTGATTGAGATTAATAAAGTGATCAGGCTTCCGTCCCTATTTTTCAATCATCATTTGGTACCAGAGCGAGAACCTAGACCTGTAGAGGTGTGGAAGAGAGAGCAACAGAGAGAGAGGAGATTGGAGAAGTGTTTGCAGCATTTGAGAGCCTGTGCAGCCTCGTGTAAACTCCCAGCCCCATCTCTGCCTCCCCCACATCCTCCTGTTCCTTCCAGGTGCTTGGAAGGCAAATTTTTTTTGCACTGGTGCACTCAACACCAGGCAAAATTTGCTGCAGGATTGCTTGCTATATTTGGAGGCCGTGTGAAGAAGGACTCCATAATAGGCACAGACCAGAGAGGGGCAACAGTTGAAGGAGGCGTGGAAACCCCTGCTGGACTTGCAACGCACCTACACAAAGAAACAATCAAGCAAATTCCCTCTCAATAAAATCCCTATGTCCATTTACTCCATTCACCTGTAATCCGTGCGTCAACTATAGAAGTCTACCAGGTAATTTGTTACAATTTATCTCGTGTGCATTCTACTTGATTTAAACCATGAAGATCTAGTACCGTATAAATCTGTGGTCTGGTCTGTGATCTGATTCATTGAGTTCACTTTCATTCGAATAGAGGGAGATGTGACTCTGTGTATTGCTCTTGCGGACTAATATCTACTTCAAATGCATTCATCTCTTATGTCATCTACATTTTGATGAGTATCAAATTAAATAAAAAAAAAAAAAGTGGCCACATACTCCACGCAGCTGTAGGCGCGACCTGCACACAAATGGTGGAAGAGAAGTATTAAAAAAAAAGCGGCCAAAAACACAAAAAAATGGCCTGCACACAAATGGTGGAAGAGAAGTATTAAAAAAAAGCGAACAAACACAAAAAAAGTGGCCAAAACTCCACGCCAAAGCCTGCAGAAGCGACTTGCACACAAGAAAGCAAATCAGAGGTGCCCAATACAAAAGCAAATCATACAAAAGAAAACAAAAAAGAAAAACATCGGCCAAAACCAAAGGAAAAGCGGCCAAAGGAAATTATATAGATCAAAGGAGATATTAAAAAGAGGAGGAGCGGCTAATATGAAGTTTCAGATCCGTTTTTTAATGCAAAGCCAAACCTAAATCGCCTCTCACCAGCGTGTGCCACGTGGAGGCTGTACAAGCTATCTATTTTTAAAGAGGTGAATCAAATATGCTTTTATTTAAATACAATATTGTCCATTTTACATTACAAATGCTTAAGTGGCCAAGTTGGATAGAGGGAAAGCCTTAGAAATAGGAGGTGCATGGTTCAAATCCCACCCTCAACTTTACATTTTGCATTTGGCAGAATTTTTGGCGGAATTGCTAAATTTAGTAGATTTTTTGAATTTAGTTATAACTAACTAAATTTAGCGGAGAAATCCCTAATTTAGGGTAAAAAAATTTTTTTCTCCCATTCGGCCTGGTTTTTCATTTTGGACATTTTTTGCAAAATGAGAGCCATCTAAAAATTGCATTTTCAGCTATTTTTTTGCAATTTTTAGCATTTTGGGTCGTATTGGGCTCAGGAGGCCACCAGGGCCCGCGAAACTAAAATTTTTTGCCTGTCATTCAAATTGTATAGTTTTTTGAATGTAAATTGTATACTGCTGCATATTGTACTAATTTGCAGGTTGCCATAGTCAACTGCAAAACTTTGTAACTACTCAGAAACTGGCAGAATTGTAATAAAAAACAATAAAATTGGTTCTGTAACACTCACGAGATCCTAGATCTCATTCGCAGCGTTCGGTATATACAGTGCCTCTGGGAAGCGCTTACGGGTAAAGCCATCGTGACTACTACTGCACTTAACACCTAATATAGCTGTAACAACGTCGTCTGGGCATCGTCCCTATAAATCGACGGGGAGTAATAAGGTCACAGTGCACACACTATGAACCATCCCATCCGTCTGTGAACGATTGCAAGACATAAATCCAGACTGAGAAATTATCCGAGTATATAGCGAAGTTACGCATGCGTATGAGGATATTTCTTTGAGCTGGTGTCAATAATCGCACAGACCCCATCAGTACTGTCTTGGTACCACGTATTGAATTCTTTCACGTACGTTAATGCCTCTTTCACGTACCGCCAGGTATATAGAAAGGGCGAGCTTCTTCCATGTACCGACGGGTATATCAGAAGGGCACGTATATAGAAAGGTTCGGTATATCAGACTGACGGTATATAGATTGGGAGACCTAATACATGGAGTGATAAGAGCCAAACCCTGTCAGTGATCTCTGTAAAATGGGCACCAATGCCCCCAAATTTTTTTCTTCCGGATTCACAATTACTCAGAGGAAACAACTATGCTACATGGAAGACAAAAATCAAGACACAACTTGAGTTTGAAGAAATCTGGCCTGTTGTGAATGATACTCTAACCAAATCAACTACTGATACAACACAACAACAATAGTTTCATAAAGCATATCAGAAGGCAAAACTCATCATCTTGTTTGGAGTGTCTGACGATGTGTAACCCCACATTCGAGATGCCACAACAACCAAAGAAGCATGGGATAAGTTGAGCACAATATATGAGGCCAAAAACAATAATGTTATACTAAATTTGCAGAGTCAATTACACACATTGAAGTTCAAGAAGAATGAGAAAATAGAAGCTTTCCTAAGAAGAGTTGCAGAGTTGAGGGCTTCACTTCTAGCCCTAGGAGAAGAGGTCACAGATGAATCTCTCATTCCCATTGTTCTGAGAGTACTCCCTTCTTCTTACTGCATTTTTGTCACAACACTAAACTGTCAGATACGACAATTAGTTTTGACAAGTTGGTAAACCTATTGCAACAAGAGGAAGCCATGCACAATAAGGATGATGAAGAGGAGCAGGCACTGTCTTCACATAAAAAATGGAAAGGAAAAGGTAAAGGAAAACCTAATTCCTATCAAAAGTCCCCAAATCAAAATCAAAATCATGGGGACAGATCAATAGAAGAAGCAATGTCCAATTTGCAAAAGAGGACATGACCTACAAGATTGTTGGTATAATACTTACAAGAAAGGTTCATCAAGAAATTTTGGACCACAACAACAATCTTACAAGGGACATTCTAACAACTATCACGGGAAGAAAAAGGGGAACTAGAAAATAAGACCCTATCAGCAAGGTAATATTGTCGAGTAACAAGAACAGTTAGATAATGAATACTACTTGTTCACTGCTCGATCAAGTGAACCATCCACATCATCAAGTGATGTTTGGCATGTTGATTCGGGAGCCACTTGACACATGACCGGCCACAGAGACTGGTTTATTTCAATGAGGGACACGCCATCGAAAAATCATGTTTCATTAGGAGATGATTCTTCATATACAGTTCAGGGGATTGGGAACATTTCTCTACCCCTTGGTTCACGCAACTGTAGACTATCAGATGTCTCTATATGTCCCTGGGTTGACAAAGAATCTTCTTTTAGTCAGTCAACTCCTAGATCACAACCTAAAAAATTGACTTTGATAGTCAATCCGGCAAGAAAATGTGTTTGATTCGAGATAAATCAGAGGCTCGAAAATAATTGCAAAAGCCTCAAATGTGGGACGAATGTTTCAACTTGCATTTCATTCACAAAGATGATCAAGCACTTGTGGCTAAAAACTCCACCTCAGCCCAGTTGTGGCATCGGAGATTTGGTCATGTAAGTTTCAAATATCTCGAAACACTTCGCCAACATGTAATATGGTACATGGGCTACCATCTCTTCAGAAGGATACAGACAAGTGTCCTCACTGCTTAGCAGGAAAACAACATAGAGTTTCATTCTAAAAGAGTACTTTTCGAGCTCATGGTAAACTTGACCTAGTTCATACCGATCTTTGCGCTCTGATGCAGCCAAGTCATTCAGGGTTCCAGTACTTCATGCTTTGTGTTGACGACTATTCACGGAAAATGTGGATTTTTTGTCTTCGCAAGAAAAGTGAAGCCTTTGAAACATTCAAAAAGTTCAAAGTGGCAGTTGAGAAAGAAACTGGTCGTCACATCAGAACTCTCCGCTCAGATCGAGGGGGGGAATTCACTAGTGATGAGTTCAAAAACTACCTACAAACTCACGGGATTCGTCGACAAATGCCTCCTCCACACACATTGCGGCAAAATGGTGTTATCGAGAGAAGAAAGCGTACTATCATGGAAATGGTGTGATGCATGATCGATGATTCCAGACTTGCAAAGACATTTTGGGCAGAAGCAGCAAAAACAGTAGTGTATGTGTTAAACAGAGCACCAACAACTGCTCTTGATGGAATTACACCACAAGAAGCATGGTAAAAAAGGCAACCATCCATTGCACACCTCAGAGTATTCAGGTGCAAAGCAAGCATGCACATACCCAAACAGAACAGAAAGAAATTAGACATGAAGTCACAAAATCTCATCTTCATTGGATACAGTGAAGAGACTCTTGGGTATAGATTGATGGATCCTAAGACCAGAAAAGTCTACACAAGCAGAGATGTTGAGTTTTTCGAGAAGAAGGAAGTAGATACTCCTCCTCCGGACTCGCAAGATGTAGATTTTTCACCCATTGTAAAAATTGAAGCTAATGTTCCCTCAGAATATGAAAGTGATGATGGGGATGATGGTGTTGATAAGATAGAACCACAACCCATGGGAACAGTTCAACGTATGCCTAAATGGTGTACAAGTACATTACGAGATGCAAGATTGGATGCTCCATAGGATACATCCACCCCTGGACCATAGACTCGCAATAAAGCAAGAGAAGAAGTTAACTTTTCTTTGATGAGTAGAGTTATTGAATTAGACAAGCCCTCTACAGTCCAGTAAGCCCTACAGTCAAAAGCTTGGAAAGATGCCATGGATTCTGAATATCAATCAGTGATGAAGAATAATACTTGGCAGCTTGTTGATCTTCCACCAGGGAAGAAACCCATTGGATGTAGATGGATATTCAAAACTAAGTACAAAGAAGATGGGACAATGGACAAGTGCAAAGCAAGACTTGTAGCAAAGGGGTATGCACAAAAAGAAGGCATTGACTATGAGGAGACATTTGCTCCCACAACTAAGATCAAAACGATCAGGATGATCTTTGCTCTAGCTGCACAGTTTGGATGGAAAGTTCACCAAATGGACGTAAAAAGTGCCTTCCTGAATGGAGATTTACAAGAAGAAGTCTACATGACTCAACCTAAGGGATATGTTGTACCTGGTCAAGAAGAAAAGGTATGCAGACTCAGGAAATCTCTGTATGGTCTCAAACAGGCACCCTGGGCATGGTACATCAAGATTGATGAGCATCTCGTACAACATGGATTCGTCAGAAATCCATACGATCCCAATCTCTACCTCAAAAATCAAGTGGGGGAGATGGTGACTGTTGTAGTTTATGTCGATGATCTAGTCATCACTGGCAGTTCAGTGAAGATGATTGATGAAATGAAGAAAGATCTTAAGCGATCATTCGACATGACAGATCTCGGGCTTATGCACTACTGTCTTGGACTAGAAGTATGGCAAAAAGAGAATCACATCTTTGTTTCTCAGATGAAATATACCAAGACATCGCTCGAGAAGTTTAGGATGATGGATTACACACCAATTTCTACACCTATGGAGAATAGATTACAGTTATCTCATTCAGATCCATCTCCTGAGGTAAGTGCCACTCTCTATCGGCAACTGATTGGGAGTCTCATTTACCTGACTTACACTAGACCAGATATCAGCTTTGCAGTGAGCTATCTATCCAGGTTCATGCAGGAACCCAAAGTTTGTCATTGGAAAGTAGCAAAGCGCATTTTGAGATATCTCAAAGGATCAGTGGATCTTGGTCTAGAATACAAGAAGAATGAAAACTTCTTCTTGACTGGATATTCGGATTCAGATCATGCAGGTAACATTGATGATAGAAAATCCACTTCTTGATTTGTATTCTTTATGGGATCTAGACCAATATCATAGGGAAGTAAGAAACAACACTTTGTTTCTCGCTCTTCCACAGAAGCCGAGTATCGTTCTGCAGGAGAAGCTGTCTGTGAAGCGATTTGGCTAGGTCGCATACTGGAAGGACTTGGAATACCACAGGACAAACCAACCACCATGTATGTTGACAATGAAGGTGTTCTCAAACTTGTTTGCAATCCAATTTTTCACGAGAGAACAAAGCACATAGAGGTTCAGGTTCATTTCATACGCGAACATGTGTTGAAGCACAACATCCAGCTTCAATTTTGTCCAATGGCTGAACAACGAGTAAATATTTTCACAAAGTCACTTGCACATGACAAGTTCGAGTTGTTTAGAGCATTTCTCTCCTCATCTCTTCAGACAATGCACAATTAAGGGGGGGAATGTTAGGATAAAATATTTTTATCCTAAATATTAATTATGCATAGTTCATTTATTTAATTAATTTTATTAATTAAATAATAATAGTTATTTTGTTATATGGTTAATCAACCATATTTGTCTTTTATACATACTGTTATATTGTTTTAAACAATATATTTGTTTTTATCTAATTGCTGCTTCCCGGATGTTATTGGAAGCTTATTCATTTTGGCATTTGGTTGCACATGTGCAACTTATTCTCCTGTGTGTATTTGGCTGTGCAATATCTATAAATATTGCAGCCCATTCTCTGTAATGGTTGATTGATTGAGATTAATAAAGTGATCAGGCTTCCGTCCTTGTTTTTCAATCATCAACCACCGCCTTATGTAGAGAAGTGATTACAAGACCACCACCCTGCTTAGGATGGCAGTTACAAAACCATTGCCCAGGTAGGGTGGCAACTTTGGCACTAAAGGTCAAAACTAGCCTAAAATTGAGTAGGAAGCTGGGAAAAGCATGCAAAGGATAAATAAAGCAATCTAGGCTACAAATATATACTGCAAGTGGGTTTAGGAACTTGAAAACCTTTTGAAATGATATGAATCATCATTGGGGACCTTTTGTAACCATTTTTCTGAAAATGTAACACGTGAAATTTTGGGTGCGTACAATAACGTCTTGCTCAAGAAAGTGGGGTATGAAGGTAAACATGTGTCATCATGATCAAAATAGAAATGGGAAAATATTGGAAAGGTCGAGAGTCGTCATTTCCTAAATCTACCATCATCTCTCTGAGGAGCAAGTTGAAGTGAGATAATTGAGGTATCAAGGCACTCAAGATCACTATGTATGAAGAATCGAGAAATCATCAGGTGAGAGGCATATGAGCAATAAGGTATGTAGGCATCCCAAATATGATTTCATTTGAGTACTCTAGATTTGAGAAAGTAAATAGGCGATCTTCAAGTGTGGCATCATGTGTGTAAGGGTGGGAAAAATTTCCAATTTCATTTGATGTCATAATGTTCTTGAACACTCATTCAAACCTTACGATTTTTCATGCCTTGAGAAAGAATAATATTGCAATCACCTCATTTCATTCCAACAAGTGGTCACATGACAAAAATATCATTCAGGAACTTGTCTTCTATCTACAAAGTGAGGATATATTTCTGTGAATGAAAGATAAACATAAAAAGATTCAAACATCATAGAGCTGGTTTGTGATCACTAAGTTCAATTGTGAAATCCTAGGAAATGATATATTGATCCTCACTCTCACCACAAGAACAGGAAATAACCATCATGAGTGATTCCCATAGTCATCCTAGGTTCACATTGTGAGGCATCATAACAGTTTTTTTCAACACTAATTCAATGTCTTAGATTTTTTTTACATCTTATGAGGAGTAATTTTCAACCATGGTGATCTAACTCCATAGATGGTCACTGAGGAACAAGTGAGAACATGAACATCATGAAGCCTATGGGGGTGTTGAAGCATCTGAATTCATGTCATTAAGGTGATAGTTATAAGAATCATAACATGAGATGATCATCATGAGTGATACCAGTGGTCATCCCAGGTTCAATTTGAAATGCCTCACAATAGTATATACTTATTGATGCAGGAGCATCCTTACTAGTTAAAATAAATGAATAAATAAACTATGTTTTATTTTGTTTTATTTTTTTTTGTTCAATTTGTCTTGTAAAAGGGATGGAAGATGTTTTCTTCATGTTCCCTCCTTTTCCCTGTTTGAATCAAATGGAGTGAGGTTGTAAAACAACTCCATGAGCTAAATAAGGCCAATTTGGGTTTTTTTTGGCTAAAATAGAGATTTCATTAGGATAGAGGGGAATAAAATAGGAGGGCATGTTTATCTCCTTGTTTTAGGGATTTGCTAAGTTGAGGGGATCAAGCCTAGGTGGGAAAAAATGGAGAAAATCGGGGAAATGGGATGGCAAGTCTAAAAAAAGAGATGAAAAGTTTGTTTTTTGTTGTTGTAACTGGAGAAGGTATTCGAATACAGATGAGAAAATTGATGGAAGGAAATGAAAAATAGATTTAGATTGGAATAAAACAGTTTTTGAGTGTTTGAAGTAAAAGAATGAAGTGTTTTAATAAAAAAATGGCATGTTTTGTATGGAGAAAAAAAATTGTTTTTCCCTGCAGGCCGAAGTGTGCATTTGTGCAGAGCTCGTATGGGGATCTCAATCACGATTGTGATGGATACAACACATTGAAGGGTCGAAGGTAAGGCTCTACAAATTTTATTGGGCTTAGAAATCACTCCATACGTGCAAACGAGCCGATTTATGCAATAAAACTTGGATTTAGGGCTTCTCCTTTCTCATGGCACATGATGTTTCAAGCTCTAAAAATTCTCCCACACCATTCTCATGAAAAAATGACCCTGTACCTGTAATTTCGGGTCTTACAGCCATCGGGAACCCCCCTAACCATGAATCCATCTTATACAGGTCGTTTTGGTAGTTTTGGTGTTAAAAAATCAGTTTTTCTCACATATTTTTGGTTGTCAAGTCCCACCAACTGTATGAGTAAGTTCAAACCACCCTATTGCTCTTATTGATTATGTATAAGAGGTGAAAGGAGGAGCTCTTAAGATTTTTCATGTTTTTGCATCCAAAAATAGCCTGAGAAACTGAATCAGGTTCGCAGGACAGTCTTGGAGAAAAGAAAATAGTAACTTGTGTTTCAAAGTGGCCCTGTCCAGCTTGTAACATGTCTTTTTTAATCCAAAAATGTATGTTTCTTTCCTTGAATAAGGGTGCAGGGCTAGGTATCAACATTCTTGTTGTTCTCAAGAGCTGCAAGGCAAACACTCAAGCCTCCAAGAAGCTATCTTGTCTTAATTTGTGTCTTTCTTTATTCAAGAGCTAGGATGAATTCTCACTGTCTTAAAATGAGTTCTCAAAGTGGGGTAGAGTGTGTATAGGTTAGGAGAGTGAATTTAGCAATTGGTGTGTCTTCGTGTTGTGTAGGTGTGTGAGAGTTGGGAAAAAAAGGGATCCATAAGAACGAAGCATGCACTGATGCTAAGAGAGTGCATTCAGAGGGAGGAGAGAAATCTTGAGTGAACTGAGGTAGTCACCAGTTGCTAAGTAAGCACTCATCATTTTTGTTATCAGATCCAGTTGATTGTGCACAATCTAAAGATCCAGAGAAGAAAAGAAAGAACAAGAAGAGACAGAACAAGATGCCACCCAGGAGAGCAATTCAAGTAGCCCAAGCAGCCCAATTAGCATTGGCTGAAGACATCATGAACCTGACAGCTAGGTTGAGGGACCTAGAAGAGGCACAAAGAAGAGGAATAGAGATGGCAGAAGTTAGTGACGGTGAGCAAGAGCCACCAGAGGAGGAGCTGACTGCAGAGGTGGAGGAAGAGACACCTGAAGAGAGATTGATTAGGGCCATCATGTAGGTGAACATAAAACCAAAGATGGAGGTTCCCATGTACGAAGGAAACTTGAACGTGGAAGAATTGATTGATTGGATCAAAGCACTGGATAAGTACTTTGATTTTGAAGGTATAGTGGAAGATGACAGAAAGGTGAAATTTTCCATGACCAGATTGCATAAGCATGCAGCCCTGTGGTGAGATGGAGTGCAAGAAGAAAGGAAGAGGAAAGGCAAAGCAAAAATCAAGAGCTAGGACAGAATGGTAGCCAAGATGAAGGGAAAATTCATTCCCAGAGATTATGAGGTAAACCTATTTAAGAAGTTGCAAAATTTGAGGCAAAAGGAGTTGTCTGTGAAAGAATATACTGAAGAATTCTACAGGCTAACAATCAAATCAGGTCACATAGAAGAAGATTTGGAAAAGGTAGCTAGATACATCAATGGACTGAGATTCAACATCCAGGATGAGATCAGCCTTCTCACACCCAAGACTATTGAGGAGGACTACCAGATTGCTCTAAAAGCAGAGGAGAAAATAACCAGGAGACACAAAATTGCCTCAAGAGGAAGGGGTAGATCATTCAGAGGAAGAGGTGCTCCAAGTGATAGAAGATAGATGCAAACAAGTGCTGAAGAGGGGAGCAGCTCCAGTAGCACACAGAACACTAGAGGCGGTTCACCGTTCAGAGGAAGGAGACCCTATCAAGGTTATCAAAGAGGTAGGGGAAGATTCTTGGGTAAGTGTTTTAGGTGCAACAAGTATGCTGGTCATAGATCCTATGAGTGTCCATAAAACCCTTAAAACAGCCATGGGAAGAATATGTATATTGCTTCAAATGAAGAGCAAGATGGAGAGCTAGATGTAGCACATAAACTAGAGAACATCCCAAAAGATGGTGAGTCTCTTATCATGAAGAGAGTGCTGCTAAAAGCCAACAAGGAGGCAATGGAACCCCCTCAGAGGAAGAGTTTGTTTAGGACCAAATGCAAGAGCAAAGGGAAGTGCTACAAGGTGGTGATTGATAGTGGAAGTACAGACAACCTTGTGTCTGTTGAGATGGTAGAAAAGCTAGGCTTGAAAAGAGAGCCACACCCCACTCCATACAAAGTGTCCTGGCTGCAAAAAGGACATCAGCTGTTGGTAAATGAACAATGTAAGGTAGAATTTCAGATTGGATATTATAAAGATCAGGTCATGTGTGACATCATGCCCATGGATGTTTGCCATATCCTTCTAGGAAGACCTTGGCAGTTTGACAACAAAGCTATTCACGATGGGAGGAAGAATACTTACACCTTCAAGAAGGATGGAATAGAGCATACACTCATACCTTTGAAGGAAGAGAATGATACAGCTGAATCTAGTTCAAAAGTAATGATGGTAAGTGGCCAAGAATTTTTACAAGGCATGAAGAAGGAAGAGGTAAGTTTTGCAGTCATTGGTAAATTGAAAACTGTAGTGACTAACACTCAGTTGAGTGACTTACCTCTTGAAGTCCAGGAGATGCTGAATGAATATGTAGACATTGTGGTGGATGAGCTACCAAATGAGCTGCCACCTATGAGAAGTATCAGCCATCACATAGATCTGATCCCAGGAGCAAGTTTGCCAAACAAGGTAGCATACCGGATGACACCAAGGGAGAATGAAGAGATCAAGCAACAAGTTCAAGAGTTTTTGGAAAAAGGATTGATAAGGGAGAGTTTGAGTCCATGTGTTGTACCTACGGTGCTTAGTCCTAATAAAGATGGAACATGGAGAATGTGTACAAACTCCAGGACCATCAACAAGATCACCATAAGGTATAGGTTTCCTTTGCCCCGGATAGATGATTTACTTGATTTTTTGAGTGTATCAGTTTACTTCTCTAAGATAGATTTGAAGATTGGATACCATCAGATAAGAATCAGAGAGGGAGATGAATGGAAGACAACATTCAAGACAAATGATGGTCTGTATGAGTGGCTGGTTATGCCCTTTGGTTTGACCAATGCTCCTAGTACCTTCATAAGATTGATGAATGAGGTGCTTAAAAGTTTCATGGGTAAGTTTTTCATTGTATACTTGGATGACATTTTGGTGTTTATTCAGATTAGAGAAGAACATTTATTGCATTTGAGAATGGTACTAAATAAGTTACAGGAAGAGAAATTGCTGATCAATGTGAAAAAGTGCAGTTTTCTACAAACCGAGCTGGTGTATTTGGGGTTTGTCCTTTCAAAGGAAGGACTGAAAATGGATAAGGATAAGATCAAAGCCATCCTTGAGTGGCCAACACGTAGGAATGTGTTTGAGGTAAGAAGTTTCCATGGGTTAGCTAGTTTTTATAGGAAATTTATTAGAAATTTCAGTGGTATTGTAGCTCCAATGATAGAAACTATAAAAGGTGATAAGAAACATTTTCAGTGGACCGAAGCAGCAGAGGAAGGATTTCAATTGCTGAAGAAGAAGGTAACAGAAGAGCCCATTTTAGTTCTACCTGATTTTAACAAATTGTTTCAGGTGGAGTGTGATGCTAGTGGCCTAGCAATTGGGGCAGTTTTAAGCCAAAAAGGAAAACCAGTTGCTTTCTTCAGTGAAAAACTCAGTGAGGAAAAAAGGAAGTATTCATCCTATGATCAAGAATTCTATGCAATAGTTCAACCACTAAAAAAATGGAGACACTACCTATTGCCTAAAGAATTTGCGTTGTTTACTGATAATTATGCCTTGCAGTTTATTAGTAATCAGCCTAAATTGAATCAAAGACATGTCAAATGGGTGGAGTATTTGCAAAACTATACTTTTAGCATTAAGCACAAGAAAGGACAGGCCAATAAAGTGGCAGATGCTTTGAGCAGGAGGGTGCTGGTTGTACAAGAGCTGTAGGTGAGTGTGATGGGTTTTGAGAACTTGAGAGAGCAATATGAAGAGGATGATGATTTTAGCGAGGCTTACAAAGCTTGTAAGCAACCCACAGTGATGGATAGGAATCCATGGATGGACTATATGCTGCAAGAAGGACTGCTGTTCAAGGGCAGCCAGTTATGCATTCCTAAAGGTTCAATGAGGGAGAACCTAATCCGAGAAAAACACAATGGAAGTTTATCAGGACATTTTGGTCAAAACAAAACATTAGACCAATTGAGTGCACACTATTTTTGGCAAGGAATGAGTCAGGATGTGAAGAAATTTGTAGAAAGATGCAGGATATGCCAATACAGTAAAGGGACTAGCCAAAATGCTAGTTTGTATCAGCCACTTCCTATTCCCAGCAGACCATGGGATTGTTTGAGCATGGAATTTATACTGGGATTGCTCAAGACTCAGAAGGGACATGACTCCATCTTTGTAGTTGTTGACAGGTTTACTAAGATGGCACACTTCATTCCATGCACAAAAACTAGTGATGCTACCCATATACCTAACTTATTCTTTTAGGAGATAGTGAGACTGCATGGATTGCCAAGGAGTATTGTATCAGACAGGGATACAAAGTTTGTAGTGAATATTTGGAGAATGATTTGGAAGAAGTTGGGAACTCACCTGAGCTTCAGTTCAGCCTACCATCCACAAATAGATGGACAAACTGAAGTAGTCAATAGGATCCTTGGAAACATCCTAAGGAGTTTGGTGAGCATGCACCCAAAACAGTGGGATCTAGCACTTGCACAGGCTGAATTTGCTTACAATGATTCACCCAACAGGAGTACAGGCATGAGTCCTTTCCAAATCATGTATGGGCAGCACCCAAGGGGTGTATATGAGCTAAGATACTTGGGGAAAATGGAAGGTAGGAGTGCAGATGCCGAAGAATTTGCTAAGGCAATGCAGGATATCCATGAACAAATAAAGAAGAATCTGGAAGAAAATGCCAACAAGTACAAGCAGAGAGCTGATCATACGAGGAAGGAAGTCAGTTTTGAAGTTGGTGATGAAGTACTTGCACACTTGAGGAAAGAGAGATTTCCTAGGAAAGAGTATAACAAGCTGAAGGTAAAAAAGATTGGTCCCTGTAAAATACTCAGAAAATTTTCCAACAATGCTTATGAATTGAAACTCCCTAAAGGCATTGGGATTTCTCCAATCTTCAATGTTGTAGACCTGCATGAGTACAGAGGAGAAGAAGGAGTGGAAGAGGAGTCTGAAATAGGACAGCAGAACACAGATTGGCAGGCACAAATGCCTAGAACCAAACCCAAGGAGATAGAACAACTGTTGGACAAGAAGGTTATCAAGAAGACCAGAGACAAAGAATACTACAAGTATCTGATCAAGTGGAGAGGTTTTCCAGCTGAGGATGCAACATGGATGACCGAAGGGGACCTGATCAAGTTGGGAGTCAAGGTTGAAGACCTGCAAAAGACAAATCAGCCATGAAGAACATCTTTTCTCTCCAGGGTAGAATGATGCAGGAGCATCCTTACTAGTTAAAATAAATGAATAAATAAACTATGTTTTATTTTGTTTTATTGTTTTTGTTCAATTTGTCTTGTAAAAGGGATGGAAGATGTTTTCTTCATGCTCCCTCCTTTTCCCTGTTTGAATCAAATGGAGTGAGGTTGTAAAACAACTCCATGAGCTAAATAAGGCCAATTTGGGTTTTTTTTGGCTAAAATAGAGATTTCATTAGGATAGAGGGGAATAAAATAGGAGGGCATGTTTATCTCCTTGTTTTAGGGATTTGCTAAGTTGAGGGGATCAAGCCTAGGTGGGAAAAAATGGAGAAAATCGGGGAAATGTGATGGCAGTCTAAAAAAAGAGATGAAAAGTTTGTTTTTTGTTGTTGTAACTGGAGAAGGTATTCGAATACAGATGAGAAAATTGATGGAAGGAAATGAAAAATAGATTTAGATTGGAATAAAACAGTTTTTGAGTGTTTGAAGTAAAAGAATGAAGTGTTTTAATAAAAAAATGACATGTTTTGTATGAAGAAAAAAAATTGTTTTCCCCTGCAGGCCGAAGTGTGCATTTGTGCAGAGCTCATATGGGGATCTCAATCACAACTGTGATGGATGCAACACATTGAAGGGTCAAAGGTAAGGCTCTGCAAATTTTATTGGGCTTAGAAATCACTCCATATGTGCAAACGAGCCGATTTATGCAATAAAACGTAGATTTAGGGCTTCTCGTTTCTATTGGCACATGATGTTTCAAGCTCTAAAAATTCTCCCACACCATTCTCATGAAAAATGACCCTGTACCTGTAATTTCGGGTCTTGCAACCATCGGGAACCCCCCTAACCGTGAATCCATCTTGTACAGGTCGTTTTGGCAGTTTTGGTGTTAAAAAATCAGTTTTTCTCACATCTTGTTGGTTGTCAAGTCCCACTAACTATATGAGTAATTTCAAACCACCCTATTGCTCTTATTGATCACGTATAAGAGGTGAAAGGAGGAGCTCTTAAGAGTTTTCATGTTTTTGCATCCAAAAATAGCCTAAGAAACTGAATCAGGTTCACAGGACAGTCTTGGAGAAAAGAAAACAATAACTTGTGTTTCAAAGTGGCCCTGTCCAGCTTGTAACATGTCTTTTTTAATCCAAAAATGTATGTTTCTTTCCTTGAATAAGGGTGCAGGGCTAGGTATCAACATTCTTGTTGTTCTCAAGAGCTACAAGGCAAACACTCAAGCCTCCAAGAAGCTATCTTGTCTTAATTTGTGTCTTTCTTTATTCAAGAGCTGGGATGAATTCTCACTGTCTTAAAATGAGTTCTCAAAGTGGGGTAGAGTGTGTATAGGTTAGGAGAGTGAATTTAGCAATTGGTGTTTCTTCGTGTTGTGTAGGTGTGTGAGAGTTGGGAAAAAAAGGGATCCATAAGAACGAAGCATGCACTGATGCTAAGAGAGTGCATTCAGAGGGAGGAGAGAAATCTTGAGTGAACCGAGGCTGTCACCAGTTGCTAAGTAAGCACTCATCACTTATTTAGCACTTTGGAGTATCTCACAGTAGGAGGAAGCATATGTAATCTTATTGCTTTAGTTCAATAGGTGATCAAATGTCAAGGTTCTCATTTATGAATCATTTTCTCAAAGGTCTATCAATAGAGATTCATCTTCATCACATCATTCAATCCTCTTTCTCTTTCTCTCTCTCTCTCTCTCTCTCTCCATATTCTAATTTTCAATTAAGAATGTAATTTGTTTTATTTCATCCTAATCACTTAAGTGACTCTGAATTAAACATTGTAAGAGTCCTTTTTCATCAATAAGAAAAAGACTCACCTCCTAGGAATGTGAATGGTCACAAGTGATGAAGATAGGTGAAGAGTCACGTGGGGGGTAGATAAAGAGACATATTGTAGACATTGGATTTTCATTAACACACCTACTTCATCTCATACACATATTATTTAATCTAAAACCTATCATTATTTATTTATCCTAAGTTACCCTCTCCTTGCCTAGTAAAATCATTTTTTTACTATTTATCCATCCCAAACTACCTCAACCTCTTTAAAACCACTTAAAACCCCAAACCACCTCAAACCTATTTTATCATAATATCCCAACCTCCCAACTCATCCATAACATCCTCCTAACCATTTTACCTCATCATTTACCTAAAAACACCATTTAGGGATTGGTTTTAACCATTTCCTAAACATTTTGTTGAAAAACCCGGATCACTGGTGATTATAACTAATCACTAGTAGTTATAAATAGGAGTTTTTACTCCTTTCTTAGGGATCTTCAGAAACCCTTTGATCATAATTTCTCTTTTTTCAATTCAGCAACCAATCTAAGTCACTCTAGAGATCATCAAGGACTTGTATTAACCTCAAGCTCTAAAAAATATATCATTTTGATAGTCTTTTCATCAATCAAAATTCAACAACTGGTTATCAGCTTCAATCAGCTCTATCTAAAGTTTGGAGGCATTTGTCAACTTACTTTCACATCAAAAGGTGTTTCTCAATGTTATTTCATCATTTTAATTTCATAAAACATTGAAAACAATCAAAAATCATCATTTAAAAGATTTTTCTATCATTTTTGTCAAAGTTGATCATTTTCATAGTAATCGCCAGTGATTGCTTGAATCACCCATGATTCTATCTGATCACCCGTGATTCATTTGAATTGTCAGTGATCCCTGCTAATTTACATCCTTCAACTAGTTTATCAGTTTATCCTAAAATTTTATCAATATTTTTCATTTAACTTGTCCTTTGTAAGCATGGATTTACTTTGGATGGTAGTACTTGACCGGTCTCACCCTATCAAAAGCATTTACTACCTTCCAATAGTTTAGCAACCCTTCTTTTGGGAACAATTTAACATCCTTCATGAGATTACACTATGTGTAATACAATTTTCCACTGACATTGAATACATTGACGATCAAATCTAGTTCCTCCACGAAATATAACAGGATACAGAGGAATTTTGGTATGATTAATTTGAGTTCATTCAAATTGCATCCACCCTCGTGTGGGCCACATTTAAATATGCACAAGAATTTCCCTTCAACCTCAAGTTCTAAAGAGTCTTATCCATTATCTATCCATATTTTTCATTTATATATCTTTGTCAATCTACTTAATCATATTAAAGTGAGCTAAAATCTTCTAAGGAAGTCCCTTTCGATTCCTGGAATTGACCTTTATCGAAAGATATTTTATCCATTTATCTAATCTATTTTGTTTAGTTGTCTTTTATCTGCAGGTTTCTTCGTTGGTGTAAGAAGAAGAAGCTTTACTATACAACATCAAAAATCATTTTCATGGGTATCGATAAACCTCGTCATCTTCCGAGGTCAATTTTTTTTGTTTATTCATTTTATTAAGTTAAGTTGGAAAGTAAAAACTCTTTCGTACATCCTGGCATGCCTAGTGGGACTTTGTCTCTCTTCTTTCATTTCAAATTAATTAATTTCCAACTTCAGTTTATCTGTTTTGCAATCACTAATGATCAAGTCGAATTGACAAGGATTTAGGTGAATTGCCAATGATTCCTATATGTCGTCAAGGATCATTGTAGATTTGTTTTATTGCTTAGTTAGTTGGCCTTTAACGTTCATTTATTTTTTCTCAATTCTCTATTTTCATCCAACCATTGCAGGTTGATGCTTTTGAAGCTTTTTATTTGTTGCGTTATAGTTGTGCTAAAAAACCAAAAATCTAAAAATTTAAAAAGATTTTTTTACAGGTGTGTCTCTTCCCCTTATTTTTCTTTCCAAGCATTGAATTTTTGTTTACTTCCCTCATCAAACTCACATTTATTTTTGGTATTAAAAAGAACCTCTCATTCTTCTTGGTCACATAGTATAAATTAGGAGGTTAATATATTGCATTCATTTAATCTCCCCCACACACAACCAACCCACATCAAACATAAAATACATTGAAAAATATCTACTGAGGTGGACC
This sequence comes from Taxus chinensis, assembly GCA_019776745.2. Lineage (NCBI taxonomy): Eukaryota > Viridiplantae > Streptophyta > Pinopsida > Cupressales > Taxaceae > Taxus > Taxus chinensis. The sequence goes on from CM034154.1 coordinate 150,328,392, forward strand.
TACTTGGATTTCATAATCAAGAGGAGGATTTGACTCAGTGTTCTGGATGAGTAAAAATAATTGGTTTCCAGTAAATTGGCTAAGCACTCGAATCCCTTATCATTGTGGGACCATGAAGTGAGGTGGTAAGCACTAATACCAAACCCCGTACTGATACCAATGTAGATTTGGGTTGTCGACATTAAAATTTTCCTCCATAATTTCTATTTTATTATGTATGTATTAGGAATAGGATGTTGTTAAGTATGATTAGTAGTGGCGTCTGATAGAAGATAACGACATCGTCAGTACGGTGCCACCAATAAATTAGAGTATGGTAACAATCAAAGTACAATAGGAATGTTGTGGTAAAAAGTAAATATTTGTCGTAAGTGGTCCGGTAATGTTAAAATGTCAAATTTGGGGTAAGTAGAGAAGTAGGGTCTACATGATTAGGAATTAGAAATATTATATTTGTAATAAGGACAAAGAGTGATGTCATAAATATTTTGTGTAGTTTATTTGTGGAAAAGTCTAAAAAGGTGGAACCCATGAGATGATAAGGTTTATCCTATCTTAGAAGATAAGCCTACATGTAAAGGCAAGAGTTTAGGCATGGAATATAATTGGCCGGAAGAGATTTTCTATCTTATCTTAGAGATAGGATGGATAAGCCTGAATTCCTATAAATAAAGAGGCCACCCCCCTCATTTAGTATATAGAGAGAAGTAGTGAGAAATATTGTATGAGTAAGTGTGTAAAAGAAGCTATCATTTAGAAGGTGTGTTAAAAAATCCATTATGAAGTTTCTCCCATAGTTATTGTTGGAAAACAAGTGAAGTCAGTAACACTGGAAGTACCCCATAGGTGAGATTGTAACAATTTCATGTTGACATTATAATTTACACTTATATTTCAGATTTGTCATCATTCCTTCGTACCATAGTCTATGGTATTCTTGTGTTATGTTTGTTGTTGTGTTTCTAGATTACATCCACCAAACTAAAGATAGTGCATTAGTAAATAATCATAGCACGAGGAGTTCCTGGTGGATAATTATCATAGTGCCGGATTGGTGTTGACATTTTGGTTCCGTTGCCGGGACCATTCCTTGTTGGTGGATTTTCTCGAGAAATATTCCCCCTTAGTCAGAAATCATTTGAAGGGTAACCTTGTTTTTATTGTGCATAGTAGTTACCATGGTAAAGTCACTTTTTACCGTGAATAGTATTTACCATAGTAACTTTACTTTTTACCGTGAATAGTATTTACCACAGTAACTTCACTTTTTACCATGAATAGTGTTTACCACAGTAAAGTCCATTTTTACCGCAGCAAGTCAAGTTTTACCATGGTCATTCCTATTTTATTGTAGAAAGGTGTAAAGTCACTTTCTATTGTAGTGAGTCCAATTATTTGTGCACACAAGTCTTACTGATTGTACTTGTGAATTGGTATTTCACTGTGGTTACTTTTAAAAATGGGGAAGATTCCTGTTTTTTCAGCCTAATTTAATGAAGATGCTTCCTCTTTCATTCAAGAGTTTAAACGATCTTGCATTTTTAATGGCCTCATAAGAAGGGAACAATAGACTGCATTTTTTCCTACCTTTTTGGATGGTTCAGCTATTAGGTGGTTTGAAACACTAGGCGATAATGTGAAAAATTCATGGGATTTATTAACTGAAAGATTTCTTGAAGAATTTGGTGAACAACAGAAATATATAGATTTCATGATCGATATCACAAAGCTATCCCAAGAAGAGAAGGAGAAGATAAGGGATTATCATGCTCGTGTTCTAGAGCTAAGGAGGAAGCTCGATGCCCAGATCTTGAAGGAAGGATTAGCAGATGGGTTGATGAATGACATGGATAATCTCTTCTGTAAGCACTTCATTCTTGGGATGAAGCCAGAGATTAGACAACGAGTGAAGTATGACCGCCCACCTACCATTGAACAAGCAAAAGAGATTGCAAGAAGGAAATAAGAAAGCATGGAAGAGGAGCCCAAAGAAATTGTTGCTAAAGTAGAGCCTACACCAGCACCTTTGGTCCATAATCCACAACCACTCTCAGTGAGCACAAATCTTTCTCTTAGTACATCTACTGAGTATGAAGATCTACTCAGGAAGATGGGCCAGTTAACTATTAATCTTCTTCAAGGAAAGGAATTTAATTCTCAAGGAGGAGATAGAGGTCCAAAAAGAAATATTTCTGAAGTTGTATGTTATGGTTGTTATAAAAAGGGGCATTATAAGTATAATTGTCCAGATAGAGCTTCTACATCTAGTACAAGAGATAATGATAAAGGAAAAATACCTGTGAATTCTTTTGGTGTAGTAGATAAGAGCATAAATAATGAAGTAGATGTGTTTGTAAACAAAAGAAAGAAAGAAAAAGATAACCAAGATGGAAATGATCCTAAGAAAATGAAAGGAAAAACTAGTAAGAAACATAGGAGAAGAAAGTTGGGTGTGCAGGATTTTTTGATTTCACAGGGACAAGGACCATACTCCATCTTAGAAGATCTATCCAAAAGGCCTGTAAATATTACATATGGTCAACTCTTGGCTATGTCTTCTGAGAAGAGGCAGGAGCTGCGAAGTGGACTCAATTCTTGATGAAGGAAGGAGGTTGAGGTCCTTGTTTTGGAGGTAGAGGCAGATCCTTGCGCTCCACAAGCTGAGGTATTATGTAATGGTATTTTAATTCATGATGTCTTAGTTGATGGAGGTGCTACAATTAATGTATTGACCGAGTCTGTAATAAATAAGTTGGGTGTAAAATTGATCGCCCCTCAACACTTATGTTAAGGTCATTAAAAAAGGGAAAAACTAAACCAGAAGGTGTTGTTTCAAATGTGGCAATATCTATTATGGGTGTTGTATGTGTGGTAGACTTTCAGGTGATAAAAAATGGTACTGTTGTGTACCCAATGTTGTTGGGAAGACCATGGCTAAGGAGAGTTCATGTAAGAAACTACTGGAATGAAGGCTTCATAACACTTGGACGTGACAGAGAGAGGGTGAAGATAAATGTGATCCATCGGCATCATAAGGCAGAACCTATGGATTCAAGTGATGAAACTGATGATTGGACATCCTTTGATTACTCTAGTATCAGTGAAGTGGACACCGAAGATGAAGAAAGTGAGGTTGATGTTTCGGTCATGGGATATCCTTACCCGTTCACACCCAACTTGCATGACCCCATAACAATTATTTGACGAAGAAGTTGATTGCTGTGCTCTCGAGCAAAAAAGAGTGGTTGATCTGTGATGGAATGAAAGAATGCTCTCTCGAGCCTATGATGGTTTAGGTTTCATCTTGTGATGATTGATGATTTCCCAGATGCAAAACATTTATCATCCTTTGACATAATTCTAGTGAATACATAGATATTTGTGGAATTATGCTGAATGAATTCAAGTTTCGCTGATGGTTGCCAATGCAAGATTAAGAGGAAGATTTACTCAAGCCATTCGTCCATATTCTATTCTGCATGGAGTATTATTTTAATCAGGACCCGGCATTACAGTACAAGAGGTTAGTTGAACGTGATCAAGGGAGGGAGCTAATTAGAAGAATTCCACAATGGTACATGTGGAGGACCACTCTCTAGAGCCAACTTACAGTAAGAAGATCTTGGATGCAGGTTTTCACTGGCCTACCCTTTTTAGAGATTGTTATAATTATTGTAAGAACATGTGATATTTGTCAAACACATGGTAACGTTAAGACTTCATAACTCCATTATGCCCTATTCTATCCATTGTCCTTTGAAAAGAGGGAATAGACATGTGTAGGTCCACTTTCACTACCCCATGCCAAAGATAAGTATATTGTAGTTGCCACAGATTATTTAACCAAGTGGGTTGAAGCTAGGCCATGAAAAACAATTCCATGATGAAGTGTTAAGGTTTCATATATAAACGCATTATCACAGATTGGTTGTCATTATAATTTAACAGATTCAAGGCAGCCACTTCATTTAATGGGTGTAGAAAGGCCCTAAGCAAGTAAGTTTTTCTATTAAGCCACATGAAGGCAAACAAATGACAAAGCCAGAACACAACATGACAGTGAATGAACAAATATTTGTTTGTTGTGTCAAAAGTTCTAGCAAAAGATGCAGCCTCTGCAGGACATAGAGTGGGATAAAAGATTTCATGTAGCATAATTGGGCATATAGTGGCAACGATCAATAAGTCAGCAATAGGATACTCCCGTATGTTCAGTTGGCTTTATTGGCATTGATCCAGTCTTCCTATGATTTGAGTATTCCCACTGTGAGGAGTTATGAAAAATGAAAGGATGATGAAATTAATTCAAAAAAGAAAGGTTGTACATCTTCATTTCTAGAGGAATTGAGGGAAATAGCGAAAGGATACAAGCTATAAAGAAAGAAAATGAAGCGGAAGGAATACTTTGATCCAAAGATCTGGCTCGTCTCCATTTCATGTGGATATGAATTCGTTTAGGTATATGATTCCAGATACAAAAAAGAGAAGAAAGAGAAAATTTCTTCCAAAAAATGGATGGCCCTAACCAAAATAACAGCTGTGCATGAAAATGGTAACATTATCGACTGGAGGAATCTAGATGGCACCCCATTACGAAATGGGGTCAAGGCCATGACAAGGTTAAATATTTTTTAGGCACCAGCGTCAGAATGTCCATAAGAGTCTACTCCGAGGATGGAGTAGAATCTAGGAGTGGGAAAATTCGACATTAAAATTTTCCTCCGTAATTTCTATTTTATTATGTATGTATTGGGATTAGGATTTGTTAAAGTATGATGTAGTAGTGGCGTCTGATAGAAAGATAACGGCGCCGCAGTACGTGCCACCAATAAATTAGAGTAATGATAACAGTCAGTAAATAGGAATTTTGTGGTAAAAAAGTAAATATTTGTTTGTAAGTTGGTCCGGTAATTTTACAAAGTCAAGTTGTAAGTAAAAGTTGGTCTACCATGATAGGAATTAGAAATATATTTGTAATAAGGGACAAAGAGTTGATGCTCATAAATATTTTGTGTATTTATTTGGTGAAAAATTTCTTAAAAAGTTGACCCATGTAGATGATAAGTGTTTATCTTATCTTAGAAGATAAGCCTACATGTAAAGATAAGAGTTTATGGCATGGATATGATTGGCCGGAAGAGATTTCCTATACTGGTGCTTCAGATTACCAGCATAGGAAGTACTTCGCGCCAAAGGAGAAAATGGGAATGATCATCTAGTTTACTTTAGGAGTAGACAAATGAGAAGTGCTGAGGTAAATTATACTGTAACAGAAAAAGAGGCTCTAGCTATCATTTTTGTTGTAAATAAGTTTAGAAATTACTTGCTAGGGCATAAATTTATAGTTGTAACAGATCAGCAGGCTCTAAAATATATTGTAAATAAGCCTAACCCATCAGGGAGGATAACAAGATGGATAATTTTGCTACAAGAATTTGAATTTGATATTATAGATAGGCCCGGAAAAAAACATGTCAATGCAGATGCACTCTCTCGAGCCTATGATGGTTTAGGTTCATCTTGTGATGATGATGATTTCCCAGATGCAACATTATCATCCCTTGACATAATCTCTAGTGAATACATAGATATTTGGAATTATCTGAATGAATTCAAGTTTCCTGATGGTGCCAATGCAAAGATTAAGAGGAAGATTACTCAAGCCATTCGTCCATATTCTATTCTGCATGGAGTATTATTTTTAATAGGACCCGATTGACAGTACAAGAGGTTAGTTGAACGTGATCAAGGGAGGGAGCTAATAGAAGAATTCCACAATGGTACATGTGGAGGACACTTCTCTAGACAACTTACAGTAAGAAGAATCTTGGATGCAGGTTATCACTGGCCTACTCTTTTTAGAGATTGTTATAATTATTGTAAGACATGTGATATTTGTCAAACACATGGTAACCGTAAGACTTCATCAACTCCATTATGCCCTATTCTTCCACTTGGTCCCTTTGAAAAGAGGGGAATAGACATTGTAGGTCCACTTTCAACTACCCCATGCCAAAATAAGTATATTGTAGTTGCCACAGATTATTTAACCAAGTGGGTTGAAGCTAGGCCATTGAAAACAACTTCCATGGATGAAGTGGTAAGGTTCATATATAAACGCATTATCACCAGATTTGGTTGTCCATTATAAATTGTAACAGATCAAGGCAGCCACTTCATTAATGAGGTGGTAGAAGCCCTAGTCAATAAGTTTTCTATTAAGCACATGAAGGCAACAACATACAAGCCAAACACAAATGGACAGGTGGAATGAACAAATTTTGTGTTGTGTCAAATTCTAGCAAAAGATGCAGCCTTGCAGGTACATAAGTGGGATAAAAGGATTCATGTAGCATTGTGGGCATATAGGGCAACATCAAAGTCAGCAATAGGATACTCCCTATTTCAGTTGGCTTATGGCATTGATCCAGTTCTTCCTATTGAGTTTGATATTCCCACTGTGAGAGTTATGAAAAATGAAAGGATGGATGAAATTAATTCAATAAAAGAAAGGTTGGTACATCTTCATTTGCTAGAGGAAATGAGGGAAATAGCGAAGGATACAAGCTATAAGAAGAAAATGAAGCGGAAGGAATACTTTGATCAAAAGATCTGCTGGTCTCCATTTCATGTGAATGAATTGGTTCTAGTATATGATTCCAGATACAAAAAAAGAAGAAAGAGAAAATTTCTTCCAAAATGGATGGGGCCCTACAAAATAACAGCTGTGCATGAAAATGGTACATATCGACTGGAGGAATTAGATGGCACTCCCATTACGAAATGGGTCAGCCATGACAAGTTAAATATTTTTTAGGCACCAGCGTCAGAATGTCCATAAGAGTCTACTCCGAGGATGGAGTAGAAGCTAGGAAGTGGGAAAATGTCGACATTAAAATTTTCCTCCGTAATTTCTATTTTATTATGTATGTATTAGGGATAGGATGTTGTTAAGTATGATTAGTAGTGGCGTCTGATAGAAGATAACGGCGCCGTCAGTACGGTGCCACCAATAAATTAGAGTATGATAACAGTCAAAGTACAATAGGAATTTTGTGGTAAAAAGTAAATATTTGTTGTAAGTGGTCCGGTAATGTTACAATGTCAAAGTTGGGGTAAGTAGAGAAGTATGGTCTACATGATTAGGAATTAGAAATATTATATTTGTAATAAGGACAAAGAGTGATGTCATAAATATTTTGTGTATTTTATTTGTGAAAAATTCTAAAAAGGTGGAACCCATGTGAGATGATAAGGTTTATCTTATCTTAGAAGATAAGCCTACATGTAAAGGTAAGAGTTTAGGCATGGAATATGATTGGCCGGAAGAGATTTCCTATCCTATCTTAGAGATATGGTGGATAAGCCTGAATTCCTATAAATAAAGAGGCCACCCCCCTCATTTAGTATATAGAGAGAAGTAGTGAGAAATATTGTATGAGTAAGTGTGTAAAGGAAGCCATCATTTAGAAGGTGTGTTAAAGAATCCATTGTGAAGTTTCTCCCATAGTTATTGTTGGAAGGCAAGTGAAGTCAGTAACATTTGAAGTACCTCATGGGTGAGATTGTAACAATTTCATGTTGATATTATAATTTACACTTATATTTTAGATTTGTCATCATTCCTTCGTATCATAGTCTATGGTATTCTTGTGTTATGTTTGTTTTTGTGTTTCTAGATTACATCCACCAAACTAAAGGCTATGCATTAGTAAATAATCATAGCACGAGGATTTCCTGGTGGAGAATTATCATAGTGCCGAATTGGTGTTGATAGGGCCTCGTGTAGCTTTGGGTATATCAAGGACTCTTGCCTTAAATATCACCTAAAACCATCCTTAGATGACCATTTCCTAGGACCATGTTAGTCATTTTTCACATTTCACTCTTCTTTTAAATAATCAAGATAATTAAAAAATTTTGTCTATGTGATTTGTCTATTGTTTATAATCAACCAATCTAGATTTATTTTTCATTTCATTATAGAGTGATTTTTTATCTTCCATGGTTCTTACAAGACAACAATATCATATCTAAACCTCTAAAGACATGACTGATTGATTCTGACAATCCATAGAAATTTCCCAACAAACCTTATAATAGGCTCAAACCCATATATAATATGCTAAGTAACTCATTGATCAACACTAACATCTCTATCACCCCGACTAGAAGATCAAGAACCTCCATATTCCCCCAGTAGTCAATCTTCCTGATCCGAAATACCCAATCCATCTAGTCCTCATTTCTTTGATGGTGGGGATCCAGTCTTTTTTGAAATCTTAGATTCAAACCATATTTCCCTTAATGCATATTTAGCTACACGAGGTGTAAGTATTCAACCATTCACACATAGACCACAACCTCATGTATCTAACACCTTGTGTGCTTTCTCCCAACTTATTGATTCTAACAATGAGCCCCTCATCCAGCAAGTACACCCTTATCCACCTAGTAGTGGATTGAAAAAATCTAATGTCATATCTTCACCTCATGTTATTACTTTATACATTAATGTGGTATCCTCACATGATACGACTAACCAAAAATCTACCTCTTTAGTAGATCTCTCATACACATCCACATCATCCCAAAATAATGCCAACGTATCTTCTTCCACATCAATCCCTTTAGTCTCTTATACTATCCAAAATCCTCATGTGAGTTTAGTATCCATCCCGAAAAGTACATCTCAACCTCCCCCATCCCAACAACCTACATCAGTTGTCAAAAGTGTAATTATTTCTATCCCAACATCTAAACCACTAACTAACACAAGTTATATATCTACTGTCCATCCTTCATCACAAAATTCATCTAATATCCCTACTTCATCTCAGTTCATACCACATCAGTCTCAACCACTCATTCACTCTGCTATTCCTTTCCAACATATACCACAATAGTCACAACCTCTTATTCACACATCGATTCCTTTCTAATACATAACTTAATTATCACAACCTCTTATAAACACATATATACCCTTCTAGTATAAGTAAATCCAACCTTCATAGCCTTTAGTTTCATAACCGATCTATAACATTCCCCTAAGAACTCCTTTTTAACAAAATATCCCACAACCCTATCAACAACCAAACCAACTATCATATAATCAACCTGGTTCATCCTCATCCAACACACAAAAATAACCACAAACCGATCCATTGCATGCTTTAATGAATATAATATATAGCCTTGAATCTGCTTCTATGGGTCCCAAAAACATATTATCCTATGAAAAAATATGCAACGAACCCATCTATCCACAATAACGTACAAATCATATCCTCCACACTGGGAACTTACTAAGTTCCTCAAATTTAATAGTAAAGAAGACCCTCAACAACATATCCAGGCCTTCCTACATGTCTGTTATCTTATAACACATGACTAAGACCTTATGCTGAGAACATTTCCTATGTCTTGAGCTGGCCCTACCTTAGACAGGTATAACAGCATCCCACAATATTCATTGTTCTCACTCGTACAACTTGCTCAGATATTCCTTTAACATTTCTTAATCAAAATTGCATGTAAAATCACTATCACCAAATTATACGCATCAAATTTTTAAGACGAATCCATTGCCAACTTCATTGCCTGATGGAGAGGCTTTATTAACTAACTATCATTTTCTCTCCCACAGACTGAGCTAATATATTTATTCTCTCATTTTTATGCTAGACACATTTTTTCTACGCTACAAATCTAGTCCTCCCAAGATTTTGATTAATCCTTCAGTATGGATCACAAACTTAAGCTTCGCACTCTTGATGATGGTAGAGTTAAAATTGAATTAGAAAAACCAAAACTTGATTTTTTTTGTCCAAACCATCTTCTATCCAAGATAAATATAAATCATCATCCAACATAATTGTCATCAAAACCGCACCTAAAGAATGTTAAGAATGATCTCGTTGTAACTACACTCCTATCAGTGAGTCTTATAGTGAAGTCTTTGATAAACTCTTGGCTTCTAACATGATCACTCTTCCTCCTTTCCATCCCATCAATACATCTATCTCAAAGACCTCTTGGTACAAAGAAAATGATTATTACAAATACCATAGGGTCAAAGGCCATGAAATTGAAAGGTGTTGTTCATTCTGAAACATCCTTCAAGATTTAATTGTGAAAGGTGACTTATAATTAGATGATCCCAATGCACCTCAAAATCAAAATGTGGATGTCTTTAAACAACCTTTTCTAAATCACTCCCCATCTACTAGTCAGCCACATACCAATCACATCTAGACCCAGCTTACTATAAACACATTCAAATAACAGTTACTTGTGACACCTAAAACTATTATCACAAAATCTACATCTGAGCCATCCACTAGTAGCTCTGCCATAGAAACACCCAACATCAAACTAGCCACACCTGTAGATCCTACCATTAAAAAGAAACCACTATTATCCATCATCCCTTCATCCTCATATAAAACACATGTAATCTCTTCATAAGCTTTACAAAATAATCCTATCTTACAAATTATGAAGATCTCGTATGATGACCATGCCGCCCATCATTATCAACACACCCTTTAAAAACTAGTCACACAACCACAATTTTCTTCATCTAAAAATCCAATAATAATAATACATCATCACAGTAACCCTTCAACGCAAAAACCAATCCTTTTGCCTTTTATTTTAGGAACACACCCATCACCTAAATTGCTAATTAATACCACGAAATCCAAAACCATTCCAAAAACATCTAGTCATATTGTACGTGAAAACATTCCTCTAATGCTCCTACCATTATAAAAACCACCACTTCCTTCAACTTCTGCCTCAAAAGGACATTATACATAACTCCTTTACAGGATCCTTCACCAATCCATCATAACATTACCCCCTGTTAAGCCATCTAAATATTGAGGGTGGAAGCCTTCTTGGTATAAATTTGAATCCTATTATGATTATCATCACAAACTAGGACATCATTTAGAAGATCGTAAAGCCCTATAGGTTTCTATAAAAATATTCTTAATAAGGGCCTTATTCCCTCAAAATTAAAAACATCCAAATCATCCCACAAGACGACTATGACCAATATATATAAAATGACACCTACATCCATGACCACTGAAAGTAATGACTCTTCTAACAAAGTCTCTCCTCACCAAATTGATGCAGTACGCATTACCACTAGAGCACATACCCATGAACCCAATACCTTAGATCAAGACAAATATAAGATATCCATCGTAATTGCTCCCTATTCATCAATTTCAACACCCCCTACTAATGCCAAGGTTTTCATCCTTGCCACACCTCACACACAATCCACCACCGCAATTTAAAATGTCGTTATTAAATAACTTCACCAAGATCCAGTCATGATGTCCCTTTTCAAGTTGGTTTAAACCTCATCTCCACACTGACAAGCCATGATTGAATCTCTCCAATCCATATAAGTGCCCTCAGATGATCCAAAACTCTTTTAAAATATATTAGGCACTCTCAAAACATCAAGTGTTATCTCTTTTAAAATTTCCAAAATACCATCCTTATAACCGGAAGACCATGATCTTTCCCTCTTAATCACGACTCAAATAAAAAACACCCTTGTTAAGAGGGTTATGATTGATAATTGTGTCAGTATCAATATCATATCATCATATGCCTTCAACCAAATTTGACTACCTAACACCATTATCACCCAAACACCAACTATACTCTGAGCCTTCAACAACACCATCGCCGACACCTTAGGTACATTCATCTTACCACTTAAATTTGGTGTTATGAATCTCCTCGAAAGGAGAGTTCCAATACAACATATTGTTAGGATGACATTGGATACGAACTATCTATTGTATCCCATCAACACTCTATCAATGTCTTGAGTATGAACATGAAGGTAAAACCTTTACAGATCCCGTGGATACTAACCCTTTCAGAGCTTGTAACATGACATATCACCCAAATGACATAATCGTTCCCAAATCAATCCCAGGATCCTCTGATGAATCATATACCAGTTCATCCATCCCATCATCTAAACTATCAGATGACTCTTCCTTCGATGACATTAAGAAATTTCTTTCACTAGGGGATTATTGTCTCCTTACACTCAATTCACTTCACACACCTAAGACCTATGGTAGACATGATAAAAAACTCATGTAAAAACCCAAATTTTAAGATGTCATCTCCTAAGGTCCCCCACGTCTGAAAAAAAATATCTACAGAGGGATTAACTGCCCCTCTACGAAGACTACTTATCAGCGTCATGTCATGCCATTCATATCATACTTCAAATTATTATATAATCAAGTCTTTACACAGATGTATGTCCACCATTGTGCCTAGAAAGGATTTGTATTTATACATTATGAGTAGGGTATCCATAACTTAATCATCCAACATTCCCTTAAACCACATGAAAAATATGGGCTAGGTTGTGAGAAACCTGTTTCTAAATCCTCAAAACATATCACATCTAAAATCATCATAGAATTAGAACCATCCTCTTCATCCATGCACAATGATCTTATGGACACAGATGAAATTGTCTCCATTCAACATAACTTTTGTTAGTCAATATTGTTACATTAGGACCATTAACTTATCAGACTTATCACAATATTAAAACCCTTCCTTTCATATGGCCCGAAAGGATAGAAAAAGATTCACCCACCATTAACACCCTCCAATGCCAAGACGATCAATCCATTCTATCCCACATGGGGTAGAGGATCATTTACTTTAGAAAGCCTTACCACTTGACACTTCAACACTCCTCAATGAATCCACTATCACCGTTAACGTAGGGACTCCACAATATCTCACATAGTTAAAGTCAATCAATCTTTAGATCCAAAGGAGTTAAATCAATTCACCACCTTCCTATCCAAGTATAGTCAAGCCTTCGCTTGGTCATATAGTGATATGTCAGGTATCAATCCCAACATTGTTGTCCACAACATCATCACTTATTCAAATGCCAAACCTATTGATATGTACCCTTGCATAGCTCTTATCATCAAAGAAGAGTTATAATGCTTGCTCTCCACTAATTTCATCATACCCATTGACTATCCATAATGGGTCTCTAATATTGTACCCGTAGCCAAATCCTCAATAAATTTATGCATCTACATCAAATTCCAAGACCTCAATCTCTCTTGCCCTAGAGATGACTTCCCCCTTCTGAATATCAACCAACTTTTCAATCTTAAAACCAACCATGAGATGCTTTCCCTTATGAATGGATTCTATGGTTACAATTAAATCCTCATTTCCATAGACAATTAACATAAATATTCCTTCATAACCCCTTGGGGCAATTTCTTCTAGCGTGTTACACCCTTTGGACTCAAAAACATATTGGTCACCTACCAACGTGATATGACATATATCTTTCACGTTATTATCCACAGAAGCATAGAATACTACGTAGATAATATCTTAGGGAGATCTAAACAATGAAAATACCATCTTTCTCTCCTTGACTATGTCTTTACTAGTCTCATTCAATATTTTCTTCATCTCAACCCCACCAAGTGCATGTTTGGTTTTCTCACTAAAAAAATCTTGGGGTTCATTATATTTATCAGGAGTATTGAAGTATACCACATCTAAAATTAAGGCTATTGTCAAAAGTCACTCCTCTATCACATCTCAAAAATATTTTCAAGCTCTCAGGCTAAGCTATCATTCCATTCTATTCGCTTCATATTGACAAATCTCAAAATGTCAATATCAGCCCTTTCACCATCTTCTTAGAAAAAACATCAAATTTATATGGAATCATAGTTTTCGAAAGACCTTTGATGACCTAAAACAATATCTCATGTCACCACTTATGCTCACACCTCCACAATAATGGGAGATCCCTTCTAAATCTACATATCCTGATACAAATCACATCATTAAGAGCCATGTTTTCTCATCGATATGAGAAAGGTCATGAAAAATGTCATTTAATATATAAGTCCACACTCTCTATGAATACAAAATCTCACTATACCAAATCCAAAAAGTTGTGTTGTGCCCTATACTTTCACAACGTAAAAAATTTGTCATCATATACTCAATCAAAAGCACTTATGTCATCTACTAGATTTAAATCGCACTTAAAAGCATGTACTTCCAAGCCAGATGAACAATGACCGCATCGCTTGGATGGCTTATGCTTATGATGGAGTTTGATCTTGAATTTATCACATAGAAATATATCAAAGTACAAACCATATCACCAACCATCTCACTGAGGCTCCCTATCCCCCTACATATAATCAACCACTGCATGAATAATTTCCTGATGAATCTATCTAATACTATCATCAATCAATAATACACCCCTCTCAAAATGACCCTCTTCTTTAATGGATCTAAGTGTCAGCAAGGGAGAGGGGTCGGTATCATCATTATACCTCCCTGGGGGAATCTTATCCCTCTATCATTCAAAATTAACTTTGAATGTACTAACAACATGGCTGAATACAAAACTCTAATCATGGGTCTTCAAACCACATGTCATGATTGGTGTTCAAATCTTAGACATCTATAGAGGATTCATACTCTTATCATTAACCAAATCAAAGGAATTTACCAATGCAAAAATGAAATTATACAAAAATATAAAACAATTTTTAAATTCCTCCTAGAAGCCTTTGACCATTACACAATCCAAATAGTTCCGTGATCCTATAAAAAATTTGCGGATACCATGGCTTCTATAGCATCCCTCATCCCTTTATCAATTGAAGACTTCAACTAACAATTCTAATATTGTTTGTTAGTTATCCATAGACTTGATCAACCATCCCAAAAAAATGAAATCCCATCTATCAACATCATCGAAAATAATCCAACTGACCTTTGGTACCACTATATATTCAACTATCTTTTGGAATCCAAAATCCCTCCTGATCTATCTAGAAATGTTAAACAATATTTTCTTCAACATGCTACCCAATATGTCATCGTAGGTGGTTTCTTATACAAAAATAGAGGATTCGAAAATGGACTCTTATTAAGATGCCTTAAATCTCACGAGTCTACTAAAGTCATTCAAGATGTCCACGATGGTATGTGTGGTGGAAATTTCAATATCACCGTTATCACTAAGTGTGTCCTCTAATTGGGCTATTACTACGTACCATCAATCAATATTGTTGCATTTATTTTAATAAATGCATTTCAAATGTCAACAACACTTGAATATCTCACTCACATCCCCATTCGATCCCTACAACCCAATAAGGATGTATGGCCTTTCTCGCAATGGCGGTTGGACCTCATTGGCACAATTAATCCTCATTCATCACAACATCATCATTCTATTATCACAACTATTGAATACTTCACTAAATGGGTAGAGGCCATCCCTTTGACATCCACTGAAGCTAATAAAATTGTTGATTTCATCTATCAATGTATCATATGTCGCTTTGGTATCCCTCACAAAGTTTTCACTGATAATGGCAAATCCTTCAAGAATAAAGATGTTAAGAAACTTTGTAACACATTCAACATCAAACTAATTTTTCCATCACCATACTATCCACAAGAAAATGGATAAGTGGAAGCTTATCATAAAACACTTAACAAAATTTTCATGAAAACCCTTGACAAATCAGGCAGGAATTGGCATCTCCAAATTTTGTTTTCTCTTTAGGCTTACCAAACTAGCATCTACACTCCTACTGGTGTTATGCCCTTCTCACTAGTCTATGGTTCCGAGGTGGTGTTACCCAGTGAATTTCAAATCCCATCACTACTTGTATCCCTTAGAGATTTCATCTCTGATGAGGACTATCGACAAGACCATCTAGCATAGTTAGAATTATTAGATGAAAAATGATTAACAGCCCTCGAACACCATCATGTCTATCAAGAGTGCATCAAATTTGCATATAAAAAACATGTAAAATAATGTGACTTTAATATAGGTGATCTCATTCTTAAAGAAAATCAAAATGTCACTACTCTGGAAAGGAGTAAACGTGGAAATTTTTCCCCTAACTGGATCAGTCCATACATTATCACTCACAAGTATGGGTTGGGAGCTTATCATCTAGCCTCCCTTTATGGTACACCTAAAAAGGAACCTCTAAATGCCTTGCACTTGTGGCCTTTCTACTGTTAACATCTTGACCATCATGACAGTAGTCACATCAAAGAACTTATTTCACCATCAACTAACCATCTTATCATTGTAATGATTTGAAAGTATGTGGTTTTCTCATCACTATCTTTAAAAAACCTTAAATATGAAGCAGTCGTGGTACTCTATTCATCGCATCTTTCACATGGAGAAGTTCCTCCTTAGCAGGAACCCCATAATCATTACATCCATGCCACCTTGTATCTATCAACTAAAGACATGTCATGGGGACACGCATGTGTAGTTTGTGCACACATCTCTTCCCCTCCTGAAATGGTCTATTAGGGCTTCTCTCAGCTTAAAAGAAAGTAAAAAATATCGCATGGATCAGCATCTTGTCAAAATAAATAGATTGGGGCATCCCTCTAAGAACAACTATCAAAATAAAAAATCATATGCTATCAAAAAACCTACATGTGTAGATCGATCCCTAGAAAGGACAACTACCATATAAAATCATAGACCGATCCCTTAAAGGATGACTATTCATATATTAAAAATCAAAAAGGCCAAAAATTGTAGACCACTCCCTCAAGGATGGATTCCTATGTATAAAAGGATTCATGCATAAAATCAACCTTCCAAGTCAATTCTTAAAGATCAAAACACATCCTATAAATATTCCCGCATTGATCAAATTTCCCATCAAAGTAAACATTCCCATATCAATCATTTGCATCAAAAATAAAATCTATAAGCTGGGGACATCTCTCTATGAAACCATTAAAAGGAAAACCTACTCTCCCACACAACCTACATATGTCAACCCCTTCATGTTCATAAGAAGGTATACATATCACTCCCATCTATATCCCAAATCCTACGTGTGACTACCCATTTTTAGCCATATGTTAACATTTATAATAAAGGCCAAAAGTGCAAGTGCCTTCACCATATTTATTCCCATCACGTATGCATTAAATCCAGTGTAAAATTAATCGGTTTCACATGTTTTATTATTATTCAAGAGTTAAAACACATTTTGGGTATATACATTAATATCTACATTAAAGCTTCATGTCATACATAACACCATTAAATTACATTCACATGATATCAAACATTCTATCCTAGGCCCTCTCTTCTAACAATCACATCTATAGTCATAATTTTAAACAAACATTTGCCAATAATTACAATTCATCACAACACATCAAAATAAAAAACCAACATGTGAATCAAGATCAAAATCATCATCATATATATAATCATATCAAAATGTCTTTATACATCATCTAGAGTCTCACAAACTTGTATATCAAAAAACTATACATCAAATTAAGGCTTCATAAAGAGTCTGTATACATCAAAATAATACATATATCCAGTAAAATGGACACTAGCAAAGAAATAACTACCACGAACAATGCTCCCATGAGCACCACCATCACCACCACCATTACCTCCATCTAGCCCTCTACCTAACCCTCCTCCATCTAGACCATGAGGTGGTTGATCCACACTCATTGTGCTAACACTAGGACTTGCTCCTCTCTAAGCTAGATGTGTTGCATAACGAAGTGCAGTAGGTAGGTTCCACACCACTAGATCCTCATAGTAAATCATATCTCATCCCATACTAACTGGTAGTTAGCCAAGATAACCATACTAGGTGGTCCCATCTGACCACTAGCCTGAGCATGAGTTGCCAACTCGATACATGTCACTGATATCCCAGTAATCCTGAGAGCCCTTTTCAGGGTATCTCACTGCTGTCTATAACGGTCTCAATCAGCTATAACCTATGCTAAGCTACTGACTAAGGATGTCTCACTCACCTCACATCCCATCCCTCTCCACCACCAAACCATCATGCTCAGTCCTCAAACTATCTCTCTCCATGGTCACTTGTAGCCCTCTCAGCCTCCACTACGGCCTTCTCAATCTCTAATCGTGTAATAGTAGCTTCAAGGGTTTCTCTATCTACATCATCATCTCCCTCACCACCCTCATCATCACATCCATGATGTGCCCCCTCCACATGGGGCCCACACCCACCTATCCCATCAAACCAGATTGGGCTCTCTCCCATGCAGCAAAGGCCCCATACCACCATGAAGTAAATGCTGCAGTCACATCAACATCATCTATAGGAACTGAATCTCCCTGGTCATCAACACCCATGGCTACCTCCTCATCATGCATATCACAATGTAACCAATGCATTGGTAATGGAGTCTCCACATCCCCATCACCGTGTCTATATAAAACTAGATCCTCTAGACACATCCTGAATCAAACCAAATTATCACATGATGTGACTGAATCTAATAACCTCCCACTCCCCTCCTCAACGACCGTGTATCCATAAATCTTATTGAGTTACACTCAACTGACTCTCCTATCCCTCCCATATTGGAAATCCAATATAGGACTCCATAACACATCCCCCACTTGTAACCATAAAAGAGCTATTCTATAGTACTCCTCACTCCATATTGGTCCAGCATTGCCCTGCATCAGCAACCATCTCATAAAACCAACTGATCTCCCTATCATATCAACACCTCCCCATGGAAAACCCCTAGGATGAGCCATGACAATATGCTCAAAGGCCCAACACTGTAGTAGAAAATCAATATCAATCCCGAATCTCTTTTGGATCTTCCAGGCCCATATCTCCCTATAGGTATGTGCAAGTAATGCAGGGGCCCATGCAAAAAAGGTCTTATTGTCCATCATATCTGCCACTACACCTGTCATCATCTAGGAAACCAACCACCACCAGAGTTGGGAAAAGCAAAACATGTGATCCCCATCATCATCATAGTCATCCGAGCACTACCCTCCCTCTCTGAAGAATATAGGGTCTGATAATAAAAACCTCCCTATGTAAACCCACATCATCAACATCCTCCCCATATAATCTCATCATGACATCTTCCCTCTCATTATCATCAATACAATATATGCCCTCTCCATGAACGGGAAATCTAGTGATCATGTGAACATCCTCTAGGGTGATGGTCATCTCACCTGTACGTAACCAAAAAGTACAGGTGGCAGGATCCCACCTCTCCATCAATGCTAATAAAAATCCTTGGTCCTATGGATGCGTATATAATGATGCATCCCCATAAAACCCACATCCTTTAAATGTGACCAATCATCATCTGACATATCCTCACCCTCACATCATCATCCTATAATCATCCTCTAGAATCCTATCTCTGATAGTTAATTTGGCCTTCACCTACATCTACAAAACACAAAAACATGGATTAGAACAAGTTTCCATCAAGATTTTATCAAATTTATACAAAAAACATCAATCGCTAGTGATTCAGTCCAAATCACTTGGCGATCCATCCAAATCACCAGTGATCCATCAAAATCACCAATGATTCTAGCGATTTCAAAAACATGCCCTTGTATGGACATTAAAAACAAGAAAATCAAAAATGGAATACAAACACACAAAACAATAAACAAGGGTACATACCTCTGCCTGAGTGGGCCTCCTCTGCCTTCCAGACACTCCTGTAGCCACCATTGATCAATTATCACTCTCCAATCACTCAATTAAGCTCTCTAAACTCACAAATCACAAATGAAAATTTTATTAAGAAAATCAACTATTTATAGCCCCAATTTTTAGGAATTGCCAATGATTCCAGTAATCACTGATGATTCACCTAATCACTGATGATTCACCTTAATCACCTTACAATTCATCTAAATTCTAGTGATCCAACATTTTCTATCACAAACCATAATTTTTTCAATACCAACAATTATTTTCAACGATATCATGGCATTTTTCAGCAATGTGCCTCATTTTGAGGACCCCAAAACTGGTCATCCTTCAACAATGATTTGTTTTATGACCTTGATAACAGGTAAGCCATATGTCTATAGGCGCAGTGAACCATTTGGTTCCCCTATCACTTGGATCCATGATCTTTTATCTATCACTACGAATCATACGACTATAAGACAAGAACCCTCTGGTCCTTCCTATCACTTGATTCTATGGTGATATCCATCTTGTTTTCGATACCTCATCTTGGGGAAACTTCAAATGAAACACACATGTAAAACCTATCCAATCAACTCAATCAAACTAGTGATCCTTGCACTGTGTCGCAATCACCCCCAGTTTGAGGGGGGATCACCCATCCAAAAACAAAACAAGCTATCTTAAACCATTTTTGTCCAATTCAGTTTGTCATAAAACTACTCGACAAAAGGGGAAAATGTAGACACCAGGTTTTCGTTAACCCACCTACTTCATCTTATACATACATTATTTAATCTAAAACTTATCATTATTTCATTATCCTAAGTCATTCTTCCCTTAGCTAGTTAAATCGATTTTTACCCCCTCAGAAATTACTATTTACCCATCCCAAACCACTTAAAACCTCTAAACCACCTCAAACCTATTTTATCCTAGCATCCTAGCCTCCCTAACTCGTCCATATCCTCCTCCCAACCATTTTCCCTCATCATTTACCCAAAAACCCCATTTAGGAAGTGGTTTCAATGATTTCCTAAACATTTTCCCGAAAATCCCGAATTGCTGGCGATTCTACCTAATTGCCAGCTATTATAAATAGAAGTTTTTGCACCTCTCTCATGGATCTTAAGAAACCTTTTACACGTTCTTCCAATCTTGTATTCCTCTAGCAACAAATTTAAGTCACTCCAAAGATCACCAAGGACCTGTATCAATCTCAAGCCTCTTGTACTACTTCATCTTGGAGCATACTTTCATCATTCATCTTCCCAAGAAGCTCAACAGTCTGCCAATAACTCCAATCAGCTTTACTAGTATCTACACAAGCATATTCCATCCTATTTCAACACTCACAAGGTACTCTTTTATATTGCATTATCATCTTTATTTAATCTTAACAATCAAAAATCATCATTTAAAAGTTTTGTTTATCATTTTTATTTTATCAATATTTTGCATTTAATTTTTCCTTTTCAAGCATGGCTTTACTTTAGATGAAAGTACCTAGTTGGTCTCACCCTATCACAATCATTTATGACCTTCCAATAGTTCAACAACCCTTCTTTTGGGAAAAATACAACATCCTTCATGAGATTACAATATGTGAAATACAATTTGCCACTAACATTGAAGACGTTGAAAATAAAATCGAGTTCCTCCACGATATCCAACATGAGACCAAGGAATTTTAGTACGATTACTTTGAGTCTGTTCAAAGTGCATCCACCCTTGCTTGGGCCACATTTGAAGTTGCACAAGACTTTCCCTTCAACCTTAAGTTCTAAATCTTCTTATCCATTATCTATCCATCTTTTTCAATCTAGTTAATTGTATCAAAGCGAGATGACATCCTCCAAGGAAGTACCTTTGGATTCCTCGAAACGTCCTTTTCTGAGAATCTTGTTTATCCATTTATCTAATCTATAATGTTTAGTTGTCTTTGATCTAATTATTTATTCATTGGTGTAATAAGAATCAAATTTACCATACAACATCAGAAATCATCTTTTCAGGTATCGGTAAACCCCCCCTTCTTCCAAGTTCAGTTTGTTTATGTTATCTCATTTTATTAAGTTAAAGTTTGAAAGAAAAAACTCTCTGGTACATTTAAATTGGAATGGATTCTCCATTCCAAGGGGTTGAAAATTGTTGATTGAATGTATGTTTTTTAGACTAACACTTCTACATCAAGTAATAAAAGTTGCATTTATTCTATTTCTTGTTTTACATTCCTCTACTATCTCTTTCTAAATTTTCATACATAATAATCATGTAAAACTAAGAAAGGTTTCCGCACCTTTGATAAATGAGTCAATGTAATGATGTGTTTATGATGTTTTGGTCTTATCATTGTTTGAATTTTTGTGTTCTTCTAATTGAATGTGGACCTATTTCATTTATTGTATGTGAAATTTGTAATCCTACTCATTATAGTAACCCTCTCTCTCCTTATTTCTCCAAATCCTCTTTACCTTTCTTTGCTGAAAATTTCTCCCTTGTAACTTATACAAACATTTTTCATAAGTTTAGTGGAGTATTCTTGTGTGATTTCTGTCCTAATAACCACCCACATAGTTAGGTTTGTTTACGTTCAATAATGGGAGCCTCCCCATACACAAGAAGGATGGGCTTACCCCCATGAATTTTAGAGGAATCCAACAATTTGCCCACATGACAAATTATTTCGTGAACAAGAATAACGAATATGTTTAGTAAATCCACACACAAGCCATAAGGAAGTCATAGGGTTTGGAAAACAACAGGCCTAATGTAAAAGAATGAGAAATATCTTAGATTAGGAGAAGGGTTTGATCAAAAGTGGGTTCACAAAAATGTCTCACCCTAATTAATTTTATTTAGGTTTGTAAATAAAACTATAGCAACTAAGCTTATAAATACACTTATATTTCTACTACATATTATATATAATAAGTATACAACATGAAAATTACAATAGCAAACAAATACATGCAATTAGAATTGTAAACAAGAAAAGAATAAGAACTTGGTTCACAAATTTGTTAGGGTTTGTCAATGAGTAATATGGAATACGAATAAAATATGGAACTAGTCAAATCAGTTGTTGTGGATTCAGAACTCTCTATGTAGGATTGTATAAAAGGGTAGGATTGGATGGTATGATACAAACAAAACTACACATTTTTTCACCTATAGAAAACATGGATTTACAAATGGTAGTGATCATAATGTGTCATTTTTTTTTATCACCCTTTGGTATATTAAAATTTACACAAAACCCTTGATGTCATACCTAAACCTGCAAAAAAAACATAGCTATCCTATAACGTACGCAATAAATCATTAGATCTAAAAGTAAAGATGCAATATGATTGAGTTAGACTGACCTTAGAAGTCACCGTGTTTGTGAGTCACCGAGTGTTGCACTAAATTTAAAACTCAACGTAGTTCTCCTAGTGCTTTGTGGTGATGTGCATGCAACTAAAAATTGACATAATTTTTCCCTTGTTCCTCAACACTGATAACGAGATATACTTCTTCATCCCAATAGAAACCCTTGTGAAAGTGTGACGATATGTCATAGTGTGATATAATCAGACTGAACATCAAATCTCTATTAAAAGTACCATTACTGACCAACAAAATGCAACCCAAAGAATGTATGTAATTATTTATATTTTCTCCCTAGTCCTAGAAGTATCCTTAAGAACACCACTCTAGAGAAGCTAATGTGCTAATGATGCCCACAAAGAACACAAATTAGTAAAGTTTAATATTAGGTGTATACATATAGCCTAACCAAAGATCATCACGTGTTACAAAAATTTTACAGGAGATGGTTTTTTGGAAAGTAATATGCAAAAATGAAATCAAAATACTGAAAGAGATGTGTAGAAAGGAAAGAAACAAAAGCATGAACTCAAATAAATTATGCTTACCTATATAGTTTCCTTCCTGAGAGTGCGTACGCATAGTGAATCACAAAAGTGTAGAAAGATATACCATGTGAACCCAAACAAAATTAAAAAGAAATACTAGAAGGAAACTTACATAAATAAGAAATAAACCCTATGGTAGGGGGTCTCATGGGAGGATGAGAGAGTGAATAATTCATGAAAATGAGAAGAGGTGTAGGAAAACATAACCAAAAATTAGATAAGTAGGAATTGTGGGGATGAAAAAAAACTGCTTATTGAATATTTTTGGAAAAATTCATGGAGCATATCATCGGATTTGTTTTGAGAATATGATCATGATGATTCTTCTATATTTGGAGCTAGAGCTATGAATAGAAAGATATCATAGTTGTGAATAACCCTAATTACTTTTAATTACATTTATGAATGATACTATAGTATATAAGCTTATAAATATACTTGGATTTATGTTATAAATCAAATAGAAGTAGACAACACGAAAATTACAATAGCTAAAAAATACATGCAAATAGAAGTGTAAACAAGAAAAAAAGAGGAAATTAGATGGTTCGGAAAGTTCTCAAAGTGCGTTGATGAGTGATATAGAATAGGAATATAATCTGGAACTTGTCAAATAAGTTGTTGTGGATCTAGAACTCCCCATACAAGATAGTATAAAAAGAGCAAGACCAAATGGTACGATACCAACATAACTGCATGATTTTACACCTATAAAAAAAGGATCTTCAACTAGTAGTGATCATTATGTGTCATTTCTTATCACTCTTTTTATGTTGAACTTCAGACAAAACCCTTAATATCATATATGAACCTGAAAAATAAACCCTATCTATCTTACAACACACTCAAGTAATCATTATATATAAAAGTAAAGACACAAGATACCTAAGTTAGAATAACCTCAGTGGTCACCCTGTTTGTAAGTCACCAAGCATTGCACTACATTTTAAACTCAATGTAGTTATCCTAGTAGCGTGTGGTGATGTGCATGTAACTAATCCTTGACCTAGTTTGGTTATCATGCCTCAGCACCAATAGAGAGATATGTTACTTTTTCCCAATAGAGACCCTCATTTGTAGATGGTAAATTCATATTTATGCCCTCCTATGCCGTGTATTCAGTATGCATATGTGTCTCTTACTTCCTTAGATTAGTATATGGTACACAGATAGGTACTTTCTAGATAATAAATGCTTACATTAGAATTATCTGTATAGGAGTTATTAACTTGAATTTCAAAACTTAGTGACGGGAAACATTAACCAAAAATATAAGAAAGGTATCAAAAAAGAGTAATCAGCATAAGAAGAATATTAAAAAATAGACATAAACAATGGGATTAGGGACTATAAAACTAGGGGAAGGATTGTATGTACGGTCCTTACCTAATTGTACAGTTTGGGACCAACATAGTATGCGACAAAAATAAAGAAGGACATGGTCAAGGATCCCTGTAACTATGCACAAAATCATGATGGAAGAGTAAAACATTGACCAAATTCCATTAAAACCAAGTAACGAAGGATGCAATAAGAAGGGGTTATGTCATTAAGATCTAGCTTCAAGGTTTAGAACTAATGCATATGCAAATGTAATAAAAACATGATGTAATAATAATAATTTGCATATTTTGGTGCCTACGATTTGAAGAAACTAAAATACTAGAGAATAAGTTTAAAATTTTATATAAATAAAAAGTTAATTAATTCATTGTCATTTTTTGCACTTGCTAATTTTGGAATTCTAGAGCTTTGGTTATCTTATTTGGAAAAAAACAAGAGATGATGGCCAAAATTTGAGGCAAAGACGTTATTAGATGAGATGATGACTGAGGAGGGTGAGCTGCAATGGATCGTTGAGTAGGTTTTGCATTTGAATTAGGAAAGTATAGTTAGTGGAAAAGTGTAAAAATTGGTCATAGGGAAAACTTAACTAGTGAAATTTACCCCAAATATAGTCAAAGTATAGATCATGTCGAGATGTAGGTGGGTTCTGGTACATTTTGATTTTGAACATCATTGGGTTTATATTTTTTGAACAAAAATGAAAAAATACATGTAACTTTTATCTATATGACATCGACCATGTTAGGTAGATGACGTTGTAGGGAGGCCAATGGCATCATAGCGATTTAACATGACGAATACCTTCTATTAGGAGAGTTGATACTATAGAGAAAAATAACATGGTTGATTTTATCTAGGAAATGGATGATGTCAATAATACCAATAAAATAACAAGGTTGATTTTATCTAAGAAATGGATGATGTCATAGGAGAAGGATAACATGGTTGATGTCATCTAGCAAGATGGATGATGCCATCTGGAGAGATGAGAATTTTCTAGGGGATGATTCTATCTTCTAGTATGGATGGTATTGTAGGAATAATGTTTATTTATCGATTTTGATGAATTATTATGTTTTTCTCTTGTTGAGACTAATGTGTGCTTATATTTCAATATTTTTTAGATCCCATGAAAATTTCAAATTTGGAGATCAATTGATTTAGCATGGTTTCAATATTTGTTGGAGAGATTACCAACCATGGATAAGAGCCAATTACAAGTATTGGTTTTTTGAGGGATCATGTAAATAACACAGATCCCTTTGATCTAAATTTGGTACAAATATTTATTATTATTTGGGAGTATCATGCCAACACCTTCAAATTATTAGGCCAAGAATTAGAAACTAGATATTGAGCCCATTTAGGATTTCTAGATTAAGACATCGATTGAGAAGAATCCCATTCAACATCTACATCCTTATATCAAAAGAAGGATGATTATCCTCTTGAAAATTAGTTTCCATATTGTCTAAGGAAGGATTATCAAATTGAAGAGATTCAGACTTAGGAAATGCAAATGGGGGAAGAGAGGAAGCTTCAAAAAAGCATTTTTCTAGAACATGGAGATTTCTATTCTATATGATCACATGTTTGACTGGATCACATGCTCTTAATCCTTTAGTGTAACCGCTATACCGAAAAAAATGCAAGACTAGGAGTTAAGATCAAGTTTTTGTCTTTTGACTTTAGGAATGAAAAGGGAAGAAGGACTACTAAATATATTAAAATTGTTGGGTAAACTAAGGTTAATTAAGCACTATATTACCTTAGGTAATTAATGATTCATTAATGCAATTAGTTATTGATTAAATTGTTGAATGGTTATGTTTTTATAACCATAATATTTGGATTATTATAATCCCCTAGGTTTATTTGTTTCATTAGTTGGAAGAGTCATTTGTCTGTATTATTGTCGGATGTATTATTGCACCTGTGCAACTTAATTTTTTTTTATCCGGCTGTCCAATATCTATAAATATTATATCCTGCACTATTGTAAATGATTTTCCTGAATATTAATAAAAGTATCAGGCTTCCGCCCCTATTTTCTACTTTCATTTGGTATCAGAGAAGGTTAATCTGGACCTGTAGGTTAGAGAGATGTTGCAGAGGTAGAAGTGTCTTGGAGAAGAAATATATATCTTAGGAGAGCCTGTATTGCCTCCAACACCCTCCCAAACATCCCTGCATCCCCAAAACCCCCTGTTTTGTTCTAGGTGTTTGGAATGTAATTTTTTTTGCACTGGTGCACCTAGAAAAAAATTGTTGTAGGAAAAGAAATTTTTTAAAAAATCCCCATTAGGGGTTTTACCTCTAAACTTAAAGGTCTTGTCAGTCTCTGCTAAAATAACAGACTGCTAGATTTTGAGGTCTAAGCATCGGTTTGAAGGCTGCAGACCGAGCTATCCTTCGAGCTGGAAAACGGGCTACTCTACATTGGTATTGTGAGTACCCCACCGAGTTGCTATGTCTCCAAGCAAGATCCTTCGTGCATTGACCGAGCTATACTCCTGTTGCAATTGTTTGGGCCAAGCTCTAACTTTGTTCGACGAGTTACTCTATCTCCTAACAGAGGCGAGTTGTGCAGAACATCCACAAGTGCGAGTTACTTTTGGCATATCATAGTACCCACATTGTTTCCAACCCGAGTTGTGTCCACACAAAACAAGGAAGCGGCCGAGATATGTTGAAACAAAGATTGAGTTGTGCTTTGCATTGGTTGGTGGATTCTCTACAAAAACCTAGCACTGACCGCCGGCCAAGTCAAACCTGCTTTGCATTGTTTTGTTTTAAAGCGTATGATTCGTGTCATTGTTGATCGACAAGCCGTCCCCCTCCACAAAAAATCCTGCACAAAACAACAAAAGAAATAAAGATTTCAACGGTTTTTTGCAAAACCATGTCCGAGGCATCAATAATACCTACATCCAAACTATTCGAGCTAATCTTGGACGGGCAAGTCAAGTTCCTTCCCCCCTCAGCGGCTGAGTCTGAGACACCCTATAAGAATAAAGTATACAACAGACCAGTAAAAACAAAAGCAAATAAAATACGGTTGGCACAAATCAACTAAACGACGTTCCAAAGCACAGGCGAATGCAAATCAGAAGTGACAGAAAACTAGCAATTGCAAATGAGTTGCAAGTTACGCCGGAGAGGGATTGAATTTTGTGTGTACAATATGGTGTGGATGCAAAATATATTCTATGATCTATGATAGAATTTTGAGCGAAGAACATAAGTTGTATTTTTCTAAACAGTTCATGTGTCTTTATGTAAGGTTCCACATTCTGCATACATGTCTATCAAAACATTTGCAAGTATATCTAACAAAATTCCTCTATGTTTTATGTTTTGATGTTTGTATATACCCTGTTCGAGAGCTCTTACGTTAGCACAGGTTGGTAGTACGTTGGCAAATTTAAACTAATTGGGTTGGAGCCCTATTTGTTGTATATGGTGAAACAAGGCGAGGAGTATGCTCGCAAATGTAAATAGGGAACCACGTCTTTGTACTTGAGCAGTGCAAGCGGTTGCAGAATCTGTCAAATATGTAAAGCGGGAGTAAAAGCGGATGGATAAGAATAGAGAGATGGAGGCCTCATTCATAAGATGCATGGAGATGCTCTTCCGCTGCAACATCTTGGGTATCATTGGCAAGTGACTGAATCTTTTCTACCCACCAAATATAAAATGCCCTAGAGATTTGTCATCTCATGGAATGAAGTGATTGAAGGATACTAACAAAATGGGATTGTTGTCTACGATCTGGGAATATTTAAATGCCAAAATAGGAAATTTTGCATCTTGCAGAAGACATGGTCATCGTCAAGAGCCATTGCGATTGTTCCATCAAATGAAACAATTATATATTCACCCCGATCAACTCACCTATACCAGCATACATGTGGCTCATTACAAAATAAAAGGTTTATGGCAACGTACATACATCCATCAAGGCATATTAGGCAATGTTTTTTTGTTGGAAGATACTATATTGTCCTCTCCCCATCACACAAACTTAAAATAGAAAAATTACAACTCCAATAAACTAAACATTGTTATCCTCTCCGGCGTAAATTGCTACTCATTTAGAATTGCATCAGATTCTTCATTAAGTAATTGAATTCCAGAGAAAATGCTTTGGCTCTTAATTAACATTGCTTCTTCACATGTTCTAAGCATAGAAATTAAAGAGGGGATACATTATCTATATACTGCAACAAATAACAAATCAGACAAAGAAGCCAAAAAGAAATATCATCGAAGATTTAGCAGAACTTGTAAGAATCTAAACGAGGTTAAGCAGCAATCATTCCACCCCTGAATATCTCTAAAGCTTCATTTAATATACATATGTTTATGATTTGCTGCATGTCCATACCCTACTCTAAAGCTTTAGTTTTAACATAGGCTGGGAGTATGCTGGAAAAAGTTGTGGCCTGTAACTTTACACCTTCCAAAGTCATTTCCTTCAATGTTTAGGCATTCTCAACATACCCATTTTGTGCAAACCCTGCCACATAGTAGTGAATGAGAACCTACATGGTTTTACTTTTAATAATTCTCCTTACCACCATCAGTCTAAATCGACTGATCTCAATTTAAGGTAAGTGTGAAACTGCCACAAAAAAATGAAAAAAACTTAACTAAATATGTTAAATGAGAAAGATAAATCACACATGAATGGCGGTCCACTGAATATGTGAACAATGGGAGGAATATTGGTGACCCTGGTCTGCTGCAAGTGTCCACATATGTCTGGCTTTAAATTCTCCTAGTGTCATAGCTCGCTCTGCTTCTTCGCCCTGCTAATCCACCTCTCTAACACAACCATTCTTGATTTGTCCTCACCATGCAATTGCACATGAGTTGCAATTTATGCCGGAGAGTATAACAATTTTTAGGTTGTTGGAGTTGTAATTTGTGATGAAATGTATATTATCTTAAATTGTTTTATGTTTGTGGGATGGGAAAGAGAGAGCAATGTAGTGAGTTGTGATTTCCTATTATGCCATGACAGATCATATGTTGCTGCAAAGTTCTTATTTTGCTACGACCCACCAGTATGTTTGTAAAATTGAGTTGATAGGGTTAAATAGTTGTTTGTTACATTTGATGGAGCAATCATGATGGATCTTGAGTATGATCGTGTTTTCTGTAAGTTGTAATTGTGATATGTGCCAAAAATATATCAAGTTATTTCATTCAACGGAACGCTTGACATTTATCTACTAAAGCTCCCATTTTGGCATTTAAATGTTCCCAAGGTGTATTCAACAACCCAATTTTGTGAATATCCTTACCAGCATCCTTTGAAGATTGGCCTCAAAGAGAATATCAACCATTGGATGAGGGAAACACGTTTTTCAAAGCTAGGGATTGAAGCATTGATAATAAGTCGTCCACGTGCATGAGTTGTATTGAGAACTTGACCTTGGCATATTGAGGAGCAATGAGTATTTCTATTTTTGTCTTACAATTTTTTGTTTTTGACTGAAACTCCTTCTGTCTTGCTATAATGGTAAATCAAATGACCGAATATGAGTCCCTGATGGGTACTATGTGAAACAGGATGCATGGTAGAGAGAATGATACTCGTAAAATGTGATGGTTGTATATAAAATTTAAAAAATTAAGTAGTTGGATGGTGATTGAGAAATTCGTTGTGGTAATGTTTTGTATGTTTTCTTCCTTTGTGTATCGGTAGTAGGTGCTAAATTTGACGGCCGTTTAGACGTTTTTCATTATTTTACCCGTAAATTCTTGCAAATATTTGGAAAAACTGTCACATGTGATTAGTAAATTAAGTATGATTATCATTTTTATATAGATTTATTGGTAAACTACACACACACAGAGATATATTTGAAATAGTTAAATATATATAGAATAATATTTTATAAATATTATTAAAAATATAAAAATAATACTATTTTACATGTTTGAAGGGCAAGATTTGAAATTTATTGTCACCTAAAAATTGTTTGAGAGACATACGTGGCCATCAAATTTAATCTATGTTTTATACCAATGGTGTGTTTTGGGCAAGGTAGGGAGTTATATTCTTCACAGCAACTATTATTTATTTTTCCAAACATTAACAGCAGTATGCCATGTGTCATTTTAATGTGTTTTTTAAAGTTTTACATAAAATATTTGTGAGAATATTATGTTTCTCCTTTATTAAAGACTATTCTATAATTTTTCTATTTTCTGTAGTTTTGATGAAAAGTTAAATTGAATAAGACAATAATAACACACGGATTTAATGGATGTGCGGTGCTATGTAGGGAAAAGTTTGGGGCAGGATAAAGAAGAAGAAGAAGAACCTTTACCATCCACGAGGCAACCAAAAACAACCTATGGGACAGCAGAAAAACGACGGTAAATGGCCTGTAATTATCACACTTGTCCACTTTGCTCGTGTTTGAGAAATTATTAAGAGTTGCAGATCATGACGTCCTAAATTTGTATTTATTTCATAAGACACTCATGCTCACTGTAACTTTCATGGCAACAACGACGAGCACATCAAGGAATATAGTCATCTGTACTATAATAATTTGTAAATTCTTACATTTTTGTGAATACATTATCAAACCTTAAAAACAAATTGCATTATCTGAATTGGGTAGGGATTCAGTGAATGATATACAAGGAGTTATAATCTGGAAGTACGATCTTAGTAAAATTTTTATAAATTTCTAAGAGAAATGATCAGAAGTAGGAGAAGGGAGAATGCCATGATCTGTACTGTGGCCCATAAGAGCACTTGGGCTCCAATTAGGCTGCTGCAGAATGAACTGTTGAATGGACATTGTTTGGAATCCCGATGAATTTAGAGTCTGTTGTAATGGATCTGACGATTCTTGGTCATTATAAAATGTAGAGCTACTTGTTCCCTATGTGCTGCTTGGGATGACGTCCATTAATGGCGAAGATGTCGTTGTAGTTGTATCCAATATTCTATCTGCAGACCGATTGTTGAACATGGTATCACCAGCCTCTGTATTTATATGACTTCCACAGTGTATTAATAATGGCGGCTGAGAGGACTCATTGCTCCATATAGTATTAATATTTGAGATACATTAAATCAACAAACACTAATAAATTCAGGAGTATATCAACCACTGATACATTAGCTCCGTATTCAACCTGTAAAAACATAATCTGTTAAGCATACAGAAATGCCAGGAGTACTGCATAGTAAGAAAAAATTAACAGGATCTTATAAACATCCATAAATAATAAACCATATACATCAAACTTCTGGAATCTGGACTGAAGATGGCAGGCTAGATCATAAGGCAGTTCTGAAAGCAAATCAACATTATAGGTTTGATGCATAGCATGGAAGTAGTTGAGCTTGGGTGATTAACACAGAGCAAGATGAACCAGACGGTGATGCAGGTTAAAATGAATATGGAATAGGGTATTTATAGTGGGAGATAGATCTTTTAAATAGTTATTGTGGGCACTGTTTCAATAGCTTCCAATAAATGCAGACCAACTCAGGGAGTCCGCAAGGGGAGGGCAGATTACATTTTGCCACCACTCCGACTGAGATAAGACCAACCATTAATAAGAAATGGAAACAACCCCGGGGAATGAGATCTGTGAAATATAAATGTACGGTCATTCGGTATGAATGCTTATACTGTTGCGGTGACAAATAAGTGCAGGTATACAGTGAAAACATCTAAATCCAACAGTATAGAGTCGAACTCAGCACAGAAAAGGAGTACATAATCGTCACTTGAAAACTCAAATATCCCAACAGGTGGCAGATGAAATGAATGAACCGCATAAGCACAGGTGTCGAGGGACAAAAGCCTGGCGGTGAGAGGGAAGAGCGGCCACTGAAGTGACAAGATCCATAAGCTCCAAAAAATATCTAAATCTACGTAGGTAGATATATTGTGCCGGGAGATATACTGTGACGGAAAATGTTACAGGGAAGAAGCCTGCTGGAGTTTGACACTTTCCAGCAGGGCCAACACCAAAGGAAACGCCTCCGGCGAATAAATAAGAAGATTAGCAAAAGCATTTGCAAACAAAATAATGGCGTTCAAAGCAAAAAGAGCCAAGATCTGGTTTTTTCGAATAACCTAAACCGCTACCCCCAAGTGCCACATCACTCAGCCATGTGCACCTCTAACAAAGTGACCAAGTTGACTGTGTTCAAAGGTTAGTCGACTTTGTTTTTTATTTAAGTTCAATTTGCTTCATTTCATAGTCATAGGGCTTAGAGTGCCGAGTTGTTTGGGGTGAATGACTTGAGGAAGAATAGTTTGGTGTTCAACCCCCACCCCATAACACCTTCCCTTAAACATTGATTTTAGCAGCTAAGTTGGCCAAACCGACATCTGTGGAGGTGTAAATAGCGGCTAAACCTTC
This sequence comes from Taxus chinensis, assembly GCA_019776745.2. Classification (NCBI taxonomy): domain Eukaryota; kingdom Viridiplantae; phylum Streptophyta; class Pinopsida; order Cupressales; family Taxaceae; genus Taxus; species Taxus chinensis. The sequence goes on from CM034154.1 coordinate 150,361,651, forward strand.
ACTAAAGCACTTAGTGATTACTAAACCACCTACTAAACTTAGCGAAGAAAACCCTAATATGGCGTCAACAAAATTTTTTGACCCCACATTGCATAATTTTTTATTCTTAGCAACATCTACCATAGGAGGGGACATTGAAAACTACATTTTAAGCCATTTTTTTTACAATTTTTCACACTAAAGAGTCGTATTGAGCTCCGGAGGCCACTAGGGCCCCGCAAAATAGAAAATGTTTACCTGTCATTCAATTTTTTCAGAATTTTGGATGTAATTGCACATTTCAGTGTATTGTACTAATTTGTAGGTTGCCATATTCAACCACAAAATATTGTAACTGCTTAAAAATTGGCAGTGTTTTGTAATAAAAAATAATAATAATTTGGTTCTGAATCACTCACGAGATCTTCAGATCTCATTCGCAGCGTTCGTTATAAACAGTGCTTTTGGAAAGCACTTACAGGTAAAGCCATCATGACTACTACTGCACTTAACGCCTAATATAGATGCAACAACTTTGTCTGGGCATCGACCCTTTAAATTGATGGGGATTAATAAGGACACAGTGTAGACACTTTGAGCCCTCCTATTCTTCTATGAACGATTTCTCAAGTTAACTCCAGACTAAGAAATTATCCGAGTATATAGTGAAGTTACGCGCACATATGAGGCTATTTCTTTACGTCAGTGTCAATAATCACACAGACCCCTTTTAGTACTATATTTGTACCACGTATTAGATTATTTCACGTACGTTAATGCCTCTTTCACGTACTTCTGAGTATATAGAAAGGGCGAGCTTCTTCCATGTACCAATGGGTATATCAGAAGGGCGCGTATATAGAAAGGTTTGGTATATCAAACTGACGGTATATAGATTGGGAGACCATATACCTAGAGTGATAAGAGCCTTACCCTTTGTTAGTTTATTCTTTAAAAATGGGCACCAATGCCCCCAAATTATTTCTTCCATATTCTCAACTTCTAAGATGATATAACTATGCAACATGGAAGACAAAGATCAAGATACAATCAGAGTTTGAAGAGATTTGGAATGTTGTGGATGGTATCTGTAACCAAATAACAAATGATACAACCCAACAATGATAGTTTGATAGATCTAATCAGAAGGCCAAGTTGATAATCTTGTTTACAGTATTTGACGACGTGCAACCCCACATTCATGATGCCAAATCAGCCAAAGAATCATGGGATAATTTTAGCACAGTGTATGAGGCCAAGAATAAGAATGTCATACTGAATTTGTAGAGTCAGTTACACACACTAAAGTTCAAACAAAATGAGAAAATAAAAACTTTCTTAAGAAGAGTTACAGAATTGAGGGCTTCACTTCTATCCCTGGGATAGGAGGTTACTATTACAGCTCTCATTCCCATTGTTCTGAGATCACTTCCTCCTTCTTACCGCATTTTTGTGACAAAACTAAACTTGTCATATCAGAAAGTCGGTTTCGACAAGTTAGTGAATCTACTGTAACAAGAGGAAGCTATGTACAATAAATATGATGAAGAGGAGCAGGACTATTTCTTCTCATCATAAATGGAAAGGAAAAGGAAAAGGAAAACCTAATTCCTCTCAAAATTACCAAACATAGCATTAACATGGGGACAAATAGAAACAAAATAAGAATAAATGTCCTATCTGTAAAAGAGGACATGAGTTAAAAGATTTTTGGTTCAATACCTATAAGAAAGGTTCATCAAGAAACACTATGGACCTCAAAATATAAAATCTCACAAGGGACATTAAAACTACAATCAAGGTCAGAAAAAGGGAAGCTGGAGAAGAAAACCCTATCAGCAAGGAAATATATGTTGAACAAGAAGAACATTCGGATAATGAAGACTTCTTGTACACTGCTCGATCAAGTGAACCTTCCACATCATCTAGTGATGTCTGGTATGTCAATTTGGAAGCCACTCCACACATGATCTAGCCATAGATAATGGTTTACCATTCAATGAGGGACATGCCTTCAAAAAATCATGTTTTGTTAGGTGATGATTCTTCATACAAAGTACAGGGGATTGGGAACATTTATCTACCCCTTGGTTCACGAAATTGTAGATTATCAATGTATTATATGTCCTTGGGTTGACAAAGAATCTACTATCAGTCAGTCAATTCCTAGATCACAATTTGAAAATTGACTTTGATAGTCATTCTGGAAAGAAAACATGTTTAATCTGAAACAAATCATAAGGATCGAAAATAGTTACAAAATCCTCCAATGTGGGACATATGTTCCAGCTTGATTTTTTCCACAAAGATGATCAGGCACTTGTGGCTAAGAACTCTACCTCTACATAGTTGTGGCATCGAAGACTTGGTCACATCAGTTTCAAGTATCTCGAAACACTTTTCCGGTACGACATGGTAAAAGGATTTCCATCTCTACAGAAGGATACAGACAAGTGTCCTCACTGCCTAGTAAGAAAACAACGCAAGACTTCATTCTAGAAGAGTACTTATTGAGCTCATGATAAGCTTGATCTGGTTCATACCGATATTTGCTGTTTGATGCAACCGATTCATTCTAGATTTTAGTACTTCATGTTTTATGTTGATGATTACTTGATAAAAATGTGGATGTTGTCTTCGCAAGAAGAGTGAAGCTTTTGAGAACTTCAAGAAGTTCAAAGTGGCTGTAGAGAACGAAGACTGGTCATGACATATCAGATCTCTCCACTCAGGTCGAGGGGGGGAATTCACCAATAATGAGTTGAAATCCTACCTACAAGCTCACTGGGATTCATCGACAAATGCCTCCTCCTACACGTACTGCACATAAAATGGTGTTGTTGAGAGAAGAAATCATACTATCATGGAAATGGTGCATTGCATGATCGATGATTCTAGCAAAAGGAAATTTTGGGAAGAAGCAACAAAGAAAACTATTGCGTATTTGTTGAACAGAGTGCCAACATTTACTCTTGATAGAGTAATGCAACATATGAAGCATGGTCAAAGCAGAAATAATTAGTTGCACACCTCAGAGTATTTGGGTGCAAAGATAGCATGCACATACCCAAGAAGAATAGAAATAAGTTAGATATGAAATAAAAAAAATCATATTCATTGGCTACAAAGACTCTTGGGTATAGATTGATGGATCTGAAAACTAGGAAAGTCTATACCAACAGAGATATTGAGTTTTTTTAAAGAAGGAAAAAAATCCTCCTCTAGACTCACATGATGTAGATTTTTCACCTGTTGTAAAAACATAAGATGATGTTCCTGTAGATGATGACAGTGATGATGGGGATGATGGTGATGATAAGATATAACCACGACCCATAGGAGCAGTTCAACATATGCCCAAGTGGTATACTAGCATGCTACGAGATGTAAAATTGGATGCTCCACTAGATACATCCACCACTGGACCAAGGACTCATAGTAAAGCATGAGAAGAAGTAAAATTTTCTTTGATGAGTAGAGTTATTGAATCTGATGAGCCCTCTACAGTCCAGGAATCCCTATAGTCAAAAGATTGGAAAGATGTCATGGATGCTGAGTATAAATCAGTGATGAAAAACAACACTTGGAAGCTTGTCGATCTTCCACCAGGGAAGAAACCCATTGGTTGCAGATGGATATTCAAAACAAAGTACAAAGAATATGGGACCATAGACAAGTATAAATCAAGACTGGTTGCAAAGGGGTACACACAAAAAGAAGGCATTGACTACAAGGAGACATTTTCTCCCACATCTAAGATCAAAATGATCAGGATGATCTTTGCTCTAGCTACACAATTTGGTTGGAAATTCCATCAAATGGAAGTGAAAAGTGCCTTTCTGAATGAATATCTACAAGAAGAAGTCTACATGACTCAACCTGAGGGATATGTTGTACTTGGTCAAGAAGCAAAGGTATGCAAACTCAGGAAATATCTTTATGGCTTTAAACAATCACCCTTGACTTGGTACATCAAAATTGATGAGCATCTCATACAACATGGAATTTTTAGAAATCCATACGATCCCAATATCTACCTCAAAAATCAATGGGGGGAGATTGTGATTGTTTTTGTTTATGTCGACGATCTAGTCATCACTAGAAGTTAAGTGAAGATGATCAATGCAACAAAGAAAGATCTTAACCAATCGTTTGACATGATAGATCTCAGGATGATGCACTATTGTCTTGGATCGGAAGTATGGCAGAAAGAGAATCACATATTTGTTTCTCAGTTGAAGTATACCAAGACAACACTCGAGAAATTCAAGATGATGGATTGCATACCTATTACTACACCTATGGAGAACAGATTGCAGTTATCTCATTCAGATCCATCTCCTGCGGTAAATGCAACTCTCTATCGGTAGTTGATTAGGAGTCTCATTTACCTGACCTACACTAGACCAGATATCATCTTTGCAATGAGCTATCTATCTAGGTTCATGCAAGAACCTCATAGTTTGTCATTGGAATGCAGTAAGGTGAATCTTGAAATATCTCAAGGAAATAGTGGGTCTTGGTCTAGAATACAAAAAGAACGAAAAATTCTTCTTGACTGGATATCCAGATTCAGATCATGCATGCAACATTGATGACAAAAAATCCACTTTAAGTATTTGTATTCTTTATGGGATATGGACCAATATCATGGGGAAACAATAAACAACACTTTGTTTCTCACTCTTTTACATAATATGAATATCATGCTATAGGTGAAGTTGTTTGCGAAGCGATATGGCTATGTCGCATACTTGAAGGACTTGGAATACCACATGACAAACAGACAACCTTGTATGTAGACAATGAAGGTGTTCTCAAACTTGTTCACAATCTAATTTTTCATGAAATAACAAAGCACATTGAGGTACATGTACATTTTATACATGAGCATGTGTTGAAACACAATATAAAACTTCATTTTTTTCCAACAGCTGAACAACGAGAAAATATCTTCACAAAATCAATTGCACGTGACAAGTTCGAGTTGTTCAGAGATTTCTTCTCTGCATCACTTGAGGCAATGCAAAATTAAGGGGGGGAATGTTAGGTAAACTAAGGTTAATTATGCATTGTATTACCTTAGGTAATTAATGATTCATTAATGTAATTAGTTATTGGTTAAATTGTTGAATGGTTATGATTTTATAGCCATAATATTTAGATTATTATAATCCCATAGGTTTATTTGTTTTATTAGTTGGAACAGTCATTTGTTTGTATTATTGTCAGATGTATTGTTGCTCCTATGCAACTTAATTATTTGTTTGTATCTAGATATCCAATATATATAAATATTGCAGCCTGCACTATTGTAAATGATTTTCCTAAATATTAATAAAAATATTAGGCTTCTACCCTTGTTTGTTACTTTCAAAAATGAAAGGTATCAAGTGTTTTTTTGGTCCATACTTCATGAGGTGTAGTTTGATGAAAATATTTAGTAGGAATTATATTTAGAATATGAACATCATTGTTCATGACTTCATCCCATAGAAACTTAGGCACATTGGACGCATGAAGCATGGTCCTAGCCATTTCTATGATTGTCTTATTCTTCCTTTTAGCTATGTTATTTTGGTACGGAGAATATGGAGTCGTAAAATCTATTTGAATTCCAAAAGACACATAAAACTCATCAAAATTCTTATTAACATATTCACCTCCATTATCAGTTATGATTCTCTTAATTTTTAGATTAGCCATATTTTCAGCTAAGGCTTTAAAATATTTAAACTTAGATAGAACTTCAGACTTTTTATTAATATAATAAGACAAAGTTATTCTAGAAAATTCATCAATGAAGCTAACAACATACAAGGCTCCACTAAGAGAAGGAACTTCCAAAGGACCTCTTACATCACTATTTATTAACTCGAACAAGTCAGACGAGTTAGACTCATGATGTTTGTGAAATGGTTCAACATGTTATTTATAACACAAACAAATTTTACAAGATTCATAGTATAATTTCAACTTAGGAATACCTATAACAAGATTAAGGTGTAACATTTTAAATAAACTCTTAACATTCACATGCCCAAGTATTTCATGTCATATTTAAACAACATTATAAGAAGAAGAAGAAAGAAAAAATTCAACAACAAATATTTCAAAGATATACAATCCATTATTTTGAAAACCAACAACAATAATCCTACCAAGCTCATTCTTTACATACCATTTATCTTTTAATACCACATCTTTGCAATTTTCTCTAGCTAGTTGAAAACTATCTTAAAGTATTTTTCTTTAAGTTGCGAACAAATAAAACATTACTCATGGTTCCATTTGTTAAATTACTATTTGTCACAACATTCATACCTAATGAAAAAATTATCACCTAGATATATATTTTCATGACATTCTACAACATTAGAAAGAATTCCATGAATATAATTCATGTGTCTGGATGCACCACTATCTAGAATACATTCATTGTCATTGGAGGCTAAAAGAGTAGTATAAAGAGCAATAGCTTGGTCAACATTATTAGCTTGATTATGATTTATGTTCTTTTTATTATTGAAGTTCTTATTTTTAGCATTATTATGGACCTTATTAACATTATAATAACAATCAACTGCTTTATGACCAAATTTATCACATTTGATACATGTGCCATCAAACTTGACCTTAAAATTTTGATTATTCTTAGGATTGAACTTAGATTTAATGTTTTGTTGTTGATTAGTATTGTTGATATTCTTATTTTTAAATGATTTCTAATTTTAGGAGAAAAAATCCTGAGAGGAATTTTCTTTTGAGTCAAAGTTCTCCATTACTCTTTCTTCTTAAATGAGTAAAGAAGACAAGGTATCTAAATCAGATAAATTAGATTCATTTTGATATTTAGAATTTAAAATAGAAATGTAATTTCTGAATTTATCATGAATATTAATTTGAATGATAAAATATAACAACTTATCATAAAATAATTCACAATTACAACCATCTAATTTTTCCTTAATGTTCTTAATCTTAGATAGATAATTAACTATCTTTTCATCTCATTTCATGAGAGTTGTAAATAGTTCCATAATTAGTTTAATTATATTATAAATATAACACCTAAAATTACGCTTCATTAAAAACTAAGGGAATTTTTTATATATATCAACACATTAATTACAGTTAATGCCTTCACATAATTTAACATGCAATAATTAAATCCCTTAAGTTATCTTACACTGAAATGAGTAACATGATTTACAACAACCACTAAATTATTCCAGGATTAGTTAATGTTTAGAATCTAACTAGAAAATCTATGTTAACCATGTGCAACTATAAGGGTTCATATCCTACTCGATCCCATTTCAATGCTCTACACAAGCTAATATACCCAGTTTATCATTTGGTTAGACATTTTTAAAGGTACAAAGAATCATGTGTATCTTCGTAGTGTCAGTCTCCTACTCACAACATGGTTTAAAAGAATAAATGGTGACAAATAATGCATTCAGTCATTTGCACTATTATGCACATAGTTTTGGCATTATGCTAGCAAGTCTGGTGTTGTGACCACACATAAGCCACTTTTTTAGCTTATCTTGGTGTTTGTCAATCAGTCTAAGACCTTGTTTAAATAATGTAGTTTTAATCCAATGTGCTTAGCAAGGTCGATTATTGACTTTTGCAATAAAACTTGCCAATCCACATGTCATGGTTTACGACCATTATTAATAGTCATATATTAATAATTTGTAAATTATCATTTTCATATGGTATTTAATCCCTTCAAATAAAAAATTTCACACTTAACTTTAAAACATGCCAAGAAAAGAAAGTACATACGTCATTAAAGAAGAACGGGAATATTTCATAAATGCTAAGTACATTACGAGTATTGAACGATAAGCGTTGTTGCATGGTTGTACATACAACTACGCGTAAGTATGAATATCCTTTTTAAGATATGCATACACATGTGTGGCTGCATATGCAACTATGTAACAGAGCTTATTTATTAGCTCTAAAACTCACTCTTCATTTACGACTTATTCATTTCCATGGAATAGATTGAAATTGCAAGATGTGACATACTTCCCCCTTAATGAGTCATCATCCCAATGATTTTTACTTATTAAATGCAATCAAAATAATCAAACGCTGAATTATATCTAATAGCTAAGGATAATAATCAACATTTTCATCCAAAAACTTGTAATTTTCCAAATCTGAATTTAAATTTGTTGGTTGTAACAACATTTCAACCAACAAAAACGGTCAAACAGTCAAAAATATGACATAATTCTTGTCATTATAGCCAATCCTAGCATGCAATATTATTTAATATACATAACAAATAGTCCAAAAAAAGTTATATATCACATAAACAAATAAGGAAAACATTGTTTTTAACTCCACCCAATATTCCCAAGCTGTTAAATGTTTCATTATTACACTTGTCTTTCCAAACTTTTTCTTATGCAATTCCCTATTTCTTTGAAATGTACCTAACGATGTTCCATTATACAACTAGTTTTACCAAAATATATCCATGGATTACATCTTTCGGATATCTTCATCCTTAATTCATTGCCAATGATTACTTAAATCATTCACATTGTTCCTTTCTTTTCCATATCTATGGCTTTTTTGTTTTCAAATAATTCTAGGTATTGGTTTGTTTCTCATACGAATAGCCTATTATTTTATGTTGGGAACAATCAATATTATTCATTATGTCTTAAGTCCTTTAATGAACTCACTTATAACTCCGATTTCCATAATGAAGCTTAAGCAATGTCAATGTTGCATTAACAAACATAGGTCTATAAATTTAAACAAATTTCTTTTCATATGCAAAAGATAAATCATATTTCTCATTTTGCTTTTAGCTAATCACTAGGTACAATAAACTCAATCACACTAGTGTTATACTAAAACAACATCAAGAAGTCCTTCCTAACTTATCTGAAATCTTTGCAGTGTTGTTCTGCCCCTTCTTGGTGGAAATTATAGAAAATTATTATTTTTTACTTATCATGACAATATACATTTTCTTCCATATCGTTTCCACAAATTTTTCCTAAAGTTGCAGGTGAAGAAGAAATAATGCTCTTGTATACTTTTACTCTCTTTTTTGAGTTGAAATTTTGACTACAGATTTTGTTCTATCCTTTTTGGCCCTTTCTGCACATTTCTTCCACAGTAGATAGTCCACACATGTATACTTCATCTACCCTTTTTGGGTTTAATTTCATGTTGGATTCAAGTTCCAAAATCTGCCATCAAGGCAGCTCAACAATCAAGCAACCCACTTCCTGATTATTATCAATCAATTCATGGTTGATCATTTCATGCTTTACGAACTACTCCAAGCAACTTTCCATTTTCATGTGTCATGAAGGACTGTTAGAGTTTTTCTACAAATTATTTACCACTAAACCTAAAGCATAATTTGTTCCAGTTCGTTCTCCATGGTTCATCCTTTATATATATCCATTGTATTTTTCTAACAAAATAATTTATTCAGTTAGCCTAATGACCCAATAATTCCAAGATCTGGAACATTTAGCTTTGATACCAAAATGAAACACCTCAAAGTACGCTTCTTAAAAAACTAATTGGATTATATATATATATATAAACTCATTAATTATAGTTAATGCCTTCACATAATTTAACATGCAAAAATTGAGTTATAATTCCAACATACAAGAGTCATAAATCCCTTAAGTTATCTTATGCTGAAATGAGTAACATCATTTACAACAACCGCTGAATTATTCCAGCATTAGTTAATGTTTAGAATCCAACCTGACAATCTATGATAACCATGTGTAACTGTAAGGGCTTAGATCCTACTCAACCCCCTTTTAATGCTCTACATGAGCTAATATACCCAGTATATTATTTGGTTATACCTTTTTAAAGGTACACAGAATCATGTGTATCTTCCTAGTGTCACACACCCGCTCAAGACATAGTTTAAAAGAAGAAATGGTGACAGACAATGCAATCAATTATTTACACTACTATGCACATAGTTTTGACATTGCGCTAGCAATCTTGGTTTTGTGACTACACATAAGCCACTTTTTTAGCTTATCTTGGTGTTTGTCAATCGGTCTAAGACCTTGTTTAAACAATGTAGTTTGAATCTAATGTGTCTGGCAGGGTCAATTATCAAATTTGGCAATAAAAGTTGTCAATTCACATGCCATGGTCTAAGACCATTATTAATAGTCATGTATTAATACTTTGGAAATTACCATTTTCATATGGTATTTAATCCCTTCAAATAAAAGTGTTCACATTTAACTTTAAAACATGCCAATCAAATAAAGTACATACATCATCGAAGCAAAACAATAATATGTCATAAATGCTAAGTGCAATATGAACACTAAAATAAAAATGTTGTTATGTGGTTGTACATGCAACTACGTGTATGTATGTATATCCTTTTCAAGATATGCATATGCACGTGTGGTTGTATATGCAACTATGTAATAAAGCTTATTGTCTAGCTCTCGAACCCACTCTTTATTTATGACTTATTCCTTTCCACGGAACAAACTGAAATTGTGGGATGTGACAAGAAAATTGACTACCTTAATGCATAGTTTGCAATTGATTCAATGCTTCAATTGGAAACTCCATGTCTCCTATATGCAAAAATAATTCATATTTGATACTTTGCAATAAGATAAAAATGGCCTCTTCATGTTTTTGGGAGAATATACTAAACCATTCTTTCCATAAAGATGAATTTAAGTCTAACTCTCCAAATACTATAGTTAGTACCATTTAGAAGCTAAGATTTATCGAAGGAAAAATTAGAATAACTATCCATTTGTAAAAATTATCAAATTTTAAAAAAATAGTGTTATGTGGGTTTTAAAAGTTGCAAATATCTATGGTTAGAAGAAAATAAACTTCAACAGATTTGAAAACAAAGGGGAAAACTTTTATTGCTTGTAACTTCATTAAACATGCTCAAACAAGGTATGAGAACCAAGAAGAGAAGTTGCAAAACCCAGAGAATAGGCCATGAGATACCGTAAGGAAATAAAAAACAAGATTAAAAAAAAATCAAATTTTAATAGCCACAACACAGGGAAACAATGTTCTATGGAATTATAAACATGAAAGTTTTCTAAAAAGCCAATAAATCCTTCAAACAAGGTATGAAAACTCATTAGAGAGGCCGCAAAACAAAAAACATGATCCACAAGGTAAGAAAAAGGAAGATATATAGCTTTCAATTTTAGAAGCCGCAATACATAGATAAAAAGTTATGTGGGAGTTTTGAACTTTTTAGTGTTCTGCAGAATAATAAGATAAAATCCATGGAATAAAGGAATGCCTGTAAAACAAGAAAATTTCGTCAAACAAGGAAGAAACCCGCGAGATCAAGGAAATTCGTAGAGCACATAAAATAGTCTGCGAGAAAAAGAAAGTCCTTAGATTAAGAAAAAAATTCATGAGATAAAGGAAGTCTGTAGAACAAGGAAAATAGTTTGCAAGATAGAGATACCACAGAGAAAAGAAAATAGTCCGTGAGATAGAATTTACATGGATCAAAGAACAAGGACCATAAGACAACGGAAAGACTGTGGAACAAGGGAGTCTGTGGAATAAACAAAAAATGCCATAAACAATTGTAGATAGCCATGAGATATAGAAATGCAGATAAGGTCATGAGACAAGGGACCACATTGAAGGATTTTCACTAGTCAAAAAATAAGGTCACAAAACAACAAGCAAGATAGTGAAACAAAGGTCATTTGTAAGGAAAACGAAATTCCACAGAGTAAGAACAATGCAAACAACCTTGGAGAAAGGCTAGAAGATGCACAACAAGCAATGATTCCAAACAAAGAAGAGGATCCTTGATGTAGAGCTCAATTCATTCCGTGCACAATCATTTACTTTACCAAGACAAAATAACACCTCACTTTCTCTCTACACTATTTTGGAGGTCTTTGGGTGGTGCATTCACATGGTTCAATAGTATAATATTGGCTATTATTGGATAAACATACCTTTACCATCAGATAATTTGCCTCAGAAATATCGTACAATGTCTCATCAACCTTCATCGATGATCTACATTCAAGAAATCAAGAACTCCTCACTTCCTAGTAAACTGTCCCTTAATAATTCTCACTGATTTTAGCCCTTATTCAATCATACTTTGGCTTTTATACTTCACTAACCCCCTTAGAGTCCTTAGTTTGTTCCACCATTCTCACTTCAACATGATAACATCTATCAAAGGGATTGGAATCAAGGGATTCATCACTTTTTTCTAACTTGCTTCAAAACTAGCTTAAAGAGTCCTCAAGAACACTCAATTTTGAATTTTCATGAATGAAACAATCTAAGCATGCCAAAAAATAACCATAAACTTCCTCAACTAAATTTTTTGAGGATGGTAGTGTGTGACAAATTCCATAATCCAACTCTTTTATCTTATCCCTCAAACCAATAATTTACTTCCTAGGATTGTGAGCTCATACTAGCCATGGGTCTAGGAATTAGATGCATAATTTCCTTCTCCTGGGGTTTAAAATCCAACACCAATATTTTTAGACACCCATTTTCAATGTCTAACTATGTGTGAAATTTCAAAATTGAATATTAACCCTGGAACCTACTTCCTTTGGAAGATGACTTCACAAATTAGGTTTGTCAAAAGGGTTACATTTTGGGACAATGGATTGGTAAAGATAACTTGTAAATTGTCCAATGAATTTATAAAATTATTTCTTTCAAGATCACATTATATACCTCTCCATTGTGTTTCCTTTCAATTTTAGACCCAACTTTGTAGTAAAAATGCTCCAAACCACAAATTCCTTAAAACCCTATATATGCCTCAGGGTTAAGCTCGAGAGAATATGAATTTCTTATATAATGAAAAGGTTTTGTTTTCAAGACCTAAATCTTGTTCCTAAGGTTGGTTTAGACATATTTCAAATTTCTATTCTCTCTGAAATAAATCATTCACCCTAAATTTTAAACCTCCACTTGCTTCTTGACTGTGATGACTGAGAAAACCAAGGTTTCTGTCTATATTAGGTTTTCCCACCTTCAAATGCATTACTCCTTGCCTGTATAACTCTCAACCATGCCTTGGATAAACTTATTCCAATATTTTTTATAGTTTTCATTAGTGCTTATATCCATTTCAAAGCCAAAGTGAATCAAATTTTGTTCACACACACAAAACACAGTCAAAGTATTGTTTGCATGCACTTTGTAAACCAATCTCCAAGACCATGAATATAACCCAATATTTGAAAAGGAATTCTAATAGCATCTAGATTTTTTTTATCATGGTCAAAGTTTATAATACCAAGGCCCAAATCAAACATAATAAAACAAAATACAAACTTGTTGTTGTCATGCACAGCCCCATAATGTTACCCTTCATACTCAGAACAAAGCAATCAAGAGCTTAAGCATTTAAATGATATTTTAAGGTGGATTTCAATAATCTTTCAATGCATATATATTGAGAAATCACATTTCACTTGTCATACACTTCAACTCATAATTCCTCAAAGGACTAAAAACAAAGGATTCATATCAAAACAAAGTTATTATGTACATTGTTGTAATTATTTACAAAAATGCCTCCAAACTCCTTTACACCTCAAGAAGCCTTCCTCTCTCACTATCTTCCTCAAAGGAATGCATGTATAACTAACTTCTTTCTCTTTTTAACTCATTCTCAATTACACCTCCCTAAAACGTAACTGATTTGCATGACTCTTCTTATGTGCACATACATCCATAATAGGAACATTTCACCATCTTGTAAACATTTAGGGACTCCTAACATATTTTTAGACTCACTACAACATGTCAAGACCTTTACACACCTTTGAAAACCATCATGACCATTTACAAGCTCACATGGTCCTTATTACAAATTTTAAATTTTAAAATTAAGAAATGGAGGGAAACATAATATTGATCAAATCTAAATTTAATGCTCCCTTAGTGTCTTCCACCTTCCTCAAATGCTCTCTCTCTTAATCTCATGATCATGATTTGATAAAATTGGTTCAATTTGTGTCTCTTAATATAATGCTCCTGCATCAAGCCTACATAGTAGAGAAGAGAGCCACAAAAATTGAGAAATTTTGCACAACCCAATAGAAATGCTGTGAAAGACTACAAAACATGTAAGTAAGCCACGAAGCAATGGGAAATATTGTGAAATGTAGAACTGTCATGAAACACTCAAATAAGATGTATAACATTCAAATAAGTCACATAATAGTCAAGAATGTTGCAAAACACTTAAATGTGTTGTTTCAGACTAAAATATGCACTAGAACAAGAAATTAGGCCATGAAACACTTAGAAATTTTGTGCAAGACTAGAGAGGGACGTATACTAAGGGAAAAACTTTGAATTAAGGTAGAAATCCATGGAAGTATTGAAAAACAGAGGAAGGATTTAGATGCATAAAACAACATATCTAACCATACAGAGTCAACAACCATGGTTTTAATCATTCATACCAATTTAAAGACAACAAAGAACATTACATTTTTCTTAATTCACATGAATTATGGCTTGTACACCTTATAGGATTGAACAAACACACAACACTAATCAGGATGTCGCGGTTATTAAAAATTTTCAAGTTCTTCAAATCTACACAATTCTTTACACCTACAAATCAAAAACAATTATATCTATCTTGTAAAAACATAAACACCAGCTTTGATACCATGTTAGGAAAATCATAGGGAAAAATAATAGCACATATTTAATTATCCACCATACTAAATTGTTGAACATTAAAGTTTACATTTAAACATCAAATTATGATAATTACATCACATAATGAAGTAAATATTAGATTACATACATAAACATGAAATAAAATGAATGCAAGACACAATATTTAAGTGGGAAAATATTTCGGTAAAAAACCCACTAAAAATCACTTATCTTTATTCAGAATAAACATTTCACTCAGCACTCCCACTATTTCTAGCAGTTACACCTTCATGAAGGAATTACAAACTATCACATACATTCTCTCATGAGTACATCATTTACATCATGTATCTTATCTATGCTTGCATATATTTTTCATATAAGTTTTGTTACTTAATTTTTGCATATATTACTTCATTGTAGCTGATCTCTAATGAGATCACCTTGATTTATATCAAGGTAGGTGGCCCTATTTTAGGTCACTCTTATATTTTAAATTAAAGCAATGTGTCAACCCGATATGGAGTCTTTGGGGGGTTTCTTATTAAGTCATTTTCCCACTTAATATTACAACCCCAACAATTTTCTTATTGATATTTCCTAGTTATTCTCATGTTTTCTCACCATGCTTCTCTTCTCACCTCTATAGTGGTCATCAAAATTTGACATTATTTTTAAGTTCAAAATTCCCTTATGCATTATTTTCATCTTTATTTGAATTACATGATCATCATATGCATGCTGTGATTTGGGTTACAAATCCTTTGATAATTCAACATATTGTTGGATGAATGTGGCAATCTAATTTTCACTATCAAATGCTTACCAGTGGAAATCATTCTCTGGTATAAAGGCTTTGACCAAAATAATGATTTGTTGTGCATGGTTTATCATGAGATTCTTAGGTAGATCAAATTAATCATTGATTACTTCCATTGTGTATATCTTTGCATTTCTCTTATTGGGACCATCTAAATGTTGAAGGTGTTAAATATGTCAATGAGACCCATGTTTTGTGTCTACAAGCCTTCAACAATAGATTTTGGGAAGACATTAAACTTGAGATATTTTATTCACAGGGAGATATACATACATTAATAGAGTGTTGATCATATAAAAATAATAATTTGAATTGTATCTTATTCAGCCACAAACAATCAATGGGATGTTACATTATGACTATAGAATATGTAACATTCCCTAGAATCTCTCTCGCATAACACACATTATTAAAACACATAATAATAAAATTATGATTTTTTACAACTCATCACACCACGTACAATATGCAACATGCGAGCACTAACTAAATATTCATAACTTTCCCCCCTTAGTGTCAACATGGGAGAATAAAATCTTATTCTAAAGAAATAACTTCTCTCTGAAAACAATGCTTGGACTAGGTACAACCCCATCAAGCTCTCTCTTTACCATCATAAAGGTGTAGCTATGAAATGAATTTTGTAGGTCATTTACAAATCCATGGGCTCCCAAATTTTGAATCCTTCATATTCCTAGAGCTAAAAACTATCTGTAAAAACCTCCATTTTGATTTTACCTTGAAATATTCTCCTACCCCCCCCCCCCCCCCCCCAAAAAAAAAGCTTCTTTAAAATATATTACTATTTGAAATTTTACAATATGGGTTTATTCTACATGCAACAAAAAAAAAAGAACGCAATGGAAAAATATGCCACTATATCAAACATGTGGTCCAGTCACTAGAGGATGACAAGAGAACATTGAATGTCCTACAACCTCCTTTTCTTCCATCCTGTAATGTTTTTTGTTGTTTACTTAGTATAAGTATTCATCATCTTCACCATTAGCACTCACTGAATCTTCTTTGATTATTTTTTCTTTCTATGTGACCATATTAACATTATTATTTTTTAGATTCCCCTTGATAAAATCAAAAGATCAATATTTACATCTCTAATATGTGTGACCCTTTTTATTTTAGTAAAAGCATTTAATTTTCTATTTATTTTTATTTAATTTTTTACAATTGTTTATGGAGTACATCACAAATTCCTCTTTAGTATAGGTTGTCGTACTTTTTTCTTTAGCTATAAGATTTAAAATCATATCTTCCAATCATTGAGAAGGCACTCGACCAACATTAAAAATAACAATGTTGTATTTGGAAGGAAAATTATTCAATAACATGACTTGTGCATCCTCATATTCTACTAGAGATATGAATTTTGTAAGTTGTCTCATGAAAGATATCACATTACTTTGGATGATTTTTCAAGTTCTGCATAATATAATTTAGAGTGAGGCCAGTAATGGATTTGAATTTTTCCTATCTACTATTCCATTTAGTTAACTTACTTGGATGTATTGGTTTTGTCTCTTGTCCATATACTATCCTCCACAAGTTCTTGTTCATTATTTGCATTTGGATTTTGAATTTCCAAGTGTGAAAATTCATACCAATGAATTTCTCCAATGGAATTTCCATCTCAATATCCAAACAACACAAAGACACAAGATGTCAGTTTCTCCTGAATTAAATTCGTACAAATGAATATGAGTGACAAAACAAAAATCTACTATTTACTTATAAAACTCATGAAATCGACAAAATTCAACTCTTTGAATTAAATAATTTCTAAACAAATATCCATTTTGAATCACTTGAGAATCTTACGAACTATATTATAAATGAATCGACCCATAAACTATTTATTTAATTTACTCGGAAAATCACCAAAAATTAAAACACCAACCTATATTCTAAACTAAAGATAAAATTAGTTGAATTACTTGTAAAAATGTATAAATCCTTTTACATGTGTCACCATCACCCATCCACATTTGCAGAGGATGAATGCAATGAACTATTGGCATAGATAGTCATGAACTTCTAGAATTTTGATTAGTTCTTGCATGGTGATGATGATGCACAAATATTTCAGATTTAATATAGATTCTCAGGTTGAAGGAAATGTATCTTGGAAGAGTAAATGAATGTATATGATATGAATACCTCCAACATATATTGGATGTATATACTACTCTTCAATGTATCAAACAAATTTTGGACATCTATACTTCTTTTCAATGCATCCAAAACTAATAATAGCGTGTCCCTTCCATTATTTTACAACTGAAATTTACTGAGATATAGATATATGAATCATTATGACCTAACTAAATTGATTCATATTATCTTGGACCCATAATCAAGAGAAACATGCAAAAAATGAAGTCTCTCATTCACAAGATAATGGATAATTATAGTTTCCCTAATAAAAAAATTTATATCTCCATCATAAGAATAAAATCAAATTGCTTTGATACCAAATAAAAAAACAGT
Source organism: Taxus chinensis (assembly GCA_019776745.2). Classification (NCBI taxonomy): domain Eukaryota; kingdom Viridiplantae; phylum Streptophyta; class Pinopsida; order Cupressales; family Taxaceae; genus Taxus; species Taxus chinensis. The sequence goes on from CM034154.1 coordinate 150,379,649, forward strand.
AGATGTTCAAAAATATTAAACACACATGATATTTACATTGTAAACATAACATAATAAACTTGAGATATATTATTCACAAAGATATATATGTACATATATAGAGTGATGATATTGTACAAAGGATTTAACTCTTATCTTCTTCAACCACTCATGACTAGTGAGATGTTACATATTAACTATAGAATATGTAAGCTCCCTATAATCTCTCCCACATAACACACATTAATACAACACATAATAAGATAAATTGTTGCATCTCGTCACACCACACACAATATGTGACAAGTGAACACTAACTATATATTCATAATAGTAGAGACTATAATAATACTTGCACTAACTCCGATTTTGTATTTGGAACCATCAAAGAACATTTTCCATATAATGTGGATTTGGCTTCCCTCTTTGAGAACCCAAGGAGCACTTAGTTCTTTCCTCATCATGAATACAATAAATACCCATGCCACATTATTTAAAAGTTTCATAGGGGTCAATTCCTCATCAATATTGTGCCCAGTGATCAATTTTATTATCAAATATCACATTACACAACTCATCAAGAGTGGGAAAATTTTGCTACCTCTTCACATATGATAGCGTAGTTTTCCTCCATAAACCAAAATTCAAATGTCTCCTAATGACACTAATGTCTCGTTTTGAATGCTCACCTTATTTTTGTATTTGGTTCTCAACAACATGCGAGTAAAATTCAAAGATATGTATCCTTTACCTTGGGTGGTGAAATCCTTGGACAAAAAGATGGAAACCATAGGTGGAAGGTGGATGACCACAATCTCTTGAGGAACTATTATAATTGGGAAAGCATGTAGAGTAAGTGGAAAAAATTATGATGCCTAATTTTTTGAATGCAATGTTATCTAATCAAACAAAAACTTTTCTCACATGGGTGTAGCTAATATCCAATAAATTAAGAACTTGTTTGGGCATCAGATAAGTGATAGCTTTGTAATCAATAATGTAGTTTTGGTTGAGTCATTTTTTGATGATCAGAGAAAGGTAGAAATAAGGAAGTTTCCCTCAAATCTCTTATTTGTTTATAGTTTATTGATATAGGTTGGTATCTACATGAGATTCCTTCATTGTTATCTTAAGTGAACATTCAAATTTGTTTAAATCCTCTTGTCAGTAGAGCCATATGTACAAGGTATGACATGATAATCCCATATTATAATGCTCACACCAGTAATCTTCATCTGATCAACCACATTCAAAGGATAAACTTGAGGCTTGTATTCATTATATATAGGTCAATATCTACTAGGATTATTTATGAAATGCTAAAAATCTTTGGTAATCCACTTATTTATAGTGAGTATATCCTTCAAGGAAGATTTGTTTCAGTGGGAGATCGTTATTCCACATGCCATGATACACTAGAAGTAAGAGGGAAAGTTACAAATTGAAGAGGATAATCTAAAGTGTGTTTATTTTCCCACATTTTGTAATCTAATTGAACTTTGGGTCTTGATGGACTATAAACATTCACACTTATTATGCAAAAGTATTAGTCTAGCCAACATACTATATTTCCTTCATGTGACAACATTGAAAATTAAAAAAATTCAATTTACAGAGGCCTGTTATGTTAGTTGTGTAATGGATATTTGAAACCATGAGAGTTTGAATTGCATTCCCAAAGGAAAAATTGTTTGAATAAAGAGGCTATTCACATGGGTATCACCATTTCAATTTTTATAACATGTTATATTGAATGGGAACTAGAGCACTATCTGGACTGGATTACCGCAAGAAATTTTTGTTGCAATGGCCTAACATGGATTTTTTGGATTTAATGCAATCTACTTACCTGATTAGTTGGATTATAAGGATGGAAATGCCTATGATAAGGTTGAAATTTCTACCTTTTCATGGTTGTTAACTCATTTTTGATATTTTTTGTGTAGGGCCTTAAGTTCATTCAACTTATGAGAAGAAGTGTTAGGAGTAGGTTGTACATTTTTTAGGTTTAGAAAAAGGAGAAATAAGCTATGTTCAAATGGGGAGAGCATTAAGAATTACAAGAAAAAGAAGCGTAAGATGTCTAGGAGGTGAATTTCCATATTATTTCAAGTTATTCTCATCATAAATTGTAATCTCATAAGCATCAAGTAGCAAAAAGCCACCCATATATTAGATCATGAAAATGATATCATAATTTAAGGATATGAGGAAGAATAGGAAGATGAATGAGTTGAAGGCCATTTCTGAAGTGCATTTATATACTAATTATTTTGAAATATGTAGTTGATGTCATGTATGCCTTCAATATTAGACATTTTAATCGTTTTCGAATGCTAAATGATGGATATATTGTATCCCTTTTCTTTAAATTGTTTACATAACTTTTCTATGAATTCGTCTCAAATATATTCCATGTTAGGTAGAATAAACCTATACAATTCTAAATCTATTCCTTTGAGTGAATATGCTAGCAACATCAAAACAACAAAAACATGAATGACTTGATGGACCAAACATAGGTTGGTGATATCTTGAATATTCTCAAAGGTGAGTGCATTTTCACAAATGAATAAAGGAAGTATTTTAAGGGTATTCATTGGGATGCCATTCCATACAGTCAAATATAATGTTATGCCTCCATTCAAGGTAACAAATGGGTGGTTTATTTAGAGATCCATTAATGTGATAAGATGGATATTTATTTAAAAAGTAGGGAAAACCTATTTGGAGGAGTGTAATGAGTTTTGTAGACACTGGAAGTGGATTTTTAGACATAGTTATTCTTCTTTGAGATATCTATCAGAAAATAAAACATCCTTCTCTTCAAGAACTTTTCCTTATCATTACTTTTCTCATGAACTGTGTCTATTGGATATTTGAAAAAAAAAGGAGGGGTGGTGCTTGAGAATGGCTGATATAACCAGATAAGTCATTGGCACACCAAAAATTAGCTATAAATTGAAAATAAACATTCTTGCGTTTACAATATTTGAGATACTTCATAATTAATATTTGTCCCACCAGGTGTGCAAAAACTATTGGAGGTTAAATGAATTCAATATTTGAATTTATTTCAGTATAAATACAACATGTGAACGCTTAAAAAGTGCGAGACTTGCGTGAGTGAAGAAAAATTGTAGAGATATATAGTTATTGTATATCTCTACTCATAATATTATCAATAACCTACCCTAATCAACACTACTATGAAATCGACAAAAATTCAAACTCTTTGAATTAAATATTCTAAACAAAATCCATTTTGGAATCACTTGAGAATCTTACGAACTATATTATAAATGAATCGACCCATAAACTATTTATTTAATTTACTCGGAAAATCACCAAAAATTAAAACACCAACCTATATTCTAAACTAAAGATAAAATTAGTTGAATTACTTGTAAAAATGTATAAATCCTTTTACATGTGTCACCATCACCCATCCACATTTGCAGAGGATGAATGCAATGAACTATTGGCATAGATAGTCATGAACTTCTAGAATTTTGATTAGTTCTTGCATGGTGATGATGATGCACAAAATATTTCAGATTTAATATAGATTCTCAGGTTGAAGGAAATGTATCTTGGAAGAGTAAATGAATGTATATGATATGAATACCTCCAACATATATTGGATGTATATACTACTCTTCAATGTATCAAACAAATATTGGACATCTATACTTCTTTTCAATGCATCCAAAACTAATAATAGCGTGTCCCTTCCATTATTTTACAACTGAAATTTACTGAGATATAGATATATGAATCATTATGACCTAACTAAATTGATTCATATTATCTTGGACCCATAATCAAGAGAAACATGCAAAAATGAAGTCTCTCATTCACAAGATAATGGATAATTATAGTTTCCCTAATAAAAAAATTTATATCTGCATCATAAGAATAAAATCAAATTGCTTTGATACCAAATAAAAAAACAGTAGATGTTCAAAATATTAAACACACATGATATTTACATTGTAAACATAACATAATAAACTTGAGATATATTATTCACAAAGATATATATGTACATATATAGAGTGATGATATTGTACAAAGGATTTAACTCTTATCTTCTTCAACCACTCATGACTAGTGAGATGTTACATATTAACTATAGAATATGTAAGCTCCCTATAATCTCTCCCACATAACACACATTAATACAACACATAATAATATAAATTGTTGCATCTCGTCACACCACACACAATATGTGACAAGTGAACACTAACTATATATTCATAATAGTAGAGACTATAATAATACTTGCACTAACTCCGATTTTGTATTTGGAACCATCAAAGAACATTTTCCATATAATGTGGATTTGGCTTCCCTCTTTGAGAACCCAAGGAGCACTAGTTCTTTCCTCATCATGAATACAATAAATACCCATGCCACATTATTTAAAAGTTTCATAGGGGTCAATTCCTCATCAATATTGTGCCCAGTGATCAATTTTATTATCAAATATCACATTACACAACTCATCAAGAGTGGGAAATTTTGCTACCTCTTCACATATGATAGCGTAGTTTTCCTCCATAAACCAAAATTCAAATGTCTCCTAATGACACTAATGTCTCGTTTTGAATGCTCACCTTATTTTTGTATTTGGTTCTCAACAACATGCGAGTAAAATTCAAAGATATGTATCCTTTACCTTGGTGGTGAAATCCTTGGACAAAAAGATGGAAACCATAGGTGGAAGGTGGATGACCACAATCTCTTGAGGAACTATTATAATTGGGAAAGCATGTAGAGTAAGGGAAAAAATTATGATGCCTAATTTTTTGAATGCAATGTTATCTAATCAAACAAAAACTTTTCTCACATGGGTGTAGCTAATATCCAATAAATTAAGAACTTGTTTGGGCATCAGATAAGTGATAGCTTTGTAATCAATAATGTAGTTTTGGTTGAGTCATTTTTTGATGATCAGAGAAAGGTAGAAATAAGGAAGTTTCCCTCAAATCTCTTATTTGTTTATAGTTTATTGATATAGGTTGGTATCTACATGAGATTCCTTCATTGTTATCTTAAGTGAACATTCAAATTTGTTTAAATCCTCTTGTAGTAGAGCCATATGTCAAGGTATGACATGATAATCCCATATTATAATGCTCACACCAGTAATCTTCATCTGATCAACCACATTCAAAGGATAAACTTGAGGCTTGTATTCATTATATATAGGTCAATATCTACTAGGATTATTTATGAAATGCTAAAAATCTTTGGTAATCCACTTATTTATAGCGAGTATATCCTTCAAGGAAGATTTGTTTCAGTGGGAGATCGTTATTCCACATGCCATGATACACTAGAAGTAAGAGGGAAAGTTACAAATTGAAGAGGATAATCTAAAGTGTGTTTATTTTCCCACATTTTGTAATCTAATTGAACTTTGGGTCTTGATGGACTATAAACATTCACACTTATTATGCAAAAGTATTAGTCTAGCCAACATACTATATTTCCTTCATGTGACAACATTGAAAATTAAAAAAATTCAATTTACAGAGCCTGTTATGTTAGTTGTGTAATGGATATTTGAACCATGAGAGTTTGAATTGCATTCCCAAAGGAAAAATTGTTTGAATAAAGAGGCTATTCACATGGGTATCACCATTTCAATTTTTATAACATGTTATATTGAATGGGAACTAGAGCACTATCTGGACTAGATACCGCAAGAAATTTTTGTTGCAATGGCCTAACATGGATTTTTTGGATTTAATGCAATCTACTTACCTGATTAGTTGGATTATAAGGATGGAAATGCCTATGATAAGGTTGAAATTTCTACCTTTTCATGGTTGTTAACTCATTTTTGATATTTTTTGTGTAGGGCCTTAAGTTCATTCAACTTATGAGAAGAAGTGTTAGGAGTAGGTTGTACATTTTTTAGGTTTAGAAAAAGGAGAAATAAGCTATGTTCAAATGGGGAGAGCATTAAGAATTACAAGAAAAAGAAGCGTAAGATGTCTAGGAGGTGAATTTCCATATTATTTCAAGTTATTCTCATCATAAATTGTAATCTCATAAGCATCAAGTAGCAAAAAGCCACCCATATATTAGATCATGAAAATGATATCATAATTTAAGGATATGAGGAAGAATAGGAAGATGAATGAGTTGAAGGCCATTTCTGAAGTGCATTTATATACTAATTATTTTGAAATATGTAGTTGATGTCATGTATGCCTTCAATATTAGACATTTTAATCGTTTTCGAATGCTAAATGATGGATATATTGTATCCCTTTTCTTTAAATTGTTTACATAACTTTTCTATGAATTCGTCTCAAATATATTCCATGTTAGGTAGAATAAACCTATACAATTCTAAATCTATTCCTTTGAGTGAATATGCTAGCAACATCAAAACAACAAAAACATGAATGACTTGATGGACCAAACATAGGTTGGTGATATCTTGAATATTCTCAAAGGTGAGTGCATTTTCACAAATGAATAAAGGAAGTATTTTAAGGGTATTCATTGGGATGCCATTCCATACAGTCAAATATAATGTTATGCCTCCATTCAAGGTAACAAATGGGTGGTTTATTTAGAGATCCATTAATGTGATAAGATGGATATTTATTTAAAAAGTAGGGAAAACCTATTTGGAGGAGTGTAATGAGTTTTGTAGACACTGGAAGTGGATTTTTAGACATAGTTATTCTTCTTTGAGATATCTATCAGAAAATAAAACATCCTTCTCTTCAAGAACTTTTCCTTATCATTACTTTTCTCATGAACTGTGTCTATTGGATATTTGAAAAAAAAAGGAGGGGTGGTGCTTGAGAATGGCTGATATAACCAGATAAGTCATTGACACACCAAAAATTAGCTATAAATTGAAAATAAACATTCTTGCGTTTACAATATTTGAGATACTTCATAATTAATATTTGTCCCACCAGGTGTGCAAAAACTATTGGAGGTTAAATGAATTCAATATTTGAATTTATTTCAGTATAAATACAACATGTGAACGCTTAAAAAGTGCGAGACTTGCGTGAGTGAAGAAAAATTGTAGAGATATATAGTTATTGTATATCTCTACTCATAATATTATCAATAATCTACCTAATCTAACACTACAGAGGAAAAGGGAGAAGGAAAATACATGAAAGGGAAATGTGATGTGCCAAGATAGTAGGGATCTTCTTTCACTCTATGTTTAGAAATAACACAATAAACTAAATATATATAAGTATATTCCATGCACACATTTATCATAGTTAAACATGATACAATATAATAAAGAAATAAATATGGCATATATGCCACTAAAACTTAACTAATGTATAAAATATGCACAACTATATTAATATACTAGAAATGGTTTATACACATTATAATTTCCACCGTAAAGGCTAATAAAAAGAGAGAAGAAGACTGAATAGAAACCACAATAGGAAGAGCCTAAAAGTGGTGAGAAATTCTCAAAATGGATCCCTTGACTAACATAATAGTCACTATTATTTATAGAAGAAACAAAGAGGGAAGAAAAATTTACCAACAAGTTGAAAAATTCCAAAGTCAGGGGACAAATTATTCCTAATTACTAAAATTTTGGGATCCTATATTGGGCATTGAATTTAAAACTTTAGTTCATATTTAGATTCTCTTGTAGTGATTACTCCTGTTAATGTCTAGTTATATGTTATTAGGTGAAATTAATTTTGAAAAACTCAATATAAGACCCAAATTTACAAGGATATCACTAAGTTCATGTTTTATAGGAGTGAATTAAGGAATTAATTGATTGAAAAATAATAGTAACAACTCTCTACATCATGTGAAGAATGACATAATAGGTTCAAATGCATAACAATATGGGAGATATCACAGATTGAATAAAAATACCCAATTGTTCTCGAACTAGTAGAATAATGCATGGAAGGAAATTTTGCATGAGAATGAAATGAAAACAATCAAAAGCGGCCCGCTAAATGGTTAGGGATTCAAGGAGAAGAGTGTCATTGAACATTACAATGTATCATGTCTTGAAAAGAGAAGGATGACTACTGACAAGGTGGTGCATCTTAAGATGAGAAATTCAAAGAAAGGATAATTATCCATATGGAGATAAAATGTTGTGTGATGCCCATAAGGTGGCTTGCAAGTGAGTTATAGCTTTGAAATTTCATGTACGATTGAAAAATATCTTTGTGATGAAACCCAACATACTTAAGCTTGGGATAGTAGTTCATAAGTTTCTTTAAGAAAATATGGCATTGGTAGTGCATCTTGGAATGTCATGGGTGTATGAAAGAGAAGAAACAAATAAATTTGAACGTAAAAATGGAAAATTAAAGGATATAAGGGAGATGAAGACCTAGAAATCTAAGGGAAATAGGGATGTCTACTTGTATGGTTTAAAAACTAGCTTCAATGGGTGAGATGGGGAATTAGTATTACAAGGGTAGAAGAGCACAAACAATAAGTAATGTGGCCTAAAATGGGTTATTCATGGTTTTCTTAATGCATTTTTGGTTACATAAGTGTGTCACAACTTGCAATAGTATTTTATATCCCATGAATTAAAGGAACTAGTATACTTTATCGCATGGATTAAAGGAACTATCACAGACTTTATAAAAGGAGAAAAATGTTTGGTGAGTGCAATATTTCAAAACATAAAGTTGATCGAATTGGGAAAGGGGGCATTTTTGTTGATAGGTACAATGATGGATAAAGATGATAATTTATCATAAGGTGGATATAATATGTGCTTCATGTGGGATGAATGCTAAAGATGATGAACAAGGAAGTATAAGAACTCTATATCACTAGAGATGGTAAGAGAGATAGGTCCAACACAAGCATAAAAGGTGATAATATCCAGGCGAAAAAGTAATATCATGAAATGAATAAATAAAATACCAAAAGATCAATTACAAAAGTGAATGGTCAAAATAAACAAAAATGTGTCGTAAGGAGTATCTAGTAATTCATTACATTAATCAGATCGTAAATGTATAAAACAACATACCCAAAAATAAAGAAAGATGCAAATTCTAAAAATTATGTCTACAGGATTTCACAAAGAGTATGTAAATCATAGAACTGGAATATAAGTGGGTATATAAAACATGTGAACTAATTGACCTGTGTAATAAGTAGATATTATAATATTTTAAGGGATAGATGAGAACGTCAAACTAAACGACCATGAATTTCAAGGGTTAGAAAAAACATCATACTTACTAACCTCTGATAAACTATAGATGTAAGGGGTAGATAAAACATTAGAATAACTAGCCTATTCTAAGCTAGAGTTTATAAATTAGGAAAATAATTAGCAAAGCCATAAAAAGTAAATACAAGAAAGTTAAATGTAAGAAATGTGATAAAAATATTTTGTAAGTATTTATGACATGTGATCTAAATGCATAAGGATGATATATCCTTGGTGGAGTATGATTTCAAAGAGAAGGTTTTGTTATTTGAAGATTTATTAGAGTTCAATTTGTTTGGATTCAATGAATACAAGGTTTTTTATTAGAGAATGAGTTGGAACACGGAGGACATTATAAGACTCTCCCAAGTTAGAGGATGAGTGAGAGTAGGCATCATAAGATGTCCCAAAGTGAAAAATGAGTAAATAATAAACATCTATAGATTCCCCAAAATATTATGGAAGATGATGTTAGGCATTAGGATATTCCACACAATGTGATAAAATGTGAGGTAAAGGGTCATGATTAATATTTTGATCCACATATATCTAATCAACATGGTGAGTTAATGAGTGAATTTGGTATAAATTAGGGGGTTAAAAGTTAAAGATGACATATATTCAAAAAATATAATTTTTTTGAATGACATCAATCATGATAGAGAGATCATGGTGGTTGATGTAGTTTTTTGAAAACAAAATCAAATATAAAAACATCGATCATCATATTATTAGGAAAAGAGTCTATTTTTAAATATTGAGAGAAAAAATGGATTTTTTTAAAGCACCCAATTGATAGTTTCTACTAAAGTGCAAAAGGGGGGTGAAAAGATGAGATATCATCATTAATATTAAGGTATACTTTGGTGTAATAAAATGGATAGTATATGGGAAGATCATCATGTGGATCTTAAACCATGGTGGGAGTGTAAGATATGGTAATATCCTCTTTAGAATCTTACACCATATATGGAAAATAAGAAATGAAAAGATCATCTTATATATATTTATCCATGATAAATGGATAAGAGATGAGAATATAATCTTTTGAAGTTTTGGCCATGATATGAGAGAAAGGAAGAATCACTTCTAGATCTTCAACCATGAAAAATGGTTGATAGATGGGAAGATCCTCTTGTGGAAATTTGACAATGAAAAATGATTGAGATATGGGTGTTAGTGTTGTTAATTAGCCATATTGTATTTTATGTGATTAAGATGTACTTGTAATGTTATTGTAACATAATATGTGGATAATTTTCTAATTAGTGCACATTCATTCACAACTATGAATAGAGAAGAGTATCAATCAAGTTATTTACTGGATTGACTTTCGTTATTAATAACATTTTATAACACTTGTTATGTAAGATAAATACTCTTCAAACCATAACCCCGACCTGTTAGCTTTTCTTTATAAGAGAATAGAGATATAGTTTGTGGGTATTCATTTTGGAATATATTTATTCTTACTAAGGAATGTTTAAGCCAAATCTCTTAAATAAATTTTGGTAGTCATGTTACCATTGATAAATATGTGTTTTTTTATTTTATCTTTTATTGATTTATTATATATGTTGTATGTGGGTGAATGTGCAATGGTTATTTACAATGATTATAGAGAATATCTAAATATTCTAATATGGTATCAGAGAGATAAAATCTTTAACTCACGTTTAATGTAGGTTTAAATATCGTATATGATATCAGAACCACAATATGATCACTAGGATTGCAAAATGTTTAATACAAAGAAATGTGGTTTGTGGCCTATACTAAAGTAGGGAAAATCAAAGATTTCTTTATATTTATCAAGAGCCCCAACAGGTTAAGAAATTGACAATCATTAAACAAATATAATTTAAGGAAAAAGAATCATGTGTGGTGCAATTGTCTCAGTCCTTACGTTTTTTATGTATATAAACTAATACTAGTTTTTATATGCTTGAAATATTCATTTTGGTACAAGGATTATTCAAAAATAGAAAAATTATTTCATTACAAATTTAATATGAATAGTATTTATGCACTCATATTAATGCACTAATGCACCTTTATATTTATATACTTTTAAATTCAAATTAGGACCCTTTCGATGCACATGTTGACACACACTGGATAGGAAAGATGAAAAATATATCCAAAAGGATGGGAAAATTAAAATCAATGATAAAAAGGACCCCACAAAGTTAATGACCAAAACATAATAGGTAAGAAATTTTCCATTTCCTAGATCATGCAAAAAAATAGGGGAAGAGAGAAAAATAGGGGAGATAAAGAAAATAAAGGACAAAAGACAAAATGGGATGGTTGAATGCTACAAATATGCACATGAGAAAGAAAAAATAGGGATTGGTGTCTCAATAGAGGTAATGAGAACTACCCTAAGGTGTGAGACCTTATCTCCCTTAGTATAGACATCCATAGACAATTGGTTCTGATCCTAACTATTCTAATGTTATCAGTACTCTAAATATAAGATAAAAATTGCATAGAGAAAATGGAGAAATAATCAGTCGAATGTAAAAATAGTGATGTGCTATAGAAATAAGGGATCACTCTCCCTATTTCCATGATTAATACAATGTATTAAAACTATGTAAATAATCCTTACAAAGTATATCACAAAAGAGAAGAAGTCAAGAGAGAAATAACACAAGCCAAAGGGAAGACACTACAAACATCATATTAATGCTTAAGAGATGAACAACCTACCATAATGGTGAAAGAGGCACTACATTCATTACAAAATCTCAAAAAATATGTCTGGACACTTAGAATGCTTGGAAACCAAAAATGACATAATGAATTTGCATTAATGGAGAGGATTCATTTACAATATGCATAACTACATTTTATAGAAATAAGATGAGATAGGGGGAGGGGGGAGAGAGAGAGATGTATGGTGGCATAGATACATTTATCATTCCTAGATTCCCCAAAAATATCTTCAATTTATAAAAAATGATGCTTAAGTAAAAAATATATGCTCAAAAAACCTCAAAGTATATCCGGGAATGTTTTTTGAAATCTATGGACTCCCCTCTACCTTATAAACATATTATATGGTGACCTAAAATAGATCACATGTTGAAGCACTCCTCCAGATATTTCTAACAATTCTGATCTTTCTTGATTTGGTGGTCCCGATCAAAAGATATGGCTGCCTAAATCTTCCCACGTCATTTTTCTTAGTTGATGGCCATAAGTTCATTAATTTTAACTACAAATTCACCTATAAAACTTGTTTCCTTATCATTGACCATTAATTTTACTTATTCCATTATGAACTACGTCAACTTAGTGGGAACTGGGGATAAATTTCGTGCCACTTGCAACCAATTTGGCACTCACATATTCCTTCAACGAAGCTTTCCCCAAATCTACCGACGCCTAACTACATGGGTTTTATCTTGTGGCATGTTGTGATTGGCTACAAGGTACAATATTATATATTATGATTGGTTGTGAGTTCCCTATATTTTTGCCATGTTGCAGGATGTGACTAGATACATATTCCCTAGATTAGTGCCATGAGGTAGGCCACGATTGGTTATGGGTGCCAGATATTGGTGCCACTTGGAATTTCATGATTAGTTATGAGCTCCCTAGATTTGTGTCATTTGGTAGGTCATGATTGGCTATGAGCGCCAGGTTCTATCTCCATTATTCTCTTATTTCCCTTGCTTAGTCCTTTCAACACCCGAGCTTCTAGATTTTTTCCATGTCGAAAACCGTGATTGGTTATGGGCTCCAAGTTATCCCTTTACCTTAGTTGATTTCTAAATATTCTGAGAATTTGACTTTTCAAGATTGGGTCACATGGTGCAATCCTGGGTTTGTAAACTTTCATATCTCTTTCATGCCTTATTTGAGTTCTCAATTTTCCCAACATTTGGTTTTTGGGGATTGTGCCACATGTCAAGCTCAAGTTGGCTACGAGATTTATGTTGTGCCTTTTTGTTATTCAATTTCCTTTGGAGTAAGTTAAGGGTGAACATTTATTCGATTTCATGATTTTCAATTTTTTTGAGAAAGTAGATCATTTAATCCAATATAATAACAAATTACTAATTATGTTTAACCTCCAATTAAACTATCTCCTTAGAAAATGTGGGATAATTTCCTCAACATAAAGCTACAAAGGTTGCCATGTTTGAACTTGGATGAGCTCTAAATTTGAATCTCATGAACTAGGGGAAAACTAAGGATTTTTAAAGTCTTACTTGTTCCCAAAGCCAACTGTTAACACTCCATAAAGATGAAACATTTGAGGATTCTATCTTAATGCATGTAAAGGATGAAAATTGTGTTTTCGTGGCACTTGAATCAAACTTGATAAAGAGGAAATGTTACAAGACCACAAAATCCTTCCAACACTTCATACACACTGTCTAGAGTCTCCTACCAAAATATACTATGAAATCACTTGAAAACATGAGAAACTAGGTGTATCACGTTGTAATTGATCAAAATGAAGTAGGAGGCACATTTTGGAAAGATTTTTGGCTTTTCACATTTGTTTTCCTACTAAATGAAGAGACCAGTAGCCTTAACATACATTGGGAATGGATTCTACATACATACCTAAAACCTCATGATTATAGAGTTTGGAACCCCTTAAGTGATTTACATCTCCACTAATCTAAAATATTCTCAAGTAACAACTAAACAGACCTCCTAATGGCTCACAAAACTTATTTTAAAAATATGAAATCATGCATACTTCAAGGGAAATATGTAGAGTGTGTAAAGAACTTATTTTATAAAAAAAAATCAAGCCTAAATATACTCTACTATAACATGTACAAAAAGATATTTACAAAGCTAGAGACTAGATGAGAGAATAAAATGCCTTTCTTGATGAACTTAGGCCATGAAATGAGATTTACAATGGCTAAAAAAAAGAGAGGAGTGTAAATAGGGTCTAAAAATTATTCAAAATAAAATCTCCTTTGACATTATACACCTCTTTTTTATTTGCACTTTGTTTTTAGAGGTGTATGAAATGACTTTTGGTACCTTTAAGCTCTTCCACATGCTCTAATATAATAATAACTAGTGGAAACTCTATTTTAAGCTCTAAAAAACAACATTTTTAATAAGGCACACATTTTAAATTTAAATGCCACAATCACTATGAAGGTTGTCATCTTCATTTTTCTCCTCATAAAGATGGTTTTTCAACTCTTCTAACTTCTCTTCCTTTGTTTACTACTCAAAAAACACATCTCAAACATAATTTTTTTAGGATTAACCATTCCCTTGGATTTGGGCTCTAAAAATACCTATGCATTGTAGTCCCCAAGAATGACAAGTTCTAAACATGTAGAACACTTAGGGTCACTACATTCAACAAAATTCTCTTTTTCACCCTCCTCTTGAATTAGTTGATCACCCTCCTTTTTGGATACCTCTTGGCTGGGATTAACATCATGTATGTTAAATAACACCTATTTATCCTTCCCAGACTGCATCTGATTAACCCCTTTGGCATACACCTCCTGGTTGATAAAAAAAATATTTTATCATCAAAATCAAATTCATTCCACTATGATATTTTCTCTCAAAATCTCCTCGTATGAAACCAGTTTCAGCAGGCCATGAAGTGACTAAAAAGGGTTGGTTTTCATTTATTTTCTCATCTAGATATTTTCCAATATCAAACTCTTCTATTTTTCCTCTCTTTAACATTATATATTATCTTTTTTGATACTCTTTTACTTCTACAACACAAGCCAAATCAGGGAATCATGTCTGATTTTCTCTTGCTAATGGTAATTATCCAGGGTGACTGAATGGTGGGGAATTGGGGTTAGCTAGGAGTGTTGAATTATTATTTTCAAGTTGTCCCCATCATCATATAATTTGAAAACACCTATGTCCACCAAAACTAAGCTTTCATATGGTTAGATATTTGAAAGGAAAATATTATCAACTACCACATCCTCTTAAGGCTTCATTATAAAAAATTTGGGGTCCAAATAATACTTTAGGTAGTGGTGGGAGGGATTTTTGCAAATCACTTAGGAAGATTAAAATAACAAGAGGTTCTTGCATAGAATATGGAGTGATAAAAACAACAAGATCTTCTTGCAAATAAGGTGAGTTAATTGGGACAAAAACAACTAAGGAGAAGTCACAAAGCGGGGAAATGATAGGATAAATGTGGATAGGATTCCTTTTACCATATTGAATAAGTATTTTTTGTGTTTGGAACATTATCTCCCAAGGATTGAATCATAATAGCAATATCAAGATCACATGATCTTAAATAGAAAAATAATGACATATGTGTTATCCAAAATAACCCCCACATGCTATTTTGGCAACCTACAAACTCAACTCCGGACTTAGAGAAAATATTGCTCGAAATTTGTAGGACTGAGTGTTCTGCAGAATCTAAGAATATAGAATCCAGTGATTTTTCTTAAACCCGTAGAACAAAGGGGATTTGAGCTCGAAGGAGGCTTGGGAAAAATTTGTAGTGAGTTGGTCAAATATAGAAACCAAGACATGGGTTTTATTCCTCAGATGTCATGATGCAAGGACAATAAAAGTGAGATGCTGCGAGGAGCCCAATATGTTATGTTTAGTATGGCCAAAATAAGAAGATGTGGAACACTATACTAGTGTCCCATGGGTTTCTTATGTGATCTAGCATTCCACATTTTTTCTCAAACCCACATAATGAAGGAAAGTAACACGAAACCAAAAGTTGCACAATAAGGGTGGCAAAAATCCTACGAAGTCTAAAAGTAAAAGGTTAGGCCTCCATGACTTATGGATGAAGAACATGTGAGTTTCATGGGTGCGCAAGAGTTAGTGTCTCATGGATTTCTCAACCCATGGAGACATCCAAATTTAGAAGACCGTGGGTCATTTATCAAAATCCACTAAACATTCAAAGATCTTGCGAAATATTCAAATTTCCACCAGACCAAGGGCGTTCAAGGATTTTCCATGGGATGAGAATAGTTGAGACGAAGGTTCCACATAATAAAATGATAGTGGTTTTAGACCATATCTTTTACAGCAGGTGTCCAAATTGCATAAAGTTTGTAGCATTGGAAAGGTCTTTTCAAGAAATTTATTTTGACATCAAGAGGTCTAGAAATTTATATCATTTGAAGGGTCAAGATGTAATCACAAGGGATAGAGAAGAATGTAGTTTTGGGCAGCTAAGTGGCTAACTACCCCACCAACTAATATTTAATTCCCAAAAGGCACCCATACCTTGCCTGAGAATCCTAATGGCATGTTGCAGAGGAAGAAACCTACTTTTCTTATGGATTTAATGGTAATTGGGCCTATGGGCGGTGAATTCAATACCACTCAATGTAAATTTGATTTTCACAATTTAAATTATTTCTCTCCCATCTCCTATTCTTCTTTCTATTGTTCCCATTTTCTATAAATGTAAGTTCCTTTTCACAAAAAATGGGTTCTCTTCTATGGAATTTTGAACTCTACTTTAGAGTTTTTTATATTTACATGCCTCTTTACCTATGTAAGTACACCTTTCAAGTTTTCTGCAAACCTATGTTTTTGTAAATGCAAGTAATAAATTTTAATGATATGTAATTGTGGTCTTCTCCTTCATACACTTCGTGTCTGATGTGAATTTTTGGCCCTCTTTTCTTACTTAAATTCATTCAATTATCTCTTGAAAAAAATTGTGTCTTCATTATCTTTGTGCATGGTAGTTTCAATTGTGTATATATGGGTTGGATTTCAACCCTATTTTAGTTTTAAGTGCACCACATTTCTTTTCATTTTTACAACTTCTCTTATTTCTCTCAACCCTGGATCTTATGAAATTGTAGTTTAGTTTTAGTTTAGTTCCATTTTGAAGTTGTAATTTAGTTTATGGTTGGATAGAACAAAAGGAACCAACCTTCTCTAGAGTTTGATCTCATTTTGCAAGTCCTCCAATGTTGAGATCATCCCATGTTACCCATAATTTTTTATGTTCATATGTGAATATTCAGAGGGCGCAATTTTTAGTGTTAACAATTCTAGCACACCTGGTGGGATGATTTATTTTCACTTCATTAAGATTTGGTGTGTATCTTGGTGATATCAAACCTTTTTAGGATCTATAAGACACATTTGGTTACTCCAATTATCTCATTTACCGGTTTAAGAAAGAAAATGCCTTTATCTTATGAGAAGAATTATGACAAGGTCAAAGATAGGAAGTGGAGAACATGTTTATTATCTATATTTTTCACCAAAAGAAGAAGGAGAGGTAGAGTAGTCTAAAGATCCCCATCGGCTCCAGAAAGGGTTATTTCCACTCCTCTTCCTGCTAGGCCCTTCATGTTGTCTTCTAGGGTTGTAAGACCCATTACATGTATGGCTCATAAAAAGAATCAAGATTATTTCACATTCAATGGAGGAAGTCCTCTGATTTTAGCTCAATATGATGACATTCCAGTTACATATCTGAAAATTTTTCCTTTCTTCACTAGAGAGAACACTATGACACCCATTGAGCACATCAAGGGTGTTGCTAACATCTATTCAGTATACCATGTGACATAAGATAATGTAGCAGTCAGACTATTGGTGACTTATTTTAAGGGAAAATATCTATAATGGTACAAGGGTTTGAGAATAAATAATATTTCCACTTGGGATGATTAGGGGAAACTCTTTGTAACCATTTTAAAGACAAATTAGATCATCTATCTTTAGTGGAGCAGCTAACAAAAAAAAGGATCCTAATGAGCTAATGTCTAATTTCAACATCAAATTTCAAATAAATTGGGGAATAATCCTATAAGTGGTAAGACCTACACATAAATTTGCATTCCTTTACTATCTATAGGCATTAAATAATGACATTTTGGTCATGATCCAATCCATGGGGTGTAGAACCTTACCAGATGCTTATGAAGTTGTTATTAGAGTGGAGAATATTCTCATCCATGTTAGGAAAATTTCCTCTAGACCTCCAATTCCCATATTTCAAGAGCTAGGGACACCCACACCTTATTAAACCCCTGTATTACCTCATATTTCATCCCCAACAAGACAAAGTTCAAGTCAAGCATCCACCTAAGCAATTCGTTTAAGTGGGCTACAAGAGGTCATGAAGTAATTGCAAATTTTCATAAATGAGTTGGTATCCTTGAAAAGGAAACAAGCTCAAAATTTTAGGCCTTATCAACCCCCATACCAACCCAAAATACCTCCTTATCCACCAACCAAATTTCCATTCCAACTAGCTCCTTAGAATCAAATTACTCATGCAAAACCATTTCAATCCTATAACCCAAATGTGACTAGTTCATCTAAGGATTTGGTCCCAGTATAGAATAATCTTGTGTAATATTATGAATGGTATTTCCCTTGTAGTCTTCGCTATAATGAAACAACTTGCCTCAATGGTATTCTAAGCCAAGCATTAGCAGTACAAAATTTTTCCTTCCTAAAAGATGCATCTGCGCAAGTAAATTCACAACAAGAAGTTATTCAGGAAATATTGTTAAGTGATGCTTCACTTGTAAATTGGCAAATGGAATAATTATATAGAATTAACCAACTACAAGAGGGTAATAGTGTACTTTCATCAAGTGTGGTAACGATCACTGGGGTAAAAAGAAGGCACGTGGAAGAAAATATTCCACCCTTTACCCCTTTAAGTCCACATCCTCGAATCAGGAAACCCATGGACTTGGGAGGATTTTAAGCATCAATAAAAGAACTGTGGATAATTATGGATCCGTGTAACATTAAAAGCACACGCAATAAGGATATTCTATAAGATAGGAAAAATAAGTGGAATGTTGCGAATCCGTTGAGTGAAGGAAATATGCGGAGTGAATATTTTCTTCCATTCAAAGTGAACCTATCAATTGAACAAACTAGAAAGGAGAACATCGCTCCTCTATTACAGAATCATGTGGGTATCCCTTTCAACATTATAGATCAGATGAAAAGAACCAATGTAAGCATCTCAATGTAGGAATCCTTGGGAATTTGTGAAAAACTATATCTTCTCCAAGATGTTATAGCTAATCTTCCTACATCATGTGAAATACCTAAGGATAAGGACAAAAATGTGCTCATCAATTCACTTCAATAAATGGATGATCAATGAGGTAAAATCATAAAGGCACCATCGTTTTATGTGTCTCTCATCACAGGAAACTATTTGGTGTACAATTTCATGATAGACTCGAGGGAAACTAGTTCAATGATGCCCAAACAAATACGGACCAACATGGTCTTGAATAAGAGTCACTCTCTAAACAAGTGGTGTAATTGGATTGAATCGTGGTGGGAACCATATGAGTTATAAGAGGTTTAAGCCTCACACTGCATGTATGTCTTAACGTCTAAATTTTGCATGATGTGTTCATCATTGATCTTCCCCCATTATTTGTTTTGTGCATCTATTGGGATTCTATTACCAATATTAGAGGATACCTATCTGCAAATTGCTCACATACTGTAGCGCCCACCCATGTGGGACCCAAACACAAGACCAACAAAGAAAGATAATTTTATTTGAATTTCATATTACTTGATACAATTGTGTGACACCATAAATACTCATAAGAGATAGCACAAAACCACATGTAACATTTACCCAACATGAAGAACACACAAATAACAAGATGACCCAAGGTGTAACCATCGTCACACTTATATAAATGAACAATTATGAAAACATGACCCAAACACAACATGAAATTGGCTTCTGAAGATGACACTATTTGTCTTGTAAAAGCTTTGGATAATAGATTGGCTTGTTTCTTGGTGGATGTAGCCCACATTGGGTGAACCATGTTAAATATGGTGTTGATTTGTATCTCTTTTTTTGTATATTTCTTCTGGTAGAATATCCAATTTTATTGAATGTATACTTAGATTTGATATATTATCTGTATAACCTTATGATAACCCCAACAACTGGTATCAAAGCTTTGTTTGAGGGTTTTTTGTGTTGACATATTTACTTGCAAAGGGTTTTCTGATTGAGTGGGAGCTACAACAATGATAGAAGAAGAAAAATACAAGGTAGAGAAGTTTGACAGCCGAAATTATCAATTATGGAAGATACAGATTAAGGATTATCTGTATCAAAGATATTTGTACTTACCATTGGATGAAAATTCTAGACCTACAAAGATGACTGATGAAGAATGGAAGATTCTTGATAGAAAGGCTTTGGGATCTATAAGATTGAGCCTGGAAGCATCTCTGGCTTATAATATTATAGAAGCGACATCTACGGTAGAGTTAATGAAATCTCTTGCTAATTTATATGAAAAACCTAGTGCTTCAAAAAAAAATTATTTGATGAAGACACTATTTAGTTCTAAGATGCATGAAGGTAGATCTACATCTAGTCATTTGAACTATTTCTGATCTATTGTAAATCAGTTAAAATTGGTTGATATTATGTTTGATGATGAAGTGAAAGCACTCTTATTATTATGTTATTTGCTTGATAGTTGGGATAGCTTGGTAATGGATGTTAGTAATACAACGTCTGCTAATAATATTTTGAAGTTTGGTGATGTGGTTAGTAAAATCTTGAATGAATAAATTCACAGGAAAAGTATAGAGGAATCATCATCTGGGAATGCTTTGAATGTAGAAAGAAGAGGCAGGAAAAAGGAGAGATCTAAGAGTAAGAATAATGGGAAATCAATGTCAAGGAATGGTAGATCTAAATCCAGAGGTAAGAGAATTACCTGTTGGAATTGTGGAAAGAAAGGACATGTAAATACATATTGTTGGTCAAAGGATAAAGAGAACCAACACCCAGAAAAAGGTAAAGAGGAAAATATTGCAGCAAAGGTAATGCAAGATGCTCTTATGGATAATAGAATAGAATCATGGGTTTTAAATTCAGGAGCTTCTTTCCATGCAACCCCTAATAAGGGTTATTTTAGAAATTATGTCTAGGGTAATTTTGGGCATGTTTATTTGGGTGATGATGAACCTTGTAGTATTACTGGCAAAGAGGAAGTTTATATAAAATTACCTAATGGAAATACATGGGTATTGAAAGATGTGAGGCATGTACTAAGCCTCAAGAGGAATCTTATTTTTGTTGGGAAACTAGGTGAAGTTGGATGGTTACATTCACAGCAGACTCTTGGAAAGTCACCAAGGGTTCCTTTGTTGTGGAAAGAGGTAAGAAGGTAGGAACATTATATTTATCTACCTGTGTTACTGATTCCTTTTTTTATTATCTACTTCAAATTCAGATACATGCATGTGGCATAATATGTTGGGCCATATGAGTCAAAAAGGAATGTAGATCTTAAAGGCTGAGGGTAAGTTATTAGATTTGAAAGATTTAGATCTTGATTTCTAAGAGCATTGTGTCTTTGGAAATAAAAAGAGAGTGAGATTTCTCAAAGTTAGGGCAACTAAGAAGGAGCATAAATTGGAGCTTGTACACTCAGATGTGTGGGCACCAACCCAGGTAGCTTCTCATGGACGATCCCAGCATTATGTTACTTTCATTGATGATGCTACAAGAAAGGTATGGGTTTATTGTATTAAACATAAATCTGATGTTTTTGAGACTTTTAAAATATGGAAAGCCCTTGTTGAGAATGAATCAAATTTAAATTTAAAGTGTCTTAGATCTGATAATGACGATGAATAATGTAGCAAAGTTTTCAATGATTATTGCTCAGTGAATGGAATACGTAGAGAAATAACAGTTCCAAGAACACCACAAGAGAATGGTGTTGCAGAAAGAATGAACAAGAAAATCATGAAACCTGTTAGAAGTATGAGGATACATGTTGGAATGACCTTATAGTTTTGGGTAGAAGTAGTTGATACAGTGGTTCATTTGATTAACCATGGGCCTTAAAGTTCACTAGTTGGAGGAATAGCAAAGGAAGCTTGGAACAAAAAAGAGGTAGATATTTCTTTTCTTAAAGTTTTTGGTTCATAATTTTTTTTACATATTGATAAGGAAAATAGAAAAAAATTAGATGTAAAATCGAAGAGATGCACTTTCATTGGTTATGGATCTGGTGCTTTTAGATTCTGTTTTTGGGATTTAGATAATTCTAAAATTATTAGGAGTCGTGACATTGAATGGAATGAAAAGAGAATGTGCAAGGTTCAAATTTTGGTACCCAAGGATGAACTGGTTGAGAATTTTATGAATGAAAATGAACTCTCAGATTTGAAACTCATACCTACATGGTTACACAGTAACCGGTGTTGAATGACCCCTAAATAACATTAGTCAGCTGAACCGGTATCGGTTATAAAAGAGCCAAACCGGCATCAGTTAGCAGAATTGGTGTCAGCTACAGGTGATCAACGTCAGTCACTGTCAAAATTAGAAAAAAATGTCTAGGAGGTCTAGAATGAGCCTCAGGTACCTCAAACTCATGTGAGAAAGTCACAAAGGGTAAGTAAACTTCCATAAATATTTACACCTTCTCTATCTTATTTATTATTAACTGATAATGGTGAACCATAAAGTTTTGAAGAAGCAATGCAGGATGAGACTCACATACAGTGGGAACACGGCATGGATGAGGAGATGGACTCCTTAGAACAAAGCCAGACTTTGGATTTGGTTAAATTGCCAGTAGGAAAGAGGACATTACATAACAAGTGGGTTTACAGGATCAAGGAAGAAGATGGTGGACAAAAAAGGTACAAATCAAGACTTGTAGTAAAAGGATTTTTACAGAAAGTAGGTATTGACTTTGGTAAAATATTTTCTCATGTTGTTAAAATGACTTACAAACATACTGTATTGAGTATAGTTGCAATAGATGATTTGCATTTAGAGAAACTAGAAGTGAAGATGAATTTCCTGTTAGGAAAATAAATATTAATGTTTACATTATAGTTTGGGTGGTTTGTAATATTGTTATAAAAAATATTACATACTTAGATCATATTATTATTGTTGTACCCGTAAATATATTAACGGGTTATTTGTTTGTATGGGTTTCTATTTTATAGGGTACTGGTTTTCTATTATTGTGGCTATATATTAGCCTAATGTATTGCACAAGATATTAAGGGACAGTAAATATAATACAGAGAGTGATTTTGTTGTGTAAATCTGTAGCTGCATTTATATTTGGTATCAGAGCTTGGATAATCCAAGATGAGAATCTTTAAATAAAATCATGCATTGATAGTTCGGTAATGGATTAGTGATCTCTGTATTATGCTGCGAGCTCTTCAAACATTTTGTGAGTCTAGTATTTTCTTTTAAACCTATATACTCTGTCAGGAATTTACAGAGTTGATAGCGTATATATGGAACCTGGAATTTCCTTTGGATCTATGAAATATTGTCATCAGTAATCGGGCCTTGAAATTCTGAAGGGGCTTTTAGCTCTCCAACATTTTTCTGTGCTTCCACCCTTCAACAGATCTGATCAGTGTCAGAGAAGATTCATTCGTGTGCATAGTGGATCCAAGAGTTCATTTCTTTGTTAGCTGCTATTCATTTTTTTCACGTAGCAAAGAGGCGTGTTCAATGTGTTTGGAACAACGATACAAACCTAGAAATTGATATCTGATCTATCAATTACGTGATCCTCTATTCACTGTGTATATTGTTTGGAGCTCATGGTGCTTAGGCATATACATAGCTCATTGAAGACTCCAAGTTGAAATGCATATCATCTTCATCTCAGATGTATACAGGAGTTGTAATTATTGATGCGCAGACTGTTATAGCTCCAGTGAAATCGTTGCATGCATGGTATTGTGCGTTTTGGAAGACACCGCTTTTGATGTTAAATAATTGGGTTTTATAAATTGAAATACATGGAAATTTTCTTTGCAAGACGGGCAATTCAAGTTCTGTAAGATAACATAAGATGAGCGAAGGATTAGGACTTGCATTCAGCCTCTGATTTTTACGACTGGATCATAAAAAAAATTGCATTGAGTTTCGAATATATTCTAAATTGCTTGTGTTTGCTGTCGACATCTCACGGCCTTCTCAAAAGACACGTCCCTTGGGGACCCTTTCATCCAAACCTGTGGCTTCAAAAACACTATTCATAATTATTTGTGCATGCAACAGCCACGTGGGATCAAATTTATGTTCAGTTGGACATAGTGAAGACGTCCTGATCTATGTGTAACTATTTGTTGTGTCAGAAGTTGGAAAGCATTAAATTTGAGATTATCTTCTACACCTCTTCGAGGCAATTAGAAGGCGTTGGAAGGAGCAGCTAGATTGGAGGCATGTTTAAATGCATGTATGCACTTACCATATGTTCGCATCCAAACTGTACACGTTCGCGTATATAGAGCTATTAACGGATAGAGACATAAGTCTGAATGCTGACTATCATAACTTAGAAGGTATTTGTGTTTTTTTTGGGACATTCCGTCTCCTTTATATAACCGTAGTGTGTTATCCATTATTTTTATATTGTTTATGTCATCCTTTTTAAAGTTGGAGTCAAAAATACTTTCTAGTATTTAATTGGTTTTTGTAATCTAAAATTTGAGTCGTAAAAATCCAATCTTCAATTGGATTTTGTATCGTCAATTCAAAATTGTAGTGTTTGTGTCAAAAATAACGGGTCATTTTCAAAATTTGTCATTGTATGTCGATTGTATATCATCAAAGTCATTTGGTATTGTCAAAAGTCAAATTCAAGAGTCGTATTTTGGAAGGTGAAGAGGTCATTATAAATTTTGAGTCATTGTGTCAATTTAGTGTTATTGTCCTTCAATGTCATATAGGTGATTTTAGGATTTTTAGTTGTTATCAAGAGTTAGAGTCGTCTAATTGTAAAAGTCTGAAAAAAAATTTTAAAAAAAAAATTGCCTTACGGACGCATTTTCGGTGTTACCCGACATCCGAAAAAATAAAGTGTTTCACATTGCGGGAGGGAAGAAAAGAATAAGATCAATGTGGAAACAAATGTGCTTCATGTTCACATCTTGCTGAGTTAGCAACATGATAATGGAGGACGGAGGCACAGGAGGATGGAGGTCATTCAGCGACCTCTCGTCAGTCGCCAACGACGGGGACGCATGAAGTTGTGGTGACAGTGTGTGTGTAAGTGTTCTTTCATTTCTGAATTGCAGTTTGTTGTGTGCAGTATGATTTCAGAGTTCCTGTTTTGGATTGAATAAGTGAAATGTTCACAATGAGGGGGGGAACATGGTCTTATTGTTCCATTTCCATTATGTTTTATTGTTCAGTTTTGGAAGCAATATTTCCTACATGATTCCCTTTTGTAGTGACATTGTATAATATTGATCAAAAGTATTGTAGCAATCATGATGTAAGGTTTTTGGTAAACCTGTAAAAACCAATTGTATAAGGTTTTTGGTAAACCTGTAAAAACCAATTATGTAAGGTTTTTGGTGATCCTGCAAAACCAAGTGTGAAAGGTTATTGGTACACCTTCAAAACCAATTGGTAAGGTTGTTGGTAGAAGCTAGAGAAAACCATCAGTGGAAGAAATGTGCGTTGGCACATGTTCGATTTTTGTGCAAGCCCAATGCTGCACATTTACGGAGTTGATCATGAGCACACAAAGGTGGCAGGCTACAATCA
This sequence comes from Taxus chinensis, assembly GCA_019776745.2. Classification (NCBI taxonomy): domain Eukaryota; kingdom Viridiplantae; phylum Streptophyta; class Pinopsida; order Cupressales; family Taxaceae; genus Taxus; species Taxus chinensis. The sequence continues at coordinate 150,405,388 of CM034154.1, forward strand.
GTGAATGAGATATGTTGTACCATGTAAACATTAAGGGGGGGAATGTTAGGAAAATAAATATTAATATTTACATTATAATTTCGGTGGTTTGTAATATTGTTATAAACAATATTACATACTTAGATCATATTATTATTGTTGTACCTGTAAATCTATTAACGAGTTATTTGTTTGTATGGGGTCCTATTTTATAGGGTACTGGTTTTCTATTATGATGGATATATATTAGCATAATGTATTGCACAAGATATTAAGGGACAGTAAATATAATACAGAGAGTGATTTTGCTGTGTAAATCTGTAGCTACATTTATATTTCCTTCATGGTGATTTGGATGAAGAGATTTATATCTAGCAGTCGCTTGGGTATGAATTCAAGGGTAAGGAAAAATTAGTGTGCAAGTTGAAAAAGAGCCTATATGGGCTCAAGAAAGATCTAAGGCAATGGTACATGAGGTTTGATAGTTTCATGAATGAGCATGGTTACTTGAGATGTGAATTTGACCATTATGTTTATTTCAAGAATCTTGAAAATGGGAGCTATATTATTTTGTTACTGTATGTGAATGATATGTTTGTTACAGGATCTAGTATGCAGGAAATTGGTGAGCTTAAGGGAAAGCTAGCTCACACATTTTCTATGAAGGATTTAGGAGCTACAAAAATAATCCTTGGCATGCAAATACACAGAGACATGAAGAACAAGAAATTGTATTTGTCTCAGGAGGATTATATCTACAAGGTGTTAGAAAGGTTTAAAATTTATAATTCAAAATCTGTAAGCACACCTATGGCTAGACACTTCAAATTGAGCAAAGATCGATGTCCTTCATCATATGAGGAGGTCAAATACATGACACGAGTACCATATGCTTCAGCAGTTGGGAGTCTCGTGTATGTTATGGTTTGTACTAGACCAGACATTACACATGCAGTGGGAGTTGTGAGTAGATTTATGGTCAATCCAGGTAAATAACATTGGAAAGTAGTCTAATGGATACTAAGGTATTTGAGAGGGATATCTAGCATGTAGTTATGTTATGGAGGTTCGAATATTATTTATGTGGTTATGTTGATTTAGATATGGTTGGAGATCTGGAAGGTACGAGGAGCACTACTGGATATATTTTCATAGTAGGTGGGATGACAGTTAGCTGGATTTTGAGATTGCATAAGGTTGTGGCTTTGTCTACTAAAGAGGTAGAGTATGTTGCAACTACAAAGGCTAGTAAAGAGATGATATGGATGAGTAGGATCATGGAAGAGTTAGGAAAAGAGCAAGATGATTACAAATTATTCAGTGACTGCCAGAGTGTAATTCATTTGGAAAAGAACTCGGTGTTTCATTCTAGAACGAAACCCATTCAGTTGAGATATCACTTCATACGATAGGTATTAGAGGATGGATAACTAAAATTGGAGAAGATTCATATGAGTGAGAACCCTGTAGATATGCTAACGAATCCATTATCAAAAGAGAAGTTGGAGATACACTCCACTTCTTTTGGTCTTCGAGTTTAATACTTGAAGAGGAAGAAACAAAGCTAAGGAAAGGATCCAAGAATGGAATTGTAAAGGTATAACATAGTAATTTATCTCCAAGTGGGGGATTGTTGAGATGTGGAGCTCAATTGCTTCAATTTAGCATGCTATATCAACTCACTGGAAAACACAGTAACTGGAATCAGTTATATAGGGACCGACATTGGTCACCTATGACCGGGATCAGTCAGGCAAGGAGGAACCGTCATCAATTACCTATGCATGAGTGTTTTATTTAACTCACAGGAATTATATCTAATTTTAGTATTAAATCAGATCTATTGATTGTAATTGCATGGCTAAGTGCCCTAATTTTTTATAAGGTATTTATAAGCTAGAAATCTAGGGTTAAAAGAAAGAGTTAATGATTATTGTGAAAATAATTATGTGAGAGAGAATTCTTGGAGAGAAAGGAGAATCTTGAGAGAAAAAAATTGCTATACATCGTGAGAGGTGTGGAAGATCGTAAATATTCATTGTATATCTTCTAAAAGCTTTGGATAATAAATTGAATTGTTTCTTGGTGGATGTAGTCCACACTGAGTGAACCACGTTAAATCTGGTGTTGATTTATATCTCTTGTTTTGTATATTTCTTCTGGTAGAATATCCACTTTTATTTCATGTATGCTTAGATCTGATATATTATCTGTACAACCTTGTGTTAACCCCAACAAAAAGAATTAAAAAATTCTCTCACTAACCCAAAAAATTGGTATTCTTCTTAAAATGCGTATGACACAAGTTCCAAAAAAATGTGGGATTTAAGAATATTTCATAATTTAATTCTTTTCATTTTTACTTTCTTGTTGTCTTATTAAATTTTAAAAGATATAAATCTTTCAATTTAATCAAAAATTTAAAATAACTTATTGATATTATTGTTTACATTTATTGTTACCCATATTACAATTGCTTAGATCAAATTTAACGATAAAACCATATATATATATATATATATATATATATATATATATATATATATATATATATATAAAATTCAACTTCAAGATTCACAATGTTCTCGAGTTGAAAATATCATAAGAATAACGATGTCACCACATAAACCCAAGGCAGGAAATCAGTTCAAGGGTTCCAAAGGTTCGTCCGCAAAAGGACAACTCCCAAAATTTCCTTAATATTTTATTATCATAATTGTAAAGTTTATTTCATCACCAATTTTATTTATGATCACTCCATCGATAGTCAAAAGGACAACTCGACATGAGACCAACATTTTATGTCCATCTCATAGTCCTTTGGTAAGGGTTTTAAATGCATTTATTCGACAATCGAGATAGAATTATCCTAATCCCTAAGACACATGGGGGATGGCAATGGCACGAGTAGGGGGCACTACACATACGCTCTTTAGAACTATATATGGTACCAAGGTCACTATAAGATTTGAACATATTGCTACATATCACATATAACCTTATACACCTATCCCCATCAATAAAATTGCACCATTTTTTTTATCAAGAATATCATCCATGTGTCAGAGAAGCGGATTATCAAATTGAAGGTATCTCTAATTTACTTCTTGATGAATGGGGATCTGAGTGTCATGGTTTTGATCCATACAAGCAAATAGAAGAAGATGGCCTTCACATCTATTTTCTGCATGAAATTTTTTTTCCTATGTATGATATTGTGAAACCAAAAGATGAACAAGATGATGGCATTTGGAAAATATTCTTTGATGGTTCAAGAAGCAAACAATGAGCAGAAAGAGGTGTAGTGCTTGTGTCCCCTACTAGTATGAAATATTTTTCTGCTTTTAGGTTCCAAATTTAGTTGTTCTAACAACTCAATAGAGTGTGGTCTCTCATAAATGGCTTGTAATGGGAAAGAAGGAACAATATCAAACAATTGCGGACCTTTGGTGATAGTAAAATTATTGTGAACCAAGTCAAAGAACTGAATGCGGATAAGAATAGTATACTTAGAAATTACAATCATATGGTATGGGATATCTTGGAGGAATTTTAATCTTTCAATATCCATGTCATACCAAGGAAGGAAAATGAACCGACAGACAGGTTAGCCGTGGTAGGGGAAAAGTTTGATGTTGCTAAGGATATAAAAAGAGTAAAATATCAACTGCATATCAAAGTGGTGGTGAGACCCATAGTACCAAATAACAACATCAATTGACAAGTGTTTGAAAATGATCGACAAATCATCAACTTCATCTAAGAAGAGGCTAATTTCTCTTCAAGAAGCCAGAGTAAGTTGGAGCGATAGTACGGAAATCAAATTTTCCAACTAAGCTCAAACAAGTTTCCCAAAGGCTTAGTCACTTTGGAATCTATTTTCAATCCATATGACCAACTAAGAAGAGAAAAAGTAAACATAACAATCAAAGGTGAACAAGCTAATTGAGGAAAATATCAGTTTCCCCCTAAAAAATTCAACATGGGTCACAAATATGGTCCCAGTATGGAAAAGAAATGGAGAAATCAAACTATATGTTGATTTTAGGGATCTCAAAAAGACAACGTTACAAGATCACAATCCACTGCATAGTGCCTTCTATAGAGAAAATTTTACAAATTGTAGCAATTTCATAAAGGTTTTCCTTACTAGATGGCTATTCAGGATACAATCAAATCATGGTGAAAGAAGAGGATTAGTTTAAAACTACCTTTACCACCAAATGGGGAACCTGTTCCTACAAGAAAATGCAGTTTTGTCTGACCAATGCGAGAGCAACATTTCAAAGAGCCATAAGTATGGCATTCAAAAGGTTGATTAATAGTATGGTCCGTGTCTAGCTTGATGACATCATATTATTCTCCAAGAATGCAAATAACCACCTCTTTCATCTCAAGAAAATATTTAAAAGGTGTAGATAGTTCAGTCTCAATCCCAATAAATGCATCTTCCTAGCACATGAAGGAAAGCTCCTAGGCCATATTTTCTCCAAGAAAGGACTTTCAATAGATCTAGAAAGGGTAAGTTTGATTCTAGAAATTTCATTTCCAAGTCATAAGAAGGCATTGTAAATTTTTCTGGGAAGGATTAAATTTTTCAGGTGGTTCATTCCATATTTTTCTAATAATGTCAAGCCGCTAACATCAATGCCAAAAAAACATACCATTCAAATGGACCATAGATGGGAATGATATTTTTTAGGCCATCAAACAAGAAACAACACAAGACCCTATCCTCATTAATCTAGATTTCTTCAAGGATTTCACCTTATATGCCTTTGGAGGCACGGATACCATATCTTCCATGCTACTTTAGTTCAACAAGGAAGGTTTTGAACAATATATTACATTTTTTAGCCAAGATCTAGAAGATAATGAGGTGAGATATTCATTTATTGAGAAGTATGTCCTGGATTTCATAATAATTTTGAAAAAGTTTAGGATATTGGTATCCAACAAAAAGATCCACCCTATGGTATCACATTTCGGTGTGAAATATTTCCTTTTGAATAAATATTTGAATGAGAAAAGTTTTGGATATATCACATGGAGTATGATGTAGACATCAATACTACCAAACTAGTAAGAGGCCAAGTTTTATGTGAGAAGCTAGTTTCTAATCTGCACCATGAAGAAGAAATTTTTTTAGTACTCCAAAATGACCAAGGAGAATCCACAGATACTTTGTGTACCACCTGTTAGAGCCACAACCTTGTGCATTTTATCCAAATAGGTCAAGTCCCCAAAGCTTGAGTAGGACCAAAAGGAGGTATTTTAGACTCCAATCTAATCCTTATGTGTTTTTTGATGGAATTTTATTTAGAAAATATGTGACGTTATTCTCTTGAGATGCATTGAGGTGAACGGTATTGAGAAAATTCTACATGAGTTTCACAATGGAGAAGTCGGATGTCATTTTTCTCCAAGGACCATAACACTCGCAATCATGAAGGGTGGTTATTATTGGCCAAATCTCTTCAAATACTACCATGCATGAGTTAGAAAATGTAAAGAACATGCCTTATTCATAGAAAAATAAATATTAGCAACTCTTACAATTCATCCTATCTCGCTGGATCATCCATTCATGCAATGGGGGCTAGGTTTCATTGGAGTGATCAACCCGTACTGTAGTTTAGGGGATAAGTGGATTTGAATGGCCATATATTATTTTACTAAGTGGACAGAGGTAGTTGTATTGAAGGAAGCAAAGAAAACCATCATCCTAGATTTTTATGAAGGCATTGTGATCAGGTTTGGTGTTCCTTCTACAATCATTTCAGATAATGCTTTAGCATTTCTTATCACAAAGATCTTCAATTGGGATGTTAAGAAAGAAATGTAGTAAAGTAATTCCTATAACTAATACCCCCAAGGAAATTGGTTGGTCGAGTCTACCAACAAGAACATGTTAAGGATCATAAGGTAGACCTTAGATAAAAACTAAAGGACATAACACACCAATCTGAAATTAGATTTATGGGCTGATAGTATCACCCCAAGAGATCAAAAGGAATCTCACCATATAAGTTAGTGTATAGTAAAGAAGAAAGGTTGAAAATATCCCTTGAGCTACCTGCATTAGAGCTCATCAGATAGCTAGAATTATTTGAGATCAGAGTAATGGAAATCAGGTACGTAGAAATCATGGATCTTGAAGAATTGAGAAACCAAGTCATACAAGAAATGGATTTAAATCATGATCATATCAAGATATGTTTTGAATGGATAACATTGGCTAGAAATATTTAGGAAAGATATCTTCTCCTTAAATGGGACCGAGACAAATTCAAACTAGGTAAACATTCAAAATTTGACACAATGTGGAGTGTCCCTTATGTAATCTCCATCTACAAATCAAACAATGCTTTCAAATTATCAAAAATGGATGGAGAAGAGCTTATGATCCTAGTCAATGGGATCTATCTAAACCATGGATTTTAACGTCAAAGTTCCATGTTTTACATATTAGTTTAGTTTTCATTCCTCCAAGTGTTGTTGGGCACATGTTTTGTTGGAAGTATAGTTTTATTTATGATAAGTGATTTTACACACTCTACACATTCATTTTGGACATATATGATCTCTTAATTGTACATAGGATTTTGTGTCCCCTGGTTGTGGTTACATTCTGAGTTCATATTCGTTTCACATTTGAAGTGAGGTATCTTGAGACAATCTTCAGCGGTTAATCGTGCGGCTTAGAAATCAGTTGAGTGTAAAGGTCATCCATGCTCCCCCTCACCTAAAATTGAATTTTGGGATAGTTACAAGTTGCATCCATTGAATTCCAAAGGATCAATCTCCAAGAACACCTACAAGACAATTTTTTGAGCTCAGACAAGTCCAGGGGTAAAATTTGTAAGTCCTATCATCATATTTTCAAGTGTTATAGAGCTAACGCCATGCCCAATGGATTGCAAAAAGGTAACTAATCATCTCTCTGATAACAAGATAGCCTTGTTTAGTCTCCATATTGTTATCCAACATAACCCTCTAGACTATTTTAGCAACCTATAAACTCAACTCTAGGATTAGAGAAAAGCTTGCTCGAAAACCATGGGACTTAGTCTTCTGCGAACTCCAAGTATATAGCATTTCGTGGGTTTTCTCAAACCTATGGAACAAAGGGGATATAAGATCGGAGGAGGATTATGCAAATTTTGTAGGGAATTTGTCAAATCAAGAAAAAAATACATTGGCTTTGTTCCTCAGATGTCGTGGTGCAAGGAAAATGAAATTTAGATTCCACGAGGAGCCCAACAAGTTAATTTTAGTATGTCCAAAATAAGAAGTCATGGAACACTATAGTAGTGTCCTATGGGTTTCTTGTGTGAACTATCATTCCACGTTTTTTTCTCAAACTCACGAAATGAAGGAAAGTAACATCAAACCAAAAGTTACATAATAAGGGTGGCGGGAATCCTACGAAGTCCAAAAGAAAATGGTTAGGCCTCTATGGTTTATGGATGCAGAACATGTGAGTTTCGAGGGTGTGTGAGAGTTAGTGTCTCACGGATTTCTCAACCCATGGAAACATCCAAATTCAGAACACTAAAGGTAATTTAGCAAAAGTCATCAAACGTTCAAATATCCCACAAAATATTCAAATTTCTGCCAGACCAAGCAAGTTCAAGGATTTTCCGTGGGACAAGACCAGTCGATACGATGAAGACGTGAAACAAATTGATAGTGGTTTATGGACCGTATCCTTTATGGCAAGAGTCTAAATTACAACAAGTTGGTGGTGTTGGAAAGGTATTTTCAAGAATTTTATTTTGACATCAAGAGATCTCAAAATTGATATTGTTTGAAGGATCGAGATGCAAGCATAGGAATAGATAGAGAATAACACAGTTCTATGTAGTTAAGTTCCCAACTACCCCACCAACCAGGATTTAATGCCCAGACGATGGCCATACCCCGTATGTGAATCTTAATGGCCTATTGCAGAGGAGGACAACTACTTGTCTTATGGAGTTAATGGAAATTGGGCATGTGGGAGGTAAATTTAGTACTACTCATTGTAAATTTGAATTTTGAAATCTAAATTATTTCCCTCCCATATCCTCTTCTTCTTTGTCTTGTTCCCATTTTTTACAAATGTAAGTGCCTTTGTACAAAAAGGGGTTCTCTTCTGTGGAATTTGGAACTCTACTTTGGAGTTTTCATATTTCCATTCCTCTTGACCTTTGTAACTACATCTTGCAAGTTTTTCTCAAACCTTTGTTTCCATAAATGCAAGTAAGAAATTTTAATGATATGAAATTGTGGTCTTCTCCTTCCTACATTGCATGTTTGATGTGAATTTTCGGCCCTCTTTTCTTTCTTAAATTCATTCACTTTTCTCCTGCAAAATTGTGTGTTTTCATTAACTTCTTGCATGGTGGTTTCAATTGTGTATATATGGGTCAGATTTGAACCCTGTTTTAGTTATGGTGCATCACCTTTAGTTTCAATTTTGCATCTTCTTTTCTTTCCCTCAACCCTGGATCCTATGAAATTGTAGTTTAGTTTTAATTTAGTTACATTTTGAAGTTGTAGGTTAGTTTGTAGCAGGCTAGAAAAGAAGGAACCAGCCTTCACTGGAGGTTGATCTCAGTTTGCAAGTCCCACATTATTGAGATCATCCCATGTTATCCAATTTCTGATGTTTGTAAATGAACATTCAGAGGGCGCAATTTTTGGTGTTAACAATACCTTATTAGGGTGTGTATCCTTGAGGAATTCTTTCCCAAGTATTTTTTTAATATGAGATTGAAGTAAGAGAGATGCTCCATGGGTATCCTATTTATGGTGTTAATATGTTCCAAGAGAGATAAGATGTCAGAATTCTTCTTGACCTAATTTTCCCACTTTTCTCCCAGATGGTCCCATGTGGAAATTGATTGTGTACCCAAGCTTATATACCAATTCTGATATTTTCCTTTGAAATAAGAGATAAGTAATCAAATACATACATTCTCTTCTTTTATATTTTATATAGAAAAATGATGGGATACATGTTGGATATTTTTAATATGGCTTGCAACATAAATTCCATGAAAGAGGGAAAAAAAATTGGGGCTATTTTAGGAATATCATTCCGGTTATGGAAATGGAGAGGGCTAGAGATCTAATGAGGGAAATAAAGATATTTATGAAGAGCCATTGGAGTGTACAGAAAGTATGATATGAAGGGAGATGAAGGGAGTGTTATGTAAATGATAGAATATGTAATGATTCAACGGAGTCACTAAGTGCTAAGAAAAATGGTTCACAAAACTAAATGAGCTAAGAACACGCCAAAACCTAGTTGTGAGTTTAGAAGACTTACAATATTGCATATACAAATATTACAGATATTATAGCAAAAACATAAGAATGCCCCACCATGTGTTCTATAAATTTTTGGCTCATGTTAAGGAAAAAGGGTGGCTAGTATATTTTAAATGGAACACTTAAAAATAAAACCAAAATCTAAATAAAGGGTCCCACTAGAAATGCCAAAAACTATTGGCTATTGAACATTCACACCTAATAAATCACAAAATGGGGATTTGTGTCTCATTTTCAATAATTGGAAATTCCTCAAGGTATGAGACCTTTGGCTCCATTAATGCATACCTCTAAAGAAAATTGGTTCTAATCCTAAATACTCTAATGTTAGGTACTACTCTAAATATAATATAACAATTATAAGGATAAAAGGGATAAAGAAGAATATAAAACTAAACATGGTGATGCATCAAAGAAATAAGGGATTGTTCTCCCTCTCTCCATGATTGACACAGTGCATTAAAACCATGCAAGTATATCCACACATTGTATATCAAAAAAGAGAGGAAGGTAAGATACAAATAACACAAGCCATATGGTAGATAATATAAGCCATAAAAACACCATATTAGTTCTTAAGAGATGAAAAACTTGTTATAGAAGTAAAAGAGGCACTGGATTCATTACAAAATATCAAAATAGAGGTATGGAAACTCGCCATGCTTGGAAACCCAAAAGGGAAAAGTAATTTTCGATTGAAGGAGATGACACGTTTACAATATGCACACTTATGTTGTGTAGAAAGGGTAAGAAAGAATGGGGGAGGGGGAGAGTGAGAGTAATATGTTGTCATATTTTCATTTCCCATGACCAACTTCCCTAAAAATATATTCAAGCGATGAAAATGATGCTTAGCTGAAAATATATGCTCAAAAAAGCTCAAAGCATATTTTATGATGTTTTTTGGTGTTTATGATTACCTAGTACCTTATAATAATAACATGTGGTAACTTGAAATACACTCCATGTTGAAGCACTCTCCAAGATATTTGAAAAGAAGTTAATATTTCTTGATATAGTGTTCTTTATCAAAATATATGGCTATTTCAATCTTCCCATGTCATTTTTCATTATTAACAGCCACAAGGTTATCGATTGTAACTTTAAATTCATCTCTGAAACTCATCTCCTTCTCATTTGTAAATGTTTTGCATTATTTCCATTCAAAATGTGTCACATTAGTTAGATCTAAGGATATATTTTGTGCCACATGGGAACCAATTTGGAATCCACACCTTCCTTCAATAGATCTTTCCTCAATTCTCTTGATACCCAACTACACTATTTTGTGCCATGTGGTAGGTTGTGATTGGCCATAGGATCCCTAGATTTGTGCCACCTGTCAGGATGTGATTGGCTACATTCTCCTTAGATAGGTTCCACATGGAAAGATATGATTGGCTACGAGATCCTTAAATTGGTGTTAGGTGGCAAAATATGATTGGCTATGGGCTACCTAGATTGGTGTCATGTGGCAGGACATGATTGGTTGTGGGAAACTAATTTTTTTGCATTATTCTCTAATTTCCATTTCTCAATCCTTATAACACCTAAGATTCTAAATTTAAGCCATGTGGTAGGCCATGATTGGTTACAAGCTTCGGGTTGTACCTTTTCCTTAATCAATTTCTCAATCTTCTCCACATCTAAATTTTCGTGATTGGGCCACATGGTGTAATCCTAGGTTGTTTGGCTTCGAGATCTCTTTTATGCCTTATCTAATTTTTGAATTGTCCTAAAATTTAGATTTTTGGGATTAGGTAATGTTTCAAGCGCTAGTTAGCTATGAGATTCGAGTTACACCTTTGTCATATTTAATTTTCTCATCTACGTAGCTCCGGGAAAAACACTTAAAAACATGATAAAAAAAAGTGTATCACATTATAATTGATCAAAATTTAGTACGAGGTCCATTTTGGAAAGAGGGCCCACATAGAGAAAAATAAATTTGATAAAAGAGAAGTGAGGTTGAAAGTTTTGAAAGTAGATAAACATGAGAAAAAAATGTCAGTCATAGCTTGGACTAATAATCTATAGACACAAATACCAAGGAAAATTTTAAGACCCCCCCAAAAAAATCTCATAGATATTACTTAGCGAATCTATGAAAATGACTTTCGAGATAATGGAAAATTTGAAGGAAATGGGTTTCAAATGGTTTGGAAAATTATTTTATAATGGTTTCATTCGGTAGAAATTGTCAACGGACAATATTTTTTGTTGGTTGGTTACATATGTAATTTTCCAAAAATCATTTTTTGATAATAATAGTTAAAACGAATGTATCGACGAGAAATTTGTCCTCGCAAAATATGGTGTAAACAAAAAAAATGGTGAAAAAATGATTATTTTAACAGTTTTGTGTGGGAAAAAAATATATTTTTTTATTTTTTCCATGTTAGTAGTTAAAATGATTGTCTCAATGAGAAGTTTCTCCTCACAAAATATGGCATAAGCGAAAAAAATCCCATACAATGCTATCGGTCAGTCACAAAAAATGCTACTGACTGGTAGCAAAACAAATGCTACATGTCGGAAACATTTTTTTTGCTACCAGCTGATAGCCAAACAATGCTACTGGCTAGTAGCAAAAAAATGTTATTGACCGATAGAAAAAAATTCTACCGACCGGTAGCAAAAAAACCTATCGGGTGACAACAAAACAATGCTACTAGTTGGTAGCAAAACAATGTTACCGGTTGATAACAAAAAAAATGCTATCAGTCAGTAGGAAAAAAATGCTATTGACCAGTAGCAAATAAAAATGCTACCGGTTAGTAGAAAAAATGTTATCAACCGGAAGCATTTTTTTACTACCGTCTGGTAGCAAAAATAATGTGATTTAAGTACAATAACATATCAATACTTAAAATACCTTAATATTGGAGGGTTGCAATATGCAGTCGATTTTTTCAATTGTCAATTCCCACGACACCACAGGCACATGTAAAGGAAATGAGGATAAAATTTAATGTGTACTTGATATTCAAAATTATAAATTTGTAATTAGTATATCTATGAAGGCAATTTTTTGCAATTTCAATTTCACGTTAATGGCAATTTGAATTAAAACGGTCAGCTATTAGTGTAAACACTAGGCAAACTAACCCCTAAAAGTAACTTGAACCCAAAAAATTTAGGCGACCCATGTCATAATCCCTACACCTAAAGCCAAATGCAAATTTCAAAAATTGAAATATTCGTGAATTAACGAATATTTGCCACTAAAATTTACACTAAATAATACACTGCTACCATAGTTCTTAATCAATCCCCTATGAAATTCAAATCTATACAATATTAAGTTTGTGTGGAATTGAAAGAGAAAGTGAAGGTTGGAATCAATAGGGAAACTTGAAAATTAAAAGGCACCAAGTGATTTTCATTCTCATCCTCCTCTAAAACAAATCATGACAATATCAAATGAAATTTTGCCAACTAGAACTTTGTCAAATGTTTCGTTATATTTATTGTGTCCTAATTAAATGTAATTTATTTGTTTGTAATTCAAGTCATTAAATTAATTTATAAAACACATAGACATGTTTAAAAGAGTTTATAATAATACTTTAAAAGGGAATATGATAATGCTTAGAAATGTATGATATTAATATAAAATTATATTTATATTATAGCATGTCCAGAAACAAGTAGTTTCTTACCAAGATTTTTTTTCCACATTGATGTTTGCTCATTTTTTACTCAATTTTGAAGATTTTTTTCTTAAGATGGAGAATTATAACAAGCTATAACAAATACTAATTGAAAATATTTTTAAATTTTGATAAAATTATAAACGAAACGTATGAATGTGACATCCTGATATATTTGCATTGGTCATTTTTTTTATGAAATATACATCATTTTCATTGGACCTACATTCAAATATCATTTAGTAGTAAAACATGAAAAAAAAGCTGGTTAGAAATTTTGAATGAAAGAAATGTAGCATTTGCACTATTGAAATAAGATAGGTTCGAGAACTACAAATAACATAGTTCATAACATTACAAATAGGCCACCACTCCTTTTAAGACATTAGGACAAGCCAAATAGGAGAGAGCAGAGACACTAGTTCGCATAAACATGAGCCTAAGGTGGTGTACATCCACAATATACTGAGCAATATCAAGGTATACTAAACGGATAGAAGTGGGTTTTCAGTCTACCTGAGACCTCACTTTCAAAATTGTATTTGTCTCAAGGTTATGGTCACTTGGTCTATAACTTCTCTCTCTACACATACACTTTTAGATGCTACCCAAAGGGCTCAGTAATGTAGGGTACACAACATAGCACATAAGAACGTTACGATCATATTGATGACTTACACACAACCATAGCGTCTTACGCATGGAAAAATTATGGGGTATAACACAAATATATTTCATAGCTTACAACAAGTAACATTTCCACATAACGCACTAAGAATGCGAGTACAATACATTAGGAGTCATGGAATTACCATATGTCCCCAATTCACGTTTAGAATGTATCACATAACAATATGGGTACGTATATATCACGAACATATTGATCTAGCATCATGACATACATTCAAAAACCACGAAACATGGTGACATAACACCATAATATAACATAACACAATGGGAATGATGCACTATTTTTAGCAGAAACTTGAAATGGTCATATCTTTTGATTCGGGTGTCTAGTTGAGTCCTTTTTTAAAACCACTTGTTTTGATGAGACGAACGCACCAGTCAGCCGGCCCTGCTAGTTGGAGCCATTTTTGTCACATTTTTGGGCCCAAAATCCTCCATCTGGGGGTTGAAATTTAGGATTTAATTTATAGTTCAATGTTTTCCTATTTTAGGGCATTAGTTAATTTTAATCTCTTGAATGCATAGTAGGTTAAAAAATTGAAAATTCCTCTAATTTAGGCATGTAGAAGATGCGTGGAAATTTTTTGCCTGTACGAATAAGCATGTGAACTTACTAAGAATAGCAGGTTCTAGTAAACTACTAAAAATAGTAAATTTTGCCACCTATAGTAGATTTAGTCAAAGGTAGTTAGAGTTTGCATGGAAACTTGAGTTGGGAGTTATTTTCTTATTTATGAAACATTTTAATTCATGATTGAAGAATGAAGAATAATATTTATTTTCTTTGAGTTCAAAATATTTGCAGTATATTAAGTGTGTGTTACAATTTAGCTTCATTAGGGAATTATCATGATGTAACATATTTCACTATGAAGCAATTTGTCCTACAATACGTTGTCCCACATATACAATATCACTAGAACATGAAACATCATAACACTTTTGTAGCCTAAAAAACATTTCCTTCAAACACAACGTGGAAATACACATGAATTTCACATTGAATTCACAAGGAGGAAAATTACTCACATCGAGAAGTACATCAATATCATAACAAGACCACACCAAGTGGTAAGCACAATAGGTGCATTTACATAATCATTGGTACCACATTTGTCATATCACAACATAATAAAACATTACTCCTCCACCATCATGCATGATCCATCACAACACCAAAATGTCCCAGAGGTTCAAGAGTATGAACCTCCACTTTGATACCAACTGTAGCGCCCAACCATGTGGGACCCAAACATAAGACCAAAATATACCAGGATAATTTTTTCTGAGTCTCATTGCTTGTTACAAGACAAAACATGGATTACTCACCAAACTCCACATAACATGTGACGAAATCGCAAACATGAACCCACCCATAGAACATGCAAGTCGTGTAAATAACAAGACAACACAAAACGTAGTTCAACTTCCTGCAATTATAACAATCAGGTATAAAACCATGACCCAACCAATAATTGCACATCACCCATGGGAACCTTCCACATTACTCCAACTTGTAGTTTACATCTTTATTATATTCATATTTTGTTATTAAACATCAATGATTTAGGGATTACTTAACATGAAAGCACACATTTTCCTTTTTGGAGACATTTCTTTTCATTCGTTTATCACTTAGCTTATACCTGTTTCATCCAATTTAGTTTACTTGTCTTATTGTGAATACATCATATATCATGATTGATTGCTAGGAGGTTCTTAACATTTATACATTAGGATTCGATTCCCATAATTATGAACTATGGTTTCTCAAAGATTCATTTTCGAGAGGGTCAAATCACATCTACCTTCACTATACAAAAAGGATTTATTAAGCTGCAAAATAATCTCCATGATAGTTATAATTCATAGCCCGACATCACAAGGTTACGTTCTCAAAACAAAAATCAAGTTACAAACTGCCTTTATGAAAATAGTATTTTCAAAAATATCACATAATAAGAGTACACTAATGGGTCACATTTCAATTGTCATTAATTTGCAAAACCCAATGTTAGTTCTAAACATTTTGAACACATATACGTCACCCAACACTTGTTCTTAGACTATGGGTATTTTTCTTAAAGAACATGGTTACTTGTCATTTTACATAGTTTTCATTGCGAGGGAAAAGGCTCATGATGATAAAATTAGAATCTTAAGCTAATCTTATGCTTGCGATACCTCTTGGAAATAGAGATGATTGGAAGCATTTATAAGATACAAAGGAATCGGTTCTGGTTAGTGTTCAAGTCAAAAGTTAATGTTCTATAATATCATGTTCTCGAAGGAGATATCTAATGTTATCATTAATGTCAGGAAGTGGAGACTTAGCAAGGAGTAAGGAACAAGTCAAAATTCTCCCTTATACCCAAAAAATGTAAGGATATTACTTGTAGAAATCAGAACATATACAACAGAATAACATGAGAGAACACCAAAATATAGATAAATGATGACAATATGCTCATATAATAGCTTTGCCACTTCGAGGGGGCAACCTCCAATACCACTTCGAGGGGGTAACCTCTAAACCATACAATAACACTCCAATACTCAATATGATGATTAACTACAACCTTCTAACCCCTATATATACCATTCTAACCTATGGCCAATATTGATGCTGACCTCCTAAGCATAATAAATCATAAATGAATGATATAATAAGATAAGGGTATATGTGCCACATGTCGACATCTCCATCAATACATATACATCATAACATCCTTTCCATATGTGCATAGCAGTCCTTCCCTCCTTGACATGTTTCGTCCCCGAAATATAAGAAGAAACCTGTAATGAGTATGTTGTAAATTTTTACACACTTTGCACCATGATCGATCATCCATCCATATGTGATCCTGGTAGATGATACATATCTGAACTAATATCCATATTCCGTTGTGCTACTTTGATTCCATTCGTGACCATAGTTTATTATCCTTGGATTCCATGGATAACCAACATAAGGATTCAATGCATAACCATAATAAGGATTCCATGTATAACCATAATAAGAATAACCATAATAAGGATTCCATGCTTCATAATTTTTGCTCCATTGATCCCCTGTATAAATAAAGTGATTATTCCTCCAATTACCTTTATATCTATATTGGTTGGAAATATGATGTGCCCTGGGATATCTCCATGATTTTTTTCTCTCATGTTGACGTGGATTTCCATATGTTGCAGTTGTAGTATCCTCAACCTTATTAATCTGTTTCTGAACTTTATTTTCTTCTTCCACCTTTGCATTTGATATTTTCTTTTTCTCTTGAGTGGATGAATCATCATTTCCTTATTTTTATTCATGTTCCTCTTTTGAATCATCCTTATTCCCTTCTTCTCCATATTCTAAATCATCCTCATGGTCTATATTGACTTTTCTTTGATTTCCATTAAGCCTGATATCCTATAAAGTGACCTTCTTCTTTTTGTACCAAATCTTCGTAAACTTATTTTTCATATTAATATTAATGGTCCCCAATGCCTCTAACCAAGGGTACACAAGAAAAATATCCAAACCATCCATATATAAGGCAAAAAAATCTGAATGTAAAGTATATTTTTCCATAGTAAGTTTTAAATCTTCAAAAACTTGAATTTTCTTACCATTCACTAGAGCTTCTCTGATATTACTTTCTTAAATATGTAGATGTTGAGCCATATCCTTGTTGATGAAGTTATACTTGTTGTTAGGGTCTATGGAAACAATTATCTTATTCCTTTGAATGCATCCATGAAACTGAAATATGGTATCTTCCTTCTTGGGAGCTATAATATCTTTTGTTGCATCAATATCTTGTTTTTTTTCCTCTTCTTCATAGTCTTCTTCAACTTCTTCTACATTTGATTCTTCAATATATGATGCACCATCATATTCCCTTGAATCTTCTCCACCTTCATCTTCATCTTCTTTCTCTCTAGATTCTTCAATATATTCTTCCCCATCATCCTCCTTTGACTCTTCTTCCTCTTTGTGGTCCCATCTATCCATAAAAAGTTGTTCCATTTCCTCCCAAGACCAATCCTTCCTATCATTTTTTAACTCAGAAAACCAAATCCATGCAGGACCACCAAGATAATGTGAAAACCTATTCCTTGTAATGAAATATGAAAAATATATATTCTTAAATTTTATCCACCATTCTTTAGCATCCATCTCATCATTTCCATAAAAATTTGTTATCCCTGTGATCAAGATTAGGGTTTAGGAATTTTGAAAATATTTCTATAGATGGATAAAAACACAAAGAAAAAACCCTAACTGAATTTTCAAGAGCTTTCCGAAAATATAAATTTTGCTAAAAAATACTACAATTTGCTTCTTGAAAAGTGAATTTATGAAAAAACCTAAAACACCAATAACATCCACAAAACAAAGCCAATGGAGCTGAATTTTTTAGATATTATGACTTAGAGTGTTTCAAAATTATTATGCAAAATTTGGGAAAAAATTAGATACCCTATTCAAGATATATTTGAAACAAAAAATTAGGGTTTTTGCCCAAATTTTGGCTGAAATTGCTGCTCTGATACCACTTGTAAGGATATTACTTGTATGAATCAGAAAATATACAATAGAATAACATGATAGAACACCAAAATATAGGTAAATGATGACAATATGCTCATATAATAGCTTTGCCACTTCGAGGGGGCAACCTCCAATACCACTTCGAGGGGGTAACCTCCAAACCATACAATAACACTCCAATACTCAATATGATGATTAACTACAACCTTCTAACCCCTATATATACCATTCTAACCTATAGTCAATACTAAGGCCGACCTCCTAAGCATAATAAACCATAAATCAATGATATAATAAGATAAGGGGATGTGAGCCACATGTCGGCATCTCCATCAATACATATGCATCATAACATCATTTCCCTAGGTGCATAGAAAAAAATTACTTATTCTTATTTAAATGTGGATGGCACAAGCTCCAAGGATTTGGAGAAATTTAGGAATATCTTATTTTATGTTTTATTTAAATTGAATTAAATTCCTTTCTTATTTTTATTTTCATGATTTGTTTTATTATTTAAGAAAAACCTCAATCATTTCCCGATAGGCCGCTTACCACGAAATAATATTTCATTTGACAATTAAGTGGATTCATTTTATTGATATCACAATACGATTTAGTTAGATCAATGATTAACGTTATAAAGAAATTTATAAATATTTCAAACTCAAGGTTCGATAATGATCTCGAGTTGGATGAGTTGTGAGAAGAATGAATTCACCTCACAAATCGAAGACACGGAAATGATCATAGGGTTCCAAAAAGGTTAGTCCATTAAAGGAAACTTCAAAACTGACCATATTTATCTTATTGTCACATATGCTTAATTTAAATGCTACAATTATTTTACGAATTATTCATAACGTAAGAACAATGTTAGAACAACAAAATCACACAAACCAAGGTCAACTCGAGCTCACACAACTATAATCTAGAGGTGGTAACAAGAGGGGCACTACATGGTCGACGAGAAATCATACAAATTTTAACATATAAATACACATGTGCCCTAACCTATTATGGTAATCTAGGGATACTATACTCTCTCACTCTAAGAAGGTCAAGAAGGCACACTTAATCATCCAATTCCTTAGATCACTTATCACAGCATTAAGCTACTAAGTCAGTCATCCATATTGATGTACTAGATCAATCATAAGCTAAAATATAAAATACAAGTATGTATTACTAAGTGTGATGATAGAATCAATGAATCCATATGTATTGATTATACTAAATCGCATGCATCTCATTATAAGTTGGGTATAGCTACATGTGCATTAATCACTCTTCACAGTAGTGTTTTATTAATGTAACACTCATCACATCAATCTGGGTATGATTAGTCAATGTATCCAAATCATTAAATAAACCCTTTCATGTCTCAAACATAAAGTCTAGAGTTTCAAGCTAAGGATAATCAATATCTTATCACAACACAATCGCATAAAGTTCTAGACCTGAAAATTAAGTCTCTAGACACAAGTGAATAACATCATAGTAGTTAGTTAAAGTACACTACCCCAGAAGATAGGTTTTTATCCCTTTAAATAGATTCAATGTGAAAGTGTCCTACTACCTATGAACTTGTCTTTCCCTAAGTTATAGATCAATATATTTTATGAATGATTGTAAAATAAATTGATACACTCCTACACACATTATGATCACTTTTTCACACCTTATTTTTATGTGTTATGGATCCTCTCTCTAACCCTAAGAACATTAATAGTATTTTATCAGTTTCTAGTTGGTACGCCATTGAAAAAATTAGGATCTAGCAAACTTTGGTGCAATTTATTCTAGTTTTGAATAATCAGTATTCCATAATATATTAAATTAGGACCTAACCCTTAATTTTATAATACTTTTTAGTGAACATGATTATCCATTGAACAAAAAACCTAGGGTGAATAATAGGGTTTCAAATTTTGTTATGATTTTAAGAATTTCAAACCCTTAACTTATATATGTCTTACCTTGTAAAATGGAAAATAATCATGATTTCAATGCATCTTCTTCCATATATTTTGATCACACTGATAAAATCAGTAATAAGCATTCAAGAAATTCTATTATCAAATCCTCACCAATTTACCAAGTTATACACAATGTAGTTATTTAAAAAAGTCAATCGCTTATAATATATTTCCCTCGTAGACCCCAAGATCCTTCACCTCCCTTGTAGAGGCGATGAGCATGTTTTTATGATCCTCTTTACCTAGTACTATGAGCAATACTTAATCAAAATCCAATAATCGTACTTCCACTTTCCAAAATTGACATTATCAAGACACAACATATGAATATTGAAAAAAATGTACATTGTAATTACCATATATGCATCTAACATATAGCCAATAGATATTTGAAGTTACAACATAATAATAATGCCTTGTTGATAACAATAACATTTTACTAGAAGATTTTTAAAATACCACTAATGCAATTATTTCCCAACCCAATTTAAATCTCAAGGTGTTTATTGGTCATCTACCTAATCATAATGACACTCATACGAGTGATAAGATACGCAGTACTTACCAAATTGTACCTCCTCAATATTACGATACCACATCTCACCCTATACCCTATAGGTGTCATTATTGACATGATTATGAGTATGCCTTTACTTCCACCTTTGATTATGTTATATGGATTATATATTCCTGATGATACCAATGCTTATGTTAAACCATTATTCATTTAAGTGCATATTGATTTACATATTTACACAATGCTATTGTTTATAATGGCTCTAGCAAGAACACGTACACTATGAACCTCCTTGCTAACAATATAATTAATTTTATCTTCACTATGAGTCATAGTACACTAGTAAACATATGTTGTATAGAGAACATATAAATTTGAAATACGTGTTATTTGTTGTTTTTTTGTTATATTAAATATCATATTGATCATACTACATTATATCCAATGTAGTGTGTCCAAGTTTACCCTCCATAAGGGTAATTTAATTTCAATATTTTAGCATATATTGCATTGTATTCATCAAAGTCTTCCATCATGTATGCCACCATGTTAATTTAAGCTTTGTCCAAGCTTGCAATTATGGTATATTTCAGCTTATGTCACTTTGTGTATCATCCATCTCCAATTCATTGCATTTGGAGCACTATAAACCTATGGTTTATGACAAGTTTTATGTTTAAGCCATATATTCCTTAGGTTTCTTCCATATATCAATTCACTTCATACAAGGTTATAATGTTTAATGTCCTTATTAGTCATCACTGTTTGTTTGGTTTATAATTTGGTAATGTTTTTACCATTTTTTCATATTGAGTCATAGGTTTAATCGTGGGATATGGATATTGTTTTAGTCAAAGTCATTTTGTAGTCTTTAGGAGGTTTTTGAGAGTAAAGATTAATAAATTGTCAATTATTGAGTTTATTAGTGAGTCAAGTTCAATATGTTGCTTATATAGGTAAAAAATGTAAAGTCGAAATAATCACCTCGTTGTATTGAAAACATTATCAAGTGAACTTGACCTCCAAATTGTGTGGGGAGGATCGTTTGACATGTAGTGGAGTCTTAACGACACCAAATTTTCTAAGTAGTATCATAATGGAGGTAGGAGGCAATGAAGGAAGGAGGACAATCAGCATCCTCTTGCAAGTCACTACAAACGGGATCACACAACAAAGTTATTAGTTGGATATTTTGTCAATGACAAAATATAAGGTTCAACCACAACGTTCGGGATAAAGTCCCTCCTCAAATAAAGGGGAGGTTCCCTATGTATTATTATTCTAACAACACCAAAGAATATTTACAATATCCACATTAATCCAATATTTGGGGATGGGGTCTCATCTCGGTAGATTTATTTCCTGTGGAATGAAAGTTAGATTGAGAATGGAAGAAATTTATAGAAGTGTAAGTAGAAGGAGGAACAAAAAGAAAGAAAGGTATAAATGTACTTTTTCTTTGGCAAACGTAGATTCAAAGATACTAACACGAGATAAAACAATAATAAACTTGTATGAGATGTAATGAACAATAGACTAGAATTTATAGAATAAAATAATGCACTGACCTCAAAAACAATACATTAAATAAAGAAATAACATTCAACATAGTTTGTAATGCATCTCTTATATTCCTTGCAAAAAAAAAGATTGAAAACATAGTTTTTCTTTCCTTTACAATTCCAACTTGCTTCTTGTCCCAAAAAATATCCATTTGATAATGCCTCAACATTTTACATTTATAGAGAAGGAGAAGAGAGAAAAAAGGAAGTTGCTTGGATTAAATTCTAAAAATAGAAAACACACATTAAATCCCTCTTTACTGGTTCTTACAAAATGACCAAGTCAACTTGTCAATCCAAACAATGTTTCAACTTCTCAAAAATTTACATGCTTGATGTAAAAAAGGAAAAACACAATGAATCGTCATTCAGATTTTTCCTTTTTGGTTTCTTGTCTGGATTCCTTATTATGATACTCACGAAACTTATAAATTATATTTTTTATTTCCTTTTCATCAAGTTCCCATCAACAGATTCAAAACATTGCATGTGTCGAGTACGTTGGTCATCCTTCCAGGGAGCTTATGGATGGCTTTGACCTGATTGTTCAAAACATTTTGTCACAAAATTAGCTTGTCAATTGATTTTAGATCAAAATCACTCTCAACCGAGGACTCCTTTTCAATGAGATCCCTGCATTCTTTGAAGATGTCATCCCCGGGTAACATGTTCAAGCCATCATCCAGGATGTGGCTAAGTACTTTGGCAAATTCATCACTAATATCATTGGTGGCATTTATCCCTTCTTCTCGAGCTTTCTTCAACTTCTCACTAGTTTCCTACAAAATCTTGACCCAAAAGTCAATGGCCTTGTAAAACTCAAAATGTTTTTCTCTTTCACTAATTATCCCTTCTTGAACAGGGGTATCAGGATCAACTTTCTTGAGCTCACTCAAGGGTTCTAGAGGTAACTCCTAATTGTTACATTCTTCCTTAGCTCATTATTCATTCTTTCAACAGTTGATTTTTCCCTATCTATATCATTATGGACCTCTACAGTGTCCTTGATCAACTATTCTACCCAATATTTTCTACCTCTAAAAAGGATTATGTGTCCAAAATAACAAGAGCCAAAGAGGATATCGAAGTTGGTTTGGAAATCTTGAGAACGATAGTTGCCAACTACTTCACATTTTCCTTTAAATCATCCTTGGTGACCTTGGTTTCTTTAAGTTTCTTGAATAAATTATCCATGGTTGCCTGCACATCTTGGTGTGCTCCTTTAGTAGTGAATTTCCCAAGTGCCACTTTGGTTATTTGGTAATCAAAAGCAGTGATGTCTTCCTTGCTCTTATCTGAAATAGGCACAATGACCTCAAAAAAAATTTCTCTTGACGCATCAATACTGATGTGAGAAATGGTTTTGGGTTTCTTGGATGTGGGAGATGGGCCATGAGTCAGCATATTGAAAACAAAGGCTTCAAGAGAAACAACCTTCTTAATATTCTTTGTGGTTTGGCTAACTAGCTGAGATGGGACAAAAGAGGAAGGATTTTATTAAGGGGGAGTGGTAACCATGAGTGTGGTACCTGGAGGAGTAGGAAATGTCGATACCAAGGGGGTGGAGTTGAGAAAATGGACATGGAAAACATTGAATATTGGGAAGGAGAATAAGGAATGGAGGAAAAAGTAATAGATGGATAAGGGAACTAGGTTACGTGATGAGAACCTAGGGTCATACTTATCCCAGTTGATTGAGGAGAAAGGGATCAAAAGACCTGTGTCAAGAACGACACGGGAGGAGAGGAGAGTGGAGGAGAGGAAACGGGAGCGGCAGAATCAATGACAGACAAGCTCTGAAAATATGAGGAAGGTGGAGGGGATGAAACATGAAGAGGAGAAGATTGTAGTTCCCACCCATGTGGGACCCAAACACAAGACCAAATAAACCTGGATAAAATTTTGTTGTCTTTCATTTTCTTGATACAACTATATGACACCATATATACTCACAAGAGACTACTCAACACCACATGCAACATTTACACCAACATGAATAACATGCAAATATCAAATGACGAAAGATGCAAATCGATACCACACTTATACAAATGAACAATTATGAAACCACAACACAACAATATGAACATCACGAATAGGCACCTTCCACATTACCACATTTTCATATTCTTATTTCTTTCTTTGGCATTTATGATTTGAAGAGAAATTAACATGAAAAAATACATTTTTGTTTTTCTCTACGCTACATTTATTTTACTTTGTTTAACACTTGTATTGGTTCCATCTAATTTAGTTTGTTCATCTTATTGCAAATAGGTTATATAACTCGATAGTTAATTTGAAGTAACTTAACATTTACACAAGTTTTGATTCCCAGCATGGAAACTATGTTTTCTCGATTACATGCTTTATTGTGGATCAATTCACATCCACTTTCACATCATAAGAAGATTATTAAGCTACAAGAGATCTCCATGGTACTTAAATTCTTGGATCGACATTACAAGGGTGAATTCTTCATAACTAAGGACAAGTTACGAATTTCCTTTACAATTATAATTTTAATGGTACGTGAAAACATATCCTAATTGTCTCAATGATCCCAAGAAATTTACATTATTTTCCCTTCTAATGCTATTTATTTCTAGGAAAACCTCTTGAATGCATTATTATGACATCGCATCATTTAAGACACAAGGTGACACCGTACCTTTTTAACCAGTTCAACTAATACACCTCCACACACCCAAAAACACACCACTTGATTAATGGGGAAGAATCATGATTACATTATATTCACGGGGAAGAATCTTGATCATATTTCAATGTTGCAAACTTATATTACCCAATTGCCCTAAGAATCAAGTACGTTCATTGTTTAGACCTCGATGCTTAACCTAAAGACAATTATACAATTACGTTGCTTAGACCTTACGTCCCATATGTGACAAAAGTGACTCTAATCCTTAAAAAAAATCATCCCACAAAACTTCAACATACATGAATATAATTCCTAGTGGGAACCCTTCATACTCAAAATAGTGTTAAACCATTACCATTCTTATAGGGTGGTTTTGAGACAATGTCAACAAGCAGACAGGATTCTACAGAAACCTAAAATGTGCTCTTATTTCATCTAAGCTAGGAGGTGCTCAAGAATGATAAGAAAACTAGTTTGTCCTTCAATTTTCAATTTTCTAAGATAATGTGTTCACACACAAGAGTGTGTCAAACAAGAATCTTACTCTAATGTTGCCCTTTTTCTTTAATTCTTCTATGAATTCCCAAGTAATTAGTAAAACACAAAGGAGTTCATTAATTAATAACACACAAATGCACGCTATGGAAGACCATTTCCAGTTAAATTGTACATCTACGCCATTAGTAAGATATATACCTACAATCAAAATCACTCGTAGAATAGAATGCCCATTTTACCCAAGCTACCAATCTGCTACAATTTCTTACCAATCACAAAATAATCAATAAATAACATTCATGTTCATACCAATAGTGATGATTTATCCATTTCATATTACATGTATTTCAAAAATAATCTCGTTATTACATAAGCGTATATAACACTATGATTTTCTTCATGTCTCGCATACCTGCAACCACCGCAAGGTCAGCACAACTGTTAGCATGGCATATAACTACATTCTAGCACAAATTATAATCTCATAGTTTTATAATAATAATGAAAACAATACTTAACACACTTCTAAGAACAGTAAGAAATCCAAATGTCATTTTATTTCATTTTCAAGCCAAAAAGAGAGATAGAGAGAGGAGAGATAAACACCTATTTTTCCACATTTAATTTATTTTCAAGCAAGTGTCAAAAGGAGGTTTCATATAGTCATGTGTTAGTGTATATAAGGTTTACTAATCATTATTTTTGTTTTGATAAGGTCACATAACAATTTTCTCCATGTAGTCGCAAGTTTCCAAAAACGTCAAATTTGAACAAGTTTCTCAAAAATCAACGTTCAAAATTCATCTCCAAGACTCAAACACACACGGAAACTAAACCCTACCTACTCCCCTATATATAGGGAAACAATCAGAGCTGACATAACCCCAAACTAGCGAAGTGGGTTTAAATTGTGTCTGCCTTTGCAGAACTAGCAATCTTAAATGCACCCGACTAACCTCATCGCCCAATGACCGAAGGCCTATTAAATCCACCTAGAAAACTAACTTAAAAGGTGATTTTCTCTTAACTAAGGGTTGGTAGTGACTTTCACTGAGAAATACTAGAGGTATGCGAAATTCAAATCTCATTTCTACACTCAGGGCCAAAACTGTGAGTCAAAACCAGACTGCATTTTTAACTTTCAGCAGTTGTCTAAAGCTACAAACTAGTCTACTGGGATCCTAACGCGTGATGAAACAAAGTTAAACGAATGTCCAAGGAATAATCTAGGGTTCTGTTGAACACTCCATGTGACAAGGAACATGGTTCAAGATTAATTTTCTCATTTTGGAGTTTACAGGGATTGTAGTCACAAGATCATGCACTTTAGGCATTATTTAGCTTGGTCTCATACTAATATTTAGAAGGTTCTCAAGTGAAGAAATTACTAATTAATCCCACCTTTTGGCCATCTTATTTTACCTTTCATTTTGTCATTCTCACGTATTTCCATATGCATACCTAGCTATTTTGTTAATGTCTCATCATTTTATCCTAAACTGGGGTGCCTAGGCCTGTACTGAGGCACCCCGAGGTGCCCTGGTCCCACCTGGGGCGCCCTGATCCTTGTTTTACTTTATCACCTATTTTTGGGCCTCTTCTAGCCATTTTTCATTCTTATCTTTTTCTTAGTCGGCCATGTCAGGGTTAATTATGAAATTAGAGCAAGATAACCCTATAAATATAAAGTTATGAGACCATAATGAGGGTCATAGCATCACTTTCTACTATCACTCCATCTAGAGTTACATTCATTGCATTCATTTCATCCACATAGTTCCATGCATCAAGGTTAGGAGATCTGCATCAACACACACATCATAGGGGGAGGGATTCTATTCTATTTCATGCACACATACTAGTACATTTTCTGTAGTTATTATTGTTCACTACTTCACAAAGTGTAACTGACACAAAAGAACCTAGGGCACAACATGCACACACACACCCAAACTTCATTTCAGTCTGAAATGTAGTACAATGCTCAGATTATTAAGCCCTCTATTGTGGCAGCTGAGGTCAGTCTAACCCATTTATTTTACATATTTTATTTTTAGGGTTTTGATACTTCTTTGTCTTTTGCAAGTCATTTATTCATCCTACATTATTTGATACATCTAGCGCAGCTCAGCAGATCTAGTGTGACAAGCAAGGAATACTTCAGAGTATTTTGCAACACTGAAAGAACTAGATTCTAAGCTTTTATAGGGACCATGACGCCTATTATGCAGACCAGGGTGCCCCAATACTCTCCTGGGTGCTCCAATCCATTCAGATCCTCTAGATCCAACCTTTATAGGACTTCTATACAGTCGTTCATGCTTTTAAAATCCACAGTCAGACCTATGACACCTTGCGACAGTCTTCAGAATTCAGCTAAGTCCTTTCCTTTTACATCTTTGCATACTTAGGGTTTTATTTCATCTAGCATAATTATTTAAAATCATTCCATATTGTTTTAACGTAGTTTACATCGTTTTAGTCTTCCTATATTATATTAACTATTGTTATACTTTCCCATAGTTTAGTTTAATTTTAGTTAATCAGGGGTGTTTTGTGCCTCATTGAAAACAACTTCTATATACATTTTACAAGGTTGCCAAAGAGTAGTTTTGAACTAGCATTCAAGTTTAAATCTTCCAACCGCGTGGCTTTCATAATCAGTATTCATATCTAAGTTTTTCCAACCATCCACAAGGTAAATGGGACTAGTGTTTACATTCATGGTTACTTGTCTAGTTGCGTACAAATCAGAGGTAAATTTTGTTATAAAATAATACATCTCATTGAATTCATCTAAAAGTGATTTTTATTCAATTTGATTAATAACTCATTTAAAAAAGGAAAAATATAAATGTTAATATCGTGCAAGAAAGGGTAAGATACATATGCGTGTTAATTGAACTGGCGAGGTATAAGGATCAATTGCGGCTCATTTCGCAGTCGTCTGTAACATCAAGCTTTTATCAATAGTTCTTGTGTCATACTACAAACAGCTCATCAAGCCAACAGAACTAAGTTAGATAACTCCAAATCATTGTTTTCCAAGTAGATCATCGAGCTAGTAGGAGAGCTAGGATTGAGATCATATTTTTCATACCAAACGAGCTCTGCATTATTTCCAACTCGGTACTTTACAACAATGCACATTATGTGGTCCATAACTTGCCACCACTGATGTTATTTTACAACTCAAGTTTTCCAAGTTTTAAAGACCAGTAACCAACCAATGATCAAGACATCCACTAACTCACCACCACGGACCATCTATTCAACAAAGTTTGTTTGGAGCAGAAATAAATATGCAACGCGGTCTCCAGTACCCACCTTTCTATCAAGTACTTTGTAAAACAATTGTGTGCCAAATTCACGCTTTCTCATATGTAAAAAAATCTACCCATTCGCTTTCAACTAAATATTTCTGAGGCATTTTCCACTATTCATTTTGGGCGTATCCCAATCATTTTTGTCCATAAACCAACATTCATTCGGGAATTTTAGCAAACAATTATCATTCATGTGCAGCGGTCACATTAGGTTCTCAATGGCGTCCCGAATTTACCTAACCATCACTAAAACCACGTATCTATGGTGCATTCCCT
This sequence comes from Taxus chinensis, assembly GCA_019776745.2. Taxonomy (NCBI): domain Eukaryota; kingdom Viridiplantae; phylum Streptophyta; class Pinopsida; order Cupressales; family Taxaceae; genus Taxus; species Taxus chinensis. The sequence continues at coordinate 150,434,391 of CM034154.1, forward strand.
TGAGCCATTTTGTCAAACAGTTTACATGTCATGCTAGTCTCCTCTCTGCATCGTTCCAATTTGAAAAACAACCCATATGCCCTACGTAGGCTTCCTAACTGTCGATTTGCATTTAATTGGAAGTTTCCAAGTCTTTAAAAAAAATACTTTTTGTGCAGCACTCTACAATCATTGTCGGTACATAGGGCTACATTTCTCCAAGGAATTTAATCAACCAAACAACAGTACATGCACAAGGCCATGCTAAACTTTTATGTGGCATCCAAATCTGCCAGACAGTCCGTGAAACCACAATCTTTCGAGCATTTTATCAAATAGTCTAGGCAACTTGCATAAGAAGTCATGTCAATCTCCTCTATGACGTCCCAATTTTATAAACAAAACAACCACATGCATAGAATATGCCTCCATGTTCGGCATACATGTCTATTTGGTTGCCTGATAACATAATTAACAAAAAATAATCTTCCACAATGTTTAATGGAAGTCCAAATGCTAATCTAATGTTCTCATCTTGGCACAGGTTGGTAATATAGCATGTCTGGATTTACACCTGTCAAAGTTGCATTTGCTTTGAAGACTCCAAAGCGTTTTAAAACAAGAATTTTTGTGCATGTACAACGACCATTGCAAGCTTGTGAGGTTACATCTCTTCAAGGCATCTATATAATAATCCATGATCTTTTTATAGGCATCCCAATAACAAACAAAACAAAATAAAAATAAAAACATCAATGTCAATGTTATCCACTACCAATTCAACTCCCAACAAAACAAGACGAGCCGGATGGAGGAAGGGAGGATAGTAGCTAGGTTGCAGAGTCAGGATTTACACCTGACACAAAATAAAATCTAAAAGCCTCAACGGCCTGCTAAGAAATGACACCACAATATACACAGAGGTAAAACAAATTAAAACAAACATGCCAAATTTGTCCACTACCAATCTCCGCTCAAAACAAGGTCATTCAAAACAACCACCTACAAATAAATCTACCCTCACCATGAAGCTCCAAAACAAAGCCAAAGAATTTGCAAACAAACTTCCTCTGACCAAAATCCTTCTGCATTCATCCACACAAAGACCAAAAAATTCCAAAATTCTCTCACGGTAAACAAACTCCCAATACCCAAGAAAATTTCCATTAATTTTTTCTTGGTAAGAGTTTTGGCACAAGCCTTAATAATATGGGTGAATTAAGGAATATTAACAATATTTTATGATTTGTTTAAATTTAATTGAATTCCCCTTTAATGATAATTTCATGATTTATTTTATTATTTTAAAATTTGTTTTAATCAAAACCTCAACCGCTCCCCGATAAGCCACTTACCTTATCACGTAAATATCTTCATTTGAAATTATGCGGACTCCTTTTATTGTTTTTCGTAATACAATTTGGATAGATCAACATTAATGTTATAAAGAAATATACATATATTTCAAACTTCAAGATTTTAAAATGCTATCAAGTTGAATGAATTGCAAGAATAACGACATCATTGAACAAGCCGAAGGCACGAAGAGACTTCAAGGGTTCAAGCGGGTTAGTCCACGGAAGGACAACTTCAAAGTTGTCCTTATTTTACTAGATCACAATTGCTTAATTTATTTGATTGTTATTTTTATTTTATGATCACTTCGCAAGTGGCAAAAATGATAACCCGACAAGAACCAAAATTTAACAACCAACTCGCGGTACCTGGGGAAAGGATTTTAAACACTTCTAAACAAAAATCAGGAGGGCATTATCCAAAATTCAACAACACACGAAGACTAACGAACAACACGAGAACTTTTTCCAAAAATCCCTGCAACCATTAAGGTCGAAGCAAGAAATAGAATTTCTACGAGCCAGAGAGGGCACTACAAAGATGGAGGAGGTGAAAGCACATACGGAGGGGAAGAAATAGGAAGTGACACATGTGGGGCCAAGGTCACAAGAGGAACTGCATGGGTGATGAGAGGGGAAGAAACTGGAAGAGGTTGGGTGCCCATGTTGTCAGTTGATGTCCCTTGTGATCATTGAGGGGAACGAGAATCAATTTTAAATATGGTGGTGGAGGAGCATAGGAAGGTGGAAAATATTTTCCTCCACTGTTGTATAATTTGAACTTCAACGTTTTCGCATATGCTTCACCTTGATCTTTAGACTCTTGGGAGGGATCCACTTCTGACATAGTGGTCACTTTCACTTTTGGGAAGTTGGGATCCTTTGGCTGAATATTCATTGAATAGAGCCAAGAATTAGTTTAGAATAGAATTTGAGCAGTTCATTCCTTGATAAATGTGGAATCCTTCATTAACCAATCAATCAAAGGAAAACCCATACTTTCCACATTCATATGCTCATAAATGGGGTCTAAGAATTCCTCATCATCAACAGAATCTTGAGGAATAATAACGAGGTGGTATGTTGTTGCTTCATCTAGAGTCATACAACTATAATCCATTTTCCGGATTACTATTTCATTCCTGCAATCAATCCATATATCCTCAAGTTCAGGGACATGAAGTTGCATTGCTCCATAACTCTTTAGTACTCCTCGATAATCGAAGTTTAGCCTCTAACGGAAAGTTTTGAGAGTTACACCTTGCATTCCGATAGAAATAAAACTTCTTTGATCACTGATATGCTAGTGTAACAACAAATAGATAGTGGGAAATGGATACCCATCTTATGTTTACTTTGTTGGAACTTGTGGGGGTCCAACAACTTCCTTACCAGTTCAATCATAACCCACTTGTCACTTAGAAATCTAGACAAAAAATATGGGGTTCTTTGAAATTCTCCTACCTTGATGTAGGTGAATGTTGGGAATTGGAGGAAAATGCATCCCAAATGGGATACAACATTCCAAGCCGCATCAGTACACCGACACTTTAAAATATCAGGTTCTAACTTACAATTGATGTTATAGAAAAAGATAGCATTTACTCTTCAAAAATGACTCAAACTATATTTCAAGGAAAATTGGGGGTAGAAGTTATAGACAAAATCGGAGGCTCTAGTACTTTGGGTGTTAAACCCAGGATAAATTACCATACCTTTTGTTGCATAGGTGACATATGATGTCATGTAGAATTTCCATGTTGTTTGCACTTCTTTCAACTGATTTTTCAGTGTATCACTGATAAATTCACCCCATCTAAAGAATTGATCATTTTTTCGTATGATGGTGATGAATAGATACATCTATCCCTAGAACTCATTTTCCTCAGGAAGGCCAAAAACTCTTAGCAACTTGATAATGTCATTGATTTCAACAATGAAATAACTCTGGGGAAAGGTGTCAGGGAATTTACTCTCTGCAAGCTTGGGTTTCAAGAGATATTTTTCGTTGACTTGTTTGATGCACTCTGTTGAATTTTCATCTCAAGCTTGTTGATCCTTGTTGAGATCAATATCAACATGCTCAGTGAATTCGAGCAGTTTGAGGAGTTTCTCGAAATACTCAGTGTCCAAGCAGATCAGCACCTCTCCACCTCTCCATCTTGGTTCTTAACAACCCTAGATTCGGAATCATAGTCACTAGTTGTTGCGAGAATGAGTTCTAAACACTGAACGGATATAGGGAAATTCGTAGCGAGAGGTAGTCTACTAATACAGATACATTTCATCCATGTTGTTTGTGTGGGATTCTTGACTCTGTTCCAAAAGCCTTACATATCTGTATGCCCCAATTCAGTATTCATAATATCAACATTTGAGTTAATGTAGGAATGGGGAACAACCCCTTGATACTTGTACTTTATTTCTTAGGAAGATTTTTCCTTGCCCTTCTCTTTTCCTGAATCACACATGGGGAATAAACTGAAGAAACTTGTCTAAGAACCCCTATGGAATCTTAGGAATGAAAACTGGGAACTTTGCCTTGATTAACACCCTTGAAAGTCTAAATAACCCCTGTCAGGTTTTTATCCTTGTAAAACACCCTAAGAAGACCGATAGGCTATCAAAATTTTGGACCTACCTTGCAATATGAAAAACTTGACAAACTATTAAAAAATTTAGGATTGTTTCACACCTTGGAATCTCCAACACACTGGCAAAAATTACTTGATGTTATGCACTTCAGAATTCCCGATACACTGGGTGTGAATTCAGACTTGTTCTGCACTATGGAAATTCTGGAACATGAGGAGTTAGATCCCAAACCTTGGTAATTTTCACCCAGTTTTTTTTTCTTATTAATTTGGGATTCTCGTTATGATGAACAAGTCAAAACCCCCGATATGTTCATGTCAGGGGTTTTGACATGCTCATCATTGTAAAAATCTAAGTGAATTTAATCATGAAGTTGACAATCCTAGCTTTCTTCTCAAAATAGGAAAACAAGTAAGGAGAGGAGATGAAAGCAAAGAAAACCAATAACAACCCAAAAGCCAAGGAAAATCAAAGAGGAAAGAAAAACACCCAAAAAACGCCTCAAACATCAAAGGAAAATAGTAAGAAATGAAGCACTTACCAAGAAAAGAAGCAAACTCAAAGAAAAATTGAAGAAATCCAATAAAAAGGGGGAAAAAAATGAAATTAGGTTTTCAGAGTTTTAAATCAGGAGAGTGGGTTCAAATTTAAATTCATACAACTACGAGTGATGTGGAAAATCCATGTATTTATAAACCTCTTAGCATTTATTACACGTAAGATGACACGTGTGGAAACCTAACTCCGCACTAGCAATAAATGTGTTGACTCAAAAGCAAGCAATTGACTACAAGAAACATGCCATGTGTTCTAACAATCAGGTCCTAAAAACCCAACACAAAAACCTTAATGTTTTTTAGGGTTTTGTGTTCGGAACACGGATACATTTGACATGCTTTTGCCCCCTCATGTTCTAATGCAAGAAACCCTGAAAACCTGACATGAAGAAATTGTCGGGTTTTGGAATTGGAAATCATCGAGCATTCGACATGCAAAATCCATGAGATGTTCCGAAGCAAGTGAAACCCAAAAACTCAATACACTATAGTTTTTCAAGGTTCAGGTTTGGAAGACATCAAGCATGAAGAATATGTTTTTCGGCTTTGATGTTCCAATGCTTTTAAAAACCAAAACCTGAAATATTGTAGTGTTTCAGGTTTCGGGGATTGAGAAACATTTGATATGTAACATGTCAAAATGCAAGTTGATTCTAAAACCAGAAAATGACTTAGAAAAATTGGATTTTTCCAATATCACACAGAAATTTTAAAATCCCTGAAGATGAAAAAATTTGATTGGTTATCTCAATTTTATTGTAGAACTCAATAATTAGGATAACAAAAGTAGTGGCGAATAAATTTGCAAAAATGATAAATGTCTATACTGGAATCCAACATTAGTGGAAAACAATTGTGTTGTGCAAAATCAAGTGGCAGTGATCAAATACAGAAGTTATAGGAGATGATGAGGACTTAGGTGAATACATGTTCAATTGTAATGTAAGAGAAATTCCTATGTAAACCTCTGATGTAAAAATATAGTATATAATAGAAAGCAAAGCACTGCAACATCATGGTACTTGTGTAGGTTGTTCGTTATCCTGTAAAATCATCTTTGAGGTTGTTGCTTGTCCTGTAAAACCATACTTGTAGGTTGTTCAATTTCATGTTAAATAAAATTTCGATGTTTAGGTTAGTTGTCTTGTAAAACCTTTTAGGTGCTTGGGTTATTGGTCAATCCTTTGAAAAACCATCATTGTATAGGTGTGGAGGATGAGCAACTGTGTGGGTATCTATTCATACCTCTAGGTGGTTCTATCCATCTATGAAAGCCACATGTGAGAATACAAATTTGGAGTGTTGTGCGACAGCGCACATGGATCGAAACCATGAGTAAGAAGAGGTGACACACTACAATTGAAGAAATGTAATTGTTTTATTACCATATTCAAACTAAATGGGGGAATGCTAGAAATTTTTTAATGCTTCATTAATATTTTAGGGTGCTATCATATTGTCGTTATACATGAGTTATTAAGATAATAAACTCATGTAATAGGCATTGTGAGTTAATGAGTTGTTAGAATAACTCATCTATTCTAAGGAGTAGTTTAGGGATATAGTTATGGATCTCTTAATAATAGGATAACTTCTCCCTATATGTATCCACTCCTTAATGAATTAATTAACGTAGGAGTATTATTTTTTGAGTTTAACTTGTGTTAAAATGATCCAAACATTTCATGATATATCTTTGACCCCAATGTCAACCTCAACCACCCAACTCTTTGCTTAATCCATCCTCAAAATTCCACTACGCGGAATCAATTATGTGAAACTCAATATTTCAAATATTGTCAAGATATATCAAGACCTTATTTTAATAGGTTGAAAGTAGGTTTGACCTACTTTGAATTTAATCTGGGGAAAAAAGTAACTTCATCCCTATTCTTGTCGAATGCATTATCAAGCTAACCTATCTCAACACCTAACAAAAGAAAGCCTCCGACACACAAAACACGATGCAAAAAATATGCATGGCAAGCTGTATAGTATAGAAAATATGTTGTCTAATATAAAAAATTCCAACACTAATAGTCTCTCAAGCTCACATGATAGAGGACAAAAACATTGGCCAAAGATCTCGTTATAACAACTCTTCCAATACTACAATAACATGATGTGAGAATGCCCAAAAGTACCTTGGACACCTTCAACAACCTAAGCCAACCCTTAACCATCCTAACCTGAGGCCATATAGACATCCTTGATGGTCTGCTAAATGTTAAAAAAAAAGCAAAAAAGGCATACATCGTAAAAAGGGAGGGTTAGGAGCCCCACCAAGGTACCTCCACCCCCACAAAAGTTCAAAACATAATATCATCATTACCATTTCTATATTTCGTCTTTCATCACACACACACACACCTGCACGTACACGCACATGCACATGCACACACACGTACACACACACAAACACATGCACACACGCACACACACATGCATGTATGCAGCAGAGAGATTTTCTTTCTACCTTGTTCCTCTAACATATTTATGCATTTTTTGAAAATTAAAAAGGTATTAAATTCTTTGTTTAGACTTATAGATTTTTTTTCAAATTTAATCCATTGACAAACATGAACTCAAAATGGAACATGAACCTTGTGACTTAGCACACGTAAACGAAGACAAATGCACATGCGTGTCTCAAACAAACAATCCACACATACACATATATGTGTTCTTATACATGTCCACAAAATTTGGGAAATTTTGTCATCCTAGAAACATGTCCCCCAAAACTCAAGGAAACATAGTTTGACCCATACATTTAAAGCTCAACAAAAATTGGTGAGTACTCACAAGTATTTGTTACTCACCTAATAATCGAGAAATAATCACTCTACTCAAATGTCAAATTAGGGATGAATTTTTTCTTATTTTTCAACAAAAACTTGTTAGAAAATAGCAAACAAGTTGTTGATTCATGCAAGAAACTTTAGTGGAGAATAAGATGAGGCCACAGGAAAAATGTGATTTTTCTCAAAAAAAGCATATTTTTGTGAATTTCTACTATGTTAGGTGATTTTGTGTGCTTCACATTTGCTAGGAATCAATTGATAGGTATTTTCATTTGCTTCAAAAGGATTTTTACAACGATTTGATCAAGAAAATGTCCTAAATTAGTTCATTTGTTAAACTTGTTTTGAAGTTTTTTTCCATTTGAAAAGCCCTAGGTTAGATATTTTCCTTTGTTTTCTAAAATTATTCAACTCCTTCCTTTTAAAGACATTGAAATATTGGCAAGCCTAGCTTTAATGATCCATAACAATCATAAATCTAATGAGCCTTCTTTCAAGCATTGTGAACTAAATCTAAAATGAAATTGTGTTATATGCAATTATTTGGGTTTAAGATGAGTGGAGGTTGCAATCACATCAAATAACACTTCACACAAATCGCATGTAAGGATGTGCAATTGTGTAAACATGTGCCACATGATGCTCAAAGAGAGATGGATGGTTACCTTGTGGCTTGTGTGAAGAAACAAATACGGAATCTGAAGTAATTGCAGCCATAGTGAGCAACAGGGAAGAAAAGGATAACTATGAGATGAAAGCATCTTCTATTGGCCCAACTCCAAGGGGCCAAGGTAGGCACTCGTCTATCGAAGAATCGGATTTGTTTTTGTTCCAAGTAGTCTGGGGCACGAACTTCATAAGAATAACACTTGTAATAGAGAATCACAAAGATACTTGTGACAAACTTATGGTACTACAACAACATTCCATTTAATGTAACGAAAAACTCATATTTGGAGAATTTGGTAAATGCATTAACCATTGTCGTGAAGAGGTTCAAGGTTCCTAGTCCACATGAATTAAGTGATTAATTGTTGGAAGATTTTGTAAAATAATTGAAACTATTGTGGATGAGCCATACAAAAATATGGCATAAAAAAGATTACGGCATTTTCCCTGATGGATGGACACATTGGGAAACAACATAGTTTGATTAACTTTATGGTGGCTTCAAGTAGACAATTTGTTTTTTTGAAGTCAATTGATGCCCCTCACCAATTGAAAAATGTTAACACTTAATGAGGTGGTGATGGAAGTTAGTGTGGATAATGTTGTTCAAGTTTTGACGGACAATGCAATAACATATGTAGTAGCTAGGAGACTTCTTGAAGACAAGCACCCTACTTTTTTTTGACCCCTTACACAACCCATTGCATTGATCTCTTATTTAAGCACAAAAAAGATCACATGAGTGAAAAATGTCATCGAAGAGGTAACAAATATCACAATGTTCATCGACAATCAACTTTGGGCACTAAACTTGACGGGAAATCACACTATATAAAAGAGAATGTTCAAGTGGGAGTCATGGTACTTGTCACAAGCTTCATCACATTGGAGAGCATTACAACCTTACTAACATCTCTTAAACATTTTTTTTCAGAGTAACTACTTGTGAGAGTCTCCTTATTTAGGAAATTGAAAAGGGGAAAAATAATGAAGAAAAAATTAGATAATATGTTTGTGAAGCACATAGAGTAAATCCTTAAAAGGTAACCTTACCTATTTGTTTAACTTATCGCTTATTTGATATAAAATATATATATGCAAATTTTCATAATTTTGAATTTGAAATTGTGTATATTTTGTTTTAGAAGTTAAGCCTTTGGTTGGTGGATGGGGTTAAAACCCATTAGATTATTTGTATGAGGCCATGTACGTGGCAAAGAAGGCCATAGCTGTCGTGCCCCGCCTCGGGACAACGCAACCCATACCCAAGTATAACTAAAATTAGGGTAATAATTTTTTTTATTTTTTTTATTTTTATTTTTATTTTATTTTATTTTTTTTTTTATTTTTTTATTTTTTCCAAAGTAATTACTAAACATTACTTTTTATGATCCCCGTTAAGAATTATTTTGTACTAATTCATTCTACCTAATTGAATAATCTACTAGCCCAAATCCAACTTTATTTAATTGTTTCCCCTCCAGGTTACTCTAATACAAAAATGCTATGGTCACATTTGAAAGTCCACGCACCCCTTATTAATTTAATTAGTTTTCCCCTCTTTAATTTATTTGCCCCCACACAACCTTCTTTTGATTTAATAAACATTTCCACCAAAAACCCCCATAACTTAAGGATTGTAGGGATAAATCTTAACCCTTAGATGCTTTCACTTTTAACCCTTAGATCTAAAATAAACCCTAAAGTTACACTTTATGATTTCTTTCTTTTACTTTTCCTCTTCTCATTCTTTTGTTTTGTTGTTGTTGGTTATATTGCAAGTTGGAGAAAGATTAGGAACGGGGGGGGTGGATTGGTGCAGCAGGCGGCGGTTGATGGCGGACAGGGTGCACGGGTGGCGCCGCGGCGGAACAGTGCCATGGGGAGGGTGCAGAGGAGGACGCAGGGGGTGGCGCGAGGGGGCGGCCGCGGCGACTGGGCCGGGACAGGCGGGCGGCGCAGCCGGAAGTTGGCCGGAGCGGGGACAGGCAGCGCCCCATGGGACAGCGCAGGGGGGTTTAGGGGGCGGCTGCGGGACAGAGCCGCGGGGGCGGCAGTGGAACAGAGCCGCGGGGGCGGCGGCGGGACAGAGGAGTAGTGGCTGCAGGGGGGGCCGCGGGTGCGGCCGTGAACCGGTGGGGGGGGAGGGCCGACCCTCCCCCATTACACTGTTTTCTTCTTTTTTTTAAAACCAGCGGCGCAGGGGTCGGGGAATGGCCGAACCCCCCCACCAAATTCCTTTTTTTTTTGTATTGATTATTATTATTTTATTTTATTTTAATTTATTTATTTTTATAAACAAAACATACGTAAGTCTTATACAATATCAAATATATATATAACTTATATTATATATTTAATTCCAGTTTAATATAACAGATATAAAATATTAATAAAATGGTTTATTTAATGTATATATATATATATAAATCTTTTTATTCTAGCTAAATAAGGAATAGAAGAACAATAATAGCATCAAACACCTTATATATCTTCTTATTTTCAAATATGTATTCTTTCTTACAACAAGAGATTTCTTATCAGATTTTTACACAAACGAGGCCATCTTCCAAGTGTTAACATTTCTTTCCAACTGCAATATATAACTAAACTTTTTCAAATTTTAAACAAGAGATATTTAACATGAAAGGAATATATATATATATATATATATATATATATATATATATGCAAAAATCAAATCCAGATCAATACCTATAACTCCTATAACAAGAGTGAAAATTTCCCTTCACTTTGAAGATCAAATATCAACATACAAAACCATCTCTCAAGAGGAGACTACCACTTATTTTAATCATTTCATTGGCTTTTAAAATACAAAGCTATTTCAGCATTTACCATATGAACAAAATACACAAGATAGGACTTGCAAGGCTCCATTTCATGATTGGAGGGAAATACACAATACCATTACAACACTTATGGTTTCCAAGACCACAAACCATAACCTCAACATAGTAAACTTAACAAGGAATGAAACCATTTGATATAACATTGTTTTTCAAAGAGCTTGAGCTCTCAACCACACCATGATTCCAAAGTGTTTAAAATACATAAGGGTTCAAACATTCAAGTTCTCTTTCCAAGAATGAAGCAATGTCACAACAACATATGTAGATCAAGATTACATGAGAATTTCAAATTTCGAGAGGGAAAATTTCCAAGACAAGAAGAGAGTCAAATAAGACCATGCCACCAAAGATACTCCAGCACACCTCAAGGACAAGGCTCCAACTTCGAAATGCTTTACAAGGATTCAACTTCTAGAGAACAAGGCTTGTTTAACCTCCCAACCTTCAGGCATCATTACATGCCTTTCCAAGGGATTGGAAGACATGCTAGCCTCCCCCAAGCCCATGGGAGAGAGAGCTAGCTTCCACCACTTTGAGCACAAGATCTTTAGGGAGACAAACATCACAATACACTCCCAAACAAGAACAAACCATGCATGAAGGAAAAACACAACATTGAGCAATAAAAGAAAGGAGGAGAAACCATATTCATCCTCTAAATTTGGGGAAGAGTAGATGAGATACCCGAAAGTGACATAAGGTGTGATCTACAAAAGAATGCACACATCAAACTTCCTTCTCCACCTTATTTCTCCGAATTCAACAAGATCCTCCTTATTACTCCAGCCATTCACCAAAATCCTTCTTGGGAGGATTTTCAAACCCCTTGGGTTTCCTCTCCAAGAATGGGAAAGGGGTTCAACCAAATGAACCCCTTACCCACCTCAAACCATATGAGGGGAGTAAAGAAACCGACATGGCTTGCCCATCAAGCCATGGGGTTTGAGAGGGAAAATCCCTCTCTCTTCCCCCAAATAACTCAAACATCCATCAAACCATATGATGGATGGAGTAAAGCAATACACAAATATACTCAAGCAACAAACCACACAAGCAACTAAACAAATAAATCAACTATGAGCAAGTTAAGATTTAGTAAAGGAATATACCACATAAATGAGCTCAAGAGGTTACCTCTAATAGCTCTCCAAAACAAGATTTTGCAAATTTCTTCCTCAAGCAATCCTCAAGCTCCAAATATTTCTCAAGCACCAAGCCCAAGCTCCAAAAAGAAGAACCAACAAAAAAAAAAAAGAAGCTCCTCACTATTCCCATGGATGGGAATTTGAAGAGGAGAGAGCAAGCATCCTCACAAATGAGGGGGTGACATGTGTCACCCCTCTCCCTCATCAAGGTCAAAGATGCTAAAACAAAAGAGAGAAAGGGTAAAATTATCTTTTTGCCCTTTTTTCCCAAATTCCCTAAAATGTTAGCAAGACAAAATAAGAGCAACTTTTGATAAATACACAAATCCACATCCCTTACATGGATGTGACAAAACAAGGGTAGAAAGGGAGGGAAAACTCCCTCAAGCCTAGAAAATAAGCCTCCCTACCCATTAGGTAGGGTCCAAGGGCTCATTTTTGTGTTGGGGGAACTCCCAAGCTACAAAGGGGTCCCCAAAAATGCCCAAAATACCCTAATTTCGGGTTTTGCATTTTTGGCACAAGGGTAGAGGGTGTGGGGACCACCCAAGGGTCTCACATGTGACCCTAAACCCTTGTGCTTAAGTGACACATTAAACATAATCAACAAATTAAAAGAAAGGGGAGTTATTAACTCCCAAAACAAGTTTACATCATAACCAACTACCCTAACCAAAATTAATAAAACAAAACACAATACATTACATACATTGGGGTCACTCATAGTGCCCAAAATAATAATCACCTATACTAAGGCTTCACACAAAGAACATGGCTAGGACCCAGCCCGTGGGCTGCTTGTGCAAGATTGTGTAGCTAGTCTGAATCCCACGTTCTCCTATGACCTGTCACCTGCACACTCACTGCACACATTAACCGCATCTGTCCACTACAAGAGTAAACTAGCTGCTTACTAAGCGAATAGATTCAAACATGTAAATTAATGATATCACCATCATCAATGTGGAATGCACAATCTCACACAATTCGTCGTATGTTAGGTATTACAATACATATCATGTCATATCACCATGTCATCATGTATCCTCATCAGCAAAACAAATACGTTACAAAAACAAGGTATGTGACTAACTAATTATCCAACATGTATCAATTTGACCTAAATCACATAGAAAAGTGTTAGTGTCCACAATATCAATTAAAAGGTGTCAACCTACTAATCTAGTTAAATTAGCGCTACGCGCTCCAAATCACCATACGTGTTCTAGAAAACAAACCAACATATCCAAACTCCATAACTGTGGTTTAAGAATTCAGCAGATCATAGAGGCTAGCAAAAAGGTGGGCACTACAATAGCATTATGGGAAAAATTAAAGAATTTACAAACCCATGTGGAGCATAACTAACGAAGATGGAACAAGTAGCTCCACTGACATATAAATGGATCAACCTACTACTTGAAGCCGAAGTTTTTTTTGTATAGTTCACTTTAAGTCAGATAAGAATGTAATAGATAGCCTCAATACATACATACAAGATGATCCCCAACAACAAAACTAGAACATAAATGTTTTGGAGCTACAAATTTACATGAATGCAAAGCAAAGGCTCTTTTTTTGCGCTCTATACATTAGAAGAAGAAGCAATGCTCACCCAGAAAAAAAAAATGTTCAAAAGTTATCCATTTGCATTTTGTGACAACCATGTAGCTCTTCTAGATGTGAATGTAATTAGAGCATGTTTGAAAGTTGTTCACACAAAAATGTGTGACATGTTTAAATGCATAACCTCAATGACCTTGTTTTTGTGTGATAAAATGTTCGTCTTCACATGAGACAAGTCAAGGGGCAATGTTTCATGAGTTAAATGACTTGTATGATATTGATTTATGTGCCAACTAGATTGGTGGTAATGAGGAGCCTGTGCTTATCGCATAGTAGATTGCAATTTTTGGGAAAAGACAAATGAAGAAATAGTATCACGGGAAACAAAGGCATCAATTGGGGTTGTCAAGGATGCAGATAATGTTGTCGTATAGGAAGAATCGTTATCTTCCACTTCTAGGGGCCCAAAAACTTATATTAGCCATTAGAGACGATTTTATATTTTATATTGGTATATTTTGGTGCACTAATGATTATGTCACTATAGTCCACAACTCATTAACACCATGTGCATTGTAATTTAGAGTTTTTACTCTTTTCTTGTTCAAATTTTATGGAAAATATACTTATGCATTCTCTTCCTTCATTTGTCATGTCATTTTATAATGTTACACACCAACACACACACACACGCGCGCGCGCGCGCACACACACACACGCACACGCACACGCACACGCCCACGCGCACAAACACACACACAATAAAGTTTTCAAGTAATGTTTGCTGACTGTCAAGTCCCAAACACCGAGCCAAAGTTTTGTGGTCCCAAGAAATTGCTCAATACAAGTTTTTTAACTATGGTCTGACCATTGACTATGAACGCTTGAAGGGCAACACCTTAGCATATCCAATCTCTAATGGTATCGAAAACTTAAGCATTGTTGAAAACTTCAGCCCCGTCGAATATACAACTATATCAACAACTCGCAGCCACGAAATCCTCCTTAGTACTCTTCTGGAACTTCAATTTCACCTCGCAGTCGCAAAACCTCACAGCAAAGATACAACCATGCAGTAGTTTGCAGTAATCGACTAGTTGTTTGTGACCTTCACGGATTGCCCTTTAATGTAGTTTATATTTCCTTCGCAACATCTCATTACAAGTCCTCAAACTAGTGGCATTATGAAAACCTTTGCATCTTTTGCAACACATCCTACACTTATGCAACTTTCCCAACACCTAGTACTATAAGCTAAATCCCGCAATATTTTAGTGCTTTTGCCTATGGAATCCCTTGGGTTGCGAGTGGATGTTTCTCCACACACATGGTCCGTGCAATCACTCACAGCACCTGCACCGATCATTACATCCCACGAAGTTCATGTAGTCTTGTGCTAGCACTTTACAACCTTCACGACTTCTGTAATCTTGCACATTCTATTATGCGGTTCATTCACAACTCCTGCAATCCCATACAAGCCTTTGCAAATTCCATGCATGTCATCACACTTACGTCTTACTTCCTTGCATGCCATTTGTCATTGTGGAATGCGCAACATTGTTACACATCGTCATTAGTTTGTTAGCACCTTATTTCCAAGCGGCGCACTAGATGGCATGTCCAACACCAAGCCATGTCACAACATTACCTCCCCATGCCATGTGTTGGATTCAAACAGCCTCGCCTGTGAGAAGATTGAATGGTTATAATAGATTCTCCAGCAAGCATTGCAAATTGTATTTGTCATAGTCAGTTGTATATATGTATTGTAACATAACCTCTCAAAAATACAATATATTCTTCAAATTGAGTTAGTACTCACTCGAAGCACACTAGATTGTCATGTTCCATTTTTCTCCAACATACATGTGTTTGTTATTCATTCATAGTAGTTTAAACAATCAATAAGGATGCATTCCTCTCCTAACACTATCCATCTCTCTTAGTCTTAATCTTTGTGCACCTTTGTACTTCTTTACTCACCATTTATGAATAGAAGATGCATTTCCTACAAATTGTTCTTTGGTATATTGTTGTGTCTTTTGGTTCATTGCATTCAATAACTTGTACACACTCTTATAATCCTTCTTGTTTTCACAAGCATAGTATTGTCCCTCGCACATGGTCTTTGGCTCCGAGTTACAAATATTTAATATAATATCATAGCTTTCAACTCTTTCAATCCCTGTAACATGAAATAAAATAAGAAAAAGGACAAGAAGACAATTCAGGTAGAAGAACATTATAACAAGAGCAATATGGATGATGCCCAGAGACAAGCTAAGTTGGTCCCAAATGTTCAAAATATCGTTTAGGAAGCGTTTGAGGCATAGTGCAACGAACTCTTTGGTCATATCTACAAGTTGATGGTACAACTCAACCTAACAAGAACACCCTCCCCCCATTTTTCCCACACAAAATTTAAGCATCGAACCCCTTTCAACGTCTAAGTGAACCTCAATATCCCAATGTTCAAAGGAAATATTAATACCACAACATTGGATAAGTGGTTACACCAAGTTGAGGCATACTTCTCAATCAACTATACTGATGAAGATAAATTTGATTTCAGAACGTTGAAGATGTCCATTTCAATATCACGCTAATCCACGAAATTCTGCACAAAATGCAACATAGGTTTCTAGCACGTTCAAACTTGTAATGATTTTGTCAATGCTCTACAGGAGTATTAACTCCTCAGACGATATGAGGATGAATACATGAAAATCTCAAACTTGTGAGAACATAGGAGTCATCGGTTGAAGATAATAACATGTTATGTGATTATGCTTTGTGGTTGCATTTGCACCTCTCAGAACAACATAAGGTGTCTAAGTACATCAACAAACTTTCATCTTATCCACACACTAAGATGGATTTTTTGTGTTCCAACTCTTTGGGTGATGCATATCACAATAATGCAAAGATTGAAGCGAAGGCTAACATGAAGACGTTCTTCACATATCAATATGGCAACATGCAGAAGACTCATCTTACATACAATGCTCCATCTCAAACCCTCACGTACAACAAGAAAAACACTTCACGCAGAAGTGAGCAGACTGTTGTTCCAACTTAAACATAGGTAAGAAGATGCTTGACAAATATTGTCATCAATATTGTACACATAGCCTTGAGAATTCTAAATGCCAAGAACAACAATCATTACTGGCACAATCTATTAGTTCCACACCAACGAATGACACTAATTGAACTAGTTTTTGTTTGAGCACCAATGCCATTGTCATTAATGCTTATAAAGAACAAGATTGTATCTTCCACATGAAGTTGTGGGTCAAATGTAACTCTCCTTTCAAAATATGGGTAAAATTGGAGAGCTTATTTAGTGAATTAGATCACATGAAAGCCATGAAACTTGAAATTGACATCATCTCTCTTAGTACTGAGGATTTACCATCAATTATAGCCTATCTTAGTAAGTTCAAGCATTTGTTGACACAACTGAAGGGGAGTGGAAGAGATAAGAAATATGAAGAGTGTGCTTACCTAATTTTATCTAAGATAAAAGGTCCATTCCAAATATTTTCTTCTACCTATTCTCTAGCATGGATGCCTTAAGTGACACATTTCAAATGCCTACCTTAGAAACATTTTGTGAAAGACTTACCAGAGAAGAATCCAAACTACCTAACCTTGAGTCTTCCACCTTTCAAAAGGAATTAGTAGCATCTAATCCTAAGAGCAAGGGAAAACCAAAAGGTAAATCCAAGTTCACCCATTTTCCATCTCAAAATACTCCTAAACCCAAAGAAAATAACACTAAACCCAAATAGTCTTTGAAATCTAAGAATAAGTCTAGTTTTTCATGTTTTTTTTGTGGGGGTAATGGTCATGAAGAACATAGGTGTTACAAGTGAATGCAATCCTTAGAGGATATAATCAAGAAACACAAAACTTATATCTCTACAACACCTCCTTCCAATCAGCATGGAAAAACACTTAATGTTGTTGAGAGATCTCAGTCAACACCTGCAAATAGTTAGGTTATAGATTCTGGTGTTTCTCATCACATGACTTCTTCCAAGCAGACTTTTGTATCTCTAGTTCTGAGTTCTACTTCTAAAACTGAGGTTGGATATTCTTCATTTCTTTCTGTTAAGGGAAAATGTGACACATACCTTGATAGTGTCAATATCCAAAATGCATTGTATGTTCTTAACATCACTACAAATTTGTTTTATGTATATCAAATTTGTCATTCTAGTCAAGGCAAAATAGTGAATTTTACAACACAGAGGGCAAAAGTATGAACCTTATTCAAGCCTCATTCACTTGTTGCTCAAGGTATTTTTGATCACGGTTCTAAACTATATTACTTTGAGGGTTTTGATGGCACTTCCTCCATAAGGGCAGGCTTGGTTTCTCATGCAAATTCAAAGAGTAAGCTTTAACGTTAGAGATTTGAACATCTCAATTTATATATTTCAAGGAGTTGAGCACTCATAGTATAGTTGATAGTTTTCCTAGAGTTTCTTGTCTTAAGGGAATTTACCTTGGTTGTGCATTAGGGAAACAACACCAAGATTCATTCCCTAAGAATTTATCCAAGAAAGCTTCTTCAGCACTTGAGCTTATGCATAGTGACTTAATGGTTTTACCTACCCCCTCTTTCAATGGAGCTAAGTATGCACTTACATTTATTGATAATTTCTCGAGGTGTACTTGGGTTTACTTTCTCTAATAAAAAAGTGATGTTTTTTCACACTTCAAAGTCATTAAGGCTTAAGTTAATAAACAATATTCTAGTTGCATAAAGAACCTTCACACTGATAATGGAGGGGAGTACTTCAGAAAAGATTTTTATGATTTTTTGGCAACTTGTGACATTATGTTCCTCATAACAATAGAATGGCTTAGCAGAACGAAAGAATAGAACTTTGAAGGAAATGGTTAATTGCATGATGCATTCTAGAGATTTACCTCCTATACAATGGGCAGAAGTAGATCATTGTGCTAACTACATCCAGAATCACACACCACATAAAGTCCATGAGCATTTGACTGCAAAAGAAGCTTTGGTCCAAAACTAATCCCGATGTCTCATTTTTTTGAGCCTTTAGGATTCATGCTTGGGCCTTTGTGCCAAACGATAAAAGGAAAGCCTTAGATAAGAAAATAAAACCCTTGATCTTTGTAGGGTATTGTGAGGACATGAGAGCTTATCAACTTTTAGATCCTGATACTCATGAGGTCTTTTTCCGAACAAAAGTTCAGTTTGATGAGCACTTCTCTCCTCATGATTATTTATCTTATTCCATGCCTACTTCTTTATCTCTTCTTGAGGATCCCTTCTTTGAGGAGAATGATAAGGAGGTTATGGATGCAGACAAGGATCTTATTCCCACTAATGTTGTTATTATGCCTAAATGGGCTTGTACTACAGTTTTTTAGGCAACACCTTTCATACAGGATCTTTCACCCACTAGGCATCATCGTGCACATTCTACAGGTAATGAAATTTTGTGTCAAGCATTTTATGAGGATCCATAATTTTTTTCATGGGCTCATAGGATACAGGAGTGGGTTGATGTGATGACAGTTGAGTATTCTTCTTTGAAGAAGAATAATACTTGGGATTTGGTATTTCGTCCTAAAAGAAGAAAGATGGTGAAGTGTAAGTGGGTATACCAAACCAAATACACAGGCGATGGGTCCATTTACAAGTATAAGACTCGTCTTGTTGCAAAGAATTTTTCACAAGTTGAAGGTATTGATTGCTCTGAGACTTTTACACCCGTTGCCAAGATGGATTTTGTACGCCTTTTGTTATTATTGAATCACAGGGGTGGCCTGTATACCAGATGGACGTGAAGAGTGCCTTCTTGCATGGAGATTTATAAGAGGAAATATACATGGAGCAGTATGTTGGATTTATTCACAACTCTTATCTTGTTTGTAGACTTTGAAGGTCTCTCTATGGTCTCAAACAGGCCCCTCAAGCTTGGTATGAGAAGATGGATTATTATTTTCTTTATACTGGTTTTTATCGTTGTCACTCTAATCCTACAATATATCTCCAGCATCTTGGTGAGGATATTTTGATATTTGTCTTGTATGTTGATAATTTTCTACTTACTTGTAACTCTTCTTCCCACATTCAGAATATTCAAATGGCTCTTTCCACGTAGTTTGACATGACAAATCTCAGGATTTGCACACTTTTCTTTGTTTACAAATTTCTCAGATAGATTCAAGGATTCATTTGAGTCAACAAAAGTACACCCATGATCTTCTTCAACATTTCGATATGGCTTATTGCAAGCCAAGTCTAACTCCTTTCAAGTTTGGGGATACACTTACTTCCACATGTACCATTCCACTTTGTGATCCTACCTTGTATATGCAATTGGTTAGATGTCTCATGTACTTGACCCATACTTGCCCTGATATTTCATTTGTTGTAGGGCTTATATCTAGGTATGCACATTATCCTCATAGCAGTCACTAGCGGGCTGCTAAAAAGATTTTGCGTTATTTGAAGGGCACTTCCCACTTTGTACTAAGCTACGCCAAGACTTCTACTCATTTGGTTGGATATACGGATTCAGATTGGGCAGGTTCTATTGATGAGAGGTGTTCCACTTCTAGCTACCTTTTTTGTCTTGGTTCTTCTCCAGTTGCTTAGGCGTGCAAAAAGAAACGCGGTACTGCACTTTCATCTTCAGAGCCAAAGTATAGGGAAACAGTTACAACAACTCAGCAAATTCTTTGGCTCAAACAGTTATTGACAGAGTTTGGATTCCCATAGGATTCACTGACTGTATTTTAGTGTGACAACCAAAGTACAATTCACATTTCTCGCAACCCTGTTGAGTACCAACGGACCAAGCATAGTGTTATTCGCATACACTTCATTCGTTAGTACATTCGGGATGTATTTCTTTGTTTGGCGTACATTTTGACTCAGAAGCAGGTTGCAAACGTCTTTCCAAGCCTTTTGCATCACCTCGCTACGTTGAGTTGTGTGGCATGTTTGGGGTTTCAGAAGTTGTTCTTCAAAGTGTTCGTGAGAACATCTTCCTTCTTCTTTCTCTTTCTTTCAGTAGGATTATTTCTTAATTTTCATTCAAGATTTCTTCATGGATATATTGGTGGGTGTGCTAGAGTAGGTTGTTTACCTTATCTCATGTTTAACTTGGTATTTTATTTACCTTCTCTCTTATTTATCCTCACCCACTTATGTGTGGATATTTATTTTATCTTATTTAGATATTATGAAGATATTATCTAATTGTTAGGTATAATTTTTTATTTAATTTATGGTCTTGACTAGTTCTTTGTTGTTTAGTTCTTTTCTAGATCTATTTGCTTGACTAGTTCTTTGTAGTCTAGTTTTTTTCTTAGTTTATGGCTTGATCTGTGGCATTGACTAATTCTTAGATTGATCTTCCTTGCCGATATAAGCAAGGCCCATTCTCATTGTACTACAAAGAGTTCCATAATAATATATGATATTGTTGTTCATTTGTATTCAAAGATTTTTTTCTAAATTCATTATGTTGAATTACTTTATTCTTATTGAGTGTAATGTTTAATTAGCATACGAGTTCTTTGTGGTTTAGAACGATTTGTTTATCATTCATTTTATTATCATAAAGGATCTGTGCAAGACCGTTTCACGTTTATCTTCCATCATCATCACCATTATGGTGAGCAGCATGCCAAATGGCAAAGCAAACACTAGTATATGTCAAAGTATCATCGCAACACTCCATGTATAAGGTTCCAATAACCTCACTTGCACAAAGATGGAATGATTGTAACCAACTCTTCAACAATTGTCGATAGTTGTCCCTATCATTTTTAGTTGCATATATGTATTGTAAAATACACTCTCAAAAAGTAGAAATTATTCTCGAGATTAAACTAGCACTCACTCAAATCACGCCAAATTGTCTTTTTTTATTTTTCTCCAACATATATCTCTATGTTATTCATTCGTAGTGGTTTAGACAATTTGTAAGGACGTATTCCCCTTCTAATACAAGATTCTTCTATCTTAGTGTTATTGTTTGTACACCTTTGTACTTATTCATCATTCCATAAATAGAAGTCACATTTAATGCAAATAATCTTCTGCTACATCATTGTTTATTTTGATTCATTGCATTCAATAAACCACATGCACTCGTATAATCCTTGTTTCTCCTTGCATATGGTCCTAGTGTAATGCTCACATCTTAGTACAGTAAAAACATAAGTTAAAACCATGGGAAGAAGTTAGTTTAAACACTTAGGGATCACTTACTGCAACACAACAATGTCTTATGTGCTTAGACACTCATGAACTCACTTAGGCAGTGATTTAAATTTTACTTAAGATAAGAGAGAAGAGGAGGACATTACATCAAATATAACGACGACACAGACTGTCAAGCCTACCCACCCATAAGGCTTACAAAGTAGAGAGCATATTGCATATGCTATCCATATTCTGTCCATACAATAATCGTGGCTAACATTTGGTTCCTCTAAGATAAAACATAAAAACAACATACCCTTTTCCCTCCACTTAAACCACTCATTTTCACTCCAATAAGACTAGCCACGAAATTAATTGATTCCGCCAAACAAACAACACACAAATTCTTATTTCTCCCTACACAGTGGAAGAAGTGTGTTTTCAACAGTGCACTAAGAGAAGGCCACCAATCCATCAACCTCTAGGTATGTTAGTTTTACGACAATTCTTTCAATCTGAACTTTTTAGCTTATAGAAAAGATTCACAGCAAAATAGGTTTTATGTTTTAATTGTGTATTTCTTATAGATTTATTAAGGAATGATTTTACTTTTATTTTAATAGATTTATATGACACTTAATACTATTGATTATTTAATTAGCATTTAATATAATAGTTTGTGTAATTAAGTTATTTAATAATTTATTTAGTAGGCATATGAAACTTCGTAGTTTATGGTTTTCAAATTTAATCATGAATTGTGTTTTCCCGAATTTTATCAGCTAACAAGTTTGTTTAGAATATAATCGTCACACAAACACGAACCATGAACCTTGTGACTTAGTCCCAAGTACTATTAACAGAACAAAAAAAAGTAGTTTATCTTCACAATACCATGCAAGCTTTTAAAACATTTGTTACAAGCAATAGAAGTTCTTGGGAGGCATTAAATTGACCCCTCTCAATTCAGGCTCAACATTCCAAAAAATAATGTCGAGTAACTATTACGGATTACTTCAGCAGAATGCAATCGAGACAAAAAAAAGTGAGCCATCATAACCGAAAGCCTAAGAACCAACTATAACCTCAATAATAGGAACTGAAAGAGATGGACAAAGTTATCATAACTATGAAAAGTCCCAACAAGGATGATCCAAACAGTAACAGGTCGAGCTAACTAAGATAAATAGACCATAAGTTTTCAGATATCCCCATATTCTCTTAATACTGAAAAAAGGTTGACGGAGCATTCACCAACATAGATTTTTCCAAACAGTATCTGCAAAAACATTCACACTCTCATTTGAAAAATGCTCACCCCCATCTACCATCCACCTCGATTATAGTTTATCCCCATCCACTAGAGCAAATATCATTTGAAGTTGCATGAGATGTAGATAATTGATCTGGTGCTTTTCTTGTCGACTCCCCTTGTACATCATGACAAGTAACTGTTGGCCAATCAGAGAGGAGTCAATCTTAACCAGATTGAGTCAGCCACCCAACTTAAACCTCTAATAGATTGTGAGCAACTTCACAACCGTACAATAAAAAGGACAATGTTCTCAATGGCATGAATAACTATTAGTTGAGCGTTTCTACTCGATCTCGGATAACTCAAGGAAAATGCCACTGTTATTAAACATTGGCCGTGACTTGAGGAACCAGTCTCAGCAATCACAAAAATAAAAATCTAAACATTGGTGTACATCCCCCCCCCTCCCTCATTATGTAGCAATGGTCTCTGCATAATTCGTTGAATTTGGTATCAACACCACCATGCCATAGCAATAACAAGATTTCCACAATGATCATCAGATAATGCTTATCAAAAACTAGATCTTTACTGTCTAGATCTTGTTACATTTGGATGAACCATTTGTCATTCACCTTAATCACGGACCCGTGATTTCCATTTTGCTATTCCTTTGAAGTTCAAAAGGACCAAGAGGAACTTCAACAGTTATCTCTTCTCACATATTCTGAATTGTCTTGGTCCAACATCCAATACAACCCTTGCAAAGTAAAAAATACACAAAGAATTGGTACAGGTTTCATTATCACTAATATGAACATTGGGAACAAGTATCAAATCATCAACTAAAACTATGACACCCTAAAAGGTGATGGTGACCTAACGAGAGGTCCAAAGATCCACAATTCCAAGCAAAATGATGAGCTTTTCCATATAGTACAATGTTGTTATACTCTACCAAATTTGCCGAATGATAGGGTAAGCACACATGGTATGCCAGGAAGTCAGATGATCACAACTTTTATGCTTCTCCAAACCACAAAGTGAGACAAATGGAATGGCCATAGCAACCCTTTTTTATCATGATTGTTGAGGGTTAGGAATTCGCCATGACAAGGCTAAGCCAAACAATGACAGATCTTAACTTTAGGCCATCGGTTAACGAAACCAAATGATGATAAGACTATCGAGATCACATTTTTAATAGGAATTTTCGATTTCATAACAAAAGAGAAGTTTAATGGGCTTGGACTGAATATAATCCATTACCGCTGCAACCCCAACCAAAAGAGTCGTGTTTTGAAGAGGGAAAAGATGCTCTTTTGCTGCAGGATAGATGTTGAAGAAGGTCATTTAGGACCATTAGGCTGACATATAATATTGACCTTACTCCTCACTGTCAAAGTATTAACAAAAAACTTGTGCAATGTCATAGTTTGTATCATTTTGTATACCGGACAAAGTACAGAAGAAGACATGTAACACTCTTAGAGCATGGTCCCATGGAAGGGGGGCTCCATAAATATCTCAGCGGGTGTTACTGAGAAAATTTAGGAGTATTTTAGCAGTTTTAAGGTCCCATGATATCCACTGAGATATTATAGTATCCCTATAGGCAAATAAAATCATCTCTCTTAAATCACCAAAAAATAATGGCGAGAATGCATGGTAGATTCTATCAACGCTAAACTGTAGGGGGAAACTCCTAACCCCCCGCTCTCTAACCACATCTTAAGTTTAGGGGGCTAAAAAATTGGTGCTCCTATTTTTTCGGCTTAGATTCTATTATTTCTTGTGGTTGCCTTTAAAAATAAGCATGGGACCTTATGCTACAAGAAAATAGGAGCTCAAACCTCTCCATGGGACCATGCCCTTAACTAGTCTGACAATCCCACATATGCCAAATGGTCGACGGATTTGAATCTTCAAAGCTATGCCATATATTTTCATCAAATGACACAACAAACCAGTAGTCTTAAAATTTTGAGGTGAATATGTCAATAAAGTAGATGAAATACATACGGCTTGATCCGTGTCAACATTAGTACACACCCTCACAACATCATTTACACTAGATGGCCGAATAATACGAGCAACAATTCCAACGTTTACTATGACCACAAACATTAAGATTGCTCCAACAAAGAAACCTCCCGCCCAAGTATTGCTAATATTCAGAGTGACTACCAATATTATGGGAGAATACGGGTTTGTTAGCACCTGAAGGATATCAAATTTAACATACCATGTAATGAAACTCAACTACCAAAATCAAATCAAAGATTCTCATTTACATTTAATGGCTCCATTGCTAGGCAAGGACTACAATTGTTGACTAGAGTAAGTTCGATAAGAATAAAATATAGCAATCCATGCTACAAAAGAACACTACCATCTACACGGACAAAGCAATCTAATTGCCCCTACCGATTTATTAGAATTCCATTAACGCTGCTCTGATACCAAATGAAAGATTTCGATCAGTTTCCACAACAAAATTCACTGAATAATAATATATTTGTATATTATTTTCATAACAATATAATGGCTATGATATACCCAAAAAGGTAGCCAAACAACTTCCTAAATAATAGGAAGTGAGAATAACGAGTAATCTGGTATAGAAACACAGGTATAACAAATTACCTGAGATAACTAATCTAGGTAATATTAGTTTTACAAAATCACCATAGTAAATACTAAATTCCTAACATACTAAACATGCTTCATTTTTATACAAGACTTAAAACATGGTCTTCCCATTCTAAGTCCAAGGTTCAATTTACAAAACATGTTGAGTTTCATCTTAATTACAAGAAGTTTACGAAATGACAACCAAAATTGATGCCCAACAGGCCTAAACACTAGTGGAGGTCACCTAGATTTGACCCCTTCCATGCGGTCACACAAGATAGGAAGGGTGTCATCTCTCGTTATTCAAGCTAGTATTGGATTAAGGCTTCATCGCACGGAGTTCAAGTCTCGTCTTACATATATTAAATGTTATGCAACAAAGGGGGTCAATAAATAAATGTTTCTCATGTGATACATAATCTCAACATCCTATGGCAGTTCAGTAACGATGAGTAACATGGTGATACAATTTGGAAATGTTCCCTTTCTAAGCTACATAATTACTTTCATTAAACTGCATCATGCTTTCCTTGTTATTAGAATCACAATATAGCAAGGATTACCAAGTTTTACAATTTTTTCATACGCATTGAGTTTGAGTAAGCTTAACAAGAAGTTAAAGAAGGGGAAATTTTGACCAAGGACTTTGTCAAGTTAGAATTTATAGGAGGGTCACCTATGTGTGGTCCACTTCACGAGAGATTACACATATTTTGAGACATGATCAACACAGTCGTTACATAAACTAAGTAAAATACAAGCTCATTAGAAGTCGGGTTTCAGCTTAATATCTTTTATGCAGGTATCAAATTATCCTTTAGACAAGTCATGAGTGATTTACTTCACGTAATGTATAGCACTGGTGTGTGGTATACATTCAACTACAATTGCACAAGCAACACATTTTTGTTGTTTATATAGTTTTTTAAGTTGTAATCTCAACAAATAATTCAGAATATGTGAAAATAGAGTTCAAGCACACATTCAATCATATGATCCAAATTAAGATTTTCTACATAGTTGTTTCACATAGCCAACTTATTTCGATCAAGATTAAATTTCCAAAATGGTCATTATTGTTAACATGTGTGTTAACAATTAACCAACTTTTTCTTAAAGCAAGAGCATTTAATTGTAATTTTACTACATTTTTAAATCGAGCTTTATAATTTCTCTTCCAAAATAAATTTATTGTCCCTTCTAGAAATAAACCAAGTATCTGTGAAACTCGTTGATTTCTAGTTATAGGCAATTTTTTCAAAAAGTTATCATTCATGCTCAAATATCTTGTATTGGCCCAAATAATTTATGAAGCACACTTGCTAAAATTAAGTTGATTTGTTCATGTAGACATTTTGTCAAATAATTAGCATGCAATCTGCCTCTTACACATTTCGTCAAATACTTGGCAAACATCCAAACAAGCACACTAGAACACTTGGCATTTGTAAACTACATATCAATAAAACCCACCAATGTTAAACTAAAATATTTGTGTATTTTTTATAAAATTCTAGAAAAACTCAACTACCAACAACTAATAGACTCATAAATGTATGACAACGGATAAAACCTTGCATTTCACTTGTCAATTCTCTAACTCAACTAGGGTGAGACACATACACTCTTGGAATTGATTTTGTTGTGTTCTATCCTTCAAAACTACTCTAAGCTGTTTAGAAATGTATTCAAGGGGCCTAGAGATTGATGTGAACTTCTCATAACTATATAAGTTACCCAAACTACTTTTGGAAATTGCCCAAAATTGTATAAACTACCCAAATATCTGATAAAAATGGGTTGATAAGGGAATGCCAAATAGTAATTAACCAATACATACATTGTTATTCCCTTTCATATATGGCGCCAAGGGTAATGGGTTGATAAGGGAATGCCCAGCAACAGTTATCTAATACAGACCTCATTATTCCCTTCCTAAATTTGTACATACCCCTTCCAAGGGTAACGCAAAGGCCCTAGGTATGTTGTAAATTCATTAATTTTTCATCAAATAACTTGTAGTCTTTAGAAATCTACGATTTAAATCACTTGTAACCTCTAAATGAGATCACCCAAGAGGAATTGGGATTTTCGTCCCAAATACCTTAATACAAATGAGGGGTTTCATCCTCACAAGATGAAATATAAACAAATGCTCAACTTTTCCATAAGGAGAGAGGTATTAAACAATAGATAGGTAATCCCAAATGAATCCTTAAACCTCCTTTTATACTTTTACCACATTATGTTCCACATTGATTACTTCATGTCGGACTAATGCACATTAAGTCACTCAAAACAGAAAGTCTCCTTCTAACTTTAATATTAGTAACACAAGTTGCCTTTAATAATGCTTTTGGCAAACTTAGTCCTAATATACAATTATTTCTCTTTTTAAAACTCCCTCGTACCCTACGAGAAATAAAAATAGGCTTCGAGCCCTCCAATTAAATTAATTTGAGAAATGAGACATTATAGTCTTCAAGCCCTTCCCAAAATTGTTTGCCACCAAACAATCGCAAAATTGGATGTTCAAGTATCTTTACACCCTCCCAGGTAGCATCCTCTATTGGTAGATCCTTCTAAAAAACTAGATATTATGTGACAGTTTTTTTCCTCAACTTCTCTCTAGTTTCCACAATGGCTTCAGGAACCAATATGAGTTTGCCTCCATCATCCAAAGGAGGCAACTCAATCGAATGAATGACATGTTGCTCCAATGCCTTTTTGAGGCATGATACACAAAAAAAATTGTGTATATTTTTGTGCACGGGCAACTCCAATTTATAAGCAACCTCCCCAATCCTTCTCAAAACCTCGCATGGACCATAGAACCATGGTTTAAGTTTCTCTACACCACTTTGTTTGATGGAAGACTATTTGTAGAGCTACAATCTAAAGAAAAACTATGTCCCCCACCTCAAAATCCCTCTCTATACGATGTTTATCTGCATAGAACTTTTATCGGTTCTATGCTCGCTAGAGGTTTTCTTTCAGTACACTTAGTTTATCTTGGCTTCGAGAAACCAAGCCCCTTGCACTTGGCCCTTGAAGATAATGAGGTCTTCAACCACTTTATAACTATCATCCTATATTTGCCTTCAAGAACCTCATTAATGAAACCATTATTACCATACTCAGCTATTATCAACAGTTTCCAATCAACAGCTATCTCAGACATAGAACATTAATATGCCTACATAGATAACGCATCAGTTATCCCATAGACTATATCAAAATCATAAGCTTGAAACTTATTCACCCAGTTTTGCTACCTGTCATTTAAGTCCTTTTGGTTGAGAAAGAACCTCAAGCTGTTGTGATCTAGCCTTACTACAAACCTGCCACAAATACTTCAGCCATTGTAGGAGCATTAAACTTAGTTGAAAGTGTAAGGAAATGAGCATATTTCATAAGCCTATCAACCACCACATAAATGCAATTTGTACCTTGTACTGGAGGAAGTCCGGTAATAAAATCCATAGATAAAATCTCTCATTTTTTATTCAAAATAGGCAAGGGCTGCAATAGGCCAACTGGAAAAACATGCTCCACTTTGTTTTGTTGGCAAACCTTAAATTCCCTGATGTATTGGCAGACTTCACTCTTGAACCCCCTCCAAAATAATCCATCTCTTACCTTCTTGTAGGTCTTTTAATCTTCAAATCAAAACCTAGGAAAATTTTGCCCTTGAAGAGAATGAGGTCTTCAACCACTTTATAACTATCATCCTATATTTACCTTCAAGAACCTCATTAATGAAACCATTATTACCATACTCAGCTCTTATCAACAGTTTCCAATCAACAGCTATCTCAGACATAGAACATTAATAAGGCTTCATAGATAACGCATCAGCTATCCCATAGACTATATCAAAATCATAAGCTTGAAACTTATTCACCCAGTTTTGCTACCTGTCATTTAAGTCCTTTTGGTTGAGAAAGAACCTCAAGTTGTTGTTATCTAGCCTTACTACAAACCTGCCACAAACCCAATGTTGTTGAAAATTGGCCAAGTCATGCATGATAGTCACATCTCCTTATCAGAAATAGAAAATTTGCAATCTAATTCTTTCAACTTCTGACTTTCAAAAGCAATGGGATGCTCCTTATGCATTAAAACAACCCCTACTCCTCTAAATGCATCACACTCTAAAACAAATGGGATAGAGAAATTTGAGATAACAAACACTGGGCAAGAACTCATTGACAGAATTGCAGCAGAATTAAACCGCACAATATTAATTTCTTCATTGATTCATAGACAACATGAAACACATTTATAGTTAAAAACGCTCCTATAAACAAGGAGTTTGCTCAACTATTCACCCCATACATTTGTCCCACAACCTCTCTACGTAAGTGGTTACAATCACTATACAAAAGTTATTATATTTCATATAAAACTATTAATGTGAAGCGCTAATATTATTCCTAACATTCCCTCACTTAATGCAAACATGGGAAGAAATCACATATAAAGAAATGGAAACATAATCATATGCCTCTGCATACTTTTAGGTCTGCATATTGTTGGCTTGGATCTTGTCATCTAGATCTTGATGCACATGACCAATAATCCCTTACCGAATGATCACACGTCCACCAGTACACCTACATAAGTGAACTCGACAATTCCCACTTTCACTTCCAATGAATGCTCTTTCATTGGTCGATCAATGAAGAAGTCTGACAATCAAAGATTCTCAGCGGTCAAACGATCACTACAGTTCAGTTGCCCTCCTATACAACTCTTCTCATATTCCAAAATGCACATTTTCCTCGTTTCAATCATAACAGGGGAAGGAAACCACACCGTTTTACTCTGCATACACCACACAACTGAAAAACAGATATCACCATACCAAAATGTGGCCCCATCGTTGGTGACTAACAAGAGGCACTGATCACCCTCCTTCCTCTGTTGCCAACCTCTAGTTTACATGCTGCTAACTCAACTAAATGTGAACAAGAAGCACATTTGTTTCCACATTGAATTTATTCTTTTCTTCTCTTGCAATGTGAAACATTTTATTTTTTGGACGTCAAGTAACACTCAAAATGCATCTGTAAGACAATTTTTTTAAAATATTTTTTGCAATGACACTTGTAACAATGACTCAAAATTAACAAGACGACACTTAACTTTGATTTAAGACTTTTGATTTTGAAAATAAGACAAACAACTAATTAACACATTGAAGACACTAAACTAACTAAAACATACCCACAACGTGATCCGTTAAATTGACCAAAAAAAATAGCTATAAACTCTAATTAGACTATCTAACTTTAGCATGGAGATATCCTTAAAAAAACTCATAATAATGAATCCACTCTACAAACAATACAAAAGAAATGAATAATACCAAACATCCATGTGGACCAGGTCTGATAAGTGAGGGAAGCTTTTGAAAGGGAACGCTCAGTCCGGAAAGGCTTTGAAACACGGATAGTGCAAACACCCAAAATGCCAATGCTAAGAAAATTGAGTGTAGTGCAAATGCTTTGAGAGCAGGCTTATTCGAGTCACCCAGGACTCCACCATGCATCCAATCATATACCCTCATACAGATTTGTATATATTTGACATTGGATATATGTTCTTAATTGCGCTCATCTTTCGCAGATCCATACTGGTTCATTGCTGATGGGGCTCACCAAGTGAGTATTCAACCAATTGTGGCTAGTCTTAGTTTTAGCAATTACCAAATCAGACAATTGCAAGATCTACCACATCCTTCAGCTGGGCACTAAGGGAATCACCATGCTCCTGTTGCGCTCTATTTATAGCTGATACAAGGATATAATTTGATTTGAGTGTAGAATATCTTCTAATGATCACTGCTCAACTGAAAATGCCACTACACGTGTTTTATGAGGAACACATGCAAGATTCAAAACTGTCCTTGAATTTGGTCAATGCGGACACACATGGGACTGTTGGAGCATGATACAAAACGTCAATGTATTTATGAATGACAAGAATGAATTAAGCAGAGGGAATGGCCGCGTTAGAAATGATAGAACTCTACGGCTAAAATGATACTAAGTAAAATATCTTCACAATAGAAAGCCACCATTCACAGGGCAATGGAGAAGTATAAATGCCCCTCACAAATTATTAGAACTCCATAAATCACTCTAATGCCAAATGACAGGGTTGTTGTGGCATTAAACCACACAATATTGATTTCTTCATTGATTCATTGACAAAATGATACACATTTATAGTTGAAGTCGCTCCTATAAACAAGGCGTTTTCTCAACTATTCACCGTGTAAATTTGTCCCATAACCTATCTACGTAAGTGGTTACAACCACTATACAAAAGTTATTATATTTCATATAAAACTATTAATGTGAAGCACTAATATTATTCCCAACACTCATTGCATCTTTAAGTTTTTCAAACACTAATTTAGACCATGTGAAAGCTTTTTACTTGGTCAATTCTATCAAGGGTACAAGTTGTTAAAACCCTTGCACAAATCTTCTGGAATAGTTGCAAAGTCCCAAAAAAACCCTCAACTATGTCAAAGTAGTAGGTGGTGTCCAATCCACTATTTCCTAAATCTTTTCTTGATCCACCTACGCTCCTTGGGCACTAATAATAATATGTCCCAAATATTATTTTTTTGTCAAAACAAATTAAAACTTGGACATTTTTGCAAAAAGTGTTTGTTGTTCAAGGATTCCCAACACTTCGTCCAAGTGTTCCAAGTGTTCCTCCCAAAATGCAAGTTGCAAAGTCCCAAAAAAGCCCTCAACTATGTCAAAGTAGTAGGTGGTGGCCAATCCACCATTTCCTAAATCTTTTCTTGATCCACATGCACTCCTTGGGCACTAATAATAATGTCCCAAATATAATTTTTTTGTCCAAACAAATTTACACTAAAGACATTTTTGCAAAAAGTGTTTGTTGTTTAAGGATTCACAACACTTTGTCCAAGTGTTCCAAGCAGGCCTGGTAATTGACAGGCTGTAGGCCGTTTTTTGAAATTTTAACCATATATTGCAGGCAAAAAAATTTAGAAACCGTAGACAATAACATGCTAAAATTTTTGAAAACTGTACTTTTTTTAAGGGGTTTGTTTAAAAACATAATACCTATCTATATATATATGAATAGATTATACATATATCTATAAAAAAAATTGGAAATTACAGCCACGTGAAAGAGCTAAACCGTCGACAAATTTTGCTTTGACAGGCACAGATAATTTGAAATTCCAAGCCTAGTTCCAAGAGTTCCTCCCAAGTTTTACTATATACCAAAATATCATCAAAGAAACAAACTTTCTTAATTGCTCCCTAAAAACATGATTCATGCAAGACTAAAAAGTAGCATAAACATTGGTTAAATCCATAGTTGCATGGAGACGCATCCCCCACCTATTGGGACGCGTATTGAGTACAGATACACATACCGGGTACGTCTCCTGTACGCGGGAAACTGTGTTAACGTCTCCTCTCGTCTCTCCACACACACACACACACGCACAAGGATTATTTGCATATTTCTATTACAATGTGCTCTTCCCACAATATATGAGATATCAAATACCAATAGAATTACTCATCTTTTGTCAACATTTGATTTCCTTACTTCAAAACGTATAGTTATTTTTAAATTTCAGTGCATTCTGAATCTAAATAAATTAATAATGTACAATAGTATTTTTCTAGCAATTTCATATATATTGCCGTCTCCCACTTTTCTAAAAAAAATCGTACCAGTACTCGTACCCGTACCCGTCCCCTGGTAACTATGGTTAAATCAAATAGCATAACCAAAAACTCAAAGTGACCAAAATGGCAACGAAGAGTTGTTTTGTCAACATCTTCATCTCGTACCTTGATTTCATGATATCCAAATCTCAAATCAATTTTTGTTAAGTATACCATACCATTAAACACAACATCCTTGCCCTCAAATTTAAATTTCAGCTCCGTGATTTGGTTATTTTGCGTGAATTCCCCAAGGGAATGTAACCATTGTACCCCAAATACCAAATTAGTTTGTGATGCCTACAACATAAAAATCATCACAAACTTTGTATTTACCAAGTCAAACATCCAACCCCTTGACCCTCTTGGTAGATTAAATAGTAAATCCATCAGCAACAGTCACATTAAATCCCTAAAAAACTTTTGCTGACATCGCTTTTTGTTTTACAATGAAGTTGTGGGTGGCCCCACTATCAATCAAAATTACGTCTTTGTGTCCCTTCAACATTCCACAGACTTTGCATGGGTGATACTTAAGTGCACTTGAAAGTGTAGCGAAGATACTATTAGAGGTTTTCTTTTCCTCTACAACTTCTACTTCTACATCTACCTCCGGTTTTTCTGGATCCTCCCTCGCATCTTCATGAACCTCTACTCCTTCCTCGTTATCTGAAACTACTTCAATATAGTGCACTTGTCCTTTTGGAAGACACTTGTGACCTAGTCCCAAGGATTTTTGCATGCGAAGCAAAGCTTACTTCTTCGTTATTCATTCCCCGACTCAATTTCCTTTTGTCTTAGGCACTTCCCTTTGTTGATTACCTTGTTAATATGGCTTCTTTTGCTGCCCAACAGAAGTGGGTTTTGGTGGCCAATTAATTATTTGGTCCTAACTACCCATAAGGAACTAAGCTGCCCTATGGTGTAGGTCTAAGCTGCCCTATAAGCTAGAATTTACCTCTAGGGGCTATAATTTCAAGGTCTAAGGCTTTTTTAATGGCTTCCTAGCGAGTAGTGTTGAAAGCTTTCACCAAATCCCTAACTGGCTCAACTAAACCCTCCACGAACAACATCCCAAGCCTTCTTTCAGTCACATCAGGTACCATGACCAAAAGCTTCTGAAAATATGCAACATAATCCTCAACTGAATGGGCTTTCTTGAGTTGAACTAATTCCCGAATGTGGATTTCAAAATCAATTATATCAAACCTATCTATCAGCCTGTCACTAAACTCTTTATAAGAGTGAATGTGATTGTGACCCTGTGTGATTAACTTGTGGTACCACCACTCATGTGCTACTCCTTCAAGATGGAGGGTGGCAAATTTGATAGCTCCATCATTGGCCTTGCAGAAAAATACAAATCGAGCTTTTGAATGCAAGCACAGCAATACACTTTTTGGAACCATCAAAGGTAGGAAGTGACAACTTTCCAAACACATATTAGAGGTTTCTCTGATTTGTTTGTTGCCTTGGTTCAGCCCTCGGCCCACATCTATTCTTTAAATTCATAAAATGTGTGAGAGAGATTGGCTTCCCTAATTTCACCTAGAAGGACCATGTACTTCTCATAACTGGCAGCAAATTCACCTATTATAGATAACTGAATTTTTGGCTTTAGAAATGTTTTTCTCCCAAGGAAGGAAATTAGCAATAGAGCCAATGGTTGTCCCTTGTGTATGTTCATTATTGTTTGCCCCTAGAGGTCTCTCTAATTTATTTGTTGCCTTGGTTCAGCCCTTGGCCAACTTTTGTTTTTCTTAAAATTCATAAAATTTGTGAGAGAGATAGCTTCCTCGACTAAACCTGGAATAACCATGTACTCCTCGTAACTGGCAGCAACTTCATATGCTATAGATACTTGAATATTTGGCTCTAGAATTGTTTCTTCTCTACTAAGGAAATTTGGTTGAAAAGGCCTACAATAGATTCAATGGTTGTCCTCTGTGAATGTTGATTATTATTTGCCCCTGAACATATGCCCTCCCCATCGGCTGCTCTTTGCATGTTTGTGTTTTTCATTTCTTGGACCAAGAGCAGCGGTGTGGAAAGAAGGGAATGAATGATATTATCAATGGATTCACCTACTCCCGATAGAGAATAGAATAGACAGGAGCCTGGGTTCACTTCCTCTTGTGCAGCTATGTAACCCTACCCTATTTATTCAATCTAGGGGGGGGGGGGGGGGGGGGGGCGCTATCCAAACTATGTAACCCTACCCTAGAGAATAGAATAGACAGGGGCCTGGGTTCACTTCCTCTTGTGCGGCTATGTAACCCTGCCCTATTTATTCGGGCGGGGGGGGGCGGGGGGGGGGGGGGGTTGGGCATAGTTTGGATAGCGGCCCTCCAGATAGCTTGTCCACCCCCCCATATATATAGAGGGGACCCATTCCCCCGACCCTCGATGGCGGGGGGGGACGCACCCCGCCTCTATAGTTGGTCGAGGGAATGGGTCCCCTCTATATATATGGGGGGGTGGACAAGCTATCTGGAGTAAGGGGGGGGCGGAGTTTGGACCCATTCCCCCGACCCTCGATAGCGGGGGGGGGGGGGGGGGGGGGGGCGGGGGCGCACCCCGCCTCTATAGTTGGTCGAGGGCCCCTATCCTATATATGGCAACCAGACACAGAAGCCCAAGCAAGAATTGAGTGTTCTGCATTCATTTCTGCCCCATCCAATCAATAGTTCAGTTGTTATGCTTGGTCCTCTCTATATGGAGTATCTCTGCCCTCATATCAGCTAACCGCTCTTGACCTTGCACAAGCCTATCTATACAGGCATCATCTTTGTTAATGATACCATGACCCATAGTTTCTTTTTCTTTTCTGGCAACTTCTAGAACTTTGCCCTATAATTTTCTCATGTTGATCTGTCTTTTTTCTTCTCTGGTAATATTTAAATTCCCTATCGCTTTCGAGCATGAAGTTGACTCTGAATTTTTTATTTATTTATTTTAGTACTACCCACAAGCTGGCAAGAACTTGCTCTGAATTCAATTGTAAAGTATCTATAAAAGTCACTAATTTCTAAAAATAGGCATTTTGTCAAACATTTATCGTGCATTTTCAAACATCTTGTATTAGCCCAAATAATTTTATGAAGCGCACTTACCAAAATTAAGTTGATTTGTTCATATAAATCTTTTGTCAAACAATTATCATGCAATCTGCCCCTTACACATTTTGGCAAATACTTTGCAAACATCCAAACAAACACACTAGAACACTTGGAATTTGTTAATTACATACCAATAAAACCCACTAATGCTAAACTTATTTTTTGAAATAAAATTATAAGAAAACTCAACAAACTACCAACTAATAAACTCGTAAATTTCTGATGGCAAATACAACCTTGTGTTTCGCTTGTCAATTCTCTATCTCGGTTGGGGTTAAACACATACACTGCTAAGATTCATTTTGTCATTTTCTATCCTCTGAAACTGCTCCAAACTGTCCACAAATGTATTCAAGGTGCCTAGAGATGCATGTAAAATTCCCAAAACTGCATAAGTTGCCCAAACTACTGTTGGAAATTGCCCAGAACTGTATAACTATAAACTGCCCAGAAATTTGTTAGGTATGGACTGATAGGGGAACAATTAGCCAATACAGACCTCATTATTCCCTTCCAGATGTGGCGCCAAGGATAAATTCCGCTAAATCAATACATGTTGCCCCTTCCAAGGGTGACGCCTAGGCTCTAGGTATGTTGTAATTTCATTAATTTTTCATCATATAACGTGTAGCTTCTAAAACTATGCACCTTAATGCAAATCAGGGGTTTTGCCCTCACAAAATGAAATATAAACAAATGCTCAAATTTTCCATAAGGAGAGAGGCATTGGACAATAGATAGGTAATCCCAAATGAATTCCCAAACCTTCTTTTATACTTTTTCCATATTATTTTCCAAGTTCATTGTTTCATGTGGGACTAATGCACTTTAATTAATAAAGTGACTTTCTTATTTTCTATTTTAGCATTAATTTCATTAATTTTTCATCATATAACGTGTAGCTTCTAAAACTATGCACCTTAATGCAAATCAGGGGTTTTGCCCTCACAAACTGAAATATAAACAAATGCTCAAATTTTCCATAAGGAGAGAGGCATTGGACAATAGATAGGTAATCCCAAATGAATTCCCAAACCTTCTTTTATACTTTTTCCATATTATTTTCCAAGTTCATTGTTTCATGTGGGACTAATGCACTTTAATTAATAAAGTGACTTTCTTATTTTCTATTTTAGCATTAGGTCATTTAAAATAGAAAGTTTCCTTCTAACTTTAATACTAGTAACATAAGTTGCCTCTAATATTGCTTTTGACCAACGTGGTCCTAATATACAATTATTTCCCTTGTTTAAACTCCCTCGCAGCCTACGTGAAATAAAAATAGGCTTCAGGTTCTTCGATTAAATTAATTCAAGAAAGGGGACACTACAATAAATTTATACAATTTTAAGAATAACTAATTGCAAATACAACCTTTGAGAAATGCTAAGCATTTATGGTTTTTCCACAACACCTGCAACAGCAACTCCAGCAACATGCAACATGCAACATGCAGGTGTGGCAGCACGAATGTTGACATGGATCTCACTTCCCTATCTAGCAATGATATCACACGGTTTCATTTAGTAATTTACCATTTTAATAGAGAGGCAGAGAGTACAATATTTCTACACACCAATTCTTTGTTCCTTTATATTTTTGAATTCTAGAGAGAGAAGATCAAAAGACAATTCATTTTCTTCACAATTTCAATTTTTTAACAAAGTTCAAAGGGATACTTTAGTTTTAGCAACACTGTCCATCACAACAGATAATCATACAGGGCAATATCCTAGGTGCAAGATGTTAGTTATTCACAATGATGTAAAAATAAAAGACAGGGGGCTATGAAGGGAGGTTCCACTTCATTGTTGAAGATTCAAAGGATGTTAGATTTAAACTTCATGTGCTGTGAGATCAGTTTTCAAATTGTTGAAATTTTTTGGCCCTTAGAATCTATCATTATGGGATATGTTAAGGCCTCCACTTCTTCTAGAAGTTTGGCTTAATGCCACCTTCTTTTGGTCCCTACAAGTTTATTGATTACAAAAACAGATAAACACTTGCAACTAGAATATAATGATATGATTAAGGATGTTAAATTGGAATGTTTGAATTAGTGAATCATAAAATTCACCAAAATCACTATATGTAAATGTATTTTTAGCAAGTACAGCAGTTAGTCCCAATCATTTTTTAGAATGCATAGCAAGAATTGAGAATAGATTGATGGCATGCAAGTAGAATATAATGAATTTAACAAAGACATGAAACTTATTGAGTTGTTACGAGAAAAACAAAGTATTGACTGCAAAGGAATCTAAAGAACGAGATTTGAGGTTGATGGAAAATTTGGCATACACACAACTTCACAAGGCCTGATCGGTAGTTTGCAAAGATTTTTTCAAATGGCTGGCAGAGATTTTGACAAAATATAATGCAATGCAAGTATAATTCAAAGATTTCAAAAAAGACATGAAACTTATAGAGTTGTTGAGAAAAAAACAAATAATCCGCTGCGAAGGAATCTACAGAATGAGGTTTGAGGTTGATGGAAAAATCGACAAAACAAGGATTGATTGGTAGTTTGAAAAGGTTTTCTCAAATGTCAGGCAGAGATTTTGACAAAATATGTGCACCTTCAACCAAAAATACTATGATTAGATTGGCTTGGGTGATTGATTCTTATATATCTATAAAGTGTTCAATACAAGGATGCGTAACATGACTTTTAAAATAGTAATTTACAGAAATAAAATTTATAAGGTGTATTACAAAAACAATTGAAGAATCTTATTCACAGATTACTTAAAGCACCTGTACGAATGAAGACACACCAAGCTGGGTAATTGAAAATCGGTGAACGTATTCCGTCAAGTGGAATCAAATGGACTCCTTGGATCAACTTCCACACATGAATTTTACAATTTTATAGTGTGATTCCAATTTTCTGTATTGACCAATTAATGACTCTGTGAAGCAAAATCAGCCTGGATTTTTTATCATTGCACTTTTCTGAAATGATTGATCCATGCTTGCTAAATTATTGTGTTGATAACAAGGAATAGTAAAGAGAAAATGAGATTTTCTCTAAATCATTGTCTTGATAACAAGGAATAGTAAAGAGAAAATGATATTTTCTCTAAATTATTGTCTTGATAACAAGGAATAGTAAAGATAAAATGAGAGTTTCTTTTCACAGACTAAAACAATATATTATAAACATCCCAGAATGCCTATGAAAACACATCTTAGGTTTCAATAAATGAATATCATGAACTAGCACATGAACTTGAATGGGCTGTTCGTGGGAACTTGAAAGCATAAGCCACCTTGCATATACAACACCAAAACTTAGTTTTACAATTGGAATAGTTTCTTGTTTTATAACCACACTAAAAGCAATATATTAGACTGTAGCTACAAGTATTTTTAGTTTCTTGTTTTATAACCACACCATAAGAAATATATTAGACTGTAGTGACAAGAAATTTTGGATATGTTAAACAGACAATAGAATATGGCCTCTAAATTGAGAAACTAAACATTTTAATATGGACGGTTTTACTCTGCCAAGAAAGTAAACAATTGCACTTGTCCATAGCAGAAAAGTACAGGGCATGAG
This sequence comes from Taxus chinensis, assembly GCA_019776745.2. NCBI lineage: Eukaryota > Viridiplantae > Streptophyta > Pinopsida > Cupressales > Taxaceae > Taxus > Taxus chinensis. The sequence continues at coordinate 150,474,446 of CM034154.1, forward strand.
TGGAATTAGCTTGTGAAACAATATGTTTATATAGTGTTCAAAAAATTTACTGTAATAACTGTGCAACAAAGTCATAAAATATCAAACATTTCATACATGATCAAAACATGTGATGTGCACCATTCTATTAGAAAACAGGTGTAGGGTAAGGAATTTAAGATTGCCTATTCATTCTACTCAAGACCAAAGTAAAACACAACTTCTCAGCGAACTTAGAAACAATTAGATCAGCCTGTAAAAAATTATGCCTAAATAGGATTTTCTTGGCAATTTGAAATTGCAGCACGTCCATGTGACACCACTTTTATGTAATTAAAAAAACACATGATGTGCACCATCTTGTTAAAAAAACGAGTGCAGAATAAGGAAATTGTGCCTTTACCTATTTGTTCTAATCAAGAAAAAACTAAAGATACATTTTCGACAAGCTTGAAATTGATAATTGTGTTTTTGAAAAAAAAAACCTGATGTGCACCATCATGTTAAAAAAATGAGAGCGGTATAAGGAAATTGTGCTTTTACCTGTTTGTTCTAATCAAGATAAAAATATAGATACAGTTTCAACAAGCTTCAAATTAGACAAATTGTGTTATTCGCTGATGTAATCTTTGTGTTTCAACATAACGATGCACAAGGCACACTAGACATCAAAAGGATTGTTACAAAATAATTTGCATGTAGTGATGCTTATATTAGGTTTAATTAAAAGAATGTCATTATAAGACTTCAAATATTATAATAAAAGACTGAACTATGAAAATCAGAGCATGAAATTGAATGGGGCAGACCATTTGCTTGTGCACAAAAAACTACTGGAATGGGGCACAGAAGATTATATACAAGGTGTAATTAGGAATTAAGTAAAGCAGGGGAGTGCCGCACAGGGTACTGAATCATGCTTTAAGCGGGGAACTGTCTTCACATCACCAATGAACATTTCTGGAATAATGACAATTGAATGGGGTTCTAATCGTTCAATATAAGGGGGGCGCACAAACAGGAAAATGAATAGAATATTTAGCAATTTCACTACCTGGTACCATCTCTAGACATCAAAATTTATCACCCGTGTCAGAATATCAAGCAGGGAACTGTCTTCACATCACCAATGAACATTTCTGGAATAATGTCAATTGAGTGAGGTTCTAATCGTTCAATATAAGGGGGGCGCACAAACAGGAAAATGAATAGAATATTTAGCAATTTAACTACCTGGTACCATCTCTAGACATCAGAATATCAAGTAGTAGCATAGAAGATTACATGGGAAATCAACGGATACAAATTTTGACAAGGCAAAGCTGATCCTATGCTGCTATGATTCCTCGGTAGATTGCCAAGTTCTAATCAACATCACAGTAAAGAGGATGGTTTCCATGCGTATCAGGAGGGGTTTATGGCCGTGGTGTTTTCATGGTCCATGAAATTCTTTTCCCAAGGGTAGCGTAGGGATTTCCCTCAATTAGGGTGTTCCTTTTTCACTTAGTATATGGTGGGGTTTCTGCAAGAATCGAACATGGTTCCCTGGTCTAGTAAATCTCTTTCACCCAAGTCTATGGAGACCCTCATTCAACAAGCCCTGCCACTAAGAGATTTCCAAAATTATCTAGCAAGAATGCACCATTCCACATAAGTTACGATTGGGATTTTCCGAGTCCAGGTAAAGCAACCCCCCCATCTATAGAGCAGGGTTTCCTTGGGTCAAAGCAAGGCCTCCAAATGTATTGATGGTGGCGTTTCCTTGGGCCAAAGCAAGACCTCCAAATCTATTGATGGCGTCTACCTAGTAAACGCAAGATCTTTTGTTAAGCGCGGTCATTGGTTTCCTAAGGTGTTGGACAACGTATGCAAAAGTATTGAATTGTGTTGTCACGTAAGTCCCTATACAATGTATTGAGTGAGTACTTGAAAAAAGACACACAGAGCATCCAAAGCCCAATGAAAGGTAAAAAGTGACTTCCCAAGAAGTCACCTAGCCAGTGCGTGCAAGATCTTTTGTTGAGCGTAGTTCCAAAAGTAACGGGTTTCCAAATAAGGCTTGTTACATTGTATTGAGAAGGTACAACGTCTGATTCTTGATTAAAAAAGGGACCTCCCAAGAGGTCACCAATCCTAATACTATTCCGACCCAAGCACGCTTAATTGCGGAGTTCTTATGGGATCCACGACACAAACGTTGGAATGATCTCACCCAATATGTGTCCACGTCAAATACTTGAATATCAAGGTTTAGTGCAATTTCTACATTTGAATACTTAGAACCACACGAATGGCAGGAGGACCATCTCGTAATTCCATCAAATTGGAACGATGATCACACACCCTTCATGCTCTAAGAGGGTTTTCGGGCATTGTGGAAATAAGGATTCCTCCTCTAGATCCCAAACAGGCCAAGGAAGAGGAGTGGAATTCCACGGGGGCTTCGAGAAGAGTTACCCAAGTATAAGGAAGTAACTCTCTCCACAATTGCACCAAGTTTCGAGAATGAGGTTCATGACAGCGAGATCATCACCACTACGACACATGAAGTTCCAAGCTCAAGGTTTGCGTGGTGTGGAGAAGGGTAGCACCGAAAAATGGAGAATAAGGTCCTCTCATGACATCCATGTCCAAGGCCAAAGCGTCTAAATGTTAAATGGATCACAAGTGGATGTTGGTGGCTACGTATGGGGCTGCCCATCAATGCAAGTGACGGATAACAAGTCACCAATCAGTGTCGACGATAAAGAATGAGGTCCCCTCACAACACCCATATCCAATGCCAAAGCATTTGAATGATAAATGGGGTCACCTGTGGTTGTTGGTGCCTAAGAAGGGAGTCGCCTATCGGTGCAAGTAACTACTAACAGGTACCAACCAGTGTCGACGACAAAGAGTAAGGTCCTCATACCTATCGTGCATTGTGTTGTCCTGAAATTTTGACCTGCAAAATTTCAAAAAAAAATAAAATAAAATGTTCCCGTATATTTTAAAGGTCTTCGTTTCTCGTCCTTACGATGAGATGATCATCATCATCAATATTATTTTTCCCACTTTGTTCCCGTCTACTTGCACCCTCGCTCTTCCCCTACATATTTTGTGTTCCCTCAAATCAATATTAATTAATTGATGTTGTTAATTTAATTTAATTAAAGTCATTGATTTAGTTAATATTATTAATTAAAGTTAATGTTTTTAAATTTAATTACTTAAAAACATTCATTAATAATGTTAATTTCAATTAATATTATTGATTAAGCATGATTAAATTTAGAACGAATAAGTGAAGTGGGAGTTCACTCCAACTTCACCATCCATCGCTTATATGATGGTTGAAGACTAAAACTTCCCCGCATGAAGCCCGTGCGAGGAAAACTCTCTCGACTCTCCACGAGAAGTTTGTCAAAAGCCAAATTGGCAATCCGAAAACTTCTTCCCGCTTCCAGCTTCCCACTTATTAATTTCCCCACTCTTTGTTATTAGCAAAAGCGGTTAAAAAGAGCACGAAACCAATTGATATTCTTTTTCCGATCTATTCTTCTCACGCGTGTAGAAGAAGCACACACCTACCGCACATTGGACGAAATGATTTGAAAGGGGAAATTGAAGATATTATACCTACTAAGTACTATCATAATGTAAATGTGATCATTGCATTGATATAATCAATGTTTTTGCATGGAAGAAAGAACTTGGAAGCTTATATACCAAAGTGCTTGTGGTGATAAGCATAGAACCATGAATAACAAATCACTCCAAATTGACTGCAGTCAACCAAGCGGCGCATAACCTGAACGAGTGGGAAAGGATCTTGAAAACTCAGCCAATTGTGAAATTTTGTTGTGAAGCCCACGTAGGAGTGTAAAAGAGCCTATATGGAAGGAGATTGAGGATTTTGAAATCTCGACCACGCAAAGAGACCATGCAAATAAAATGCAAGCAAGAATTTGACCGCCAATGAGTAGCTCAAGGAGTTCTCTAAAGTTAGTTGTGCTTAGCATTGACACGAGTATAACACAAGATGATTGCATGTGGTAATGCTTGAGCTTGCCCAGTATTGGCTGAAAGAAATGACAGTGAGACTTGGGCAGCAATACGAAGCGCAATGGGATATAAACAACAAACTTGTGAGGCAAACGGAATAGCAGTAACAGTCAACTCCAGACAAACTTGCCCATCATTTTAAGTTAAAGCGGTCATTCAAGGCTTAGGCAAAAAAAATAGTCCGCAGGACAAGGAGGCAAATGATAAAACACCTTGAGCCAAGTAAAGGCTCGCATTGCAAGAATTTAGAAACCCACTTGGAAAGAAGTTTAAATGTTGCGGTCTGATGATAATGCAACAGTGAGATCACAACATATAGAGAAGGTTTGAAGGAGCAAATGAGTTGGAGACCAATCTGCACAAGACAGGGATGCAAACCTGCGTAGGAGAAGAGATTAAAGGTAGTTGTTAATGAGTCAACACCAAGCAACTAGAAACAAGCATGCAGTCCACGTTGAAGAGCTAACTCAATAAAACTATAAAACAGATGTATGACAATTTAGCAAATGCGTGGAGCTTGGACACAAGTCAAAGCAACATAGAAATTAAGTTACCAGTGGTGCTTATTTCCGCTCGGAATTACTTTTCTGATTGCGTTTAACCCTCTAATTTTTTAACGGATACAAGTGTTTTGTCTGGTAGAGGTCCTTTGAACACGGTACCAAATGCTTCACTCCCCAATTTATGCTTGAAATTGTCAAAGGCGATTCTCAAGACAAACCTCTCAAGACCATGCAAATGAGGCCGTAAAACATTAAGGTTCCCGTGGGAGACGGCGATGTGAGCAAATGTGTGGGATTATAACTAGCAGTTGTTTCTAAAGATACAAATGTACGCCGTAATACAACTTTAACCGCGGAACAATCACATTTTAGAAGGCCTGAGGCTGAAAGGCATTACAAACGTGAGGGTCCAAATGAAGCGACAGCGGAGGACCAAAATTAGTGACAAATCAGAGCCATTGGGCATGTATTCATAGACTAGTAACCTTCTCAACTTCTCTGCATAAAACCCCTGAAGCCTGACCAAATTCACATGTTGTAACTTTTAAGTTACCAATGGTGCTTATTTCCGCTCGGAATCACTTTTCTGATTGCGTTTAACCCTCTAATTTTTTAACAGATACAAGTGTTTTGTCTGGTAGAGGTCCTTTGAACATGGTACCAAATGCTCCACTCCCCAATTTATGCTTGAAATTGTCCATGGTGATTCTCAGCTCTTTGTAAGCAAACGTTATGAGCAAGGTTGGAATCTTATCACTGTCTGTGCTTCTCCTGAGCAAGATGTCGATGCATGCACCTAAAAAATACTACATAATAACTAAAACAACAAGGAAAGCAACAATGACAGGAAGTAAAATATTGAGAGCAGGAGCTCTCCTTGTTGTCGTGGATGATGTATGTGGCAAGGATTGGCCCACATATGAATCGCAGGTGTTCAGTAAATACCCAAACCACAATTGATGAAGAGAAGAATAGCGGATAACGAAGGCCATATAGGATGGCATGCATCCCAACATCCTGGTCGCGTTACCTGTTTTGGATACAAAACAGCTTGTTCAACTAACAATTATTTGTTGGTCATCTGCAGGAAAACGTCTTTGTCCCTTAAAAAAATTAGTTCCCTATAATTATGGTTCAAGACAGCCTTAAGAAAATGGTTAAGCTTTTTGATAATTATAATTCGGTTTGAAACCATTCTTCATGTCTCACAACAGGCCCAGGAGCCCTAGAATCATGGCTGCTTTAGCCAATGGCTTTCAGGGCTAAAATCTATTGTAGAAGAGTTCTGGAAATAATCAGGGCTTCAGGGCTAAAGTTTATTGTGCCAGGGTTCAGGGAAGAGAGAGAACAACCTTAAATTAAGGATTCCCTGGTGTCCTAATTATACCATCCTCCCATTTCCCATATCTACAACAGAACTCCAGAATTCACTTCTACTCCAAACAGATCACCCAATTCTTTTCTGAAACAGAATTCAATCCTAGCTAGCAACATACTTTAGCCAGTGGCTTTCAAGGCAAACATCTACTGTAGAAGAGTTCTGGAAATAAAGAGGGCTTCAGGGCTAAAGTGTATTGTGCCAGGGTTCAGGGAAGGGAAACAACCACCTCAATTTAATACCATCCACCCATTTCCCATATCTGCAACTCAACCTCCTCCATCATTCACTTCTACTCCAAACTGATCACCCTAATCACCCAATTTTTTTTTGAAACAAAATTCAATCCCAAGTAGCAATATGGGAGAAAACCAGATCAATCTATCATATACAACAACCTCCTCATAACAGAAAACATGGCTGTCCTCATACCCAAAAGAAAAGAAAAAAAAATCTATTATGTTACACCAATCTAATAACTTGATTCCAAGACAATGCACATCTAAAATTAAGACTGATTTATCCTCATGATGGAAGATCAATGACTATGGTGGTGGCATCAGGAATATCATCATCCCTAGAGCTGAGGATCTGTAAATGTTGTGACTCATCTTTGGGCAGAGCACTGGCTCTGCAAACAAGGCAGAGAGGTTTCTTGGAGAGCCATGCTTCTGCACAGCCAACATGGAAACAATGACTGTATATGGACATCACCAAACACCTCTCTCCATCCTTATAAGATTCCAAACACACTGTACATTCCAAATCCCCAGTGACAAAAAAACCATCTTTCCCAAAACCCACATTCTAATCCTCCTTTTCCTGCTCCTCCTCCTCTGGTTCCACCACTCGGCTGGTGCAGATGAATGTGGGAAGCCTCTGAATTTCAGACTTGGACAACCAGCTCTTTCTGCTGCCGCCATTATTGATTCCCCTCAATCTCATATAGAGCAGAACCAGGTGAACCACATATAGAGCAGCACCAGAACAGCAGTGCCTTCACAGAGCATGAGAAAAGCCAGTAAAACAAGCAAACATAAATATGCCTAGCGTCTGTTAGAACATAAGAAAGAGGAGGCGAGATTGCGAGGCAGGCCCAAGTTTGAGATTCAGGAGATGCGCCACGCACCAGCCAGAAACTCACCCTAACCGTTGAATCTGCTATTGATGCCAATAAAGCCGAAAACTAGAGGCAGGACAAATCAAAAAATAAAAACAATTTGCATCAAAACGAAACAGGAACGCACCAGCAAACAGTAATGAGGCAACGGAACAGAGTAGAAGAAGCTCAATGAATTAAAACTTTCCCGATCTTTGTTGAAATTTCAATTACTATTTTCACAGCATACCTGTCTTGTCAATGGCAGTCAATACAAAAAATGTCAACGGAACAGACTACACGTAAAAAAAGAGTTCAAATAACACAACGACAAAAACGGCACGAGTACCTCCCACAATAAAAACGCCTACGGCGTAACAAGAAAACATTTTGCATAATGAGACAACAAATACGTGGAAGGAGCCAAGCGTGTCCACGAAGCACGCATGGAATGAAAACTTGAAAGCTCGGTCAAAGGATAAGGCAACGACGAGACCTCAACGCATAGTAAAAGTGGCAGCATTATGAAGGTTTTCATAACATAGAACCCATAACATGGAGATAACGAGCTCTCAAAGCATTCGACCCCACACTACATAGAGATGGCAATGGCAAATATAGAGCATAGTCCACATGGCCCAAGCTGGAGCGAGGGTGTAGCAACCAAAACATGCGTGATAGTAATCAAGAAGGGAACAAGGCAAACCAAGCTAAAGTGAGTCGTGAGCAAGAAAGAGGAGCACGACTCATGAATGTAAGAATGTAAACATTAAAAACGAGGTAAAATTTACATTGTTAAAGCATAAATTTAATAAAATCTCATTTTTCCTCTTTTGTGGTGAACATGGAGACTGCAATTTGGCACCATGTGTTCTGATTTCATTTTTACTTGCTTTTTCTTCATAATGTCAACATCAAACGAATCACACAAAATATAAATTACAAGGCGTAACGCACACGTCCGTACTCATTTCGGACTATGGTCACATAGCTGACACAAACCTCGAGCATGTTAATAGAGGGCCAATTTTGTGACAAAGCATGATCCGAGGGTTATTCAGTGTTTTCTCAACGTCTGTACTACAGCGGGTCGCCACAAGGAGCAACTTTCCTAGTGTCAGTTCAATGCTTTGAGTTAATCATTGTATGTGCAGAACATTACGACCCTGAAAAGGGGAGTTTTCAACAGCAATAATAAGCATATTCTCTTAGTCACCCCTAAACACATTTAAGAGATGCTTCAAATACCTGAATATAAGGAAACTGCTGAAATCACGAAGGAATTTGCACAGCAATATTAGGATGAAGAGGACTCACGCAAATCAAATTCCCAAAGCATTGCCCCGTATCGAGTTCCGAGTTGAAATTGGTGACATGATCACCTTACTAAGTAGAGTGTTTGGCATCGCTTTTGCATGTTATTTCCAGCCATGGATGTACAAGTTCATTTGCATCATCCTAGATCAAAAACTTCTCATTGACTAGGCTACAATCGTGAGTGACACATTGTATAAGCAATTGATTGAGGTAATGATGACGGACGACTTCTACATGACTTCCTACGTCGTCTATGGCATGGCACGAAGAAGAATCTTTGTTGGTCTGAAAACTAGAGGCATAATGGCACCGAGTCAAAACAGGGTTTTTCATTATTACCTGCACAAGGAATTCAAGGCAAGCATGTATCACTTCCGGTGTATTAATGATACTTTCCTCTTCTACATCGTCAGAATGCTCGAGAATAAGCCGCAAGAAAGATTCTCACATCAGGCCAATGAGGTGATCTCTAGATCGGGTACATGGTTCATTCAATTTCCCACATTTTCATATATTCGTGTCAATGGATATAACGGAGTGCCAGTCCCTACAAATTACCAAAGTATGTAAGTGATAGGTAGGACCTCATGGAACTTTCTCAACAACTTGCATCAGTAAACCGCTTTTTGGGTAAGAAACATAAAACTGGTGTACGTTTTCCTATCTACATTGGTGTGCACAAATGTTCGACAATCCGTAGTGCAAAGATGATAGACAAGGAGATGACCATTGTAACACAACCATTCGTGAGATAGTGGAAATTCGACATTTTTGGATTCATGGAGAGAATTCTTGGCCTGAAATACAGACATCATCTAGAATTGGAAGACTATCGGATTGGTCGTGCAGATGAATTTGAGGATTGGCATCGTGACTACTCCCAAATGACTCTGAGTCAAATGATGACATTTATATTGAAGCATGTCCCACGAGGAGTTACTGATAATAGCCTAAACTTGATTGATCCAACATATGATCTAATTGCACCCACACCTCTTCCTAGAATCAATTGGTCTAAGAGAGATGAAACATCACTCAAAGAAAGAATTCAACAATTAATCGAGATAAGTCTCGCTTGGTATGAGGGAGAATTGGCCGAGAACTCTGCACTGAAAGAAACAAGCGTGAAGATCACAGGTCAGTCAACCAAAGTAAGAAGAGAATTTTAAATGCCACCCAATCATCCTCTCATCCTGCTCCACAAACTTCGTCATATAGTGAGGAAGGTAAAAAGCAATGGAAGACAAAGTCAACTCAAGGGCCGCCTTCTGTAACTAATGAACATGAGAAGAATTAAAAAATCAATTAAGGGAAGAACGTGTTTCTTGGATCTCACAATCAAGCCAACATTCATCTACTCATGCCAATTCTAGTTCTCAAGGTTTGATTAAGAACACCATTATTGGCCAAGAACTCTGCACTGAAAGAAACACGCGTGAAGATCACAGGTCAGTCAACCAAAGTAAGAAGATAATTTTAAATGCCACCCAATCATCCTCTCATCCTGCTCCACAGACTTCGTCATATACTGAGGAAGGTAAAAAGCAATGGAAGACAAAGTCAACTCAAGGCCCGCCTTCTGTAACTAATGAACATGAGAAGATTTAAAAAATCAATGAAGGGAAGAACGTGTTTCTTAGATCTCACAATCAAGCCAACATTCATCTAATCATGCCAATTCTAGTTCTCAAGGTTTGATCAAGAACACCATTATGTAATTTGTAGTATTGGATCAGGTGCATTTTCCAGTGGTCCAAATCTCTAACTCACCTGAGCCTTCACATCCTAACAACACCTCACATGCTCCTTCCATACATCATAAAAATATTATGTCAACTCCTCATCCACAACATGACAGCTTAGTTCACGTCCCACCAAAATTTGGGAATTCGCCACCAACACCCACCCAACGAACAAATTCTATGTGGTGAGTTGGTTGAAGAACTATCCTCTTGGTTGCACGAAGAGATTAAGAGGAAGAGAATCATCAAGCCCATCACAATTGACCTTGAAGCATTGCGCCAATGACAAATTCATTCACTCCTAAGAAGCCCAAAGTCATTTCCAAGGTCAAAGCCAACGAACATGGACTTTAGTTCACCAATATAGCAGCACCAATAGTTGACAAGGACAAAAGAGAAATGATTTTTGCCGATTACAAAGTCTACAAAGTAATTCTTGGAAAGTCTCAGTTGTGTAAAAAATGCAAAGGTAAAAGTCTCAGTCATTTCAGCTCAAAGAGGAAAATCGGCAGTTGATGGCATATGTACAACAACTCATCAATCTAATTTCTTCCACCACTCAAGTTCCTGCTGCAGTATCAATACCAAATCAAGAGACCCTCGTGTTATCCAAAGAAATAAATAATATGGGTCAAAATTGCCCGATATTGTAATAATTCTCGATCAAAAGGAGAATCAACCGCCATTCGAGAATGTATAACTTTGGGCATTCCAACAATTTGCTTAGTTGATACAGATTGTGACCCAGATCTCGTGGATATCCCAATTCCAACCAATGATGATGGTAGAGGACCAATCCGATTGATCCTAAAAAAATTAACTTCAGCAATTCGCGTGTCATAACCAAATCATGGATTCAGAATGTTCTAATACAGGGTCTACATATCATTGACGAAGCTACAAGAATCTATCATAAGGTCAATACTTATCTAGATTCAATTATGCATTTCAATGAGTCTCGCATGATCATGATGGCCACTCTTGACAAGATTTCTCCCAACAGCCGAGAAATTGCACAAATGGACTTTTTGTCTCTTGTCACCTAAGGAATTCTAGATTTCAAGCATTGTGGGCTCCACATTGAATGGTTGAATTTTGCCAAATTCAGGAAAACGATGCTCAATGATTTCAAGGTGTAATTTGATGATGTAAAAGACAAAGGAGAATCGATCATGTGTGCAATCCAGGAATTCATCGAGGAAATTCCTTGCAGTTTCGTTGATGAGCACAAACAAATGTGTTTTGTGCAATCCCTCAAAGAGCAACAAACTAATCTAGTCAAGAATAGGTATTCTGCCTCAACAAATTTCAGTACCGATTCTATTGACAAACTCACCAAACTCCGAAGTCTGTTCACCAACATGTAGAAGAAACTAGTGGAGTTTCATATGGTTCCTAGTAGGATTTTGGAAGTGCAAGAAACCTGTCAGACTTGCCTTTCTCCCCATTGCTTCCATGATGAGTCGAGAATGATGGAATCATTGGACAAATTCAAGAAATTCAAAATGGCAAAATGCTTGGATCCAGGCTTTTCAAAATCAAGTCTCAGTGCATGAATGAGGTTAACCTTGGTGTTTAATGAGTTGATTTCTCATATGATCGAGAAAAGGCACTAATATATGTGTCACTTTTTCTTTATTTTTGGTCCACGTGTATGTCCATCACACTTTTTGGTGGGGTCCACAAGTACCCACTTATTTGAAATATTTGTAATGCTTTTTTAATTAAGTCATTCGAGTTATATAGTTATATAGTTATTTTAATATAGTCCTTTCCTGCGAATCGAAACTCGTGAGAAATCTTGAGAAATCTATGACCGCAGCTACAGTCGTGGATCAGTGGCTCGTTCTCCAACCTGTGTCGAGAACAGGCACTAATATGATCGAGAAAAGGCACTAATATATGTGTCACTTTTTCTTTATTTTTGGTCCACGTGTATGTCCATCACACTTTTTGGTGGGGTCCACAAGTACCCATTTATTTGAAATATTTGTAATGCTTTTTTAATTTTGAGTTATATAGTTATATAGTTATTTTAATATAGTCCTTTCCTGCGAATCGAAACTCGTGAGAAATCATGAGAAATCTATGACCGCAGCTACAGTCGTGGATCAGTGGCTCGTTCTCCAACCTGTGTCGTACCTCCTTCCACAGTTTTTAATCTTTTTTATCTTCAGGCACAAATACGACACTTTGTGACTTGTGCTTTCCCAGCATTTTCATGATCTTTCCTGGTCGCGATTTTCACAGGGCTTCCACGATTTCTGCTCGTGGTCTGTCGCAGAATATAGTCTCACGTTTTCGTGATCACAGTCACAGGATACAGTCGTTGTAACAGGAGATTAATTGTCGTTGGTTTACTTGTGAGATCGTCTCTATTGTTTGGTATGCTCTCTAATTCACCTCTCAGCCTCTCCCCTCTTCAGGTGGTTTACCCTACCGGTTTAGCTTCAATCATGGCCCCAAAAACCCCTACTGGCAGTGACATGATCGGGAATCCCTTGGGTAACACCTCTAACAGCACAGCGGACATTTTATTGGAACTCCTTAATCGAATCCAGAAGGTTGAAAATGTCAATCAGCAACTCCAAACTGAGGTTTGTGCACTTATTGGCAGGGTCACGGATGTTGAATCTGAGAATGCCATCTTGAGAGAAAAACTAGCCAACAACATGGATAATACTAGCTCCCCTAATGATGCCCTACACGCAGAAATTGTAGACCTCCGGTCTCAACAGGAGGAAATAAAAAATAACCAGGCTTCCTTAAAACTGGAAACGGAATCATGGACCAAGGTTGTTAGTGGGAAAGGCAGTGTTCCCCCACCTTTGGCTGCGGTTGAGGTCGTTATGCAAGCCAAGTTAATTGAGGAACGTACGAGGCGTGACAGGGAATTAAACCTCAAGGTGAGGGGTCTCCCACCCCCCACTCCGACACAAGACCCATTAACGGTTGGTAACTCCTTTATCACAGATACTTTGGGGATCCCTAACATTACACTAGAAAGAGCTTGGGTTTGCTATGATTCCACACTTTTCATCCGTTTCAAGACAGCTTTTGACAGGCTACGGGCTCTCAGGGCTAAGAGGGTTTTGTTTTCACGCCCAGACAAGATCTTCCTTGATGAAGATCTCACCAAGACACAAGTTGGGGAGCTCAAACACTCTAGGGAGCAAGTTAAGCAGGTAAATGGGCGGTTATCAGGAATCTCCGGGTTGTTATTAGAGACTCTCCTCCTCCTGGTTGGGAGCCCCGCCAAGGGGCTCCCCAATGACGGGCCAAGTGGGAGAGGAGTCAGGCCAGAGGCTTATCTATCAGTTGCTGGAATGGGAATGGTTCCCTTTGGTCTTCCCCTGGCCTTATGTTAGATGCTCTCGGGGCTGCCGACATTCTCTTCATCACAAAGACACACGAGAGCCCAGTTCGTCCTCTCCCAGGTATTACTGGATTTCTTTGGTTATCAACTTGCAGACAGGAGACTCGGGTTTCGGGTGGTGTCAGAGGCTCTGGTGGGGTTGCCTATCTCTATAGAGACTCCCTCCAAGAACAGGATCTCGATGGTCGGTTCTGATGAGTCTGCCAGGTACATGTGGATTCGTATTAGTGGGGTCGCTCGATTCTCTAGGGATTTCTATATAGCAGTTTGTTACTTTCCTCCAGCTGCTTCCCCTTATGCCATCCACAATGGCCCAGATGGTGATCCTTTCTTTGACTTATACGACAGTATTGGTCAATACTCTATCGCAGGGGAGGTTATCATTTTAGGTGACTTTAATGCCCGTACCAGACACTTTCAGGTTCCATGACAGATCAGAGGATATGCTTTGTACACAGAGGATAGACCCTATGTCAGTTGGTCTGCATAGGATTTTTGAGGATACAGATGGCCCTTTCACAGCTTATGGACGGTTCCTCCTCCAGCTCGGGGAGTCACAGGCGTTGGTGATCTTTAACGGGATCGAGCACTTCCCGAATTCACACTTCTTCACATGTCGTCCCCATGGCGGGGGCACTAGCGTGGTGGACTATGTCCTCGCCAACCCAGATATCTCACCCCTCTTCTGCTCCTTCTCTGTTTCCCCCATTCCCCTTGCCGACCATGCAGTCCTATCTTTCTCTTTGGTCGCCAGTCCTCCTACCACCACCACCCCTCCTCCCCCTCCCCACTACTCACCTCGCATCTCCTTTCAGTTTGATAAAGGGGACTACGGATCTTACTCATCCCACATCCGCAACCTTCTCCCCTCTGAGCCCCACTTCTCTAACTTGCCTAGTGCGGAGGCCAAATACACATGCCTTTCCTCTGCCATGTGGGAGGCTGTCCCTGAGATCCTTTCCCAGCTCCACCACCCATCCCTCGGCCACTAGTATTACTAAATCTTGCCCCATGAACCAATGGTATGATGTAGAGTGCAAATCCCTTCACCAACGCCTTCGCCAAGCTTTTACCCATGCCCTCCCCTCCTTCCCCACTCTTAAGGTTGCCTACCGGTGCCTTCTCTGCCGTAAGAAGCGATCCTTCATTTCCCACCGCAGATATATGCTTTCCACCTCCCTTAGGACTAACCCTCGATCCTTTCTGGCGTACTGTCTTTCCCCGCCACTCCCCCTCCTCCACGGCGATCGATCCTATCTCCATTTTTTCCCACACCTCTACCCTTTACGATGTTCCAGGGCAACAACTTACCCAGATTGGCATCCCGCCGCCTGGTAATCCCTTCACTCACCGCAATATCAAAGAGGCAATAAGGATTTTGAACTGTAGCAAGGCAGCGGATGTGGAAGGTTTCCAGGCTGAGTTCTTCAAGTAGGGTTTTGAGGTCTTTGGTAAATATTTGACAGATCTTTTCAATCAGGTGGTTACCATGGGCTTCCCTCCTACTTGGTCTCATCATATCATTCACCCGATTCACAAAGTTGGGTCCATTTCTGATCCGAACAACTACAGGACTATCATGGTGGGCCATTCTTTCTCCAAACTCTATGCTACAGTTCTCCACAGGTTGTCCGAGATTTTGGAGCAGAAGCAACTCAGAGCCAGAGGTCAGGTTGGTTTTCGCCCTGGTTACCACACCATCGACCACATCTTCACCCTTCGGGCTATTATTGAGGAGGCCCGTCACCGCTCTTCGAAAGTTTATTGTTGTTTTGTAGACTTTCAAAAAGCTTTTGACTCCGTACCTCGCATGGCCCTCTTCCAGCGGCTCCGAGACATTGGTATTTCTAAGATTCTTATTATCGCCATCATGCGCCTCTATGAGTCCATCCTTGGTCGTCTTCGTATTGCACACGGACTATCTGATTTCATCAAGAGCACCATTGGGGTTAAACAGGGGTGCCCCCTGTCTCCTACCCTCTTTGGCATTTATATTGATGAGCTGGAATCTTTTCTTCGGGATCACATTCAGGAAGGGGATGGTTGCCTTCTTCACCACGTCTTGATTTCTATTCTCCTATTTGCCGACGATATTGTTTTACTCGCCTCTTCTCCTAAGGGGCTTCAGAGACAGCTTAATGCACTTGCTTTATTTTGTGATCTTCGGCATTTGACGATCAATCTGGGTAAGACCAAGGTCATGGTCTTCAACGGGTTGAGGACATCACACCTCCATTTCTTCTTCAAGGGGCAGGAGGTTGAAATTACTAATACATACACCTACCTGGGAGTCCAGTTCTCAGGGCCTAGATTCAGTATGAGGCATGCTCTTCAGCCGAGGGTGAATAAAGGGTATGGGTCTCTTGCCATTCTCGAGAGACAGTGTTTTCGGCACCACTTCCAGGACATCTCCTCCAAGATGTTTCTTATGAACTCCCTCATCCGCCCCACTGTTCTCTATGGGTTTGTTGTCTGGGGGCCCTCCCTTTTAGACACAGATTGGGCTTCTGCTGAGAGGATTCAGACTCTCCTCCTTCGCCGCTTCATCAGATGCAAACAGACGGTCCCCCAGCATATTATTTTGGCAGAGTTCGAAGCCTGACCTTTCTGTCTGGAGACTATATTTGACATATCAACCTTTGTTTACCATATCAGGAGGTTTGGTGATCTCTCTGATGAGCAGGACAGGTATCTGTATCTCGCTTATTGTTCCTCTGTGAGTATTGCCCAGGCTCTGGGTCGTTGTTGGTTTTTCGAAACTTTTTCCTTGTTGGTTTCAGGTGGTATCGAGATTGATCGTCTCCCCCCTTTCCAGTATTCCCTTAATGCTCCCAGTCATCTCTTGCCCACCAAGCAAGTGTTGAACAAGTCCATCCAGGAGGATATCTACAGGAGCTTCATTCAGACTACTTGGGTGAACCCTCCTAGGGGTTTGTGCCCTAAGATGTCCTTTTATGCAGAGCACTTTCTTGAAATCAGAGATGGACTCATCATCCGCCCTTAGTACACCTCTCGTCACTGGGTGCATGCCCTCCGTATACCTCTGGCTCCCACAGACTTCGGTGCGAGACTGATCACCACATTGATCGGGAGGACAGACTTTGTAGGCTCTGTAGCCTTCAAGAGGTGGAGACCGAGACTCATTTCATCTTCCGCTGCCCCATATACTATGAGATCAGAGGACGATTTCACTGTCTCTTCAGAGGGATTCAAACTCTCCCGGTCTTCTTCAGATATATTGACCAACAGTGTCTTGCCCTCTACATCCGTGAGTCTTTGTTGTTCCAGGACCAGATTTTTCATCCCCCTCCGAGAGTCATCCCCACGAGACGAATTACAGCCTTCTTTCTAGTTCTACCCGCAGGTGGAGGAACTAAACGACAGAGCCTTTCTGACCCAGATACAGTGCATAGATCAGTTCGTCCCCGGTTGGACCTTCACACTTCCCTCGATCACCACTAGCAGAATCGTATGCACACACGTACCAAAGGGCAGCCCAGCTCCATTCGTCCCCTTGACTGTCGCTTCAGTCTCAGATCTCAACAGGGGAGGAGGTTTTCGCCCCCCTCTTCGGGTTGCCAGTCCATCAGGAGCTTCTTTTGGTCGGCCTCTAATGTTAAGAGGGGTGTGGCTACCATTCCTGAGTAGACCATTGGTCCTCGTTTGCCCCCTCATTCATTCCCTTCTTTGCTTCTCTCGTCTTTCTCCCCACTTGCTCCATTGCCCCCGCCTGTGGGGGTATTGGCTTCGGGTTTCCTTTCTGCTTTGTCTTTTCTCATTTTTTCTATTTTTGGGAACTCGTTTTGAGTTGTCCCCGCTCGCACTTTGTATATTGTTTGGGCTGCAGTCCCATTGACCTACTTTTGTGGTCATTCGTTGGACATTAATATATTTATCTTATCTTATCTTATCTAATTGTTGACATATTTTACATGTGTGCAAAATTATATGCCAACACACAAAACCCATTCTTGCGCCCTTTCCCAAATTCTTGTTCCCATCCTTTCACAATATCCATATCCAAGGCCAAAGCATTTGAATGATAATTGGGGCCACCCGTGGGTGTTGGTGGCTAAGAAGGGAGTCGCCTATCAGTGCAAGTGACTGCTAACAAGTCACCAACCAGGGTCGACGACTAAGAATACTGTGTTCTTGTATGAAGAGAAATAGAAAACCATTTATGGAGAACTTTGAGTCTTATGTTTTTTTCTTTCTTTAGCATTTATTACTCTTACGTTTAATAAATGTGAAAGATCTTGCTCTCTATGGATTCCACATCTGTGATTCAATTGTCACTTATTATGTTAGTTTTTAAAGTGCATTCATGTTTATGATTTGTATTTGCTTAATCTTATATGCTACCATCTCTCCTTCCTCCTTCCCTTTTTCCTTTCTTTCTTTTCCCAAAAAACCAAAATTTCCCAAAATCCAATTTCGAATTGTACATATATTTTTGGTTTTCAACAAGGGAAACCTCAACCATCATTGAGGAGGGGCTTTGCATTGTTGACATATTTTACATGTGTGCAAAATTATATGCCAACACACAAAACCCATTCTTGTGCCCTTTTCCAAATTCTTGTTCCCATACTTTCACAATATCCATATCCAAGGCCAAAGCATTTGAATGATAATTGGGGCCACCCGTGGGTGTTGGTGGCCAAGAAGGGAGTCGCCTATCAGTGCAAGTGACTGCTAACAAGTCACCAACCAGGGTCGACAACTAAGAATACTGTGTTCTTGTATGAAGAGAAATAAAAAACCATTTATGGAGAACTTTGAGTCTTATGTTTTTTTCTTTCTTTAGCATTTATTACTCTTACGTTTAATAAATATGAAAGATCTTACTCTCTATGGATTCCACATCTGTGATTCAATTGGCACTTATGATGTTAGTTTCTAAAGTGCATTCATGTTTATGATTTGTATTTGCTTAATCTTATATGCTACCATCTCTCCTTCCTCCCCTTTTTCCTTTCTTTCTTTTTCCAAAAAACCAAAATTTCCCAAAATCCAATTTCGAATTGTACATATATTTTTGGTTTTCAATAAGGGAAACCTCACCCATCATTGAGGAGGGGCTTTGCATTGTTGACATATTTTACATGTGTGCAAAATTATATGCCAACACACAAAACCAATTCTTGTGCCCTTTCCCAAATTCTTGTTCCCATCCTTTCACAATATCAATATCCAAGGCCAAAGCATTTGAATGATAATTGGGACCACCCGTGGGTGTTGGTGGCTAAGAAGGGAGTCGCCTATCAGTGCAAGTGACTGCTAACAAGTCACCAACCAGGGTCGACAACTAAGAATAAGGTCCTTGTACCTATCATCCACTGAACCCATTCTCGTGTGCATTCCCAAACAGGTCCCCTATTCTTGTTCCCATCCTCATCCACTTTCATCTCCCCTCGACCCTATTCCCGACCATGTTCTGAATTTCATGCTCATTCCCTAACCCACAACAGGTACCCAATCCCAAGATCTGAACTTGTACTCATTCCAAAAACCTCCCTACACACCAACTTCATTCTCATTCTCATTTCCAAACCACATGTCTTAACACCAAACTACATTCACCCATAGCACTTTTAAATAAAAGTACCAATCTGGGGTTGGAAAAGAGGTGTGATGAAAAGCACGTTCATTTGTAAAACCCATGGAGCTCCTTGCTAAGCGCGTTGCTCGCACCACACCTTTCCATTCCCACAGGGACAATGCCAAACCCAAGCAATCATGCCTATCATTAATTATAAATAAAGGAGGATGGTGTTAGGACGGGGTAAATGCGAGCAACATGAATCCCAAAAGTACTAACCCACTTCCAACACTGAACTCGTTTCAGAGAACTAAGGCAGCCCCAATAAGAGTGGGATATTGGCAACCTCCACCCACAGTACTAATAAGTATAAAGACATGTCACATGTCAAATAAGAAGTGTGATAAAAATTACGTTCATTTTTTAGACTTATCATCAAGCTCGGTGCAACGATCCTTCACAACATTCCCATTGGGATATCACCAAATCTAAGTCGAGATGTTTGGCATTGATTCCACCTAACAGATGGGGTTAGGAAGGGGCAATTGGATGCAACGTGAAATCCAAATCTTAGCAACACCAAACTTGTTGTAAAGCACTAGGCGACCTCAATAAAGCATACTTTTAAGAAGAGCCATCTAAAGGACTACCCCTCTAACCATAGTAGTTATAAGTACAAATCCGAATAACATATCAAATAAAATACTTGTCCGTCGAATCCTCATCAAGCAACACATAGAGCACCCTTAGGGACGACATCAAAAACAAGTCGAGATGCCTAGCATCAATTCTACATAATTACAAAGGGGCAAGTAGAGGCAACATTGATTCTAAACATATTAGAGCCACTTCCATTATTGAGCTAATTGCACAGAAATAAAGCGACATCAAAAAAGAGTACTCGTGGGAAAAGTAATCCAAAAGAAAACCTACACCAATAGTAGTTATAAATAAAAAAGACTTGTCACAGGTGGGATAAAAGACGTGAAGAAAATCGCATTCATTTTTCAACCCATCAAGCAAGTTGCTCCAAAAGGAGCTAGACAAGTTCCCTCCACATGCATCTCATCAATCTCCTTGCAAAGCACCTTGCCAACATTCCTGCAAGTATGACATCAAAACTATGAAGAGATGGTGTTAATTAGGGAAAAGCAAAGGCAACATGAATCCCAAGCATATCTTCCACTTCCAACCTTGAGCTCATCGCAAACAACTAAGGTTGTCCCATTAAGGCATAGTATTAGGAAGAGTCCTTGAACTTGTCACAGGCACTAAGGCATACTTCAAACCTCGAGATCATTGCAAAGAACTAAGGTTGGCCCAATAAGGCATAGTATTGGGAAGAGTCCTTGAACTTGTCACGGGCACTAAGGCATAGTGTTGAGTAGATTCATACAAAGGACAGCTTCCACCCCTAATAGTTATGATTAAAAAGACTTGTCATATGTCAAATAAGTGGAATGATCAACGTTCATATTTGCACCCACTGAGCTCCTCATTGAGCGCTTTTCCAAAATTCCCATAGGGACGACACCAAACTCGAGCTGAAATGTTTATCATTGATTCGGCAAAGAGCATGGTGTTATTAAGGGCGAGCAAAGGCAATGTGAATTCCAAACGTATTAACCCGCTTCCATCACCGAATACGTCATAGAGAACTAAAGCATACAAGTAGGCAAGGCCATTTAAAGGCATAGTATTGGGAAGAGTCCTTGAACTTGTCACGGGCACTAAGGCATAGTGTTGAGCAGATTCATACAAAGGACATCTTCCACCCCTAATAGTTATGATTAAAAAGACTTGTCATATGTCAAATAAGTGGAATGATCAACGTTCATATTTGCACCCACTGAGCTCCTCGTTGAGCGCTTTTCCAAAATTCCCATAGGAACAACACCAAACTCGAGCTGAAATGTTTATCATCGATTCGGCAAAGAGCATGGTGTTATTAAGCGCGAGCAAAGGCAATGTGAATTCCAAACGTATTAACCCGCTTCCATCACCAAATACGTCATAGATAACTAAAGCATACAAGTAGGCAAGGCCATTTAAAGGCATATAGCACTTATAAATAAAAAGACCTGCCACAAGGCATATAAGAGGCATTATGAAAAGAAACATTCATTTTTAAACCCATCAAACTCCTCACTAATCTAGCTTCTCAAAGATCTCCTCACTGAGCAACTCGAAGAACACCTTGTCAACATTCTTATAGAGGATGCCAAACAAAAGTTGAGCTATCGTCGATTCCATAAAGAGGATGGCATTACAAAGGGGCAAGTGAAGACAACATGAATTCCAAACATACTAAACCACTTCCAACTAAGGCCACACAATAAGGTGTTTGAAGGAAAACATCTACCCATAGTAGTAATAAGTTAAAAAAGTTGTCACAAGTCGAATAAGAAGACCTGCCACAAGGCATATAAGAGGCATTATGAAAAAAAACATTCATTTTTAAACCCATCAAACTCCTCACTAATCTAGCTTCTCAAAGATCTCCTCGTCGAGCAACTCAAAGAACACCTTGTCAACATTCTTATAGAGGATGCCAACAAAAGTTGAGCTATCATCGATTCCATAAAGAGGATGGCATTACAAAGGAGCAAGTGGAGACAACATGAATTCCAAACATACTAAACCACTTCCAACTAAGGCCACACAATAAGGTGTTTGAAGGAAAACATCTACCCATAGTAGTAATAAGTTAAAAAAGTTGTCACAAGTCGAATAAGAGTCGTGATGAAAATCGTGTTATTTTTAAACCTGTCGAGCTCCTTGCCAACACTCCCACCAAGACAATGTCAAACCCGAACCAAGATGTTTTTCATTGATTCTCCATGAAGGGCAGGTTTAGGACGGTGTGAACGGAGGAAACATGCATTCCAAATGTATTGACCTACTTCCAACATCGAGCTTGTTACTGAGTGTGAAGAAAATCACATTCATTTTTAAACCCATCAATCTCCAAGTCGAGCACCTCGTAGAGAATCTAATGATTCCTCTGAACCCCTGATTAACTTTCCAAAGGACTATGTCCACACAAAGTAGTTGTAAGTAAATACACCAATTATAAGTCAAATAAGGAGCGTGATGAAAATTGCATTCATTTTTAAAACCCGTCGAACTTCTCACGGAGTAGCTCACGATTCCTCTGAGCCCCTTGTTATCCTATGTGGGCTTCTAGATAGGTTTCTCTTATCTGAGGAAAGATAGGATGTTCCAGATGAATTGTAATCCCAAGATCCGCTTAAGTCATAAGTCTTTATCGTTGTAAAAAATTAGGCGGACTTTCCACTCTCCATCTCATAGCTAAGCGTATGTGATCCCATTCCCAAAATTTATTCCCTCAATCCATCCCCCAAACTTATTCTTCACCCAAGGCCAAAGCACTTTTGAAATCCCATGCCCCAACCGCATTCTCAAGCTCGAGACAAAGCTCGTTGGTTCCCCAAAATAGGGCTTGAGCCCATTCCACGAGCCTAACCTTAAACGCATTCACAGACGTTCACACAAAGTAGTTGTAAATAAATACACCAATTATAAGTCAAATAAGGGGCGGGATGAAAATTGCATCCATTTTTAAAACCCGTCGGACTCCTCACGAAGTAGCTCATAATTCCTCTGAGCCCCTTGTTATCCTATGTGGGCTTCTAGATAGAGACTCATGATGTTCCAGACGAATTGTAATCCCGAGATCCGCTTAAGTCATACATCTTTATCGTTGTAAAAAATTAGGCGGACTTTCCACTCTCCATCTCATAGCTAAGCGTATGTGATCCCATTCCCACAAAGTAGTTGTAAGTAAATACACCAATTATAAGTCAAATAAGGGGCGGGATGAAAATTGCATTCATTTTTTAAAACCCGTCGGACTCCTCACGGAGTAGCTCACGATTCCTTTGAGCCACTTTGTTATCCTATGTGGGCTTCTAGATAGAGACTCATGATGTTCCAGATGAATTGTAATCCCAAGATCCGCTTAAGTCATACATCTTTATCGTTGTAAAAAATTAGGCGGACTTTCCACTCTCCATCTCATAGCTAAGCGTATGTGATCCCATTCCCAAATTTATTCCCTAAATCCATCCCCCAAACTTATTCCTCACCCATGGCCAAAGCACTTTTGAAATCCCATGCCCCAACCGCATTCTCAAGCTCGAGACAAAGCTCCTTGGTTCCCCAAAATAGGGCTTGAGCCCATTCCACGAGCCTAACCTTAAACTCGTTCACAGACGTGCGCTCTAGCCTTGTTCCTGTAACCCAGGCCAAAGCACTTTCGGAATCCCATTCCCCAACCTCATTGCCAACCCCAAGCTAGTACCTCATCGATTCCCAAACATAGGGAACAAGCCCATTCCCCAAGCCAAACCCTTAACTTGTTCCCAACAAACAACCAAAACTTGTTCCTCAACACCATCCCTAACACCAACACATTCCTAGTCCTTAGCACCAACACATTTCTGGCACCCGACGCCAACACTCGGCACAACCCTAGGCCCAAGTTCCGCTTCTAGCATTTCCCTATTTATTCACTGTTGTAGGTTGATGTGAATAACCAAGGATCAATCTATCTTATAATTCAAGTAGCACTAAACAAATAGACTTGTGCATATAAGACTAACTCATTCTTTGATAAAAAAAATGATGAAGACAATTGAAGATGCATATAAAAAATTAATAAGCCTATCCCAAAATTTAACTATAGTTAAAAAAATCACCAAAAGTGAAACAAAACCCAAAGTACAAAGAAGTAAACATCATGTTACAAACCAAGCAAAGTAAGTTACTAAAGCAATTCCATTATACCTACCCCAAATAACAAATGCATATAATTATCTACAACCATGGACCGGTCAAGGTCTTGGACTATTGGTGAGTTACAAGTAGTTTGTAATCATTAACCCAAGTTCCATTCTCATTAAGTCCATTGGACACTTTCAATAAATGGCTATGGGACACCTTGAGGTAGGGGTAGAGCTTCTCCATGTCGACCAAGCGGAACACAATGGGGCACTTTGAATGCTTTTGAGAAGATGCACTCCAAAGATTACGCTATAATAAAAGTGTTTACCATCCAAAGATTACGCTTTGGGTCACCCAAGTCTCGAGTTCGATTCCTTGATTAAATTGCAGTGTACGGCATGTGGCTCGTCCTAGAATGTGCCACTCTAAGTCATTGGGTTCCTAATTCCTTGCCTATCAAAAACATAAAATCTGTGCAACCATTAAAAAAGTGCACCCAAAACCCAAATATTAGATGTCATAACCATATTTGATTCTCTAGTCCAATATTTACATAGGAGAATCCAGTATAAAGAGGCTAAAATATTACAATGGTGTTTGATGTTTATGCATGTGTACCTAACCTGCTTCTAATTCATTTCTATTTGTTCTTTACAGCTGCTCTACTTAAATGATTTCTATCTACCTTTGCAGTTCCATCTGTCCACCTGCTTTTGATTTATTTCTATCTACCATCTACCTACTTGTGTGTGTGTGTGTGTGTATTTAATAATATAAATAATGGTAGTTAAAATTACTACCTATAATAGTTAAATTACTACCTTTAGTAGATGTCATCATTTCCTCCTTGCATGGAGGAAATTATCTGCACATTTGCCAATCGCCAAATAAATCAAAACCACCTTGTAGCTGCAAAGTTTAGCAAAGAGAAAACAGAACCTAGCAGAGCATAGGGTACATGCAGAGAACAAACTATGAAAAAGGAATCCCCAAATGGATATTATCTAAATGTTGAAGGAGAGGTGTAAGACCAAGCATTAAATATATATATATAGTAGTCAAATTACTGCCTATAATGGTTAACCTACTATCTATAATAGATGCCATCATTTCCTCCTTGCTTACAGGAAATTGTCCCCATATTCGCTAGATAAATCAAAACGCCCCTTGTCACTGCAAAGTTTAGCCAAGATAAAACAAACCTAGCGGAGCATTAGGGTACATGCGGAGAACAAATTATGAAAATGGAGTCCCCAAATGGATATTATCTAAATGTTGAATGAGAGCAGGTGTAACACCTAGAATTGAAATATCTTTAAGACTGAAACGATTTGT
The DNA here is from genome assembly GCA_019776745.2 of Taxus chinensis. Taxonomy (NCBI): domain Eukaryota; kingdom Viridiplantae; phylum Streptophyta; class Pinopsida; order Cupressales; family Taxaceae; genus Taxus; species Taxus chinensis. Next base: position 150,499,507 of record CM034154.1, read on the forward strand.
TGATGTCAAAAGGCTCCTCGTATGATGCTCCAAGCTACAAAAATTGATGGTCTTCTTGGAATATCTACGCATTGTGGAGATATTCTAGTGGGTATGGGTTGGATCTAGGGCATATTTAACTCGGTTGCAAGTAAAGCAAAGCTGCTAGGTGTCCCCCCTGTTTAGGAGCAGAATGTATTGGGGGCAATGAAACACAAGAAGAAGATGCCAACACTGAAGCTGTGAAGAGTCTATTTCGGCATTGTAGGTAGCTCACTCAGGATTGAGACACTCTGTCAACTCAGGAATGGGATGAGCAGCATGGAGTTCATCATCAAATTGCTGAATTGGAAATCAGCCAAAGGAAGACGATTCGACTGTAATTGGGGTGATATGAACAGGTTCAACATCGTGCTAATGACCTTGTCCTATGGATGCACCATAGTAACTGAGAGATGTGTCCCCTAAAAAATTTCTCTTTACAATTATGAATTCAGTTTACTGTTCTCTGTTTACAAATTCCTCATTTTTATGATTTTCTCTATAAAATTATGAATGCAGTTTAGTGTTCTCTGTTTACAAATTCTTCGTTTTATGATTTTTCCCTTTGAAAATTTTGAATGCAAATTACAGTTCTGTTTACAAACTTCTCACTCACATGAATATTCTGAATGCAACTTAGCATGATTCAGAATTCAGATCCTTGTAGTGTTTTGTTTTGTCTTCAATCTTGTCTCTATTTCTTCATAGTACAATCAGATCTATGCAAAATTTGAAATTGCATACTTCACTTAAGTCAGAATGTCAAGGAAGGTGAGAATTCTTGTATCCACTATGGAAATAAAGCCACTCATGTTTCAGCATAGTTACCAGGTTCGGAAATCCGATTAAATTCGGAAGGGCAAAAAAATCCGAAAATTCGGAGTTCTTGAAAAAATTCGAAAAAATACGGAAAAATCCGGTTCGGAATATATTCTTATATTATTATAAATTTATATTATTGTATACTTATATCATTATATATAGACAAATCATACAAAAAAGCATCCATCTACCATAATCATCATCATCATAATGATTCTTTCAAAAGATTGCAAGAAATTGCTTGGTCCAAAAAGGTACAAAAATGGATTTTATAAAAATAAGAAAAATATTGCCATCAATGTGTAGAGCTCACACTTTTAGAGAAGACGACACCTGAAACAGAGCCACAGAATGAAAGTTATCATCTATAATCATCATCATCATATGATTCTTTCAACAGATTGCAGAAATTGCTTGGTCCAAAAAAGGTACAAAAATGGATTTTATGAAAATAAGAAAAATATTGCCATCAATGTGTAGAGCTCGAGAAAATATACACTTTTAGAGAAGACGTCAGAATGAAAGTTATGGCACATGCAAGTTTTTGCTGCTACATCTTCCCTGACCCTTTCCAAAAATGGCAAATTTTTTTCTTTCCTTGTAATTTTTTCATCAAAAAAGAAAAAAATGCCAAAAAAGGAACTTTTTTTTTGTGCAAAAAAAAGGCCGAACCGAACCGGATTTATTCGGTTGCTTCAAAAAATACGGTTCGAACCGGATTTCATACAAATCCGGCCAAACCTGGTAACTATGTGTTTCAGGCCCTAAAGGGAGTGGGGGAACAGCTTCAATTGTAAGCAGAGCAACACACTCACTAAAGCTATGTTGCCAAGAACCGGATACAAATACGTGTCTGAAACATGGAAATGCCGATTTTAAAAAAAAATTGGGTATGAAACGTCACAGATACATCTGTACAATATACTGTAAAAAAATTACATATATATGCATTGTACTCGTTTTCAAAATTTTAGTCCATGGACCATAAGAGATAAAGCATTCAAAATATTTTGTATTCATTGAAGTTCTAAAGATTCATCATTCAACATTTTTACAATTTCAATGTTTCATATATACATGATTATAATCTAGATTCTGGAATATATCATGTAGATTTTCCTCATAATCACCTGTCATGCATCCATATTTAAAAAATTATAGTTGTAACCTACTTCATTGTATTCATTTGATTGAGGATTCCAATGGATCTTTCGATTCTAAGGAGCAGTAATATACTGAGTTAAAACCTGCTTTCTAGCCTGGAATTTCTTGGTTTCTGCTAGATTCTTCCTACTTTCTTTGGATTACTATTATAACACAAACTATCTTTAGGCTTGTTTAATGTGTCTCCTTGTTAGTATAATTTTAATGTTATAAGACATTACAGCTGAGCCCATTGTAACTTATTCCTGGGTTTGGAAAATTCTCTGAGCAGAAATATAGGCTATATTTGAAAAGATTAAGTGGAGTAACACAACAGCAAACTAGAATAAACTCTTCCTTATAATGCATAAGCCGCGGAAACGTCCTGGAAACATACCAAAAATGATGGGGACGCTTCCGGAAATGCCTTCGACGTTTCCGGGATGTTTCGTACCCATTTGCATACCAGAAACGTTTCAAGCTAGATACAGGGGTGGGGGACTTTTCCTCGCAACATAGCACTAAAGTAAGGGCCCATTTCTTCAAGATAGGAGGGAAAGGTGTTGAACCTTGCAAACTAGATAAACAAGAGTGGCTGGAAACCGTTACGATGCAACTGAAGGCTGAAGTGAAACTCCCTTTATTAAGCACTCATGGTTGAATCTCTCCCACTCACAGAATACACCTTGAAGAGGATCATGCGAGATCAAGGTAGAAACAAATGTGAATTAAATTGTGTAAGGGGCAGCGCGGAGGATGTGGGGTCATCTAGAAAGAGAGAGCACATTGGCAATGGGGCTGACAAACCCATTGGAGATGTGTATGATATGAGGGGTTGAAATGAAATTGATGCAGCAGTTGCAAGTCTTATTATGCAAAAGGGACTCGATTTAATGTTTCTAACCATCCATCGCAACAAATGAAATAAGTACTTCTACAAATTATGGTGATTTCTAATGCAAGTCCTTATTTCTCAACGGCGTTTGATTGTTCGGGGCAAGAAAAAATGCAGACTACCTTAAGGATCTTCTTTGAGAATCTATTGAGGAGGTAGGGACATCCCATGTTATCATAGATACTGCCCAGGTTTGCAAGGAAGTTGGCTTATTGATACAGAAAAAATATAGACACATTTTGGACACCATGTTGTGTGCATGCCCTAAATAACACGCTCAAAGACATGGAGAAGCTTGATTGGATTCCATAGTTGATTGAAAATTGCAAAACAAATCCGGTGTTCATACACAATCATCACCATTCACAAGCTTTTACAAGAAATTTTGCAAGGTATAACTTCTCAAACCCGTTATGATTCAGTTTGCATGATTTTTCATTCTAGATTCATCAATGATGCATGGGCAGCTTGGAGGCAATCTTCATTGGAGATTGCAGTTGAAGTGAGATACTAGTCCTTGATGACCTTATTTTGTTTGATGTCAAATTTGTGGTTTACTTCATCGAGCCTATTCATGAGGTAATCCACTTAGTTGATTTTGATAACCCATATTAAGATAAAATATATGAATGCATAGTTCCATGTGTCAGAGACTCAAAAACCTTGATATTGCAATTTCATTCGTGTGTTTTAGTGCATATAGATCATTGGTTCAGACTAGGATCTTATTGGAGCATTTTTTCCGCATTGTTTTCCCTTGCCTTATATTTTCCTTGTAACTTGACTTTCAATTCACGTTGGGGCAATGATAAATATCCAAATTCAATCCAAAATGCTCAAAAACCTACATAACAACTATTTATTTTCCCTTGTATAACTTCATATGCTCCCAGAATGTCCAAAAAACGGATTAGACTGTCTAGTATGACCAGTACCAGAATTCTCTAACCATCAAAGGACCAGAGTGACCAGTAATGGACGTTGTTACCAATCACGACACAAACACTAGTGATGGTCAAAGACTCACGACCACTAACAAAAACCTACATAACACCTATTTATTTTCCCTTCTATAACTTCATATGCTCCCAGAATGTCCAAAAAAAATGATTAGACTGTCTAGTATGACCAGTACCAGAATTCTCTAACCATCAAAGGACCGGAGTGACTAGTAATGGACATTCTTACCAATCACGACACAGACACTATTGATGGCCACGGACTCACGACCACTAACAAACACCGTTAGCAGTCATCTATGTTTTTTTGGTCCTTTCGACTCCTGCATCGGTTTTAAACGGTTTTTTATGTCTCGCGTCAGATTTTCATCTTATTTTTTGGGTCAGTTTGTGTGTCAATAAGGTCTTAATTTGAGTTTGTGTATCAATAAGGTCTTAATTTGAATTTGAGAAGAATATATACACATATCACTCTAGGTCATTTCAATTACAAGTAATAACAACAAACACAAAAGAAAGCATCTAAGGAACTATCTATTCTATTAATGTTGTTTCTAAGTATCTATTCTTTTCATGCTTGCACCAAGCGAAGGCCTAGGCAAACTTTCATGTAGTTGCTTTCATTTCTTAGAGATATTGAGAAGGTTGCGGCCTCTCTCACCTTGGGAGGGATATTATTTAGCATGAAACTACATGAACCATTATTCCTAGCATCATATGTAGAGACAATTGGTCCACACTTTGTCCTTGTTCAGTGAGTTGTTGGGGTTTGGAGCCCGGATTGCAAAGGCGAAGAAATTCTGACATCCTCACGCATTCAATCACAAAACTGGACGAGGATATTGTCAAGTGGGAGTAAACAAAGGCATATACCAAAATTCAGATCATCAAGACCTGCGGAGCCACAAACAGCAGACCCATGCAACTAGCAGCATCTGATTTTGACAGCAACCACTAGTAATTGCTGCTAGTGGTCATCATCTTCCTTTTCTGGCATTCTTTGTCTGTGTGCAGTCAAACTTTCAGAACCCATTTCACTCTCTATTCTGAGCTTGTTCTGATTCTTTTTCAGTCATCTGCCAGCAATCAAGTACGTCTTGCCAAGGTATGTGTTCTACTCGACGCTTTGTTCATTCACCCTATCCATTTCTTCACTCTAATTCTGCAATTTTAAAAATCAGGGTTTATTGTATTCACTGCATTTGCATTGTTTTAGAACATTTGCGCATTTGTGTGCAAAACAAAAACACAAACATGAGAAATTTCTGTTTAACTTTATATCCATTGATACAGGCAAAACTGCAAAGGAGATGGACAAGCTAAACACACCTTTACATTAGGATGCAAATGCTTTCAGTTACTAAAAAGAGGCCTCACTCCAATGACAAACAAGTAAATAAGGAATTTTATATTGCAATGAAAAAGACTTAAGGTCAAGAGGAGGATGCATCAGGTCTTAAAAGGGCACAGTTTTCTCATGGACGGGAAGCTTTTGGTAGTAAAAAAGCCTTGTATGATAGGCATTCTGGGAAAGACCCAATAGATTGGTAGCACAACCGTGAATACGACGCATCTGAATTACAATAGTTTGCTATACCAGTAAGCTCACAAGTAGCTGTTTTCCTGCATGTGACAGGAAATAGTGTTGTTGTAAGTGTGAACTCGCCATAACTAGTTCAGGATATTTCCTAACTAGTTCTTTTTTCGTTCACACCTAATAAGCTTCATTTAGGAAATTAGTTGTTAATTAATCTATTATAAGTGAGTTGTTTCACTCACGTACATATTTGAGCAGTTGTTGAGGATGTGTCTCTCCCCTTGATACGTGGAGATATTTTAGTCTCCAAACTGGGCTATCTTACCTATTCTTAAGGTAATGATAACATTGTTGTAGCCTATTGAATCAGCTTGTTCCCGGAATGAGAACATAAGGTTTTTGCTGAATAATATTGGATTGTTGTTGTGTGTTTTCCAACTACTGTGTTTACAGACAACTTCTGAGTTTATTGTTTGTGTATCCTTTGTTGTATTCTCTGCACGATCCTATAGGTTGCCCCTGTATGGTATCAGAGCTCCTCGGATCTCTCTTGTGCGAAATTTCCAAAATAATTGTAGATATACATTTTTGAGTTGTAGAAAAGCAAAGATCAGCATTCTGCTTAGATTTTGCTTTTGGGTTGAAGGCTTGTGTTTCAGATCTGGAGGTCATTATTCTACAGAGATTGGAGGACAAATTCGAGCTCTATATTTTCAGTTTAGTTTTGCTCTACATGAGCTCGGTAGCTCGCCCTCAACTTTCTTGGCTCCGCCCTTTGTTTGCATTGGCACAAGCTCGTTACACTTTGCTCGAACTTGGATTTACCTTGGTTGGCTTAGCCAACCTTCCCAATTCGAAGGTCGGTCAAATCAGTTGGAGCACCTCACACACGACTCATTTGTTGGAGTTGGCATTCCTAGACCCTAGGATGACTCATCTCGGATTCTCATCTTTCTCGGCTTCACCTCTCTCGAATCTACAACGTTTTAGCTCGATTCAAGCTCATATTGTGTTTCAGACGTCATTTAGCTTGAGCTTAACAGCTCATTTCATACCATGTTCGTCCATTCTTAACCTCTCCTGCTCAACATTGTGGTGTGTGGTGGCGGTAAAGAGTTTGGTTGACATCGGATTCCTTGCTCTGCACAACTCAACCTCCTTCCTCCCTGCTCAAACAACGTATTATGACCCGATCATTGTTACTTGGGCATGATTAGTGAAAGCACCTATAGAATTGTTTTTGCCAATATTGGCTAGTCCGGCCATCTTCCTGCTTGACTGGCTTAGCTTGTGGTAAGGAGATGTGGCAGGGATGCCGCAAGTGTGTTGAGTGGTGACCAGTCCAAAATAAATTTAGGGTTTAAACCCTAATCATGAGTTTATTTGTTTTTTTGTCTTCCTCAAAGACCAAAAAGATACAAGTCAAAATTTCCATATCTTATTTCAAAGTGAGTGAGTGGGCCATTGGTTAAAATGCTTGGTTATTGTACATGAGGTCATGGGTTCAAAGCTTGATTGGTGTTTTGCGGTTAGCTCATCGAGCTCGACACTCAACTTGCTGAGCACTCTACTAGCTCACCAAACTAATTAAAATTTTTGGAGGTAATTGTTTTTTAAAAGCTGAAATATTATGAAGATTTTTTAAGTGGCTTTACAGAAATTTTTTGAAGGTGATTCTAGAGGAAATTTATTTGAGGAATAAGGCTTTTTTGTAAATTGACTTTTTTCCAAAAGGTGAATTTGTCAAACATATTATTGGTTTGGGGGGTGTGATTTTTATTTGATCAAGATGTCCAGAAATGTGGTTTCCTTGTCAATTCCAACCAACCTAATGGATCTTCGTTTGTTTGAACCTCTTAATTCAACAAATTATGATACTTGGAAACCAAAAATAGAACAGTTGCTTAAATCTTGAGGTCTCTGGTGCAATTTCCAAGCTGCAGTACCTGCATTCAACACTAAAAAGACAAGTACTAATATGCATACAAGCAAAACGAAGATTTGGGACTCATTTCATTAAATGTTGCGAACAACTCCAATTTCTCAATTCTACTGCCAAGTCTCCATCAAAGTTATGGGAGAAATTTGAAACCTTATTTGGCAAAATAAATGAATTTAATATGTTGCAACTTCAAATGGTATTGACATCGTGTTCACCATCAAACTTGCCTTCCATTGAAGAATTTCTGTCAAAATTTAAAGATCTTAAGAGTAAGTTAAGTGTTGTTGTTAGAGATAAAAAAGATGAAGAATGTATCTTCTTGATTTTGTTAAAGTTAAAAGGTCCTTTCAATGTATTTACTTTACTTTCTTTTCCACTGTGGATGCCCTGGCAGACCAGTTTAAAATGCCTACAGTTAAGCAGTTTTGTGATATGTTGTCATGTGAACAAACAAAAATATTGTCACTTGATGCCTTACCAAGCTCTAATCAAGCTTTATTAGCAAATACTTCTAAGGGTAAATGCAAACCTAACCAGAAACCAAAATCTAAACCTGCAAAATCTCCAAAACCCTCTTCTCCTGCCACTGATTCTCCTAAACCTTCTAGTCGTGACAAAATTTTTGTTCCACCACCATCTTCTTGCAACACTGGTAAAGGGAAAAGCTCTATCTGCACGAGCCTTCTCTCTGTTGAAAGATGAGAGGATTTTTTATTCTGGTGCCACTCATTCTAAAGATTTTGAAAGCAAAGCACGGCCTTAGTTCTTTACAACAAGCGGAATTCCATGGAGAAGAAAAGTCAAGAGCTCATATTCGTTGGAAATTGTGAACATGTGAAGGTATACTGCCTTCTTGATCCTATTACCCATGAGGTTTTTTTATCAAAGATATGTTTGTGTTGATGAATCTAACATTTACGAATCTTGATGCTCCTCCACTTCCGCCTATTGTACCTGACACAGAGGACATGTTTCTTGATTATGATGATGACCTTGATGTTGATCCTGCTTCGCCTGCCCAACAAATGCCCAAATGGCTTCAATCTACCCTGCAGTCATTTGGTGATTTGGTTAGAAGTGGAGATCCGAGTGATTCACGTTGCACTAAAGCTCAAATATCTGTCAATCTTGATTTTCATCGCACTACTCCATGCCTTCTGGAATGGCTCTAATATGAGTCAAGTTATTTCATCTAATTCAATTACTTTTTTTGAGGCTACCAGTAGACCTGAATGGGATGAAGTTATGCACAATGTGTATTATTCTTTGTTGAAGAATAATACTTGGGAATTAGTGCCTCTTCCTAAGGGAAGAAAACTTTTGACATGTAAATGGGTCTATAAGACCAAATATGCAGTTGATGGTTCTATGGATAAGTACAAGCTCACCTTGTCGCTAAGGGGTTTTCTAGAGTTGGAGTAGATTACTTTGAGACTTTTGCTCTTGTTGTAAAAATGGATTTTGGTTCACCTTGTTCTTTCCCTCGCTGCATCTCACCAATGGCCAATGTATCAAATGGACATGAAAAGTGCCTTCCAACACGGTGATCTCCATAAAGACATTTATATGGAGCAACCTCAAATGGACATGAAAAGTGCCTTCCAACACGGTGATCTCCATGAAGATATTTATATGGAGCAACCTTTGGGCTTTGTGCAGAATAAATCCTTGGTTTGCTAGCGTCATCATTCACTTTATGGTCTCAAACAAGCTCCACAAGCTTAGTATGATAAAATGGATGATTTCTTGTTGGATGATGACTTTCACAATTATGAGACAGATCACAATGTTTATGATTTGAAGAATGGCAGGAATTTATTGATCTTGGTATTTTTGATGATCTTATCCTCGCTTACAATTTTGATTCTCTGATTTAGGTCATATAACAAAAGTTGAAGGCAACTTTTGATACGACAAATTTGGGTTTGTTGCACTACTTTCTTGGTCTCTAAATTCATCAATATTTGGAAGGAATTTCCATCAGGAAACAAAGATATGCATTAGATCTCCTTCAAAAGATCAACATTGAAGGCCCTACCCCTACCCCAATACCAATCAGGTATTGAATTGACTATTGATTGTAAAACTACGTGGTTTGATCCTTTTTTTTACATAGTTGGTAGGCAATTTGTTACATCTAACTCACACTCATCCCAATATAACCTTTGTTGTTAACTGTGTCTCTCGGTTTTCACACGAACCTTGTGAGATTCATTGACAAACAACTAAGCATATTCGGAGGACTTTAAATTTTGGCATTCACTATTTCACCATGAGGATCTTCGGCTATTGAGCGTTCACAAATTCAAATTGGGGTGGATGTTGTGATACACAACGCTCTAATTTTGACTTCCTTTTTCACATTGGTACAGGGTCAGTTGCTTGAGATTGTAAAAAAATAGCAATTGTTACTTTATCTTCTACTGAAGCAGAACACAAAAGTGCAATAAAAGTTGGTGAGGAGGCCCTTTGGCTTTGACAAATACTTGATGAAATTGGCTTGTCACAAGATTCTCCAACTCTGATCTGGTGTAACAATTAGAGTGTCATTGAAATTGCTCAAAATCCAATTGAGCATCAGAGGACCAAACACATTGAGATTCATATTCACTTCATCTGCAAGTTGATTGAAAACGACATTGTTCATCAGGAGTTTGTTGAAACTATTGCTCAAATTGTTGGCATTTTAACCGAACCCTTACCTCACCTCGTTTTCTTCAGTTACAATAGTTGTTTGGGGTTAAGGATGTTGTACTTTGGGGGAATCTAGTAAACGTCCTCCTTTTTTTTGTATTGTGTACCTTATCAAGCCTAGTTGTTTATCACTTCCTGACATTCGCTTAAGGGAGGATGTTGTTGTAAGTGTGAACACACTATAACTAGTTCATGATATTTCCTAACTAGTTCTTTTTTCATTCACACATAATCAACTTCACTTGGGATTTTTATGATTAGTTTTTAATTAATCTATAATAAGTGGGTTGTTCCACTCATGTACATATTTGAGGAGTTGTTGAGGATGTGTCTCCTCGCCTTGATATGTGAAGATCCAACTTTTCCTCTCTTTCTTGTTGATGCATGTGGAACACTCACCTTCAGGGACGACGGCAGGCTCTTATGTCCTCCTCGTTTTAGAGCCAGAAGATGACTTAGCGCACGAGCTACGGGTATACGGCCTTATAAATGACCAATGAGGGGTGTTTGATGGATTTGAAATCCTAAGGCTAATACCTTCCTCACCAAATTTGTATCTAAAGAATTCCTAAGGCTAATCTAGCTGAAGGATGTTGCTCACAAAAAAATCAAAAGGGAAGGTAAGGCAGAGAGAAAATAAAATCCTACAGAGACCAAATTTCATAAGATTGACATTATGATTTGAACACCATATGCTTAAAAACAACCACGAACATTTATTTTAGTTTGCACACAAATTAATGTTAGTGATGCCAAGATTCAAAGGGCATTAAGACTGTGATTGTAATAGGCTAGTTGCAAATTGAACAAATCACTCAAATTGTTGAATGCACATTTACTATAGCTTGTCAAATTATAATAATGCTACACTTTCATTAAACATGCAAGACCACAATTTAAAGATCACAAATAAAAACATAACAAGATTATAACATCAATAACATTTCATCAAGAAACTTGCAGAAGATGGAGATGAGAACAGATAATTTCAACTCGCAAGAATAACTAAGACCATCTTGCATTAATTGAATCATGGATGGCTACAAGCCAAGTAAGAACCATTTTATAAAATTGGGCAAAGGACTCGATTAACAACATCAATGATGAAGGTCTAAATAACATTTTCATCCAAAGATTCAAGCTTGGAGTGAGAATTTGCATGGCCTTCTTGAACCATATGTATGGAAACGCCTTCATCACAAATAAAAGCATAAAAATATTATAACATCAATAACATTTCATCAAGAAACTTGCTGAAGATGGAAATGAGAATGGATAACCATCTTGCATTAATTGAATCATGGATGGCTACAAGCCAAGTAAGAACCATTTTACAAAATTGGGCAAAGGACTCAATTGGCAACATGGATGATGAAGGTCTAAATAACATTCTCATCCAAAGATTCAAGCTTGGAGTGAGAATTTGCATGGCCTTCATGAACCATATGTATGGAAACCCCTTCATCCAAATAAAAGCATAAAAAGATTAAAGCATCAATAGCATTTCATCAAGAAACTTGTTGAAGATAGAGATGAGAACGGATAATTTCAACTCAGTAGAATAACTAAGACCATCTTGCATTAATTGAATCATGGATGGCTTCACGCCAAGTAAGAGCCATTTTAAACAATTGGGCAAAGGACAAGATTGACAACATGGATGATGAAGGTCTAAACAACATTCTCATGCAAAGATTCAGGCCTGGAGTGAGAATAGGCATGGCCTTGATGAACTGTTTGTATGGAAACCCCTCCAAACAAATAATTTCAACCCACAAGAATAACTAAGACCATCTTGCATTAATTGAATCATGGATGGCTACACTCCAAGTAAGAACCATTTTACAGAATTGGGCAAAGGACCCGATTGACAACATGGATGATGAAGGTCTGAACAACATTCTCATCTAGAGATTCAGGCCTAGAGTGAATAATGGATGGCTACACGCCAAGTAAGAACCATTTTACAGAATTGGGCAACGGACCCGATTGACAACATGGATGATGAAGGTCTAAACAACATTCTCGACCAAAGATTCAGGCCTGGAGTGAGAATTGGCATGGCCTTGATGAACGGTTTGTAGGGAAACCCCTCCATTACCAATTAGATGGTGTATGGATCCCCCTACTTTCCATGATCACAAATGAAGCAAAGATCCCTTCCTTACGGCATGTGGTCCCATCCAATTTATTATCACAGAGAGATGCCTATGTTAATCACAAGAAATCATTTTTATGGCCTCTTATCTACTAGATGTCGTTTGTGGAGTCTTAATATGCCTTGAGTTTTTCCCTCTTTGGGAACCCAAATGCCCTCGAGAGGTGAATGAAGATAATTCAGACCTTTAAGCCCACAGATTTAGGGCTCATATTGAAGACATCTGCACCTCCTTCTACCCCACAATATACAGGCTAATCATGGAAACACCAATGCCAAGGATTTATGCAAAGGTATTGTTATCACCGAATCACAGCACCCCTGTGCATATACAAGCGCATATACTTGAACTCACAGTGTGATTCGATAACATGGGTACTATCTCCAAGTTGTGGGACTTGCTACTTGAGATAGACCTCCAGAGAAAGCTGGTTCTTGCTCCTAAACTACCTGCCACAATCTACTCTAATGCAGGATAAGCTAACTGTTCTAATCTAAATTTCCACCGGACCAGGGAAAGAGAATACATAAAATGAAATCCTACACTAAAGCAGTGATACACCAGAAAAGGAGGATGGGAGAGTAGTCTCCAAATGTGTGAAATATAGAGGCAAAGTGCACACTAGAAGAGGTGATGACAGTTCTCCATAATCTGGCAAAATGCATTCACTAGTACCATATTTCAAGCATACACAATGATAATGAATTCCTGCAAGAACATAATAGATAGACACAATATTCATGATTAAAGGGGCAAGAAGAATGCAAGAAAGCACAGCAGGGGAAGATAATCCACAAACTGGTATTTTATTGCTTCATGGATATGCACAGTTCAATCTATTACAAGATAAGGGCCTGCATCACCATGCAAGGAGTCCACTACAAGGGCCTGCAACACACTGGCTTCACAAAGAAATCTTGACAGAGCTATGTTACCCAAAAACTCTCCTTTTTACAATGAGTCCAACACTCCAATTTATAGAAAAATGAGAAGGAAAAGAGAAGGGAAAAATGGAAATCCCGAAATCTGTCCTTCAACCACCTGTAAGAGGCATTAAATTGAGTGGAATGATTATACATTACTTGCAAAAGGCCTCCCCATACTGTCCCATGTGCTGCAGTAGAGAAGGAATGATGACCATAGGCCTCTTAATTGCACTCCCAGCTACCAAATAAAAGACTGTTCTGAACCCGGCCACGTTTCCTTAAAACACTCAATCAATTTCTATCAAATCTGGAATTTCCTGATTGTCTGTGCATCTCGGAACCACGATTCCAACGGTACCAATTTTGTGCGATTTCGTTGAGAAATGCAAAAGTTATGGCCTTCTGAGTGTGGGCAGCTATTTTGGGTCTAGCAATCATTTGACGGGAATGAGCATTAACTGACATGGTTTATCTTTATTTAAATATATCTACCCTCATTAAAAATAAGAAATCCAGTTTTTGTGCGTAGAGGACGTCGTGATCGTTCCAGAAGGTCCAATTTTTGAAAATCGGAGCTCGGAGTCAAAAGTTATGGCCGTTTGAAGTTTCACGGGCCAAACGTTGACTTTTCTTTCTGCCTTCGGCCATTTCGGCTTATCGCGTCCTTGGCGTCCCTTTTGTATACACTGAAATGGGCTTCCATGTCTCATTTCTGCCGGTGACACGTGGCCATTGTAATTCCGCGTCCCGCGCTTCCCACTTGGCACAGTGCTGAAATTTCCCGTTTATCGCGTACCTGTCCCGCATGTCCCGGACTGTTTGGGATAAATTCGCCTGGTTGGTTCGCGCCTTTTTGTCCCAACTGTCCCGGGACAAAAGTTCTCAGATCCGGCCGGTTCGCGTACTTCGCGTACCAGCCCAATTGTTAGCCAACTCATTTTCGGCCGATTGTTCGCGTACAAATGTCCCTTTTGCCTGTTTAGAAAAGACTCACTTTTCGGCCGGTTCGGCCGGTTCCGCGCCCACCCATGTATCGAACGTCCCACTTGCATTTGACCTTTGGCGGCCTTTCGGCCGGTTGGATGTCCCAAATTGAATTCTAGGACTTAGCCATTTTTTGTGATTTTTCCTGGCCCGAGCTTGTTTTTGCAAATTTTTTCACATTTCTCAGAACTTGCTCTCTTCTTCTTGGACAAGTTAGAAAAAATCTGAACTGACTCAAAGACACTCCTTCAATTTTCCTAAGCACCCTCCAAGAAGATATGACCCAAGGAAGAGAGTGGCTAAGCACTTGGAGTCATTAAAATGGCGGATCAATTTTACATATGCCCGTGAAGCAAATGTGAATGATTGGGTGCGGGTCACCTAATAGGATGACATTATCATCCAACAAAATATGAAAACCACAGTGGTGTAGTTCCTCCACCAAGAGGAATAATCAGAAGAGACTTCACAAGGAAATATGGAGCCACCTAGACATCCTCAAGGTCATAGTTCTCCTACTCCTCCAGGGCCCACAGAAAGAGAAGCTACTACAAAAGTTCAGGAAATAATCCCTGAACCAGTCACAGGTCTTGCATTGGTTGTTTATGATGAGTCTTCTTCAGATGATGAAGAAGCAACCAAGGAGGGGCACAGTTCCTCCACCAAGAGGAATAATCAGAAGAGAATTCACATGGAGAGGGGCACCTGCGTATATGAAGCCACCTAGACATCCTCAAGGTCATTGTTCTCTCACTCCTTTTCCAATGCCCACAGAATTAGAAGCTACTACAAAAGTTTAGGAAATAATTCTTGAACCAGTCACAGGTCCTACATTCGTTGTTTATGATGAGTCTTCTTCAGATGATGCAAAAGCAACCAAGGAGACTACAATGGAGGAAATTGCAGTGGAAGCTATTGGGGAGGCAAAACATGTGCAAGGAGGGAAAGAAAAAGCAACTTTTGCTAGCACACCTCCTCAAGAACCTCAACAGGGCTAGATTGAACAAGCTTTAATTGCACAGAAGGAGCAACCTGATTGGATTACCCAAGAAGACAATCAAGTCAAAATTGAATTCAATCCAAAAACATGTACACTAATAAGAGTGACAGGGAAAAGGATGTCCACCAACCAAGAAGACAAAAGGCTCCAAAATGGCTAAATGCCAAGAAGACATGGTGTCTTTTATCCAAGCCTCGGCAAAAGTTGCAGTAGAAATGGTCCGAGGTATGCAGGCCAAGAACAAAGCAATACAAACACAAGGTAATGCCACCATCCCTGAAAATATTGCAAATGATGTAGAATAGGCCTTACTTTTTCTCTCTTCAATATAGTAAAAGAGAGCGTTGAGACAAAGAAAAAGGATGACAACGAAAAAAGGTACCCTAAGAAGAGTAACAAGGAAAAGGATGTCCACTAACCAAGAAGACAAAAGGCTCCAAAATGGCTAAATGCCAAGAAGACCTGGTGTCTTTTATCCAAGCCTCAGCAGAAGTTGCAGTAGAAATGGTCTGAGGTATGCAGGCCACGAACAAAGCAATACAAACATAGGGTAATGCCACCATCCCTGAAAATATTGCAAATGATGTAGAACATGCCTTGCTTTTTCTCTCTTCAATATAGTAAAAGAGAGCATTGAGACAAAGAAAAAAGGGTAAGCCTTCTCAAGGAAGACTCACATAGTCATCAACAAGATGAATGTCCTATTGTACTCACTACAGATGACATTGGCTTATGTCAAACATATGCCAATTATACCAAAAAACATTGGAAGATTGGAAGGAAAAGATGAACAGGCTACCAATACAATTAGATGATGTTATCTCAACGGGTAGCCAAATATTTTCAGAAGAAACAATCATAGGGGTTTTCACAAAAAACCAAGAGGTGATAACCATGGAGGAAATTACTAAGCACCTCAGACAGTTCATGATCTATTTCCACAAGAATATTTAAAAGGTTGTCATGTCCCTTTTCTCCAAATTAATAGCATAATTGGAGTTGTGGGAAATTCTTCTCCATGAAATGAAAAGAGAAAAGCAAGGAGAAGACTTATAATCAGTCTTTTATTATTTTATGATGTTTTTAGTAAAGTTGAACTCAAGTATATGGCTCGGCAAAGGTAAAATTAAAAAAAAAAACATGCAAGGAGGAAGTTTACAATAGGATCCTTTGTATTTTTTATGTCTTTTAATAAATAATTATAGAGTGTATCGGTCGGCCATGGGGGAGAAAAAGTGACATGAAAGGTCGTGAGGCATATGAAGGGTCATGTCTTTTCAATTTTAGCGCCACCCTTAGAAAATGTATAAATAGGGGTTTAGGGGCGTATGGCTCAGCCATGGTGGAGAAAAAGTGACATGAAAGGTCATGAGGCATATGAAGGGTCATGTCATTTCAATTTTGGTGCCACCTTTAGAAAATATATAAATAGGGGTTTAGGGGCAGCAATTGGGATAGGAACGTTCATTTTGTAAACTCATATTTTGAGAGAGAGAACTCTCATTATTTCTCCATGTGGGATGGAAACCCCATATGAGGTCCATTGGAAGGACGAAAACCCTCTCCAATTGACTTTAAACATTTCATCATCTTCTGCAAATTTCTTGATGAAATGTTATTGATGTTATAATCTTTGTATGCTTTTATTTGTGATTTTTAAATTGTGCTCATGCAAGTTAAATGGAAGTGTAGCATTATTTGTAACTTGACAAGTTATAGTAGATGTGCCTTCAGCAATCTGAATGATTTGTTCAATTTGCAACTAGACTGTTACAATCAGAATCCTAACGTCCTTTGAATCTATGCGTCAGTAACATATTAATTTGTGTGCAAACTAAAGTATGTGTTCCTAGTTGTTTTAAAGCATATAGTGTTCAAATCATAATGTCAATCTCATGAAATTTGGTCTCTGCAGAATTTTCTTATCTCTCTACCCTATCTCCCCTTTTGATTTTATTTTGAGCAAGATCCTTTAGTTAGATTAGTCTTAGGAATTCTTTATAAACAAATTTGGTGAGGAAGGTACAAAGAGTGGCGCTAGGAGGATTTGGTCTTTGCAGAATTTTATTTTCTCTCTGCCCTATCTCCCCTTTTGATTTTATTTTGAGCAAGATCCTTTAGTTAGATTAGTCTTAGGAATTCTTTATAAACAAATTTGGTGAGGAAGGTACAAAGAGTGGCGCTAGGAGGATTTGGTCTTTGCAGAATTTTATTTTCTCTCTGCCCTATCTCCCCTTTTGATTTTATTTTGCGCAAGATCCTTTAGTTAGATTAGCCTTGGGAATTCTTTAGAAACAAATTTGGTGAGGAAGGTACAAAGAGTGGCGCTAGAAGGATTTGGTCTTTGCAGAATTTTCTTTTCTCTCTTCCCTATCTCCCCTTTTGATTTTCTTTTGAGCAACATCCTTTAGTTAGATTAGCCTTAGGAATTCTTTAGATACAAATTTGGTGAGGAAGGTATAGAGAGGGGTGCTAGAAGGATTTCAAAATCCAACAAACACCCCTCATTTGCATCAATAGGAAAGAGAGGAAAAGCCCTTAAAACTTAGGGTGTCTCTATAACATTGTTGTAGATTATTTAATCGGCTTGTTCCTAGATTAGGAACATATGGTAACCGTATTAGCTGAATAATATTGGATTGTTGTGTTTTTTTCAATTACTGTTTTTACAGTCAATAAACGTTGTATTGTTTGCATAGTCCTTTAGGTTACTGCTATATGGAGTACATATAGTTTTATTCATCAAACTGGCTCGGGTTGATGAAGGCAGAGAACTAGATTTACATTCATAACACTCTTCAGCTTTTGTCTCCTATAAAAACAGGGTATAAGGATGGACCTGCTGCAAAATGGGTCCAGAATTCACCTGCGGCAGATGCATTTAGCATGGAAGATGAAGAGGCTGAATCAAACAGCCTCAACGATTTACACAATTTGATTTCCTCAAAAAATATACAGAGCTTGACAGTAATGCATACCTATAGAGGACCTAGCAGGAAAACATAACCAACAAATAAGCTGTTTTGGTACATGAATGATTGTTTTTATATATCTATCACATTTTTGTGATTTTGCATGCCAATTCGTTGGCATATTAGCATGTTACTCTGACACTACGTTATATTATTAAATTTCAAGTTTCGACCTTCAATTACAATATAATTCCTATATTTTTAGATGCCCTTTTATAGAGTGTATTTCAATTTTGAAAACTTTAGACATTTTGCATTCATGGATAATTCATTTGTAATTTTAGTTATTTTGAAATTTGATATTTTTAATTTTATTTTTTGTAGTCTGTCCATTCCGAGTACTATTATAACCTACTTTGAAAATAAACCGTCCCCATATTTGTCTTATATTATTAAATTTCAAGTTTCGACCTTCAATTACAATATAATTCCTATATTTTTAGATTCCCTTTTATAGAGTGTATTTCAATTTTAAAAACTTTAGACTTTTGCATTCATGGATAATTCATTTGTAATTTTAGTTATTTTGAAATTTGATATTTTTTATTTTTTATTTTTTATTTTGAAATTTGATATTATTAAATTTCAAGTTTCGACCTTCAATTACAATATAATTCCTATATTTTTAAATTCCCTTTTATAGAGTGTATTTCAATTTTGAAAACTTTAGACTTTTGCATTCATGGATAATTCATTTGTAATTTTAGTTATTTTGAAATTTGATATTTTTTATTTTTTACTTTGTCCATTCCAAGTATTGTTATAACCTACTTTGAAAATAAACCGTCCCCATATTTGTCTTATATTATTAAATTTCAAGTTTCGACCTTCAATTACAATATAATTCCTATATTTTTAGATTCCCTTTTATAGAGTGTATTTCAATTTTGAAAACTTTAGACTTTTCCATTCATGGATAATTCATTTGTAATTTTAGTTATTTTGAAATTTGATATTTTTTATTTTTTATTTTTTACTTTGTCCATTCCAAGTACTGTTGTAACCTACTTTAAAAATAAAGTGTCCACATATTTGTCTTAAGGCGGCTAATGAATGAAACCACTAGAGGAGCAAGCACGGTGATGAGGTGGTGGTCAAAAAACATGCTCATGGTTAGGATCGTGAGAATCCTCTAGAAACGGTAACGAAAGAGAATCATCCTATTCCTTGACCATTATATGAAGTGAAAGCAACAAGCTTGGGTGTGTAGATAGAGCCAAGTTGCTAGGAAAAACCATTATTGAAATATTGTATGGTTCCATGGGAGATTAAATGAATAACTGGAACGTGCCTTCAATTACAATATAATTCCTAATTTTTTAGATGCCCTTTTATAGAGTGTATTTCAATTTTGAAAACTTAGACATTTTGCATTCATGGTTAATTCATTTGAAATTTTAGTTATTTTGAAATTTGATATTTTTTATTTTATTTTTTGTAGTTTGTCCATTCCAAGTTGTAACCTACTTTGAAAATAATGAGTCCCCATATTTGTAACGAAAGAGAATCATCCAACTCCTTGACCATTATAGGAAGTGAAAGCAACAAGCTTGGTTGTGTAGATAGAGCCAAGTTGCTAGGAAAAACCATTATTGAAATATTGTATGGTTCCATGGGAGATTAAATGAATAACTGGAACGTGCCTTCAATTACAATATAATTCCTAATTTTGTAGATGCCCTTTTATAGAGTGTATTTCAATTTTGAAAACTTTAGACATTTTGCATTCATGGTTAATTCATTTGTAATTTTAGTTATTTTGAAATTTGATATTTTTTATTTTATTTTTTGTAGTTTGTCCATTCCAAGTTGTAACCTACTTTGAAAATAATGCGTCCCCATATTTGTAACGAAAGAGAATCATCCAACTCCTTGACCATTATAGGAAGTGAAAGCAACAAGCTTGGCTGTGTAGATAGAACCAAGTTGCTAGGAAAAACCATATTGAAATATTGTATGGTTCCATGAGAGATTAAATGAATAACTGGAATGTGCCTTCAATTACAATATAATTCCTAATTTTTTAGATGCCCTTTTATAGAGTGTATTTCAATTTTGAAAACTTTAGTCATTTTGCATTCATGGTTAATTCATTTGTAACTTTAGTTATTTTGAAATTTAATATTTTTTATTTTATTTTTTGTAGTTTGTCCATTCCAAGTTGTAACCTACTTTGAAAATAATGAGTCCCCATATTTGTAACGAAAGAGAATCATCCAACTCCTTGACCATTATAGGAAGTGAAAGCAACAAGCTTGACTGTGTAGATAGAGCCAAGTTGCTAGGAAAAACCATTATTGAAATATTGTATGGTTCCATGGAAGATTAAATGAATAATTGGAACGTGCCTTCAATTACAATATAATTCCTAATTTTTAGATGACCTTTTATAGAGTGTATTTCAATTTTGAAAACTTTAGACATTTTGCATTCCTGGCACGTTCCAGTTATTCATTTAATCTTCCATGGAACCATACAATATTTCAATTACAATATAATTCCTAATTTTTTAGATGCCCTTTTATAGAGTGTATTTCAATTTTGAAAACTTTAGACATTTTGCATTCATGGTTAATTAATTCATTTGTAATTTTAGTTATTTTGAAATTTGATATTTTTTTATTTTATTTTATTTTAAGATTAAATGAATAATTGGAACGTGCCTTCAATTACAATATAATTCCTAATTTTTAGATGACCTTTTATAGAGTGTATTTCAATTTTGAAAACTTTAGACATTTTGCATTCCTGGCACGTTCCAGTTATTCATTTAATCTTCCATGGAACCATACAATATTTCAATTACAATATAATTCCTAATTTTTTAGATGCCCTTTTATAGTGTATTTCAATTTTGAAAACTTTAGACATTTTGCATTCATGGTTAATTCATTTGTAATTTTAGTTATTTTGAAATTTGATATTTTTTATTTTATTTTTTGTAGTTTGTCCATTCCAAGTTGTAACCTACTTTGAAAATAATGTGTCCCCTTATTTGTCTTATGGTGGCTAATGGATGAAACCACTAGAGGAGCAAGCACAATGATGAGGTGGTGGTCAAAAGAGAATCCTTTAGAAACGGTAACGAAAGAGAATCATCCAATTCCTTGATCATCATAAGAAGTGAAAGCAACAAGCTTTGGCTGTGTAGATAGAGCCAAGTTGCTAGGAAAAACCGTTGTTGAAATATTGTATGGTTCTGTGGGAGATTAAATGAATAACTGGAACATCCCTTCAATTACAATATAATTCCTCTATTTTTAGATGCCCTTTAATAGAGTGTATTTCAATTTTGAAAACTTAAGACATTTTGCATTCAAGGATAATTCATTTGTAATTTTAGTTATTTTGTACTTTGATATTTTTTATTTTATTTTATTTTTTGTAGTTTGTCCATTCCAAGTACTATTGTAATCTACTTTGAAAATATAGTGTCTCCATATGTGTCTTATGGTGGCTAATGGATGAAACCACTAGGAACATCCCTTCAATTACAATATAATTCCTCTATTTTTAGATGCCCTTTAATAGAGTGGTATTTCAATTTTGAAAACTTAAGACATTTTGCATTCAAGGATAATTCATTTGTAATTTTAGTTATTTTGTACTTTGATATTTTTTATTTTATTTTATTTTTTGTAGTTTGTCCATTCCAAGTACTATTGTAATCTACTTTGAAAATAAAGTGTCTCCATATGTGTCTTATGGTGGCTAATGGATGAAACCACTAGAGGAGCAAACACGGTGATGAGGTGGTGGTCAAAAGACATGCTCATGGTTAAGATCGTGAGAATCCTCTAGAAATGGTAACGAAAGAGAATCATCCAATTCCTTGACCATCATAGGAAGTGAAAGCAACAAGCTTGGCTGTGTAGATAGAGCCAAGTTGTTAGGAAAAACCGTTATTGAAATATTGTATAGTTCTATGGGAGATTAAATGAATAACTGGAACATGTCCATCATCCCTTGCATAAGATGGTGGTTGGAGGACTTGTTGAACTAGCAATCAAAAAAGAACAACAGATGCAAAACATATAAAAATTAACAAGCTATTGTCATTACAAGAACAAACACACATAGGACCCCAAACTCAATCTAAACTTAAATTAGTTGATGATGAGCTTTGTAAATCCAAACAGCAAGCAAGAAACTTGAAACCGAAAACAGAATAAACAATTGACAACAAAAAATTCACAGCCAGAATAATACAGCATAATTCCTACAATAGAAAATCAACAGCAGAAATTGAATCAGGGACCTGGATAGCAAGAAGACTAGGTGCCAAATACACCACAAGTGTATTAAAGGCTAGAGACTAGAGCCAATACCCAAAATGAGGAAGGCAGCTAGAGTTTGTAGTTTGTATTGCTATCACTGCTTTGGTCTCATTTACATTAGGATTGACGCTGCAAGATTTTGGATATAACAATAAATTAATGTTATGATAGCATATTTCCTTTAAATAAAGTGACTTTGCATGAGTTTATAGTGCTGCCTTGTATAATAGGTCTACTTTTTTTTATCTGTCTTAAGGGAAAAGAAGAGAGCAACTTAAGACAAATAAACAAAACAGCCCTATTGTACAAGGTGGCAGCTAGAGTTTGTAGTTTGTATTGCCATCACTGCTTTGGGCTCATTTACATTAGGATTGCCGCTGCAAGATTTTGGATATACCAATAAATTAATGTTATGGTAGCATATTTCCTTTTCAAAAAGTGACTTTGCATGAGTTTATATTGCTGCCTTGTATAACAGGTCTACCTTTTTTATCTGTCTTACGGGAAAAGATTCAAGAAGAGAGCAACTTAAGACAAATAAACAAAACAGCCCTATCGTACAAGGTGGCAGCTAGAGTCTGTAGTTTGTATTGCCATCACTGCTTTGGGCTCATTTACATTAGGATTGCCGCTGCAAGATTTTGGATATACCAATAAATTAATGTTATGGTAGCATATTTCCTTTTCAAAAAGTGACTTTGCATGAGTTTATATTGCTGCCTTGTATAACAGGTCTACCTTTTATATCTGTCTTACGGGAAAAGATTCAAGAAGAGAGCAACTTAGGACAAATAAACAAAACAGCCCTATTGTACAAGGTGGCACTATAAACCCATGCAAACTTTGTTCCACAAAAAGGGAAATAAACTACCATAACACTAATTTATTGTTACAAAATTAAGGCTCCTGCACTCCATAATAATTTACAAAAAAGGGACCACATGGGTCGGGCTGATTGGAAAAACTGTTATTGAAATATTGTATAGTTCTATGGGAGATTAAATGAATAACTGGAACATGTCCATCATAGGAAATATTTTCCTAAAAAAGGGAAATAAACTACCATAACACTAATTTATTGTTACAAAATTAAGGGACCACATGGGTCGGGCTGATTGGAGGGGCAAATGATCGCCCAAGTCTCATGTTCAATTCTCGATTTAATTGGCGAGCAGGGTTGGGTCCTCCTAGCTTCCCACAAGGTTATAGGGGAGCTCGCCCTAAGGTTTAGAGCGAGCAAGGTGTATTAGTGCGCACTACTTCAGGTCGCTGGGCTTCTAATTCCTCAGTTATCAAAAGAAAATAAAAAGGGAATTTCTAGAAGAACTGTGACTTTACATGATAAAATTTGTTACAGTTTTTACCTACTTTTTTTATACTAACTGTTTTTTGTCAAGAGATCAGAAACCAGCCTGAGATGAATCATTTACGAATGTAATTTCTGCATTCTGAATATGACATGAAAATAAAACCATACAGTACTAACTAGAAACAAAATTAACTACTACATTGTAATCCTATCAAACTTTTGGAATACATCATCTTGCAGGTGCACAGTTATGCAAATAAATCTACAGAACTCGTAGGATAGTCTGTCAAGTTTGAAACAAGAAAGGGAAATACCTAAACACCACAAGATGGACATACCTTGGAATAAGCAACATATTGAGAATGTCATTCAAACCATGTTTGCAACAGCTCACCTTCTTCTTGCTTTTTCTGACAGGAAATAGCCAAGAAGGCCAAGAAGGCCAAGAATGCGTAGGATCATCTGTCAAGTTTGAAACAAGAAAGGGAAATATCATTAAAACACAATCAACCTACTAAACACCACAAGATGGACATACCTTCTTCTTGCGTTCTCTGAAAGGAAATAGCCAAGAAGTCCACCAAGGCAAAATAATGCCATGCGAAAAGGAAAATCAATAATAAAATTTAAGTAGCATGTGGTTTGACTAAGACAGAAGTGACTAACCGTGGCAAATAGTTGTAAATAGCATGAACATAAGTCTGGTCGTCAACATATGACACCCAGGCACACTTAACACCAGTCAAGGATAACACAATTCTCACCAATAAAAACTTTATATTAGACCCAAATGAAAACCACATAACATAAGTGTGGCCCTTTTAAGAATATCAATATGTATAGCACTCGTTAAAAATTGAAGACAACAGTGCATAAGAGAAGAAACTTTTACCAAGAATTTATGTTTAGGAAATTAAGAAATCATTCAAATAATGATCTAAAAATATTTGACTACAAGCAAATGATAGAAGCACATGTATAAAGAGGATACATGTTGAATCAATTTTCATTGGCTTGTCCTCGTCAACAAATGCACTTCCATCTACTGCAAATATTGATGAAGAGCTAAGAACGTGTTCAAGACCCACTGCATCTCATTCCTTACACTTTGGTTTTCGTCTTTCAAAATGTCCTGATTACTCCTCTCCATCTTTATCATCTTCTACATGTGCAAATGGTAGAAGCACATGTATAAAGAGGATACATGTTCAATCAATGTTCAAGCAAGTATATTTGCACTTCCATCTACTGCAAATATTGATGAAGAGCTAAGAGCTAAGAACGTGTTCAAGACCCACTGCATCTCATTCCTTACACTCTGGTTTTCGTCTTTCGAAATGTCCTCATTACTCTTCTCCATCTTTATCATCTTACTCCCCCTTCTGCAATATACTTGCTTCCATCTTCGTTTAGGTTAAATTTCAATCCACTTCCATCTTGATTCTCTTTATTGATTTCCTGTACTATTGAAACCTTCTTTAAATTATTTCCTCCTCCGTTATCCGAGGGTGGAGTGAGGAGAAGCTGAGCTAAGAACGTGTTCAAGACCCGCTGCATCTCATTCCTTACACTCTGGTTTTCGTCTTTCAAAATGTCCTCACTACTCCTCTTCATCTTTATCATCTTACTCCCCCTTCTGCAACATACTTGCTTCCATCTTCGTTTAGGTTAAATTTCAATCCACTTCCATCTTGATTCTCTTTATTGATTTCCTGTACTATTGAAACCTTCTTTAAATTATTTCCTCCGTTATCCGAGGGTGGAGTGAGGAGAAGCTCAATGTACTCTTCAGAACCCATTTTGATATAAACGAGCAATGCTAATCTATAGGCTATAACATCCATAAAATGAGATTAGACGAGAAAACAATGAAGAATGATTAGTAACAAAAACTTTTTAAATGCAGCTATTCACCCATGTGTGTGCACAAGGAGAGGTGAGAAAGGCAGAAACCATGTGGAAAGAGAATTCAATATGCATTGTTGCGAGACCACACCAGGGGGAGAGTGGATTCAATATACATTGTTGCAAACCCATATCATGGGGAAAGCATAGTCACTATACATTGTTGGTCTTTTACTCTTGTTTAAATGGGGTTTGGTAAAATTCAGTTGTACTTTTCATTAGTTAACAATGTTTTAAGTTAAAATTAATCATCTCACATGCACAAAGTGAACAAAACAAATTGTACTGGGAAAAGTGATTACAAATAGACCAGTTATTAGTTTTGAGGAAGCAGTTCTGTGCACAATTCTGAAGCTTTATTTGGCCAACACATCATCTGTACTGTCCTGGAGTTTCCCCAAGTTGGCATCCATGCCCTCTAGGGAAAGTTAAACCCCTTTTTATTAACATATTTGATATACTTACAACATTCCACTTCCAGCAAGAGTGAAGTTCTGTTATTTCATTCCAGTTTAACAAATAAAAGTAAAATAGCTATTCAGTTGCATACTTTCTACAGTACTTCCTATGTTTTCCAGTTTTGTACATTTCAGTCTTGCAGTAGTTTTTCAGTTTCCAAATTTGTACAACAATTTTAGGATATTTTCTGTTCAGAGTGAGTTTGTGATCTGGGGCTTACGGCAGACGAAATTGCAGGAATTTCATAACTTTGACGTCATTTTTACTTTCAAATCTAATTTTTCATGTTTCTGACCTAGGCTTACTGCAGTTGCAACCAAATAAATTGGGTCCAAAACAACAACACTACAACTTTTTCAACATACGGTAAGCCAGCTTAGGCTTGGATCAGACTTGGCAGATTGAAAATTCATAAATATAGAAAATTATACAAAAAACTGAAATTTCATGTTTGCTCACCAGTGAAAATCTAGAAACAAACATCAAAACTCAAACACGCACCTAAAAAACCTTTCCCACAAGTAAAATTTGTTAGTAATCTGTCATTCATGGTGAAAAGTCAGTTCTCAGCTGAAAACCCTTCCCTGCTCTACATTAGCCTTTCAGGAGAAAAATAATGAGAAAAATCCTGACATTAGTCAACTTTTAAGTTTTGCTGTGTTTTTCCTATTCTAAGTCTTACCCAGTCCTCTGCTTACCCACTAAGTCTGCCAACTTTGGCCAAGTCAGTGCATTTGAATTTGATTTGGCTGACAGGGACTTCAACGGACAAGTTTTACCGAGCCCAGTCCTCTGCTTACCCGCTAAGTCTGCCAACTTTGGCCAAGTCAGTGCATTTGAATTTGATTTGGCTGACAGGGACTTCAACGGACAAGTTTTACTGAGCCCGCGCTAAGTCTGGTAGCACCGGCTCATATATGACTGAACAACACACTAGGTGAATTGCTATTTCACTACAGAGTTCTGTATCTGCAATCCTTGCATTACAACCAATCTCTACAAAAATGGTCGATTTGGGGAAGAAGAAAAAGCCTCTTCATGACTTCATGACTACCAAATCCTGATTTATATTATACACTTCAGCCTTGCATTTTTGAAAGAAAATTTGTACAATTTGAAGAAGATTTCTAACCAAATTTAGCAAACAATTCTGCAAAATATGTTTGGAGTAGGTTGTTTGCAACATTTAGGAATCATTCAGTGCATATTTGGTACAAACAGTTTGTAAAGTGCTGTTCATGCAGTGCATTTAGATGGATTTTAACAGTCACCTACCATCATTGAAATACAACACAGAGAATGCCCTATCAAGCTTTAGAGCACCTTCAGGTTTAGATTCCACATTCAAAGGATTTCTATCATGCCAAATTTTCCTAGGTCTTGCATCCAACCTTGTGCAGGTGAGGCCTCCATTAAAATATCCGCCTTAACACTAGAAGCATACCCGGTCAGCTTGAACTTGGATCTTTGTCATGACTATGACTCTGCCTTTCCACTAGACCATGGCTATGTGAAGTTCATAATAATGTATGGAGCATACATTTGAATAGGGAAATATTTTCATAATACACATAAGTCCAAAGTACATTGTAACTTTACAACAAACCTAATTTCATGTCAAAATGAAACATTTGTCTAGAAATATCCTTATTGCATTAAAAATTTGGAACTTCCTACATACTGCAATACGAAACAGAATCTGATGACTTCCAACAATATCATGTTCATCTAAAGCTATAATAGGAAATATAGCTGGTGATTCGTTTTGATTATTCGAAGCTCGGGATTTCTGCATGGTTTTGTATGTCATGGTTGATTATTTATAGTAAATTCCAAAGCATGATCATGGTAGATTCAAATCATGCTTCGGAGCATAGTTATCGGGATACTCCAGTATAGGGACGGGGACTACATTCATTTACTGGTACATGTACATTTTTTATGACTATATTCATTATACAATATAGCCATAACCTTATTCATTTACTTGTGTGCCCTGATTTCAATGGCGTCCCTGTCCCTGTACTGGTACATGTACCCCATGTCTCTTGGTACCCTATGCTTTGGAGTTCACTTTAATAGAATCATAGCTAATAATTTGTTTTGATTATTCAAAGCAAGGTATTTCTACCTGGTTTTGTATGTCATCGAATCGAAGCTAATAGGAAGACTATTGCTAAAAAATATTTTATTACAGCAATTCTACTCAGAAAGGGAAGCAAGTGCAACCCACACAATATAGCAGAGAGCACATGTATTCTTAACTAGACCCTAGGTCAGGTCCATAAGACTCACGTGTAAGACACCATGCCTTTATACACCAACTATACACACACTGAAACCCACTACTACCAGATCATGACCAACCACTCGCATGCACGAGGACATCCTTTTACTTTGTTCCACAACAACTCTTTAGTCACCTTGTTCCTAACAGCGGAACACACATGTCGGCTTCCACACCTTTGAGCTTCCTCCAACTGTTGTGTTAACCTTCATTGTCCCAATAAACCAATAATGCTTTTTCTTAAGTCCCTCGTGACTCAGCTGTCAGACCTATCACTCAAATTCAAAGATACGTTCCAAAGCATGGGCCCTGACCACGGTGTCACGAAGCTAACAGTAGAACACACATGTCGGCTTCCACACCTTAGAGCTTCCTCCACCTGTTGTGTTAACCTTCATTGTCCCACTAAACCAATAATGCTTTTTCTTAAGTCCCTCGTGACTCAGCTGTCAGACCTATCACTCAAATTCAAAGATATGTTCCAAAGCATGGGCCCTGACCACGGTGTCACGAAGCTTGCATCTAACACCTCTCATGCGGCACTCATAACATTTACAATTTTCCGCCTTAAAGAACCTAACCCTTCAGAGTCCCAAATTATCCCTTGGCCCTTCACCTTCTCAAGTGATCCCTTGTGACTCATCCCTCGGGATTATCACTCAAATTCCAAGATAGGTTCCAAACCATAGGCCCCAACCCTATTCCAGACCATGGGCCTCGACCTCAGCGTCATGAAGCTTGCATCTAACACCTCTCATGTGGAACTCATAGCATTTACAATTTTCCACCTTAGAGAACCAATTTGTTACAAGTCCCGGACTATGCCTTCACCTTCTCGAGTGATCCCACTACGACAATCACACTGTAAAAAACCATGTGCTACTTGGATAGGGAAGCAACGCATACCAAACAACACAACACCATATAACGGATAGCACATATATTCTTCATTGCACCCTAGGTCAAGCCCATAAGGCTCAAAACAAACTAAGATCCATGCCTTTATACACCAGCAATACATGCACAAACACCCATTTTTACCACTTGCATGCGCAAGAAATCCCTTCACTTTGGTCCACGACAACTCTTTAGTCACCTCATTACTAACAATATAAAACACCGCCAACTTCCACTCTCATGAGGTTCGTCCAACTGTTGTGTTAACCTTCATTGTCCCACTGAACCCAAGAAAGCTTTTTCTTAACTCCATCGAGCCCTTCACCAACAAAGACACATGCCATGTCTTCACAACAAGGATATAGGATTAACCCTCAATTCAAATGAGGAAAGGGATTCTCGCCATCACAACATAGATATAGAAGACTCCATCGCTAGAATGCCCCTGTAACACTAACAGGTTCCCTGATTCTGCATGAACACCAAATCTTTTCATGCTCAATTCATTGATGACTTCCCTCACCTCAACCTTTTTGCAACATTCTCCCTGTCAGGCCCCTAATCCATCATCCTTACGACAAGACCCTAATTCCCTATTGTTTAACTGATGTGGATCTTGTCTCAAACTTTCAAACCCCTCCAAGGTGGCACGTAGACAAGTATCATCTGCCACCAAGCTTGTCAAAAGCACTTTGTGTTCTAACTCAACATCCTTCCATGAGTCCAAAATTTGTTATCCTCCACGAGTATATTAGTGATGTTATCCAATATTCACTTCCATAGCCTGTTGACATGTCTTATGTACCTCTAAGTTCGATAGTTAATATTTGACCATGTAGTCCACGTACCACAGGAGGACAACTCTCCTTCCCTCGACTCCTTTACTTCTGGACATCATATTGGACTTCCTAAGTCTCCCAACTCGGTCATGAGTTCCAAACTCGTCGACCTTGTAGACAGGCGTGTCCCATGCAAATGAAGTACTATCCATCCCCTAGGATGCACAAGTTGTGGACTTCTTAAGTCCTCCACCCAAGACCTCGGACCCTAATAGAATCAAGCCCATAAAGGCATGCACTCCTACCATGTGCTCAACCCATCATCATATGTGAGAGATTCCCTATCATTCGACTACCATGGATCTTGTCTTTAGACTTCCAAACCTGTCTGCCTTCAAGCTCGTCAATAAAATTGGTTTCCAACTTGCATGCCTTTATACTCAACATCCTTCCATGAGTCCACAATCTGTTTTTACTCTGAGTATATTAGTGATGATATCCAATGTTCACTACCACGCATTATGGACATGTCTTTGTCTACCTCCAAGTTCAATAGTTAATCTTCATTCTACGCAAAACCTTAGAACCTAACGGACCCAAGGCCACAGAGGCATGCACTCCTACCATGTGATCAACCCCCTATATAACCATTCTATACGGGAGACTTACTCTCATTCCCTATCATTCGGCCACCGTGGATCTTGTCTCGGACTTCCAAACCGGTCTGACGCCAAGCTCGTCAATAACACTCTGTGTTCCAACTCGCATGCCTCTACACTCTACATCCTTCCACAAGTCCAAAATTTGTTTTTACTCCATGAGTGTATATATATATATATATGTGTGTGTGTGTATATATGTATGTATGTATGTATGTATGTATATATAATAGTGGTGCTATCCAATGTTCACTATCGTGACCTGTAGACATGTCTACCTCCAACTCTAGTGGTTAATCTGCGACTATGTAGACCACATGTCCCACGGCGGAAGTACTCTCCTTTTTTCAACTCTTTTGCTTCTAGAGTTCATATTGGACATCCCAAGTCTTCCACCTCGATCATGTGGATGAAGTCCTCCACCCAAGCCCTCTGACCTTGATGAACCCAAGCCTACAAAGGCACACGCTGCTACTATGTGTTCAACCCCTGGATCACCATCCTATGCAGGATAGATACTCTCATTCCCTGTAGTACTTTCTTAACCCGTCTATCACAAAGCTTGTCGGCAATACATTATTCAAGCTCGCATGCCTTTACACTCATCATCCTTCTATGAGTCCAAAATTTGTTTTCACTCCATGAGTATAGTGATGCCATCCAATGTTCGCCACCACAGCCTATAGACATGAGACATGCCTTCTCTATCTCCAAGTCAGATTCTTAACCTTTGACCATGTAGACCATGCGTCATCCCACAGAGGAAGTACACTTCTACCCTCAACTCGTTTGCTTCTAGACTTCATATCGAACTTCCTAAGTCTTCCACCTCGATCATAAGTTCCAAAATCATTAACCTTGTAGACTGCGTTCTACGTGGGTGAGGTACTATCCTTCTCTTAGCATGCACAAGTGGCAAAAAATTTTAAGTCCTCCACCCAAGACATCACACCCTAATGGACACAAGCCCATAGAGGCACATGCTCCTACCATATGTTCAACCCCTTGGATCACCAACTTTCGCCTGCACATTATGAGTCACCAAGATACTCACAGTACTCTCCTTTTCTCTTGGGCATCTATTTCCAAACTTGTGCTTGTTATGTGTGTGAGAGCCCCAAACCATGTGCTTCTACTCTAAAATCCTCCA
Source organism: Taxus chinensis (assembly GCA_019776745.2). NCBI lineage: Eukaryota > Viridiplantae > Streptophyta > Pinopsida > Cupressales > Taxaceae > Taxus > Taxus chinensis. The sequence continues at coordinate 150,531,283 of CM034154.1, forward strand.
AGGGCCCCCCTCGTGATGAGCCCCTGGTCCAAAAACCTTGTTTATAAACTCATGACAAACCCTTGGTCAACTATCACATACTCACAGTACTCTCCTTTTCTCTTGGGCATCTATTTCCAGATTTGTGCTTGTTATGTGTGTGAGAGCCCCAAACCATGTGCTTCTACTCTAAAATCCTCCAAGGGCCCCCCTCGTGATGAGCCCCTGGTCCAAAAACCTTGTTTATAAACTCATGACAAACCCTTGGTCAACTATCACATAGTCTTGACCCTATTGGCCTCCAACCAAGTCCCTGTTATCCAAATAACTCTCCTAGTTATCTGGATAACTTATATTTTCATGACTCTGATGTTTCACATTTCAGGTTGCGTGCACTCAAAATTTTTCTTTTGACGCCTTGGCACAGATGCAGTTCCTCTGCGCGCCCTTGCGCGCCTTCTTGCTCCTTTTTGCATTCTTCTATCTCTTTCCTTTTTCCCTCCCGCACCTTCCTCCTGCGTGGCTGCTTTCTCTCCTATCTCCTTAGTCTTGACCCTATTGGCCTCTAACCAAGTCACTATTATCCAAATAACTCTCCTAGTTATCTGGATAACTTATATTTTCATGACTCTAATATTTCACATTTCAGGTCGCGTGCACTCAAGATTGTTCTTTTGACACCTTGGCACAAATGCAGTTCCACTACACGCCCTTGCGTGCCTTCTTGCTACTTTTTGCATTCTTCTATCTCCTTCCTTTTTCCCGTCGCATGCACTTCCTCCTGCGCACACCTCTGCAGACTTACCTTCCAATCAGCTAAGTCCCTGGCATTCCTATTGCACACTTACCCAGACTCAGTTCTTTCGTGCGTCCTCTTTTCTTTCTTCCTCCGCGCGCCTTCCTTTAGTTGAATGCCTGCGTCTTGTTTTCATACTTGCCTTCTGCAAGTATGCTTTCCTCCCGCGCCTCTTTCTTCCGCGCGTGCCCTTGCACCCACACTTCGCACATTCACCTTCTTTCTAGTCAGCTCGGCGCATCTCCAAAGGTAAATCCAAAAGTAGAGGCCCAAATGAGCGCCAGTTCGCCACGTGTCCAAACCCCCAAAAGTTGCATCGGTCGTTAAAAAGTCTTTGACTCAACGGAAGGTGCCAAGTGTCAACGCGGCGCTATTTCAAAGATAAAATCTGGGGCAGGTTTCCGAACAAGCGCCAAGCCGCCACGTGTCCAGGGTCAGACTTTTGGCCCCGCCAAGCAAAGAGAGGCAAAATACAAAGAAGCCCAAGGAGCCCACAGAAGCCACCACGTGTCAGTCTGGCACGATTTCAAGAGCATAAGGAAGGGGCTGAATCTCCAAGAAGCGCAAGGCCGCCACGTGGACCCTGTATGGACAGATCTTTAAATATTGCGCTCCCGCAACCCTAATATTCAAATGGCCATATCTTTTGACTGGAAACTCAGATTTGGGCGGGAGAAGACTTTTTGGAAACGTCTCGACACCCTCTACGCCATGAAAACATAAAATATCATTCTTAACAGGCTTTGGTGGGTGAAAAATGAAGAAACGTCTCCCAGGCCATTAATACAAAATCCGATTTCCTCAACTACCAGATCTGATTTAATTCGACCCGTCGTTCTTCTTCCTTAACACGCCAAGTAGACAGGGAACCAGACATTACAGATTTGGGGCAGATTTGTAGGAGACATTAACGATGGTGGTTGAGCTTCGAATTAGTTTTCCCGCTTCTCTCTCTCCTTCCCTCTATGCTGAATCTATAAAGGACAGGGTCGAGGCTCATTGTTAAAGGTTGGACACTCTGGATCCTTATGCATGTTGCTAAGGACTCCATATTTTCTGTATTTTGAGTTGCAGACCTCTATGTTTGGCTCTCGCATGTGGATATCGACCTCCTTATAATTGTAACAGTCCTATGCATTTCTGGAAGTAATAAAAGCATCGTTTTGTGACTATTCTCTGTCCTAACGTGTTTGCAATCCTTCTTCTTGCCTCTTCTCTTGCATTGTGTATTGTTGAGCTATTTCAAGTCCCCTGCAGTTCCATACTTAGTTGTGTTCCATGGCAACGATCTGGTGAATGCGTATTTCGCTGTGCTACTTGTGCCTAGCCTCCTTTCACGCATTCCCTATCATTCTCGCTCAGAACAGATAGTGTTCACCCCTCTTTTCTAGTGCTATCGCCTTTTAGTGTAGTTTACTTCATGTTATCCTTCTTTCCCTGGTCCCTTGGCATTCTTAGCTTAGTTTCCCCTTTCAGCACTAGGAGTAGCAGTAGCAGTAGAAATAGATAGAGGAACCAACCTTCTTCGGAGATTCGTCCCAAGCTCGCAAAGGTCCCACAACTTGGGGACGGTTCCATTGTGGTCTCAGACACCTCGGCCCTTAAGATATCCAAGACGCAGGTGCATGTTTGAGCAACCAACAGTCCCCACATCTCATACTCTCAAACTATGCACGATGACATAAAGACTTTTTGTCTCTACTGTAAAATGCATCATAGACTCCTCGTGGTGAGCCCTAGGCTCACAACCTTTACCTTCCAAAGTTGTTTCGGACTAAGTATGGCATAATTGAAGTATACCCTGCTCACAACATTTGCCATCACCCTTTGAATGCAAAATACTCCTCTTTAACCTATTAAGTTGATGAATGAATAACAATATGCAATAATTTTGTTAAATAACAATTTGCATAAGCTGTGATTCCCAACTTTAAAAAATATGATTATGGAAAAACAATACAAGGTTTTCTTAAAAGATAAGTAGAGCTGATGTGGGCTATTGGAATATGCATGTAAAACCACCTTGCGGAAGATTCAAATACAAATAATAACGCAGTGACAAAGGTTGATTAATATAAGCGGAAACTATCAGCCAAGCTTACACTACATTTTCATCTAAAAAAACTCCTCTTTAACCTATTAAGTTGATGAATGAATAACAATATGCAATAATTTTGTTAAATAACAATTTGCATAAGCTGTGATTCCCAACTTTAAAAAATATGATTATGGAAAAACAATACAAGGTTTTCTTAAAAGATAAGTAGAGCTGAAGTGGGATATTGGAATATGCATGTAAAACCACCTTGCGGAAGATTCAAATACAAATAATAACGCAGTGACAAAGGTTGATTAATATAAGCGGAAACTATCAGCCAAGCTTACACTACATTTTCATCTAAAAAAGCCTGCAATATTTCTTTTGGAAGTTCCTATTTCGCTCTATCACATGCATACTAAAATATGATTATGGAAAAACGATACAAGGTTTTCTTAAAAGATAAGTAGAGCTGGAGTGGGATATTGGAATATGCATGTAAAACCACCATGCGGAAGATTCAAATACAAATGATCACACAGTCAGAAAGGCTGATTAATATAAGTGGAAACTATCAGCCAAGCTTACACTACATTTTCATCTAAAAAATTTGCAATATTTCTTTTGGAAGTTCTTATTTCGCTTTATCACATGCATACAGACTTGGTGCCCATCGTGTATATAAATGCTTTCAAAACAAGTTGGAACATGCATTTCCAACTCCTTTTCAACTCGTTCCTCTGTGTTTACAGTCAAGTTTTGATGGATTTGGACCTCTCCTTCGTGTTTTATAGTCAAGTATGTTATGCTTTTCAGAGGTGTTTGACAGCGAGAAACTCACATTAAATGGTTGGAATCAATGGAAGATGTTCTCTTTCTTCTGTTTTCATTCATTGGATGTTCCAACTCATTTTCAAGCTTCTCTCTGTGTTTACAGTCAAGTTTTGATGTATTTGGGCCTCTCCTTCGTGTTTTACAGTTGAGATTGAGATGACTTAAAGTCACCCTACTTGCTGCCTGGTCCCGCCTAATGGAGTTACAGTTACTTGGAGCTCACACACGTTCAAACAATGACAGCCTTTGTATTTTTGCTGTAAGTTATTATCCCACATTTTCCAGGAAGAGGATGCAGTACAGGTTTATAGTAAAAAATGCTTTATTAGTCTAGTGGAGCAGAGGGCTCCGTGGAACTTAGTTTGAGTTTTGGCAAGGTGTCGAAAAATGACAAAGACATGAAGTTGGGACTGAAAGTCTACAAGATGCAGCCATGTGTCAAGATTTGTGAACCCGTGTTCCCGGAAATTTGAAGGTAGAAGCAAGAGTTGAAAGGATTGTGAATTATCCAATTTTACTAATGGGTGCCATGTGGCATAAATCCAGAAGCCAGAGTTTGCAGGTATTCAAGATGAAGATCGACAAAAGCCAAGATAGTCTGGAGCCGAAAGCATTGATGGCTGCCACGTAGTGCATATTTGTGAACCCGCATCCGCAAAGTTCATAGAGTTGAAGAGGTAAGACAAAAGTTTCTAGAGCCCAGAAGATCGTGATATGAGTCATAAATCGGGAACTTCTTCTTTGTTTCCCTAACACAGCATAATGTATTCATTGTATATGGTTCCTCTCCCTTGAATGTAAAGTTACTTAGCTCTTTCGAGTACTAAATGTTCCAAGTAGTGCATATTTGTGAACCCACATCCCGCAAAGTTTATAGAGTTGAAGAGGTAAGACAAAAGAGTTTCTAGAGCCCAGAAACGCGAGATCGTGATATGAGTCATAAATCGGGAACTTCTTCTTTGTTTCCCTAAACAGCATAATGTATTCATTGTTTATGGTTCCTCTCCCTTGAATGTAAAGTTACTTAGCTCTTCCGAGTACTAAATGTTCCAAGTAGTGCATATTTGTGAACCCGCATCCCACAAAGTTCATAGAGTTGAAGAGGTAAGACAAAAGAGTTTCTAGAGCCTAGAAACACGAGATCGTGACATGAGTCATAAATTGGGAACTTCTTCTTTGTTTCCCTAAAGAGCATAATGTATTCATTGTATATGGCTCCTCTCCCTTGAATGTGAAGTTACTTAGCTCTTTCGAGTACTAAATGTTCCAAGTGTCTAAGACCTTTGTTTCTTAAGCTTTGTAATGGGTCAAACGCCTTTTTCTTTTTGTAACAGATTGTGCATATTCTAAAAGCATTGATATAATGAAGATAGCGGTTTATATTTAGTCTTTGACTTTTGTAATTTTGTTCTCTTTACTTTTTGTGCCTTATATGATCTATAGTGTGTGGATTATATTTGTAGGCTTCTAAATTCATTGTGTTATTCATAGACTGAGAGAGATCCCCTACTTCTTTGGTACATCACCACTTTTTCTTTTAAGTTGTTTGTCACCCCTTTTCCTTTATAAGTGTTATCTTAGGTTAGTATAGTGATAGCATTAGAGTAGTTAGGACCAGAGCCAAGGTCTCACGCTTTGGAAGCATTCACATTTTGATTCCTCAGCAACAAACCTCTATTTGCTGTTCTTGGGTGCACAAATTCAGCAACCAGCATTTACTTCAAAATATTTTTTGAATCTCTCAAGTCTTCCTAGAATATATAAATCTTTATTTGTGAATGGAAATAATGCACATCTCTTTTCAAACTTTGTTGTGCCATTTCGATAAGTGAGCATAAATTGTTCCAAGTAAATCAATAATTTACTAGACGTTACAATAGAGTTCTACCCAACTCTATGAGGTGCAATCCTTGAAGTGAACTTTTTGCCATCCATGTGTCGTCGTCGGTGTTGATCATGGAGAACCATGTGTCTTAAAGGGTTAGTATAGTGATAGCATTAGAGTAGTTAGGAGCGGAGCCAAAGAGTCCCACATTTTGGAAGCATTCACATTATTGATTCCTAAGCAACAAACCTCTATTTGCTGTTCTTGGGTGCACAAATTCAGCAACCAGCATTTACTTCAAAAGAGTATTTGAATCCCTCAAGTCTTACTAGAATATATAAATCTTTATTTGTGGATGGAAATAATGCACATCTCTTTTCAAACTTTGTTGTGCCATTTTGATAAGTGAGAATAAATTGTTCCATGTAAATCAATAATTTGTTGGACGTTCCTATAAAGTTCTACCAAACTCTATGCGATGGAATCCTCGAAGTGGATTTTTTGCCACCCATGTGTCGTCGTTGTTGATCATGGAGAACCATGTGTCTTAAAGGGTTCCTTATTGAATTTTCTTTCTGTACCATTGCTTTGGGAAACTAAGTATCTTATTAGCATTAGAGTAGTTAGGATCAGAGTCAGTTGTCTTTGTAGATCTGCTTCAAAGAGAAGAGGTCTCACACTTTGGAAGAATTCCCATTGTTGATACCTAAGCATTGAACCTCTATTTGGTGTTCTTGGGCGCACAAATTCGGCAACCAATAGTTACTTCAAAAATATTTTTTGAATCTCTCAAGTCTTCCTAAAAAAGAGAAATCTTCATTTGTGGATGGAAATAATGTGCCTTTGTTTTCAAACTATGTTGTGCCATATGATAAGTGAGCATACATTGTTTCTAGGTAAATCAATAATTTGTTGGACAATGGAGTTCTACCCAACTCTGTCCGGTGGAATCCTCGAAGCGGGCTTTTTGCCACCCATGAGTCATCAGTGTTGATCATGGAGAACCATGTGTCTTAAAGTGTTTCTTATTGAGTTTTCTTGTTGTACCATTGCTTTGGGAAACTAATCATCTTAATTACCTTTTTTTGGCAATATCATTCCCATGCATCTTTTGTTTTGCCATTTGGTTGGACAATGGAGTTCTACCCAACTCTGTCCGGTGGAATCCTCGAAGCGGGCTTTTTGCCACCCATGAGTCATCAGTGTTGATCATGGAGAACCATGTGTCTTAAAGTGTTTCTTATTGAGTTTTCTTGTTGTACCATTGCTTTGGGAAACTAATCATCTTAATTACCTTTTTCTGGCAATATCATTCTCATGCATCTTTTGTTTTGCCATTTGGTTGGAGGAAACAAATTTGGTTCTTGAAAACCTCTATGCAATAATGTGTTCACACTAGTTGACCCTAATAAAATGATTGTAGATTTCTCACACATTTTATATATTTCTGGCTTACAAAAGGAGAAAAACTCTGACCATCCCTTTCCTTATTTGTGGTGAAAAGTGAATTACATATCCAAAAAATATTTGATCATACAAGAGAGACGCCCCTCTCAAACACGGAAATCCTAAACTCAGTTTCTTGCCATGTTAGTTAAAGATTTTGTCATCCTCCATTTCTCATAAAGTTAGCTTTATCAAAGATTGAAAGGCGACCAAAATCCGGGATAGTACTTCCAATATATAATAAATACAGAAAAGTGTAAAAGAAAATGGAAATGGCCCATAAAGGAAAAAGAATGTGGACTGAGATCGTGTGTAGGTTTCCATGATGACAAGAGTTTATGTTGCAAGTGTCAGGATTCATCATGTTTTTTGACATCAGTTCCAACCTCAACGATCCAGAAGGATGGCCTTAAAAAACACAAAAGACTGTTACTGAAAGCAAGTTGTCCAGAGGTTGGCAGTTGAATCAGGTAAATTTTGTTAAAGCAGGATCTGAAGATTATAAAATGCAAAGATCAAGCAGGGGCCAGAAAACATCTTAGAATAATCCTAGTCTACATTAGATAGATCTGATGTCAAATGATGAATTGATGTCACATAACATGATGAATCCAGAAACCTGCAACTCACCCTCATAGATTATTGTTGAAGATTAAGGCTACTACAAATACCTATGAAATATATGGGAAAAGAAAGACCTTAAAAGAAACATAAAAGAATGTTAAAAAAAGAGCAATGTTGCCAGGATAGGGTTAGGGTACGGGTTCGATACACGGATACGTTAATTTTAAAAAACCCTTGGGTACAATACGTCTTGGATACGTCTGTACATATATATTAAAAAATTTAATCTATATATATATACATATACTCATTTTACTCATTTTTTAGTCCATAAGAAATACAATACTTTAAAATTATAGTAGGATCAATGTTCAAAACATTCAATTGATCCTTATCAATATGGTGCATATGAAGAAGTGCAAAATCACAAATAAATCAATTTTTGAGAATGATCATTTCTGTACGAGGGCAAGTCTGACAACTATCAGTGGCTGGCGCGTGATGTTTTCAGGTTTCATACTGTGGCTCTATGTATAACAAATAGAATCGACTAAGGGCATAGAAACATGTTTTGGACTAGATGACAAAATGGTTGTACCTATATGAAAAGGTAATGGATAGTTGAAAAGCTTCGCTGTATTGTAGTCGCTATTCAGCATTGGGAGTATGCACTCAGAGCAGAGCATAAACCGTATATCATGTTGTTCATGTACTTGCAAGGTTCTGAAAGTTCTTCACTTGGCAAAAAAATGTATTTTAAAATACTCACCATTTTAAATCAATATGGTGCATATGAAGAAGTGCAAAATCACAAATAAATCAATTTTTGAGAATGATCATTTCTGTACAAGGGCAAGTCTGACAACTATCAGTAGCTGGCGCGTGATGTTTTCAGGTTTCATACTGTGGCTCTATGTATAACAAATAGAATCGACTAAGGGAATAGAAACATGTTTTGGACTAGATGACAAAATGGTTGTACCTATATGAAAAGGTAATGGATAGTTGAAAAGCTTCTCTGTATTGTAGTCGCTATTCAGCATTGGGAGTATGCACCCAGAGCAGAGCATAAACCGTATATCATGTTGTTCATGTACTTGAGCATAAACCGTATATCATGTTGTTCATGTACTTGCAAGGTTCTGAAAGTTCTTCACTTGGCAAAAAAATGTATTTTAAAATACTCACCATTTTAAAATACCATGTATTTCCCGCCAACAATGCTGGGAAATAAAGTTCATCACCACATGCCATGGATTCTTCTACAGATTTCTATAAAGAACAATCAACAAGAATTAGTAAAAAAGTTATTGAATAAACTAATAGACAATATTACATGTACATGTATGCAAATTAATAACTTCGGTGATTGTTTAGATATGAGTCAAATGCTAAAAGTTTTTCTATATTAGTCAAGTTCAATTACACATTAGTCACTCAAACAGAACTGGAGAAATAAAGAAATAAATATTAATGTCCACGAGTGACCAAAAATAGGTTGATGAGGCTTGAGAAAATGTCCAAATACAATAGAAAGTGCCACGATAAAAATAAACCACCAAAATAAACACAGACTATAATCACTACAAGTGAACTTGGGGCAAACCCACTGAAGTAAATCTCACGATCCATACGGAGAGATAAATCTCGCAAGAAAATTCAAGCATATAAACTGACATGGTAATCCTGTCAACCAAGACACAAGTTAGTTTAGTCATTCAAATTCACGTGGTTCTAGAAGATCACTCCTTGATGAATAAGTTTACAAAAATGCCCATTATATCTAACACAAATGCCCACGCAAAATCTAATTTTACAGTTACCTTTATTCTATTGACTATAGTAAAAGATCAGATAACAGAATAGCCGAATAAAAATAATATGAATCCAGCGTCATTATGGAATTTACAGAATAATCAAACATATACACAGGAAATGCTGATAAATCTAAGTTTACAATTACCATTATATTTAACAAAAATGCCCACACAATCTAAGTTTACAGTTACCTTTATTCTATAGTAAAAGATCAGATAATAGAATAGCCAAATTAAAATAATATGAATCCAGAATCAGGAATTTGCAGAATAATCAACATATACATAAGAAATGCTGATGAATTGCAAGTTGCAACCTTTAAACATCAAGTATCAGCTCTCTAGTATGTGTTTCACATATGATACAAGCAGCGGTGTCCACAAAGATTTAGCTATTAACCCTAGTGGGCCTATCCTATCCTTCGGTAAATTAATATTTCAATATAGCACCGCCACTACTTTTTTATCAGGGGATGGTGATGAATGAATTGCAAGTTGCAACCTTTAAACATCAAGTATCAGCTCTCTAGTATGTGTTTCACATATGATACAACCAGCGGTGTCCACAAAGATTTAGCTATTAACCCTAGTGGGCCTATCCTATCCTTCGGTAAATTAATATTTCAATATAGCACCGCCACTACTTTTTTATCAGGGGATGGTGAGGTATTCAATCAAACTCTGTCAGACATTCCTAAACTTAAAGAATCAGGGGAGGTCCTAAAGTGGCCAAGGTATCCAAGAAAAGGCCAAAAAGGACAAAAAAGGCCCTATATGTAGCCCAAAGGGTCCAACAACAAAACCCATCACCAGGGGATATACATTGGAAGAAGTACCTATCAGTAAGTACTGTCAGACCCGATTTGTTGTGTTTGTGTTAAGTATGAACTAGTTCCTAGGTTCCTTCGAACAATCATGTTGGCTGACATATCTATATGTTATTCTATAATACTAAAACTATTTGGCTGTCTTATCATTATGATCTGGAATCCTTCTCGTGTTTATTTTGTATTACATTTGCCAATGGTAACTCAGTGGTTGCGACACTATCTCCCTTGGCTCGTTCCCCTAAAACGGTGCTAAAATAATTCAAAAATTACGACTCCTTTCCTAGCGTTTATGAATTTTGAATTATTTCCAAGCCCTTCAATAGATAATAATTTTGGCAATCTTGAGAAAGCTCAAGTCCACTTAGAAATTGGACACATTACTGTTACATTATTTGCAAAACAAAGTTCAAAACTCCACTAAAGCACAACCCTATCTTATCTATTGTCCCCACCAGCAACATTTTTGTATCCTATGCCATTATTTTTATGTTTGTATGTCTGAAGAATTTTGAACCCCCACCAAACTCCAAGTAACACTTTCTCACATAATCTTCTATAAACATCATAAGTTCTTCATCTGTTCAATACATTTCCATCGCAACAATCATGACCCAAAATGACTTTCTTGAACCCCTCCAACTTGCCTTTATTCCTTATTTATTCAATAATATTTATAAAATAGCCTACCATTTTCCTTCTTATGTTCAGCCCTACGTACAGATGTCACGTACATAATCACAGCCATTAGTTGTAAATACTTACCTTGTAATTGCTGCCCACAATCTCTGCTCAGAAACTGTCAACTCCAATCCACATTACCTCCAATGAAAATCCAAGCAACAATCTTTTAAGTCTTTGCTAAACAACAAAAAGTTCTAAATTTCTAATTAACAGTGTTACACAGGGACTTGGGGACTTGGAGGAGACGTCCCTAATTTTTTTTATTTTTTAAAAGAATTCTTACACTTATAGTTTTAAAAACAATTATTTTTTACCAAAAGCATTAAAACCTAATCCCAAAAGTACCCAAAAAACATTAAACAATGTTTAAACACCTAGATTTCATTACCAAAAGCTTAAAATATTTAGATATTAAACTTTATATATTATTTAACTAACTGTCCCCCACCATCCCCAAAATTTGGGAAATTTTTTGCCTCAAGCCTCCAACTAGTTTATGTTTGCTTTGTGGGTTGGAAATTTTTTGCCATCCCAAAAACATCCCTCTTTCCCCTTGTCAACCCCGTCTCAAGAATAATAGCCTAAAATTAACTTCTTTGAACCTTCAAACTAGCTCATGAAAGTTCATTAAAATGCAAATGTGATCCTGGTCATGAACATTTTTATTCTTCCTTTTTCTTGGATGTGCAAGCTCTGTGTGATGGTGACCGTGTGATGAAGGTTGGGTGATAACAACCCCTTCTTCCTAAAAGCAATGTTAAAATCAAGCATAATCACATAACAATTCTCATTCTATGCAAGGTTCAAAGGATTCTGGATGTTAGAGCATCCAACTAGTTTATGTTTGCTTTGTGGGTTGGTGTCTGTGGTCTCTCAGGATTTAGTTCATTCTATGATCTATCCTTTCTTAAGGATACAGAAAAGTTTGTTGGTGAAGTCCAAGCGAGGAAAGGACCTTCTTGATTGCAACAGAAAAATCTTTGCTTTTGCTGCTACCATTCTGCTCTTTCTCCCTCACCTCCGGCAAGCCATGAATAGCAGAAGAATGGCCCCTCCTATTATTATCCATATCTCCCACTCTCAAATGTGGACAGAAGTAGCAAAGTTTATGTCCTCAAGCCTCCAAGAGAAAGAAGAGGATTCGTGACTTTGTCTCAGATAGGAACGAAAAGACCTCAAAAGACACTACAGTTCCCAACAAGGAGGACACGACAAATTATAGCCCAATAGCAGACGGAAGAAGCAAATAGCTTCTTACCATCTGAAGGACAAGTGTTCGTGCAAAAATAAAGCTCGCATTTTTGTGGAGAACTGAGCTGGCATGTACACCTGAGATATCCTAATGGAAAACAACTTGTTCTCTTGAAAGAGAGGTCACAAGTTTGAATCCTGCAGGGATAGTGTATCTACACCTTGTATTTAAAGTACAGTTAGGTGTCTCCTGCATACTAGGAGTACGAGATTGTCCCATATACTTTCTCTCATATATGAAAGAAGACCTAAAAAGACACTACAAATCCCAACAAGGAGGACACGAAAAATAACAGCCCAATAGTAGAAGGAAGAAGCAAATAGCTTCTTACCATCTAAAGAATTCCATGCAAAGATAAAGCTCATAGTTTTGTGGAGAACTGAGTTGCCCTGTACACCTGAGTTGGCATGTACAAGGAATTCTTACCATCTGAAGGACAAGTGTTCGTGCAAAAATAAAGCTCGCAGTTTTGTGGAGAACTGAGCTGGCATGTACACCTGAGATATCCTAATGGAAAACAACTTGTTCTCTTGAAAGAGAGGTCACAAGTTTGAATCCTGCAGGGATGGTGTATCTACACCTTGTATTTGAAGTACAGTTAGGTGTCTCCTGCATACTAGGAGTACGAGATTGTCCCATATACTTTCTCTCATATATGAAAGAAGACCTAAAAAGACACTACAAATCCCAACAAGGAGGACACGAAAAATAACAGCCCAATAGTAGAAGGAAGAAGCAAATAGCTTCTTACCATCTAAAGAATTCCATGCAAAGATAAAGCTCATAGTTTTGTGGAGAACTGAGTTGCCCTGTACACCTGAGTTGGCATGTACACCTAAGATATCCTAATGGCAAACATCTTGTGCTCCTAAAAGAGAGGTCACAAGTTCAAATCTTGCAAGGGATGGTCCCATATACTTTTTCTCAGATATGAAAGAAAAGACCTAAAAATACACTACAAATCCCAGCAAGGAGGGCACAAAAAATAACAGAACAACAGTAGACGGAAGAAGCAGATAGCTTCTTACCATCTTAAGGATTTCATGCAAAAATAAAGCTCGCAGTTTTGTGGAGAACTGAGCATGTACACCGAAGATATCCTAGAGGGGATGGTGTATCTACACCTTATATTTGAAGCACAGTTAGGTGCCTCCTGCATACTGGGAGTACAAGATGGTCTCATATGTTATAAGCTACCCTGCAAACAAAAACCAAGGTGCCCAACATCACAGACCTTAACCCATCATCACGGAACTTAAAAGGGCATTTCCTTTCCTCTAATAGAAGAAACAAAAGTAAAAATCAAGAGAATATCTCAAATTAAGATAGAGCATAGTTAATACAATATCCCAAGGGCAAGGAGATGGATCACCTATGGGACTTGGTTGACCACAATTCCTCCCTAAACCTCAACATTAACAGTATTGTTGTGAGTGGGTCCGCCCACAGCTATGGTAAGAGGGTCGACGGAAGAGAGTTCGGAGTCTTGGAAGATCATGGGACCTTCAATCCTATGAATTAGAGAAAAAAAGGCAAACCAGGAGTTCCCCAGAGAGGGAAGCAAGACATCTTTCAGGATAAGAACGATAGGCTTTATGAGATTTCCTTCTGATATCAGTTTCTATTAGGGAGCCAGCAATTAGTATTGTTGTGAGTGGGTCCGCCCTAACTACGGTAAGAGGGTGCACGGAAGAGAGGAGAACACCCAAACTTTTGGTTGACCAAAAGAAAACTGCATGAAACTAGCGAGTCCCTCAAGACAGCAATAATCAGTCTTGAGGATACATATAAACTCCTCCACGAGAGGTTCTAGTTGAACTATTGCAAAATCTATCACGGACAAGAACAAGAACAAGGAGGCCGGGATGAAATCTTAATTTTTCTTGCATTGTTTTGGTTCATTTTTGTTTCATGTGATCTCTATTGTAACATTATGGCCAAAGACTAAGATAGTTTCCTATGATTGTATGCCTTTCATGTTTTTCCTTTCAAACAGCAATAATCAATCTTGAGGATACCTATAAACCATACATAAGTTTCGGGGATATGGAGACAGAGGAACGGGTTTCCAGGATAGTAAAAGAATTCCCAAATTTTGGGGACGGTAGGGGCCAGCTATTAAAATAATTAATAAAAATTAATATTATAATACTTTAACCTTTTCTGTGAAATTTAGGGATTTAAACTCTACTTAATGTAATGTTCTTGGTAAAGAAATAATAGTTTTAAAAGTAAAAACATCAAAAAAAATTCGAAAGATTTTTAAAAAATTTACAAATTTAGGGACATCTCCTCCGTGTCCTCAAAACGTTTGGGATATCCGGAACGCCACCAAAATCTAGGGGACGCGTCCCTGCGTAAAACTTCGGTAAACTCCTCCGTGAGAGATTCTATTTAAACTACATGGGTGATGAGAATGATGGAATCAAGGTCAAGGACAATGAGGTTGGGATACACTCTTAATTTTATTGCATTATTTTGGTTTATTTATATTTTCTATGTCGCAATATGTTGGCTAGATTTTCTGCATAGCATCAAACCTAGGCAGTCATGAGATAAATCTCCCTCATTTAACCGGTGAGGCTCCCGTGTCAGATTTGTCAATAAGATGTGTTTTTATCTATCAGGGGTTTTACTTTAACTACTTAGTTCATGAACCATAACTGAGAAGTTCTACAGCAAGTAAGCAGCTGTTTAAGAAAGGAAAGTTATAGAAGAAGGAAGTAAAGGAAACACAGAGAAGAAATGGGGAAGATGTGCATCCCAATTAGTAGATTGCAGAGCTAATTGCATGCACATAGAAGAAACTTAATAGATTTGAACACACAAAATTATAAAGCAAAGGCAGCTCTAGATCCAGATCTAAAATAACACAAAGTCTATTAAGAGATCTAAGATTTAAAAGCAAGAAACAAAGTACACCGTGACACAAAGTTCTCCGGAAACCTGCTTCTTTGTATTCCCCTGCTACAAGTTGCTCTCAGAGGTTCAGCACAAAGTCTAGAACACAAGATTGCTGCTTACAAATTCTGATTCCTTTAACCCGAAGGTTCTTCCTCTACTTATAGAATGTAGAGGGGCAATTACAAGTAGGAAGCTTTGAGTTGAACTGGGACATGTGGAAGTCGGAAAAGAAACAACTGGCAATCTCCCTCCTGGAATTCCTCTTTGCATGACATGTATGATTTGCAACTAAAAATAGAACTTTCTATTTTGCATGCCTGCCACCTATCTCCAAGTAGTCGACTTCTTCAAGTAATGGCTTTTAAACCAATCATTTTAAGTTGTATAATTTAATTGATCACTCAATTACTTTGTCTAAGGAAAGAAGAAGGAAGAGGAAAGCTGACTTTGTCGGAGGAAAGAAGAAGGAAGAGGAAAGCTGACTTTGTCTTTTTTCATGTCTGCATGCAGCTGATTCAAACTGGATCTGGAAGCAGCTGGATCTAGAAACAAGCTGGAATTGCAAGCAGTTGGAATTGGAAGCAAGCTGGAATTTTGCCTTCGCATTGTCTTCTCTTTTATCCTTGAAGCTTTTGCAGTTTTTCTGTTGTACATGCATCAATGCAAGGTTGGCCGTAGATAACTCATCATCCTTTTTTTAATTGCATATGAGCAATTAAAAATTCTGGAAAGCACTCATGGTGAATGAAAATTCAATGAAGGCTTCAACTGGAAGATGAGAGCACATGCACAGGATCTTGGAAGGAATTTTCCACGCACTGTCTTCTTCACGGGCTGCATTCGAAACAAGAGGATGAAGCCTTTGTGCCGGAAGCTTTTGCAACAATGAGATCTGGATCTGGATCTGCATATGGATTTGCATCTGCATCTGCATCTGGATATGGATCTGCACCTGCATAACAAACTTTGGCAACTGGGCTATGGATGGAAAAGCTGCAACTCGAATAATTCCACTGCTTTTAACCGCACGCATAAGTGAAGTCTTTCCCGCTCTGGATCTGTCCATCAATTCAGCAAGAGGTTTTGAGCCTAGATCCGTGTCTCCAATATCTGCAAATTTAGAAGCAATGCATGACTCCGTTGTGCTTTCTTTTTCATCTTTCTTCGCCATAGCTTTGTCTATTTTCGTCTAAATAATTCTTTTTCTTCTTATTTAACTGGAATTCTTCAAAATTGGTGTAGATCTGGACAATTCTTCAGATTCGGAGGATATATGCAATGTATTGGACATTGATAAAAGCTCATTTTCCTTTGTAAAGCACCTGTAATGAATTCCTGTGCAAACAATTATGCAGACAAAGATCAACCTTCTTCAAAGCATGCGCCAAATCTGGAAGCTTTTAGCCTTGTTTCCACCTTGCCTGAGCAAAATCCTTCTTCAAACGGGGCGCACTTTTCCTCTTGGCTGCAATTCTTTACCTGTGAATTAAATAATTCACCCATATGGCTGCCCATGCTTATATAACCCTCACAATTCTATAATTAATAATTGCCCTAACAATTAAAGGCAATTAATTAATTAAAAACCATGCTCTTCTCTTTTAAATATAGCATGTTTAAGGACAACCATCCAATCAATTAAATTAATCCAATTTAATCCTTCACACATCACTTCACTCAAGCTTCACAGTGTGCTTTGACCATAGCCACTGAAAATAGGAATTAATATAATCATTTAATACTTTAAAAAGTATTAATTCCTTCTCAAAAGGGGCTGCATTAAATAAATTAAATTTATTTAATTTTAGAATTTTATTTCCAATTGATTTATTCCCCTTTGCTTTTGTTGACTTTTCCACAAGCCTGGGTGCCAAAATTGGGTGAATAAATATTAACAAATATTTATTTAATGCATTATTATTCACCCAAGGTGGGTCGCACTTTTTTGCATAATAGAATTCTATTTTTAAGAATTTTCCACAATGGGATTCTTTACCCTGCAAGGCAGCCCCGGAAATCCCATGATCCACTTAAGTGATTTGACTTTGACAATGGGATTATTTACCCTGCAAGGCAGGCAATAAAATCCCATGATTTCACTTAAGTCACTTTTCTTTTATTTCACCATGGGAATTTTTACCCTGCAAGGCAGGGAATAAATTCCCGCCTGCCTGCAGCCTCTAACTTTCCCACCGCAGCTTAAGTGAATTTTATATCACGGTAAAAAGTACCCTGCTAAGCAGGTACAAAATTCCCACCTGCCTGCTGCTTCTATTTTTCCCACTGCAGCTTAAGTGAATTTTCTATCACGGGAAAAAGTACCCTGCAAGGCAGGCAATAAAATCCCACCTGCCTGCTGCTTCTATTTTTCCCACTGCAGCTTAAGTGAATTTTATAACATGGGAAATTCCCACCCTGCCTGCGGCTTATATTTTTCCCCTTGCAACTTAAATCCTTTGTTTTCCAAAAATGTGCCCATCCCCGCAGGTGCTTTTCTGTGCACGACTTCACTTTTTCCCAATGATCCGGACCTCCGATGACGACTTCCTTCGGGCATAATGTGCGTGTATGTTTTCCAGCTGCTTCAGGCCAAAAATCGGGCTTACCCGACAAAGGAATTGTTCCAGAGAAATTTCACAGAAAACGAAACGGGACACCACAAAAACACGAAAAATTGTCAAAAGTTACAAATAAAGCCCAAAACTTATTCCAAGTTAAAACCCTTCTGGCACATAGGAATAATAACATATTCGCTCATAATAGAGTTAAAACAGAGCGCAAATAGCCTCATACGGGGCTCAAAATAATTAAATACAAATTTCTCGCAGACAAATCCCGACGACAGAATAAAACAATTTTGGGCATCTGGGTATTTGGCGAAAAAGGCTAATATGGCTCTTTGGGATTATCTTGACACAATACAAGAACTTTCAGGCAATAAAAACACAAAACGACCCATTATTTTAAAAGTACGAAAAATTTTCGGATAGGGTAGTCGCAGATTTCAGGTTGAAATCTGGGTGACACCACAATAACAATGTGGCTTTATTGTTTTTCCTTTCAAACCCCATGGAGGCCTTTGGTGACCTCTCGAGGCGGTTCTTTGTTTTCTTAACTGTTTGGGATCACCACCTTTTTATTTATATCTATCTTTATCAAAAGAAAACCTTCAAACTAGTTGTTTCTCTTAAATAAGTATCAATATAACTTATAGCATTTCCCTTCGTATGCTCCTTTGTAGCTCAATGTGAATAACCAAGGATGATTCTGTCCTACAATTCAAGTAGCAATAGTCAAATAGACTTGTGCAAAAACTCCATGGACCAATCATGAATGTTAATCTCATCGCATATAAGAATAACTTATTCTTTGATAACAAATCATGAAGACAATGCAAAATGCATATAAAAGATTAATATGCCTATCCCAAAATTTAGCTATAGTTAAGAGTATCACCACAACTGAAACAAAGTCCAAAGCAGAAAGAAAAAACATCGTGTTACAAGGCAAGCAAAGTAAGTTACCAATGGAATTCTATTATGCCTTTCCCTCGTACACAAAAAATAATCATAAAATCTGCATATATAATTTTGTGCAACCATAAAAACAGTGCATCAATAACACCCAAATATAAGATGACATAACCACGTCTAATTCTCTATTTCAAAGCTCAATTCCAGCTATTTTATCTAAAGATAAGGGTACAGAATCTGTGGACAAACTAATATGAATCGAATTTTGAGTTTATTTTTGAGTGTCTCCCCAAGTTAATATTTACATAGGAGGATATGTCATCACCAATCCGGCACTATGATAATTCTTCACCGGGAACTCCTCGTGCTATGATTATTTATTAATGCACAGCCTTTCGTTTGGTGGATATAATCTGGAAACAAAACAACAACAGAACACAAGAATACCATCGACTATGATAAGACAGAATGATGACAAATCTGAAATACCAAAGTAAATTATAATATTAACATGAAATTGTTACAATCTCACCCATGAGGCACTTCGGGTGTTATTGACTTCACTTGCCTTTCACCAAGACTATGGGAGAAACTTTACAATTACACCTCTTAGTGGCTTCTTCAACACACCTTTAACTGATGGCTTCCTTCGCACACTTCCTACAATATTTCTCACTACTTCCTTCTATGCTAAATGAGGGGGGTGGCCTCTCTATTTATAGAACTTACAGGCTTATCCATCTTATCTCTAAGATAGGATAAGAAATCCACTCTGACGAATCATATTCCATACCTTAACTCTTATCTGTACATGTAAGCTTATCTTTTAAGATAAGATAAACCTTATCATTTTACATGGGTTCCACATTTTTAGACTTTTTACAAATAAAATACACAAAATATTTATGACCTCACTCCTTGTCCTTATTACCAATATAATATTTCTAATTCCTAATCATGTAGACCCTACTTCTCTAATTACCCAAACTTTGACATTTTAATATTACCGGACCACTTACGACAAATATTTACTTTTTACAACATTCCTATTGTACTTTGACTGTTACCGTACTCCACATTATTGGCGGCGTCGTACTGGCAGCGCCGTTATCTTCTATCGGACGCTACTACTAATTACACTTAACAACATCCTATTCCTAATACATACATTAATGAAATAGAAATTATGGAGGAAAATTTTAGTGTCGACATCTTCCCCCTTCCTAGCTTCTACTCCGTCCTCGGAGTAGACTATTCTGGTGCTTGGAAAATCTTCAACTTGTCGTGGTTGACCCATTTCGTAATGGGAGTGCCATCCAATTCCTCCAGTCGGTACGTACCATTTTCATGCACAGCTGCTATTTTGTAGGGCCCCATCCATTTTGGAAGAAATTTTCTCTGTCTTCTTTTTTTTGTATCTGGAATCATATACTAGAACCAAGTCATTCACATGAAATGGAGACCAAAGGATCTTTTGATCAAAGTATTCCTTCTGCTTCATTTTCTTCTTATGGCTTGTATCCTTTGCTATTTCCCTCATTTCCTCTAGCAAATGAAGATGTACCAACCTTTCTTTTACTGAATCACTTTCATCCATCCTTTCATTTTTCATAACTCTCACAGTGGGAATATCAAACTCAATAGGAAGAACTGGATCAATGCCATAGGCTAACTGAAATGGAGAGTATCCTGTTGCTGACTTTGATGTTGCCCTATATGCCCACAATGCTGCATGAATCCTTTTATCCCATTTATGTACCTGCAAGGCTGCATCTTTTGCTAGAATTTGACACAACACAAAATTTGTTCGTTCCACCTGTCCATTTGTGCTTGGCTTGTATGTTGTTGCCTTCCTGTGCTTAATAGAAAACTTATTGACTAGGGCTTCTACCACCTCATTAATGAAGTGGCTTCCTTGATCTGTTACAATTTCTAATGGACAACCAAATCTGGTGACAATGCGTTCATATATGAACCTTGCCACTTCATCCATGGAAGCTGTTTTCAATGGCCTAGCTTCAACCCACTTGGTTAAATAATCTGTGGCAACTACAATATACTTATTTTGGCGTGAGGTAGTTGGAAGTGGACCTACAATGTCTATTCCCCACTTTTCAAAGGGACCAAGTGGAAGAATAGGGCATAATGGAGCTGATGAAGTCTTACGGTTACCATGTGTTTGACAAATATCACATGTCTTACAATAATTATAACAATCTTTAAAAAGAGTGGGCCAGTGATAACCTGCATCCAAGATCCTTCTTGCTGTAAGTTGTCCAGAGAAGTGCCCTCCACATGTACCATTGTGGAATTCTTCTAGCAGTTCCTTCCCTTGATCACGTCCAACTGCCCTCTTGTACTGTCCATCAGGTCCTATTCGAAATAATACTCCATGCAGAATAGAATATGGACGACTGGCTTGAGTAATCTTTCTCTTAGTCTTTGCATTGGCACCATCAGGAAACTTGAATTCATTCAAATAATTCCAAATATCTATGTATTCACTAGGGATTGTGTCAAGGGATAACAATGCTGCATCGGGGAAATCATCATCATCACAAGATGATCCTAAACCATCATAGGCTCGAGAGAGTGCATCTGCATTGACATGCTTCTTTCCTGGCCTATCTATAATATCAAATTCAAATTCTTGTAGCAAAATTATCCATCTTGCTATCCTCCCTGATGGGTTAGGCTTATTTACAATATATTTTAGAGCCTGATGATCTGTTACAACTAGAAATTTTTGCCCTAGCAAGTAATTTCTAAACTTCTTTACAGCAAAAATGATAGCCAGAGCCTCTTTTTCAGTTACAGTATAATTTACCTCAGCACTGCTCATTTGTCTGCTCCCAAAGTAAATTGGATGTTCATTCCCATTTTCATCCTTTTGGCTCAAAGTACTTCCTAGTGCTGCATCTGAGGCATCAGTGTACACAATGAATGGCTTGCTCCAGTCTGGATTCTTTAAAACAGGTGAAGACACCAGGGCTTCCTTTAGTTGTCCAAAAGCTTCATGCGCCTTATTTCCTGGTTCATAAGTAACATCCTTCTTCAAGAACTGGGTTAGTGGCTGTGCAATCTTTGAAGAAATTCTTGATGAACCTTCTATAGTAACCCACATGGCCTAAAAATGATCTCAACTTACTTCTATTCATAGGAAATGGTAAATCTTTGATTTTTGAAACTTTATCAGGATCAGTACCAATACCATCTCTGGATACAACATGCCCTAACAAGACGCCTTTAGAACATCCAAAGACACACTTTGTAGGGTTTAGTGAGGCTTGTGCTTCATCTAACCTTTGAAATGTTGTCTCCATTTGGTGCAGGTGGTCCAACTTGCTCCCATAGATGCAAAAATCATCCAGAAATACTCTGATGAAGGTCCCAATGTAGGGTTCGAACACCCTATTCATCAAACGCTGGAATGTTGTTGGAGCATTACACAACCCAAAAGGCATAACTCTATAAGCAAACGTTCCCCAAGGAGTGGTGAACGTGGTCTTCAGCAGATCTTTCTCTGCGATACGAACTTGGTTGTAGCCGCTATATCCATCAGCAAAACTATAGCACTCCTGACCAGCTACTTCGTCCAAGATCTGATCTGAAAATGGAAGAGGGTAATGATCCTTCTTTGTTGCCTTATTGAGCTTCCTGTAATCAACACAAATGCGTAGCTTCCCATTCTTTTTTATTGAGATCACAATGGGAGAAACCCATTCTGAATTCTCCACAGCAAATATGAATCCTGCGTCAAGCAACTTATCTATTTCTTCTTTTACAGTCTTGGAAAAATTAGGATTCATTCTATATGGCATTTGCTTTATGGGCTTAGCACCATCTACCAGCTCAATAGAATGTTCTACCCAACTTACTTGACGGAGTTCCTTGTAATCAAAAGTGAATAGGTGTATGTACCTTCGAAAGAGCTGGAGGTAGGATTCCTTCTCACTCTCCATCACAGCATCACCAATCTTTATTTGTTGGAGACGATCATCAACTTCTTCTTCAGATAATTTTATGGGGTCATGAGTTGGTGTGACTGGAAGGATATCCATGACTGAAACATCAACCTCACTTTCTTCATCTTCAGTGTCCACTTCACTGGTACTAGAGTAATCAGAGGATGTCCAATCATCAGTTTCATCACTTGAATCCACAGGTTCTGCTTTATGATGCCGAGGGATCACATTTATCTTCACCCTCTCTCTACCACGTCCAAGTGTCATGAAACCTTCATTCCAGTAGTTTCTTGCATGAACTCTCCTTAGCCATGGTCTTCCCAGAACTCTCCTTAGCCATGGTCTTCCCAGCAACATTGGGTATTGGGCAACAGTACCATTTTTCATCACCTGAAAGTCTACCACACATACAACACCCATAACAGATATTGCCACATTTGAAACTACACCTTCTGGTTTAGTTTTTCCCTTATTTAATGACCTTAACATAAGTGTTGAAGGGCGATCAATTTTTAAACCCAACATATTCATTACAGACTCGGTCATTACATTAACTGCAGCACCTCCATCAACTAAAACATCATGAATTGAAATACCATTACATAATACCTCAGCTTGTGGAGCATAGGGATCTGCCTCTGCCTCCAAAACAGGGACCTCAACCTCCTTTCTTCGTCGAGCATTGAGTCCACTTCGCAGCTCCCGCCTCTTCTCCGAAGACATAGCCAAGAGTTGACCATATGTAATGTTTGCAGGCCTTTTGGACAGATCTTCCAAGATGGAGTATGGTCCTTGCCCCTGTGAAATCAGAAAATCCTGCACACCCAACTTTCTTCTCCTATGTTTCTTACTATTTTCTCCTTTCATCTTCTTAGGATCATTTCCATCTTGATTATCTTTTTCTTTCTTTCTTTTTGTTACAAACACATCTACTTCATTATTTTTGCTCTTATCTACTACATCAAAAGAATTCACAGGTGCTTTTCCTTTATCATTATCTTTTGTACCAGATGTAGAAGCTCTATCTGGACAATTATACTTATAATGACCCTTTTTATAACAACCATAACAAACAACTTCAGAAATATTTCTTTTTGGACCTCTATCTCCTCCCTGAGAACTAAATTCTTTTCCTTGAAGAAGATTAATAGTTAACTGACCCATCTTTTTGAGCAGATCTTCATACTCAGTAGATGTACTAGGAGAAATATTTGTGCTCACCGGGAGTGGTTGTGGATTATGGACCAAAGGTGCTGGTGTAGGCTCTACTTTAACAACAATTTCTTTGGGCTCCTCTTCCATGCTTTCTTCTTGCCTTCTTGCAATCTCCTTTGCTTGTTCAATGGTAGCTGGGCGGTCATACTTTACTCGTTGTCTGATCTCTGGCTTCATCCCAAGAATGAAGTGCTTACATAAGAGATTATCCACACCATTCATCAACCCATCCGCTAATCCTTCCTTCCGGATCTGGGCATCGAGCTTCCTCCTTAGCTCTAGAACACGAGCATGATAATCCCTTATCTTCTCCTTCTCTCCTTGGGATAGCTTTGTGATATCAATCATGAGATTTGCATATTTCTGTTGTTCACCAAATTCTTCAAGAAAACTTTCAGTTAATAAATCCCATGAATTTTTCACATTATCACCTAGTGTTTCAAACCACCTAAGTGCTGAACCATCCAAAAAGGTAGGAAAAAATTCAGTCCATTGTTCCCTTCTTATGAGGCCATTACAAATACAAGATCGTTTAAACTCTTGAATGAAAGAAGAAGCATCTTCATTAGATTGAGCTGAAAAAATAGGAATCTTTCCCATTTTCAAAAGTAACCACCATGAAATACCAACCCACAAGTACAATCAACAAGACTTATGTGCACCAATAATTGGAATCACTATACTAGAAAGTGACTTTACACCTTTCTACAGTAAAATAGAAATGACCATGGTAAACTATGGTAAAACTTGACTTACTGCGGTAAAAACTGACTTTACTGTGGTAAACACTATTCACGGTAAAAAGTGAAATTACTGCGGTAAATACTATTCATGGTAAAAAGTGAAATTACTGCGGTAAATACTATTCCCAGCAAAATGACTTTACCATGGTAACTACTATTCATGGCAAAAATGACTTTACCATGGTAACTACTATGCACAGTAAAAACAAGGTTACCCTCTAATTGATTTTTGACTAAGTGGGAATATCTCTCCAGAAAATCCACCAACGAGGAATGATCCCGGCAACGGAACCAAAATGTCATCACCAATCCGGCACTATGATAATTCTTCACCGGGAACTCCTCGTGCTATGATTATTTATTAATGCACAGCCTTTCGTTTGGTGGATATAATCTGGAAACAAAACAACAACAGAACACAAGAATACCATCGACTATGATAAGACAGAATGATGACAAATCTGAAATACCAAAGTAAATTATAATATTAACATGAAATTGTTACAATCTCACCCATGAGGCACTTCGGGTGTTATTGACTTCACTTGCCTTTCACCAAGACTATGGGAGAAACTTTACAATTACACCTCTTAGTGGCTTCTTCAACACACCTTTAACTGATGGCTTCCTTCGCACACTTCCTACAATATTTCTCACTACTTCCTTCTATGCTAAATGAGGGGGGTGGCCTCTCTATTTATAGAACTTACAGGCTTATCCATCTTATCTCTAAGATAGGATAAGAAATCCACTCTGACGAATCATATTCCATACCTTAACTCTTATCTGTACATGTAAGCTTATCTTTTAAGATAAGATAAACCTTATCATTTTACATGGGTTCCACATTTTTAGACTTTTTACAAATAAAATACACAAAATATTTATGACCTCACTCCTTGTCCTTATTACCAATATAATATTTCTAATTCCTAATCATGTAGACCCTACTTCTCTAATTACCCAAACTTTGACATTTTAATATTATCGGACCACTTACGACAAATATTTACTTTTTACAACATTCCTATTGTACTTTGACTGTTACCGTACTCCACATTATTGGCGGCGTCGTACTAGCAGCGCCGTTATCTTCTATCGGACGCTACTACTGATTACACTTAACAACATCCTGCTCCTAATACATACATTAATGAAATAGAAATTATGGAGGAAAATTTTAGTGTCGACAGATCCAATATAACTAGGCTAAAATATTACAATGGCATTTGATGCTTCTAATTCATTTCTATCTGTTATTTACAGCTGTTCCAGCTAAATTATTTCTATCTACCTTTGCATTTGTTCCCTCTGTCTACCTGCTTTTGATTTATTTCTATCTACCCACTTGTGTGGGTGTGTATATAGTTAATAAAATAAATAATAGCAATTAAATTACTACCTTTAATAGATGTCATCATTTCCGCCTTTCTTAGAGGAAATTGTCCCCGCATTAGCCAGATAAAACAAAACCAACTTGTACCTGCAAAGTTTAGACAAGATAAAACATAACCTAGCAGAGCATTGGGTACATGCAGAGAACAGACTATGAAAATGGAGTCCCCAAATAGATATTATCTAAATTTTGAGTGAGAGGATGTGTATTACCAAGGATTGAAATATCTTAGAGGCTGAAATGCTTTAATGATGCCAAAAAGATCCTCATATGAAGCTCCAAGCTCCAAGCTCCAAAAATTGATATACCTTTACTACATATCATAGTTTCCTAGTTTCCTAGTTAAAATTGATGTCATCATTTTCTTCTTGCTTTGAAAAATTGTCCCCGCATTCACTAGATAATCAAAACCACATTGTTGCTGCAAAGTTTAGACGAGAAAACATCACCTAGCAGAGCATAGGCTACATGCGGAGAACAAACTATGAAAATGGAGTCCCCAAATGGATATTATCTAAATGTTGAATTGGAAGGGTGTAACCACCTACGATTGAAATATCCTGGAGACTGAAATGCTTTGTTGATGACAAAAAGACCCTCAGACAAAGCTCCAAAAATAAATGGTCTGCATGGAAGATCTACATATTGAGGATATTTTCTTGTAGTGGGGATGGATTGGATCTAGGGCATGGAGCTCAGTTCTAAGAGTATATTAAGAAAAGTTGATAGGTGTCCCCCTGCTTAGGAGAAAAATGTATAGGAAGCAATGAAACACAAGAAGAAAATGCCAACATTGAAGCTGTGAAGAGTCTATTTGGACGTTGCAGGTAGCTCACTCGGAATTGAGACACCCTGCCAACTCAGGAATGGGATGAGCAATATGGAGTTCATCATCAGATTGTTGAATTGCAAATTGGCCAGAGGAGGAAGATTTGACTGTAGTTGGGGTGATATGAACAGGTTCAACATCGTGCTAATGACCTTGTCCGGTGAATGCAACATAGTAACTGATTGATGTGTCCCCGAAGACATTCATATAAAGATACAAATATGAACTAAAAACAATTTAAAATAAGACAAAAAATCCTAAAGGATAAAAGTTAAAACTTATTGTCCCAGACTCACATTTGATCCCATTTTGGACAATAAGCAGCAAGAAGAAAGGCAGATATGGCAGTGTGAGAGAAGAAGCACAAACATGAAAGCAGCATTTTGAGAGAACTAGCAGTCTTAGAGCATTATCAGCCTGAGTGTTTGACAAGAAAGCATAGTTAAACCTTCGGCAGAATTAGCCTGGGCTTCAAAAACAGAGTTAGGAATTCATATGCAGTTTAAAGAGGCAGTGTGAGACACATTTAAAGAAGCAGCCACCATAAGCACAGCACATTGTTCACAACCAAATCAGCCACCGTAGACAATAGACTCAACAAAGAATTAAAAGCAAATTAGCCTGGGCTTCAAAAACAGAGTTAGGAATTCATATGCAGTTTAAAGAGGCGGTGTGAGACACATTTAAAGAAGCAGCCACCATAAGCACAGCACATTGTTCACAACCAGAACAGCCACCATAGACAATAGACTCAACAAAGAATTAAAAGCAAATTTGTAAATGTTTCAGCTGGAGATTTAACTCTAGAGTTCTTTATTCTTGATTCTTAAAATTTTATTATCTATGATATTATGATTTATGTCATTGACCTAGGTAGACAATGCCCTGTAGTGATTTTTTAAACCTCTATATTGCATTTTTACCCTAAATTCTTCTTTGGTTTTCGAAATTTTTCATGCCTGAGATAATTGAAATTCTCACATTTGCAGCTAGGACTAGACCCTGGACTAGACCCCGCCACTCTCACCCATTTTTCATTTTTAATCTAACTCTTAAGAAAAAATTTATCTAATTCTGCTGGTTTTTGAAAATTTTCTAGGCAACTGTAGATTTTTGAAATACTGTCAACACCGCTCTCTGTGTTTTATTAATGAAGTTAATGAAGACACGTGTAAAATATTTCAAACCAAAATTTTCATAAATTTATTGGAGTATGCCGATAAAATATTTTTGTATTCTCAATGTACACAAAGCTGCCCAGGTCAAAGGATCAGAAACCTGCAGTAAATAACATTTAAAATGAGCCTATATCACGCTAGTAAGAATGGTGCTTTTGATCTACACTTTCAGGCATGCCCTTTTATCCATGTTCAGTTCTAACAAGTATTAATAACCATGTTAACCTTTGTAAATCAACATTAGAAATATTTGTTCTGGGCTCTGCATAAGTAATATTAATGGCATTGGGTAGTGAAAAGAGACTGAATAGAATGATCATAATTCTCTTTCAAAATGCTGCTCAAACTAAATATAGTTGAAGTTTATTTTGTACCTCTGCATCAGCATATACCTCATTAGACAGGGTTTTCTGTCGGCTCTTAGTCAATTTGTTTGAGCAGCAAAAGCACTGCTTGATATTTTTAGAGAATGAAAACCAGTCACCCTCCCAAAGGAGCTCCACTTGACAGATCTAATGGTTTTTAATTAAATTACGCTAGTAATACACATTAATGAGGTGATGATTCATTTCTCAAGTTCAAGATCTAACGCCTAGTATATGGACCCCTCCACATCAAATTAAAAACTGTTTAGGCATTAACTCTGAATTAATGAAGATAAGGTCAACCATATATTGTAAGATGTAGCCAAAAGTTTCAAGCAATAATTTTCAAAAAATTCAGATACCAACTACAAAATTGAAAAGGCCCATAAAAAGTTAGGCATCCTTATTTTATAAAACTCTGTGGGTCAAGGGCTTTTAAAGCCTTTGTGGGTACAGGATGAAAACCAGCTCTTAATAAGATCTCTAAAGCAAGCCTCATAGATGGACAGACAACCAGATTGCACTGGTGAAAATGGTCGTCTTAATCTACAATTTCAGCCATGCCATTTTAAGTTTTAACTACAATCGGTTCAAACTAGTTTTATTCTACAATTCCAGACATGCCCTGTACCAGCCATGGCAGTTCTACAGGAAACCATAAAGCTATTATGAAATTTTCTTAAGGAAAACTAAACATGGTTTAATTAACCCTACGATTCCTATGAAATCTGTAAATTTATGATTAGTGAAAGTAATGGATATAGAAAATAATGTAATGTAATGTATTATAGCTGAGGTTTGAATTCTACCCCTGACCTGTGTCTGCCAAATAGAGAGGCGGTGAGCCCTCGCGCCTAGACATTCCGCTTTCCTGGAGTTTCATTCACCTAGCGGTCGCTTCACAATGAAATCACATGGGCATTGTTAAAAGATTAGTAATATAATAAATAAAACGCTGAATAAGCCATCCATTACTAGACTCAAAATAATGGAAATAAGGCGGACATTACTTCACTTGAAATGAACATATACCTCTTTAGAGCATTTCGTAGGCAATCACCTTACCAAAACCCTTGCGCACATTAATTTTCCCGTATGCCGAACCTTACAAACCCCGAAACATTAACAGGAAAATAAAATGAAAAAAAAATCCAGAAAAGACGATCAAAACGTTAAAAATAAATAAAAAATCAAAGCACGGCCGTGCAGCAGACAAAATCAGTGGAAAATAGATACAAAATCAATCCGAACAAGCAATAAAACTTCGGGGCAAGTAATGAATGTGGTCTGCGTAAGAAAAACAGAAAGTAGAGGTATATATACAAATGACTGTCAAGAATCTTACCGTTTGGCAACGATTACAATTAAAGAGGAGATATGTATATCTCTGAAGAATCTTCCCGTTTGGCAAAGATTTTCAGAAAAAACCAAAAAAAACAGGTCGGTGTCAAATTAAAAAGCAGTCTGGATAGAGAGATTGACAGGAAGGAGGATCCGCTTTACGGCTCTGCCCTTAAAAAACGGCGTTTAATTGTTCATTTATGCATTAATAGTGAGTTAATGAAGTGATGGGAATTATTTAAAACGTGTTTCATGTTTATGAATACATTGGAGTGGGAAAATGAAGGAAAATTTGGAAAATATTACTGTTCACATATAAAGAATATAACTTAACAAAAATTTATGTTACATTTATGAAATTCTTTGAGGATTTGTGAGAAACTCGATTAAGGTACTTTGCTCTTTGAAATGATTATAGAAATATTTGTGACGGGCTCCATTATGTAAATAAGAACATATTTTATTTGATATTTATCATGTCCCTCAATAACATACGATATTAAAGACGATAAATCAAGAATAATATAATGTTTCATCAAAGTAATCTAATGTAATGTATTATGTGTGACATTTGTATTAGAATCAATGTTTGATGGAGAAAGAAATGAATCAAAACGTAAGGAAAAAATGAAATAATAATATTGTCGTACTACAAACAAAATAAATGTAAAATAATCAATCAAACTAGTAAGAAGTGTTTGTGTTTGGGGTAGAGGAAAAGAGAGTATAAGTCGTGCTACAAACAAAATCAATACAAAATAAATGTAAAATAATCAATCAAACTAGTGAGAGGTGTTTGTGTTTGGGGTAGAGGAAGAGAGTACTAGTCACTCACTTCACAAATACCCTCACCATTACTGGTTCATGCTCCACTATTGGCTCCTCTCCCATATATATGCATATACCTATCAAGAATATGTCTGCTTGACAATGATTACAATGAGAGATGAGAATTGCATATACCTTTGAAGAATATTCCTTTTTGGCAACAACTACAAAAGAAAAGAATTGACAACACTCATGAGAGAGAATGGAGGAAACGGGGTGAAAAAGCAAAATCCACTTTCTTTTGCTCTAAACCAACATCTTGTTATTTTATAATTAGGGAGAACTGTAGATTGTAATATTAAAGTTTTTCAAAATCTAAAAATTTATTATGTTTAGTAGTCAGGGTGTTAGGATTTGTAATGTTCTTCGAGTCCAAAGTTCTGAAAACCTCGCTTACATTTTTGAAACTCCTCGAGGAGCTTTGCGAAGCTAATATCCTTCCTTCAAATCTTATTAGGGTAGTTAGGTCTTCAAAATGAGTAAAGAAAATATTGTTAGGAGCTTATTACATTAGAGAAGAATATAATTTCATTGATATACGTTAGGTCCCTTAACAATACATAATATTGAAAAATAGCATACCAAGCATAATGCAATGATTTAACTAGACAGTCCAATGTAATGAAAGTATTTACTCGATATGATATTTATATTATAATGAAAGCTTCGTGGAATTATAAATGCTTCAATCTTTTATACTCTTCATTCTTTGCTTTAAAAGTTTTGATTGACGACTCTGGTATATTCACATGTAGGTCTCTTTGTGCCTATTATTATGTCCTAAATTCACTAAGGCACTTGAGTATTTATAGACTTCTTGAATTCAAATTAGGATTGTATTGTTAGGTGATACGACGTATGTTAAGCGAGAAAATTGACAAATACATACCCAAAAACATCAAGGAAACCAAATATAATGAATTTTACTTCACGGTCATTTGTTGGTGCTAAATATGTGCTAACATTTAATGATGATTTCTGATGAAGAGAAAAAAATGTGAAATATATGCCTAATATGAATCTTCCCTTTTGGCAATGATTTTCAGAGAAGAAAAAAAAGGTCGGGATCAAATAAAAAGTACTCGGGATAGAGAGATTGACAGGATGAAGGATCCACTTTATGGCTCTGTCCTTAAAATACGGTGTTTTTTAATTATTAATTTATAGATTGCATTAATAGTGATTTAATTTATATATTGTATTAATGAAGTGATGGAAATTAATTAAGGTGTGTTTCATGTTTATGAATACATTGGAGTGGAAAAATGAAGAAAATTGAGTATTTCAGGGCTCTCTAGTAATGACTTTGAATTAATATATAAATGGGAGAATGAAGAAAATTGTCTATTTTCTGACTCTCTAATGATAATTTTGGAAAACATCACATATATAGAATTTAACTTATAAAAAATTATTTTACATTTATGAAATTCTTGGACAATTTGTGAGAAACTCTATCTCCTTTAAATCTAAACAAGGCCATGAATGGCATATACTGCCAAATCAATTGTAAAACTGAAGTTGTAGACATCTATGTTGTCAGAAATTAAGGATTTGGTATAGCCATTGCGGAACCAGATAGTCGTGGGTTTCATGTATGGTCACACAAAAGCCTCACAATTCTGAAGTTGAAAACTTATGTTTCTTGCTTATTGTCAAGGGGAATGTTTTCTAGTTTTGGTAGATTCACATGCCATAATTAGGGGTTTTAGTATAGTCTCCAAGTAAATAAACTGAAGGAAACAGGGCAGTTTAGAATGAAGGAGACAAGACAGTCTATAATCAGAATAACAATAGGATTTTTTGTTTCTTGTCGTTGTTCTTACTCGGTGGGTGGTTCTATGGCCCAAAGATTTTCCAACACTTTGTATTCTTGGAGGAGCTTGGAGTGTTTGCGCAATGAGGCATTTTTAGTAATCATGTCTAGAGTGGGGCATATTTTGGGCCTATGTGGGAGGATTATGTAGTTAGGGTTTCAGACGTAGCCAATGTTGTTTGCATAGATTTTTCTGCTATTGGCGAGTTCTAAAAAAAAGTGCATTACTTTCAATTATAGAGATGCTTGTTGGAGTTTAATAATCAAACTACAAAGCGATTGTAAAATATGTGGATAAATTAAACTTACCTTGATTGTTTTGGTCCAATTAAGTTTCTCTGTTTTGGCGTATGGGAATTTAATCTTATTAGCGGTATTGTTGATATGTATGCGAAGTGTGGGGTTAGGGAAAATTCCCATAAGACTTATGACAACGATGTTAAAAGAAATATAGTTTTATGGACTATAATGATCACACAATATTCTTTAAATAGCTTTGTTAATGAGGCACTAAACCTCTTCTACATAATACAATTAAAGGGCGTAAAAACTAATTTTCTTATATTCATTGGTATCTTAGGGTCATGTGGGAGCATAGGATCTATGCAACATGGCAAGAAGGTTCATGTTATTGAGAATGGATTTGGATCAGATTTGTTTGTGGCAAATTCATTAGTGGATATGCATGCTAAATGTGGAAATATTGAGGATGCAAGAAGAGTGTTTGGAAAAATGCCCAATCGTGATGAAATCTCTTTGAATACTATGCTTTTAAGCTCTTCCCAGACTAATCACACAAAGGATGCATTTATGCTCTTCTCCCTAATGTAGCTAGTTAGGGTGAAGTTTGAACAAGTCACTTTTTCTAGTGTCCTTATTACATGCTCTTATATATTAGGTCTCAAAAAGGGAAATCAAATTCATGGACAGGGCATTATTTCTAGATTTCAGTCACATACCTGTGTAGGAAATCCTATTATTACCATGTACAAAAAATGTGACAACATAAAGGATGCAAGCTTTTTGTCTAGTAGGATGGCTAGGCATAATGTAGCCACGTGGAATTCAATGATTGCATGTAATGCAGATAGTACAAATAGTGATGAGGCCATTAAACTATATTTTGTAATGTGATTGCCATGTATGAAGCCATACCAATTTACTCTTATTATTGTTCTTGGTTCATGTGTCAAATTAACAGCCATAGAAAATGACACTAAGGTCCATGCTCATGTAATCAAATAAGAAATGGATGTCAGATATGTATTTGGGGAATGCACTTGTTGACATGTATGGGAAATGTGGTAAAATTGGTGATGCACACAAAGTATTTGACAAAATGCCTAACCAGGAAGCAACATCTTAGACTACAATTATTGCAACATGTGTTCAACACGGTTACAATACCGAATAATACTAGGCATGGAGCATTATGCCTACATGGTTGACTTGCTTGGTCAAGTTGGGCACCTTGAGGAATCTAAGGATTTTATTAAAAGAATGTAATTTCAACCTAATGATTTCATTGGTGCACTCTCCCTAGTGCCTATAGTGTTTATGGTGATTTGGAGATAGGAGAACATGTAAAAAAATGTGTACTCGATCTAAAACAACAAGATGTTGCAGCATATGTCTTACTTTCAAATATATATGTTAAATCTAGAAGATGGGATAAAAACAAGATTAAAAACTAAAATTATCTTCTTACCATCACTTGCATCAGCTTCTAGATCACTATTAATTATTCTATAATACTCGAGAGCGTTTATGAGAAGACCACGGCTAGACTTTCCCTACTTGTCTTCTATTGTCTCAAGAGAGACCGTTACTTCCAATTATGTGTCGTTATATGTCACTGGCACCAATCTACACAATAAATTTTCACAGGAAATCTTACATTACAAACATTTTTTTCATTTACCATAGTTCTAAATTTTCTTGATTCCCAAGTGTTAAGGACCTTGATTTTTGCAAAGTATGGAACTACTAAGATTTTGGAATCTTCTCTTTTAAGATGTCATTGATGTATGCATTACAACGGTAGGAGGGAAATTATTTTTGTTATTTTTGTTACCAAAACTATTTTTTGAATGATCGTATATAATAAGAGTACTATTAGCTACAGTCAAGCCCTTGTCTGATGATCATAATCGATCGAATTGATCTTGAGGATACTTGATTGTTTACATGAGTCCAATGTTAACAATGCATGGGAAAACTTGTTCAAGACTTGCATTTCATGAGTATTGATTCATGGGAATCCATCCTAACTAGTATTAATGTTCGCTTTGCATTCATTATATTTAAGTGATGTCTATATGGTGAACCACACTCGCCGATTCCATTATATTTTGTGGGACTTAAAATAAACATATAAGGAATAGGTTGTATGTGTGTTGTAGGTTATGATTTAGAGACACTAAAAAATTATTGTTAGAGTTAGTCAGAGGTTAGACAAGGCTCACCCTCTAATAGAGCTCCACAACTCTAACTTATTAAGCAAACCTTTATTTCCTCTGAGCTAACTTTTTTTAACTAAAAACACATAATGAATGAGGTAGCAATTAGATTTAGAGAAAAATGTATAGCTGAGACACTTGGTAATTATTGTGTAGGTAACAACCCCAGTTTCTTGTAAGAGTAGATGCAGTCATCAAATATATCTTCAAGCCCGTACTTGAAAGTGAATCCCAATTCTGTGAGTTTTTCAAACAAATTGTTCATTTGGAGGAACAACTAGTGAATCCACAACATCCTGCAACCTGAAATGAATTCACCCCATGACAAATTCATTCATTTCTTTCATTCAAAACTTTTTGGAGTGCCTTATCTAGCACGCATAAACATATGTGGCGTCACCTTTTCAAACCTCCTTTGACTTGGAGTTAACGGATCCTCTGCCCTTCTGTTTCACGTTTTCGTTACACCCTTTAACCAAGACATATGTGGGCCCCAACATCCTCAAACTCTTTAACCACATGTTGGAGGAGGGTCATATTCACCAAGTGAGGAGGGAATTTTCAAAGTGAAAAGAAATAAAATTGTAACAAAATTCTTTTCGCCTACGCCTGACTCCATAAAACATAAACTAAAATAAATAAATTAAACTTTAACAATATTCTTCTTCCCCCCACGTGCCTCTATAAAATATAAACTAATCCTTGTAACCAACAAGCATAAAAGTGGAGCACTTCAAATTTTTCATTAAATCCTTTTCTTTTACTGCACCCAACACAAAACATAGGAGGAGTTTAATTTCATTTAAATCTTGTTATTTTACTGCACCCAGCACAAAGAAGGAGTTTAATACCAGGACTTCAAAATAATTTATTCCATTCATTCCAGCACTATCACTATCACCAACACCAAGGTGGGTAAAATATGATTTAAAAACCCATTTTGTTTTATATTACTTTGTGTACATCTATGAATTTGGATCAGTAATTAGTGTCATGGATTTGTATCAGTAATTTTTGTATTAGTAATTACGTTGTGGGGATTCAATATCAGGAATTTGTATAAACAATTCTGTAAAAAAATTATAGGCTACATCTATGTTGTTCATAGATGTCCAATTTTGCACATTCCTGTTTTTAAAAATTTCCGGTGGGTCTCGTTGAACAAAAAAACCATCTGCATCAAGATATATTATGAATATGTTTTTTTATGCAATATTATTTTAATGTTTTGTAGATGGATGTTTAGAAACAACAAATGTGGTCACTATTATGCCGCATCCCAACCATGGAAGCTGATGAGATGCACAATGTGAGCATTACACTGACATAATTTGTGGGTTTCTCACCACCCTTCTCAGTTGGACCTAAAAGAGCAAAATAATTAACATTTCAAATTTTCGGAGGCCAATGGTCACAAAGAAACATGGAAGTGACAGACATGATTGTTACATCTGGGATGGTAGTGATCCTTATCATGGATTCACATCTCACACGTACAT
The DNA here is from genome assembly GCA_019776745.2 of Taxus chinensis. Lineage (NCBI taxonomy): Eukaryota > Viridiplantae > Streptophyta > Pinopsida > Cupressales > Taxaceae > Taxus > Taxus chinensis. The sequence goes on from CM034154.1 coordinate 150,567,356, forward strand.
ATGAGGTTACAAGAAGATGGATCAAAGAAAATCTCCCTGCAATTCCATGGAGAGATTACCTTGGAACATACCATCAATTTACCTTGGTTGTACACCCACCTCTAGATGGCAGATGGCCTGGTTTGTCTGAAAATGTACTTGCATGGTGGGATGATGTTGACCGCCAGCTAGAAGAACTTGAAAAGTGGAGGTATGACGAGTGGAAAGAAACTCATCGTGACTCTGATGAGTGTGACAACGATTGTAGTGGGGATGCTTGTACCGGCCTTTTTCACCTACCATGAGTCCATATATTTTGTGTACAAGTGGAAGAAAATGCATTGGAAAATGTATTCCCCACTTTTGATAGATATATTTTGTACAACTGAATATCTTTATAATGTTAGTACTAATAACTAATTCATCATTATCATTTCTATGTATCTTGGCTTGTACCTACTAATGTTTTTGATAGAATCAATGCAAATACAAACAATGAATTCAATGGGTATATTGTTTGTTGTATTTGTGATTGTAAGAGGATAAAATTTACCATCATAGACTGTCAATTGGCATGAAGGAAAAGTAAATTTATAATTTCATTACATTGTTAATGGATAACTATGTCTTTTTCGGCATGAATAGGAACTAGGCCTTGTTTAACATATGTGATAACGAGGTTAGAGAATATACAAATTTAGGGCGTCTAGAGTCAAATTAGGCCTACTTTTGGGTCTGTTTTGGAACAGCAACGTAAAAATGGATGAAATACACTTTGAAACCACTCCTCACACCTGGTAAATGCATTCATCTTTCATCCCTAGCAATCTCATATCATGAAAAATTGAATTCACCAAGAAAATGGATAAAATACAATCATAAGACCTTGTTTAATCATGCATATTGAGGGCTTAGTGTTTTGGATTCTATGCTCTCTAGGCCTTGAAACTAGCTTACTTGACAAGTTCTCAATTTCCTTAATCATGCAAAGTCTTCATTTTTTTCAAATTATGTTACTAACCCAACGAGTTCAACATTTCGTAGACCCTCAACTATACCAATCCCACCTTTGAAATGGTTTAGAAAACATCAAAATGTCAACATTATGTTTATTGTGCAAAAATTCCCTTGAATGGCTTCTCAACACATTTCTCTTGATGCTCTCACTACAAAATTTCAACCTACATCACCCTTTTAGCCTTTACATTAGGTCAATTTATTGTGACAAGGCTTGAATCTACAACTGTCATGTTCCATGTAAATTATGTGATGAATTGAGCTTAAAAATCTTCAAATTATCTGAGGTAAGTTTTTCAAAATGATAATTTCAAACCTACTCTCCCTCATTCCTCCTTTGCACCTTTGTCTTATTGACCTTACTTTCTTAGCAACTTTGTATGGTCTCAGTCCTCTTAGCATAGTCACTATTATCAAAGATTCTAGCAAAATAAAGCCCTTGACCCTTTCAATCATTCAATGCATGCTTTCCAAATGATTTCAAAACACTCTCTATGAATTTCAAACTTCATTTCCTTCGTACGACCCTTTGTATATTCTCAACCACTTCACTCTTGTATCCCAACACAGTCACATACAAGTTACTTTTCCTATTGTCATGTTTTTCTTCTAGCTATGATAGTTTCAAAGCCTCTATTCACTTCATTTATTCAATTTAGGACTTCATAGGACTAGCTAGAAGATTTCAGGGGTTGTCACACTCTCCAACTCTCTCAAAACATCTTCCCTCAAAAAACCCTAGTGAGGGTTTATCAATGAACCATTGACAATATATTTGGTTGTAGAAACCTCTAAACTCAGTTTCAAAGCTTAATGTTCTTCCTTAGGGTTTGCATGGACATGATAAAGCATCAAAACTTACCAGTTAGGCTTGATATACCCCTCAAATCCATGAACAACCTCAAAAATCTCCCACTCTTCCCCTTGAGAACAGGGGTCTTTGGAAAATAATAATTCGGTCAAACAAGATAACCCTTTTCTCACCTTACAGAGCATGGTTAACATAAAATAGACTTGTGCACTTCACTAATCCTCTTCTGACTATAGACATCAATATTCATATAAGACACTTCCTCAACTGTAATGGAAAGTTTAGTCTTGTAAGTTTTGCCTCTTGACTATTACAGGGTTGTAAACTATATTCAAGCTTTATACTCACACATACCTTACTGCATTGCATACTGTCAAATTTTACCTTGCTTTTCCTACGGTAAATTAAAACCCTGCTTTGCCTACTGTAAACTGAAACCCTACTTTGCCTACTGTCGAATTTTACCTTGTTTCCATGTCTGGTTTTCATATACAACAATCATAATTTCAGTATTTTTGTTGTTCATAGATGTCATGTTTCAGTGGTTTTGAGGTTGGTTTTATTGTGCATGATCTTTACATTCAATAGTAGCAGCTAATTCATCATTATCATTCATATGTATCTACATTGAATTTATGAGTAATGCATGTATCTGATGTTTCTTATCAGAATAGTTTCAGTGTTTTTGTTGTTCATAGATGTTCATAGATGCTCTAAATTGAATTTATGATTACTGAGGTTAGATGTATTACACCATCTTTGATTACATTTTTTACTAATGTAATGATACTTTTTTCTAGCAGGTACGAGTAAGCATGTGGGATACCATTCTACATCTCCCAATTGAGAACCCAACCAAGGGTTTATTTACATGCAATGATTTACATTAGAAAAACGTTCCTGACATCAACGGAGATGATATGTGGAATTGATAGAGTGGAGGATTTTGTGAAAGGAGAATCAAATAGAAAGTTGTACCCAACCAAATTTCGTATTTCCCATTGGAAACAAATTCCATCACCTATTCCTGGAAAGAAGACAAGAATCAATAGCACTTTGGAATATGTGATGTGTGTGGGTTCTCATTTTAAATATTGTGTACATGGATTCTTTTTTATTTTGTGTTTTAGTGTGAATGTGCTAATAAGTTTCATATTAATGTGTAGATATTGGTGTTCATATGGGCCTGAGGACTACCAAAAAATTGATGCCTTGCCACAAGACAAGTCCTTATTACCGAAGAAAGGAAAAGGCAGCCGACCAGGCTGAAATCATATTAGATGTGGTTGTCAATGTCATTTTAGCACTCAGAGAATGGTCAATAGACCTGATCAAATATTTCTCACCTACAATCATGTAGAACATGTTGATAGTGAAGGAAATCATTGCCATGGTCAGGAATATGAACAGTTCAAAGGGAAAAAATGTTTTTTCGCCCCTTTTATTAGCCCACAACTTAATGAGTGGATTCATAAGTTGCTTTTGTTAGGAATGTCTTCCAATGCTATCCACCTTAAGCACCATGAGATGGTGCATGAGAAGCTCACATTGTTGAATGGTGAAATAGAACGAGATGATTTCCTAAGTAGGGATGACATATTTAATAGAGAACACCGAATTAAGGAGCTGCAATATGTGTTTAACCCCAATGATGCAGAAAGTGTTTGGGAGTGGACTCTAACAAATCCTGAGAAGTGGTTTTTCTATCAGGAATATAATAATGAAGGTATTGATGAGGATGGGAAAATCCCATTCATATTGGGCATCCAACTCCCACTTCAGTTGGATTGGTTGTTGAGATATGGAAATGATAGTTTAGTGGCCATGGATTCAACATTTGGAATGAATGGAATGAAGGTATGATTTGAATACTAGCAATACTACTAGTTGATGCTCTTCATTTATTTAACATAGAAGTTGAATTTTGTAATATATTTTCATGCAGTTTCAATTGTACACATTACTGGTATTTGATTCCAAACACCAAGGGCTTCCCATGGCATGGGTAATTATGTCTAGGTCATGTGCTAGTGACATCACCCAATGGATGCAGTTACTTTGGAAAAGAGTACACTTGAAAAATATTGAATGGAAAATAAATGCCTTCATGGTAGATGACGCAGGCACGGAGATCAAAGCAATAAGGTAGGTTTTTTTATGTTGCATATGCACAACACAATTATAATGATTATGTTACAAAGTCTGACTAACTTTTCCTATGCAGGGAAACATTTGACTGTGAGGTGTACTTATGTAACTAGCATGTATGACGTGCATGGTTGAAGAATTTGATAGCCAAAGTAAGAGAAGATGATGTGAGGTGAGAGATGTTCAGTGAACTTGGATACATTATGCACAGATGTATTGATGAAGAGATGGCTAATAGGGAAGCCATAAAGTTCATAGAGAAGTATCGTTGCACGCAACCCAAATTTTTTGAATATTGGGAGGAGCGTTGGCTCCATAGGGTTGTAATGTGGTCGAGGTGTTGTCATACCCTCAAACATGTTGGGAAAGAAACCAATACAGCCATAGAATCCTATCATTCACATCTAAAAAAATGTTTCTTGCGTATAATTCACATTGTTGCACATCGAAGGGTGGATTGGTTAGTACACCAACTAAGCACAAGTGTTTACATATACTACTGGTGGCTACAAATGAGCAAAGATAATGGTTTTTACAGAAACTTTAAAGTTGAAAATTTTGAAAATATATCATGGGTAAATGCTTTTCAAATTCCAGACTATCATGTCACCTTTCACACAATGGACAATCGTATTGCATGGGTGCAAATCCAAAAAGATGATACATTACATTATCAGGTGTATAGTGCAACGCCACTAATGTCAATGTGTAGTTGTCCATTTTCAGTCCAAGCCTACACATGTAAACATGTAATTAAGGTGGGGATGATGTGAGAGAGATGAGGAGTCAATGGCATTCATGAAACAGGGGATGGTGTTAGCTACTCCATCAATGACAACAATTTAGATGTGAATGTATAGTTTTTTCACTCTTCAATTTTCTTCATGTTTTTTTTTAATTCCCAATCTCAAATGGTTGATTTGTTTTCAATACACATGCTTTGCATAGTGGTCAGACAAATGAAAATGAATATGATGATGGTATGGACAATGGAGGCTTGCCAGATGCTAATAATGTAAGGCAGAACTCTAGTCACAAGAAGTTTCATTTATACTTTGATCATTGTTGCTGGAATATGACATCCTTTATTTTAATAACGTAGGGCATGGAAAATGGACCAGAAAATGCAAATGAAAGTGAAGCTCAAATGGATATTGGAGACTCGCTGGATGTACATATGGTTGATAATGTAAGTCATCATTCCACTTGTAATCATTTTCCATTTTACTTGTGAGGGCTTTTGTAACATGATGTTTGTCTTGTATCAATAGATCATGATTGATGGGATAGAGGACGAACTAGAAATGTGTAGAAGGAGAGCTCGTGAAGTATTTGAGAATCACCTCAAAGCAGCAAACAACAACGGGACACTATATTTCTTGGAGAAGTGTATGGAAGATGTTTACAACAAGGTCAAGAGTAGGGAATTATCAAATACACTTGGGTTGCAACACCCAATGGCTCAACCTTTCCAACAAGTGCAAGATGGCCACGGAAACACCCTTCGTAGAGAAAAGGACTTCATAGAATTGATGAATCAAAGAAGACAATGTACCATGTCACAAGAGAAATCCTTGTTTCCAAATCCCCCTAAGAATCACAAACGACAAATGTGGAATGACAATCTAAATAGGGAAGCCAAACGTGAGAGAGATACAAATAATGGAAATAATGCATCTTAAATGTTTCATTGTACATTAGATATATAAATAATTAAGTTTATCATGATTCATAAGATGTATTTGAGTGTCATTATAGGTTAGATAGTAGTTGGATATTGTAAATCTTTCCAGCAAGTTCCAACCTTCTTGTAAATCTTTCCATAGCATCAAGTATGTATGATGTATGTAAGTGAATGTCTGATGCAGAAGCATCTTGCTCTCAATATAATAATTTTTTATAATTGTTTTTGCTTTCCATACTTGAATTCAAGAATAAAATAAGGGCTCCAATAAGGTTATGAGAAAACTGTATAGTGGCCTTGTTCTAATTTTTTTGAAAATTCTAAAAATTCTATGTATAAACATCATTCTGTGTATTTTTTAGTTCTGAAAATTTTGTGTATAAGCATCATTATGTGTATAAGCATCATTTTGTGTATTTTTTAGTTTTGAAAATTCTATATATAAGTGTCATTTTGTGTATAAGCATTTTCATGGAGTTAAGAGGATTTTCAATTCTATATTACCTTGGTCATAGGTGTCTAAGAGTGTGTCAAAGTGTTTTATGTCATCAGAAGGAACTTTTCATATCTATCGAGCTATCTCTGTATGGTGTTTTTTGAGTCTGTATATGTACATTAGGATCATCAAGGAATCAAGGTGATGCTACGGGTCTACAATAGTTTCCAAATACTAATAGGAAGAAAAGTTTCCATGTCTTGATCTGATAAAGGAATTGTCCACATTGATAAGGATTTGTGCTAATGTCTTGAGCATGATTACGAAGTTCTTGATCTTCATAAAATTTTTTGAAGTGTATTGTTGTTTATACATATTGCATATTAGATGTATGTCCATCCATCATTACTCAGTTGAAAAGATAAAGTATGGTAAAAAGTTTGCAAAGAAGTCTATATGCATGTTTAGGACTGGTAAGTTTAAAAGGGGACATCTCACTGAGTGATAAATATGCTATTATATACAAATGATCAATTCTAAATATCTTTGATGATGATATAAAGATTACAAGATAGACATGATAAATATATTCTTATATTTCACAAGATAATGGAATGAAAATTCTTTAGGGGTAATGTATAATAATGAAAATAAAATGCAAATAGTTTTATCTCGTGACCTTGATTCATAAAAATGATTGCAAATTGGAATATCATCAAGAAACCTTCTGAGGACATATATGTTTTTCATTATCAAACCTTAACAAGGTTTAACCCATGTCACACCTTTAAGTTTGATAAATAACTTAAAATTGAAATAATTTTTGTGCTCCCTTAGGTATTTAGTCAACTAAAATATGACATCTAACAGTAAAATGTGATGTTCTTTGAAGCTCAAAGATTTTATAATTGACTACAAATAATCTCAAAAGAAGGAAATATCATCATAAATGTCTACTCAAGAGTTTGAAAAAATATTCTCCAGTGTAAGAATAATAGTAATCATTATGCTTTGAAGTAATATGAATCTATCAACAATATGGAGTAAATATTAACATGAATAGGAAGAGAGTATTATACTTCTTAGTTGAATAACACTTAAATTTACTCCTTTTATTTTGATTAAAGCAAGCAATGGATCAGAAAGTTACAATCAGTGCATGTCGATTAATGAAATGACTTGTAAGAAGATCTTATGTTATTATGCCAAATTTCACTAAACGCGAACCTTTCTTGGTTTCTTTAGCAATAGATTCAAACAAATGAAAATGCTTTTCTATAAGGTTATGTTTGGAGGGTTACTAATTCAGAATTAAGAATTACAAGTTGAAATGTTCAGTCTCAAAATCCTAATGGTATGGTAGTAAGGTTCTTTAGGTATGTCTACAAACAAGGAATCCTAGGTTCTGCATCTAGGGATTTGAAAGACTAGTGAAAATAAATTTCAGGGTACCTCCTTCCAAATTTCACTCAAAACTAACTGGGGTTTGAAGGAAACATATGCAATGGAATATGCCCTGAGCATCTGTTTTTAAAGAGGCTTACGTGAACCCAAGAGCTTAAAAAAGAATTTAAAATGTACTTGAATGCATGTCAGCTATCACAACAATCATATCAAGGAATTTTTCTCAAAATGTTCAACTAAATCCAATGGACATAGATTGATGAAGATAATATTAAACACTTGTTATTTAGGAATCTCACAAGTTTAAATATTCTAGTTCTCAAATATGCCACATATCATTTCAAATATTTTAATGAAGGAGAAACTCCTATGGGGCTTTATTTATCCTCCAAGTCAAAGGTCTACCTAACTTCATGTTACATTGGATACATTCAAAATGTATTCTTGTGCACATTGCAAAATAAATTTTAGTGGGTCTAAATAACTAGAATTCATATACTGAGTCAATTCAGGAATAAATCAATAGGGAATTTTCAAAGATCCTTTTTCCATTTCCAAACTCATTATGCGCTTCATTTATCTTCAAACAATTTTCTTGGTATCCCTATTCTAAATCTTAGTTTTCATATCATGTTTAGCATTGTATCATTTTTTACATTCATTTTGAAGGTCCCACAATGCTGGTCTATTTCAAGACAATAGTTGTAATACCATTTTACAGACTTCAATAATCTTTTCAAAATCTACAAGTTCATGTTTTAATCTTCATAACTCATTTACTATATCATGTCTTCAAAAAAAGATTTATAAGATCCTTGTTCTGAGTCATCCAATGATAGTTAAGCAAGATACAAGAAAGTAGTAAATTTCTTGGTTCTATAAATAACAATTTATATTCAAATCGTGAAACTCATTATAATTTATAATTTCCACTGAAAATTTTAAATTTTCATTTTGACGGTATCTGAAATTTACCTCAAAAAATTTAAAGTGAATACCAAAACAAACTGCTAATATTAATTAAGACTCGTCATAAAAGTTAAGAGGTTGAGATATTACTCAACAATTATTACACTAATTTGTTATGTAATAAATTGAGTTATGCAACTAACTTCTGAGCCTTAGGATTACTGGTTCACTTACTTAAAAAAAAATTTAAATAAAATAGTAAATATCAAATATAGATGAGTTTTCTTGGATTTAATCAAAGGATTGAACATGTTAGTGCAATCAAAAATTCCAAATAAATTAGAAATTTGCCTTAACCTTCTCACAAGCTACTAATAAGAATGGATTTTAGATATGTTGGTCCTCTACGTTTTATATTTTACCTCTCCAAAGGTACATAAAGTATCAACATTGTCAGAATAGTAGAATTTTATAATTAAATATTTCCTCTGATGTATAATGAATGAAATCCATTCATTTTCAATATTTCTATATGCTTTGCATCCTGTTGAAATTTTCAAAAATTTTAACATAACCAAGTTTAAGAAGACACCCATAGTAAATGCTAACTAGGACAACCTGTGATACAAGATATGCACCGAAAAATACTTTGTGCCAAAGATAAAACTGGGGTCAATGTTCAAAAAATCCATTCATCTATTGAAAGAGATTGGAAACAATAATTTAGCACATTTGTGCAAATATATTTAATTAATTTTAAAAAAATTGAATTGTTAATAATAGCACGTCAAGGAAATCGCATTAAATACCTCAGTAGCATTTTTGATACACTTTAGGGAATCCTTCACCTTTGTTTCTTACAATTTTCAAGCCACGAGTCATCAATTTAGTGCTTCAAAACACAAACCCTCATTGTCAAGACTGTGACTAACCCAATAAGCTCTAGAAGCATACAACTTTCTAGTTATTTGGAATTAAGGCTTCAATTTTCTCATGGAGGAATGTTTTATCAACATCCTCTTGAATATTTTGACAGATGATCTCAAATATTTTCCAAAATTTCAAACTCGCCCCTTTTCTTGTCAAGCATGTACTATGCATGTGAGGTTTTCTAGATACCAAACATGGTTTTCGAATGAAGAACAATTTTTAACCTCTAAAAATGACCTTACCTTATTTTCTCAGCCTTTCGATAAGTCTTGAGTTCCTAACTGACCATACACCAAAATACCATTACTAATTTTCTCATGTATGATATCCCACTGTACAGATTGGCCAAATCAGGGTATACATTGCAGATCAAGGTATAAAGAAAAGATCACATAACCACTTAACTTGTAGAATTTATGTCTTCCAATCCCAGTCTTGATATTCACCCTTGATTAAGTTTAATACACTTATACATGCAAAGTTACAAGTAAATCACATCATCAACTGTGTCAACCCGAGTCTTTTTCAAGATTGATTGCATGCACTTATTAGGATTCAAGAAGTCTCTTTTCATATGAAATAAGGGAAAAAGCTAATAGAAATCCCCAACATTCATAACAATTAAAAATTTGACAAGAAACTAATGTTCTACCTAATATTTTCAATTGAGAAGTTCCATCAAAAGTCCTTTAACAGGGATTTTATACACAATCATCAGTTGAAACCCATTAGTCTTTTTCTCATGTTTACAATGGAGCACTTGAATGCAAAATTTTCATACTAAATAGATCCATTTTCTTACACACAATTGAATGTACAACCTGACATATCAAAATATAAAAATTATCAATTACATCAAAGTTTGCAATTCATCTCATAAGAAAATGCAAATAATAAATCTAATACAACAAAAATTCAGTGCTTTATTTTTTATATTGAAAATAAAAGAAAACACATAGAAGAATAGAAAATTGTGTTACGTTTTATATTACATGCTTTCATAAAATCATTTATAGTTTATTATGATCCATCAATATATAAACTATGGTGTTTCCTATTATTATTATCTTAGTCATTTTTTATTTTCATTTCAAGACTATACTAAACATGGTGTGTTCTATTAAAAATGCCACATCCACCCGTACTTAGCCATCAAACTTGCCCACTCAACTTCTCAAACTCTATCTTCTAGTGTTGCAGCTCTTCTTCATAGACATCACTCATGCCATTATACCTAACGTTTAGGGCCTTCACTATGTCTTCCTTGTAGTCACGAAGTGCTTTTGTATACACATTGGAAGTTTGTAGGGAAGCATACTTCTTTTCAAGTTCCAATTTCTCACCCCTAATTACAAGAATTGTATTTTATATCTCATTCTTCTCCACAGTGAGAGTCTCCAAGAAATTGTTCTTCTCAGCTATGACAATTTCCAATCCATCACCGATTTTCCTTGTAATTTCAACAATGTTGGACAAAAACTTTCCTTCTCCCTAGTGACATTGAAACAATTTGTATATGTGCCAATGAGAGTCTCAAATCTATATGTTCCACCTACGGAAAATTGTGATCAAATCTAATATTCGCAAGAAGCTCTTCCATTTCACACATGCTTTCACCAATTTCCTTCTCATCAACATCCACAACCATCCATGAAAATATAAAAGGAAAAGTGAATTAAGAGATGGTGAAATACTACATAATCCATGCATTCAAATGATAATACTATATGTACATCATGTAGAAGAATAAGACAAAAAATCATGACTCCTTACCTCCTCCTCCATCATTCTCAATTGGGTTTGTGGAATTGTTGCAGACCTCCTTGGCCACCCTCTTCTTTTTTCTCGACAAATGGATAGTAGCAATCGTTGATCATTTGAAGTGAAGATTGATCTTCCTAAAGACACGGAGATAAAAAATTGAGAGAAGTGGAGGGAAAATAAACCAGTCACATGATAACCATTCCCACGTGAAATATTATCACAAAAAGGGAACATGTGAAAAAAATCACTACAAATTTGTAATATGCAATAAATAAAAACTTAAATATGTCAACATAAGTGATTGCATGTGGAAACCATTACATGCCTTCATAACATCTCATAGATTGCATCATGAAAAACACATACATGTCAACATCTAAGCATCATGTAATCATCAAAAGTGTAAGGCAACCTCATTAATTGCAAGGGATTGAACACCCTAACATTACTTACAATGTGCATAAATAAAATAATTTTTAGGAATACACTGTGTAAATGAAACACATACATGGGAACATTAATTACAATTTATCATTACACAAGTATATATTACCATCAAACCATCATATGACGTTTTGTTTTATATCAAAAATACAATGCCCAAAGTCCTACATATCTGATAATATCTATGATCAATCATGGCAAAAAAAATCCTTATGAAGGAGAAAAACATGAATTTGACAAATGGTCACTATGCATTTTTGAAGACATCCACATTTTAAAATTTTCAATTTAAAGTGGGTTGGCTCACCCTTGAAAATGTATCCAAAGTACCGCTTAAGGTAGAGACAATGCATGTTTATCCTTTGGAAGATAAATAACCATATAACCATGTGGAAGTACAAAATGATAAGCACATTGTCACCGGCATGAAAACTACGCTCATAGTACTCCATGAACCAAAATGTGGATTGAGAATAATGTATTGTTGTTAGACACTCTAGAAAAATTTTATAATCAGCCCTCTAGTTCATGACACAACATCTTTGGGGTTGGCCACCCTCACTTCCATCAGTCATCATCTTTTGGAAGCAATATAACCATTGGTATACAACAATTGTCACTCACATGAAAATCATATTACTCTGTGGATTGAGAATAATAATCCTTCATGCACAACATTCCCCTACATATGCACAAATTCCCTGAATGATAACCAATATTAAAACCATGTAAGTTCTAATTACAAGTAAATTAGTAATATGCATGAGGAAATTAATTAAGCTTTCTTCCCTGAAGCATCTCATCCCCACTTTTATTTTTATTTCCCCATGACAACCCCTATTCAATTTCCATGAAAGGTAATCCTTCAATGTGAGGTTGTCGTTCCTCACTACAATTGGTGTTTGGATTTGGTACATCGGTTTCTGATGAGGTTTTATGTGGATAAAATTACACTATTCATTAAAAAACCACCTTATATTTAAGGACATGTAAAAAATTCAATAGTTTGCATCTCACCTAATGTTCATAGTTTCCTATACCATCTCCTTCCACCCTACTCCTTTCTTCCTCCATTTTCTGACAATATGCTCGCCTCTTTATTGACAATTTCTTTCTCGAGAGAATATTTTGAGGTCAATCATATACACACATCTACTGATTTATATCCTTTAAGGCTTTCTTACTCATTTTAAAAACTTCCAAGACATTTTCTTTGGCCATCCATGCTGCTTCTAGTTTGTGCCTCTTGTTAAAACTCTGATTTTTTACTAGTCAATTTATTGACCTCTATTGTGTTTGCTTCAATGTGTAGGCCCTTCCTCTTGGCTTTATTTTCCCACTACCTGGACGACTTGGAGGTCTCCTTGGAATAGGTGGTCTACCATGAATCTTATGCTGGTGAGCATTGAGCCTTTCTAGTGACCCAAATGGATGGCTACCATCATCAGAAAATGTGGTGCATGGGTAAAGAAAACAATTGTGGGTATCTCGTTTACCAATACCCATGTCGACAATCTTGTACTCACCAATAAACTATCATCAAAGAAGGAATCACGTGGTTATAATCCTTACAAATGTTATCAAATCAACTAGAATACACAATCATCCTTGAAAATATCAAAGTGTTTCTTACCGGTTTCGGTACCTCCTCCTCGGGATCGGAATGCGAGGAATGTGGAAGCCAATCAACATCATCTTCATCATCCATCTCAATGTCAACATCGTTAGTAAGATTATTAACATCTTCCTCATCGTTATCCTCATCTTGACCAATATTACCACCCTCCTCATCCTTGTTTGGCTCTTCCACATCCTACCAAAGTGGTCATCAAATACATGAGAACCAAAAACATATATAGAACAAATACAAAGAAGGAGTTTTTCTGAAGCTTACTTGTGTTTCCCCCTTGTCTGTTACTGTGTTTGGTAAATAATCAAATGCCCACCCATACATTCCTTTATGGGATGTTCAGGAAATTAATTGTGCCGAACCGTACAGACATTGTTTATCCTAAAGACAATCAATGTAAGCAAGTGTAAGTGGTTTGTAGCTACACATTGAAAACAATATATAAACATATTTGTAAGATATTGAGTTTGGATGTAAATTCATCTTGTGTGAAGGTGAAGGATTAAGACCTATGTGGATAAAATATTAAGACACCTAGAAACAGTGATCTTGATATGACATTGTTTTGAAACAAGGATAGATGAATTGTAACTTTTTTCATCAGGGAGAAAAAGAGGTACATTTGTTACAATCCATGAAGGTGAGTTCGTAATCACTAATTAGCCTTCTAGAAGTCTAAATCAAGGTAATACATGATCTAGAACTCTAAAAAAATGGAAATCTGTCTTTGAAAATCTATTTAAGGACTTCCTTTTTATTGAAATGTGAGATTTTGAGTAATCTTATGGTATGATCATGTTTCTAGAGGCTTGTGATGGTATGAGATGTAGTAGAATGAGGGAATGGTGATTAGTGTTATTGTTATCATAGGACTGATTATTGCTAGAGAACAATACTCAAGAAGCACAAGAATGATTAGTGTTATTATAGTGTGATGAGAGTGAGAAACATGAGAAAGGTTAAAGAAAAGTTCAAGCACCAATTGTAGATGGTGTGATACTTGTGAGAAGCCAAAAAGGCCAAAGGTTGTAAAATGGGCAATATAGTGACGAGGAGGTGAATGAGTGTTGACAAAGTCCCACAATAACATTACCTATCTAGAACCAATGTGAATCCCACCCACACAGGTGGACACGTCTTTTGATAGCCTCTTAAGACCTTGGTTACGTTGATAACCTTCTACTTCGAGTGTTTGGCAGTACTAGAAGGGTTGAGGATCGATGTGGATAGTAAATTCAACGTCAGCATGCTCGAATTTGAGACATTGATGTAATATATATGGTACAATATGAATTTCATGAATCCAAAGTCCACCACGTAATAAATTATATGTGAATTGGATGTCCATGATGTGTACTAGGGTGGGGAGTATGACAAACCAGACATTGATAGGCAGATATAAAGTGCCCATTGATTTTCATTCAGTATTATCACATGTTTTAATGGTAATGATATCATGTCTTAGATCCAATTCATTGTACCCTAATCATTAGATGAGAGATATGGTGCAAATATTAAGTCCAGATCCATTGTCCACTAGTATGCGTTTAACGTGGGTGTGTTCGATATATAGCTCAATGTATATAGGAAGATTATGTGTTGGGTCATGTAGTGGTAATTCTTGTTGGGTGAAGGTGAGTGGAAGCGTTGGATGGGGATAAAGATGGACAATGAGGGCTTGGAATTTTGTGGGATTGATATTATTTGGAACATGATTTTCTTGAAGAGTGTGATAGAGGATGTCTTTGTGTACAGAGGACGTTTTGAGAAGATCCATAATAGATATTTTTGTGGGTGTCTTCTTGAGTTGTTCAATGATGTTATATAGAGCTTGTGGTGAGGTATTAGAGGAGGATGGAGAAACTCCTTGGGAAATTATATGGATCCTTCGAGTGATAATTGCACACTGAGGGTTTTGTGAGGGACCTTTGACTTTGATGGTTGCTACTTGATGCGGAGAATGGTGGATGTGGCCAATAAGATATTTTTACTGAAATGGTATGCGGTGGTAGTTGATGTGGTTAAAATGATGGGTGGAAGACTCGAGGTTCTTTCCAAATATCTGTTGACCCTGATTTGAAGCATGGTTCTGACCATGATTAGGAAGTGGATTATGATAGATCCCAAGCTTCTGATTCTGGGCAGAGGAAGATGGATTGCCTTTGATTTCAATTTCACTTTAGCCAATCAAATATTGGATATAATTCTTGAGTTTCATACATCTATGGTTAGCATGACCTTTGATTTTGTGAAATTTGTAGTACTCGTTGTATTTTAACAATGAGGGATTAGGTCAAGACTCGTCAATTGGCTAAGCTTGGGGAAAACCACCATATTAGTAGTGATTAATTTGCCAAGGATGGCTTAAATAGACTTGTCAAGGGGGGTGTATGTTCTTCGCTTTGAGTCTTGGGTGGACCGAGGTTGTCCTTTGGGGACAGATATAGTAGTAACTTTATGGACATGCTAGAGATGTTTGGTTTCCATCACTCCATCACCGAAGACATTTTTATTCTTATTGAAGTATTTAGGCTTCTCCTATGTGGAAGGTTGACTGGATTGGTTGTAGTTATCATAGGAATAAAACTTGATAAGGCCTTTAGCGACAGGGTCTTTTTCAATTTACATTCCTTTCTCAATGATTTCATCAAAAGTATTAACACAATAGACTTGGAGATGGAAGGCTAGCTCTTGATGGATATTGGTGACAAAAATGGTGACTAACTACTTTTCAGGGATAAGCCATAGAATGTGACTAGAAAGGGTTTGTTATCATTGCAAGAATGAGGAAAAACTTTCTCCATTGCATTACTTAGTGTTGCATATGTCGATCATAGTGACATCATGTTCCACATGATAAGAGAAGCGTTTGAATAATTTTTCAGATAAGTTGGTGAATGTAGTGACGAAACCTTTATGAAAGTGAAGGAAGCATTCAAGTGCAAGAATGCTTAGACAAGTCTTGAGAAGAGTCTTAATAGGTAGGAATCACCATAGGCTACTTCTTAGCATAGCATATAAAACTCCTTAACATGCTCATGGGGATCACCTTTTCCCTTATATTTTTAGAATTTAGGTGGTTTGAAGTATGGTGGAAAAAGGACCCATAGGATATAAATATCAAATGGATAGGGACAAAGTTCCTCAAATTTGTTTTTTTGTCATTGTTTTCTGAGTTGCAACCCTTAAATTTTTTCCTTCATATACTTTATTTCTTTCTCCAAGGTGGGTTCTTGAGGATCGGTGGGTGGTGGATTGAAGTTGGGTTGTTGGGAATGTTGTGATCAATGGTCATTTGATGGTTGTGGGCAAATATGTGAGGCTAATTGAGCAATATGGTTACTCATTTGTTGTAGTTGTGACAATATGATTTCTTTTGATACATTTGGATTGATGGTGTCCTCTTTGTTATCTTGTATGTATACAACGTGATAGTTATTTGGATTATGATGATGTGGGGATAGTGTTCGTTATGTAAGACAATCTCTTTCATCATGGAGGATACTGTGAAGTTGATCATGCGTGTATAATTGATAGGAATTTTTTCTCCCATATAGTATAGTTAGAGTAAGAGAGCATCTTTATTTTTATGGACGAAATGATTTAGCATCTCGTCGTCATCTTCCTTCTGTGAAATATGTGCTAGAATCATCATCACTACCGATGTTGATCATGGTTTCTCCATCGTCTCCTTAGTCACGATTGTCTTCTACGCTGGCATCATAATAGGTGTGATGAATATGTCGTATCCTATGTCATGGTGGTTATTTTTTTCATCGTTTCCTTATTGGGATTGAGTAGGCATTCTCCTAGGTGTCATGAGATCCTAGTAATATTAAGATGTGTGGATGAGATGAAATATGTGCTAGATTGACGTGAGATATGTGAGGTAAGCTCCTTTATTAGTCTGATGTATAATCTTAATAATAGAACCTTGTTTTTGGGACATAAGAACTTGAGAAGGTATTAAGGGGATGGAAGAAGGATTTACCTTGTTAGTAGAGGGCTTTGGATGTGCCTTGATGTAAGGGATTAGAAGAATAGGATAAGTGATAAGTATGTTTTATTTGTATGTAAGGTATCGATTAGCAAATTTTCATCAATTGTGATAATAAATTATCTTAGATGGAGTGTTTAGGTACAAAAATTGTATGGGTAGATTGGGGTGAAGATGTAAATATGTAGTAAATATTGTGATTGAAAGGGACACATGATATGATATATTTTAGGATCTCTTAGACCTAGGTGGGTATAGGGATACCAATAGGAAATTTATTAAAAGAGGTTTTTGATGATGAAAGGGATGGTTGTTTAGGTTAGATGTGGTGATATGAGATAATTTACCCGGATTAGGATGTGGGATGATTACCTGGATTTTGTTTGTGAAATGGGGAGGGATATTTATGAATGTCCTTTTGTAGTTTTTGAACCCTATTGACGGGGTGGAAAGGTTTATTATTTATTTGGTTTTTATTAATATGGGTGATGTAAAAGAGGATGAATTAATTGATAGGGGAATGAAAAGAAAAGTGTGGATTAAAGTTTTTTTTTTTTTATTTATTTACTAAAAAATTTATCGATTAAGTTTAAAAATGTTATTAATTATTTATTTTTGAGGGGTTAGGCAACAATAATATGTAGGATGAAGGGAACATGGTGTGCGGTCAAAGTTTTAGTAGTCCTGTACCCCACCTCCGCCCATTACCCCTACCATTTCCATCCTTTCGCCTCCCCTCCCCATCCCCGTAGTACCGTAAAGCACAAGCGGTCCCCAGACCTGATCTCGCCCCCCATAACTTCGCCTCTCCCCCCCCCCACTACGGCTTCGCACATCTTACTCCCCGAGAAAACTGTCCCCCCCTCCCCTTCCGCACTCCCCCCCCCACCCAACGCTCCCCTACTTTAGTTCCCCC
Source organism: Taxus chinensis (assembly GCA_019776745.2). Lineage (NCBI taxonomy): Eukaryota > Viridiplantae > Streptophyta > Pinopsida > Cupressales > Taxaceae > Taxus > Taxus chinensis. The sequence goes on from CM034154.1 coordinate 150,585,425, forward strand.
CCGAGCGACCTCACACCCCCCCACTATTTCTCCTAATTCCTCACCCACGCTTTACTTCCTTCCCCCATCTCCTTCTCCCACATTTTCCCCAAACCGTCCTTCACCACCTCCGCCCTTCTATCTAGTCCACACCATTTACCCCTGATCCCGCCCCCCCCCAACAACCCCGCCCCAACCTCACTTTCTGTTACTTTCCCCCATCTCTTCACCCACACTACCCACACCCCCACCCCATCATATCACCACCAAACAATCCATATCCCACAACATTACCCCCCTCCAAACCGCCACAACCCTAACAACAACCACCTCCTAATCCCATTTCTAAACTTTCTCACCCCCTACTCTACCCTCAAAATACACAAACTCTCAATCACAATTTTTCAATAAAACCGCACATAATCCGCAACCTACCACCCCCCCCCCGCTCCCCCGCCAAGCTCCCCCATCCCCCCTTAAAGGACAACCTACCCCCCAACAAAATAAACCCATCCACCAAATTTTCACACAAATACCAACCCAACCGCTACCTATGCGTTAAAGAGGATGAATAATGATAGGTGAATGAAAGATAAATAGTGTGTGATTAAAGTTTTTATTATTATAAAATTTATCGATTAAGTAAAAAGGTTTATTAATTATTTTTATTTTTGAGGGGTATGAACAATAATATGTAGATGAAGGGAACATGGTGTGCGGTCAAAGTTTTAGTTATTGTAGGGTTTATTGATTAGGTGAAAAGGACAATTATTTTAATTTGTATTTATAGGATGATGGGAAAGGTGTGAGTGATGGTGGGTGTGTTATGGATAAAATATGGTCAAAAATTATATGATGGATGATGTGTGATCAAAATCGAGGTCAAGGATCAGGGTTTAAATGGCTAGGTGATAAGTGTATGATTAATTAGAAGGATAAGTGTGAATTTTGTTCACTAGTTTCGACAAAAACACTCAAAGAAGTACAATCATGCAAGAACAATCCTAGCTACTCAAGGGGGATTGCAACCAAACTATAGCTCACTTTCATTACCAAACACCAATGGTGGTGCCACAATTGAATCTCCACCTATATGTTAATGTGGGGTCAACTAGCGAGTGATCTTGGGAAGTGTGACCTCCTTGCACTATAGTTTGATATGCAACTAAAAGGGCTACCTAATCTAGGATAACGAGCTCACTAGGGGAGTCCTTGACATACCTTGCAGTATGTGGGGCCCAAGTCCGTGTTGCAAAGATGTTGTTTGAGGCCTAGGTATTAGGACGTGGAAGCCCCTCACTTCACGCCACTCTTACAATAAGAAAGCGCTTAGCCAATAATGACATCTTTCCTTGAATATATATATCCTCGGAACACATGGTGTGTCTACATGCATGGAGGTGAATCCCAAGGTCACGAGACCCCTAGCACTACGGAAAATGCGTGGATATCACTTCCATGTCACGTCACCCCCTAAAAATAAAAAAATGGGAAGGAAGAAAATCCACTTTTGTTCCTCAAGATCGTCCTAAGACGTGAGAGGAGAGCATACACAATGTCTTCTTCGGAGTAAAAACAAGCAACAACGTGTAACAAAAAAGACGATAAGTGTAATATAATAAGAATTAATAATAAGGTTTATATAATGGGGCCTTCAAAAAGAGGACCTTCAAAACAAAGGATTAGTATTTTGTTGTTTATATGTCGATGTTCTTGGACCACTCAAACTGTAAAAAAGATGGTTAGTAGTTTTTTAAATTAATCAAGGTCATGTAACCAAAAATGTTAGGCAAAAAAAACAAAATGAGTATTAAAATGGGTATATTTTCCCCTTATCCCTGTAATATTTCTACAAAAATAGAATGTTAAACCCTATAAAACACCACTAAAACACAAAAAAAATTGTTTAGATTGATTAGTATTAACGTAAAATTATACTAAAACAAAGGTGCTAATTGACAGAACAAAGGCATCATTTCCGGACAAAAGTGCCAAAAGTATAACAAAAGCGTTATTACAAAAGTGCTAATTTATCAGCAAAGGTGCGAAAACATAAACATACATTTTCGACTGAGTTTTAGTTTTAGAGTCTAAAAATATGCGTTGAAATATGGACAAAGAAGCTAAAATACAGATAAAAGTGTCAATATGCAGACAAATGTGTTGATCCTACACAAAACAAAGTCAGAAGACAAAAGTGCTAAAGTATGCCACAAAAGTGCACAAAAGACATACAAAAGTGCCAAAAGAAAAATAAAAGTGTTGATCCTACACATGAAGAGGTTAGAAAACAAAGGTGCTAAAGTATATACAGAAGTTCCACAGGTTTTATAAAGGTGCCAAAGTATGTCCCTGTAACCACGAATTAATAATCCTTACAAAAGTGGTTTTTCAAGTCAAAGGCACAACTTCTTCTGCATAGGCGTTGAATGAGATAACAAAGGCGCTGATATAGAAAACTATTTAGAAAATTCAAAATTTTAGGGGGTAAACCAAAATGATTTTTTTTCAAATTTGAGCAGCTTATTCTTAATATGAAATACTATGAAAAACAAAAAATATTTTGGGGGGTGAGCCCCACGGTGGGCGCCAAAATGTAGACAAAAAGTGGTGTTAGTAAGAAAATATAAGATTATTATCAAACCAAACCAATCTTAAACCTAACACAACTATTATTTACCTCCAATTGAGCTAGATGAAAGGTATGAATAGAGGTTATACCTGCACTTACCTACAAGCTCCAATGCTCTTCCCTTGTTGCTTTGGATGTGCTCAAGGTATTTTTTTTATTGCCTCAGATTTTGTGAGATGAATTGGGTAGCACCTCCCCTCATTGGATGATGATTTTAGCTTGATAGAATGCTTGATGATGGACAGATTTCATGGAGATATTTTAGCAACATATACTTGCGATTCTTTAAGATGGTGGCCATGGAGGGTGGCACTACTATTTATAGTTAGAGGAGGGAAGAATGGAGGGTTGAGATCTAGTCATGTAAATGGTAAATCAATGGTGGAGAGTTGGTGAGAATGGAGAAAGATCTAGAAGTAGAAAATTCTAGATATTAGAATAAGCTTTGACATTGAATTGAAAATTCAATGGAGGGAGGGAAATATTTGAATATAAAAGAGGGAAAATTAGAGAGGCTTATAGCAATACAAGCCGATATATTTGGAGGATAGATTAGTTTGGGATTAGGTGAAAGTAAATGTGATTATTGGAGTGATTATATGGATAATCTAGGTGTAGAGCAGGTGTAGGGACGTGGTAGGTGGATAGGAATTATATGGGAACTAGATCCATGGTTAACCAAGCAATAAATTATATGGGAACTGGATGTCCACGACGTGCACTAGGGTGGGGAGCATGACAGTCCTGACATTGATAGGCAGATATAGAGTGCCCACTAATTTTTGTTTAATATTATCATATGCTTAAATGGTAATGATATCATGTCTTAGATCCAATTCATTGTACCCTAATCGTTGGATGAGAGATACGGTACAAAGATTAAGTCCAAATCCGTTGTCCACTAACTATATGTGTTTAACTATAAAACCATTCGAGAAATATATATAAATATTTAAATAAAAATATGAAGTTAATTAAAATACCTTTACTAAAGGTAGAATTATAGTAAAACATTTTAAGGATTTTCTTAAATTTACTATAACACTATTCTTGAAGACGGGCTCCCAAATTAACAAAAGAAATCATACAAAAGTTCCCTAAAATAAGCTCCCTATAATTGGGTTTTTGATCTAATAACATCACGAATGTCTTCCACATCCTTCAATGGTTCCAACAAAGGCCACAACTCATATAACAAGTAGTTTTATGTAGAATTATAATATATGTTAAATGTTTTAGAAATTATGCAGTTCCCCACATCATTGAACTTGTTTTTCTCTAAAGATTCATCTATAAGCACTATATTTTTACAATAGTACGATGTATTAAACTCCCACCAAATAGAGTTAAGATTCTTGAGATATAAGTTGGGATTCCTAAAACCTTGATAATCGGTGTGTTTGGACTCAACGCAATATTCATGTGTAAATATGAACTCGAAGCTTCCAACATCTAAGCCAATGTTTCGAAGGAATGAAGGTATCATGTCATTAAAATTTGACTTTCTTTTTGATGTCCATAACGTTATTTCGAAATATGTTTTGCAATATTGTAAGAACTCTTTCACATTTTGTCTAAGAAAGTAATTTTTTTAGCTCAACATCGCCAATATTTTTTAACTTCGTGTGTGAAAAATCAGCATCGTGGACGGTGTGTGATAAAACACCATTTATATTGAATATTATCGGTTTCATGTTGCATGTGTTCTTTCATGCAAATGAAGAAAAAACAAACACAAATGGTTACGGGTGGTGAATTAATCCAATAATAATTATACGTTCCTTTTTTTCTTGTTTTACCAAATAACAAATGGTTATGGGTGGTGAATTGAGCCAAAAATCAAAGTGTGTCCCTCTCTTCTTATTCTACTAGGAATAACTTTTTTGCAATTTTTTTTTAATCAAATGAAATGTTTGTAGGTGGAAAATCATCACAAACTCTAATGTAGTTACTTCATTCCAAATTAATCTTTTAGGCATTTTTTATTTTGGAAGCACAAAATAATATGTGCATTTAAAAGTTTTCAGTGATCTACACATGTTTTTGTGTTGTCCTACACTTTTCAACCATGTACATAATTAAATATAAATCAATGAATCAGTCATATATGTTCTATCAAATCTCTAGAAAGTTGGGGTTTTTAGATTAATTTCCTCTTTAACATCGATAGACATGAATCTCTCATTATTGATTAAAAAAATATTTTTTTCACCATAGACATTACCAAAAATGTCCTCTTCCCCAAACAAACATGAAGTGGATATCTCACAGCTAACTAATTTTTTTCAATGAAACTATACTTCACAAGTCTTGAATCCATACATGTAGACCATAAGGCAATGTCAAAATGTTATGTCACAGTTTTTATCAAATCATCATTAAATACTCGTTTAAAGTATTTATACTTCCTATGTGTAAAATTTGGAACCCTATTATGAGGTATTTTATCGTGAGTACCAGAAATTCCAAACAACAAACCTTCAACTCTCAAAATCAGTAATTTCCTAGGTTTCCCAAATGTATCTGTAAAAACAACTCGAAATTAATTTAGGATTCCCAATTTGATCAATACAAATATTTCAAAATATTGCTATACTTTTTTAATAATTAACACACACAACTTATAGATTCATACTCTCGACTTATAAATAATGAAGATATAAATACTCTCAACTTATAAATGTATAATCTCAACATGAAAAATAAAGAGTGAACATATGAATGTCATCATAATAACATTTTGAAATGATAAATGGTTATTTAGTACTTTCTTGCTCCAAATATTTGATGTCCTTTACAACATTTAATCCCTTAGACACTATTAGTGATAACTTTTTATACAAATTGGTCATTAACCACATATTTTTAGAACAATTTTCTTCACTTCTTTTCCTCCTAACCATAGAATTCTCAGGAGGGTTTCCATTTGCACCTAATGTAATACAAAATGTGTCTTTAGAACTGAAGGAAACATATTCTCTACTCCAAACCTTTTGTATATCTCGTATTGCAATTCCATCGATTATATTGCAATGTTATTTTCCCCAAGTATTGGATTTAATTCAATTGATAATTTTTTATTGAAGGCCTTTTTTATATTTTCAACCTTGGTAGAAGTGAGATTGTCGAACCAAAATCCCACTTCAAATTTTGATGATAATAATTTTATAAATTCTTTCAGGCCTCCTCCCAGGTTGATAGTCTCATTGTTGAACATGAATGCTATTTCCTTAGAGGATGATTGGTTTTTCTCATATAACAAGCCCTCCAAATCTAAAATAAGTAAATAATTATGTTAGCTAACTACAAGGAAGTCAACCATTTTTATTTTAATTGGTTGCATTTCAATTCTAACCAATTGAAATGAACAACAATTTAGGAGACTAGTACTTACCGATTGAACTTGCGACTTGGCTTGCATTTCGCTTACCCATTGTTGGTTATTTTGATGCATGATTTATTTCAAATAAAAATTAATCAATTCATAGTCAATTTCATGTGGCAGTAAATGAAATTAGAATTAAAAATGTGTAGTGGTATCCATGCTAATATGGTAAGTTCCATATAAGTTATTCTCTTACTTGTGAATGAAATTCAACGACCATTAGGCTACACTTCTATTCACTCAAGCACCCTTTGGTGCATAACATTTCTAAGCTATTGATGTGTATTAATGACTACTAGGCTATGCCATTATTGGCTAGACAACCTTTGATGAGGCTAGCCAAGTGCTTCTGTACATACCCATGAGCGTGATCAAGCCTTATGTAGTTCTCTTTATTATGATGTTGAAAGTATTAATTACGAAAGCCAAAACAAGGTTAATTCAATGTAATTAGTCAATATATAGGAATGAAATAATGGGATGATGTTGAAAGTATTAATTTCATATGGCAACACAATATTAATCCAATGTAATTAGCTAGCATTCAACAAGGCAACTGTGCATGGCAGTTGCCAAGTCTAACAATTATTGTATCGAACGTGGGTGCATAGAGTCTGCTAATCGCTATAGTTTGCCTTATATTGTTATTGTAGCTTACAAATGGATATCCTTAAACTTTATCTTCTTTTGTATGTCAGTCATTGAAACTAATATCTGTTAGTTATCAAACAGTAACTATAAACTGTGGACCATTAGAGGTCATCATTCTTCATATGTAAATTAGATCGTATGAACATAAGAAATAGGTTATTTGGTCATTTCTCCTTCCAAAATGGTCTTTATTCTAGAGTTATTTTGTATCCTTTCCTATAATTTTTTTGAACTTATAAATGGTTTTGTTTATAATTATACATAACTAACTTACCAGGTTCTGAATACGTATTCGTGTTGGATATCCCCGCACCCTCCACAGTTATTTCCTTTGGTTGTTGGGTGTATGCATAAATATTGAATTTCTTATAAATTTGTGGTGCTTATAAGTTGTTTTTAAATTAAATGCACATGACTAACATACTAGGATATGATTGTGTATTCCTACGTGATGTGCCTGTGTCATCTACATTTTTCATTAGAATTGTATAAAATAGAGTATTGTTAAATAAATGAAAACCATGACAATTGAAAACATATTGCAGTCAATATATTTATAAAACAATTGAAGTTCAATCACCAAGTTGTTTTTTACAATGATTTATCAGTTGTTTATGTGACATCATCAAGAACTGGTTGTGTAGTGACAAGTTGAACTGGTTGAACATCAATAACGCAATAGTCTCCAATAATTTTAAGTTTCTTGGAGTTCATGATTACTTCCTTAATTTTTTGGTTACTTACATAAATATTAAATGTATAAGTAACCTATATTGATTCAAATACATTTTAATAAATCACTTGTTTAAGTTTTCCAAGTTGACGACCATTTTTCAAATGAGAATAGTAATGTTTTAAAAACATTTCTTGATCATGTGTCTTAACAATAAAATAGCAGTTAAATAAGACTCAACTAATACATGCAATGCAACACTACCACTGTAAAACACAATTACTACCGACTTTTCAGAACAACATCAAGTGAACATCTGAGACTAGAAATCACAAGATCGTTCACAAGGAAAGGGATGAATGTTTCCTTGTAGGTTGATTTCATTTGCAATTACCAATTTTTGTGGTAGTTTCTCCATCCAATCCCTAGTGACTTATTCTCTCTCGTCATCATTAGTGTCGTAATTGTGCACACTAGTTATTGTGTACATAAGATACAATTTTTTTAATTTCTTATTGTTTTCATAGAATCTGTAGCATCCATCCATAATTGATTCCCCACTATCTTTAACCTTTTCCATTTATCTTTTTATTGTTTCTCTTAACATGTTTGAACAAGCAATTGGTGTGAGAACAATAATAATGCAATTCAAAACACTGGATCCGACAATTGTTAGCAAGTCCATTATTGTATCAGAAGAAATATCATTAGATAATTTGTAAAAATAGGTGATTATACATTCAACATTGAACAGATTAGTCAAAGGAATAGCTGATAAAGTTGACAGAAGCTAAAAGGGATATACACATTGATAAGTAAAATATTATGTGTCTTTCATCCTAGCTGGTATATTTTCTTCCATTGAAATCACATAGTTGTCTAGTATTATTTGAGCCTTAGCAGGAAGAACTTTTGCCATCTTAGGGTCTATTTTCCTTTTTGTCAGTTTTTCACCTCCTTGGGAATTAGATTTTCTTTTTCCTTTTATCTATTCACCCAAGTGTACAGACAACTGGCGGTAGTGTGATTCATGCAATCTAATTTTTTTTATTACATTGGATTCACTGCATGTTGTCAATATAATATTATTGGGATGTTTATTTTTCAAATATTTTAGAAATTTACTCTCATTTTTTTGCCTCCTTTTACTCTCTGTTGTTGATAAAAAGTATACTGACAACTAATCAACCCTTTCACCTAACACAAAAGGTCAAGTTGGAATCAGACCAATTTAATCATGAGAATACTTAATGATAACTTAAGCGTGGGTAGTTTCGCATCTTAGCGGTGTCCCGGTTACTCTTTGGGGCAATGAGAAAGAGAGCAAAAGAACTAGAGAGGAGCTCGATAAGTCGGATGCTGCTCATATGACCACGCTGGGCATGTATCATGCTTGGAAAAAAGTAAAGATGAGTATTGATCAAGCGGCCAAGAAGTAGTCCAGACTACTTTTGCTGGCTTTTTGTTTTTACTACTGCTTCTTGGCTGTAGGCTTGCTGTTTTGTTGCCGTTGTTTTGCTGTTAAGTCTCGTTTGTGTTGTTGTTTCTAGGCTTCGGTGTTCTTTGTTGTAACTTTTGTGCTTTGATACAGCTTCTCTGCTCCTCTCTCTTATTCAGGCTTTTAGGCCTCCTTTTGTACACAAGGGTATAGTCCCTTTCAAAAAACTATTTACCAATATTAAAAAAAACTTAAGCAATAATGGTATCTCTTCCATATCAAAATGATCATAGACAGGTGTATTCATTACAATGTTATTACTATCTCCTTTATGTACATAAATAATATACAAAACAGTAACAAAGAAACACAACAAATAAGAAAAAAAGTAACATAACAAGACCATTTATCACTAACTCTATATAAATTGACTGACACTCTATGTTGTAGGTTTCATCATGCAACAATATCCATTTACCAATACGTTGATAAGTACCTTTGAATGAAAGAAAAGTCATGTGTGTTCCCACTCAGGTACCAGCTTATTACTATCCAAGCATGGAATATTATTAATTACACACATTACAGAGGGAAAATGTATTAACAAAAATATTCTAACTTTTCCTTGTGAAAGGTGAAATCATTTTATTGATCCATCCTTTTTAAGATAAATACTCACATTTAGAATATAATCTCCTCATTTTTCTATCCATTCTATAATTTTTTTGATCATGTAATTCCAATCGCCTTGAAAACTGAAATAAAAACAACTCACACAAAGTGTACATATGAAAAAATTATTCACTAAATATGGCAAATATAATTCAATCATTGACTCCACATAAGGAAATCGTATATTCATGACATAACTTTAGAAACATTATGTTTATCATCTTATAGTCCAATGCCATGTGTCAATGATCGAGATGTGGGTTATAGAGTTATGCTCAGATCAAAATGGTCCCTCTCATGGCTCAATAAACAACTCTACATTTTAATGTCTCAAGATCGAATCTTTGGGATGAATTTCATGTCCTCCTCAGGGATATGCCTTATTATAATATGTCAATCAGTTTGAAGGACTATGATAGCAAAGTAAATTAATCACTATTATTACTCACCTAGATATTCCTAATTAGATATTCTTGATTGTATTAAATTGATCCAAAATCACTCAAAGGGTTCATAAATATTCTCAAATGTAAATTCATATTATCTTGGGTAGTCCCTCAATATAATTCTCAGAAAATTGTTTGCACATAAGAAATATCTTATGAAATAAGCTTTAATTATGCTTCCTATACTTGATATCCAACATAAAAATGTGTGCTCCGAGTCCTTTCATGATCTAAAAATGGTTACAATAAATAAAGGGTTCAATCATATGATTTAAGGCACACCAAATCTCGCTATAATAACTCCAATTACATTCTATACTAGGTTGTTAGCATACAATCTTGGTTTCAAGATGCATGAGGGAAACTCCTACTGGGGATGGTTAGCTACACAGTAACTTACATAAGAAGTTAAGAGAACCTATTCAAGAGGCTTTATTTCATTACAGACAAGGATATACTGTGCAGACTTTGGATTGGTTCAGATAAGTTGATGATGTAGCTAAGTCACCAAGTGTGGTCGAACCTCAAATAAAGGGGGGTTTCGTTTTTTATCGATTTTGTTATTCTATATTACTTAACGACTGAAGGTGCCTAGTAGATTATTAGGGTTTCTAAACTTTATTGTAGGTCATCACTAGTAATTTGTAAAGTATCAAATGGAGAGCAGAGTATGGAAACATGCATGAACAAAGTATCTACTGTAAGAGAAAAAACTGAATGAAATGCTTGTTAAAACACAATGCTTTACTGACAAGGTCAAATGGTTGTACAAAGGAAATGACATAGATCAAGCATATCCTACCTAGATCAAACAAACATAAGAGTGTATAAACACAACCTATGACAAGGTCAAAGGTATGTACAAACTGGAACCTAATAAATGTAAAGATTATGCATGATCCTACCTAGATCATACAAAAGACATCCTCAGTCGGGTGGGCACCTAGCTAACTACTTTATTTTTAGAAATTTTTAGTACAAAAATCCATATCCTCAGAAATCTTAATGTTCTAGTGCCCTACACATCAACGAGTCATGTATAGATACTTCAGAGAGTAGCTGAAATAGTAACTTTTATCCATCCTCTCATGTAATACTGAGAAAGTTAATTATCACTAAGAATCAATCACGATTTGTTGTCTTACAAATTTGAATGGATTACAACACATGTTAATGGATAATAGGCAATCGATTAGAAATTCATAATAAGATCAGAATAATATACCTATTACTAACCCTTGGAAACATCCTTCTTAGTTTTTAGCTATAATAACACTGGTTCAAACTATCATAACTAGCTATAGTGGTTATGAGAGCGAACAATGAAATCTCCTTTGACTGTAATTTATTTTAAAGGTTAAGTTACAAAACAACTACATAATCCTGCATGTCACCAAGATCTACGCACGATCATTGTAACCAAAGGTGAGTTTCATTAGACATTAGTAACACTTAAGGCTAATGAGATAAGGAAGAAATGCGTGACTTTCTACTTTAGATTACATAACTATTCTAGTAAGAGCATAACATCGATAAATTAAGTCTAACCGAATTGTTTAATGTAATTATTATTTCCCATAAATAGGTATAAATTTTACATGATGAGTAAATTTATGGACTCATCATCTGGGCTAAAACTTGACCTATTATAAATCCTAAACGAGCAAGAGTATCTCTAATTCCTGATTATCTACTTATGTTTTATTTTAAATTGCATACTCTTTAACTTGATTAAGCCTATTAATATTCTAGGTGCCCTAATATCACCCTCGATTAACTTAACATTCCAAAATTAAATTGATCAACTTGGTTAATTTAATCTTTTATAAATTTATTTTCATGAGCATTATTTTTATTAAAAAAAGTCATTAAGTAGTAATAACCCTAGAGATAATTAACCCTGCATCCCCACCCATTAAAAGATATTATAATCCCACGATAAATTATTTAATTTAGATGGGAAATTAAGTATCCATATCCCAACCTTAGATATGTTTTATCTTGACCCCTATATCTTAATGAAACACTACTAAAAAATATATAGTCTTATATTTTGTTATATTACGTTTTCTCCTAAAATATTATCTCCTTTCTCTATTAATTTTTTTATGGTTTCTAGAGATCTCATGGGAGCATAGAAATGGACCTAAAAATCTCTCCATTTTAGATCCATGCAGCAAGGAAATTGCATTTTTTTTCTTGTTTATTGATTTTACCATCTCCCCCAATCATGTTTTCATGGTGTACAAATACAACTGTAATGGACTCTTTTATTATATTTTTAATGGAAAATCCCATTGAGGGATTTAACAATTAGATTAGGTTTTCATGGCCATGGTGAACATGTGTTCTTGTATGCATGTGTGTGTGCATGAGTGTGTGATCACGTACACACATGTGTCTCTGTAACTCTTTCTCAGGATCATGGAAAACATACATGTGTCTTTGCATTTGTTTAGATGCAACAACAATCAAGGAAGAAACCAATATGTAACACAACTAACGCAAACATAGAAAATAACTTTTTTGTAACAAAATATGTATTGGAATTATTAATGTGTGTGTGAACACCACTCTCTATTCTAAAATAATATATTCAACTTTTCAAGTGATAATGTTGCAAGAATGTAAAAGGTAAAAAATGTCATTATTATGTGTGTGTGTGTGTGTGTGTGAATATATATGTATAAATGTATATATATACATATACGTGTGTGTATAAGCACAATTCATTAATAAATCACATCTACATTTAGTTTGAAATTAAATTCGAAGGATAAAATGCATCATTAAGTATACGAATTTTTATAAGGTAAACTCTTTCAAACTCTTTCAAATTTACAATGAAACTATGTTTCCATTTTAACATCATATAGGGAATTCTATTTTCAATAATTCAAAGGTGATAAGGAGATTAATCATTAACAATATTGTCCACAAAACTTCACTATCTTCCTATCTCATTTATTTAAAATAAATCAGTTTGAATGCTATAATTTCAACAACATATCACACACATCACTTCTACTACAATTTAGAAAAGAAAACAATAGTTAACCTCATTCATTTGCACTCTTAAAATAATAATTACATATTTTTTGTTCTGCATAAAATTCCTTCTTTTGAGTAAAATTTTCAAATTTTACACTTAAAAAAAACAAGTGGGTTAGTCTCCCAAAATGAGGGAACTGTTAGGAAATAAGGGATAAAATATGTGGAACAATCCCTCACAAAATTGCAACAGTAGAAACTAATATGCAGAAAAATATTACAGATCTCAAATAAAAGTGCAGAATAAAAATAACACAACAAAAAGAGACAGTATTTAACGTGGTTCACCCAATTTGGGCTACATCCACCAAGAATCACTTGCTCGGATTTTATTACAAGCCACCACTCACTCAATACAATACCCAAATCCATTTAGAGCTATGCTCAACAAACTCTACAGAATTCACACTTGAATTCAGACACATCTGCAATGTTACATTATACCTACCATATGCACAAAACCACATAAGTAGAAAATTACTTAAGCAGTTTTACAAAACCATGGGTATCAAAACCATGGGCCAAAACCATCCCATAAACATATGGGTCAAAATCCACACCTTAATATCTTTACATTATTTTTTTTCTCAGCCCAAAAACGAGCCACTCACGCCATTACAGTCTTGGTTGCCACTGTAGGAATACCTCTCAACTAACATACCTATCTCAGAGAAACAGGCTCCACAACCTAATAATCTCCCACTTGGAGACTAGTTTTCCTCTAAGAAAGCTTCTCAACCCTTCACTAGTTTCCATGAAGACCAACCAAAGCTGAACACAGCTTCATTTTTTCCCTTGTGACCACCTTGGTCATCATGTCTGTAGGATTCTGACTAGTATGAATCTTCTCCAGCTTCAACTTCTCTTCCTCCAAAGTTGTCCTGATGAAATGGTACCTTAAGCTGTATATGCTTCATCCTAGAGTGGAAAGAAAAGTTCTTAGCTAGGTGTATAGCACTCTGATTATCACTATGCAGCTTTCCTTCCTCCTACTTATGCCCCAACTCCTCAAGCAATTGTTGTAACCAAATCATTTCTTTTCTTGCCTCTGTGGCAGCAACATACTCAGCCTCTGTGGTTGACAAAGCCACCAACTTCTGTAGTCGTGAAATCCAGCTCATTGTTGTCCCACCTACAGTGTAAATATAACCTGTTGTGCTCCTCCTATTGTCTACATCTCCAGCCATATCTGAATCTACATAACCATGCAAAGTGGTGTCTGATCCACTGTAGCACAAAACTGTCCCCATGGTCCCTCTCAAATACTGAAGGATCCACTTTATTACCTGCCAGTGATCTCTACCTGGATCACTCATAAATCTACTCACCGCTCCCACTGCATGGGCAATATCAGGCCTGGTGCACACCATGGCATACATCAAACTACCAACTGCTGATGAGTAAGGTACCTTGGACATATGGTTTCTCTCTTGCTCATTCTTGGGACACTTCTCCTTTGACAACTTGAAATGGCCTGCCAAAGGAGTCCCAACCAGTTTAACATCCTACATATTAAACCTCTCCAAGACCTTCTTAATGTACTCTTCCTGAGATAAATTCAGCTTTTGTTCCTTCCTATCCCGAGATATCCTCATACCAAGGATTTTTTTGGCTGCCCCCAAATCCTTCATAGCAAAGGAGTCACTTAGCTATTTCTTGAGTACTTTTATTTCTTGCATGTTTTTACCTGCAACCAACATGTCATCCACATACAGACACAGGATAATATAACTTCCATCCTCAAATTTATTTGTATACATGCAATGGTCAGAATGACATCTAATATAACCTTGCTCCATCATGAAGCTATCAAATTTCTTATACCATTGACGTGGAGCTTGTTTCAAGCCATACAAGCTCTTCTTCAGTTTGCACACCATCTCCTCTTTACCTTTGACCTCATAGCCCTTTGGTTGCTGCATATATAGATCCTCCTCCAAATCACCATGGAGAAATGTAGTTTTTACATCAAGCTACTCTAAGTGCAAGTCTTCTGTTGCAACTATTCCAAGAACAGTTCTAATAGAAGTCATTTTTACTACAGGAGAAAAAATCTCATCAAAATCTATACCTTTTTTCTGTGCAAACCCCTTGACCACCAACCAGGCCTTGTATCTTTTCTTTCCTCCTCCTTCCTCTTTGACTTTGTACACCCACTTATTTTGTAATGCTCTTTTACCTTTAGGTAGCTTCACCAAATCCCATGTCTGGTTCTCCATGAGAGCTTGATGCTCCTCATCCATGGCTTGCTCCCACTTCTTCCTAGCATCTACCTACATTGCTTCATCAAATCTCTCTGGCTCTCCACTATCAGTGAGTAATAAATAATAAAGAGAAGGAGAAAAATGTTCAGGTTCTCTTCTTACCCTAGAAGACCTCCTCAATATAGGAGTTTGGGGTTCCTGTTGAGGAGGTTCCTGAACTGATTCATGTGTCACTTTTCCATCTGGAAGATCCTCTACCACTACATATTCTTTCTTAGATTCTTCCCTGTTTTCCTACAACTGCTGCTTATACATGACTTTCTCATTAAAGACCACATCCCTAGATCGAATGATTTTCTTGTCCTTAATACTCCACCATTTATATCCAAAGTCATCACCACCATAACCAATGAAAGTACATTTTTTGATTTAGCCTCTAGCTTGGTCCTATCATCCTTGTCTATATGGACAAACACCTCACATCCAAAGACTCTAAGAAATGAATAATCAACTTTCTTACCATACCAAGCCTCCTCAGGTATGCCTCCATCCAAGGCACTTGAGGGTCCTCTGTTTATCAAGTACACAGTTGTGCTCACTGCTTCTTCCCAAAAAGAAAGAGGCAGTCCTGCATGTAACCTCATGCTCCTAGCACGTTCCATTATTGTTCTGTTCATCCTTTCTGACACCCCATTCTACTACAGAGTTCCTGGAACCATCTTATGCCTTTGGATTCCATTCTTAGAACAGTAATCATCAAAATCCTTTTTATAATACTCCCCTCCATTATCTGACCTGAGACATTTTAGCTTAAGACCTGTTTCATTCTCTACCAAGGCTTTCCATTTAACAAAAGTGTCAAATATATCATATTTTTTTCTAATACAATAAACCCAAACTTTCCTTGTTGCATCATCAATAAAAGTAACATAATAACTTGAACCCCCAAGAGATGATACCTGAGCTGGCCCCCACACATCAGAATGCACCAACTCTAACTTACTCTCTTTCTTTGTAGGTCCAACCTTGAGAAACCTTACTCACTTATGTTTCCCATATATGCAGTCCTCACAGAAATCCAAACCTATTTCTGTATATTTGGGAAAATCCTTCTTTATGATCTCCATGCCCTTATGGCTCATATGACCGAGCCTATAGTGCCACAATGTTGTATCTACTTCTGAAGCCACAAGATTACAAACATTAGTGCTATAAGTGGTTAAATACAAGGTTCTAACCTTCTTACCTCTTGCCACCACAAGAGCACCCTTGGTAACCTTCCAAGAGTCCGCTGTAAATATCACAGTACAACCATCACTTCCCAACTTCCCTACCGATATTAAATTTCATCTTAATGTAGGCACATGTCTAACATCCTTCAATATCCAAGTATTCCCATTCTGCATCTTAACCCAAACATAACCTTTTCCAACTATGTTGCAAGGCTCATCATCACCAAGAAAAACATGCCCAAAATCTCCTTGAACATAATCAACAAAATAATGCCTATGTGGAGTAGCATGGAAAGAAGCCCCTGAATCTAAAACCCAAGATTCGATAATATTGTGCAAAGAAAGAATCAAAGCATCCTGACATACATTACCCATTGCCACATTTGCCTCCTTGTTTTCTTCCTATTGTTTCTTCTTGTCCCGAAGCTCCCAACAGTCCTTCTTTGCATGCCCAGACTTTCCACAGTGCCAGCATACTATCTTTCTTTTGGATTTTGACCTTGCTCGATCTTTCAATTTTCCACGGCTTCCTCTATTCTTCTGTCTCCCTCTAGTTTCCACTGTCAAAGCATTCCCTGAAGTAGAAGATTCCCCAGAGTTTTTTCTTCACATTTCCTCGCTTAGAATCACCCCTACAACATCCTCAAACTTCAACTTTGAGGTTGGAACCGAGTTGCTTACCGCCATTACCAGGCTATTCCAACTCTCAGGTAAAGAGCACATAATTAATAAAGCCCTAACTTCTTCATCAAATTCTATTGTAACCAAAGCTAGCATATTTACAACCGTATTAAAATCATTTAAATGATCTTCTACTGAACCATTCTCAGACATCTTCATATTAAACAACTTTTTCATTAAAAATATCTTGTTAGAGGTAGAGGGTTTTTCATACAACTTCCCTAATGCATCCATCAGTTCTTTTGTAGTCTTTTCCTTTGAAACATTAAATAATACCGAAGATGCAAGACACAGCCAGATTGTCCCAAGTGCCTTCCTATCCAGCAAATCCCATTCTGCATCCGTCATGCTCGAGGGTTTGTTCACCTTCTCAGACAGTGGAATATAAAGATCCTTCTGATAAAGGTAATCTTCCATCTGCATCTTCCAAAGACTGAAATTCTGCCCATTGAATTTATCAACCCTTGATCTTCCATCATCTGCCATAGCTCCCACTCAAGCTAAAACTTTCCCTGTGATTCAACACTTCAACAAACCAAACCAGGATATGATACCAATTGTTAGGGAATAAAGGATAAAATATGCGGAACAATCCCTCACAGAATCACAATAGTAGAAACTAATATGTAGAAAATATTACAGATCTCAAATAAAAGTGCAGAATAAAAATAACACAACACAAAGAGACAGTATTTAACGTGGTTCACCCAATTTGGGCTACGTCCACCAAGAATCACTTGCTCAAATTTTATTACAAGCCACCACTCTCTCAATACAATACCCAGATCCATTTGGAGCTATGCTCAACAAACTCTACAGAATTCACACCCGAATTCAGACACATCTGCAATGTTACATTAAACCCTACCATATGCACAAAACCACATAAGTAGACAATTACTTAAGCAGTTTTTTACAAAACCATGGGCCAAAACCATCCCATAAACCTAGGTAAATCCACACCTTAATATCTTTACATTATTAAAAAAATTATGTCGGCCCAAAAAATGAACCACTCACGCCATTACAGCCCTGGCTGCCACTGTAGGAATGTCTCTCGACGTAACTAGCATACCTATCTTAGAAAATAGGCTCCAACGAAAGTAAATGTTAATAACCAATGCAATAAAATTAAAATCCAATACCCTCTACTTGTGCATCTTTATTTTTGCAACTCTTGGCCGCTGAGGACATCCTAGCGATTGCCAAAATGATTGAGCCTTGTATAGCCAATCAATAAAATTGGTTTCAATCCAAGTTTTATTTGCTTCATTTTGTTGTTTGAAAATATTAACAATGGCTTCACTAGATGCTTTTGCAGATAGAATGCGAGCCTTTCAAAATTGTAACCTTGAATGTAAAGACTTATAATTTTATGTGTCTAATTATTTTAGCACATATTGTATGTTGGCCATCTAGTATGTAAAATTGCACATCAACTCTATCCAGGTCTATTAGATCGTCGATTTCCATAGCCTTCTTGGTAGACTACAAGAAGGGAAGAAGAATTGTGTTCCTTTGTGTAGGAATAAAATTTATCAACATTGAATGGACAAGGTCAACATTCTCCTCGTCTATAGGATGGTATTGATATTTTGGAGGTGATACATGGCACCTTGAAATGTCAATTGAAAATACTTCACCTTTGAATAAAAACCAATCAAAATGTTGAATAGTTGAAGATTCTTCTTTCTCGAATATATTGGTTGCTTTCTTCAACAATGGAGCTGATTTATTGTTATTTTTTAACCAATGCAACTTTGATTTAGATGGGTCGATATCCAATTTAGCCAAATATGTTCGCCTCACTATAGTAAATATCTTGGCATGTTTTGCAGGTGAAAGCAAACCCTTTTTATGTAAATCATGACAAACAAAAGAGGTTTAATTGTATCTATACATTTTCTAAATATTGATTACATGCCATTATGAATTTCATCTGCATATTCACAACCAATATTTTCAAAGTCTATAAACATCCTGAAATTGCAACCATATTTAGAGCATGAATGAATTTAGTTTTGTATTGACGCTTTCATTTCCCATTTCCTACATAGAGAAACATCCAACTCCATATCTAGAATGAGACACTTATTGATTTCAATGTCAATGTGTTTGACCTGAACACACAATGTCCCCAGATTAATAACTTTCAAGGATAGAACCATATCGACTTCCTCTTGTAAATCGTCAATAAAAAAACAACCACATGTTGGTGTGGTAGTTTTCAGGGGTATGGATTTCAACAAACCATTCCTCGGCTCTTTTCTTCCAACACTCTACACCTTCGATGAATGGAATTTTCGAGAATGGAGTGCAACCAATGAAAGACATATTACCTATAATTGGAGTAGAACACATTAATAATTAGTTCACATATGAATTATCAAATGTTTTTTTTTCATTGTCTGATAAGGAATATAAGTATTATCCTAGTGTATGCCAATCTCTAAAGTTTCTTACTTTATATCATTGCAAAGTAATTAACTTAAAGGTTAACGAACGCTAGGCTGTGATTCGACATAGTATCAAGCACAATTCTTTGTTAAATGTTATATCTAGTATAACTTTTGAATAGGAATTACTCTTAGGCTACTAGAAAAACTTATCCAAAACTATTCTAACCAGTTATCATGCATTGAAAGTATCAACATTCATTTGTACCTATTGAAAGGATTATCCTTGAGTCCAATAACCTATAACATTCCTTACATTGTATGAAAGGAATGTAAGAAAATATAGAGCTTAGCGATCACTTGCCTTCACTATGATTTGTTGTACATTAACACTTATTGAAATAAATATCTTAGAGGCCGCTAAGATCTAATGTTTCTTATTTTGAATAGAGAATTGGAGAAACAAATCATAGTGATGGAGTTAACAGTAGCTAATAATTTTCTTTTATATAAGCCAATGTGAAATATGTCTGCAACGGATATTCTATAGTCAATAGGATTATATTGATTTAACAAATCAAAGTAAGTTATTTAAAGCTTAGTGGTCACTAGGTAATTCCTCAATAGGCTATCAAATACATATGGGAAGGATAACTTAACACATTCCTTTTTGTTCATTAACAACGATTGAATGGAATAGAGTTGAGGCCAATAAGATATAATATTTCTAATTTTGATTAGAGCGTTCGAGAAACAAATCATGCTATCAAATTCAAATGGGAAGGATCACACTTTTCCTAAATGTAAGTATGGCCTATGACATGGTGGTCATTTCCATGAACAAATGTAGTCTCGAAGGTCATGGTGGGTTTTACCTAGTTTGGAAAAGATTAGGATGATTGAAAAAGTTTATATAGTGTCACTACACCAAGGGTCTATTGTCTCTTACTCTAATTACTAGTTATATTTACAATACTAATTGAAGGAATTATTACAAATCGTTTAAACCTATGTTGACACATTTAAAGGATCAGTATTAATAGGCTGCAAAACTTTAGTCTTCATACTATGTATCAAAGCAGGGTAAAAATAGTAACCTTAGTGGGCGCTAGGCTTCATGCCGAAATGATATCAACCGTATGTCTCTCATTGTTGATGAATATTACTTTTGGATTAAATGTGGTATTGTGACCACAATGTTCTCAAGTTTCTCAGTCTGATTATTTGGTAAGATTAACAAATCAATACTAATGGAATGTGTGTGTGTGTGTGTGTGTGTGTGTGTGTGTGTGTGTGTATAGATATATATGTACACACACACACACACATATATGTATATATACATGCATTATGTATGTATGTATGTATATATATGTATATACATACATACATACATAATGTATGTATATATACATATATGTGTGTGTGTGTGTGTGTACACACACACACACATACATACAATACATACATATGTATGTATGTGTGTATATATATACATATATATCTATACATATATATGTATATATGTATGTATAGATATATATATTATATATATATATATATATATATCTATATATTATCTGTTGTATGTATTATATCTTATATCTATTTATGTATGTCTCTCTATCTCTTATCTAGATATCTATCTACCCTTATCTCTATTGTATCTATACCACACACACTATCTACATCCTGAATACTACCACATACATATATGTATGTATGTATGTATTCATGTATTTATATATGTGTATATATATAATACATACATACATACATATATATATATATACACACACACACACACATATATATATATAATATGTATATATATACATACATACATATATATACATACATATTATATGTATATATGTGTGTGTGTGTGTGTGTGTGTGTGTTTTCAATCTAGTTATCACACATTGAGAGAATGAACATTCATTTGCACCTAATGAAAGGATTATACTTAAGTCGGACAACCAGTAATTTTTTTACATTACAAGAAAGGAATCCAAGAAAATATAAAGCTTAGTAGCCGTTAGGCTTCTCCTTGACAAATTAATGGACAACATAAAACATTCCTTGTTGTTCATTAACACTTATTGAAAGGAATATCTTACCAACCGCTAAGACCTAAAATGATTATTATTTTAAATCAAGTGTTGGAATGACAAAGCATAACAATGGATCTTAGCAGTCCAAAATAGTAGCCTTAGTGGGCGCTAGGCTTCACGCCGAAATGATATCAACCGTATGTCTCTCATTGTTGATGAATATTACTTTTGGATTAAATGTGGTATTATGACCACAATGTTCTCAAGTTTCTCACTTTGATTATTTGGTAAGATTAACAAATCAATACTAATGGAATGTGTGTGTGTGTGTGTGCGTGCGTGTGTGCATATACACACGCACGCACACACACATACATACATACGCACGCGCGCGCGCACACACACACACACACACGTGTGTGTGTGTGTGTGTGTGTGTGTTTTCAATCTAGTTATCACACATTGAGAGAATGAACATTCATTTGCACCTAATGAAAGGATTATACTTGAGTCGGACAACCAGTAATTTTTTTACATTACAAGAAAGGAATCCAAGAAAATATAAAGCTTAGTAGCCGCTAGGCTTCTCCTCGACAAATTAATGGACAACATAAAACATTCCTTGTTGTTCATTAACACTTATTGAAAGGAATATCTTACCAGCCGCTAAGACCTAAAATGATTATTATTTTAAATCAAATGTTGGAATGACAAAGCATAATAATGGATCTTAGCAGCCGCTAAACTTTTTCATGCATACAAGCCGATGTAAAATATGTGTATATCAGAAATTTTTTAGTGTACATGATTATATGGTATTAACAAATCGAAGTGGAATTTTTAGAGCATATCACTCGTTAGGTAATGCCTCAACATGCAATCAATTATAAAAAGAAAGGATTATGCTTTCTGTAAGCGTAGGTCCCTTCTCCAGGATGTAGAATAGCTTTAAAATTTATTTACTTGAAAATTATACCTATTAAAAGGAACGTACTAGTGTCTTCTAATCTTGATTTATTGTTTCTTTGTACATTACATCTAGTGTGTTGGTTGGATTTTTTGCCACTGAATATGCCCAATGGAAGTATGCAAAAATCAACAACAATTAGGGAAATTCACCTTTTGCCAGGGTGGAATTTCCTCTGCTTTGTGAGAGTGGTAGTTCCCTCGTATGATTTTATTTTTGTATTCTTGGTGCTTTTAACTGGAAAGCACAAAATGGAAACAAAATTGAGAAATAGAAAATATGAAGAGAAAGGAAGAAGAAGTACATATTGAAAACATATATCTGCACAAAAGGATAACTTCTCTATTAGATAGAAATGAATACAATGAGTGTGAAATCTGAGAAGTAAAAAGTCTTCGTCTCCTTTAGAACATACTGATATGGCACAAAGTCTAATCACCTGAGCATCAAGCATACTATCAAGGAACAAACATATCAATAATTTAATTACAAGTAGATTAACAAATTTTGGAATTGAAACCATTAACATAGTGGTAGAGAAAGCATTGTATTCTTGAGAAAAAAGTCTCTGCACACAAAGTTACAACAACCTATCCAACAACATCCAATATGATAGAAGAGCTCCACCAAAAGAGTTTTGGAATGAGAAAGATGAGAGAGGAACCCCTTTACCATTACAATGCAGCCTTATATAGGCACTATGCTCCAAGAAGTAGTTATGAAACTACTTAACTAATCCTTAACCCCAACCCCAAACCTCAAGTTGACTCAACTTGAGATACATGTTACAAAAATAACAAATGTATCATATTTAATTAATTTGGTGAATAAATTAATTAAATATATTTAAAATTGGTGAATACTTGGATGAGTATTTTATTTCTACTTCGTGTTGTCCCATGACCTGCGGTTGGAGAGAATGATGCCCATGCCTCTTAATTGTGCTTTCAACCACCATTAAACCATCATTTTGAACTGTTTTTGTTTAATGTTAAATTATCTAGAAAATATACATCAATTCTTGATTTTCGTAACTACTATAAGTAGATCTCTAAGCCACGGTTCCAACGAGTATTTTTTTGTGCAATTTCGTTGAGAATTTCTCAAGATATGACCATCTGAGTAGAGGTAGTTGTTTGAGTTTTCACAGGGTTCCCTGATATTCAAGTGACTAAGAATTAATTTCTGGGTAGCTGGAAAGATCATTTAAATATTCTCTCCCCTCTTCTAATGTTTTAAATTATTAAAATTTCTTGGGGAATTTAAATACAATTATCCCATCATTGATTTCTTCATTGTTTGCATCTAGATTAGGAGAGAGATTTAATATTTGGCAATTAAATATTGCCAATTCGGCCAACTTGGCCGAGTTGGCTATTTCCTCACATTATCTCATGGGTTTTCCATGTTAGAAATCCTTGCATGCATTGTCATGTCTATGTGTTATCTCCATTCACTCTATGTTTTCTAACTTGGCATTTCATATAGCGTGTCACCCCAATATTGTGCAGACATTTGCTTGGTGTGGGGAACTGACCTCTCCCTGGACCCGTTCCATTTGTGTCGTTGGTTCCCGTATTGACCGCTTCGCTTGCAATACGTGTCACACCCCCATTGGATCCATGTGGTACCTCATGTATTTTTCATCCCCATACAGGGTTCTTGGCACTCGTGTTGAGCCTATACCTTAGAATTCAGAAAATTTGGGCTTTTCACGACACACCGAGCCCAAACCCATGTGGGCAGTTTGGGACATTTAATTCTAAATTGGCGGCATTACACGGGTCTCATTCACCTCTTTGGGCCCTCATCCTTTCTTCCTTCATCGAATTCAGACATTTATGCCTCACTTTTTCCATGCCATTTGTGCTTCTAACTTTTGCTTTCACTACAATACCTTGTGTCGAGGCTCACCAATTTTGCTAAGTGTTGTCGTCCAAGTCTCTATCGAGCCCATATTGTTTTGGCCTTAGCTCGCCATTTGTGTCAAATTCCTCATCTTGGCCATGCCTCCTCTGTAACCCAAACACCACATCTCGAGCTCCCTCATCGTGTTTAATCCCTATGTGAACTATACACCTCCTATCATGCCGTTGAGTCTGAGTTGATGCCAAGTGGATTTCTGTGTCTTTGGTGAATGCTCCTTCCTCATTATTACGATGTAAAACTCATGTGCTACTTTGATTTGATCTCCTCCAATGTAAGATCGATGAACAACTTGTTTCCTTCTTATCTTATCAGCTCGACCAAGGGTCAAAACAACTCGACCTTGGATTTCTAGCTTGATCCTGTAACACAATGATCCCCACAAACCTCCTTTTGATGTATACTGATAGCTCTCTTGGGGAAAATGTAATTCGGTCTTGGTGAGTTTGGTAATGAATGGTAGCTCACCATTTTCTCTTCATTGTATCATTTCTTATGCTTGTTTAGAATCATCTTGTATGAAATTTGATTTCTCCTACTCAGTGGCCACTTTGCCAATTTGAAGTGTTTTGCCTTCCCCAACCAAAATTGGCTCTGAATCTTCTCTCTTGACCTGTATGTTAGCCTTTTCCTTACGGAATTGGTCGTTAGGGTTGAAGATAGACTCCAATGTTACTAAACCCTTGGGAAGCTTGTTTGTCCACAGCTGCACTACTTGATCCCCATACTGCTGCTCTAATCTGTCTTGATTCCTAGCTGAGAATTTAGCCTCTTCTTGTAAGAAATTGACGATCTGTTGATCGTTCTCAAACACCTGCCAGCTTGTGTTATTATCTAGAACTGCTGGCCTCACAATCACATGGATATGTGGTTGCATTTTTTCCCTTCTGATGTTGTCAACCACATCAAACGTTGCTCCAACTGCTGCGAGCCTATCTGCAGCTTCATTTTTCTTCCTAGGTATGGACACGATGTTGAAAGCTTCGAAATCCTCAACGAGGTCCCATACCCTGTTCTTGTAGTTCTTCAGCAGGTCATTCTTTGTAGCATGTTGTCCCCTGACTTGATTAACAATTAGCTCGCTATCCCCGAACACCTGCAAGTTCTTTATGCCCTTTTTCCTGGCCCAATGAAGTCCATGAATCAATGTTTCGTATTCAGCTATGTTGTTTGAACAGGAAAACTGGAAACGGAAAGCTGAATAATATTTGATGCCTTGTGGTGAAACAAGCATAACTCCTCCTCTTGCACCCTGCCTACTCCTTGATCCATCGAAAAATAACTGCCATACCTCATTGTCATCCTTATGGCCTGGTTTGGTGATGCTAGGAATAGACTAGTTTTCTTCATGTATGCAATAAACTCCTAGCTCAGATTCTTCTACTTCTTGGTAGGGATCAAAAGCATGTACCTTGCTTGCCCATTCATCAAGAGTCAAATCTGGGATGCTTCCAACTTTGGTGTCAGCTTCATCTGTGCTTGGATAATCTTCTTGATCAAATGTTGAACAGTTGGCATTGACTTGGCTTGGAGTATGAGGCTTAATGTGAAAGTTTGCAATTGGTTAGATCTGATTGTGACCTTAGTACCATATCTTGTTCTAAACAGCATGTGTGACCAGTCAGCAGATAAGTAGCCTCCAATTTTAGCTGTGAAATCCCTTGATAAGCATAGGGCAAAGAGTGGTGGCAAATCTATCACTGACACATCTTGCAAAACGGTAACGTTGGGGCATGTATGCAAGGTAAGATTCAAACTTTTAATCACTCCCACCATTGCTACTGTTGTCCCATCCAATTGCACTACCCCCTTTGATATGACTTCATATTGGAGACCCAGCTGATCAGCTATTTGCTTGGGCATGACAGAAATACTTGCCCCAGAATCAATCATGCAATTGTGTACTTATTGTCAATGATTAATGAAACATAGAATGGAGGGGGCTTCAAAACTTTACCTTGTTGTCCTCCATGATTCCCTTCAAGCTGAGCAACATTTGTGAGGACATTCTCTTGCATATGGACCTGCTAGTTTGAAGTTGACCAATTCTTCATGGCAGCTTGTAGAAGATCTTCTTTGATCTTGTGTTAGCTGCTACACTCTGAGAAATTGTTTGATTCATGCCACAAAAATCCTCAGCTTGCCAATTTGCAAGTGCAGTATCATTTAGAGCTGTGTTTTGCAGAGATGTCCCTTGTCGCTGATTTGTTTCTTGACTCACTTCACCCTCTACGCTAGTAGTTGTCACCATCAAGGCTTGGTTCAAAGCACCATTAAAGCACATAGATTGGTTGTGAGGTTCATTACATGGGAAACACCAATCATACTCTTGCGCTATATTTTTTTGCACTGGCACTATTGCTTTAGAAGTAGATGCAATATTAGGGTTATAGGGCTGAAATGGTCTATTGGTGGGAGGCCTTACTTGGCTTTGATTTGTAGCTGGATTGGGTGGCCTATTGGGCTGGTATGGTGGCCTAGCCTGGTACTGCGCTTGAGGCTGATACGGTCTAGCACTTTGAGCTTGCTGTCTTTTGATAGTCACTAGCTCATTTCCAAGGTTCTGTAATTATTTCATAACCTCTTGGAGTTCATTTGAAGCACTAGAGGATGAAGTAGAAGTTTCATTTGAACTTTGATTTCTAGGAGTGGGAATAGGAGCCAAAGTGGGTGCTTGACTAGTGTTTGGATTTTCTAAGTTTGGATACAAGGGCATGGGGGGCCTAGGAGCCAGCTTACCAGCTTGAATAAGATAGTTTTCAGCCCTAATGGCAATGCTATAAGCAGCAGGTAAGGTTGTGCCTCCCATAGATTGAATTAACATAGAAATATCAGAATTCAAAGCCTTAAGATAGTATAGAAAAGCACCTTCAGCTATTGGCCTAACGGCCACTGGAATTCTATCCCAAGACCTTTGAAATCTGAAGTTGAAGTCAGTCAGCTGCTCATTGGGAGCTCTCTTGATAGTTGTCAATTGTTCTAGTAGAGACAAATTGTCTCCCTTTTCTCCGAACTACTCATGGAGAACTATGCATAACTGATTCCAATTTTGGATAGAACCAGTTCCAAGGCTCCTAAACCATTGCAATGCCTTCCCTTTGAACGAAGATGCCAGAAATTTGACAGCAACATCCATTTCATTTATCTCATAGATCACACAAACGTTAGCAATGTCTTTGACATGATCACTAGGAGTGGTATGATTTTCTCCAGTGAAAAATGGAATGTTCTTCAATGCTGCAATTGGAACTGGATTCTGTACATTGAGGGCAAGTGGGCTGCTGCCAGTGAAATTGACAAAGGGATTCGGTGGTTGCGCCATTCTGATTGGCCTGAGAACCCTTATTGATTGGATGAAAGGTCTACCAAGTGGAGGGGTTGATAAAGTCCTATTAGGTGGAGATGGTGATCTTTGTGGTCTTCTTCCTCTCCTTCCTCTTCCTGGTGATAGTTGCAAGTGAAAAAATAACCCCTCTTCTCAAGTATCAAACCTGGTTCGAATTCTTCTCATGTGCCTGGGCAACTTGTGCTGCTATACCACTGAATTCTATCCTTTCGGAGTCGCCAGATGTGTTAGAAAGTGAGCCTCAAAAGGCTAGATCTGCCAAGTTACACACCAAACCTGACAATATTAAAAATAGAATTTAAAACCTTGAAGGACCCAGAAGATATAGTTCTTCAATTCGGTTATCAGGTCCTGTTGTGTAGCTACTAATCCCCGAAAGGTACAGGTGAAACTCAGGTCATGCAAGGCAACTGTGAAAACCCAAAATACTAAAAACCATGAAATTTTGAAATTCAAAATCTCAAAAATCTAAGAATACCCTTTTGAATATTATTCCCCGATCTATCAACTGGTGAAATTTTGAATTTTTTTGAGCAAGTTAAGCCCTTGAAAATCAATTTCAAAGTTTAGTCTGGAAGGTAAAAAATCTGAAATTGTAAAACCTACAATTTTTAAGTCTAAATTTCTCCAGAATTCATTCAAATCTTGTGGAATGACCTCTTGGTCCCACTGGGCATGCCAAAAATGTTGATGGCAAATCACAATACCCCTGAATGTCTGCAACTCGATGGGTTGAGACTCTCAGTGCAATTTCATAACATGGAGCTTTTCCCAAGTGTGGGACCTTACAAAAATGGAAAAGCTCTCCGAATGAAGGCCGGTTCCTATTCCTCTGTTCAGATGCACACGTAAAAAAAGTAGAGGGTTTACTCAAAAACCTAATCTAACTTGCCAAGGAGACAGGGTAAGAAGATGCATAAAAATAAAACCTAAACTAACAAAGGTGATGCACCGAGGAATGAAGAACACTTGTCTTGCCAATAAACACAAACCATAAAAATGCAATGCAAGATCATGCACAGATAACCAGATTTGTAGTGAAAGATCAAGAGGATGCAAATGAACACAGAGAGGGTTGAGAATCATCCACATACATGCATTATTTTCTCTAAATATTGATACAACACACTGCAAAATGCCAAGAGGCAAAGTTGCATTACAGTTTTTAATGAGAGGTTTGAACTCCACAAATTCACCTGCCAAGGAGAAGAAGGGAGGGGCAAAACAAGAATGTCCAACCTTTAGAAAGAAGCCCCTCCTTACAATTTATAGGAAGAATGAAAGAGGGAAGAGAGAGGAATTCCAAATCTACCCCAACTACCTCCAAATTGTATTTAATTCATTTCATTATGGTGGTAGGTGAGAACCTTATCAAACCTTCCTCATTATTACGATGCAAAACTCATGTGTTGTTTTGATTTAATCTCCTCCAATGTAAGATCGATGAACAACTCGTTTCTTTCTTATCTTATCGGCTCGACCAAGGGTCAAAATAACTCGACCTTGGATTTCTAGCTTGATCCTGTAACACAATGATCCCCACAAACCTCCTTTTGATGTATACTGATAGCTCTCTTGGGGAAAATGCAATTCGATCTTGGTGAGTTTGGTAATGAAGGGTAGCTCACCATCCTCTCTTCATTGTATCATTTCTTATGCTTGTTTAGAATCATCTTGTTCCAAAAGCTTGACGCAACTCTCAAACAATTCAACCATGATTATGGCTCGTCCACATTCTTAGCTCGGTTTAAGCTTGACACCAACACCAAGTTTCCTTATGTGCTACCATGTCTTTAAGAACTTGAAAAACTTTTGCCAGGGTTCCCACCTCTGCTAAATCTTCGACGTGATCTGACTGTGGGAAGTGTGACGTCTTTACACATTAGCTCAACCTTGCAACCTCTCAACCTAAAATTTGGGCCTTTGACATGACTCTACCTCATGAGCTGACTCGTTATCCAGGTTCTGCGTACTCCGTCAATGTGCCGATCCTCCAATCTTCATCATTGCATTTAGCTCGGTTTTAAGCCTTTCTCTATAGCTTATTCAATCTGGGTCTTAAGCTCACCATTTTGTATAATCAAGCCAAGAGTTTGAACATTTCTTACCTTGTTGTCTACTAGCCGGCTAGGCCTATCTCTCATGCAAGTTCTCAAAAAGCCAAAAAGTATTTTCCGTCACATCGCCATTAGTTTTTTCATGTCTCCATTAGTTTTGACGGAATAGGTAATAGCGTAATACGTTGTTACCTATTCCATCTAATTTCTATTTGTAGTTTTATAAAAAGAATCGGTGCCATAGTATTTCATACGTGAATGCGCAGCAAGATAGTGGGGCACGGGAAATAGGGCGCGGGGGTCGTGGGTTTGAGGTTGTCTGGGTGCAAGGATATACCGCACCATCAACTTTTGCGTAGGTTCGCGTTGATTGCGAACCTACGTGATGGATAGGCTGATCGCTACTAGCCTCCATTATTCATTGAAACTAGCTTCTTGTGACACGTGACTAACTTGATTTTTCATGCAAGTCTTGTTTGGTTGTATAGATCTTGTAAAATACTCACCACTATTGAAATACCTAGCAATCCGCAACATTCTAGCTCGAAGAGTTTGCCTTATGTAATAGTGCAACACTCCTTGTAAATTAGCTCGATGCATGTTTATGATAGCTCGATACATGTTTATGATAGCTTAGTTCCTTATTACAATAGCTCGATATGCATTAGAATGGGCTCAAACTTACTCTGCTTCATGACATAACTCAACAGACTCACATATGCAAAGGTTGGTGTCGATATCTACATCAGATTAAACTGATTTCTATGAGAAGTTGCTTGGTAGACGTCAAATCCTAAGTTGTTTGCATGATCACTGGATGAGGCTTTTGCGAATGACTCATTTTAGTTATATGTAGCTCAACCAGTGTCTCTTGAAAACATTGGTTCGATGAGCATCAACCCAACGAATCGGTCATGACTATTGCATGAGCTCAGTCCCATTTAGCATTCAAATTTGGCCCTCAAAGGTAGCTCGATCCCTCACATATAGCTAACTTGATGAAACAACTTGGTGTGCGAACCTTTGACTAGCTCGGTGGATAATTCAAGGACCTTGGTTTCTGTAAGAGTGCACCTAGATACCTTGCCACTGTTGAAGTAATTCCTTCATAATCTACACCTCCCTTTTTTTCCATGCAATCTTTTGGATCAACCTTATGCAGGTTCCAATATCATCAAATTCTTACAAGGTGGGTCTTCTGAAATATCTACAACATAGGCATATAACCCAATTTTTTTATTTTTTTTTTCCAAAATTTGTACCATTCTGGAAGGGTGACAACATAGTGATGATGAATAACAAAGGTATGTTTTAGGTTTACTAATGTAAAACCTAAATAACACCCTAATATTGGTCGATAAAATAAATATTAAAAATTTCATGCCACGTGTCATCTTTTTAGTGGGTATTATTTACATAATAATGTTGCAGATCTATGTAGGTTTAAAATTATTTTTAAGGAGTTCTTCAAATGTAAATTTCTTAATAATTGTGTCAATTATAAGGATTCAAACTTGACGAGTGGCATAATTTAATTGGAGAATTATATTAAATTAGCATGCACTATATTTAACAATGTCAATATCGATCAAAATTAAAAATAAATACGGTTTTTGTCTTATTCATAAAAATGTGCTTATATTATTTTATTAAACTATAAAAAAATGTTTAAAATTTATTAATTTTGTTTTCTTATAATATATTTTGTTATGTTTATATTAATATAGTGTATAGATATCAAAAAATTATGTTATTTTGAATTTGTGTTATTTTATGATGTTTCGCGCATTAAAAAAAGCAATTTCAAATTTTGTTTTTCCCCCTCTTTTTCTTAATGAGGGAGAAATTCAAATTTTAATTTTCAAATTCCCCCACATTTAAAAATATTTGAAATTTCAATATCCCACACTTTTTTATTTTCAAGATTTCTTTCGTGGAATGTGCCGATAAATTTATTACAAACCTTTGAACAATATTGATTGGGTTTTATTTCTTTTGTTGGCCTCTTAGAAATGTAGCTCATGAAATTAAAATGCAATGCTTGTTGGTCGTAGATTGTAGGGCCGAGTGCACATTTTGCATCCATTTTTTACAAGGGAAAATTGAAGCAGTAGTAATAATCTAGTTTGCAGAACATATACACAAAGGAGGCAAATGAAGGGGGTTACATTGAGCAAGCATACAAAAGAGGTTGCAGAGGGGATCATGCAAAAAAATTGTTTCACATAACAGACAAATATTAAGCACAAAATCCTTTCATATGTTTTTAAAAATGGTATTTATCAAAAACATCTACTATAGTATACATGTACCTTTTTTTATTGTGGGGTTTTCATTTGATCTATCTTCGACCAATTCTTTTGTTTTGCACCACAGTCTAGCCCTGCCTTGCCCTATCGAGTCCTGTTCTGTTGCCTTTTCATTTCCTTTTTATTGCCTTGTCAAACCACCTTATTCTTCATGAAAACACACCTTTTGTTCTACCCTAATGAACAAAAACGTGATCCCTTTTCAGCTCTTCTATTTCTTTCTATTAAATGCACTCCCTTTTAAGCTCTTTTATGTCTCTCTCTAGATACATTTTTTGGCTTTTTCGTTCTTGTTCCTGTGATTGTTTTTCTCGATAATGAATGTCCATCTCCCCTATTACAAAACATGCATCACATAGTCACATTTTTTTGAATTCTAATTTTTTGCGAGACCTAAAGCCATTATTTAGGTCTTCCTTTTTCTTTTAATGCATTTTATTAAGATGATAAAAATAAATATGGCTAATTATTGAATTTAACTTTGTTTATATGGTTTCCCCATCGACATTCAAGGAATATTCTTGAGAATATGTCTTGGAGGTTAAAAAATTACTTTACAACTATAGAGCCATATTAAGTTCTCAATTGTATGGTATATATTTATAATTATTTACGGTTTCCCATATAGAAATAGTCAAATGTAATGTCATCAGCTCGTTTAGCTTTATACAATGAGGGGTATTTTTATTAGAATTGACATATAGACATGTATGGACAACAACAATATATACGCGTACATATTGTCAAATATAAATATTACTCAATTTATTTTTTAAATACATATTTCCTTTTCCTCCCACTAGGTTATGCAAAAAAAATCACATAACTTTGTGGCCGCCATTATATAATTATTTATTTTGACCACCACCTTATGAAATCAATGACCTATTTCGAATTAAATGTGAAACTATAGAATAATAGATTTCAAATAAAACATAAATTTTAATATGCTACTTATTATTGGAGAGTATATATATATATATATATATATATAATATTTGTCATCGTTTCCAACTTTCTAATTTGATAACTCTTATCTATATATACAACCAATCATGAAATAGTTTTTTAGCCTAGCAGTCGTTGGGCTATAATTCTTCTATTTTAACTTGAAATATTTACAATTCACCATCACTATATAATATTATTTTAAACTACATAAAACTCTATATGTAATACAAATGTTTAGATTGGAAGCACATATGCTCTGTCTATTTGATCTTGTTTTATGGCCAAAAAATTCTATGTAGCTTAGTGGTCGCGTGGCACAGTCGCTTGCTTTTTCCTATAGGAAAATAAATGTTGTTCTTAATGGTATGATTTTATAAACACTTTGGTGCTAAATTAGTTGAGCCTAGCGATTGTAAGCCTATATTTATCTTGTTTTAACTACAAAGACTAACAATTTAGATTTATAATACCACACCATTATAAACATGATATAATTACCTTTATCGATAGCTTAACGACCACTAGGTTCCAACCATTAGATATCCTCATTATCAAAAAACACATTGTATAGATTTTCATCCACTAGTCTAGGTGTCTTGAATTTTCATAAAATAAAAAAACAATCCATCTAATTCTTGTCGCAAATGTAAAGTATTTAAAATAATGGATCTCTTTAGCTTGTTTTAATTGTTTGTAATTGTATCATATTGGCTAGACTAACCCTGACGGAGCCAAGCATTGCACTACATACCCTCAAGAGGGATCAAGCGTTATGTAGTTATCATAAGATATTATATATCTCTCTATATTTATAAATGGGCGACATAAAACATTTATTGTTAGCCATTATTACTTATATAAAGGAATGACTAGCAAACACTAAGCTCCATTATGATGATTTGATAGTTAAATGTTGTATACCAAATATGAAACAATGTGAAAGAGCTCCACATGAGTATATTGCTCTAACAAATAAGCGTTAGAATTTTACATACAAATTTTATTTTTTTGGAAAAACAATATGTATACCTTAGCGTTTGTGTGACATTTTTGAAGTGTAACTTTTGTAGTTGAATTTATTGTATGGATTTAACAAATTAAAATAAGATATTTTGAGCTTAGCGTCTGCTAGGTAATGCTAAAACATAATATTTGGAGCTTAGTGATCACTGGGATTCAACAAATTAAAGTAAGATATTTTGAGCTTAGTCCTTGCTAGGTAATGCCATAACATAATATTTAGAGTTTAGCGGTTGCTAGGTAACGCCACAATATAATATTTGGAGATTAGTAGTCGCTAGGATTTAACAAATTAAAGTAAGATATGTTGAGCTTAGCATCCACCAAGTAATGCAAAAAAATAATATTTATAGCTTAGCAGTCACTAGGTAGTTTAAATGGACAACTATCATAGATAGGTATACCATTTGGAATATTTATTGGAATTCTTATGTATGCATGTTTGTACTTCACAAATGTATACGTGAATATATAATCAATTATAAATATTAATCTATTTACATGTTATACATTTTCATTTCCTACCCACTTTTCTTAAATACTATTAAATACCACCCCTTAGAAATCATTGTGGCTCATGTTTGACTATGGGTTGTTGTTGATCTAGACCCATGTGTGAAGTTGCTTCTGAGTTGGTTGGGCTTATACAAGGTCTGTTGTGACTCGTTGCTTTCCCACCGCTATAATGGATTCCTTACAAATCTTGTAATATTTATCTAACTTTACTAAGTCCACAATAGGCTTTCTAAAGAGAATATGAGCCTTACCAAGAAAAACCTTCCATGTAACATTTATGTTTTCTGTGATTTCCTTCAGAGTCTCTATTTTTTGGATTTTTCCCCTGGTTTGGGAGACAATATAGATGACTTGTGAATTTTCTCCTTTATTTTCCTCTATTATAGTCCTTTGGAAACTAACCACGAATTGCTTAAATAATATAACAAACTCTTCAGTAAATACCAATTTATAGGTTTCCTTAAAAACTCTTATAAATGAGGCTTCTGCAAAAATATAATTTCCTCTCGAAATTATGTCATCATATTAGGGAGATAGTTTACTTATCTGGTCATTCCATTCCTCAAGTCTTTCCTTGGTATAATTGGCATGTCTTCCATATACCAATATCACCCATGGTTATAATTGAAAGGTCTTTATAAATGCCTTCCTCAATAGCCCGCACCATATATATTAACATTTTTTATATCCTTCCTATTGTTTCAATGTTATTTCCATTATTCTTTACGTAGGTTTGTTCCTTCATATTTACCTCAGTGCAATCCTTTATAAAATTTTACAAGCCATGCAAGGCCTCTTCGACATCAAAAACAATACCCTC
The DNA here is from genome assembly GCA_019776745.2 of Taxus chinensis. Classification (NCBI taxonomy): domain Eukaryota; kingdom Viridiplantae; phylum Streptophyta; class Pinopsida; order Cupressales; family Taxaceae; genus Taxus; species Taxus chinensis. The sequence goes on from CM034154.1 coordinate 150,620,831, forward strand.
AAGAACTGTTGTCTTTAATTAAGTTTCAAGCTCTTTATTTCAAGCACGTACTCCTCTCACTACTTCTACTGTTACCTCAGCTATAGCCCTTATCAAGGACTCTGGATCTTCCTCGTATTGGACCACTTGGGAAACTTTTAATTTCCTTTTCTTTCTAAGAGAGGAGATCTTATGAAATTCCATACCAATAATGGCTTATTGTGTTGAATTCTTTTTTTGGTTACCCTTTTCAAGGTTCCCATTCTTAGATTGAATTCAATGTTTATATAGGGCTCTTCTTGTGCCTCCCAATCTGGTTTTTCTTTAAGATCGATTACGGATTTCTCAACCCAATCTTGTCTAGATTCATATGGAGCTTAGTGAGGGAGTAGATTGAAATGGTTGCAATATAATATGTCCTGGGAGGTCTTAGTGGTACACTAGCTAGTTCTTTGATGTACAAATGAAGAAATCAAGGCATAGGTCACTAACATGTTGAGAGTATGTAGTAGGTGCGAACCTGACTTCTATGATGCCTCAAATAGTTTTTCAATTGGCACATATGTATACGCGTCTGGAACTGAACATAAAAGAAAGAAGGAGGATATGTCTGGGATCTTGTCTGCAAATGCTCTGAATGCAGATTACTATAATTTATCTCTTATAGCTCTTTTTCATTGTTTATAATAGTTTCATCTCTAAGGTTAGAATTATCCTCTGGTGGATCTTCATACTGTTGTACTACATACCTTCGAGAGGCTATCATATGCCTTAGGTAGTTCTCTACCCAATCATTGACATCACACACTTGTGTGCACACAGCTACATGTATCTTTCCCCTAACGTGACACTAGGTGTTTGGACACCATTTCGTCCTTGGTCATTATTGCATTTAGAGGAATACTTGGAACAAATGGAATGAATTTCTGATGGGCCTACTAAAAAAAATTAGTCAAATCAGGCCACCTATTCAAAATACCCTATAATCTCATAATAACTGAGAAGGGGTATGTACATCTCATAGTCTGTATTCTGATTATGCACTGATCTAGTAAATAACAGTTATACTTTTAATGCATTAATGGTTTTAGGTGATGCATCAAGTAAGATATTTTGAGCCTAGCGGTTGCTAGGCATACCACAACATGAATATTCAAAGAGGTCATTAGGTAGTTTTGGATGTACAATTATTATAAAACTGGAAGAAAATGTTACAGAAAGTCCCATTTTCATGTGCATGTGTAGATAGGATATAACATTCGGAATATTTATTGGAATTGTTATATATTTATGTCTATAATTCATAGGGAATTTATTATGATAAACATATAAACAAATTATAAATATTAATCAGGGATTTACATGTTATACCATATTTCATTTCCTGCTCGTTATGCTCAAATACTTCCACTAGAGAAATCGTTACAGTTTATTCTTAACTATTAACCCGGTGTGATCTAAAGCCCGGAAGTGAAGTTACATCCTGAGTTGGTAGGGCTTGTTTGAAGGTCTTGTTGTGATGTGCATTGTCTTTCATAGACTACTATAATTTCCTTAAAAATCTTCTAATCCCTTTATCTAGACATACTAAGTCTTCAACAGGATTTTTAAAGAGCCAGTAAGAGCCTTGCCAATCAAAACTCTGCTTGTAACATTTACTTTTCCTATGATTTCCTTCATAGAGTCTCTATCTTTTAGATTTTTTTCCTGGTTTAGGAGACAATCTCAATGAGCTACGGAGTTTCTCCTTCATTTGCCCATTGCTATTATATTCCTTTGAAACTAACCATGAATTTATTTAAGTCCAATATATAAAACTCTTAAGTAGATGCCAATACATGGTTTTTCTTAGAGGCCTTTACCATAAGTGAGGCTTCTGCGAAAATTTGATTTCCTCTCTATATGATGTCATCCATAGAGAGATATTTTTCTTAATCTGGTCACTTGTTGAACCTTCCTTGGTATAATTTTATGTAATAACCTATCCCAATATCGTCTATGGTTACAATTGAAGGGTTCTCACAAATTACTACCTCAATATCTTGTGCCATATATATTAACATTTTATGCATCCTTTCCATTGTTTCAATCATATTTTTGGTTTTCTTTAGGTAGGCTTATTCTGATCATATTTTCCTTGATGCACTCCTTTATAACATTATACATGCCATTAAATTCCTCTTCAACATCATAAATAGTACCCTTGGGAACTATGGACTTTAATTGAGTTTCAAGTTCTTTATTTCGAGCACTTACTCCTCTCACTACTTCTACTATTACCTTAATTGTAGCCCTTATCAAGGACTCTGGATATTCCTAATATTAGACCGCATGTGAAACTTTATCTTTCCTTTTCTTTGTAAGAGAGAAGAGTTCTTCTAAATTTTCATGCCAAATTATGTTAAGCATTATTATGTTGATTCTTCTTTTTGGTTACCCTTTTCAAGGTTCCTGTTCTAAGATTGAATTCAATGTTTATTAAGGGATCTTTTTGCACATACCAATCAAGTTGTTCCATTTATGAGAAATTACAGACCTTTTTAACCTTTGAATCTTGTTTAGATTCATGTGGACCTGGTAGGAGTAGGTTGAGATCTTTCATCTAGTGCTGCCCTTGCTAAGGTTTCAGTATGCTATTGCCTCTTCTTATTCAGAATAATTCAAGGAATAGGCTATACCAAAATAGGAGCTTTAGTAAGTGTCAGACTCGACTTCTTAAACCTTGGATAGAGTTTTAATTAGGGATGAAATCCCTTAGAGGCTTGGAGAAGGTGGAGTATGAGGATTTTTAAAGGCTCTGCCAATATAATGGGTTATCTTTCTCTTTATAGACTCCATTTTTTAATAGTTCCTCTCAGAGGGGGTCTGCCCCTTATCATCCCATGGTTTACCTAAACTAGGATACCATCTATTTGAGTAATCCATACCCAATCATTGACACCATCCTTGTGTTCATAACCCATATAATTAGAAATCCCCTAAGTGAATCTATGTGCCATTTCACCATTCTTTTCCTATGATCATATTACCTTAGAGGGTGTTGGGACATATGGAATGAATTTCTACGCAGGGAAATTGTAACTTTCAAATCAAGTATCACCTATTGAATACCCATCAATATATTATTGAGAAGGGGGGTGTGTTATAAGATTATTCTCTTTACCCTTTCCCCAATACATTGCAAATATAATATGCCACATCTTGTTCTACCAATTGGCTAAACCATAATATGACCATATAAAGGAGGTGTAAGGAGTCCCTCAATCATAAAAATATAATCTGGATATAAGAATACAAATCCATTTATCTTATGGAAGTGAGGATTCCATCAGATACTTTGGATTTGTTGTTTCATGCATTTTTTTGTAAAGAGTGGGATACAAATAAGTGCATATCTTGAATATGATACCTGAACCGATGCATACAAGTTTGAATACAGAATTCATTTATCTAGAAAAGGGCATGAAAGAATCCATAGTTCACAAAAATATGGACAGTTGAGAACATCATAGACTACATCCAGAAGATAGGAAGCCATGTAAAAATATTTTTTATCGTCCACGAATTTTTTCTTCTGGACACCAAATTGGAAGTAACCACTTTCCCCAAAGAAGGAATCTTGCCTCCATAAATAATCATATATAGTAAAGGTAGTTCAACTATATCAACCTTAGAGATAGAAGGTTTTCCATATAGTTTGTTCATGAGGGCCATGTCAATATGGAAACTTGGTCTAAACCTTTGAATATGGATATCACTCAGATGAGAATCATCCATATTATTTATCGGGTCCATGCTACCCAATTCTGTAAAATGAAGCTTACTTTCCTTGTGGCCATCCATGACTCAACTGTATCTCTATTATGCAGGGTTTCAGCTTGTGATAGTTTCTAATAACCTCTGTATGCATGCCCAACATACAAAATTATTCTATTTTTCCATGATTTAGAAAATAAGGTCCAATCCTTGGACTTAGCATGAATTAGATAGAAAGCGATTAGTTCCAGAAATGGAAGTACCTCTGGTTTAGTAACTATTAAGTAGAGACTAGCTCTTTTTGACGCCCTTATGTCTTAGGACCTTAGTGTTTGATCTGTAGGATTCCCATTTTTTCTATAGCATTAACATCAAGTCTTTCATTCTGGACCATGGAAAAGATAGATAAGTAATGCTGAAATTCATGATTTAAGGTAGCTGGATCGAACACGGTATCTCTCATTACTCTAGTGTCTGCATAGGAATATAAAAATGCATCTACATTTGATGGTCTTGATTCTCCCTCCATGATTAAGGATTCAAGGTCTATGAGACCACTACATCAAAACTCCATGAAATAAACCATAGGAAGATAGGATTAAACCTTAAGTATTAAATTTATATACATATTTGATATCAACACATATTTTATACATTATAAAATAATTTTGCAAACATGTACACACACACACACACACAATATATATATGAAAAAAACATACAGATTATATTTAGAGCTTAACTACATTTAAGGTTCTCCTTAAAATTTAAATGGACCACATAAAACAACCCTTTTCATTCATTAATAATTATTAAAATGAACAGCTTAGCGGCTCCAACCATTTGTTACATGTGTATTTTTAGAACTCTCTACATTTAAATGGACTACATAAAACAATCCATGGTATTCGTTAATACTTATGGTAAGGAATGACTTAGTGGCTCAAAAATATAGCATTGGAATAAAAAATGTCAGTAATGGAGCTTAGTGGATGCTGGGCATTTGGAATAACATAATGTCTATAATGTGTTTTGTGGAACTTATGAATTCAACAACACCATATCCATTTCTATGGGTAAATGGAGTCCCAAATTCCATGGATGGATCTACTTAGCCGGGAAAAAATGCTAACAATTAACAAGTTTCGTAGGGTACTCATAAAACATCATGTTGATGGGACATGGATTCTAAAATTTGGTTGAGGTATACGAGATTCCCCTTCTACAAGATGTCGACGAATACCCTACAAATGTTATAAACGATAACCTTATTTCCCCTTCTATGTAGAGATCTTCTTGGCATTCACGATGACAATAATCAATGGAAACAAATACTGAGCCAAAGGACGTAATTGGGTTATATTAACAAATCAATGTAAGATATTTTGATCCTAGCGGTCGCTAGGCATCATTCGCTAGACAACTATTATTGCACCGAGCTAAGTGATGCACTACATGCACTCTTAATGGGTCAAGCCTTACATATTTCTCATTAGTTTGTTGTCAAGATTATTACATTATGGTCTAAGACAATTCCCTGCTATTCATTAATACTTATTGTAATGAATTGATTAGTGGTTGTTGGGTAATTTGAATATAGTGTTTGAATAAAAAATCGTAGTAAAGGAGGTTATTAGTCGGTAGGAATTTTCAAATATAAAAGTCTATGCAAAATATGTGTGTTGTGGACATTTAGAATTATACAGGATTATATGTCTTTAACAAATCAAAGTACAAAATTCTAATCTTAGCAATCGCTAGGTAATGCCTGGAGAGGATATCAAATACAAATTGGAAGGCTTATTCTTTTCGTAAGCATAAGTATAGCCCATGACACTGCATCTATATCCATGGATAAATGAATACTAAAAGACCATGGAGGTCTCTACTTAGTTGGGTAAACATCGACAAAAACTCTTTACTCAAATATATGATGATTAGCCTTCAAGGTCCAATAATTAACAACAGAAACAAATACTAATCTTGAGGATGAACATACGTTCACAACAAGACTCTTACCGTGACACCCCAAAAATTAAACACACAAAAATAACTAAACTTAAGGGTAAAGATTATGAAATATTTTTTTTAGTTTTAGAAAGAATTAATGAGAAGTGGCAACAATTTTACCTTATCCGAACACTTGGCACATTGTTGAACAATACGATAACCTACCCTATTTGGACTAAATGCATAACCATGCAAATATACCAAAGGGCTAATAATATACAAGACTCGTGAGGACAAGGGAATTCATTTCAAAATAAGCACACACTATCAAGTTTTTAAAGCTTGCAAAGAGAACTAGAGGCATTCTAAGCCAATTATCGCTCCACTAGAACAAAGCCTAAGCGCCTTTGGTTCCTTCAAAAGATAACAAGTTTACTTTGGTTTAACATCCACTTATTCCTCCTTAATGACTCTATCTTCTCCATATACACAACAATCTTGATATTCCCACAATGAGTGAAAATCAAGTAGACATCGCATGGAAAGTCCAGATACAACTCAATTGATCACCAAAATCACAAATATCTCATTGAAAGATGGTAAAACAAATCAAAAACTGCAAGAATATAACCATGAAAAGGTACCCACCTCTTGCTCATCTTGTCGTATCTTCAATACCAAGCTTCAATCACTCCAAAAAATTGAGCAACATAAACCCAAGACCAAGGCTTCCCCCAAAAATGGAAAAACAAGCTCACTTAAATAGGAAAAGATTCAAGGAGTACCCCGCTTAGGATGGTGCCAATTGGTAAAATCCTAAGTTCCCAAGACAAGTGAAATCCCCAAAAGCCATTAAATCAAATCCATGCCCTCATGGGCCAAATCAAAATCCAAAACCAAGTTCAACCACAACCCTTAAATGCATTTACAAGAAGATACATGGAGAGTAAAAATACTCAAAAATCCAACAACTCAAAATAAATAACACTCAACTCATAAGTCATTCCAAAAGCAACTTACATCAAAATTAATAAGGGTAGATGGAAAGTTTTCCAAGGTACCTTTATGGGGTCTTTGTGAGCCCCAAAGGGCTTAAAACTCTAGAATAAGTACACCGGTAGGTGTAAGGATGAGTTTTGGGAGTGTGGAACAAGGTTTACTTGTCTCACACTCCACTCAAAAGTGGCCCCAAAGGATACATCTGAATTTTATTAAAAATGGAAATTTTCACCCACCCCAACGAAGTAAAAATCAACCAAAATACAAATCAAATACCCCCATAAAAGATACTAAAATGTACTTCAAAAAATATTAATTAAACAACTAAAATTTGGCTAAGGGTCAAGAGAATGGTCAATCGACAAGCCAAGGTAACCAAAATAAATAAATCAAGAGCTTGTTATCTTATACATAATCCCAACACTCAAATATCCAAGTTTGGGTGACTTATGTTGGTTAAGGAGTTTCGTGTGAGTTACTCTTCCTCTATGCACTTTGGTGTGTTTAGTATATATATTCTTTGCGAGTAGCCCTCCGGTACATGTTTGTAATAGACACACGCGTCACATTCGCTCAACTAGATTAACCAAATCACTATTATTAAATTTAGAATAAAAAACACACCAATCATACATATATTTTATTTTTCATTTTAATTTAAAATAAACTCAAATGTAACCATTCCCAACATCATTGTCATAATATATATGCAAATCACAACCTTGTAACATCAATCGTATATATCCATCGAAAACAACAATATATCATCATTTTATGCGATATCCATCTTATTCAAATCATAATGTTGGCAACCAGTGCCAACTAAATGTCATAAAAAGAGACATAGTCTATGTAGACTGTGAGTTTAGGCACCTCACACCGATACAATATATATAATGAGCTATATGATCCAAACTATAATATGGAAGGAAAATCTATCTAAACAATGTCTTAGGGAAGTGGGCACTATAACCCCTCCCCTTAGAACACGAATTCCTCCTAGAAGTCAATGGAATAAGTGATTGTATTGGACCATCAGTGTAGCAACATCCTCCCGTATGATAGTACTCTCATCATATCGATCTCATTGTACTCGCACCTAATCAAGTTCATGACCGCAAAGGCCCATGGTTGTGTGCTCTAGAATGCGCACTGGCTCCATAGTCACACTTTCATCCTCCTGAACTTATAAGGATATCCAATCTAGAACGTGAGAAGATTCCTATACATACCTCCTCAACACAAAAACATGAAAAACATCATGGATGTGTGACAAAACAGGTTGCAAGGCAAGGTAATAGGATACGAGTCCAATCTACTCTAGAATCTCAAAGGGTCCCATAAACCGTGGTGCAAGCTTAGAGCCATTCCCATAGCGGATAGGACTCTTATGTGACTTAACCCATAAGAACACCTTCATTCCCACCTCAAAACTACAGTCAATCCTATGGGAATATACATACTTCTTTTATCAGTCTTGTGGCTCCTATATTCATATTATAATAATTACTTATTGCTCCATATCATGAACCATGACAGGACCCACAGTAACTCTATCCTAAATCCAGTCCCAACTCAAAGGAGTCTTGAACTCTCACCCATACAACACCTTATAAGACACCATTCCAATATAACTATGATAATTGTTGTTATAAGTGAACTCTACCAAGTACAAGTACTCTTTCTAATGAGATTGATGATCCATAACATACATTTGAAGCATTTCCTCTAATATATGATTAACTTGCTTAGTCTAACCATCTATTCGAGAGTGGTAAGTAGTACTAAAATTTATCTACGTGCCCAAGGTTTCCCGTATCGCAGTTCAAAATTTGGACGTGTATAAAGGATCACGGTCACATATGATTTTGTGTGGAATCACATGCATCTTGACGATCTCATCCAAGTAGACTCTAGTTATAACTCTGGTCATATAGGTTGTCTTTACTGGAGAAAAATGTGATACTTTGATAACTTTGTCTATTGTGACCATGATCGCATCGTGATATTATGTCGAGGTGGGTATACCAACAAAAAAATCCATAGAAATTGTGTTCTATTTCCACTTCAAAATGTCATGTAGATATAGAATACTGGGAGGATGTTAATGTTTGGCCTTCACTATTTGGAACTCCAAACAACGTGCCACAAAAGATATAATGTCACTATCCTCAACCCTACCTTGTGATATAATTGTCATAGCTCTACGTGCATCTTCTTCACCCCTATGTGGACTAAATAAGGTGCACAATGGGCTTCTAATAATATGAATTGACGCATATCACCCTATCTAGGTACATAACATGTCTCTGATGCCTCGATAGTCCATATTCCTCCAAGGTATAACCCTTAAACTTTCCCTTAAGGGCTCATTCTGCCTCAAACTCCCTCCAAACAGCCAAATAAAATTTATCTCTATGAATTTGTGATATAATCCATCCTCTCAATTTTTTTTGGAAGGTAAATGCCATCATTATTCGCTGCATGCGGCTTAGAGCATCCACAACTACATTCTATTTTCCCTTCATGTGCTCACTATTCATCTCATAATCATAAATAGGCTCCATCTAACACTATTGGTAGACATTTAGATTGGGCTGAGTAAAAATGTGTTGGAGGCTCAAGTGATATGTTCTTAGCACAAAGCATCTCCCCAGAAGAAAATGACGCCAATGAACCAAGGCATGAAACACTTTTGCGAGTTCAATGTTGTGAGTGGGATAATTCAACTCATAGTACTCAAGATTTTGTGACTCAAAAGCTATCATGTGGCCTTCTTCCATAAGCACTGCCCCCAAACCTACGAATGAAGCATTCGTACATACTGAGAAGTCCTGGTGCGGGTCAGGAACTGTTAAGATAGGAGCAGTAGTGAGCTTCTCCTTGAGTGTTATGAAGTCCTTCTCACACTTTTTTGTCTACTAAAATTTCTTCCCTTTCCACCAAAGAGAAGTAACAAGATGAACTATATGGGATAAGTCTTGTATAAATATACATAGTACCCTACCAATCCCATGAAATTCTAGACCTTAGTAATACAAGTGGGTGCGGGCAAAACTATAACTACTCTGATCTTAGAGGGATCAATAGAAATTCCCTCACTTGAGATGATGTGGCCTAGATACCATACCTCAGTCTAAAAGAAAGAACACTTAACAAGGTTCCCATATTACTGGTGCTCTTGTAAGCACTACAAAACCTAATGAAGATGGTCCTCATGATACTCCACTTTATGTGAGAATATCAAGATATCACCAAGGAACACAAGGAAAAAATGGTCTAGGAAAGTTCTGAACACCCCATTCATCAAACTCATGAACATGGTCTAAGCGTTGGTTAGCCCAAAACTTACTACTTTGAACGCAGATTAGTTGTACCTCATCCGAAATGTTGTCTTATGGATGCCTACCTCCGTAATTCTCAAGTGATGATAGTCAAACTTCAGATAAATATTTTATAAGATGGTGACATTACACATCTTGTTAAAGAGGTCATCAATAAGTGGAAGGGGATATTGATTCATCATTCTACCTTATTCAGTTTCGTATAATCAATGCAAAGGCTCAGAGACACGTCCTTCTTCTTAAAAAATATGACCACTTCTCCCCAAGGGGATACACTAGGTCGAATTACGACCTTCTCAAGAAGGCCCTCTTACTATATCTTGAGCTCACAAATATCAGGTGTGGTCATCTTATAAGGTGTTCAAGAAATTTGATCTACCCTAGTTACTAAGTCAATATGGAATTCAATCTCTCTCTCTATGGCAGCATGCCAAAAAATTAGTAGGGAACACATCTGCAAACTCTTGAAGGATATGAAGGTCATCCAATGATGGTTATGAAGACTCATCCTCAAATCAGTCACTAACCATGATGGCAAACAACTGACATCGCTTCTACATACTCTACTTATGTCACATGGAAAAAATAGTACACATAGAAAGTGGTCTCTGAATCCCTATCACCACTGTCTCTAAAGCAAGGTCATCACGACACTCAATGACCTTGTCATAACAATCCAACTTGGCTCAATGTGTTGGGAGCCAGTCCATCCCCAAAATAACCTCATATGATCCTAGGGGAAGAACTCATATGTCAATTATGGTGGAGAAAGCTCCTAAATCTAGGACACACTCCCTAATCATCGTGCTCACTAGCAACTTGGCTCGAGAAGCTAGCTAAACCTCCCAGTTTAAACCCTACCTAACTACCACTAGCCTACATCAATCCACTAATATAGGTGATATGAAAGAGTCAGAGGATCTAGAGTCAAACAAAATAGAAATAAGAACTCTTCAATTACTACATGTTTCCTCAATCACTATGGTCTCGTGCTTTGTTTCGTAGTTATTTACCACTACATATACCCTGTGAGCTTTACCCATGTCTCCAACTATAGTCTCAGATGTAAGGGCTTTCCCCCTATTATTCCCTGTAATATTCTGTGGGCAGTCCTTCTTGTGGTGTGATGGATCCCCACAAGTAAAACAATACCCTCCCTGTCTCCAGGCTAAGCCCTCTTCGTCTGTACCTTGTGAACTCAGTGCAATGGACCACATAGGCCTTGTCTTGTATGTTTGTTGTGACTAAGTTGGCCTAGTTTTTTCTCCCTATCATCCCTAGACTCTGGCATTCCCCTAAAATTGGGAACCATTTCCTTTATCTCTATGTGTCCCATGACTAGGCTAGGAACACTACTGCTACTACAGTTGGGGTCAGGTTATATGTATTGGTGGTGTGAATCCACCCCTAGGAAGAGATTGTGCTCCCTTCAAATGAATGCTCTATCTGAATGTGTTATCTAGCCTCTTCCCTAGCCTTGGTCTTTCCCCTATTCTCCTCGGTAATACATGCCTTCTCCACCGCCTCGAAGAGGGTATGCCAATATCCAAGTCCAGACCCCGAACAAAATGGTGAATCTGAATCTACTCATCATGTATGTAATCCACATACTATAAGAGGTCAATAAACATCCCCTTATACTCAGACATTGTACTAGATCCATGTCTCAAATCATGAAACTCATCAATCCACTATTGGACAAAACATCTGGATATATATCTCAACTTGAACATCTCCTCAAATAGCTCCTAGGTGACTATATATATCCATTAGGAGCTTTTGTTCCTCTGTCCTCCATCAAAATATTACCCCATCTCTCAGTAAATGGATATCTACCCAAGTTTTGGTATTGCTCGCATAGGGCGAAGCTTGAAACAACCTGTCAAACTCACCAACCATGCATCAACCTGGAATTTAGCAGTGTCCCTAGAGTAAGTAGGTGGGTGTAATCTCAAAATATACCTGATGTGATAAGTTGCATCCAACTACCTAGACCTAGGCCTCTCCTCTAATGACTATCTCTCTGCCCATCGATGAAGTGGTGGACTCCTAGTCCTCTCTTTATGCTTTAGCATAGCCTCTCTGTCTGTAGTAAGAGGTCGAGACTCACATCCCTCATGTGGTGGGTGTGGTGAACATACTCTACACTCCTCCACTCTCACTCTAGAACCTTCTCTCATAAGGTTGTCATAACCTCTTATAATTCTTGTAGGATTTGAGTCCCTAACATCATTTGGTTCTGCTCGGGCAGCATGGACGGTCCACTCTGTGCTAGCTCCATCAGGGCTCATGTGCATGTAATCCCGCGTAGGCCCACGACGGGGTTTTAGTTTATCAATAAAATAGTTTAAAAGATAAATCAATTAATTAGATATTACCTAGAATCCTAGTGTTTCAACCTCGCCCTCTAAACTTCTATGACATTGCATCCATATTCATGGATAAATGAAAACTGAAAGGCCATGGAGGGATTTTTTGGTTGGATGAACTGTTAGTGTGAAATCACAGCACCCCCAGATGATTTCTAAAGATCTACTTTTCTAAGGCAGAATCATCTGGTGCGATTGCATAACATGGAACTTTTCCTAAGGTGTGGGACCTTACAAATTGGAAAATCTCTCCAGATTTAAAGGTTGGTTCCTTATTCCTCTGTTCAGGTGCATACATAAGGATTTACAGAGGATTCATATCTATACCTAGTCTAAGACTTACTAAGGAGACAAGGATAAAAGAGTAAAGAAATAAGAAATAACTAAAATACCAGGTGATGCACCAAAGGAATGATGAATACTTAGTTTGCCTTTGACACAAACTAATAAAATGCATAGAATAAACAAAGACAGACAACCAGATCTGTAACGAGAGACCAGATAAAAGTAAAATAAACAAGAAGGATATGAGATCGATCACAAACGTATCTTATTGCTCTAATAGATTGATACTGTTCATTACAAAATAACCGAAAGGTAGAAACATATTACAATTTTAAAAGAAGGCCTGAACCCCACAAATCCTTTGCTAGAAGGATAAGGGAGCCTACATAACTAAGAATATCCAACCCTTTACAATGAATCATGTCCTCGTATTTATAGAATCGATTTGAGAGAAGAAAAAGGGAGAGAGAAGCAGGAAAACACGGGTCGAAGCTCAACCACCATTGTTAATGTTTTCTACTGAAATCTACCCCTGAATCCATCTTTACTACATCGATACTCGATTCGGTGCCTTGAAGGAAGAGGAAACAATGGAAATAAATCGAATTTGATCTAGTTGTTGAGACTAATGATCCTACATTGAAAGCTTGAAGATGTTTCTCCATTTTTCTTCTACCTACCCTCTCAAAAATTAAAGTTTTAGACTCCCATGGCATAGACAAGGTTGAGATCTTTCCAGCGATATCAGATTCACAATCTCTCGAGCCCTGAGTCGAAAGATATGCCATTTTGAGGTTTTGCATCGATTCTGTACAAATATGTGGGAAAACAACTTGAAAATGGGTCCCTCTTTTGATTGGGATATGTGGCAGCTAGATTGGGATAAAAATTGGGTTTGCGGGCTCAGAACTTAACTTTTCTCCTTTTTCACAAAAATCACAAAATCCAGAAAACTCCCATGGCCCTGAAGCTCCACATGGACACATGGCTCCTTTTGGTTGGCTGGGAAACATGTTTCCATTTTTACCTTTATGCCTTTTGGACAAAAGGTAAATTTTCACTTTTCTCCCCGTCGCCCTGCCTTGGCTTTGACTCGGGTTTATATGTTGACTTTTACCCTCTTGGGCGGAGTCGTGGGTCTTCTTATAACTTTTACCCGTTTTGAGGCAAAGGGTGAAAAACTAACCTTTTCCCCGACTCCCCACTTTCCCCTGGGACACGCGTCACCTTGGCGCTTGCTTGGGAACCTTCTCTCCTTTTGACCCTTGAATTAGTGTTATTAAGACACTTGGCAGCCTCCGCTACCCTGTTAATGTTTTGACTTTTTAACTAACTCTGTCCCCCTTTGAGGACACGTGGAGGCACTGCGCATGTTTGTAAATCCAACCCAAAGTTTACCTTTGGAGGAGCGTCGGGTTGACACTTGTCTGCCTCCTTTGCTTTGTGGACTGTTCAACGGTCCTTCTTACTTTTTAAACTTTGAGCTACGTGGCAGCCTCATGCTCATTTGGGTTTCTGCCTTGGGACTGACTCTTGGAAATGCGCCAGGCTGACACGCGGCACTCTCTGCTTTCACTTCTATACTTAACCAATTTTGAAGCCCGCCTTTTGACCTTGTTTGACCCTTGGCTACGTGGAGGGCTGGCACAAGTTTCAGTCTCCGCCCTAGGTTCCCTTTGCAAATTTGTGCCAAGCTGACACATGGCACGCTTCGCTCTCAGCTGAAGACTTTTCAACGGCCCGCAAAGTTTGGGGACTTTGGACATGTGGAAGCCTGGCACAAGTTTGGACTTCTCCTTTTGGATTCACCCTTGAAACAACGTTGTTAAGGCACGTGGCCCTTTCTGCTTTCTCCTCCATACTTAATCATTTTTTGCCCTTTTCCTAAACCAATTCAAGCCTGAGGACTTCAAATATTTGCCATTCTTCCTTCTTCTGGCTTCTTTGTAGCATTAATCCTTATTGTCTGACCTTGTTATTTTATAGTTCTACCTACCTGTAACTTGGAGGATGGATTTAAGATGTAGAAATGGCCTGACAGAGTCGTTTTATTTCTATACAGGGTCCTTTTATCTTTCTTGGCCTCTGCCACTCCATTGTTGAATCTTCTTGCAACTAATTTGCCGGATCTGGATGAGTTTTCTCGGGTTCCTTCAAGCGGGTCATGATTTGATCCAATATTTCACCTGGGGGTAAAATATGGATAACATGAACATTAATAGAAACTCTCTACTCAGACATATGATGATTTTTCTTCAAGACGATACTTATAAATAGAAATAGATACTGAGCCAAAGGTCAAACCTACATTTACATCAAGACTCTTACGCATCTTACTCTGAATATTTGTCTAGATTGAAAAATCAGTTAAAAAATCAATGAAGGATATTTGAGGCATAGCGGTCTCTAAGCTAAGCCTCAACAAAATATTTAAAGCTTACATGTCACCAGGCTTCATTCGCTGGATAACTATTATTGCACTGAGAAAAGTGTTGCACTACATACTTTTTTAAGGGCTCAAGCCTTACATAGTTCTCATTAGTTTGTTTATGAGATCTCTTTACCTCTCTTTCATTATTTATAACTGTATCATATTAGTTGGACTATCTGTGGCGGAGCCAAATGCTACAATACATACCCTTGAGAGGGATCAAGCCCTATGTATATATATATATATATATATATATATATATATATATATATATGTATGTATACATATTTTTTATTGATATATGTATACAGTCTCCATTTCGATCTTAATTTTTTCTCGAGCATTTGATATTGTGAGGGATTTATTTTGTATGCATACGCCTCTCACTTGGTAGTGAAGGTGATCTTGAATTCTGACTCTTATTTGACCATTACAATTTTAAAACTAGAGAATTTTTCAAGAAGATAAAACCTCTTTGATCCTGCTACTCTTTGTATCATTTTATCCATATGAAACATGGTATAATGGCCTTACCTAAAACCATGGTAAAATGAAACTTATCAAGATATTTAGTAAAGAAACTTTCATCACATTTATTAACGTTTGATTAAGCAAAATCAACATTTTCATGCTATAATTATTAGTGTCAATATATCATCGCTTTATTTAGCTAAAACACCCACAACCTATAATTTTATCATGTAGACATAATGTGTGTGTCTTTTCATAACTCTCTGCTCAGTGATAAGATTTTAATCCTTCTAAATTTTGTTTAGCCATGTACAGACTGTGTTCTCAAATTACAAGGTTTATACTTCTCTGATTTATTGTATTGCTAGTATAAACCTACATAGATTGAACCCTTTGTATTTTTTCGTGGCCATCGCATATACATTTCCATAAAATTATATTTCCCATAATTTCCTTTATGCTTTAATATCCCACTAAAACGAAGCAAACAATTACTTGTCTTAGTTCACTTACCTCGTTCTGCATGCATGATAATGGTCTTCTTCAGGATCTTAATATCATATTTACTAAGGAAACTTTCCTCAAGTTTCCTACAACCTCATTAAGCAAAAAATGACCTTGTCATCCTCTGACCGTTAATACTCATATATCATTAATTTATTTTACTAAAACAACTAGAAAATATGAAGGATACAGAAAACACTTCTTTCTTCGTAATGAAACATTACTAAGCATTTCATACATTCAAGGATTTTCATGATCTCTCCTACAGATCTTTTGAGCCACACTTGTGAACTCACAAAGGAAGGAATGTGAAACATATCGTTTTCATTAGTAGTATCCCCTCAGAAGAATCCCCTTTTCCTCCCAATGAATGCATTCTTTCATAATATTAGGATATGCACTTTCATAAGATTAGGATAACACAAGTATAATATATAATTAATTTAGTCTTCAACTAAGGTATTGAAATCCCTTACCTTGAGCTATTGATTGTGGGATAACAACCCTCTTGCCTTTCATCAAATGAGAATGGAATACTTACAAAAGTACTCTTTTATTCTCTTCACTATATTTAAACAAGCTTCTTTTGTCTCTAGATTATTCCCGACGTTTTAAGAAGTCGTAATGTTCCTTGTATTCTCTTTGAGATTCTCAATATTTTGGATTTTCTACTTAGCCTAGGACACTATTTCAATGACCTTGGTTGCCTCTGTCTCATTGACATTTGAAATATTCTTGTGGAAATATATCACGAATTATTTGAGGTGCTCTATAAATTCCTCCATGGTTACCACCTATTGGTTTTTTTGTGAAAAACCCTGTGATTGTTGCCTCTAAAAATATTTGGATACCGTTAAAATAACATCATCTAATTGTGTTGGTAGCATGTTGATATGTTCCTCCCAATATTTCAACTCCTTTTTAGAATAATTGGAATATGTTTGGAAAAAAATCAATGTCATATGTAGTGAGTATAATGTGGTCTTGACAAACTCCTTCATCTATAGCCCTCGTAATGACTTAGATCTTCTATTGTAGGACATTCATTTTGTTGATGACTATGCAAGTCTTCCTTGAGAATTCTTGACCTTTTTTCTGTGTCTCAATGCTATCTTTTACTATATTGAAGAGAGAAAATCCAAGGCATGCTCTACATCATTTGAAATATTTTCAGGGATAATGGCCTTACCCTATGTTTCTAGTGCTTTGTTCTTGGAGTGCATACCTCAAACCATTTATTTTGCAACTTTTGTTGAGGCTTAGATTAAAGATATGAAGTCATGTGGTATTTAGCCACTTAGGAGCCTTTTGTCTTTAAATTCTTGGTTGGTGGACATCCTTTTCCTTGTTACTCTTCTCAGGGTACCTATTTTTGGATTGAATTAAATTTTGACTTAAGGGTATTCTTAGGAAATCCAATCAGGTTTCTCCTTCTGTGTAATTAAAGCTTGCTCAATCCATCCATGTTGAGGTTCATGTGGAGGCGTATTAGCAGAAGTTGCTTGTTATTTCCCTCCTTGAAATTTTTTTACCTCCCCAATAGCTTCCACTGTAATTTCCTCCATTTTAGTATCCTTTATTGCTTCTTCATCATCTAAAGAAGACTCGTCATAAGCAACCAATGTGAGACCTATGACTAGTTCATATTTCTTGAAATTTTTCAACAACTTCTAATTTTGTGTGCCTTAGATAATGAGTGGGATAACTATGAGCTAAAGGTTGTCTAGGTGGCTCCATATACGCAAGTGCCTCTCTCATTGTGAATTCTCTTCTGATTATTCCTCTTGGTGGAGGAACTGCCCCTATGGTTTCATATTTTGTTGGATAAGATTTTCATCGTCTTGGGTGTGCTAGGAGAAGTTGTTTATTCTTTCCCTCCTTACACATGCTTTGCCTCCCTAGTAGCTTCTAATGCAATTTCATCCATTGTAGTATCCTTGGTTTCTTCTTCATCATCTGAAGAAGACTCATCATAAACAACCAATGCAGAACCTATGACTGGTTCAAGAATTATTTCATGAGCTTCTTTAGTAGCTTCTGATTTTGTGTGCCTTGGAGAAGGAGTGGGAGAACTATGACCTTGAATTTTTCTAGATCACTCCATATACCTAGGTGCCCCTCTCCTCGTGAATTCTCTTCTGATTATTCCTCTTGGTGGATAAACTACCCTTATGGTTTTTTATTTAATTTAACTTGAATTAATCTAAGTATTGCATAGTAACTATTGAAATAAATGACGTACAAATGTTGCAATAGTAAAGACACAAGCAAACTAAGATGTAAATTATTAAACCCTAAACAAGAAGATGAGATAAGAAGACTTAGATGATATACGCGTAATTTGGAAGTGATATTAGTAGGCATAAGTGTTGAATGGGATGTAAGCAACATCGTATCTAACCTATGTAAATTCTAGAGCTCGTGAAAAAGGATGGGTAGGGGTGCCCACAACAGGATAGGGGTGTATGGGTGCTAATGATTAGATCCAGGTGCCCTTGATTGCGTAAAATATTTAGATATAGTTTTTTTGTGTCGCAAGGTCTTTATTTTTATTCCCTATTGATCACCTGATATTCGCACTATGGTCACCAATGATACTTGTAACCTACAAGAGAGAAGTTGACCTACACAATCCCACAAACCGCATCAAACCCAAAAAGGAAAATGTAGAATGGGGAGTTAGACTACCCCCGATGGTCACCCCGAGAGCGAAATTACAACCCAGAGTTATACTACATCTCAAACTCCATATAATTCTTGTGTATGTGTGGAAATTGTGCCCTACGATGCCCTTGTGTAAGCTGCACTTGATAGCGGGTTATAGCTAGAATGTAGAAATGTAGTAGAATGTTTGGATGGAATAGAATGAACTTCTTCTTCCTATGAAGTGCATGTAGAGTTGATGTATCCCTTGTCCCTTGAATATATGTTAGATGGATGCCTTTGGAATGCAAGCTTATGCAATGATAGTAATGCTTAGTGTTTGGTCCTTCATTTTGAACATATAACTATGTACATTTATACGATTCCCTTGTTTAAATTTCGTAATCGACAATTGGAAGGCCCATAAGTGAACAAGATGCCCAAAAGAGAAAAGAGACCCAAAAATATCAAGTAAGGTGAGAAAAGGTCAGGGGTGCCAAGATGGGACATGATCACCTAGGCACTTCTATCCTGACTGAGTGCTGGTGTCCGGAGCCATAAAATATAAATCAAGAAAGTTTCAACTGGGTTGTAGGGTGTGTAAGACTAAATAGAAAACAAGAAATAAATAAAAGAGGCCAAAAGTAGATTTCAACCACTAGTTTTCTTACTTAGGAATCATGTAAATGCTAGCATGCTTTTAAGACCTATAAATGTAACCATGTGCATTATTTAGTGTCTACATTTTCCCCCACTTTATGTTGTTGAGTGAATACTCGATAACATAAGTAGATGAGAGATGCATATCTTATGATGTTATAAAGCGTGCAGAAAATAGTGTGCTGAGTGGACAAGTTAAACGTGGAATGATTGCAAAAATTAAGCATGTAAACTAGGAAAGGAAAATGACCCCGGGGTAAAGAGTATGTGTTACTTATACCTGTTGTTGTGCTTGTATTTTTTTGTTACAGGTTTCTTCTTATTGCGTATTAAGAATGGACCTGTAAAAGAAGAGAAAAAGAGTAGTCAAAGTCCTGTATATGAAAAATTTGAGCAAAGTATGCAAAAATATGTAAAAGTGTGTGAAAGTAGTAGTAAAGGAAGCGTGCACCTGATGTAGACGAGTGTAGAGGATAGAAATATGTCCTGAAATGCTGTGAAGAGTGATTTTTTTCAGTGATCTCATGTTGATTGTGAGTTTTTTGGGCGATCTCATGCAAAAGAGAAAGTGTTGGGGAGAGAGGTCTAGTTTTATTCTCCTTCCATGATTCTGTCCAATAAGTACCACTACAGATGGTGCATCCTGATTTGTTCTTGTTGTCCCAATTTTTTTAAAATTAGTTTTGAGTTGTACCGATTGAAGGATATATAATGAATTCTATGATTGGAGGACTATGCATGTAATTGTATAATTACTCTGAAGACTTATGTGAACTGTGTTGATCTAAGAAGGTGACTGTATTTTCCCCTAGGATATTAGCACCCAAGGGAGGACAAGGGATCCCAGGCACTAGTATCTAAGTTTGGGTGCTGGTGTCTGTACTGTGATTATGACCTAAGTTTGATTTTGGGTCATTGTGTGACTATGTTCTTGTGCTTTTTTTGTATTGTTATATTCTATGATGTAGCTCTAAGTTGATGTAGGGGTGATTTTTTCTCCCAATGTATACCCCCACTTGTTTTGGGTCCTTGCAAAAAATTTAGGAGAATGCAACCGAAAAGAGAGGACTAGATGTTATGCTGACAATGAAAGGTTTTGCAAGAGCTATTGAAATGGGGTAAGAAACACTCAAGAACCCCAAAGCTTTGTGCAAAATCCCCTCAATGGACCATATGATAAGAAATGAGCAAGGAATCCTATTTGCATGCATTAACTTGAAGTAAACAAGCAATTTAAACAAATGAAGTTAACCTCTATTCTTGAAAGCTTAAAGTAAATGAACCTAAAAGGATCTAAGCAATCAGTTTATGCTTCAAGAGAATGGGATCTCACTATTAATGGCTTCAAGGCCAATGATTCTTCCCATTTACTCCATGTTATGTGATAGAAATATAAAATCAAAGCAAATAGCTCAATAAAAGGTCCTAATCCTAGCAATAATACTATAGTTTAGGTTAGAGGGAAGAAGTGTTCTTAGAAATGAGAGGGGGGTAGTAGGCTATTTATAGTTTTCCATTTGGGAAATGGGAGGATTTTTGGTGCATGTGGGACTAAAAAGGGAGTCAACAAGTAAATTAGCAAGTCAAAGTAACATTTGACTAGTTTTAGAGAGAGGTTGATCATGGTTAAGACTAGCTAACCATGTTTAGAGGGTAATTAATCCTATTTAGAGAGAAATTAGGTTTCTGGGAGGGTTCTGAAAGGCCTAATCAATCCAATGAAGTGGATTGATATTCCAGGGAGCTAATAGAGGTGGTAAAGAAGAGAATATTAGCCAAGAAGAGGTTATTATAACCTATTTAATTAGTTTACAAGAGGAAATATGACCAAAAGAGTGTCGTAAGAGGGGAGATAGATCTAACTCATGAGATGTCATAAATTTGTGAGGAAGAGAATAATAAGTGAAATATTAGAAATAATAGTGCTTTGATCAAACTACAGGTGTCTACATTTTCCCCTCTTTGGGGTGACATAAGCTACATCACTTCAAAGAAAGTAGACAAACGTAAACGAGTAGAAAATTTTGAAGGGGTAGAAGAAAAATTAATAGGATGAAGGATGAAGGATGCCCCCTCAAGTTTCGATGGGGTGACAGAGAAACTCGATTGACGATTGAAAAATAAAGTAGGAGAGAAAGTGAGAAGAAAGGAGATGAGAAAGTAAAAAGGGATATTGAGCTATCCACAAACCAGTGCTTTATAGAAACAATACAAAATTATCATTTTGCTTAGAATCCTCATCATTGGTCCTTATTAAAATGTAAGCATACGACGGAGGCGTAAAATGACATGAAAATCCAAGATACAAACAACCGTCCTTGTGAAAAAATGACTAACTCCATGCAACATACATGAATATAATGCAATACGAGAAATAAACAATCTCACTTAATAGGGAAATAAGTACAATTACACACACTTAAACCAACAATGTTCAAGATAGTTGCAAAAATATTTTGTTATCGAGATGTAGTCCCAAATGTTCTGATAAATGACAAGGGTGAAGGATGATGCCCCAAGCAATGTGTATAGTGCAAGGGAAAAGATGGAGGACACTTGGGTCCAGTGAAAAAGCAATGTGCATGATGAAAATAGTACCATGCAACTGATAGTGCCCCAGAGTATAGATGAAGTAAGCAACGTAGCTTGTGTAGTTGATTGAAGATTTAGATGATTCATGCAAGTCATTGTTTCAAAATATTTGAAAATGTCAGCAAGATATGGGATGAGTGCCATGCGAGAGACACAAATTTCAGCTGTAGATGAACGGTTTACCAAGTTTTAGTCTATTTCTGAAGTGTTTCAATGTTGTTGGTTTTTTTAAATGGTTTTACAATTTTTTAGATTTTTTGATTGGTTGGCAGAATTTGTATAAGAGATCAAAGATCTCCTAAAAATATGCACAACTACCTAAAGGAAAAGGAAAAGGTGTCAGGGAGCATAGAAAGTGGTCCGGTGAGAAGAATTACAAGCCAAAAATAATTATTTAATAAAAATAATCATTATGACAGGTGAAAAATAGAGGAAAAAAATAGAAGAAAATAAGAAAAAAAGAAATGATGCCTGGAAAATGCGTAAATCATTCCAGTGTAATGAAGAAGTGACTGTAGGGTGACACTAAGTGCCCCAACATGTGAAAAATGAGTAAAAATAATTATTTTAATAGAAAAATAATCATTTCGGTGGATAGAAGAAGGGCTAGAACGATCACGGTGGAGAAAACATGCCCCTAGGGCATCACGACAGCCTAATATACCCACCCGGGGGGGTAAATCAATCACGACCAATTCATTTCTACCAAAGTTCTTGTGAATTTTTACCGTGAGCGAGAGCGAAAGCCCTAGAGTGAGATGGTGAGACTACCGAGCAGGAGGAGATGAGCAGATCACATCTGAGAGTTCATGCGAGACCCAGCGGATGGACCCTATGTGAGTGGCCTATCCCTCTTTGTGAATTATGCATTTAATGCAATTTTTAGGGATTTTTAGGCTAGGTAGAAGAATTTTGACGTATGCGCACACGCGCATGCATCGATGACATGTACACATGCGTGCATGTGTCGAAACCAGTGGGTACGCTTACATGTATCCATCGAAAAAATGTATACACGCACGTATGCCGTTGGAGGGAAAACAATAGGGATGCACGCATGTGTTTCGTCTATCAAAAGGGCGCATGTACACATTCTGGAGGTGGGGAAATGGGGATGTGTGTGCACATGTGTGGAGATAGGTACGTCAACATCAACTGGGCACGTAGGCGTCGGGATGGGTGAGAAAAAAAATAGAGGGGCGCGTACATGCGGCAATAGGCATGTATGCATTGGGATGGTGCATGCAGGCATCAAGAGGAGGTGCGCACATGTTGAGAAAGGAGCAGAACATCCTTCCGGCAAAACAGCCAAGGAGAAAAGAAGACAAACTTAGAAGAAAGTGAATTTTTTTAGGAAATAAGATAGAAGAATGGTGACATACCAACAATTTTTAAATAGAAGTAGATAGAAATATAAACTGATACATGTGTGTTTTCTTATTTGCAACATATACTACCCATCCTCCAGACCCATGAGTGATATGGTCAACTAGCGACAATAGAGGCCCAGTTTGATGATGACGATAGAGCGGCTTTGGACAAGCCTTCTATATGTTACGGGATTGGCTCATGTGGCTGAGATGCCCCAGATCACATTAGATCATGGCCTTTTGATAGCTATAGTAGAGCGATGGCACAACGAGAGTCAGTGCTTTTGACTCCCGATCGGGGAGATCATGATTACTCTTGAGGATGTGTGGTGTATTATGTGGGTCCTGATTCAGGGTCAACTTATCCAGTCTACGATCTGCTGGACTGATATTAAGTGATATATCGTAGAGTTGTTTGGTGTCCCGACGATACCACAATGTGGGATGACCATTAGGCTATCACGGTGCATTGATGACTTAGAGCTAGACCGAGTAGTGGTCTATATGATGGCCTTCATCAGTGGAGTCTTACTCCCTGACAAGACCAGTGCTTCATTTCCACTTGGCCTCCTTGGAGTGATACGTAGTTTGGTAGAGGGAGAGACCTACTACTAGGGTCAGTGCATTTTAGCACATATATACTGGGACCTTCATTTTATTACCTACTACTGTCAGAAGATGGTAGGACTAGCCCGCTTGCTTCAGATTTGGGCGTGGGACCACATTGCCATTGGTCACCCCTTAGGTGTTTTGAGAGTTTGGGCTCCCGAGGATCCTTCTACGATGGGTTGGGTCCCGACAGGGGATGATGTATGGCCATATACGGGGGATGCATATCACTATTTCTGCGAGCTTGATGAGTTACAACAGACTTCCATGGTTTGGAGGCACTTACAAGACATTTCCAATGGCCCGAGGATGGTTTAGAGCTCAGTACTACGACAGTGGAGCATTTTATATTAGGAATCCATAGCTATATGTGGAACTTGTATAGGGTGGATTGGTGCCAGAGGAAGTTTGACATTACCTAGGATGTTCCTGGGCCAGATAGGTGGTACGCTCGCAGGGCCCAAGAGTACTTTGATATGGGTCCATAGATCACCATGATAGAGCACTGGCCAGTTTCTGACAGGTGGTACCTACTATGTGGGTGCCACTGAGACAGATTAGAGATCCGGGTACTACACCTGAGTATGCGCCATGGTACCATGGTGTGCTTCCATGTCGTTTGACTGTTTCCAGGGTGGCATATAATGCCGGTGTGAGAGCTCCTCCAATGGGGCCTCCTAGTGGTGGCAAGGGTGGAGCCATTGGTGGTGATGACAGTGATGATGATGATGATGGTGGTCCTGACTCACACCAGTATGTCAGGGGCAAAGGACAGGGTCCAGTATTACAGTAGCCACATGGACATGGCCCCAGGCCTAGGCCAAGACAGGTGTTCAGAGCAGCTGACATAGAGTTTCCCCCAGTAGGCATTCCAGTAGGGATATACACCCCTCTTCAGTAGGTACTTCCAGAGCAGGGCCCGCCACCTCATGCTCCAGAGGGTGGTAGTGATGGTGGATAGTTGGCTACCCTTCAGCAGTAGTTATAAGCAGCGATTATTATTCAGTTATAGGTGACTGGAGAGAGAGATGCAACCAGGGCACAGGTACAGGCCCTCATAGCAGAGTGAGATCAGACACATGCTTAGGTGCATAGATTTTGACATTGGAGAGAGATCAGGCTAGAGCACAGGCCACCCAGGGTAGTGATAGTACCCTATGGTAGAGTTAGATTAGTGAGATGGCCACACAGGGGGCTCAGATATTGAGCCTTTTACATCAGTCTCAGACCTAGGTGCAGATGGTTGTTGCTCAAAGGGACCACGCCCAGGCACAGTCACAGGGTTATATTACACAGAGAGATCAGGCACGAGCCCAGGTGCAGGTTATTACCGCAGATAGAGATCAAGAGGCTATTACTTCTAGACAGGCTCAGGCTGACAGTGGCAGGTTGATAGGTGAGTGAGATGTCACCTTACAGGTAGCTATCACTTCTGGAGATGCTGATCTGATATGTGATGCCATGAGATCCAGTGGTGAGGCTTTATACTATAGGACTTCTTACTTCAAGGCAGTCCTAGCAGAGCAACGAGTGGTTCCTTTTGAGTAGTCAGATGTGAGTGCAACAGGCTCTAGATCACGGCAATCAGGCCATTTAGTTTGATCAGTAGGGCAGCCCATTGTAGAGTAGTCGGCTGGACAACAGCCAACCAGATAGCAGGGTGGTACCCTTGGTGTTGGTCCATCATAGCCACCACTCTTTCATCCACCAGGTCATGGACCCGGGAGCCCTGGTGAGGGTGAGAGTTGTGGTTGAGCTCTTTACTTCTCCTTTTGTACAGATGTATTGTATATATGCCTCTTATGAAGGCTGATTTTGATGTATAGTTGTATGTACCATTGTTTTGATGATGCCTCTTGATGAAGGCTTGATTCTTTTTATGCATGCCCCTTTTAGATGGCATATTGTATCGATGATGTACATTTGAGCATTGACTTGGATAGTTATACATGTATCATATGGACATTTTGATGATGATTTTGTCATGTTATACTGTGATTATGCTTTGTATGATTATTGATTATGATGTATGATTTCCCTTTCCTCTATGTATGTGACATACCTTAGATTTAGAGATGTGTATGTTTCATGCTTTCATATTTTGATATATCTGTAGATAGCACCACATGTTTTTAGATTTATGAGATGTTTCTGAGTTCTTATTCTAGCACTTGGGATGATACTAGATGATATTGGTGTGGGGGGGATAGATTTGTGATTATGCACAACCCCTCTTGCCCCCATTGATGATACGATATGTGATGATTAGCTTAGCATACATGCATGATGTAATACTTAGCATTTTTGTATATATGATGTAGTAGATGATGTTTTATATGTGATGAATGATAGATGATAGATGTGATAACAAACAACTGTGCAAGAGACAAATATACAAGAAAAAGTTAACAAAGCTAAACAATTGTACCTATACAACACAACACAACTTATGATGCAAACACATGAATTGATAAAGCATACTAAAAATATCAAATTGACATTTTAATCTAAAGTAAAATGAACCCTAATAAATGCATACAAGCTACAAATGAATCAAATGTCATATATAATTATTTCAAACAAGATCCAACCCATGCTAAGCAAATAAGTCACAACATCACACGAAAAGGTATTCACAATCAAAACTATACAAACCAACAACTAAAAGCAATTAAATCATTACCTTGTTTTTGTGGGACAACATTGACATATTTTCTAATGTTTTTGGGTTTATCTAAAAAGATAAGTTTTCAAGGCTACTGTTCACATTGTTTTCTAAAACAACGTTGTGTGGTTTTTGTAGCTTCATCCCTAAAAAAGGGAGATTTTATGAATGTTTAGGTTTTTTGTGTATCCTTTTCTGAGTGTTTTTGCATTTTCTAAGGTCATGTTCTGAAAGTAATGTACAAGAACAAAGAAGTGTGGATGCCCCCAGCGTGATGTGGGAATATACAAAAGGAAGAATGCCACGTGCGTATGTATGAGAAGGTG
Organism: Taxus chinensis; assembly: GCA_019776745.2. NCBI lineage: Eukaryota > Viridiplantae > Streptophyta > Pinopsida > Cupressales > Taxaceae > Taxus > Taxus chinensis. Next base: position 150,647,784 of record CM034154.1, read on the forward strand.
AAAATGTGAAGGTGCCCTCAGTGTTAGATGGGAGTATGCAAAGGAAATGTCCTTCATGCAGATATAAGAGAAAATAAGCCAGATCACGGTTTGGCAAAGGTGGCTTTAGTAGGGTTCCTAGACCTAGCAAAGGAAGTCATATCTAGAAAGTGGTGACGATTACCCATCCTGCTGTAAGAGTGACTTGTGCCTGGTGAATCTTCCTTGAGTGTTGAAAACTGGTTTTCACCCAAAGACCTGCCCACTGCGCCACAATTGCGTGGTTTTCACATGTGGACGACCTACTTTTTCTTTACTGTTTTCTCAATTTTCCATTTTTTTGCTTGTTTTTTCTTTGTTTTTCTATTTTTTAGTTCTTATCTGATATTCTCGTCATGCTTAAGTGTAGAACCACTTGAGGTGCATGGCGTTCATAGGTTCTGGAAGCTCTTCACCATCTGAATATGCAAGTTTATAGGCTCCTGATCCATACTTTGCAACTACTACATAAGGACCTAGCCAGTTAGCCTCAAACTTACCTTTCTTTTCTCTGTCTTTGATGGTGTTCTTCTGATTTTCTTTTAGAACTAGATCTCCTACATCAAATTCCTGATGAATGATGTGTTTGTTGTATCCCCTGGACACTCTGTTCTGATAGAATTTCAGGTGATTGAGCACTCTAATACGCTTTTCATCTAATAGTTCCAACTCTGCCAGTCGAGCAACTATGTAGTCCTCATCTTTATCAAGATAGTCTCTGAGAGATATTCTCAGGGAAGGAAGCTCCACTTCTAGAGGTATGATGGCTTCAGTGCCATAGACGAGTGAATATGGGGTCACACCAGTAGGAGTGTGGATGGAAGTACGATAGGCCCAGAGGGTGGGATGTATCTGTAAGTGCCAATTACGGCCGGTTTTACTGACCATTTTCTCCATAATCCGTACAAGGGTTTTATTAGTAGCTTCTGCCTGTCCATTACCTTGGGGGTAATAGGGGGTAGACCACTTGAGTTGGATATGGAAATGTTGACACAAGGTTTTAACCATTTTTTTTTGAAGGATTTACCATTATCAGTGACAATGGCTGAAGGGATCCCGTAATGGCAGATGAGATGGTTCATGATGAATTTTGAAATTTGCGCACCGGTGACATAAGTAAGAGGGACAACCTCTACCCATTTGGTAAAATATTTGGTGGCAGTGATGATGTGAGTATGACCATCTGAAGAAGAAGGATGGAGCTTCCCTATGAGATCCAGGCCCCATTTAGAGAATGGCCAAGGTGTTGCAATAGGCTGTAAGGCCTGTGCTGGCGCATGTATTAAGTTTCCATATTTCTGGCATAGTTCACACTTCTTTACAAAGTTGCAGCAATCTGATTCCATGGTAGGCCAATAATAGCCTACTCTTAATAGCTTCTTAGCTAAGACCATGTCGCTGGTGTGCACTCCACAAATACCACCATGTACTTCCTTAATGGTGTGAATAGAGTCAGCAACATCCAAATAGTGAAGCAGATTCCTATCGTAGCCATGATGATAAAGGGTGCCTCCTAGGAGGGTATAATGGGCTATGCGGTGGATAAGGGCTTTCTTTTCAGAATGAGTAATGTCTGGTGGAAAAGTGCCATCTTGTAGGTATTGAAAGATTGGATCATACCAAGGGGATAAGGGACCAACAACTTCACATGCCAAACATGACTCTGGCATATCATATGCAGGCACTTGTAAATGCTCTACAAAGAAAGGCATCTTACTTTCCTGAGGGGGAATGCATAACAGAGACCCAATAGTAGCCATAGCATCCACGGATCTATTGTGTGACCTTGGTTTTTGCTCAAATATGATCTGTGTAAAGTACTCCTTCAAGGTTTTGACCATCTTTTTATATGGAATGAGCTTCTCATCTTTAACTTTGTACTCATCATTAACTTTTTTAATGATAAGTTGAGAGTCTCCAATGACTCGTAGTTGTCGGATGTTCCAAGTAATAGCTAGCTTGAGGCCAACGATGAGTGCCTCATACTCTGCAATGTTATTAGTGCACGGAAATCCCAACCAGAATGCTCTTGGTATGACATCACCTGTGGGAGTGATGAGCACCACTCCTGCTCCGGATCCGTGGAAGGTGAAAGATCCATCAAAATGGACCTGCCATTCTACAGACTCTTCAATATACATCATAGATGCATCTGGAAAATCTAGGCACAAAGGTTCCATCCCTGGTAGAGGTGCTTTTGCCAACTGATTAGCTAATACCTGTCCTTTCAAGGATTTTTGATTCATAAACTCAATATCAAATTCACTCAAGAGAATGATCCAATTAGCCATTCGGCCTGTGAGGGAAGGTTTGGATAAAAGGTACTTGAGAGGGTCAACTTTGGATATGAGTTTGGTTTTATTGTTCAGGAGATAATGGTGAAGCTTTTGGAAGGTGAAGACAACTGCCAAGCAGGCCTTTTCTATTTGGGGGTAATTCAACTCGTACGCAATCAAGGTGTGACTGAGATAGTAAATTGCTCTCTCTTTATGGTCTAAGTCATATTGGGCAAGTAGTGCACCAATAGCAAACTGGGTAGTGGAAATGTACAAGAGGAGAGGTTCACTTGGGGTAGGTGGCATGAGTACAGGTGGGTTGACCAAGTACTATTTTAGTAGTGTGAAGGCCTTCTGATAGTCAGGTCCCCAATTGAATGTGACATCTTTCTTTAGCAAATGGGTAAAGGGGTGGCACTTATCCGCAAGTTGTGAAATAAAGTGATAGATTGCCTGAATTTTCCCTTGTAGACTCCTTAGTTGTTTGAGAGTGGTAGGTGGTGGCATTTCTGTGATAGCCGTAACCTTCGCAGGGTCCACTTCAATCCCTCTTTGTGAAACAATGAACCCTAGGAGATTTCCTGATAAAACACCAAATACACATTTCTTAGGGTTCAAGAACCTTATAGTCTTGTAGATGCTAAAAAATATGCCTCAGTACTTCAGGGTGCTCTCCCCTACTCTTGGATTTTGCTAGGATGTCATCAACATAATTTCCATGATGTCATTCATCATATCATGGAAGATAACAGTCATGGCCCGCTGATAAGTAGCTTTGACATTCTTGAGCCTGAAATGCATGAATTTGTAGAAAAATTTCCCCCAAGGGGTGATGAAGGTTGTTTTATGTTGATCTTCTTCTGCAATCTGTATCTGGTTATAACCTGAAAAGCCATCCATTAAGGACAACATTTCATAACCAGTAGTGGAATCAACTATCATGTCAATGTTAGGTAGGGGAAAGTCATCCTTAGGACATGCCTTATTAATGTCATAGAAATCAGTGTAGATTCTTATGCCGAAAGGATTCTTCTGTACCGGGACTATGTTAGAGATCCATTCTGAATAGTCAATGGGTTTAATAAAATCAGCAGCTAACAGTTTTTCCAATTCTTCTTTGACAAGGAGTGCCACCTTAGGATGCATCTTTCTCAACTTTTGCTTGATGGGTTTGGCATCCGGGTGCACAATGAGGTTGTGCACAACTAGCTCTGGGTCCAAACTAGGCATATCTACATATGTCCATGTGAATATGTCTGCGTATTCTCTTAAGAGCTCTACAAAGATCTTTTGTTCCTGAGTTGAGAGTGAAACCCCCAACTTTATCATTCTAGGCTGCTCTTCTGAGCTAATGTTGACGTTGATTGTTTCCTCAACAAGCATCTTAGAAGCATCTTCCATCCATGTAGGATCAGGGGGAAGAGTAAGATCGACCTCCTGTGGTAGATCATTATCATCTCTAATGGATAAACCACTTCATCTTTAGACTCTTCATTCTGTTTATCTATGAGCTTTTCAAAGAGTTTGTCACTGTGAGATTTCATGTTATCCTTTTTGCTAGGTTTCTCAAAAGTGGTTGTACTCTTACTTACCATCTTCTTATTCAAACGTCCACACATCTCTGCTTCTTCCCCAAAGTATGCACAGGTGTCTAGTTGAATTGCAAATCCTTTCTTGTGGTCCCCAGCTGGAATAGAATCCCTGAGTCCTATGAACTCTGTAAATGCCTCATCATTTTCAAAGAAGTTTAGGGGCGTGTGAATTTGTTGATCCCAATCTATAAGTTCAGGATATACAAGGGCTACTTGATAATTGTTTAAGGGGATGGATTCAGATAAGGTAAGGACCACTGAATCTGGGAATAGGTTAGTGGAAGCAAGATCCTTGTAGAGGCTACATTGGGAATCTGCGTCGCTATCAGAATGAGATGAAACGTCCTCATGTTCAGAAGAGGTGGCATCATTCTTAGAGGGTAGAGCGTTATGAGGCCTTATCCCCAGGCCATGTTTATCTGACTTAAAACGAGGGATGGGAATAGGCTCTAGCTAGCCTTGTGCATTAATGCCACATCCAAACCCACTATAGCCCATGAAAAACATCATGCGGTGACCTTTGATGTACTAGGGTGCTTGATGGCATGAAGCCATGGTACCTTCTGGCACTCTGCTGGTAGGATCTTCTAACATTTTCTCCTCAGATAGGAGACCACTATGGACAAACTTTTCCAATGGTTTAGGACATTGCTCCCGAGTGCTCTTGAATTGAAAATAAGGCTTACCCCTTGTTCTGGGAGATACTGATAAATCTGATATTAACAAAGCCTGTTCAAGAGTGAATGGCTCACCTGGGCCATATTTTGCCGACGTTTCCTCCCATGAAGAGAATGGGTTGACTAATGAAGGAAAGTCTTGATTATAAGGCGTGAGGGACTCTGAATCTATCTATTTCTTCATAGCTTCCATTTGTAGGGGGACAACAACATCCACCGAAGGACACTCATAAGCCGCATGAGAAAAATTGTGCAATGCCCTACAATGTGTGAATGGTTCTATGGGTCACCCAGAATGGTAACCACTTGACCTTCATGACATAACTTGATGCATTGATGAAAAGTCGATGGAATAGCTTGCATGTCATGGATCCATGGGTGCCCCAGGAGCATGTTGTATGGAAGGTCCAAGTCAAGGACATGCAACATCGTGTCATGAAAAGTTGGGCCTACTTCCATGGGAACTACTATAGTACCCGTTGATTCTCATTCTTCATTGTCATAAGCCGTGATTGTGATAGTCTTAGCTCCCAGATCTGTTTCTGAATGGCCTAGCTACTTAACCAGATTCAAAGTGCAAATGTTTAGACCAGATCCACCATCCACAAGTACCCTCTTGATTTTGCGATGGGTAACCACCACTTTGAGATATAAGGGTAAGTTATGTTCTGGGTTGTTACGCGGGATTGTAGTGTGATCAAAAGTAATACGATCATTGGAGTCTAGGTGCGCAATCATGGCTTGGAGGTTTGTGGGGTCTACATCTGTCAAAACCCTTGAATTTTGCAATGTTTTGTACAGTATGTTCTTGTGGGCATTAGATATTTTGAGGAGATCGAGAATAGATATCCTAGCAGGTGTTTTCTCTAACTGATCTATTAAATTATACTTGCCTTCCTGAGGGATAGGCATGGGATCTAGTATGATTAAGCGAGCACGTCTCGTCCCTACTGCACAACTTTTTCTAAGATCTGGATAGTGTTGATCTGTTCATTAGATGAGCTAATACATCCTATGAGAGAATCAAAAGGACTATCATTAGTAGGGTAAACATAAGCGGCAGTTCTATAGTCGTTGGAGGTTTTCCCCATGATCTGGTTTCCTTTTCTTTTTATCTGCATGATTAGGAAAAGGTTCTTTGTAGATACCTATTTTCTCATTTGGACCTTTTCCAGATTCAGGGGGAGAATCTACAGTGATCTTACCCTCCTCAATGAGGTCTTGTATGTAATGACGTAGTCTCAAACACCTATCTGTCTTGTGTCCTTTAACACAGTGGAAGTCACAATATTCATGGTCTTTGAACCAACCAGGTTTTGGAGCATCCTCTAGGTATGGTACCGTCGTAGTTGGATATTCCACCATTTTTACATTATCTAATTGCTTTAGTATGGCAGACAAGGACTCGTTAAGGATGTAAACGTGCATTTAGTGGGTGCTTTGGGATGAGGTCCTTGTGAAAGCTTTAAAAGTGGGCCCGTCTGTACAGTTTGGAATCTCTTGGAGTCTGTAATACCATCACCAACGACATGTTTGTTCTTATTAAAGAATTTAGGTTTGTCTATGGATTTGGCTTCATGTTTGTCTTTAACGACAGACTTAAGCGTTCCCTTTGCAATGAGGGCTTTCTCAATTTGACCTCCTTTCTCTATGACCTCTTTGAAGTTTGAGCCACAGTGCATCTGTAAATGAAAGGCTATTTTTGGGTTTAAGTTAGGAACAAATATGCTCACTAGTTATTTTTCTGGTAATGCACAAGGGAAACGACTTGCTAACCCTCGCCATCATTGTAAAAATCTTGCAAACGTCTCATTGGGTTTTTGTTTTGTATTGCATAAATCGTTCATTGTGATGTCACTTTCCATATTATAGGAGTAATGTCGTACAAATTTTTCCGCTAATGTGGGCCACGTTGTAATGGAGCCCTTGGGTATACTATAGAACCATTCCAATCCCATGGCTCCTAGGCTGCGAGGAAAAAGTCGTATTAAGAAGTTATCACTATATGCGACCTCTTGGCAAGCCATGTAAAAGTCTTTTATATGATCACGAGGATCACTCTTGCACTTATACTTATCAAACTTGGGAATGGTAAAGTGTTTTGGGAAGGGCTGTTGTAACATGTCCTTATCAAAGGGGTAAGGGCATAGTTCTTCATACGAATATTTTCTATTCTGACCTACATTTCCCTCTTATAATGTAGTAAGCGTATTTTTCATTGATTGTAACTCTTTCTGAATGAGTTGCTCTTTAGTAGGTGACATTGGTCTTTGTACTTGAGTCACTTTAAAGGTATGGTCCGTGTGTGGATCAAAGTGAAACTCGCTAGGTTTATTTTTGTCTTTGTCTTTGTATATGTTTCTTCTTGAAGAGCCTAAGTTTGCTAGTTTTTGGCTCAACTTCAAAATCTATTTTTGAAGGATCTCCTCTTCAACTAGAGGGTCCTCTTCTTCATCAAATTTGGGAGGGGAAGATTTACGCTCAATTTTCACTTTATGTGACGCTTTATAGTGAGTTCTTCATGATGGGTCCTCTGCGACAGTGGCCTGATGTTTCCCAGAAGTGGAAGCATATCCCACATCAAAAGGATTATCTATGTCTAAGAGGAATCTTTTCTCTCCTAGTTTAGGGTTAATGACCTTAGTTTCTACTTCGCGCTCTTGTGGAAGTTTAGCTCCTAATTCTAAGACTCTTGCGAGTACTTGATCTTTATTATAATATAGGAGTTCATCAAATCTACCTAGGTCTAATCTCTGTTGTTCTCTGGAAGAGTCTGACTCTTCTCCACTATGGTCAATTAATGGCTCCGCATCCTTGACTTGAGAAAAGAGAGGTGCTAAATTATTATCACTAAATGGGAAGGTTTCGAAAGGGTTTTCTCCTAAGTCATGCTCGTTTGATTTGGTTTCCATCTTTGTGATTTTAGGCATTACTAGCCGACGTTTGTATGAAGCTAGCGTGACCCCTAAGTGTATGGTTTTTGCAAGCCATTCAAGGTGATGTTTGAACTATACCACAGTGTATCCTAGATGCAGTGTTATGTAGTTTTTTTTTTATCAAGGAACACTCATATGCACACCTAAATGTAATGATCACTCAAATTTTTTGTTACCAAGCCTATGCCCTAAAACAGATAGTGACAATATCATATCAATATGTAGGTCAAGTTAGAATTCTAACAAGGCCTAAGTACTGATGTGGTATTGATGCAGTCCCTCGACGAGGTATACTAAAACTAGTTTGAATGTCGATGAAAGCTAAACCTTCTGAAAAATGGAAGTCGCGACTAGATATAGTGTGATAATGTCATCGTGATACATTAACCGAGCAAGCAAGGTGTTAGTATCATGACAACCTTATTACGATATATATAAGGCGTTATCGACACTTTTCAAAAAGACTCAGATGACGTCGAAACTAAAACCAAGTGATAAGTATAACAAGGATTTTTTTAATTGTGTGAGTAGTGTAACCGCACAATAAAGGGACTTATACCATGTTCTCAAAAAAATGAGAACACGATGTAAGTACCAAGATTGTGCAACTAGAATGCAAACAAAACTATCAACTCAAGAAGAGATGAATGATGAATCGAACTCAAAGCGGTGAAGATGATCTTGAAATCAAGATTGAAGGACTTTTATCAAAGATACGAAAAATGTACCTGCACACTTTAGACGTTTAACAACCCAGCCACAAACATGGATGGGCGTAAATGGACAAAAAAGTGGTGAGCACTATCTTTGATAAAAATGTGCAAGGTATGCACCTTTCTCACCCTAAAAAATGGGTAGTGAGAATGCAAGGGTATAGATCAAAAGATGAAAACAAACTAAGTGCCACTTGGGTAGAGTTTCACCTCGTCTGAAAATGAGAATAAAACTGAGCTAAAGTGGGACGTAGTTTAATTTCATGATGAAAGACACTTAGATCAAACTTACAAGGATTCTTTTGCCTTGTTCGAAAAACAAGGTTCAGATTCCAAATGAGTTGTCACTTCGTGATGGCTTGACGCAACAATGGACTAGCAAAGTGGGCTCCAAGACAGAATGGCCTCCTTAATAAGTTCTCTCAACTAGGTGTTACAAAGTTGTCTTAAGTGAGCGCGATTTACCCAAAAAGTCACAATGACTAAATTGGGAGTATCTCAGCTTTACTTTACCCCCTTCAAGCACAGTGGGCAATAAATGCGTCCATGTGTACTCTCACTGGGGTCACCATACGGACAACCAGTAACGCTAACTCACAAGGAAAAACTAGTCAAGTGGGTAAGTGGAGCGCTTCCTGTTTCATCCACGAGGTTACTCAGTGGTGGATTACTTTAGGGTTCCTGGAACCACCCCCATTGTTGTAGCTTAAGGCGTTATGCCAAAGGGGTTATGTTCCAGTTGAGTGGATAGGGACGTACCCTTTTCCAAAACCTGCAATACAGTGTGATGAAAGTGGTGTGTTTTTTATCTTGCTTAACTTAATGTGGTTTTAAGTAGCACACCATTTGGCAACCTGCATAAAACACATGTATTAGAAGTTTTGTGTCTTGTTTTGACACCTTTCTTCTACAAGCGTGGGTCCTATAGACAACAATTTTTAGTAATTTTCCAGTTTTGCAGATTGATGTTAAGAAAGAGAACTTTACACTTTGCTTTTGATTCCTAAGATCATCAAAAGGCACGAAGGAAGAGCATACACAATGTGAAAATCCTACTAAATCACATGAAATTTTACTTTATCCTTTATAAAACAAGTGTTTTGAACATTCAACACAATTTTGTACAAGTGTTTATGATCTCCAAGATCGCTTTTGAAGGTGCCAGGAGAGAGCATACACACTTTTACAAACCTAGTTCAAGCTAAGAACTGAAAACACTTAACTATGAAAACTGAAATACAAAGGAAAAGTCTGTGTTTAATATGTTAGTCCTTGAAACATGCAACAAAGATCAGAAAAAAAATTTAGATTTTACAGACTATAAAAAAATATCCAATTTTAGCATAGATGCCTACGCGCCCAAATTGACACCAACGTGCCCCAACTAACGGGTACGTACCTTACTCAACGGATACGTCTGCAAAACAAAATCAATAAAATCCAAAGTATACCAAAAACACAGCCGCATCCAGAGAGACAAAGATGCTTGCAACTGGACATGGATGCTTAGGATTCAACGGAGACGTGCCCAAGCATAAAACAAACAGTTTCAATTTTTACACAATTGGGTTATTTACACAGACGCGGCCAGAGAGACATAGACGCCGACTCACTGACAGAGATGCGTGTGCGTCCCTACAGAGAGAAAACCTGTCAATGATAAGTACATCCAGACAGGTGCACGCCTGTTCCAACGGGAATGCTAAGGTTTCAACATGGACACGCCCCTTTACAACACCTATGCGTACCTTGTGAAAAACCTGTAAAACTCACGGATTCAAATTTTTTTAAGAGCAAACAGGTTAGTTGTTAATCAAAGTATCCTATTTCTAGTTCAAACCCACAAAACATATGCAAATAAGCATGATTTAGCTAGTGTTAGAAATAGGAATGAGCAAATAACAAGTTGTTTTAACGAAAAAAGACTTCAAATGAACTTTGAAGAACTCAAAATACCTCCATTAATGGAGGATGGACATAAGTGTCCCACCGGGCGTGCCAAATGTGTTCAATGAAAGGTTTTGCAAGAGCTATTGAAATGGGGTAAGAAACACTCAAGAACCCCAAAGCTTTGTGCAAAAGCCCCTCAATGGACCATATGATAAGAAATGAGCAAGGAATCCTATTTGCATGCATTAACTTGAAGTAAACAAGCAACTTAAACAAATGAAGTTAACCTCTATTCTTGAAAGCTTAAAGTAAATGAACCTAAAAGGATCTAAGCAATCAGTTTATGCTTCAAGAGAATGGGATCTCACCATTAATGGCTTCAAGGCCAATGGTTCTTCCCATTTACTCCATGTTATGTGATAGAAATGCAAAAGCAAAGAAAATAGCTCAATAAAAGGTCCTAATCCTAGCAATAATACTATAGTTTAGGTTAGAGGGAAGAAGTGTTCTTAGAAATGAGAGGGGGGTAGTAGGCTATTTATAGTTTTCCATTTGGGAAATGGGAGGATTTTTGGTGCATGTGGGACTAAAAAGGGAGTCAACAAGTAAATTAGCAAGTCAAAGTAAGATTTGACTAGTTTTAGAGAGAGGTTGATCATGGTTAAGACTAGCTAACCATGTTTAGAGGGTAATTAATCCTATTTAGAGAGAAATTAGGTTTCTGGGAGGGTTCTGAAAGGCCTAATGAATCCAATGAAGTGGATTGATATTCCAGGGAGCTAATAGAGGTGGTAAAAAAGAGAATATTAGCCAAGAAGAGGTTATTATAACCTATTTAATTAGTTTACAAGAGGAAATACGACCAAAAGAGTGTTGTAAGAGGGGAGTTAGATAGATCTAACTGATGAGGTGTTGCCAACTTGTAGGAAGAGGACTAGCTAGGGAAATATTAGGGATAATAGTGCTTTGATCAAACTACAGGTCTCTATAGTAGAGACCAAGGTATATGTAAACAAACTGGGCTAGTAACAGATATTGGCAGTAAAAGTAACAAGCATACAATAGAAGACAATATAATAAACAAGTGTGCAGATAAATATATTGCGTGAAAAGCGGGTTTTAGACACGGTACATCACTCACAATGTCACTATATAATCATGGCCAAAGCGGCCAAAATCATACAATGATCATAGAAAACGTAGTCTGGCATAGCCCACAAAAAATAACATATAATACCAAACAATGTCATACAAAGTGTATCAAATAACCATGGTGGCATATAGTCTTGTAAAGCAAATGCTTCACATGAAGCACCCATTAACATGTTAGAAATATAAATAGTATGTCAAGAGCGTGTATGAATAAATTAAAAGTAATGTGCTAGTAAGAATATGAAGTAGTATATGATGAAATAATAACACATGTAATGTGTGAGAATAAGAAAGGTAGATGCCCCCAGGAGCTCGGTGGGACTGACAAAGGATGCAATACCGAGCATCATTACAATGTGTGAAAATATGTAAGAGATATGCATTCACTCCAAAATACCAAGTGAATGCACATTTGTGATTATAAAAATATAATGACATATTGAGTATCTGACTAGCATAGTAAGCAAAGTGCATCATGTAAGTAGTATAAACAAGCAAGAGTAAGTGCAACCAAGATATGAAAATGTAGTGTATAAGTGTGATGGAATGGTATGTAATATGTGACTATGGAAGGAGCAGTGTGCCCCCTAACAGATGTGTATAAGATGAGGTTCATTTTTAAAATACCCCTCAATAATCAAGCATGATCCATAGAACAAGAGTGTGTCATCGGGAAATGGTTTGAAAATGCGTGCAAGAAATACAAATCATGAATCATAGAGCATGAAGAGTGAATACGGTGAGGTTCATTTTAGATTTAGATCCTCATCAATCGAATATGAAACGTGGAACTAGAGTGCATCATAGGGTAATGATGATACAATGCATGTATCAAAGGGTTTGAAAGTGCGTAAAAATATGAGTCATGAAGCACGAAGCATTAAGTGCGATAAAAGATATTAAATACAACTGATAGTGATGGGAAGGGGTGGGTTGCAATGCGCCCCCCCCCCCCCCCCGCAAATGTGTTAGTGATGGAAATTTATGTGATGATACTAATGAGATATTGTGGTGGTGACCAAGTTTGAAATGTATCATAAGAAAGTATATTGTCGTCACAATCGTAGGTAGGAGCAAGAGTAGAAGCAGGGTTGAATTTTGGGTTGAAATGAGATATTATAGAGAGGTCATCTAGATTTTGTTGGTCTTGCGTAGTGAGTGGTTACTTATTTAGAATTGGTAACGCCGTAGAAGACTTAAGAGGAGGAGGGGATGGACTGATTTTTAGAGGCAGTTGCTTAGTTGGAGTTAGTAAAGTAGTAAGAGACTTGAGAGGAGGATGGGATGGACTGATTTTGAGAGGATGTTGCTTAGTTAGAATTGGTAATGTTGTAAAAGAATTGAGAGGAGGAGGGGATGGACTTATTTTGAGAGGAGGTTACTTAGTTGGAATTGGTAATGTTGTAGAAGACTTAATAGGAGGGGATGGACTGGTTTTGAGAGGAGGTTGCTTAGTTGGAATGGGTTTGAAAGGAAACTCTTAACTAACCGAAGGAGGAACATTAATAACTATGGAATGATGCTCATTAGACATTGAAGGACTAGATTTAGGAGCCCATTGGGATTTATCAATTGAATATGTAATAGGATGTTTTGAAGCAAATGAAATAAAACCCTAATGCTCAAGGTGCTTAATTTTTCATTTTAAAGCATAGAAATCATTGTCATGATGTCCATTAATTCTGTGATAATTATAAAATGGAAGACATGTGTACTTGGCAATCTAATAAGGATGATAACAATGAGTAGTTAGCAAGTTGATAAATTGGTGATTGAGGATCTCAGGAAGAATATCATGTTGTTTAGCATTTAGATAAAACTTGAGAGGTGTTGGTAACGACAAGACTTGAGGTTTAATGATATGAGCACATATAGAATGCATAGAGGGGGAATGAGATGTAGAAGGAGAACTAACATGAGATTGAAATACATCATTAAGATGTTGAATTTTAGCTTTAAGTGATGTAATCATTGTTTCCATAGCTTGAATTTTGTCTTGAAATAAACAATGTAAAGCTTGAATTGAATCTAAGGTGGGTTGATTGAATGTAGGATTAGGACTGATAGAGTCATTAGATAAATGGTCAAAGATGACACTTCCTTGAGCGGGTGGCGTAGTGTGAGGGACATACATAGTGTCTAGGAGTCTTTTTAGAACATCCTTGCAAGGTGGGTGTATTTGAAGTAAGTCATGCACGGAGATTAGAGTATTTTTAGGAGCCATGAAAGAGAAACTGATAGATTGGGGATTTGAATGATCGATCACGAGTGGGGCTCACCAAATGATTAAATTTAATTTGAACTAAATCTAAGTATTGCTGAGTAACTAATGAAATAAACAATGTACAAATGTTGTAATAGTAAAGAAACCAGAAAACTAATATGTAAAATGTTAAACCCTAAGCAAGAAGATGAGATAAGAAGACTTAGTTGATATAATCATAATCTAGAAGTAATTTGAGTAGGGAAAAGTTTTGAATAGGATGTAAGTAACATCATATCTGACCTCTGTAAATTTTAGAGCTGACAAACAAGGCTAGGAAGGTCCACCCGCAACAAGACAGGGGTGCGTGAGCATTGATGACCGGGTCTGGGCGCCCATGACTACATAAAAGCTTTGGATCTAGTTATTGTTATGTTGTAAGGTCTTCGTTGTTGTTCCTGTTGATCGCCTGATATTCGAAATATGATCGCCAATGATACCTGTAACCTGCAAGGGAGAAGTTCACCTGTATAAGCCCACAAACCGCATCAAACCTAAAAAGGAAAATACATAATTGGGAATCAAATGGACCCCAAGTGTCACTCTGAGAGTGAACTTACAACCGATCACTGCATTACATCTCAAATTTAATGTAGTTCTTATGTGTGTGTAGAAATTGTACCCTAGGATGCCCTAATGTAAGTTGCACTTGATAGTAGGTTGTAGCTAGAATGTAGCAATGTAGTAGAATGTGTGGATGGAATAAAATTAACTTCCCCTTCCTATGTAGTGGTAGAGTTGATGTAGCCCTTGTCCCTTAAATGTATGTTAGATGGATGCCTTTAGAGTACTTGTGCATTTGGAATGCAAGCTTAGGTGGCGATAATAATGCTTAGTACTTGGTCCTTCATTTTTAACACATAACTATGTATTTATATGACTCCCTTGTTTGAATTTCGTAATTAACAACTGAAATTCCGACCCATAAGTGAAAAATATGTCCAAAAGATAAAAGAGACCAAAAACGAGCGAGTAAGGTGAGAAGGGGTCAGGGGCACCCAGAGGGGACACGAGCCTCTGGGTGCTTTTGTTCTGGATGAGCGCTAGTGTCTAGAGCCATAAAAGATAAATCAATAAAGTTTTGACTAGGCTTTAGGGTGTGTAAGACCAAATAGTAAATAAAAGAATAAAGAAAAGAGGTCAAAAGTAGTTTTCAACCATTAGTTTTCTTGCTTAGGAATCATGTAAATGCTAGCATGTTTTTAAGACCTGGAAATGTACCCAAGTGCATGATTTAGTATCTACATTTTTCATATATTTTTAGATGAGATTATCATCCTCTTAGGTGACCCATACCCAATCATTCGCATCCCCTTCATGGGCATATTTAAAATTGATCTGTCATTTCAATGAATCCAAGTGTTTATCCACTCTCTTCCTTGGCTCATCTCTTCTTAGAGGGTGCTCAGGTAAATTGAAGGAGTGTTTGTGAGAAACTCCAACTTTGAGATTTGGCCATCTCTTAAATTCTCTGGATCTAACTAACAAAGGCAATGATATATGTCATGAGCTCTTTTCTTTACATTTTTCAACAATGTCATTGCTAATCTGAAAGTAATATCTTGTTTGATCAATTTATTAGGTACATAGTAAGGAAATTACAATAGCAGAGTAAAAAATCCTTCAATCATAATCACTGTATGATTTGGATAGAAGAAAACATTCCCCGTTTCCCTGATAGATTTTAACCCCTTTGTAGAAATCATAGGCATTAGTGTTTTCATGATTATCTTGTATATTGTAGGGTAGAAGGAGGTGCAAATGTATTCAATATGAGCCCTGAATATGTGGGCATAAAGGTCTTAATACTCTTCATTCACCTTGTGGGGGAATTTGAGTTCCCTCAGAGGGAAAAACTTAGTGCATAATAAGACTTTGCAAACAACATCTACTAGATAAGAGGCCATAAAAAATGATTTCTTGTGATTAAAATGGGCATCCCTATATGATAATAAATTTGATGAGATAACGTTCCCTAATGCAAGGATCTTCCATTCATATATGATCATGGAAAGCAGGGGGATCCAAAAAATATCTAACTCGGTAATGGAGGGGTTTCATTACAAACGATTCATCAAGGCCATGCCACTTCTCACTCGTGGCCTAAATATTTGGATAAGAATTTTGTTTAATATTCGTCATCCATGTTGTCAATCATGTCCTTTTCCTAATTCTATAAAATGGTTCTTACTTGGCGTGTAGCCATCCATGATTAAATGGTTGTTGAGTTATAAGCAGTTTGGGCCTTAGGCAACTTATAATAGGCTTTGAAAGCATAACTAGCAATAAAATCCACCTTATTGTTCTCATCTTGGGAGTATAATGTCTAATAATTTTCTTTAGTATGAATGAGAATAGGGAGATTAATTATGGGCATGGAAATACCTCTAGTTTGGCCGCAATTTGGTGTAGCCTGGTTCTTTTAAATGACCTAATATTGGAAGCCCTCTGAGTTTTGCCAATCAACATTCTTGTTTTGTCGATGGTGTCCACCAAAGTTCTTTCCCTTTGAACTATTGAGAAGATGACAGAAAAGTGAGGTGAATTCTTGATCAATTAATGTAAGATGATCTTAATTATTCAAGCGTGTTGAAATGATCTATTCTCATCTCCATCTTCTACAAATTTCTCAATGAAATGTTATTGATGTTATAATATTTTATGCTTCTATTTATGATCTTTAAATTATGGTCATGCATGTTTAATGAAAGTGTAACATTATTTTTACTTTAACAAGTTATAGTACATGTACATTTAACATTCTGAGTGATTAGTTAAATTTGTAACTATCCTGTTATAATCACGTTCCTTGTTATATTGTTCTATGAGGATCAATACAAAACTCCATGCACATCGAAAAGGTTATACTTCCAATGGTGATGTGAACGCTCCACGTAGTAAGAAATAGATCAAAACACAAAATGAGAATTAAGTATGAAAGAAATAGGGTATAGCATTCTGATAGATCAAAAAGGAAGGTAGAAGTGCTGTGTAACTTTTGTGCATGACATGTGTACACTACCCTAACTAACCCTAATGACCTATAGTCTCAGTAAGTGAGATGACTAGCCATATGTGGTGGACACGATGTTGAATTACTATGAAACAAGTCATAAACACCAACACCCCCTTCATCAAAGCTATGGTAGAGGTCATGGAAAGTCAGAACATAAAGAGAAATACCCTAGACAACTAAGAAAGACGTGTCAATGGGGCCCGACAACCAAATTCATGATAAGGTACCCTTGTATATATTGCAATATTTCTATAAGAAGAAGATGAGGAGAAGAAGAGAACTATCTATATCCTCTTGAATATTATTTATGATGAAATCCCATGGAATTTTAATGACATGAAAGTCCATAATTATTGGTGGAGGGAGGAGGCACATGAAGTGTCTCTTTAAGATGGCTTTATATGTAAAAGGGACAATATATCAAGTTAGGCAAACACAATCTTGTAAAGATCCATAAGGTGAGAGTCTACAAAATAGATACACTATCAAGTGGGTTGATCTTTCATGGAAGAGAATACTAAGAGAAGAGGAAGACAAGAAGGCTAAAGATGAAGAACCTGTCAAAGACCACCCTGTATCAAGTGAATAAGAAGAAGAAGATCCCCGCAGAGACAAGTTGGACCTCACCTCAAGACGAGAGCATAACTAAGGATATTTTTCTTCAGTGAAGGGTTCGGTACAAAATTTTGTACCCAAATATGAATTATATAACTATTATAAAGTCTCTAAGAATATTTTTGATGATGTGGTCTTCCACATATATACTGAAGAAGGTACATCCACATAGAACAATGTTTTGTACTTCAGGAAGAATAGAAATGGTGTAATAAAATTATTCCCACTCCATCAAGGAACACGAAGGAAATAATATGAAGAACTCTAAAGCTGATCCAAAACTCAAATGTGACATAATTTAAGAAATAAGGTGATCAATAAAAAAAAGGTAATACCACTAAAGTATAGTTTTTAGAGTATGATGAATCATCACCAAAAATTGTCCATATGAAGTGAGGGCACAACAACCCCCACAGTGACAAAATGAGGATCCACAAGAAGAGGTGGATTAATAATGATCTTTTGAAATATAGAATAATTCAATGAGGATCCACAAAATGGGGAACTCTCTGATATAAAGGATGGGGAATGAAGTGAACTCCTCTGAAACACCTATAGAATTATGAGAAACACCCTGTATCGAAACACACATAGGCACTGTAAAGATATGACTAAGCTATGACATATACTCTTCCCAAGACGGTAGATTGATAAATAAAAGAGTAATGTATGATAAGTATCAATCAAAAATGCATGAATGATGAGGAGTGTAAAGGGTCTCACACACTATAGGTGGAAAAGAGGAAGATGTAATGGAAGTTTGAGGATTAAAATAAGATTGCCTGATGTTTAATGGGAAGGGACAAGTGTTAAGATTCATTAAAAGGTGGCCAAGAGGATTAAATAATTCCTCATATGTACTCTCATCATCAAACTAGAATTATGATACTTGTCATCATCCCCTATGACATTGAAATTTTGTATCAAAAAAATTGTCATCACATAAGGATGATGAGGAGACACCTTACGAGATTAGTAGGAGAAGTAATAGTTTTTTTCTTTCCCTGAAGGGTCTTCGTAAGGAGGTCAAAAATGATCCTCAAACATTTTTCTTTATCATGTCCACTAGTGCAATACCCGCATTTGATTCATTCTTTAGGAGACTTAGAACTAGAAGAGGAAGTGGAAAATTTTGATTTGGTGGTGCATTGGTCCTTTTTATTCTCATGATGGTGGATAGGCTTTAAAATGTACGTAAACAAATGACTTATGACCATGCTATAAGTGTCAAGCCATTCTTCAAGCTGGTTAGGATCCCTTAGGTAGGTACACATCAATACAAGAATAGATAGAGGTGATCGTGAATAATAAAAAATTCCATGATTGACTACCACAATGCATACTTATCTCTAGCAAGAAGAAGAGGTGGAGGATCTAATGCAAAAAAGGTCCTATAAAGTGTAGCTATGGGAAAATATATGACAATGGTGCATCGATGAAAAGATAAATAATTTCAAATTGTAATAAAATAAGGGTGCAAGAATACACACAATGTTGCAAGATGTCATACTCAACCGAGATGTGTCTAATGCAATAAAACACCCAATAACAATTATAACCCCTCACAGGTTTGTTCATGTGATGTGACATTTGACCACTCACCTTTCAGTAGGTGACAACCTTTCATTTCATCCTATTTCCTAACACGTTTTTCTGAGAAATCCTAAAATTCCTTAGATGATGTGGTTGTGTTTATATGAAAGCGCAGTTCTGGTTATACAGAAAGACACAAAATCCTAAAAGCTTCATCACATTTGTCAAACCTCTTCTCTTTCTCTGCATCATATTTAGGAACAAGGGGACAAAACAAAGTTTGGTGTGAGAAAAATCATGTTTTGTCATAATACAAACCCCCTCGCTACAAGACTGTGGTAGATACACTCACTAGTCTGCAAGTAATAATAAGGGTAATTATAATGCAAAAAAATGATCAAGATGAGTCCAAGAGACCTCCAATATTTTGAAAATGTTCATGGAAGGTGGAAAAAATCTAGCAAGGGTGCTATTCAATCCAACAAATGATTAGAAGAAAAAAAATCTAGTAACTCTAGAAAAAACACTTTTATCTTGCCAATTAACTTAATTATATAAATTAAAAAGAATTAAAAGATACAATATAACGTTAAATAAAATAATAATAACTACAAGTCGATTAAATTTAATAAAAGCAAGTCTCTAAGATTGTAAACTAATTTTTTTAATAAAGTCTCAAAAGCATTAATTAAAACACCTCTATTAAATTTAACTAACTTCTAATCAAAATACTAGCTCCCTAATAATTTAAATACCGCCTAATGAATTTTTTTAACAATTTCCTAACTTATAATAAAAGACCACATTTTTATTTATAACCAACCCTTAAATGAAAATAAACAATGTTTAAAAAAACCTTCAGAAAATGAGAAGAGAGAAGGTCAAATAGGAGCCTGAGGGATGGAGTGGGTCATTTGCAAGGAGTCTAAGGGTGAGACAGCTCAGAATGTGGGTCGAGTGACTCAATCAAGGAGATGGCCATAGGGATAAGGATACCAGGAAGCTTGAAAGTGGTGAGTTTCATGCAACAAAAAGGTATAGTCAAAGGAAGTTAGAGTGGGTCATGGGTGAGGAGTGGAGGATCGAGCTGTTACATGTAGATAGGGTAGGTTGGAATTTAGTAAAATGGTCAGGAGAGTGGAGGAAGAGGGAATGTTAGAGATCGATTCAAAAGGTGAGTAGGGTTTGACTGCAAACATGAGGGTGAGTATGTAGAGATCACATTCAGAAGAAGGTATAAGTGACATGACTCGAGATAACTAAAAAACAAAAGAAATACTTGACATAAATCTTCAACTCACAGGTAACAAAATGTAGAGCCTTACCCATTGATGCAAAACAAAGATGACCCACTTATAAATCAATACAACTAACCTCAATGCGCATGTCAAAGAACTAACACAATACAAACCAAACCAAGGAAATGTAGCTCGAATGCAACAAAAACTATCTTACAATCTAAAAAAAACCAAGCCAACTCACCAATGAGGAGACAACTTAGTTTACCCAACTCATGCAGGAACTCAACTCACCAAGTTGAGCCAGGAACACAGCTAGGAAGAAAAAAAATAAGGTAGGATGCATGGATAAACTTAAAATGCAAGCCAAGTAGGGAAAAAGGATAAAAATAGAGGTATAAACAAAAAAATATTCAAAACAACTTCACTTTCAATGAAAAATAAACTGGTAAGACCAAAAAAAAGAATCAACCTCCCAATTTGCTTTCCCTCAAAAGTTAGCTACAACTAGCTAGATCTGGTAGAGAAACACCCCAATCGTGCACATGAAAAATGAAAAAACCAACACAAACTCCAAAATATTATATTTTTAAACCAATTAAAAAGATTTTGAAAGATGATCAAAAAGTGACAAGAAGCACGAAAACTGAAACATAAGTAATTAACAATCGAAACAAACAAGTGCACATTTAATAAATAATATTTTTGATACCATATCAGATTTTTTTGGGATCAATTCATAACCTCATGTACATAAAATAGGTTACACTTCCAATGGTGATGTCAAATTTCTAATTAATCAACAAGAGATCAAATCACAAAGTAAAATCAAGTATGAAAGAATAGGTCTAACATTCTCATAGATCAAAATAAAAAGGTATATATAGGAGTGTTGTGTAACTCTTGTGCATGAGACGCGGACATAACCCTAACTAACCCTAATGGCCTATGTTATCACTAAGTTAGAGGCCAAACCAAATGTAGTGGACAAAACGCCGAATGAAAACAAAACAAGTCATATATATCAATAGTTCTAATTTCATTTGAATCTTTGAATCAATAACATATTAATTTGTGTGTAAACTAAAGTAAGTGTTCCTCATTGTTTTAAAGCATGTATTGTTTAAATCATAAAGTCAATCTCATGAAATTTGGTCTCTTCAAGATTTTCTTTTCTCTCTACCCTATCTCTCCACTTTTGATTTTATTTTGAGCAACATCCTTAGTTAAATTAGCCTTAGGAATTCTTTAGATAAAACTTTGGTGAGGAAGGTACAAAGAGTGGTGTTAGAAGGATTTTAAATCTAATAAACACCCCTCATCGGTCATTTATAAGGAAACATACTTGTAGCTCGAGCATTAATCTATCTTTTGGATCTAAAATGAGGAGGAATTAAGAGCCTGTCATCCTCCCTGAAGGTTTGTGTGCATGAACAAGAAAGAGAGTAAAAATTAGATCTCTACATATCAAGGGGAGGATACACATCCTCAATAATTCCTCAAATATTTGCGTGAGTGGAATAACTCACTTACAATAGATTAATTAAAAACTAATAATAAAACTCCCAAATGAAGCGTATTAAGTGTGAATGAAAAAAGAACTAGCTAGGAAATATCCTCCCCTTCTTATTTTCTTTTAAGCAACATCCTTAATTAGATTAGCCTTAAGAATTCTTTAGATACAAATTTGGCCAGGAAGGTACAAAGAGTGGTGTTAGGAGGATTTCAAATCCAACAAACACCCCTCATTGGTCATTTATAAGGCAACATACCTGTAGAACGTGTACTATGTCATCTGTTGGCTCTAAAGTGAGGACTTAAGAGTTTGTTGTCCTCCCTGAAGGTGTGCATTCCACATGCATAAATAGGAAAGAGAGGAGAAGTTGGATCTCCACATATCAAGGGGAGGATACACATCATCAAAAAATCCTCAAATATGTATGTGAGAGGAACAACTCACTTATAATATTAATTAAAAACTAATCATAAAACTCCCTAATGAAGCTTATTAGGTGTGAACGAAAAAAGAAATAGTTAGGAAATATCCTAAACTAGTTATGGTGTGTTCAAACTCACAACAACATCCTCCCTTAAGGGAACGTCGGGAAGTGAAAAACAACTAGGATTGATAAGGTAGCCAATACAAAAAAGGACATACATACTACATCCCCCCCAAATACAACATCTTTAACCCTAAACATGTGTTGTAACTAAAGAAAACGAGGTGAGGGTAAAGACTCGATATGTCAGCAATCTGAGCAGCAGTTTGAACAAGCTCCTAACAAACAAAGTCATTTTTCAATCAATTTACAAATAAAGTGAATATGAATTTTAATGTGTTTGGTCTGCTAATGCTCAATTATATTTTGAGTAATTTAAATGGCACTCTAATTGTCACACCAAATCAGAGTTAAAGAATCTTGTGAGAAGCCAAATTTATCAAGTATCTGTAAAATCCAAAGGGCCTCCTGTTGAATTTTTATTACACTTCTATATTATGCTTCAGTAGAAGATAAAGCACTAATTGCTTGGCTTTTACAAGCCCAAGCAAGTGAACCTAAAACAATGTGAAAAAAGAAGTTAGAAGTAGATAATTGTGTATCAAAACATTCACCCTAATGTGAAAATGTGAACCCTCAATAGTTGAAGATCATCGTGGTGAAATAGTGAATGCCAAAATCTAAAGTCCCCCGAATATAATGCAAAATATGCCTGGTTTCTTGTCAATGACTCTCACGAGGTTCATGTGAAAATCAAGAGAAATGGTGGATGGAAGTTATATTGGGATGAGTGTGAGTTAGATATAACAAATTTTCCTACCAACTATGTAAAAAAATATGATCAAACATTTTAGTTTTATAATCAAAAACCAAATCAATACTTGACTAGTATTAGGGTTGGTGAAGGCTTACAAGTGGCCATGTTGAACTTTTGAAGGAGATCTAAAGCATATTTTTGTTTCCTAATGGAAATTCCTTCTAAATATTGATGAAATTGGAGACCAATAAAGTACTCCAACAAACTGAAATTTGTCATATCAAAAGTTACCTTCAATTGTTGTTGTATGTCCTAAACTAGAGAATCAAAATTGGAAGCGTGGATAAGATCATCAACATAACATAACAAGATCAATAAATCCTTGCCATTGCTCAAAACATAAACATTGTGATCTGTCTAAAAATGGTGAAAGTCATCATCCAACAAGAGATCATCCATTTTATCATACCAAACTTGTGGAGCTTGTTTGAGACCATAAACTGAAAGATGAAGCTTGCAAACCAAGGATTTGTTCTACAAAAATCTCAGAGGTTACTCCATATAATTCTCTTCATGGATATCATTGTGTTGGAAGGCACTTTTCATGTCCATTTGAGGTTACTCCAAGTTTATCTCTTCGTGGAGATCGCCATGTTAGAAGGCATTTTTCATGTCCATGTGATATATTGATCATCGTTGAGCTGCAACGAGGGAAAGAATAAGGCAAACCAAAATCCGTTTTTGCAACAGGAGAAAAAGTCTCAAAGTAATCTACTCCAATTCTAGAAAACCCCTTAGCGACAAGGTGAACTTTTTACTCATGCATAAAACCATTAACTACGTATTTTGTCTTATAGATCCATTTACATTTCAAAAGTTTTCTTTCCTTAGGAAGACGCACTAATTCCCAAATTTTATTCTTAAAAAAATAATAATACATATTGTGTATAGCTCCATCCCATTCATGTATGCTAGTAGCCTAAAAAATTAACTGAATTAGGGTAAGTGCACCAAGTTGGGGGGCCAAAAAGCGGACAAAAGTTTGATTTGAAGTAAAACATGAGTACATTTGGGAAAGTGCGAGCACGTTATGAATAACTAGGATTGGTAATTTCCAAGCCTAAAACGTGAGCATGTTATAATGCTCACACGCTATAACGGGAGTGCATTATAACGTGCTCGCGTTCCTGTTTGCAATGTGGTATATGTGTTTTTGGGAGAGATATATTTACTAAAATAAATGGTTTTATAAGTTTTTCATGTATTAATCTTTATGCTTTGTTATTTCTTATACTTTAAATTTATTTTAGAAAATATAAGAAATTAGGGTCACTCTGCACCTTATGAAACCAGTCTCACAGCTCCATTGGTCATGGTTTAGAAGATAGTTTTTCATATTCTAATCTGGTCAGTACATAGATATTTTTCAGGATTTCAACATTAAGCCTAAAGCTTTAAGGGTTTAAATTCTATAATCGATGTCTATTTTGGGAAAGAATATAGTCATTTTTTAGGTTTTGGGGTCTTTTCGATTGTTTATTAACATTTGTAGGATTGTTAAATGTGTCAAGATTATATTTTATAAATCTCAAAACTCCCAAAGGTAACAACTGCTCGAATATATGGACGCATGAAATTCTTTATAACACATAATAAATAAAAACACATGTAAGTTTTTATAATTTCAAATAATCAAGGGAATCTCACCATGAGTGATGGTGGTAATCATCTCAGGCTCACAAATAATGTATATTTTATGAGAATGTTTCTAAACACTTAATCAATGCCTGGTAATGAACTCGCATCTTGCAAGTTAGGGAGGTGGAATTTATAATGTTTCAGTACAATGTGGAGGTCAAGAACATGGAATTCATTCTTAGACATTCCTCCAAGTTTCATTCAAGGATCAATCCTTCTATCAGGAGGAGGAAACCTATCTCCATGAGGAGCAATTGAGAAAGAGGGTGTCTAGACATCATAAGCATGGTTTCACTCAGGTGACAACTTGGGCAGGGAGGTGAATTATGATATTAAGAAGATATCATCATGTTCAAAGGTGAAAAGTGAGGATCAAGGAGTGAATTGATGATCATCATAACCTAAATCTACCATTGTGTTAAAATCTCTTTGAGAAATAAATAAAAATGATCTAGTTAGGCCACTGAGGCATCCAGGACCATCATGTGTGAAGTATCAAGAAGTCACCTATTCTTATGAGAGGGATATGAGAAAGAAGTGTATGAGTATCCTAAATATGATTCCATTCAAGGAGTATTTTGAAGCCTGGAAGGGTAAGGGGGTGATATTAATATGGATATGTTGTCATGTGAATAGACTAACCCAAAAATGCAAAACTTAAACCATGAAAACTAAGAGACAATGTTAAATCTTGCTCCCAAATCTTATTGAATCCCTCTCCGAGCCAACTTGCCTCATGTGTCATGATCACCTTGTCCTTAAAGGTATTCCTAATGCATTTGGAGAACATGTATAAGTTTTTAAAAAGGTTTAACAAGCTCCATTATTCCATTCATTGAAGTTCAGTAAAAGACTAATTCTCTAGCAAGCCTATAAAGACCAATTTTGGCCATTTTGGAGCTTATGTGCATCCTCCAGGAGGGTTATGAAAAGGTAATAAGTATCCAAAGGTGGTATTTGAAATCCTTGAAGGCATTGGAATTAGTTTAGGAAGATTTAGGAATGTTTTGATCATTCAAGAATAGTCTGTTCAAAAGTGGGTTTTCTAGTGCAAGGAATGAGCATTCAAATTGTTAACATTGACTTCTTCAGCTAATTCCGAGAGCTTCATAAGGAGTTAGGAGGAAAATAAGTAGGCAACAGAAATATTTAATAACACTTTACATTATGGGAGCATCCATTTTTATCCAAGGCCACCAAAGTTGATGCTAGCAATCATCTCATACTCTCAAGTAATACATACCTCCCAAGAGTGTTTCTAAACACTAAATTAGTGCTTGGTAATGAGATCAATACATTGTGGACATCATGAACATCTGATTAACATTCAAGATTTAATTCAATGTGGATAACGTTTATCAAAATGGTGTTCTCTACAATGGTATTAAAGTGTTCTCCGCATCTACCTTTCAACCTTACATCCACCTTTCAACACACCCATACACCTTACTCAAGTGCACCTCAATGCTCCATTACTTTGTTATCCATAATCTTGCTAGATTTTTAAATTTTGGATTTTTAAGACTCCTTGTTTGCTCAAGCTCTTAACAATCTTCTCAACTTTTTTTTTTCATCTTCACCTTGCCTTTTACTCAATCTTCTTTTCACTCATCTCATTGTGCTTACCCATCTCCTAATCACTAATGCAAATCACTCAACCCTTCCTCTTTCAATTAAGGATTTTCATACAATCTTGATAATATGAAAGACACTAAATAGGTATTCTCGATTCAATTTATATAAGGATTTTCCCCTGTTACTACAAGATTCAAAACATTCTAAAAATGTAGACACCTAAATTCCACTTTTGCAATCTTATTGCCAAATGCATACAAATCACTCTCATTCTTGCCAATTCCGTTATAATTAGTGATCTTTGCTAATTAACTAACTTTGCTTAGCACTTTATCCAATAAATAATGCTTTGTTGATTGTGTAACCCATTTAGCATTTAGGATGCCACTTTACAACAAATCGTAAGTCAAAATCCTCTTCAAAACAGACAATTTGTGTTTGTTAGCTAATTAAGCCTATTTTGCCCTTGTTTTGGTCAATATACCCTACTATTGGCTCAAACCCCTCTTATGACCTCTCAAAATCACCCCACTTTCCTTCACAACATCTCAACAAGATTCAAAATTTTATCCTAGCCTCCTAGTTAACCTTAAGCGGTTGATTAAGGCTTCGTACTTCTTAATCACTTGGTAATTCACTAATTGTGATTAGCA
This sequence comes from Taxus chinensis, assembly GCA_019776745.2. Lineage (NCBI taxonomy): Eukaryota > Viridiplantae > Streptophyta > Pinopsida > Cupressales > Taxaceae > Taxus > Taxus chinensis. The sequence continues at coordinate 150,674,386 of CM034154.1, forward strand.
AGGCCTAATCATGATTAGAAATTCTAATCTAATTTGGGGATTTTAGTCCCACATGCACCAAAATACAAGTTTCTCCCAAAAGGAAAACTATAAAAAGAGTGCACCTCTTACCTTAATACTTTACACCATGCTTTGATTTGCATCTCATATAATACATATGATTTATAACCAAGTTCAATCCTTGTCTAAAGCCTTCAACAAGGTTAGTAGATGAATATCTAAAGTGACTTAACAAGTAATTTGGAGAGGTCATTTCACCATTGTTTGGAGTAGCAACCATAACCAATTTGATTGCCCTCTTAGGTCTATTTAGGCCCATGTTAGGTAATTCAAGCATATTAGTAGGCATGTTTGATGTTAGATTTTGCATTATATTCATACTAGTTAAACATTCCGCTAAGCTTCTATCTTAATGTTACATTCCTAGACTTAGAACCTTGAATAAAGGGGGTAATGGTGTTAGCCTTCCTTAGTTAGTCATGTGATTTGCTTCATAAAGTTTAGGGTTCTTTCATTTGGCACGCCCTGTGGGACCAAACCCCATTTGCATTCATTCTCAAGTTTTTTAACATAGTTTTAAAAGTTTTAGATTTCAAGTTTTCTTAGATTAACTTCCAATTCTTAGATTAGATTCAAGTTTTTCTAGATTAACTTCAAATCTTTCTAGCTTACTTTCAAAGTTCTTAGATTAAATTCAAAATTTCAAGCTTTTTAGAGTAGTTTTCAAAATTTTGTAGATCAATTTTGTAGCTAGGTAGTTGTTTCAACTTGATTAGTGGTAGAAGTTTTGTTTTCATGTTCTTTACAATATATAAGGAGGAAAAGCCCTTTAAAAATTGCCTCAAAATGCCAAAGATTAGATCTTTTTGAAGAAAATATTCTCAAAATTCAGATTTTGGTCACCTATAGGATAGGTCCACGCCTGTGCATTGAAGAGTGCACATGTCCATCAAGAAGCACACCTATGCTTCAAAACCTACGCATGTGCACTAAAATCCATGCATGTGCCTCTCTGGAAGTGCCCGTACAACACTTCAATTTTGGTCTCTAAGTCAAGCCTGCGATTGTGCATTAAGGTCTACACATACGCCTCTCTGGCCGCGCATGTGCACTATTGACTGTGAAAATTTGATAGAGGTGCGCCTATGCTTTCAAGCTTGTGCTTGTGCTCCAAAGGGTGCTCCCATGCTTCAGAACCCGTGCCTGTGCATTAAAATTTGTGCTTGTGCACTCAAGTAAATTTCCTTCAAAGTTCATGGTTTTTATTTCTAGTTTTTAGGTCATTTTTAGAGGATTTTTAGTTGTTTTTTTCAATTTACTGATTTTAGAGAAATGTTCCTAACAAAATTCACTTAGGGCTTGATAAGTAATCTTTGTTAAAATTGGCTTAGGGTTTGATAAGTGATTTTTCATGCTTTATTTGAGTTTGGAATAGGGTGTGTATGCTCTTCCCTTGCACTTAGTGTGATCTTGGGAATCAAAAGCACTTCTAAACCACTTTTTGCTATTTTAGAGTAAGTAAGAAAAATCATCATTCATTGATATGCTTGATCTTTTAGTTTAAGAGATTTTTCACTTGATAAAGAACCAAGGCTAAAATTTGTGTATGCTCTTCCCTTGCACCTAGTGTGATCTTGGGAACCAAAAGTAATTTTAGTCTTTCATTAAGAAGCACTTGGATTAATTGGGAATAAACCTTACTTTACAAAATTTTATGGTAATTAGTTGATTTACAAGCTTTGTATTTCTATTTAGTTGGATTATTTGTTGTGTATGCTCTTCTCTTGCACCTAGTGTGATCTTGAGAAAAAAAAAACAACACTTAATCCTATTTCTATGATATTGTGAACCTTTTTGAACTACTAATCATCTATGTGAAGTACCTAAAATACTTTTCAAAGAAAGAAGGGATCTCTTCAAACAAAAATCTAACATTCATGTGTGATTGTAGGTTTCTAATTGGTGGTCTACAACAAAAATTTCATTAATCCAAAAGATTAAAAAAATACACCAACACCCCATTCAAAACATTGTATTTGTAGGTTTCGGTTAAGAGCTATGGCTCATTCGCTTAACTAGGACATAACCCCTTTGGCATAAGCCTTAAGCTACAATAATGGGGGTGGTCCTAGGAACCCTAAAGTAGTTCACACAAGAGGGAACCTTGTGAACGAAACAGGAAAGTGCTCCACACTACCGACTTGATTAGTACACCTTGGTGAGATTAGAGTCAAAAGTATACTATCCATTGCGACCCCAGTGATAATATAACTAAACACACTTAGTTTGCTCATTATACTAGAAGGGGGTAAAGTAAATCTGAGATAATCCTTGGGAAACCTAGTAAATCCGAAGCTCGCCATAGATAAACTTGTGACACATAGAGAGAGAACCACCTAGGAAACTTGCCGACATGGAGCCATTGTTTTTGTCATAGTTGTTATACTTGAGAGATCTCACAAAGTGACAACTTTTTTAGATTCAAACTCTTGTTTTTCAAACAAGGGAAATAATATCTTAAATTTGAAACTGCATGAAATTTCATCACAAAATATACTTAGTGTCATTTTGTCCTAGTTTTTCACTTGTCTTAAGACAAGGCAAAACTCTGCCAAAATAACACCAAGTTTATTTCAACACCACTTGGTCTACACCCTTGTTTTCTTGTTGCCCATTTTTGGAAAAAAGGAAACAACATATATGGATACCACTAGATATCACGTGTCCACCACTTTTGTATTCTACTTACGTGACTAGGTTGCAATGCCAGAGCACAAGTGTTGAAAGTGTGCATGGTACGTACTCTCGATCTAGTAGGCCCCCTTATCTCAAAAACCCATATTTGAGACTTATTATCATCGTAGTTAGGTGATTTCATCCTTGTCTTATTTTGAGTTGTTACACTGCCCACATTATAGCCATACAATTGAGATATTTACGTCTTGTTTCCATTGTGAAATTAGGCCTAAATCTCTATATTGTAGGGTTACGTTGCTCGCGCGCATAGCAATTTCTTGATATACTTAGACGTAGTTTTTACACCCTAGATTTGTCTTGAGTTTTTTGAGTGTTGAGGTTACTTTGTTAGCATCGCTATAATGCCATTTTGATACTAAAATATTACTTTCTTGCAAAATTTGATTACATGTCCAAATAACATTGTTACGCTGCTCGCACTTGTATCATCCATTTTACAAAGCTTAGACTTTGTTAGTGTTTAGAAACTGGCTTTTAGTATATCTTGTTAGAAGATCGCGTCAACATTCTCTTATCATTTAGGCCTTGTTTGTTGGAAACTTGACCTTACTGGTGATATAGTGTTGTCACTATTTGGTTGTGAACCTATCTAGATGAATCTTAGAGAGTAAAATATTTGGTGTGACTAAAATTTGAGCGTTGTACATCATTGTATTATTCTAAGGAAAACTAGTGTCATTATTACCTTGCTAAGGTAGCTTGTTCGTTTTTTTTATTTCACACATTCGCTTTGACCTATCAATTTTGTGGTTATTCTATAGTCACCTTGTTTTGACAATTTAGTGTCGTTACGCTGTAAAAATTTGACTAAGGCCCCTTGTTAGTAAACCTAAGTGGAATTTTTTCATGTTGTATCTCTTATCTCGAGTATTTCTACTATGAGAATGGGATCCTGAAGATTAGGAACCAATATATTTGAAGGTGGTAATCCTCTTTTAGAGGATAATCTCATGGTTGACCATAGTGGTGGAGAGGAAGATTCTCCTCGTATGAATATAGAGCGTCCTCCCACCAATTTTGACGATTACATTTTTCAAAATAAACATGAGGTTCTTATGCGTGTTATGGAACTAGGAGCTAGGCTACCTCCACAGTGTGACCCTTCTCTCATTTCCGCAATGGTTCAAGGGGAGAAGAAGTGGAACATCCTCGTCACCATATACATGACACATTAAACCCAGGCCATGCCTCTACTTCAGGACGAACGAATAATGAGGAAGTACCTTTCAAAAATGATGGAGACTATCATTACCTCCTATTAAAATTTGTTTTGAAGACCATGAAGAACATGTTCATCATGCACAACCTCCCCCTAATGAAGATTGTAATGAAATACCCATTCAAGAGGTTACGTTAAAACAAAAAGTCAAGCCCTCACTCACCAATTAGCAAGTTTGGCTTCACATATACAAAGGAACAACCAAAAGTTGTGAAACAAGTCATACCAAAGGCAAAACCTAAGGCTTTGATTTCACAAAATCCCAATAAACACTCCTCGACAGGAGACACAAAAGGAACCTTATGAGGAATTTTTCACTGAAAATAGGGGTGGGCATACACCTAGGCTTAACCCTTTTTATAGACCCACGCAACACAAGACCATATCTTCCAATCAAGAAGTGGTCCTAATATGAAGAGTTCCCTTATTGTTACAAGAGGGCCAAAACTATGGTAACAATAATAAGTATATCAGTTCAATGAGTTATTCCCCTATCCATTCGAAAAATCCATGTTATAGGTAGTACCTTTCCCAAGACACTTTTATTTTCCAAAATTTGACAAATATAAGGGAAAAGGTGACCCTCATGACCATATTAAATATTTTTATATGGCATACAAGAGGTATCATTCAGTGATAATTATCTTATGTTCCTCTTTCCATGAAGTTTAGGTGCAACGACACTAGAATGGTTTGTACAGCATCCCTAAGGGATTCCATATCAACATGGCCAAAACTAGCTGAAAGTTTCATATGCCACTTCTCTTTTAATATAGAGAATGATGTCACCATATTGGATCTCTGCAATGCCAAACAAAGAAAATAACAAAAACTTCGCTACATTTTTACAATGATGGAGAGATTAGCTATTAGGAAATTTGAAGTGCTTACATTATTCATAATATGGATGAAAATATTTGTAATATATTACAATGAGTTTAATAAACCATGATATAGCTCATGTTAGTATATTATATACGTGAACTTTCTGGAGTTATAACAACTCAATAAACAGATTTGTGGTTGATTTTATTCCTACTTAATCAAACTAGGCCCCTTCAAATATCTTGATTTGGAAAGAAACATGTTCAAAATGGTAATGAAACAATTTTTTAAATGATATGGTCATTGCAAATCTATCTATACCAGTTTTATTTCAACTTACTCAAAGCAACTTCAAATCTTGGTCCACCCACGTGGGAGTAAATTAATTGAGTCATGGGCCTATGGATGCCTATCTATGAATTATTTGAATTCTCTATTGAGCTACGTTAGGCTACTAACACGCTGGAGAGCATCTGTCGGTTCTTCATAGTTTTTCTGATCCTTGGGTTATTTCCTTTTGACCTATGTCAAAAAAATCACTCGACTCTGTACTCTCAGATTGTTGACAGGCATTACTTCATCGTTGAGAATCAAATCAGAAATGGAAGCACCCCTGAAAATAGTGGTTGCTGACGAAAGCGTCCCCTTTTTGTGATATTCTTGACTCTTGAATTAGACTCTGTCTTCAAATCCTTGCTTAAAAACCAAGTGGCGAAATAAACTACTTGGTTGCACTTTAAAGGCTTGATCATGGCATTCCAAAATGGTGTCATTGAGGTACAAGGAAAATCTTCCGTCTCCAATAGGAAACGTGTCCCTTCTTCAATTTTATCTATGCAGTGTCTGTAAACGTGCTCCGGACCTAGGACACATCTTCCCTGACTGACGCGATTTGAGAACGTTGTGTTACCACCCATCTTTGGAGACATTTCTATAAACGCTAAGTGTGATAAACGATGAGGCTGACATCCTCTCTGATCCGAATTCTGAGCCATTCCATTGTACTTAGCCGACCTAGCTTCCAATGATCATCTTCACTTTGTAGAGGGTGGTGTATCAAGACACTCTCAATATTTGAGAATGGACTAGAGTGGTATTGCCCCTAGAGCTCACCAAGTTTGGTTCAGTCAACCCAAAATTCTAGTGTAAAACCTTGAAATGCATGGCAGATCTGTGCATCCAACAGAAATTGGATATAGTCACTTATTACTCGTTTGGGGAAAAAACAGTAATGGGTTTGTTAAATACTAGTCTTGTCATTCCCGATTAGTATCAATAGGGAAGAAGGGGTTAAAAAGAAGGCACAAGGAACTTTATCTATAACGCCAACATTTAAATTGTATTCCATGAAAGATATGTGTTTGTCAAATAATGTCAGGCTCATAGTATTATGTCAGTCTTACTCAATAGGTCACAGTCAAATTATTAGGAAAAATAAAAAAGAGGGGAATTTTGGGGCTGTTACAACATGTATGGAACACCTAGGTTTCCTATTGTATAGACCACGACCAAATACACAAGACCAACTATTCCACCAAGAATGGTCTATTATGAAGAATAACCTTCAAACATTACAAGGGGCCAAACAGGTAACAATAACAAGAAGTACTGGTTCGATGAGTTATGTCCCTACCCATTTGACAAAGCCATGCTAAAGGTACCTTTCCCAAGACACTTTGATTTTCCAAAATTTTTGACAGTTGATTTCATATGGGAAAAGCGTGACCCTTGTGACCATATTAGAGATTTTTATATGGCTTGAACAAGTGAAATAGGTTATTTTTAGTGATCTCAAATTCTTATTTTCTCTTTTTCACTAAATTGTAAGGAGCAACGACGCTAGAATGGTTATTTCCTACACATCCCTAAGGGATCCATATCAACATGGCCAAAACTAGCAGCAAGATTTGAGGTTGACACTTTTGTAAAACCTTTTAATATGAGAATGATGTCACCATGTTGGATCTCTGTGAATGCAAAATGGTTGAAATGATGAAAACCATCCTGCATTTTTTGGCTGTGGAGATGATTACCTAGATCACTTTCCACGGCTCCATACGCTAAAATAGTTAATAGGTCATATTTTTTCCCAACCTCCATCCAGACATTATCATGGTCCACTTGCAAATGCATTATGGCAACACGTTCGATATAGAGGTAATGAAGAAGGGATTCAAATTGAAAAATTATGAGTGTTAGCTAGGGGGACTCTAAAACCTTTCTAGTGATCAAAACGTGATTCTGAGTCTAATGGGGACAAACCAAGCTTTTTTCATAATAGAATAAACATTTCATTGGTTGATGGGATAGTAGACTCCAATGAGTACAAGCCATTCAGAACCACATACTTTGAAGCTTGCAAATGGAAATCCACCTAGTATGAGTATGAATAACGTTACTTTCACACCTCTGTCTGAGTAAATATCGTCCATACTAAAGTAGTTAGAGGCCATTAACATGGTTAAGTACCCTAAAACACAGCCCTATGGAGACAATGCACCTAAACCATCATGGTTTAGGGAGATTGAATTTTACGGGTTTCACCGCGTAAAGGGTCATAAAACAGACAAGTGTTTAAGATTAAAACAGTATATCAAGACCTATTCGATAGTGGTGATATTGAAGTAGACTCCACTGTCGCTACAAAATCTCCAAATGCAAACTTAGGGATATTCAAAGAGCCTTTTCCCAATCAAAAATAAAATAAAAAGCTAGATCGGGGAAAATTGTCTCAGAATAAGAATGCTAACTATATGTCAAACAAAGACCATTTTGATGCCTTGATAGGTTGTGCTGACCCACTCATTGAGAAAAGCAATACAATTAGAATTAAAATAAGAGAGTGTTGTGGAAACGTGATGAGCTCGTCTTGTTATAAATTCTGAACCTACTCCCCCTCCTCCTCAAGAGAGTCATTATGATGTGTTAGATCAACTAGAGAAGACTACAACTAAGATTTCAATCTTAGACCTTCTAAATATTTCTAACGTCCATAAAGATATACTTTGTAAAACCCTACAGGGATCAGGAGTATCTATTGATATTGACTCTACTTATTTACAAGCCATGGTAGTGCAGATCACTCCAACAAGACACATAACCTCTAGTTCGACAAAAGCCTTAACTAAAAATCCCTCCCATAACCTACCCTTACATATTGAGGTAATAATCAAGCGTAAGAAGGTCAAGAGAGTGCTTGTGGATGACGGATCGGGTCTTAACATTTGTACTCTTAAACTAGTTCATCAACTAGGCAACACAAAAGCTGATTTGGAGACAAAGGTCATCACCATAAAGGCGTATGACAATGAAGAAAGACAATCAGCTGGAATGATCACTTTCTCATTAGAAGTTGGTCCCATAACCCATGATACGAAGTTCCATGTCTTGGACTTGGAGCTCCCTTACAACATCTTGCTCGGTCACCCATGGATTCACACCATGCAGGCCATGCCATCAACATATCATCAATGTCTAAAATTGCAGTATGAAGGACAAACACTTACTATACAAGGGGATCCCCAACCATTTTCTCATTGCAGAGCATTTTCAGGCTATTTTCCTACCATTTATGAGTGTCCTTCTATGGAAATTTTTGTCCTTGTTAAGTTAGAGGCCCTCGCCTCACGAGTGGATTCAAACACCATAACGCCTAGTGACAATAGTGCGTCTACATCGAAATCTCCTTTTGCTACGTGGGAGATGAAGGTCATAAACAATAGCTATGGAGAGTATAATCTTCAACAAGCCCTTATGATTCAAAACATTTTATTATCAGCCCAAGCAAGTGGTAGACCATGCTACAAATTCTAAAGATCAAGGGAGAATTTCCCTTTTGATAATTTCATTTCCAGTGGATTGCTAGAAGATGAAAGAATTCTCAATGATATTATATTTCATCCTCAAGATGATGAAATGGATTTGTGTTACAAGTCATCTAGGTATGTTATTCCTAACAGAATCATGCTTACTATGAGATACCAAGGACATGGTTGCGGCCACTAAGAACAAGGTTTGTTAGAAGCTCTTTCAATACCTCATCGCATACTGGGTAAATTGGGTATTGGAGTTCATTTGTATGAATCTCACCCTTTAGATAATGAGTACATTTCTTCTGAGAGTGAGGATAGTTTGTCCAAAAATCAAAGTGAAATAGTTTCCCAGTGTAGTCTTTATGAAGACCTCACCTCTACGAACCTATTCTCTAACATGGCTATCCTTACCATAACCCATGTTACACCTATTGTATCCCTTATAACTCAAACATTGAACCTCATCTACCCATCACTTGTGAATTGGGATCAACAACAACACGTACCTATTGACATGTTTTAGAATGATGAGGCTATTGGTGAGTTCTTGGGCATCAGAGATAACATTCCAAGAAATGATCACAAGAAAGGCTTCTCCATTCAACTCAATGCATGTGTGTACTTTGAGAGGAGGTATAGTTATGTGGAAACTTAAGTAAAAAAATGAGCAAGGGAAAGAGTTCCTACAGAAAATCCTTGTGGAAAGAAAAAGGGGAAGTCCTATAGCGAAAACCTCTTCGAGGCGCTTGTGGAAAAACAAGCAGAACAACCTATGGAAAAGATAGTGTACCCCTATAAAGATGAAGACCTCCCTGAACCACCTTTGGTAGAAGAGGATCTCAATCTCCCTCCCGATCCTACGCATGGGGGATGAGTCAAAGCTACTAGTGGAAGATACAATAGATGTTAACATCGACACAAAGGAGTTGCCTAGAATAGTTAAGTTGGGAGCTTCACTCTCAACTCAAGAGAAAAAAACATTTACAGGACTACTGAGAGAGTATCCAGACATCTTCACTTGGTATTATGCCGACATGTTAGGACTTGATCCTGCATTAGTGGTGCACAATCTTGTTGTGCACCCAGGAAGCCAAGCCCATCAAACAAAATATTTGGAAGATGCATCCTTGTGTCGCCTTACTAGTAAAGGCAGAATCTACAAAGGTTATTATAAGTAGGATTCATCAAGCCCATTGAATACTCAGAGTGGATTTCTAATGTGGTACCAGTTCAGAAAAATCCATTCGGTATCATAGTGTGTACTGATTTTAGAGATATTAACAAAGATTTTCCCAAGGACGACTTTCCTCTCCCTAACATCGACATGATTGTCGATTCTATTGCTGGTTATGAGATGATATCACTCGTGGATGGCTTCTCATGTTATAATTAGATAAAGATTGTGGAGGAAGATCAACACAAGACAACTTTCACAACCCCATGGGGAACATTCTGCTACCAAGTTATGCCCTTCGGCCTTAAGAATGCAGACGCTACATATCAGAGGGAAATGAATGTAATATTTCACTACATGATAAACAACATCATGGAAGATTACCTAGATGATATAATAGCTAAATCTAGAACTCGAGAGGAGCACCGAGAGGTTTTGCGGTGTATCTTTCAATGTCTAAGAGACTACAAAGTCCTCCTTAACCTGAAGAAGTGTGTCTTTGGTGTGCTATCTAGGAAATTACTAGGATTCATTGTGTCAAGGAGAGGAATAGAGGTGGACCCCGCAAAGGCCATGACCATCACAGAGATGCCTCCTCCTAAGAATATTAGACAACTGTGTAGCTTACAAGGGAAAATTTAGGCCATCAGAAGGTTTATTTCACAGCTAGCAGACAAGTGTCATACATTCACACATCTTCTTAAGAAGGATGTTAATTTCACCTGGGGGCCAAAACAATAGCAAGTGTTTTCTTTACTAAAAGAATACTTGGCTAAAAATCCCGTTCTCATGCTGCCCACGACAGGAAAACCCTTGTTACTTTACATTTCTACTACACATTTTGCAATCGGGGCTCTGTTGGCCCAGTATGATCAAGAGCAGAGAAATTTTTTTATACTACCTAAGCAGAACATTGATAGTATATGAGTACTCAATTATCTACAGATTGAAAAGGCTTTCCTAGCCATAGTGTTTAATTTCTAGAAGCTACGCCATTATTTTCTCAATAATAAGTTCAAGCTTATTTCAAAGGTCGCCACTAAAATACTTATTGTCAAAACCCGCACTCATAGGAAAGATGGCTAATTGGATCATCTTGTTAAGTGAATTCAACATTGAGTATGTGCATCAAAATTCAGTAAAGGGACAAGTCTTAGCAGATCAGCTAGCAGAAGCTCCACTACCAGGTAACGAACCCTTGAGTCTAGAGCTACCAGATGCATCCATCATGTACCTTGAGGAATCTATCATTTGGCAACTATACTTTGATGGCTCCTTTACCTTTCATGGTTCAGGTGCTAGAGTTGTGTTAATCACTCCTACAAGAGACTTGATTCCCCAAGTGTTTCGACTTGAGTTCCCATGTATGAATAATATAGTGGAGTATGAATCTCTCATCACAGGGATGAAGCTAGCCATCAAGTGGGATATCAGACGAGTTAATTGCATTGGTGATTCAATGCTTATTATCAAAAAGGTCACAGATGAATACAAGGTCAAGGATGAAAATTTGCTTCCATATAAAAGAATGGTCGATTCCTTGAAAGAATTCTTCGAGCAGATAACATTTGAGCAGATACCAAGAGCCCAGAATAGAGCAACAGATGTTATGGCTACAGTAGGATCCATGTTAAGGATTCTGCTAGGGAACAATGACATGTCATTCTTTTGTTGAAAATATAAGAACAGCAACATATGACATACCCGACTCATGTTTGGTGTGCTAGGTTGTTGGTACCTTTTCACCATGGTACACTGAAATCTTTAATTACCTCCATGATGGAACATTTCCCACTAACATTTCCTGTGATGAAAAACACACCCTTATCTAGCGTATAGCCCATTATACCCTACTTGGGGGCACCCTCTTCCGCCGAGGCTATGATGGGAATTTGTTGCGATGTTTAAGTTCGGATGAATCTATCCAAACAATCAAAGAGGTGCACGAAGGCATCTGCGGGGCTCATACTAATGTGATCATACTTGCAAAGAAAATTCTCAAATTATGATACTATTGGCCTACCATGGAGCATAATTATTATAACCGTGTGAATAAATGCATGGATTGTCAAAAGTACACCAACTTGATACATGCGCCGACGCAATCCTTGAAACATGTCACAACCCCTTGGCTGTTATCAAAATGGGGTCTCGATCTAATGGAGAAACTTAACCCTCTCTCTTCAGACGGTCATAAATTCATCATTACTAGAACTGAGTACTTTACGAAGTGGGTAGAGGATGTTCCTCTCACCTATGTTGAAGGTGCCCAGATCTCTAAATTTATCATGAACCATATCATCTGTCGATATGGTATCCCCTTTGCTATTATTATTGATAATGGTAATCCATTTAAGAATAAAATAGTGAAAGTACTTTGCAAACGCTTTCAAATCTCCCTTAAGTTCTCAACCCCCTATTACCCTCAAGGTAATGGGCAAGCCAAGGCTTCCAATAAAACCCTAATTCACATTATGGAGAAGATGGTGAACAAGATAGGTCATGACTGGCATTTACAAATTCACCCTACCCTCTGGGCATTCAGAACTTCTATCCACACCCCCACAGGTGTAACTCCATACTCCTTAGTATTCGGCACGGAAGTCATACTACCTTTAGAGATTGAGATCCCTTCTTTACGTATCGAGCTAAGGGATTACCTGAATGAAGAGGAAGACTACAGAGTAGCTCGACTGGTAGAGTTGGAGCTATTAGATGAGAAAATACTTCATGCTCTCAATCACCTTAAAGTGTATCAGGATTGAGTGCGGTGAAGCTACAATAAAAGATTCATACCTCGTCAATTTGAGGTAGGGTATTTGGTGTTAAAATAAAATCAGAAAAACACCAACAAGGACCGCCAAAATAAAGGGAAATTTGAACCCAATTGGATAGGACCATATGTTGTGGTTACCAAGTTCGGTTCAGGTGCCTATAAGCTAGCCCATGCAGATGGTCAAGAGCTTCGAGAACCCACGAACACAATGCATCTTAAGCACTTTTATGCTTAAGTATGGGGTCTCTAAAATATCAAGAAAAGTAAAAAAAGTATAAAAACAGAAAAATAAAAAGATAAATAAACACGTGCATCCAATAGTGAAAACCATGCAATGGTGGCACTTTGGACAAGTCCTTTGGTGAAAACTGATTTCCGGCACCAAGGGAGGGTTTGTTGTTCACAAGCATTTTAGGTTTAGGAGTATGAAATCTTTGTCCTAAGTTGTTTTTTGCCTTCATCTGAGTCCCTTGCGAGCTTGTCCTTATTTTCCCTGATCCGGCTAATCCTACCTTATGAATGCAGAGAATTTAACTTTGAATGAACCCATCTCGCATTGGGGGCAACTTCATAGTGTTACTTCTGGCATATACCACATGGCATTCTGCCCTTGTACATCCCATCTAACACTGGGAGCATCCAGGTTTCTTCATTTCCTTGCACATTCGTTTCGGAAAACTATTGAGAAAACCTTAAAAACATTCGTATAACTTTTTGAAAATCCCAAAATATGTAGATATATTAGTTAATAAAATTAAGAACATTTAAATACGTTTCGTAGAAAACTCCAAAACAATATAAAATTGTCTTAATATAAGACCAAAACAACGAAAAACGTTTCAAAACTGTCCCAAAAAAACAAGTTAAGTAGTTTGCTTAATTTTTAGTTGTTGGTTTGTATGGTTTTTAGTTGCATTGCTCTTTTGTATTGTGTACTTAAAGATAGATTCAATTACTTACTCAGATTGAATGTTATTTTAATTTGTGGTGCATTGCATTGAGTTCATTTTATCTTGCATACTTGTAAATAAATGTGTTGCTTTGATTAGGTTTGTTAACTTGTGCTTGTTAATTTTTTACTTGTACATTTTTGTATCATTTCATGATCATATCACATAAAACCATCACATATATACATCATATACAAATAAAACACTAAGTATACATCACGCATGTATGCTAAATCTAATCACCAAATACCGTATCATCAATGGGGAAAGAGGGGTTGCGACATGATCACAAATCTATCCCCCCCACACCAATATCAAAAATATAAACATGTTTTACTCAAAATATCTCATCAACATGCAATATGACATTAGCTGAGGATATCTCATAAATTAACAAACGTGTGATACAAATGTAAAATATACAAATTAAACATGATACCTCATAAACAACATGTGAAACATCAGTAATCCATCTATCATCCTACATCATCAAAAATATATGTATGTGTACACAAAAGTGTATCTCAAAAGTACATCTGATACAATGAGCCATCATGGGCATCTGTACAAAAAAATGTGCCTGCATCATGAGGCATAGTAAAAAATAATACATACCGTACATCTATACAAAAAAGTGCCTTCATCATGAGGCATGATAAAAAACAATGCATATACATATGTACAAAAGTATGCCTTCATATCAAGATGATACACCAAAAATATACATCTGGTACATCAATAAATAGAGTAAGCCATGACTCGAGCCCTCTCTGGGATTGCCTGGTGTGGATCTTTCGCTAGGCGGCGGAATTTGAGATGCTAGACGTGTAGAAGGTGTTGTGTCATGTTTTACAGACCCATACTACTGTGAAGCCTGTTGTCCCAAAGGACCCTGTATAGATTGCGACTACCTCTGAGATCTAGAATGAGATGAGGTGCCTACTATCTGGCTATACTCAAGGACTCTCTGATCGGCTTGTACGACCATGTAATACTACATCCTGTAGTATGTAGCCTCACCTAGTATAATGGCACTATGCCCAATAAATTGTTGTAAACCTGAAGCAGTACCGACCTGCTGTAGCGCATCGCGCTCTGCTCTCATACTGGCCAACTGTATCCGTAGCTGCTCTCACTCTGTAATAGCCTGGTCTCACTCTAAAACAAGTTGGTCTCTCTCTGAATACAACTGTAATCCATCTGCGACCACCTGGTCTCGCTCTATCAGGGTCTGTATCCTCTATGCCCTGGCCTGGTCTCACTCGGTAATGAGTTGATCTCTCTCAGTGATCACCAAGTCCCTCTCAGCTATGGCCTGAAGTTGTAAGGCTACTACCTGTTGTAGCTACTACTACTAACCAGTATATCCTAAATACCTATCCACTGCTTAAGCCTATATAGCCGGTATATCCTCATCCATTTGCTGCTCAGCCACCTGCTCACCAACTGGTATGTCCTCCTCCATCTATTGCTCTCCACCCCCACCATCTCCTCCATCTCTCGGTGGACTATGTGGTGGACTCACGTGGGGGGGTGATGGAGGTGCCTGTAAAGGTGCATGTAATGGGGCTTGTCGGGGCATTTGCGGTGCTAATACTTATGGCCACACTACTACCTATGGCCACACCAATACCTACTGCTACACTAAAACTTACTGCTGAATGAGCACCTGTGGTACTAGTGCCTGTTGTTGTCCTCCCTGTGGATCTTCCTAGCCCTGTGCCTGTGCCCTAGGAGGTGGGCCCTAAAATCCCTGTGTTGCTGCATCTAGTACCTCCTGTGGAATGGTCAAACATCGAGGTAACATTGTAGCATACCAACCTGCATAGTCCTGTGTAGTACCAGGATCCACTATCTGTACACGTTGTGCCCAAGGATGAAAAACCACTTGTATAAAGCTGACATGAGCTCAGCCCAACCTGATCCAAGGCCCCATATGAAAGACCTCTCTGTATCTCCGGGCATACCACATCTCATCCCCAGGAATCCCCTGACTAAGTCCAAACTGATGCTGAACCCAGTCTACTTTGTACCACTCCATAATGTGGCTCCTGCTCCCAAGAAGGAAGTGATTCGCCGTCGTTGTACAAAGCTCAACAGTATCCTCAGGCCACTGATATAACCTATATGGCTGATATGTAATCATATGGGGTTGTAGCTCATCAAACTCACATATGTAGTAGTCTGTAAATCCTACATGATCGTGACCACGTACATCCTCCCCGACTGGAACCCAACCCATAACAAAAGGCTCTCCAATAACTCGAGCTCTCAAAGCTCCCACAGGGCAGCCGATCACAATATGGTCCTAAGCCCATATCTACAGCAAAGTAGTAGGACCCACAAACTTCTGTTTGTGGTAAGCTATCAAGTGAAGCTGCGCATATAAATGAGCTAGTATGCACTGACCCCAGCAGTAAACCTCTCCCTGTAGAAGGTCGTGAATAACTCCAATAAGGCCAAGGGGAAACCAAACACAAGTCTTGTCAGGCAGCAGTATGTCACTGACAAGAGCTAACAAGAACATGGGGACTCGACCTAGCCACTGATCGACCATGCACCTCCTAACAAAAATTGTCATACCCCAACGAGGTATATCTGTCACTCTAAATATCATGGTTGTGTATCACTCAATCCGGTCTTGGTGACCATTGTAAGTGATCAAACGACCCTGAATAGGAACTCGCAAGATCCACCACACATCCTCTAAGGTAATACTCATCTCGCCAGTAGGCAGACAAAATGTCTGACGCTTGCTCCACCATCTCTCAGCTAAAGTTGTGAGTAGGTTATGGTCTAAGGTAATATGGGGCATGTGAGCTACGTGTGCTAACCCAGTCACCTCTAATGTGATCTCCAAAAAAATCCAGTCGCATTGGCTAAAGGTCTCCTCGTAGGCTCGGAGCCGCACATGTCACTCCTATGTCTCTAACCTATCTAGGTCCTGCAAAACCAATCGGGTCATTTAATTATGATCCTATTCTTATATTCTAATTTTTCATTTATTCCTTTACTTTATCATTTAATTTCTTTATTCAACCATGATTTTCTTCTATTTTGATATAAATATCATCTTTACCTAACACCTAGGGTTTGCTAAAACTTTGGTTTTCTTCTAAAAAAGCATGTAAAAGTGACTCTTGTGCACTAGCGCGCCCCTGGCAGCACCAGCACACCCCATAGTGCACATGCACACTCCTTAGTGCACTAGCACACCCCTTAACACATAGGCGCATTCCATTCAGATTTCCAAATCCCAGTTATGCACCAGTGCACCCCTTTGTGCACTGACGCGCCCATTTATGTGCAGGCACATGCGCGCCCTTACCTAAACTGCCATTTTTGCATAGGCGCATACATGTTATGCATAGGCGCATGCAAGCTCATGCATTGTGCAACACAGGCGCGCCCCAAGGGCCGCGCTTGCGCATTTTCACCACTAAAAGAGCCCTGATTCTATCCTAAAAGTGCATGCATTTTAATCAAAATTAAATGTTAATAATTAATGAGGGTAAAGAAGAGATTTGTGTACCTGTGGTCCATCCACTGGGAGCCTCATGTACTCTCTCACGTGATCCGCATGGTGTTTTTGGCTCCGCACCCATTCCATCTTCTCCCGTAGGTCAGAGCTCCGATCAACAGTAAATGGTAAGTGAATGTGGTAAATGAATTGGCCGCGACGACTTATATACCCATTTTTACCTCTCGCGACATGTTTTTCACCCTCGAGGTGCCCTGAAACTGTTGTGGTTCTTCTAATTACTTCTAATATTGGATGTGATGATTATTTTGATAAATAATTATTTAAGATCCTGTTTAATTGCCCTCGAGCATGTTTTTGCGTCCCGACAGCCTTTTCTACTACTTGGGCCATTTTTTTTGCCTTACGGTCACTTTTAACGTTGTTTGAGGACTTCGTTATTTCTTCTATAATATTTTCTTCCATAAAGAAAAATCAAAACAACCAATTTTTTTCAAAAAAGTTTGATAAAATCATTAAAAATCCAAAAAAATTCAAAAATTCAATTTTTTTTCAAAAATTGGTAAACGAAATGCACATAGCTAAAGCCTGTGTCAAATGCATTGTCCTCGAACATTGAATTTTATCCTAGAAAAACTTCTTTCTTAGGTTCTTGTTCGTTCTTTTCTCAAATGACTTGCGGATCACCGTGATCTACCTCCATTAAAAAAAGCTAGGTTGCATGCTATGTCGGTCCTCCCATGCAACAATGAGTTGTTAGGGACTGTGTCATATTGCGTGAAATATTTTCCATGGGACTACTTGTGTCCTCCGTTATTCCCCTTGCATGTATCCTTGCTCGGGGCACCATTTTTAACCCTTGTTGTTACAACACGAACATTCAGGAACTGCAGTTTGATAACAAAAACATTGGTGCAACTGTCTTAAACGTTGTTTGTTTGAGTGCGTATGATTGTATTGGTTTCTCTGTTAGGTTAGTTAGTTTACTTTCTTGCATTGCATTGCATTATGTATGTTGCATGGAGCTAAATATCATTTTACTTTCTTGTATTACATTAAATAATGTACATTACATGGAGTTACGTATTTTTGGCAAGTAAACAATTGTTAGTAATTTAGCTTTTCATGTTATCTTACACTTTTGTTTATTTTTAATAAAGGTTGATGATGTAGACCTAGGAGCAAAATGATATAAACAAATTGTTTATTGAAAGGCTGGATGCAAAGATTGGGCTTGCCCTAGATATTCTCCATTAATCATTTCTTCTCCATTATCATTTATTATCATTACTAATTTTTCTTCCAAATCACCTAGGGTAATAAACAACCATGTTTATCCCTATCCTTTTTTTCTTCTAAAAATAACCAAGGGTTTCACGCCCGTTCTATCCTATTTCTTCTATCCATTTCAATCATATTTTTGATCGTCAATTGACTTCTTCTATCACCCCATCGACACTTGAGGGGGCATCCTTCATTGCTAATTTTTCTTCAAAAATTTACCCGTTTATGCTTGTTTACTATATTTGAAGTGAAGTCACTGAACTTCACCTCAAACAGGGGCAAATGTAGACACCTAAATTTGCTTTTGCAATCTTATTTCCAAACGCATACAAATCACTCTCATTCTTGCTAATTCTGTTATAATTAGTGATCTTTGCTAATTAACTAACGTTTCTTACCACTTTAGCCAATTAACAGTGCTTTGTTAATTACGTAACCCGTTTCGCATTCAAGATGCCACTTTAAGGTGAATCGTAAGTCAAAATCTTCTTCAAAATAGAAAATCAGCGTTTGTTAGCTAATTAAGCCTATTTTTCCCTTGTTTTGGTCAATATACCCTAATATTGGCTCAAACCCCTCTTATGACCACTCAAAATCACCCCACTTTCCTCCAAAACATCTTAGTAAGCTTCAAAATCTTATCCTAGCCTCCTAGTTGACCCTAATCAGTTGATTAAGGCTTCGTACCTCTTAATCACTTGGTAATTCACTAATTGTGATTAGCAAGGCCTAATCATGATTCAAAATTCTAATCTAATTTAGGGCTTTTAGTCCCACATGCACCAAAATACAAGTTTCTCCCAAAAGGAAAACTATAAAAAGGGTGCACCTCTTACCTTAATACTTTACACCATGCTTTGATTTGCATCTCATATAATAAATATGATATATATCCAAGTTTAATCCTTGCCTAAATCCTTCAACAAGGTTAGTAGATGAATATCTAAAGTGACTTAACAAGTCATTTGGAGAGGTCATTTCACCATTGTTTGGAGTAGCAACCATACCAATTTGATTACCCTCTTAGGTCTATTTAGGCCCATGTTAGGTAATTGAACATATTAGTAGGCATGTTTAGTTAGATTTTGAATTATATTCATGTTAGTTAAGCATTCCTTTAAGCTTTTATCTTAATGTTACATTCATAGACTTAGAACCTTAAATAGAGGTGGCAATGGTGTTATCCTTCCTTAGTCATGAAATTTGCTTCATTAAGTTTAGGGTGCTTTCAAAATCCACTCCCGTAATAATAGATACAACTTTGTTATGAGTTTCTTTCCTAAGACAACTATTTCTCAAGGTTAGTGTTGACAATAATAAGAAATAAGCATGATTGTACATTTCTTCCTTTACCTACTAACCACTCAATACTTTTTCCCTATGCCCTGATTTTATGAGTCCTTAATGCCCTTAGGCCTTCTTCCAACTTGTCAAAGACTCCACCAACTTCAAACACATGGAATAAAGACTATTTTTCTAAAAGTACATCCTTCCTAGCCCTCAAACTGGACATTAACACTATTAGATTGTATTTGCACATTCCTTTTCTTTTATTCTTATTCTAACTTTTACTAAGGATTTTGAAACTCTTGGTCTTCTTATTACCTTCCTACACACTTATAAAGCACTCAACCAGTCATAGTATTAACTTTTACAATGAATATTCTACTCTAGGCCATTAAGACTGAGCACACACAATTAGGATTGTGAACACACATTTAATTTAAGAAATCCTCATTTAGATGGCTTATTAAACCTTTTTTTGACTTTTGCAACACCGAGTTGTCGTGTTCAATGCCCTGAAATAGATTCAAGGATTCTATTGAATCATTATGTTCATGCTACATACTACTAAACTTCTAAAAAAAGGTATAGTCTGGTCTGAGTAAGTCTTTTTACGTATTTTCCATTACTTAGACATTGTGAGGGTTCCATGAAGCCTTGAACAACATTATAAACAAGAAGACAATCCAAAACAATATATTTACATGTGAAAATTCTTTGCAAAATAGTATCTAACCTCCAAATCTGATATCTCATTTTGAGAGCATTGCGGAACTCAACACCTAAGCCTATTCACATACTTAGAGTTAGTTCAAATATTCAAATTAGACATTTGGAGGGAAACTCCCCATTTTTTACTATGAAGTCCAAATGGACTAGTACAAGCTATGACCATCTCAAGTGGTCCCAAGACACCCCTAATCACCTAAGAAAGCCAAAATTGATTATTAACAAGATGATCCTGCATCACCAAAGGAAGGATGCACAATGACTGAGAAGCATTATTTTTAATTAAGGGTTTAGTTATCAAGCTTAAAATTTTCAATTCCATGTCAGTTATTTTTGCCATTCTGGAGCTAATAAAACACCCTTTGGGAGAGTTTAGGAAAGCTCTTAAGCATCCAGAGGTGATGTTGGGGAATCTTGGAAGTGTTGAAGGTAATTTAGGAAGATTTAGGAAAGGTTTTATCATTCAAGGACTATCTCCTCAACAACAGGTTTTCTAGGTGTAGGCAACAAACACTCTAATGGTGAAACCTGACTTCTTTGGAATATTCCAGAAGCTTTGTAAGGAGTAAGGAGGAAAAATAGGCATTAGAAAGCAACATGAATCTTCTACATGTTGGAGACATCTATTTTTCTCTAAGGCTTGAAGGTGGCATGCAAAATTTTAAAACAGTGAAGTTGTCCCTTTTAGTTCAAAAGCAACACTTCACCAATACAACACTTCATGACACCAAAATAGGGCACTACCAATCAACCTTCATGCTTCTTGACAATTAACACCTCATGCTGACTCCTATGCCACTTGGACACCCTTTGTCATCAACGCAACTTGACATCAATGACAACACCAATGACACTATTTCCAACACATGTGTTTTGATTTGTTATGTATTATAAGGCATTTCATGAGTGCATATATTTGAGCATATGTTGTTTCCTTTAAGAGTTGTGAGGTTTGTGAAATCTAATTTTGACACATCTAACACTCCTACAAATGTTAGTAAATAATCCAAAAGGCCCCAAAACCTCAATAATGACTATATTTGTTGTCAAAATAGACAATTGTAGAATTTAAACGCTAAAAGCTTTAGGCTGAATGTTAAAATCTTGAAAATTACCTATGTACTGACCATATTAGATTATCAAAGGCTATCTCCTGAATCGTGAATCATGGATCTATGAGACTACTTCCATAAGGTGTAGAGTGACCCTATTTTATTATATTTACTAAAATAAATTTAAAGTATAAGAAATGAAAAACTTAAAATTAAACATTTATTTTTGTAAATAAAAGCCTGCCACAAACACATATAATGTCTATATTCTAAGGAACACGCTCACGTTATACCTCGAGCACGTTCCCTACAATTATGCCCCCAAACCAAGATTTTACAAGCTTGGAATTGCTTTGGTTTCCCAAACCTACCCCTTTCACATGTAACAACACAACAACCTGTGTGTTTTTGACAAAATATGCAAAAAATCACTTTCCACCATGATAAATCCTACAAAAACATTTTCTATCTTTCTTTAAAAAATTCCTACAACATCAACAAAGTTATCCTCTTTATAAATATATGATTTTTCAATTTTTCTAACTAGTATAAGGTTTCCATACTTATTATTTTCTAACTATGTCTTTTTATAGCTAATTTTTTGAATTTATACACGTCTATTATTCATCGTGTATCTTATGATTCACTCATCCAGAATGAGAAAAAATTATCCAATCACAAACTAGGAATAATTCTACACATATTAAAAAAAAACTAATTTCCGATATGTTTTAAGGTAGTTAGTTGGGGGGGGGGGCACGATCGACTATCCCTTATTTTTCAAAATTTCAAATCTTTGTACTTGAAAAATCATAAAAAATTAAATACTCACTAAAAAATTTAAAAAAAATCTATCACAAACTAAATGCTCCTATTTATTTTTCTACCAAAGGGTTTTCAAAAATACCAAATAGTGCTAAAAAAGGGGGGGGGGGGGCAAGACTGACCCCCTTAAGTGTCAACTTAGGACCCCCTTCTGGCCCCCCATTTCCATGCACTTACCCATTAGGTGAAATAACTTGACTATCAGAGTCATTCCAAAAGGAATGGAGTGATTGCGATGAAAATCAATATTGAAAAATCTTTAATCTCTAATCTGACGTACATCACTCAGATTTCCAGCTAAATCACTCGATGAATGTAGGGTAGATTGAGGCGATTTGGGCATTTGGTGAGGAGGAGTAGGAGTAGGCGGAGTAGGATCCGCATTAAGATCATCATCATAATCAAGAAACATGTCCTCCATGTCAGGTACATGAGTCAGAAGTGGAGGAGGAACATCAAGATTTGTAAATGTTAGATTAATCAAGACGAACATATCTCCGATAAAAATCCTCATGTATAATAGGATAAAGAAGGTGATATGCCTTCACATATTCATAATGTCCAATGAGTATGAGATATTGAATTTTGTTCTCCATGGTATTCAGTTTGTCGTAGAGAACTAAGGCCATGCTTTGCTTTCGATAACTTTAAAATATGATACATTAGGCTTTTCACCCAACCATAATTCTTCAAGAGTAGCCCCATTAATTGCCTTGTGTGGAATCCTTTTTTGAATTTAGTTGGAACAATTTACAACTTCGACCCAAAAATCAAGTGCTAAGTTCTTGGATTGAATCATGCAGTCAACCATCTCCGTGAGTGTCCGATTCTTATGCTCAACATCACCATTCTACTCAGGGGTGTGAGGAACTATATATTGATGCAAAATACCATGACTAATACAAAAATATCTAAATGCATTACTTATGTATTCCCACCATTAACAATGTAGATATTTTTTAGTGATAGTCCTGATTATTTTTCAACAAAGTGTTTAAAAGCCTTGAAATTATGAAATGCATCACTCTTATAGTTTTAGAAATGCACCCAAGTTCTCCTAGTGAAATTTTAGACATCATGTACGACATAAAGTGGGGGAAAATGTAGATCCAAAATCAGACACTTTGGGTAATTATTTAGTCTTGATTGCGTACTAATATTCATACGATTCCTAAGTAAGAAAAGTACTAATCAACCCATGTCTTTGGCCACCTTTCTTTGCTTTATGTTATTACTTTTGGTCTTGCACCTTTACTTTCTCAATATTCCTTTTTATACTTCAAATTTTACCATCCTGAACACCAACAACCAATCAAGACGCCAATGCCAGGCACCCTTGTCCCCTCTGGGCGCCCCTGTCCCCCTTATACTTCACTCATACTTTTGGGGTCATTTCTATTCGTTTGAGCATCTTATATTTTTAGTAGTTGGCCTTTTCGGAGTTAATTACGAAATTGAAGTAAGGGAACCATATAAATATAAAGTTATGTGATCATAATAAGGGACCAAACACTAAGCAGTAGCTATCACCACCTAAGGTTGCATCCATTAAGACATCTAAGAGCTATATTGCCTCCATCTAGCTCCATCACAAGGGACACAAGGGTTGATTTTCTAAATCACACTTCATAGTAGGGAATTTTATTCCATTCCATCCAAAAATTTACTGAAATTATACATCTAGCTACTTGTTCACTATCTAAGTTCGACACACACAAGCAGTAACCTAGGGAATAATTCAGCACACACACACACATAACTACATTGGGTATGAGATGTAGTACAGTGCTCAGTTGTAAGTTCACCATTTTGAAAGCTGAGGACAGTCCAACCCCTCATTTAGTATATTTATTTTTTAGGATTTGATGTCTATGTGAGGTTTTTTTAGGTTCATACTTCATTACAGGTTTACAATGAACTCGGTGAACTTTGTGCAACCTCAAAGCGATAAAAGAATGACTAAAGGTGAGCACCTTGAAACACCTTAAAGGAGGTTTTCTGAGAATTTCCCCACACCTAGGTGACTAGAATCAAGACTAGGGTGCACCATGCAAGCACCCATATCCCTCTCTAGGGCACCCAATGTCCATCCTATTTCCCCAAATTCTAAATTTTCTAAGGTTTATGTGTGATGTTTCTTCCTCCTTGTTCATTCAATCAAATTTTTGATCCATTCCAGACTTTACTATGAATCAACTAAGGCTTCTTACCCTCTCTTTGTACATTAGGGTTTATCATTACTTCATTTCTTAGTTTGTTTGAGCTGTAATTGTATGTACTTAATTTATCATTCATTTACTGCAATGCTATAACATTCATATTAGGCATATATTTCACATTTTTTGCTTAATTGTTTTGGTGAACCCGACTCTTTCATGCTTCGGATCCTCATTTTCTCTTCTTTCATGGATCATTCGCTTTCTCAAGTCTCCTTGTTTCAATTGCTTTAAATGCACCCATCTTGTAAATATTCTCTCCACAAAATCCTAGACATTGTGTATCTTCCTATCGAAATGTTTCCTACTTAAGTCAATGTTATCTTCAATCATATTTCTATTGACTCTATTGGTTCTAATTCTAATCAATCTATTTGTAAATCTATCCAGGATCTTACATTCTATTATTTCAAGATAAATTTTAGTCTATGGAATCCACAATTACATCGTCTATAATCTATGAAATCCAACATCTTAAAGATGCTTCTCAGGCTCACATGGTAATTCTTATTCTCATCTTCATTCTATGTCCCCTACATGTGCTCATATTAGTGAACCCCAAGGCTTATCGCATTTCTACAGCCTCTCACAGTTTAATCTCAATGCTAAGAAAAAATGATATTCTTCCAAAACTCCTATAACTCATCAATTAATCAACTTGTACCATCTACTCATTTCTAACCTCATTACTCATCTTACAAAATATCAAAGTATTTCATATTGAAATTATCATCAAATTTGTGGACATAATGACCATGATTGTTATGTTTTACAATGACAGAATTCAAGCATCTTGAGCATCAAGGTTTTATCTCATTCACTACACAACGTGTTATGTTACATGGTCCTCTCCACTTGTTACATCTTAATGGATTCCAAAATTTGATTCAATCGTATGTCTAATGAGCATCATGCCATCACTTTCTAATGTTTCTTCTATCCGCAACTCTAGAGTTGTCTATGAAGAGTCTTTTCAAGTCAAGCAACCACCTCTCAAAATTAGTCTCACTCCCCCTCCTCTCCAGTCATCCACAACACAATCAAGTCAAAGTACACAACCGCCTCTCAAAATCAGTCCACCTTCTTCTCCTATCAAGTCTTCTATAACGTCATCAATCCCACCAAAGTAACCACCATTCAAGATTCCTCCCCATTTCACTCTTCTATTTCCCATTCATTTTTTCAAAGCAACTACTCCTTCTATTGATGGACCAGAACACATCTCCAACTCTGCCACCATCATATTGTCTTATTGTTTCTTTGGCCTTATACCCATTTTATTGGCACTCACTCTTATCATGACACAGACCAATGCTCTCCCACAATGACATGGCACCTCTCGACATCGTTGCATAGATATCCATAATCATAGTACACTTGGGGGGCATCACACTAATTATCCCCCCTTATAGCACTATCAATTGTTTCAAGCATGTCTTATCACTCTCATCACGATTTCACACCTCATGATTCATTTTTCTAAGCACTTTTGAACATACATGCTACACTTACCATCGTCATTACCCAATGACACATTCTTGTGGTTTGGTTCACACTTGACTGTTGAGGGAAACCTATACACATGAACCTCACACAATGCACACTCTACAATCTAGAATACAAACTCTCACACACTTGACACAATCACAACACACCCTTTTCACACATTTTTCACTTGGCACATTTACAAACACATCTTTCTAACATTGCCTAGTCACACCACACATTACACATTACACACCTCACATAACACAGGTTATACACACACAACATCTTCCTCTCGCAACTTCTATCACACACTATGTACATTTATCACTATACACATTCACATTACATCTTTCTTACATCTCTTTTATGCACTGCGCTCATTACCCGACGACACACTCTAGTCCCATGGTCCATACTCAATTACTGAGGGTCTAATTCTGAATAAAAACTCAACTCCTCATCGCGCTTACATTAATATTCATAAAATCAATCAATCAATTCTTATATCACTTCATGCGACACTATTTTTCACATTTCATAATTGATCCCTTCTAGCATTTTATTCATACATTTTGTGATAAACACTTTATGCTAAATCATCACGCTTTCTAAGATATTACTCACACGTCTCATGATATATGCCTTATGTTAAATCATCACACTTCCTAGCCTCTTCTTCACATATTCTGTGATATACACTTTATGCTAAATCATCATGCCTTATTGTATCCTACTCAACCAATTCGTGATATACGCTTTAGGCTAAATCGTCGCATCCTAAAACCTCATTCTACAAATTCAAGATCAATTCATCCAAACGTTGCATTATAATCCTACTCATAATATCATCTTACAGTCAAATAATCAACACTTTTTTGGCATCCTATTCAATCTTCTACAATTGACGCTTTACGCTCTATTCTAACACATGACAACACATTGCTTGAACCATTTCCCGATGATGCCTCTCATTTACGGTTCATTCTTGACTATCGAGGGGGTATAAATAAATGAACTTCACTACATATATACACATCCACTAGGGGGGTACGTCGTTCCTATCATTCACATTGCATTCCATTTCGTCTCATCCATAACATACTACATATCTTGGTTGCATTTACTCTTGTTTACGTATGCTTTTACATGCTCACTTTATTACACATGCTAGATAGATATCTTGTATGTCATTATATTTATCATACACACATGCACATTCACTTTCCTTTCTAGTTGTGATCACAAATTCTACATATCTATATACGTAGCATGGATGCTTGGCGCAGTACCTATTACCAGTCCCACAATGGCTCTTGGGAGCATCCAATTTCATACATTACAAGTGTTATTGTTTCATTTTGTTCATAACACACTCCTTTATTGGATTATACACGCTTTGAAATACTTTTTATTTTTGTAACATGCAAAATTGTGCTTCATGTGCAACATTTGTTATACAGGGTTATTTACTTCCATGGTTGTCTGTTCCATTGTATGTCATTGTTTGCTTTTTTGATGCTCTTGTTTGTAGGCTTTTCCCTTTGTCTTGTGTGCACACTTCTTTTATTGTGGCCACTATGACCTTGATTGTCTTGTGACATCGTGAATGATTTCCCGTGTTTGCAACCCACTTTTTGTGGGCTACATTATATTCTAGTGTGTTTACTTGCGTTTCAGCTTACACATTGTCTTCTTAGCTTACATTTTGTCTTATACATGCATGTTTGTATTTTCTTGTGCTGACACTTGTTTCCTAGCCACTTTTTTTGTGTGTTTTGGTTTCTACCAAGCACATTCCCTTCCCCCTGTAGGGCACAATTTCAGCACAACGGTCGGTCCCCTTTTGGGCTCCATACTCCTTCAGCGATGTTGCATGCATGCCAAATGAGGGGGGAATCATTTGGGTGAATCAATCACCCCACACAACATTATACACAACACATTACCAATACAAGATTGTTTTAAGTTTTGGACAGGGCTTAGAATCAGACTTGGGTCCTTAACACAACAATGTTCTTCTTGGTTTCCTGTAACCAGGGGCAATTACAAAGTTCTTCGACATGTCGTGTAGAGGCTTTTGATGGGGCAGAGAGTCCTTTAGCACATGGAATTTACATTGGAGGTAAGTACACACCATCTGTAGTGGTGTTTTCATTTCGGGGAGGAGTTAAAGATTAGAGGATGACACTAGGCTTTCCTCTCTACACTGCTTCTGCTGTGGCATCAGATTACCCAAAAAACCTAACATTTCATAGCACTCTACAACTTTGGGAAGTGGTTAAAGGTTGCAGGATGACACTAGAATTTCCTCCCTACACTTCTTCCATTTCTTTGGCATGAGATCACCCAAAAAAAACTCGTGTCATCGAAATCATTTAAAGGATCATTTTCTACAGTCCATTTCCTCATCACAAATCAGGTGCACATGTTCCTTTTTTACATTTTTCAAAAATTTACATACTTTCCTTACGGACTTTTTTTTACATATTTTGATCATATACATGCATCTTTGACTACTTGTTCAGCTTCTTCTCTTTACAGGTTCATCCATGTATGGGAATCAGTAGTCAAAATCAACAATGACAAACATCACACAACATCATCATCAAAAACATCGACATCAATAACAAGTACATTGTCGACATCTACACATGTGTTTTTTCCCTAGGTTCATTTTCATCATCACTTTTTACACTTTCTCCTCCTTAGCATCCATGCCTCACATTTTTCTATCACTCCACACTTTGTCTTGTCCCTTGACACACTTTCATCATCAATCTACATGGTTATCAGGTATGCATATCTATCTACTTTATGTTACCTAGCTTTCCACTCAACTAACATAAAGTGGGGGAAAATGTAGACACAAAATCATGTACTTCGGGTAACTATCTAGTCCTGATTACATACTACTATTCATACAGATTCCTAAATAAGAAAATTACTAATCAACCCATGTCTTTGGCCACCTTCCTTTGCTTTCTAGTTACTACTTTCAATCTTACACCCTTACTTGGATCAGTCTGTGCCTTTTTACTACTTTGACATTATGTCATCCTAGTACACCAGCACGGTGAGCTAGGACTTCTAGCACCATGTTCCCTCATCCCCTATGGGAAACCCTATCCTCTTTGTACTTTATCTCAAACTTTTTGGGTCCTTTATAGCCATTTGAGTATCTTATCTTTTTGGTATTCAAAGTTTTCGAGGGTTAATTATGAAATTCAAGCAAAGGATTCATATAAATATAAAGTTTTGTGATCATAATAAAGTTCCAAGCACTAAGACATTAGCTATCACCACATAAGGTTACATCAACAAAGCATCTAAGAGCTCCATTGCATATGAATCTAACAGCATCACAAGGGACACAAGGGCTAGTTTTTTACATCACACTTCATAGGAGGGAAGTTCATTCTCTTTCATGCACACATTTTTTATATTCTACATCTAGTTACTGTGCTCTTTATCCAAGTGTGACACACACAAGAGTAACCTAGGGAATAATTCTGCAGACACACACACATAGAGCTACATTGGGTCTGAGATCTAGTGCAGTTCTCAGTTGTAAGTTCACCATTGTGACAGACTGAGGACAATCTGACCCCTCATTTTACATATTTCATTTTTAGGATTTGATATCTACGTGAGGGTTTTAGAGGTTCATACTTCATCACAGGTTTACAAAGACCTTGGCAATCTTGGTGTAACCTTAGAGCGATTCAATGAGTGACTAAAGGTAAAAACACCTTGCAACACCTTAGAGGAGGGTTTTCTGGGTGTTTCCGTCAAACCCATGCACCTAGAAATCAGGACCATGGCACCCACAAGCACCCCTATCCCTCTCTAAGCACCCCAATCCATCATGTTCCTCTAGTTCTACATTTTCCAAGGATTCTATGTGACTCTTATTCCTCTTTGTTCATCCAATTAGAGCTTCGATCTAGTCCAAACTTTACCGTGAATCAGCTAAGGCTTCTTACCCTCTATTTGCACATTAGGTTTTTTTTATTATTTATTGCTTAGTTTCTTGAGTGTAATTTTTGTATTTTGTTGTCATTCATTTATTGCTACTATAACATTCATATTAGGCATATATTTCACATTTTCACTTAATCATAAATCATCATTAAATGTGAACACATATTTATCACCTACCAATACAATCCTAATTTGAATTCAAGAAGCCTATAAATACTCAAGTCCCTTAGTGAATTTAAAACATAATAATAGGTGTAGAGAGAGTTACACGTGAATATACCAGAGTAGTTAATCAAAAATTTTAAAGCAAAGAATGAAGAGTATAAAATATTGAAGCATTTATAATTCCATGAAGCTTTCATTATAATATAAATATCATATTGAGTAAATACTTTCATTACGTTAGACTGTCTAGTTAAATCATTGCATTATGCTTGGTGAGCTATTTTTCAATATTATGCATTGTTAAGGGACCTAACGTATATCAATGGAATTATATTCTTCTCTAATGTAATAAACTCCTTAAAATATTTTCTTTACTCATTTTGAAGATCTAGCTACCTTAATAAGATTTGAAAATCCTAAAACTATATTTTTTTCCTCTAAAAATTGTTGCGAAACGAGAAGATTCAGATTAGGCATATATTTCACATTTTCGCTTAATCCAAAATCATCATTGAATGTTAGCACATATTTAGCACCAGAAAATGACTGTGAAGGAAAATTCATTATATTTGGTTCCCTTGATGTTTTTGGGTACTTATTTGTCAGTTTTCCCACTCAACATACGTCGTATCACCTACCACTACAATCCTAATTTGAATTCAAGAAGTCTATGAATACTCAAGTGCCTTAGTGAATTTAGGACATAATAATAGGTGCAAAGAGACATACATGTGAGAGTTAATCAAAAATTTTAAAGCAAAAAATGAAGAGTATAAAAGATTGAAGCATTTATAATTCCACGAAGCTTTCATTATAATATAAATATCATATCGAGTAAATACTTTCATTACATTGGAATGTCTAGTTAAATCATTGCATTATGCTTGGTATGCTATTTTTCAATATTATGTATTGTTAAGGGACCTAACATAAATCAACAAAGTTATATTCTTCTCTAATGTAATAAGCTCCTAAAAATATTTTCTTTACTCATTTTGAAGACCTAACTACCCTAATAAGATTTGAAGGAAGGATATTAGCTTCGCAAAGCTCCTCGAGGAGTTTCAAAAATGTAAGCGAGGTTTTCAGAACTTTGGACTCGAAGAACATTACAAATCCTAACACCCTGACTACTAAACATAATAAATTTTTAGATTTTGAAAAACAAAAGAAAGTGGATTTTGCTTTTTCACCCCGTTTCCTCCATTCTCTCTCATGAGTGTTGTCAATTCTTTTCTTTTGTAGTCGTTGCCAAAAAGGAATATTCTTCATGTTAGGAAATAAGGGATAAAATATGTGGAATAATCCCTCACAGAATCGCAACAGTAGAAATTAATATGCAGAAATTATTACAGATCTCCAATAAATTGCAGAATAAAATAACACAACACAAAGAGACAGCATTTAACATGGTTCACCCAATTTGGGCTATGTCCACCAAGAATCACTTGCTCAGATTTTATTACAAGCCACCGCTCTCTCAATACAATACCCAGATCCGTTTGGAGCTATGCTTAACAAACTCTACAGAATTCACAGCCGAATTCAAAGCACATCTGCAATGTTCTTCTTATCTCTATCATATGCATAAAACCATATAAATAGACAACTGCTTAAGTAGTTTTACAAAACTGTGGGTATCAAAACCATGGGCAAAACCTGTCCCATAAACCTATGGGTCAAAAAACTCGCCCATATGAGAAGAGCACGTTTCCCGATATGTCGGATGCATTTTTCGAGGCCAAAAAAAATTTACGCCTAAATTTTTTTTTTGGGGGCTGCACCCCCGGACCCTCGCTCGGGGCCCGGCCCGGCCCCGAACCCCGGCGAGGATACATGAAAAGTGTACAGTACTCTTAGTGTACAGTCTTCAACACTTTCACACATGAAAATAGGCTCTACAACCTAACACTTCAAAGGTATATGCAATTCTCATCTCTCATTGTAATCATTGCCAAGCAGACATATTCTTGATAAGTATATGCACATATACTTATACTCTCTTTTCCTCTACCCCAAACACAAACACCTCTCACTAGTTTGATTGATTATTTTACATTTATTTTGTATTGATTTTGTTTGTAGTACAACCCTATTATTATTTCATTTTTTCCTTACGTTTTGATTCATTTCTTTCTCCATCAAACATTGATTGTAATACAAATGTCATATAGAATACATTACATTAGATTACTTTGATGAAACATTATATTATTCTTGATTTGTTCGTATGTTATTGAGGGACATGATAAATATCAAATAAAATATGTTCTTACTTACATAATGGAGCCCCTCACAAATATTTCTATAATCATTTCAAAGAGCAAAGTACCTTAATCGAGTTTCTCACAAATCCTCAAAGAATTTCATAAATGTAACATAAATTTTTGTTAAGTTATATTCTTTATATGTGAACAGTAATATTTTCCAAATTTTCCTTCATTTTCCCACTCCAATGTATTCATAAACATGAAACACGTTTTAAATAATTCCCATCACTTCATTAACTCACTATTGATGCGTTCTATAACTCACTAGTCAATCTCTCTATCCAGACTGCTTTTTAATTTGACACCGACCTGTTTTTTTTGGTTTTTTTCTGAAAATCTTTGCCAAACGGGAAGATTCTTCAGAGATATACATATCTCCTCTTTAATTGTAATCGTTGCCAAACGGTAAGATTCTTGACAGGCATTTGTATATATACCTCTACTTTCTGTTTTTCTTATACAGACCACATTCATTACTTACCCCGAAGTTTTATTGCTTGTTCGGATTGATTTTGTCTGCTGCACGGCCGTGCTTTGATTTTTTATTTATTTTTAACGTTTTGATCGTCTTTTCTGGATTTTTTTTCATTTTATTTCCTTTTAATGTTTCGGGGTTTGTAAGGTTCGGCATACGGGAAAATTAATGTGCGCAAGGGTTTTGGTAAGGTGATTGCCTACGAAATGCTCTAAAGAGGTATATGTTCATTTCAAGTGAAGTAATGTCCGCCTTATTTCCATTATTTTGAGTCCAGTAATGGATGGCTTATTCAGTGTTTTATTTATTATATTACTAATCTTTTAACAATGCCCATGTGATTTCATTGTGAAGCGACCGCTAGGTGAATGAAACTCCAGGAAAGCGGAATGTCTAGGCGCGAGGGCTCACCGTCTCTCTATTTGGCAGACACAGGTCAGGGGTAGAATTCAAACCTCAGCTATAATACATTACATTACATTATTTTCTATATCCATTACTTTCACTAATCATAAATTTACAGATTTCAGAGGAATCATAGGGTTATTTAAACCATGTTTAGTTTTCCTTAAGAAAATTTCATAATAGCTTTATGGTTTCCTGTAGAACTGCCATGGCTGGTACAGGGCATGTCTGGAATTGTAGAATAAAACTAGTTTGAACCGATTGTAGTTAAAATGGCATGGCTGCAATTGTAGATTAAGACGACCATTTTCACCAGTGCAATCTGGTTGTCTGTCCATCTATGAGGCTTGCTTTAGAGATCTTATTAAGAGCTGGTTTTCATCCTGTACCCACAAAGGCTTTAAAAGCCCTTGACCCACAGAGTTTTATAAAATAAGGATGCCTAACTATTTATGGGCCTTTTCAATTTTGTAGTTGGTATCTGAATTTTTTTGAAAATTATTGCTTGAAACTTTTGGCTACATCTTACAATATATGGTTTACCTTATCTTCATTAATTCAGAGTTAATGCCTAAACAGTTTTTAATTTGATGTGGAGGGGTCCATATACTAGGCGTTAGATCTTGAACTCGAGAAATGAATCATCACCTCATTAATGTGTATTACTAGCGTAATTTAACTAAAAAACATTAGATCTGTCAAGTGGAGCTCCTTTGGGAGGGTGACTGGTTTTCATTCTCTAAAAATATCAAGCAGTGCTTTTGCTGCTCAAACAAACTGACTAAGAGCCGACAGAAAACCCTGTCTAATGAGGTATATGCTGATGCAGAGGTACAAAATAAATTTCAACTATATTTAGTTTGAGCAGCATTTTGAAAGAGAATTATGATCATTCTATTCAGTCTCTTTTCACTACCCAATGCCATTAATATTACTTATGCAGAGCCCAGAACAAATATTTCTAATGTTGATTTACAAAGGTTAACATGGTTATTAATACTTGTTAGAACTGAACATGGATAAAAGGGCATGCCTGAAAGTGTAGATCAAAAGCACCATTCTTACTAGCGTGATATAGGCTCATTTTAAATGTTATTTACTGCAGGTTTCTGATCCTTTGACCTGGGCAGCTTTGTGTACATTGAGAATACAAAAATATTTTATCGGCATACTCCAATAAATTTATGAAAATTTTGGTTTGAAATATTGGGCTACAATTTAGGGTGTAGATTGTACACGTGTCTTCATTAACTTCATTAACTATATTTAGTTTGAGCAGCATTTTGAAAGAGAATTATGATCATTCTATTCAGTCTCTTGTCACTACCCAATGCTATTAACATTACTTATGCAGAGCCCAGAACAAAGTTTTATAATGTTCATTTACAAAGGTTAACATGGTTATTAATACTTGTTTGAACTCAACGTGGATAAAACGGCATGCCTGAAAGTGTAGATCAAAACCACCATTCTTACTAGCGTGATATAGGCTCATTTTAAATGTTATTTACTGTAGATTTCTGATGCTTTTACCTGCACAGCTTTGTGCACATTAAGAATACAAAGATATTTTATTGGCTTACTCTTTATGAAAAATTGGCTTGAAATATTGGGCTACAATTTAGGGTGTAGATCGTACATGTGTCTTGATTAACTTCATTAATAAAACAAAGATAGAGAGTTGTTGACATTTTAAAAATCCAAAGTTGCCTAGAAAAGGGCTTCTCCTGCCACGAGAGAATCATAAAAAAATTAAGTGTGATGGGATTGATGATATCTGAATTTGACAATATCAGGGATGAAGAAAATTGAATGTATGCATTTGAGGTGGAGGTCTTTGTTACTGTTATTTACTATGTATTCTGTTTTGTTGATGTAGTTCCATGTTGTTTATATTTCATTTTACCATTACTCCAACATTGAGGAATTTGAAAGACTAAAATATTTATAATGTAGGCACGACTTTTGAAATAATTGAAACCTCCCGAAGAGAGGTAATTGTATCATTCAGAATTCTCCATTTCCTCAGCTTATCTCTAATTTAGTTCACCTTCAATTTTGTCATTGTCCGAGTTACACATAAGCAAAAGAAAGATTAAATCCAATGTGAATAGTGGTTTTGGATAATAGCTTAGTATCTGTGTAGGTTTTTGAGATTGTTTGGCACAAAGGTTTTTCTCGAGCTAGTCTTTTTATAGGTTCCTATATGCTTTGATGTATGCTATAAGAGCTTGAGAACCATCAAAGGTAACGGATGGAGGGCTTTTACTTTAGGGTTTTAAATGTTCATTTTAAAAAGATTTTAACACCTTGTAGTTTGGCGGGGAGGGGTCCATTTCTAATAAAAATCTTGGTCATTTTAGAACCTAAACTAAGAAATGAATCAACACCTTGTTAGTGCCTATTATCAGTACAACTTAAATTAATTAACATTTGATCTGTCAAATGTAACTGCTATAGGATGATGACAGGTCTTTTGCTTTCTAAATATATTATTTATTGCTTATACACTTTAAACAAAGTAAGATCCAATAAAAATCCTTATCTAATAAGTTATGGTTATAAAACGGTATTGAATAAACTGCAGTAATATTTGAGCAGCATCTCGAAAGATGATTATGATCATTCGATTGTTTTCCTATCCATTATCCAATACGTCTAAGATTAATCTAGTAGAGTCTATCTAATTTCTATAATATCATAAAGTTTACTAAGGCCATTGTTACTTTTTTTATTTTTTTGATGAAATCTGTTTCTTCTCATCATTTAACCAAACCATGTCGTGTCTATTTGTTGTTGACAACTTATTATAGCTAGAGGCTTAAGTAGAACTTAATTAATTCACGTCACTATAGCATCTTGGAGGTCAGTATGATTAGCAAAGGAAGCAATAATCAATGGTCTCTCTGATTATTCTTGTTTACTTTGTCATTAAATGTTCTAAATTTCTATTTCCTTATAATCAATGGTCTCTCTGCTATAATAATTTCTCATTAATGTTTCATTTTATTGCTATTCCGTTACCAATGCTTATTCTTTATGGAGGACTGCCATTGTCCAATGAATGTAATGTCAAGCATTCTCATGTCAATGAATGGATAATGTCAAGATTAGAACCCCTTCTCAACTATTTAGTTAAAGTAAAGGTTGCTATTCACTTGAAAATATTAGCCTAATTCAATGATATACCAATAGTGCTGCATCCATTGCTAGAGGGGTAGGAGCGTTGATTAATCTTGTTTAGTTTGTCATTAAATGTTCTAAATTTCTATTTCCTTTTATTTAGCATGTAGGTGTAGATGTAGATGGTTGGAGACTTAATTTATCAATGATCTCCGATTTTAGTTGCAATCTCGATTGCATCCATCTTACGTGGTTTCTAAATGTTTAGTAGCAACTCCCCTCTAATATACGAACCATAGTATTTTTTTGGAAAAGGGTTAAATAAGAGGGTTTTGAAAGGATCCACATCCTTTTACGAAAATCCCACGTGGTTAGATACAACAGTTAAGCATTAAGAGAGTGAGCCCGAAGGCAGCTAAAATCCAGAAACCAAAAAACCAAATGATAACTAGCACAATTAATAAAGTGAATTTTCTTAAGTGTATCAGCAGCATTCTTGGTAGCAGCAGTAGCATGCTTATCAGTCAAATTATCAGAAAGCTTGATCAGCTCAAGGCAATCCGAGTTGATACTTTCCCAAGTCTAGTTGATACTTTCCAAGTCTTGTCTGTGTATAACTTCTAGTTCTTGATGATAGAGAATGCCCTGTTGAGCTTTTCTAGGATATTGAGATAAGATAAGATAAGATAATTATATTAATGTACAACGAATGACCACAAGAACCAGTAGGAAGGCCTGAAAGGGTCATCCGAACAACAAGAAAGGATAGAAGAGAAAGGAAAGAAGAAGGAGAAGCAAGGGCCACAATGGCTACAAGAGTGCAGATGGATGGAGCCGAAGATGGATCAGCTCAAGGCAATCCGAGTTGATACTTTCCTAGGTCTAGTTGATACTTTCCCATGTCTAGTTGATACTTTCCAAGTCTTGTCTGTGTATAACTTCTAGTTCTTGATGATAGAGAATGCCCTGTTGAGCTTTTCAAGGATATTGAGATAGATAAGATAAGATAATTATATTAATGTCCAACGAATGACCACAAAAGTAGGTCAATGGGATTGAACAGTACAATGCCAAAAGAACCAGTAGGGAGACCCGAAAGGGTCATCCGAACAACAAGAAAGGATAGAAGAGAAAGGAAAGAAGAAGGAGAAGCAAGGGCCACAATGGCTACAAGAGTGTAGATGGATGGAGCCGAAGAAGAGGGTGCCAGAAAAGCCCCATCTCCGACATTGTCACCTAGCATCCGAGGCCGACTGGAAGTAACTGGCGATATGCTTGTGTCCTATAGTTGAAACCATGGAGAGACCCGAAAGGGTCATCCGAACAACAAAAAAGGATAGAATAGAAAGGAAAGAAGAGGGAGAAGTAAGGGCCATAATGGCTACAAGAGCGCGTATGGATGGAGCCGAAGAAGAGGGGGGCAGAAAAGCCCCATCTCCGACATTGTCACCTAGCATCCGAGGCCGACTGGAAGTAGTTGGCGATATGCCTGTGTCCTGTAGCTGAAACCGTGGAGAGTCTGGAATGTCGGTGTCTGGGAGAAGGACGAGAAAGATGAGCTCTCTGTATCCTCCTGTCTGATCGTGATCCATGGGGGGCTATAACTGAGTGCGATCATGGAAGCGTGTAGACTGGGAGGTGGCATCTCGGGTCTTGACGGATTTGGTCTGGAATCCATACTGGTGTTAAGGTGCCGCTTGGTGCCCCTCTCTGGTGGGAGCACCGTAAAGAAGGATGTGATCTGTCAAGTAGCAACCTGTTTGGGAGGGGACTAAAGGGTCTCATTCCAAAGCCTGGGAGCCTACTGTAAGTAGAGAGCGAGACATTGTTGATTGCAATACCTAAAGAAAGCTGCAAATGACGGATGCTCCCGGAATAGGCAATGGAATCTCCCTCTGATCTCATAGTAGATGGGGCACCTGAAAATGAAGTATTCCTCTATTTCAACCTTGTGGAGAGAACAAAGTTGGCAAATCCTCTGCGAGCGGTCCAACTAGTGGTCCTCCACACGAAGTCTATGAGAGCCCACTCTGAACTAGCCTACGGATATGCGGAGTGCCTGTAACCTCAGGAGATATATGGAGGCCGGTGACCTCAAGGAAATGTGTTGCATAAAAAGCCATCTTAGGGTGTAATCCACCCGGAGGGCTGATCCAAGTGTGTTGGATGAACTGCCTGTAAGTAGAGAGCAAGACATTGCTGATTGCAATACCTAAAGAAAGCCGCAAATGACGGATGCTCCCGGAATAGGCAATGGAATCTCCCTCTGATCTCATAGTAGATGGGGCACCTGAAAATGAAGTGTTCCTCCGTTTCGACCTCCTGGAGAGAATAAAGTTGGCAAATCCTCTCCGAGCGGTCCAGCTGGTGGTCCTCCACACGAAGTCTATGAGAGCCCACTCTGAACTGGCCTAGGGATATGCGGAGTGCCTGTAACCAGTGTTAGGAGATATATGTAGGCCAATTAATAAGCCCATCATTGACCTCAAGGAAATGTGTGGCATAAAAAGCCATCTTAGGGTGTAATCCACCTGGAGGGTTGATCCAAGTGTGCTGGATGAACTGCTTGTAAATGTCATCCCTGATAATTTTGTGCAGATCCTGCTTACTCGGTAGGTTATGGGCAAGAGCATCCATGGAGTATCTGTATGGTGGGAGGTGGTCCATCTGAATCCCAAAAGAGCCAAGAAGATGTTACTCTGGTGTACCAGCAGAGGGAACGACCACTGTGGTCAGAAAGAGCAATAGCTTCGGAGGAACAGTAGGCGAGGTAGAGATACCTATCCTTGCCTGCAGAAGAATCTGAAAGTCCCCAGATGCAATGCAAAAGTGAAATGATGCTAAATATAGTCTCTAGTCTAAAGGGGCGAACCTCAAACTCAACCAAGAGGATATTGTGTGGAACTGTCTCTTTGCGCCTGATGATGCATCTGAGTATGAGGATCTGGACTCGCTCAACAGTAGCCCAATCACAATTAAGTAGGGATGGCCCCCAAACCTCAGAGCCATAGAGAAATATGGGCCTCACAAGAGAATCTGAGAGAGACATATTTGATAAGAGGTCCTGGAAGGGGTGGTGGAAGCACTGTTTCTCCAAGATTGCTAAAGAGCCATACCCCTTGTTGACGCAGGACTAAAGAGCAGGCCAAAGACTGAAACGGGGCCCGGTAAATAAAACTCCAAGGTAAGTGTAGTAAAGCTGGCGCTCTCAATCTATTCCCCTCTATAGAAGAAATGGAAGTCAGAAGTCTTCAACCCATTGAAGATCATGATCTTGGCTTTACCAAGGTTAACTGTTAGTTGTCTGTGGTCGCAAAAGAGGGCTAGGCGACCAACTGTCTTTGAAGTCCCTCCGCAGAAGAGGCAAGGAGGACTACATCATCCACGAAAAGGAGAATGTAGATCAACACCTGGTGAAGAAGGCAACCATCCCCCTCTTGGATATGGTCCTTGAGAAATTCCTCCAATTCATCAATATAAATACCAAACAAGGTAGGCGAGAGGGGGCAACCCTGTTTAACCTCGATGGTGCTCCCGATGAAATCCGAAAAACCGACAGAAGTGTGAAGGTGGCCTAGAGCCTCTTCGTATAGGCGCATAATGGCTGCAAGAAGAGTTTCAGAAATATTGATGTCTATAAGTCTACGGAAAAGAGCTTCCCGTGGCACTGAGTCAAAGGATTTCCAAAAATCCACGAAGCAACAGAAAACCCTGGAGGAGTGGTGGCGGGCCTCCTCAATAATGGTTCGAAGGGTGAGGATATGGTCGATAATTTGGTAAGCAGGTCAGAACCCCGCCTGCCCCTTGACTCTGCAATGGTACTGCTCCTGAAACTCAGAAAGCTGCATGTGGAGGACCGTGGCACAAAGCTTGGAGAACGTCTGGCCCACCATGATCGTCTTGTAGTTGTTCGGGTTGGAAATGCGACCCGACTTGTGAATGGGGTGAATGATATGGTGGGACCACGAGTTCGGAAAACCTATACAAACCACCTAATTAAAGAGGTCCACAAAATAGCTGTTTAGAGTGTCCAAACCGTGCTTGAAGAATTCCGCCTGGAAGCCCTTCTCATCTGCAACCCTACCGCTATTCATGGCTGAAATGGCTTTCTTCACATTCGTGTGAGTAAAAATATGACAGGTAGGGAGGGGACACAACCTGGATCTGGGGCTGGCCAGGGATGTTGTAAAGGGTGGAAGCATGAGTAAACATGGAGTTGGGATGTAAGTCACGGGGTAAAGAGGAGTGACGGGGATGAATGGTACGTAAGAAACGTTTAGGGGAGTGTATAACGGATGAATGAAGCTAAAAACGACGACGAGAGATAAAGGTGCGCTTCTTGTGGCGAAGGAGACGACGGTAATTGGACTTGAGATATGGGAAGGAGGTGAGATTGTGTGTGAAAGCAAAGCGAAGCTGACAGTGAGGGACTTTGCAGTCTTCATCATACCACTGGTTCATGGGACAAGTCAGCTTATAAGGGAGGGTGGGAGTGAAGTGGGGGAACAACACAGAGCAACGTCATGAATGGCGAAGGAAAGGGTATCAAACATCAAGTCAGAGGAGTGAGGAATATTGGGGTACATGGGGAAGAAGCTGGCGAACATGAAAAGAAAAGTCTACTGGATCACCCTCATCAAACATCCAGGTGGTACGAGAAGAGACGTGGGATGGGGCCAGGGATAGGGGGGGTAGCCTGTAAGGAGAAGGAAAGGGTTGCATGGTCAATAAGGGGAATGGGGGAGACACACAAATAGTGAATATAGGGAATCAAATTGGAAGTCCA
This sequence comes from Taxus chinensis, assembly GCA_019776745.2. Lineage (NCBI taxonomy): Eukaryota > Viridiplantae > Streptophyta > Pinopsida > Cupressales > Taxaceae > Taxus > Taxus chinensis. Next base: position 150,715,463 of record CM034154.1, read on the forward strand.
CCACGCTAGCTCCCCCACCATGAGGTTTGCATGTGAAGAAGCAGGAGTCAGGGAAACACGGAATACCATTTAGGATCAGTAGATCATGAGATTCCCCCATCTTTAGGAGGTGTCGGCTGTATGACAACAAAGGTCCTGCCATATCATCTGAATCCCGTTGAAAGCCAACTAAATCAGGGTCCACCTCGTACGTACAGAGCACGTCATCAGTCCTGTTGTGTAGGGAACTTGGAGGTTTCTGGTACGTGCATTAAAGTCTCCCAAAACGATGACCCCCCCACTTGCTGAATATTGAGAAATGCCTGTATAGAGGTTGAAGAAGGGGTCCCCGTCTGGGCCATTATGAATGGCAAAGAAGAGGAGGCTGGGGGAAAATAATAGACTGCAATGAAGAAACTCTTAGGTGAGATGAGGTCCGCCTAATCCTATTCCAAAGAAAGCGGGCAAACTTGTCCTCTGCAGTCATGAAAATCCTGCTTCGAAGTGTATACCTGACCAGGTAAGCAACCCTGCTAGATCCTCTATCCCCTCCGAAACTTTGAGTCTCCTGTTTGTAAACCGAGAGCCAATGGTATCCTCTAATGTCTGGGAGAGGGTGAACATGGCTCGCATGAGTCTCTGTGACCAAAAAGCGGTCTGAAAAACCTAGAGCATCATATACAATACCCAAAGAAGACCAATAGGACCCGTTCCCATTCCAGCATGTAATAGAGATGCCCTTGTTTTGACGCCTCTCCCAACAGGACCGTCATTAGGGACTGGACCTGGGGACCCAGCGCGGAGGAGGAGAGTCTCGAATGACAGGCTTGAGGTTGCGAATTACTGCCCATTTCCCCGCTTTTTTGATTGCCATAACAATTTCCCAGGATTTCTTGAGTTTGGCCACCTGTTCTCTTGTGAGACCATCGAGGAAGAACTTATTGGGGAGAGAGTATAGCTTGCGCTTGGCTCTGAGTGCCTTGAGCCTGTCATCCGCTGATTTGAAGCGGAGAAAAAGGGTGGAATCTTGTCCGAGCCAAGCTCTATCAAGCTGCACATCAGGTAGCCCCAAACTCCCTGTGATAAAGTCTGATGTAATGGCCAAGGGGTCAGAAGGAGGAAGTGTGGGCAGCCCTTGCACCTTGAGGTTAAGCTCCCTAGCCCATCTAGTTCACTCCTCAACCAATTTAGCTTGCACAACTTCTTCCACCACTGCCAAGGGGTGTTCTTGTCTTTACCCTTCACAACTTGGATCTATGCGTCTGCTTGTTTTTTGAGATTTTCATGTTGATTCGAGATTTCCTCTTGTTTGTGTTTGTGGTTTGAGATTTCAGCTTGAAGTTGATCATTGGCCGCGGTAGGTTTGGTATGTGCATTGGTGTCTGCAAGTTGTCTCCACAGAGAAATTGTCTGCCTCAACCTTCTCCATCCATGACATAAGCTCGAAAACCTCGGTCCGGAGAGCTCTGTTAGAAGACTCCAACGTTTCCTATCTGTTAATCAACTCTGTGATAATGCTGGGAAAACCATCCTCCTATTGTCCTTGTTCCCGTTTGACGACGATAGGAATTATCTGTGGTGCATTGGTGGAGGGAGTTGTGGAAGGAGACATTGTCGAAGGAAAGGTGTGCAGGAAGACTGTTTGTAATGGCGTCAAGGAGAGAGGACCGCTGGGAGAGTCCCCCAAAGCCCCTAGTCAAGCAGTATGGTCAAGGGGATGCTTATGCATAAACGAAGGAGAATCGACGTAGGTGTGATTGAACGAGAATCATGTACAAACAACTAACTTGGCAAAGATAACCACGAATCGCTGGAAGAACATGCCATGAAACATGATCAATCACAGACAGAAGCCCACGATATTTGAGCAATGGTTATTTGCGATCAAAAGGGTTTTTGCGAGCCTCAATTGTGCATGCACGAGCAGACGTCACGCACGAGCCAGAGAGCCACGAGGAATTCAGAGCCACGTTTGGGAAAACTGTGCCCCCCCGTGCCCTCACGAGTAGTCATTTACGACTTTGCGCGAGCTACGAATTTAACAGGAATCACAATTTCAATAGGAACCCACGATTCCAGTAGGAGCTTTCACGAGCCACGATTCTCTTTCGAGCCACGAGCCAGAGAAGCCACGATTCGAGCAATAGGAGAAGCAGGAGAACAATTTTATTATCTTCCAACTCATGTTAATTGGGGGAGGCGATATCAGGATTCTGCACTTTAGCTGAAGCCATATTCTTAGCTTCCATGTCGATGTCAGGAGAGCCCACCATAGTAGGGGAAGGAGACTTCGGGTAGACAGAAGAAAGGCCCAACAACACTTCTGGAATATCTTGATCAGTGGACATCTTGAAAGGCTCATAAGAAGTGATAGCCCCCACATCCAAAGAAGGACCAAAAGAAGCAGATGGAGGGCCTGAGGACGCCAACGATGATGAAATAATGGACAACAAAAGAACATCTGCAGAGGCCGGGGAAGGGGAGGCAATGATAACAAGGGGAACCGAGTCAGGGAGGAAAGGGTCGCAACACTTTGCCCTGTGATGAGCACATCAGAGTTAGAGTCGGAGTGAAGGTGGAGGCGGCGACAAAGGCGGTAATGTGGAGGGGAGGAGGCAGAGGAAAGAGGAGGGGGTGATGTAGCTTACCAATTTAGGAGGGAAGCGGGCAATGTCAGTCGGAGGAGCTGCAGAAATGAAAAGAAGACCATGAAGAAGAAGAGGAGCTTCTTCTTCCAGAGATAAATGTAGAGAACGTTCAAAAGACTAGAAAAGGAAAGAGGTAAGATGCACCTATTTGTCATGGCGTAAATGTGCAAACAAGAAGAGCTGGGGGCCATAAATCAACTTATACCGGCCTTCCAAGGTGAAATAACGCATGAGCCGCTCCGCGACCCTATCCCAAGGCAGAGGGAGAGAAGCCCGTTCATAAACCAGACTGGTATTTTTTTTTGGTTCTCCTCATGACATAAGAAGTCCGTTGTTTTTGCATGTAGGGATCTTTTGAAATACTCATCTCCCTTAGACGGAAGACCAGTAGCCTCAGGGATTGATTCAGGCGAAATTGTAAACCGAGTTCTGCCCACTTGGACCTTCCCTTTCTTCCAAGATGCCAACACGCTACTGGAGACCCTGACATAATGTCCTTTCAACTGTACCATGAAAGGAGTAATTCCCGCAACCTGTAAGATATTCCATACTTCTTGGTCACTCTTGACCTCCTTGCAGGACGAAGGTTCCTTTGTATTGGCCCACCCATCATGCACAAGAAAGTGATTAGAATTGGCAAAAATCCAAAATGGACGAAGTTTAAATAGAAAATACAATCACCATCACCCCCGTTGTACACGTGTGTTGGCATTAACTCAGAATGAGTACTATTAATCAAAAATTCGCTCCAATCGCTCATCATAGAACAAATCTTCCCTTTGCATGAGCGTGTGTTCTTGGGATCATAATTAACATTGAAAGAGTTTAATAAAAAATCATTACTACCACCGTCACAAGGGGGGAGGGCCTCATCTTAACCAAGCTGAGACCCGTAGTAGCCCAAAGGAACCATATGTAGCTGGAAAACAATCCCTGGGAATTACGTCCGTGGAGGAAAATCATTGGAAACAATATTAAGAAGTTTATTTGAAAAGTCTCCAATCCAATATTTTTGGCCATCAGAGAAGACACCTAAATTAGCAAGGAAATTTGCCATTCTATTGCCCCTACGATATATATGCGGAAATTTTATCTGCTGAAAGCGGGCTTGAAGGGCTTTGATATCCTTGATAATATTATTGATAGTCCATTGAGCAGGGTCATCAGAGTTCATTATTCTTACTAGATTAAGAGAGTCGCTCTCCACGATAAGTTTACCTGTACCAATATTAAGGGTCAGCTCCAACCCTTTAAGAATGGCCAGAGCTTTAGCCTTGTGATTGGCACCAATATCAAAATTAGCTACAATTGTAGCCAACGGTTGACCAAACTCATCTCTTAGAATAGCTCCACTCCCCAAAGCCCCCAAATTACCCTTAACTGCTCCATCAGTATTAAGCTTCAACCAACCTGTCGGGGGGGGACCAAGAAGTATTAGCCCTGACCGAAACTGAAGTAGGAGCTGCAATTGGTATCAAGATTTGCTGAGGCCAGGAAGTTGAAGGGCTTAAAAGTAATTTTCTACTTGTGCTTCCTCCAGATGAAGCAGTTCAAGTTTTCCTGCATGCTAGAAACAATTCTAGTGAAGACCTGACCCTAATCATAAGCCGGCTCCTTAAAAATCCGTTTGTTTCTTTCTTTCCAAATTCCCCATAAGGTGTGGGGGAGCAAAAGATTCCAAGCAAGAGATGCAATAGGATGTTTGAAGGGAGAGCGCCATTGGGAAAAGGTTTCAGCCAACGAGGATCGAAAAATCGAGGAAACCCCCATCTTAACAAGAAGCAGACTCCATAGGTAGTGAGAAAAGGGGCAATGGAGTAGAAGATGACCAGAGCTTTCCAAGTCATTAAGGCAGAGGATGCAGTGATCAGGCAAAGAGAATCCCCTACGTTTGAGGTTTTCCCCAGAGAGAATAACATCACGATATGAGAACCAAGAGAAGAAGCCAATCTTAGGGATCACTTGAGGAGACCATATTTGTCTAAGTGGCGGTCCACAAGGTGGATGCATTTTTTTATAGGTAAGTGACTTTAACCGAAAAGCCACCAGAGGGAGAGATCGGCCAAATGTGCTCATCCTGAGAATGTGAAAAGGGAATCTATTGTGAGGAAAGCACAACCTTAAGACAATTATTACTGTAGACACCTAAAATATGCTTACACTTAACATTTCCTCCAATTCAACCGATTAACAACACTTCGTTAATTTCCCATTCTTTGCTTCATTCTCGAATGCCCATTCACGACACTCTTTCGGTCGTATTCCTCCTATAATCATCTAATTGGGTTAATATCTCTCTTATTAGCTAAACATTCTTCCTTTCGACCATTTAGAACCTCCCTAGTTCTCTTTGAACCACTTTTGCAAGCTTTCTAGGCTATCTATTAGTCATAAATGGTTATAGGTAAGCCAATCTTAGGGATCACTTGAGGAGACCATATTTGTCTAAGCGACGGTCTACAAGGTGGATGCATTTTTTTATAGGTAAGCAACTTTAACCGAAAAGCCACCAGAGGGAGAGATCGGCCAAATGCGCTCATCCTGAGAATGTGAAAAGGGAATATATTGTGAGGAAAGCACAACCTTAAGACAATTATTACTGTAGACACCTAAAATATGCTTACACTTAGCATTTCCTCCAATTCAACCGATTAACAACACTTCGTTAATTTCCCATTCTTCGCTCCATTCTCGAATGCCCATTCACGACACTCTTTCGGTCGTATTCCTCCTATAATCATCTAATTGGGCTAATATCTCTCTTATTAGCTAAACATTCTTCCTTTCAACCATTTAGAACCTCCCTAGTTCTCTCTGAACCACTTCTGCAAGCTTTCTAGGCTATCTATCAGTCATAAATGGTTATCCAGACCCCTCCCAACTCTCAACGAGTCTCTAATCACTTGCTAATCAAGTTTAACTACCCTAAACCCTAGTTAACTAGACAAATATGGTCATTTAAGCCTAAAGCATGTTTATCCTAATCTAATCTAAAAGTGCTTTTTGCTCTTTAGTCCCACATGCACCCAAAGTTCAAAGTCCTCCATTTGGAAAACTATAAATACAAGGCTAAGCCTACCCATTAAAACTTACAACTTTACATAACACGAAACCAAAACAAGCCTAAGAAAGCTTGGATCTCATTTGTATTAGCTTTAAGCTAATTAGACATTTGATCTAAAGCTTTCCGTCCTCCATTGTTGAGCTAACGCCTCCATTTGCATCCTTAAACCAAGTTTTGAGTAATATGGAGAGAACCATTGGCCTTGAAATCATTAATGGTGAGACTCCATTCTTGAAAGCTTGAAAACCATAAACATCTAAATCACACGTTTGATTGCTAAGTTGATCTTTTTAGGTTCAATTTCTTAATTAGTAATCTAAAGAGTAGAGAGTAGTATATATGCTAGGTTTTGATGTTTTTGTCAAAGTTATGATGCATGTATAGGATTAACTCTTGTTTAGCTCTTATCTCATGGTGCATGGTTGAGTCGGTTAAAGCTTTGAGGTTCTTTAGCCTCATTCCATAGTTTTTCAACTTTTCATTGCATACAATTACGTTGCAGCTGAATGATGCTACAACCGTCTCAGAAAGGAACATGCCAACAAGGTATATTTTCCTTCTTGTTGATGTAATTACTAACCTTATTGCCACATATAGAACAAAGATGGTTTTTGGTCGGATTCCAGAATGAATCCCAAGCTAGAGGCTTGTCACCAAACCACCAGTCATCCCAGAAGTCAATGAGGGTTCCATCCCCCAAGCGCCACTTAGTACCAGTTCTTAGTAAAGATTGAGAGCTGACAATGGAGTTCCAAATAGCAGAGCCTCACGAAGCTTCTGAAGTTAGAAAGTCTCCAACAGGGGGAAGATACTTATGGATCAGAAGCTGAGCCCACGGGGAATGAACTTTAGAGGCAATAGCCCAACCCAACTTTGCCAACATGGCTTCATTCATATCTGTCACTCTTCGAAGCCCCAGCCCACCTACAACCATTGGTTTGCAGGCAGTATTCCATGAAACTAAATGAATCCTTTTATGCTCCTAAGTGCCCGACTAAAGGAAATGTTTTTGAATTTGTTCAATTCGAGAGGCCACCGAAGAGGGAAGTTTAAGTAAAGAAATAAAATAAATAGTGGGCTTTGAAGTGAGGTCTTTACAAGTTGTAGGTTGCCATCTTGGCTGAGGAGTGAATCTTTCCAACCCGCAAGCTTCTTCTGAAAATGTTCAATAACCGGAGTCCATAGTGTTTTCAGTTGCCTGCCTTTAAAAAGAGGAAGCCCTAAATAGGTGGAAGGAAGATCAGCTATGCTGCAACCAAAGATAGCAGCGATATTTCTTTGCCTGCTGGCCTGAGTATGAATGAAGGCTATAAAACCATTGGTTTGCAGGTAGTATTCCATGAAACTAAATGAATCCTTTTACGCTCCTAAGTGCCCGACCAAAGGAAATGTTTTTGAATTTGTTCAATTCGAGAGGCCACCGAAGAGGGAAGTTTAAGTAAAGACATAAAATAAATAGGGAGGCTTTGAAGCGAGGTCTTTATAAGTTGTAGCTTGCCATCTTGCCATCTTTCCGACCGGCAAGCTTCTTCTGAAAACGTTCAATAACCAGAGTCCATAGTGTTTTCAGTTGCCTGCCTTTAAAAAGAGGAAGCCCTAAATAGGTGGAAGGAAGATCAGCTATGCTGGAACCAAAGATAACAACGATATTTCTTTGCATGTTGGCCGGAGTATGAATGAAGGCTATAAAACTTTTGGAAAAGTTGATGAGTTGCTGAGAAGCAGATTGGTAGTTGTTAAAGATCTTTTTCAAAGTTCTAACTTCCACCACCGAGGCAACACCCAGAAGGAGGGTGTCATCTGCAAATTGACCGAGTAGCCTCCGAGACCCTAGTCGTAATCTTGAGGCCAGATAGAGTGGCAGTATTTTTAGCAGCCTTTAGGGCCCTACTCAAAGTATTAGCCATAAGGAGGAAAAGGAAGGGAGAGAGCGGATCTCCTTGCTCGATTCCCCTGCTATTAACAAAGAAACCTGTAGAAGGATAGAGAAACGAGGAGAAGAGATGCAACTATAAATCCAATTACACAAACTATCACAGAAGCTGAATTTTCTGAGCACTCTAAGGAGAAAAGGCCAACTGACTTTTTGCATGTCTATCTTTAGCAGCTTCAAGGGCCCTACTCAAAGTATCAACCATAAGGAGGAAAAGGAAGGGAGAGAGCGGATCTCCTTGCTCGATTCCCCTCCTATTAACAAAGAAACCTGTAGAAGGATAGAGAAATGAGGAGAAGAGATGCAACTATAAATCCAATTACACAAATTATCACAGAAGCTGAATTTTCTGAGCACTCTAAGGAGAAAAGGCCAACTGACTTTTTGCATGTCTATCTTTAGTAGCTTCAAGGGCCCTACTCAAAGTATCAGCCATAAGGAGGAAAAGGAAGGGAGAGAGCGGATCTCCTTGCTCGATTCCCCTGCTATTAACAAAGAAACTTGTAGAAGGATAGACAAATGAGGAGAAGAGATGCAACTATAAATTCAATTACACAAATTATCACAGAAGCTGAATTTTCTGAGCACTCTTAAGGAGAAAAGGCCAACTGACTTTTTGCATGTCTATCTTGAGAATCATTCTTGGCGATTTAGAGTGATGTGCCGAGTGTATGGCTTCATGCACAACTATAACTCCTCCTTGAATCATCCCACCTCTAATAAAACCATTTTGTTGTTCAGAGATCAAGCTATTCATAAATGGCTTCAATCTCATTGCAAGCATTTTGGTGATTATTTTATAAGAGGTACTGCATAGGTTTGATAGGGCGGAAATTCGAAGTTGATTTGGATCCCAAAGTCTTAGGAGCTAATGCAATGAAAGTATTGTTCCATTCCTTGAAAAGAGAATCATTATTTTGAAACTCATTAACAACCTCAATCAGGTCTTGCTTAATTATATGCCAAAAGGTTTGGAAGAAGGCTGCAGGGATGCCATCGGGACCTGGGGATTTGTCTCCTTTCATAGCAAATACAACTTTATGGACTTCTTCAGCTGAAAAAGGATGAGTAAGTTTACCATTAATTTCTTGAAAAACAAGATTGGGGATATGCTGCACCATTTCTGTCATATCAACCTCATTGGGCTCTCATCCTTCAGAAGGTTGGCGTAGAAATTAACTAATTCCGAAGAAATAACATCTTCCGAATTTAGAAGCATGTCATCCATCAATAATAGTTCTTTGATTTTATCTCTTCTTTTATGCTTGGAAGTTGTAGCATGAAAACAGTTCGTATTGCGATCTCCATGCAGTAACCAAAGAGCCCTAGATCTTTGTCGCATGTATATTTCCTCTTTAGCTAGAGTATTATGATAATCACTAAGCAGAGACAGTTCTTGCTGGTGCAAATCCAGAGATATCTTTCAACATTGGTGGATATGTCTGAGATCTTCGGGGAGAGTTGGTGTTTTCTTTCCCTAATATCCCCGAAGGTTTTGACTTCCAAATTTTAAGATGTTTTTTGACAAAGCTAAGTTTCTTGGCGAACCTATACATGGCTGAGCCCTGTATTTCTACCTTCCACCATTCCTCAATGAGTTTATCAAGATTATGATTCAGGATCCAAGCCAACTCAAATCTGAAAGGCGAGTTTTTGGATTTTTGGAAAGTTGTAGCACCGAATAGTAGGGGGCTATGTGGTCAGAAGCAGCTTTGGGGAGAGAACTCAGATACAAATCAGGGAAATGAGTGATGAAGACCTAATATGCAATTTGACCAAGTAAAAGAGGCTCCATGAAGATCAAAATTAAAAAACTCACCTTAACGGATGAAGTTGGCAAGGGAATCCATACTGTTGAAATTTGCTGGGGAACCACCTTGTTTTTCAGAAGGGTAGAGCGGGGTGTTAAAGTCTCCAACAAGGAGCCAAGGCAAATGTTTGGTGCTGCTTTTGAAGTCCAGAATATCTTTCCACATGACTTCTCTCTGAGATTCAAGATTAGGTGCATAAACATTAATAGCTATCCAACCCACATTTGATCCGATTTCTTGAAAAGACGTTCCCATAAAGTGAGGAGTCTTGAGTATTCTTTGGATTTCACCAAAAAGATTCTTTGGATTTCAAAAAATGCAATGGCCCCCAGAGTTCCCAGAGGATTCCTGGGAGGCAAAGGAAGCAGAGGGCCATATCCTAGGAAGGACGAGATCCTCCTTAAGCTTGGTTTCTTGCAACATGATGATGTTCGGGGAGTGTTTTAATCTCATATCTTTAAGGACTCTTTTCTTCAGGGGAGCATTAATTCCCCTAATATTCTAGGAGAGAATCTTCATTTTTTGGATTTAGGTTTACCCCATTCCTCAATGAGTTTATCAAGATTATGATTCAGGATCCAAGCCAATTCAAATCTGAAAGGCGAGTTTTTGGATTTTTGGAAAGTTGTAGCACCTAATAGTAGGGGGCTATGGTCAGAAGCAGCTTTGGGGAGAGAACTCAGATACAAATCAAGGAAATGAGTCAGCCAATCCATAGAACCAAGCATTCTGTCAGCCTGATTTGAATGTGATGAAGACCTAATATGCAATTCGACCAAGTAAAAGAGGCTCCATGAAGATCAAAATTAAAAACTCACCTTAACGGATGAAGTTGGCAAGGGAATCCATACTGTTGAAATTTGTTGGGGAACCGCCTTGTTTTTCAGAAGGGTAGAGCGGGGTGTTAAAGTCTCCATGAATGTGATGAAGACCTAATATGCAATTCGACCAAGTAAAAGAGGCTCCATGAAGATCAAAATTAAAAACTCACCTTAACGGATGAAGTTGGCAAGGGAATCCATACTGTTGAAATTTGTTGGGGAACCGCCTTGTTTTTCAGAAGGGTAGAGCGGGGTGTTAAAGTCTCCAGCAAGGAGCCAAGGCAAATGTCTGTTGCTGCTTTTGAAGTCCAGAATATCTTTCCACATGACTTCTCTCTGAGATTCAAGATTAGGTGCATAAACATTAATAGCTATCCAACCTACATTCGATCCGATTTCTTGAAAAGACGTTCCCATAAAGTGAGGAGTCTTGATAATAACCAAAAAGATTCTTTGGATTTCAAAAAATGCAATGGCCCCCAGAGTTCCCATAGGATTCCTGGGTGGCAAAGGAAGCAGAGGGCCATATCCTAGGAAGGACGAGATCCTCCTTAAACTTGGTTTCTTGCAACATGATGATGTCCGGGGAGTGTTTTACTCTCATATCTTTAAGGACTCTTTTCTTCAGGGGAGCATTAATTCCCCTAATATTCTAGGAGAGAATCTTCATTTTTTGGATTTAGGTTTACCCCCACCATCCAAAGTGAGAGTACCTTGAACACCTTGAGCAATATTCTGAGCTGCCTCTTGCTGAAGCTTAGAATGATTGGTAGGTCTCCCTTTCTTATTATTGGCACCAACATCACCGTTTTTTGCAGTTGCTCCGTGTGTTCTTAGTTGGACCGCCATCTTCCACAACCAAGGGGGAAGGAGAGGGAAAGGATACATCAGAGGGGAAGGAGGAAAGGAGGGGGAGCTCAACCTCAAGAGGGGGATTAGGGAGTGTATGAAGCAAGGGGGAAGCGGGAGAAGAAGAAGAAGCAACTACCAAAACCAGTGACAGTTGCTCCAGGGGGATTTCAGAAGAGGGGATTTTAGCCTCTTCCAACATGGCAGTAAAGGGATTAGAGGTGCTAACTTCTGGAATGTTTTTGGGGATGAATTTATTACTCAACTTGGGAGTACGGACAAGGGCGTTCTATTTAGGAGCCGGCTTCAAGGGACAAGTAGGAGCCCTGTGTCCAATGCTCTTACAAATAGAACATGCCTGCGGAACATATTTGTATTCAATGGGTTGAGACCAAACATGGCAGTAAAGGGATTAGAGGTGCTAACTTCTGGAATGTTTTTGGGGATGAATTTATTTTTCAACTTGGGAGTACGGACAAGGGCGTTATATTTAGGAGCCGGCTTCAAGGGACAAGTAGGAGCCCTGTGTCCAATGCTCTTACAAATAGAACATGCTTGCGGAACATATTCGTATTCAATGGGTTGAGACCAAACCCCAAAGTCTGATAGGGGAGTGTATGAAGCAAGGGGGAAGCGGGAGAAGAAGAAGAAGCAACTACCAAAACCAGTGACAGTTGCTCCAGGGGGATTTCAGAAGAGGGGATTTTAGCCTCTTCCAACATGGCAGTAAAGGGATTAGAGGTGCTAACTTCTGGAATGTTTTTGGGGATGAATTTATTACTCAACTTGGGAGTACGGACAAGGGCGTTCTATTTAGGAGCCGGCTTCAAGGGACAAGTAGGAGCCCTGTGTCCAATGCTCTTACAATTAGAACATGCCTGTGGAACATATTCGTATTCATTGGGTTGAGACCAAACATGGCAGTAAAGGGATTAGAGGTGCTAACTTCTGGAATGTTTTTGGGGATGAATTTATTTTTCAACTTGGGAGTACGGACAAGGGCGTTATATTTAGGAGCCGGCTTCAAGGGACAAGTAGGAGCCCTGTGTCCAATGCTCTTACAAATAGAACATGCCTGCGGAACATACTTGTATTCAATGGGTTGAGACCAAACCCCAAAGTCTGATAGGAGATCAATGGATTTGGGTAATGGGCAACTAACATCAGCATTCACACAGAACCTCGCATGAATAAGCCTAGATTTGGCTTTGGTAGCTTGATCAATAGCAATGAGAGAGCCCAAGGACAGGGCAACAATACCTTCAATGATTGTAGTATCCCATAACTCCAATGACAGACCTGGAAGGAGAACCCAAATCGGCGCTTAAGTTATTGTCTCTGTTCGAGGATTGAAACCCGACGTCCATTCCCGGAGGTAGAAACCGCGTCTATCGAAGAACCATGGACCACCAAGCAGCGCCAAGGAAAAATCCTCCTTGAGGCTAAAAGTAAACAAGATGAAGCCATTCAACATTGCAGCAATCTCCAATGGGCCACAGGGGGCCCACTTCATGTGCATCCATTTCCTAATGTCCTCCAGAGGGGGCCTAGGGCCCATCAGCTTGCGAATCAGGGACAAGTCTCTTTAAGCAAGGGCAGCATCCGTGACCTGGTAAGGAATCTGCAGAGTCAGCGTCCCATCCAGAATCTTAGGCTGCAACTTACTGGAATGAGAGACCGTAGGCGATCCAACAACCACCTCTTTCCATGACCCATTAGAGGTACATGGAAGAGAATCGTCAGAAACGTCAGGGGTAGGATCATTGGCCGGACTAGAAGGAGCACGAAGGAAGAAGAACCAGAAAATTCAAAAAAATTGCAGAGCGGGAAAGTTTCCGAGATTTAAAAATAAAAGTGGAGGGATTATATGAACCTTAGTATTAAAACAGGGAATTTGAGAGAGAAAATTCATAAAATGAGGATTTTGAGAGAGAAAAATCATAAAGTGAGGAATTTGTAGGCAGACAACTAAACTGCATTCAGAATTTGAAAGAGAAGAAAAATAAAATGAGGAATTTGTTTAGTAGCAATCTCCTCCAATATATTAAACTTAGTATTACAATGGGGAATTTGAGAGAGAAAAATCACAAAATGAGGAATTTGTAGGTAGAGAAAACTGAACTGCATTCAGAATTTGAAAGAGAAGAATCATAAAATGAGGAATCTGTTTGTAAACAGAGAGCACTAAACTGCATTCAGAATTTTGAACAGAAAAATCATAAAATGAGGAATTTGTAGGGTGCATAACTCAGTTAAGAGGGTATTCATTTTTTAAGAAATAGATAAAAAATCAAAAACCTGGTCAATGGCTGAGAGAAAAATCATAAAATGAGGAATTTATAAACAGTGAACACTAAAGTGCATTCAAAATTTCAAAGAGAAAAAATATAAAATAGATAAAAAATGCATAACACTAAAGTGCATAACTCAGTTAAGAGGGTATTCATTTTTTAAGAAATAGATAAAAAATCAAAAACCTGGTCAATGGCTGAGAGAAAAATCATAAAATGAGGAATTTATAAACAGTGAACACTAAAGTGCATTAAAAATTTCAAAGAGAAAAAATATAAAATGAGGAATTTGGAGGGTGCATGGTATTCATTTTTTAAGAAAAAGATTGAAAATTAAAACCTGGTCAAATGATTGAGAGAAAAATTATAAAATGAGGAATTTGTAAACAGAGAACACTAAACTGCAGTCAAAATTTCAAAGAGAAAAATCATATAAATGAGGAATTTATAGGGTGCATAATTCAGCTGAGAGGGTATTCGTTTTCTTAAGAATTAGGTAAAAAATAAAAACCTGGTCAATGTGAGAATTTCAATTATCTCAGGCACGAAAAATTTCAAAAACCAGCAGAAGAATTTAGCATAAAAATGCAATACAGAGGTTTAAAAAAACACTTCAGGGCATTGTCTATCTAGGTCAATGACATAAATTATAATATCATAAATAGTAAAAATTTAAGAATTAAGGAAAAAGAATAGACTCTAGAGTGTATATCTCCAGCTGAAACATTTACAAATTTGCTTTTAATTCTTTGTTGAGTCTATTGTCTATGGTGGCTGTTTTGGTTGTGAACAATGTGCTGTGCTTATGGTGGCTGCTTCTTTAAATGTGTCTCACACCACCTTTTTAAACTGCATACGAATCCCTAACTCTGTTTTTGAAGCCTAGTCTAATGCTGCCGAAGGTTTAACCATGCCGTCAAACACTCAGGCTGATAATGCTCTAACACTGCTAGTTCTCTCAAATTGCTGCTTTCATGTTTGCACTTCTGTCATGCTTTCATGTTTGTGCTTCTTTTCTCATGCTGCCATGGGGACACATCAATCAGTTACTATGTTGCATTCACCGGACAAGGTCATTAGCACTATGTTAAACCTGTACATATCACCTCAAATTCAGTCAAAGCTTCTTCCTTTGGCCAATTTGCAATTCTGCAATCTGATGATGAACTCCATATTGCTTATCCCATTCCTGAGTTGGCAGGGTGTCTCAATCCTGAGCGAGCTACCTACAACGCCCAAGTAGACTCTTTACAGCTTCAATGTTGGCATCTTCTTGTGTGTTCCATTGCCCCCTATACATTTTTCTCGCAAGCAGGGGGGACACCTATCGACTTTTCTTAATCAACTCTTAGAACTGAGCTCCATGCCCTAGATTCAATCCATCCCCACCATAGTTACCAAATCCAGTCGGATCTGCACAAAATCCGGTCGGATCCGGATTTTTCAGACGACTTGGATAAATTCGGTCTAGGTTGGCCCTAATTTAGGGAAAAGAATATTTTTTAATATTTTAATTTTTTTGTAGTTTTCTGGAAAAAAATAGTCAACTATCAACTTATATATTAAAAATCTAACATTTTACATTACATTATTAAAGTTTTTCATTGTATTTGTAAAATTCAACTCATATATTTTGGACCAGATTTTTCCGAACCTTTTCAAGAATTCCGGATTTTCGGATTTTTTGCCCTCCGGAATGGATCCGGATTTTCGGACCTGATAACTATGATCCCCACTCCAAGAAAATCTCCTCAATATGTAGATCTTCCATGCAGATCATTGATTTTTGGAGCTTTGTTTGAGGATCTTTTCGGCATCAACAAAGCATTTCAGTCTCGAGGATATTTCAATCCTAGATGGTTACACCCTTCCAATTCAACATTTAGATAATATCCATTTGGGGACTCCATTTTCATATTTTGTTCTCTGCATATACCCTATGCCCCGCTAGGTGATGTTTTCTCTTGGCTAAACTTTGCAGCTACAATGTGGTTTTGATTATCTAGTGAATGCGGGGACAATTTCAAAGCAAGAAGAAAATGATGACATCTTTAATAAGTATTAATGAGGAAACTATGATATCTAGTATAGGTAGTACTAATATCAATTTTTAGGTAATGTCCATTTGGGGACTCCATTTTCATATTTTGTTCTCCGCATATACCCTATGCCCCGCTAGGTGATGTTTTCTCTTGGCTAAACTTTGCAGCTACAATGTGGTTTTGATTATCTAGTGAATGCGGGGACAATTTCAAAGCAAGAAGAAAACGATGACATCTTTAATAAGTATTAACGAGGTAACTATGATATCTAGTGTAGGTAGTACTAATATCAATTTTTAGGTAATATCCATTTGGGGACTCCATTTTCATAGTTTGTTCTATGCATGTACCCTATGCTCTACTAGGTGATGTTTTCTCTTGGCTAAACTTTGCAGCTACAATGTGGTTTTGATTATCTAGTGAATGTGGGGACAATTCCTTCAAAGAAAGAAGAAAATGATGACATCTTTTACAGGTATTAACTAGGAAACTATGATATCTAGTATAGGTAGTAATTTAACTAATATCAAATTCTGGAGCTTGGAGCATCGTATGAGGATCTTTTTGGCATCAACAAAGCATTTCAGCCTCTTAAGATATTTCACCATATCCTCTCACTCAACATTTAGATAATATCCATTTGGGGACTCCATTTTTATTGTTTGTTCTCCGCATGTACCCAATGCTCTACTAGGTTATGTTTTCTCTTGTCTAAAATTTGCAGCTACAAGGTGGTTTTGATATATCTGGCTAATGTGGGGAAATGATGACATCTAATAAAGGTAGTAATTTAATTTCTATTATTTATATTATTAAATATATACACACCCACACGAGTGGGTAGATAGAAATAAATCAAAAGCAGGTGGACAAATGGAACAAATGCAAAGGTAGATAGAAATAATTAAGCTGGAACAACTGTAAAGAATGGATAGAAATGAATTAGCAGCATCAAATGCCATTGTAATATTTTAGCCTAGTTATACTGGATCCTCCCAAGTAAATATTGACAAGGTGGTTTTGATATATCTGGCTAATGTGGGGAAATGATGGCATCTAATAAAGGTAGTAATTTAATTTCTATTTTTTATATTATTAAATATATACACACCCACACGAGTGGGTAGATAGAAATAAATCAAAAGCAAGTGGACAGATGGAACAAATGCAAAGGTAGATAGAAATAATTTAGCTGGAACAACTGCAAAGAATGGATAGAAATGAATTAGCAGCGTCAAATGCCATTGTAATATTTTAGCCTAGTTATAATGAATCCTCCTATGTAAATATTGACTTGGGGAGACACTCAGAAGTAATCTCAAAGTTAGACTCATATTAGTTTTTCTACAGATTTTGTACCCTTATCTTTGGAGTAGAGAATTGGACGTGGTTATGTCATCTTATATTTGGGTGTTATTGATGCATTGTTTTTATGGTTGCACAAAATTATATGCAGTTTTTATGATTATTTGTTGTGTACGGGGAAAAGGCGTAATGGAATTCCATTGGTAACTTACTTCGCTTGCCTCGTAACATGATGCCTTTTTTTTTACGTTGGGCTTTGTTTCAGTTGTAGTGATTGGGATAGGCATATTAATCTTTTATATGCATCTTGCATTGTCTTCATGATTTGTTATCAAAGGATAAGTTATTCCTATATGCTATGATGAGATTAACATTCATGATTGGTCCAGGGAGTTTATTCACAAGTCTATTTGACTATTGCTACTTGAATTATAGGACAGATTCATCCTTAGGTAAATGCGTATACGTTATTCACATTGACCTACAACAAAGTATACGTAGGTAAATGCTATAAGTTATATTGCTAATTTTTAAAGAGTACCAACTAGTTTGAAGGTTTTCTTTTGATAAAGATAGATATAAATAAAAAGGGGGGGATCCCAAACAGTTAAAAAAAAAACACAGAATTGCCTCGAGAGGTCATCAAAGGCCTCCAAGGGGTTTGAAAGGAAAAACAATAAAGGCGTATGACCATAGGGAATTATAAGGCCACATTGTTATTGCGATGTACGAAATATACATAAACCAAAACAATACAAGAAAAATTAAGAGTTCATCCCAACCTCATTGTTCGTGACCTTGATTCCATCATTCTCATCACCCATGTAGTTTAAATAGTAGTTTATAGTAGTGTTACGTAGGGATGCATCCCCTAGATTTTGGTGATGTTTTGGATGTCCGAAACCTATTTGGGGCCATGGAGGAGACACCCCTAAATTTTTACAAATCTTTTGAAAAATTTCTAATGTTTTTACTTTTAAAAAGCTGTTATTTTTTTACCAAGAACATTAAATTATAATATTGAAATTACTGAAAAATACATTAAATAGAGTTTAAATCCCTAAATTTCACGGAAAGGTTATAATATTCTAATATTATTTTAATAGCCGGCCCCAAAATTTGGGATTTTTTTTGCTGTCCAGGAAACCCTGTCCCTCTGTCCCCCTATCCCTAAGACTTAGGTAACTATGGTTTATAGTTATCGTCAAGATTGATTGTTGCTGTTTGAAAGGAAAACAAGAAATGCATACAATCATAGGAAACTATCTCAGTCTTTGGCCATAATGTTACAGCAGAGAGAACACAGGAAACAAAAATGAATGAAAACAATGCAAGAAAAATTAAGAGTTTATCGTGGCCTCCTTGTTCTTGTCCTTCCATGATAGATTTTGGAATAGTTCCATCATTCTCATCACACATGTAACTCAAATAGAACCTCTCGCGGAGGAGTTTATAGGTATACTCAAGACCGATTATTGCGGTCTTGAGGGACTTGTTAACTTCATACAGTTTTTTTCTGGTCAACCAAAAGTTTGTATGTTCAAGATTGATGATTGTTGTTTGAAAGGAAAAATAAGAAATGCATACAATCATAGGAAACTATCTTAGTATTTGGCCATAATGTTACAACAGAGAGAACACAGGAAACAAAAATGAACCAAAATAATGCAAGAAAAATTAAGAGTTTATTGTGGCCTCCTTGTTCTTGTCCTTGTCTGTGATAGATTTTGGAGAGAACACATGAAACAAAAATGAACAAAAATAACGCAACAAAAATTAGGAGTTTATCGCGGCCTCCTTGTTCTTGTCCTTGTCTGTGATAGATTTTGGAATAGTTCCATCATTCTCATCACACATGTAGCTCAAATAGAACCTCTCGTGGAGGAGTTTATAGGTATACACAAGACCAATTATTGCTGTCTTGAAGGACTTGTTAGCTTCATGCAGTTTTCTTCTGGTCAACCAAAAGTTTGTATGTTCAAGATTGATTATTGCTGTTGTTTGAAAGGAAAAATAAGAAATGCATACAATCATAGGCAACTATCTTAGTCTGTGGCCATAATGTTACAGCGGAGAGAACAAATGAAACAAAAATGAACCAAAACAATGCAAGAAAAATTAAGAATAGTTCCATCATTCTCATCACACATGTAGTTCAAATAGAACCTCTCGTGGAGGAGTTTATAGGTATCCTTAAGAATGATTATTGTTGTCTTGAGGGACTTGTTAGCTTCATGCAACTTTCTTCTGGTCAACCAAAAGTTTGGATGTTCTCCTCTCTTCCGTCTACCCTCTTACTGTACTTGTGGGTGGACCCACTCACAACAATACTGTTAATGTTGACAAACTAATTGCTTCTTCCCTAATATTGTAGGAGGATTTTTCCTCAAGATGCTTGGCAATCTCAACAATCTTGAAAAATATCTTGGTGATGTAGAGACAACAACCAATTCAAATGTTAGAACAATTACTTGAAACAATCATTCAAACCCATACATTTTTTTTCACCTTCTTAAGAAGCCCAAATCTTGTATTTCAACCCAAAACACTATAAACAAATGATTCAAAGCTCAAGAATGCTTTACACCTACTTCATTTCAACAACCAACAATATACATGTGCTTGAAAAAGTTTCAATACTCCATTTGATATCAAACTCTCTCTAGACATCAGTTCTTGCTACTAGCCCTCCAAAAATGCATTTTTGAGCAAAAAAACACAAAACCTTGATTAAAGCTTCATTGGTAAGTTTTTACAATACCCATTTGACCCCTATAACTATTCACCAAGTTTCAGGATCTAGCTATGAGTCATTAAGTTTTTATTCTCACTCTACCGTTTAAGCTAGGTCTTCACAATTAGCCCTCAATGCATACAAACCTTGGTGTCTAGAAGAAACCACACACATTTATACAAAAATAATCAATGTTCTAGACACCTTTTTTCCTCCTTCAACTCCATGCTAAATTTCACACTCAGACTCCAAGCACAACATACCCAACTCAACTTTCCCTCCTTTAGATCTCTAATAGGTCTACATCTAGGGTTTTGAGCAATTCTGTTGTTTACCAACCTTATGTCCACTTAAATACACCTAAAACAAACATGCTCAAGCTCATTCCAATGCTCAATCACCTTATATCATCCTTCCAGCTAAGTTTTCCCAATTTTAACTTTTTAGGCCTCTTCCTTGTGTTAGACACTAAATGTTCTATGTTTTGAACTTCTCTAGTCTTCTTCAAGATTTTTTCTTCTTTCTCACAATTTCCTCACTATTATCTCATCTCTTAACAATCACCCTACTCCATTCCTTTAGTCTCTTCTATAAGAATGATGATCACAAGTTTGTTTATATTGTCTAGGCTTTCAAGATTCCCCATGGGACTGTTATGGGACAGTTTCCTCTTTTCTCTTTTAGATGGTTCTATATAAATGTCACAGCCTTCACAAAACTTCTTCACAAGTAATAGCACCTCCACTTCAAGCTATATGAACACTACCTTGTTAATTTCTCGATGCTCCCAAGATTGTCACAATGTGACTCACATAGGACTGTGCATAAACTGAACACTTTGTACCTATCAAATGCTTCTAGAAACTTCATTACACTTCTCAACCACTCCCACAACTATTCAAAGAGTTCCCCTAAACTTCTAAGCATGGATTACGCCATTTACCCCTATAAGTTCTCAAGTTTGCCTTCTAGGCCACTGAGACTGTGTTTCTATGTTTTTTTTAACCTTCTTATCACTTGTCCACTTCTCCAAACTAAACCAACATTCCTCTTCATCCTTTTCACACCCACAACATTTATACTAGCAATTAGAGGGAACGGTTTCTTGTACTTGTACTTGTTTAGGTCACTGAGACTGTGTTTCTATATTTTTTTTAACCTTCTTATCACTTGGCCACTTCTCCAAACTAAACCAACATTCCTCTTCATCCTTTTCACACCCACAACATTTATACTAGCAATTAGAAGGAATGGTTTCTTGTACTTGTTTAGATTAGATTTTCATATCCTTCCTAGAACAGGGTATACTTAGGAATGACTCTTCTGTCAAAGGTTTATACTAGCAATTAGAGGGAACGATTTCTTGTACTTGTACTTGTTTAGGTCACTGAGACCGTGTTTCTATGTTTTTTTAACCTTCTTATCACTTGGTCACTTCTCCAAACTAAACCAACATTCCTCTTCATCCTTTTCACACCCACAACATTTATACTAGCAATTAGAGGGAATGGTTTCTTGTACTTGTTTAGATTAGATTTTCATATCCTTCCTAGAACAGGGTATACTCAGGAATGACTGTGATGTCAAAGGTTTACACTAGCAATTAGAGGGAACGATTTCTTGTACTTGTACTTATTTAGGTAACTGAGATCGTGTTTCTATGTTTTTTTTAACCTTCTTATCACTTGGTCACTTCTCCAAACTAAACCAACATTCCTCTTCATCCTTTTCACACCCACAACATTTATACTAGCAATTAGAGGGAACAGTTTGTTGTATTTGTTTAGATTAGATTTTCATATCCTTCCTAGAATAGGGTATACTCAGGAATCACTGTGATGTTAAAGGTTTATACTAGCAATTAGAGGGAACAATTTCTTGTACTTGGTCCATTCACTCTAAAATGTCTCCCACATCTTTGCCCCATGCTCAAGCTTATATGTACAAAGTTTCAAAATTTTCCATTGGTTATTTTTCAAGTTAGACAACTTTTCCTACATTCAGAAACCCAAGGCAGGGTCTTAACCCGAGAGAAGGTTATTATGAGTTATCGAGTATAAATTTCCTTTTCAAACTCTCTAGTCCACTTGTAAGGTCTGTATCATTGATTAATCCCTTGAAAACTTGTTTCACCACATAAAAACCCCTCTACTATAGTGATTAATCCACTTTTAACAGTCTTCAACCCCCAAATCTGTCTATTCACTGTTTCACTGTTCTTAGATTCCTAGAATTTGAATTGGTGCTATTATTTGGAATGCTAAGTCACCTATCAGGCTTCTCTCTTCTCTGATGTCAATTTTCACACATGCTCTGCTCTTGACAACTCTTAGGCATTCATTCATTGGTCCCTAGATGCCAACTCACTCAAATAGAACTGTATAATCAATTTTTCTCACAGAAAACCCTTACTCTCATTTCTTAACTTTGAACTTGTCTTTTCACAACCTCAATACAACTTCTACAATTTCTAAATCATTTGTTAATGTTATAACTCTCTTGACACTCCTTAACAATACTACAATAGTTCTCAACTTATAAAACTTAGTTTTCTTACCTCCATGCACTCTGTCAACGTTTTCTCCAATGCCCTGATTCCTTGATACTTTATGGAGCTTGTTTCACGCTTCCTCCATACCCTACAAACCTGCACAGACCTCCATTAATGGAAATAACATTCATTATTCAACAATAAATCATGTTCAATCACAATACATCACATATATGCCATAAAACAGAGAAAATATACTCAAGAAGGCTCCTTTATCATTAATGATACAAAGAATTCATAGCTCCTTGAGCTTCTTGGGTCTGATACAAGGGTTTTTCTTCCCCTTTTCTCCACTTTCTCTTCCTCCTACCACTCGTGCATCCTTCTTAATTCTAATACACTTCATAGTAATGAATGATTAAGAAGGTAGTTAGGGTTTTTAACCACTAACTCACCTAGGAATAGTCTAACCAAGTGAGTTAACACCTAGGTGGAGTTGAGTAGGTCAAGTTAGGATGGAAAACATGTCTCATGACCCATCTAAGTCATTTATCACACTTCCACTAACACCTAGGCTTAAGAACTAGTAACTAGACATTTGAAAATTCAAACTTGTGGTTTTGGAGGGAAACCTCACAAAATCGACTTATTACAAACAAAGGGGTCCAAATGGACTAATTTCAACAATACTGTTAATGTTGAGGTTCACGGGGAAACGTGGTCGGTCAAGTCCCATAGATAATCCATCTCCTTGCTCCTTGGGATATTGTATTCACTGCACTCCATCTCAATTTGAGATATTCTCTTGATTTTTACTTTTGTTTCTTCTATTAGAGAAAAGGAAATGCCCTTTTAAGGTCCGGGATGATGGGTTAAAACAAATAAAAAATATAAACCCTAAAACATTAATTCTATGATCAAGAACTAATTTTTAGAATGTTACAAGCTATGTTCACAAAAAAGAAAATTGTAAGTGTGGGATCTAGTGGTATTTGTTACATCACAATTTTGGTATTCATTGATAATATTTAATATGTCACTATTTTGGTATATTTATGTCGAAAGGCATGTTCCAAATAAAAAATACAAACCTTAAAACATTAATTCTATGATCAAGAACTAATTTTAGAATGTTACAAGATAGGTTCACAAAAAAAGAAAATTGTGTGGGATCTAGTGGTATTTGTTACATCACAATTTTGGTATTCATCAATAATATTTAATATGTCACTATTTTGGCATATTTATGTCGAAAGGCATGTTCCAAATAAGAATTCCAGGGGGCCAATTTACTTACTTACAAGAAGCAAAAACATTGAGAATAGTGATTTATTGGGTTGTTTGCGTACAATTTTATTGCAACCATCTACATTGGATGGCACTAGATTAACCTTAGCACCCAACCGTCTATGTTGGATGCCAACGGAGTGTGACCTTGTCACCCAATAGTAGCCGTATTTTGATCTATAGACACTTTGAAGGAGGTTTTTCTCTCGTTGGAGTTGCATATGGACGATTTCATTTATGTAGTGGCTTCTCTATTTTTCTTCTCTACTCAACGGAGTTGCATGAGTGAGTTGTACAAGTTGCAAATAACCAATATTTTCTCCTTGTAAACAAGAGATGACAATAGTTGAGCTATGGAAGCTCCTCCATTGATTGCGTCGACTGTTTATTATTCACTATAATTGGAGGGTGGCTATAAGCTCATAGCCAAGAAGGTGGTGGTGTCTTTGAAGGAGAAACAATAAATTAATAAGAGCAGTTATAGGTCGCGTGTTCAAACATTGATGATAACATTGTTAGCAACGACGAAGTGGACGAAAGCGTGGTGGTCGTGAAAACCTTGCATGATATAGAAAATATGTATATAATATTAGAAAATATCATTTAATGAATTAAAAATTAGTGCATTCACTTTCATTAAATTTTTGACAAAATTTATGAGAACACCCTTACACTTATAAGCTCATGGCCAAGAAGGTGGTGGTGTCTTTGACTGAGAAACAATAAATTAATAAGAGCAGTTCTAGCTCGCTTGTTCAAACATTGATGATAACATTGTTAGCAGCGACGAAGTGGACGAAAGTGTGGTGGTCGTGAAAACCTTGCATGATATAGAAAATATGTATGTAATATTAGAAAATATCATTTAATGAATTAACAATTAGTGCATTCACTTTCGTTAAATTTCTTGACAAAATTTATGAGAACACCCTTACACTTGGTCCTCTCTCATCTTCTTTGACTTCTCCCTCATACTGCAAAGCCCCATAATGCCAAAATTTCAAAATAACAGACATAAAAATATACACATGATAATGCTTCAAATTTAATGAGTGTTAAGAACATGAAATATTGAGGAGGCGGTGCCAACTACAAATCCACAAGAAAACTCTTGCAACTTATATCTGTTGTTGCTTGGGCAAGCATGGAGAATGGCCTAAAATAATGGTCTATAAAAATGGTGCAAAACCTCATATTCGACTATGTTTTGCGGTTATCAAAATCAATTTCTACATTAACTTGACATGGAATGCCGAGTCCCCTCCACATGTCCCTATCTCTAAAATGTATTGCGACATGTGCAAGCGAATTCCCTTAAAATTGCCACGTGTTCCAATTACCCACAAAACACAAGGGTTGACATTGCACAAAACAACTATTGACATTGAGAGTATTGATTGATAATGCTTTGCTTTATGAGATATTTCCAAAGTATGTTGCCTCAATAATTCGTGCACCAAACCCCCCTTTATTCAAACAATTGACAAAAATGGGACGTGGTTCATATGTGTCTTGTTGTAAGAAAGAAGAGAATGCCATATTTTTTTTTTTTAAAAAAAAAAAATAAAATGCAAGCACACTAATTTTTTTTTTTTTTGATTTTATATGCAATGCACAACTAAATATTTCAAGTGTATATTTCATAACTATATATTTTGCATATTTCTAAACAAAACAACATTTCTTCCAAAAGAAGACATTGAAAATAAAAAGTTCATAGTTTCATTATAAACTCAAATGACAATCTTACAAGATTCTTGCAACAATAAAATAGAAACTTTCTTAGTAATGACCAATGTTTTCAAGAACAATAAGTACAAAATGGATTGATTACAAGAGTGTATGAGACTTTACAAGCCACATTTATTTACAAAGTGAAGGCAATGTCCTCCAAAGATGAGGAAGACCAAGATGGCAAGAGGCTCCACTATCTCCAACTTGAGCTCCAACTCCAATACTCCTACAAGAATCCAACTCCAAGAGAACATGGCTTGTTTACCACCCAACCAATAGGCATCATCAAATGCCTTTCCATGGTTGGAAGTCATGCTAGCCTCCCCCAAGCCCATGGGAGAGAGGAACTAGCTTCCACAATGTGCACAAGTAATAATGGGGATTTAAACACACAACAAGAGAAAACATAAGACCATTCAACCACTTAGACCTACTATACAATGAAAACCACAACATGAGGAGAACAAGGTCAACCTCACAAGGGGGAAGAGAGGAAGAAGGATGACCAAATCAAGGTGTCCAACCATAGGAGCACCAATAAATACATATATATACAAAACTCCTTATACCTCCTAATCATTCATCCTCCTTATTCCTCCTTATGCTATAGAAATCCTTCTTGGGAGGATTTTCAAACCCAAGAGGGTTTCCTCACCAAGAATGGGGAAAGGTTCAAGCCATATGAACCTTTCTCCCACCTCAAACCATATGAGGGGATGAGAAGGGACCTTCATGGCTTGACCAACAACCATGAGGTTTGAGAGGGAAATCCCTCTCTCTTCCCCTACATTCTCCAAAAACCATCAATCCAAATGATGGTGGAGAGAAAACAAGAAAAACAACAAGAACAAGCAAACAACTACATTCACATACACTTCACAACACATCATTTCACACACATTATTTCATTGATCAAGCATACATACAAGATAAGCACAACTAAGAAGAAAAAGGTTAAGAACCCTACCTCTATAATGCTTTCCAAGACTCTAAGCTTTTCCCCTTTGTCCAAGCTCCCTTCCAAGCTCCCAAAATTCTCCAAGTGCTCCAAAAAAAAATGAACCAAGAAGACCCATTCTTCCCACATGAGGAAGAATAAAAAGAGGAACCCAAAAGTTTCCTCACCAATGGGAAAGTGACAAGTGTCACCCCCTCTCCTCTCAAGAGTCAAAGATTCCAAAAACCAAATAAGTAAGAGTAAACTCACCTTTTATCCCTTTTCACCCAAAATACCAAAAACTAAAATAAAACAAAGTGGAGCAACTTTTAACACTTTCACACAATCCAACCATCTTACATGGATGGTGACTAAAGAGGGCTAAATGGGAGGGAAACTCCCTCCAAACCTTGGAAATAGGCCCCCCTACCTATTAGGTAGGGTCCAAGGGCCCATTTTCATGCTAAGGGAACCCCCAAACTCAAAAGGGGTCCCTAAAATTACCCAAAATAACCCAATTTCGGGTTTGGCATGCTTGGGCACAGGGGTAGAGGGTGTGGGGTCCACCCAAGGTTCACATGTGGTCCCCAATCCCTTCTACCAACACACACACACTTTCCAAAAACCAACATTTAACTTAAGATAAGATCATTAAACCCCTAAGCTAGTTTACTTAATAAAACACACCCTAAACCTAATTAATTTTACAAAACATATAATTACATTACAATTGAGGGGTTCACCCATGGTGCCCAATTAATACATCTAATCTAAGGCCTCAAACATTTAGCATGGTTAGGACTCAGCCCGTGGGCCGCTTGTGCACAATTGCGTAGCTGCCCTGAAACCCATGCTCTCCTATACCTGTCACCTGCACACTCATTGCACACATTAACCGCATCTGTCCAATATAATAAACATCATCTATACATCACAATCTCAATCAAACTTATAATGTCCGAACATAATTTACAATTGATAGTGCAATGCATACAATTATCCACATAGTTTTCCATGAATCATCCACAAATAAAATTGCAACGACATACACTTAGGTTAGCATGAAAATTACCATCATTAAATCCAAAACACTATATCATTAATCAAATCAACCACAAGAGACTAACATCTAACCAATAAGTCTATCATATAACCCTGTTAGTGTCATCAACATCATAAGAAATATATCAGTATACGAATCTAATCCAATTGGCGCTATGCGCCCAAAATGCCATAATGTCCATGAGGATAAAATATCATAGTAAAATGTCCAAAGTCTATCAGAGTCTCAATCAAAACATGTCTAGAAATAAAGGAACCAACAGATAACTGGAGCTATAAAAATGTGGGCACTACATCCCCCTCTCCTAGAATTAGACTTCCTCCTGGAAGTCATTGGAAGAGATAGGGATATCTAGCCCTCAGTGGTGTAGCATCCTCCCAGGTAGCTGATGACTCGTCATATCGGTCCCACTGCACTCTAACCTGGTCCAAATCTCGACCCCGAAGGGCCAACCTCCGGTGCTCCAGTATGCGTACGGGCTCCAATCTCCACTGCCCTCCATCCTCTACCTGTAATGCCGACCAATCCAAAACATGAGAAACATCTGGTACATATCTACGTAGTACAGAAACATGAAAAATGTCGTGGGCCCGTGCAAGGCGTGGTGGCAAAGCTAGGCGATAGGCAACTGGACCGATGACCTCAAGAATATCAAAAGGCCCCACAAAACGAGGCGATAGCTTAGAACCCTTTCCATAACGGATCGGACTCTTATGAGGACGAACCCTCAAGAAGACTTTGTCACCCACTGAGAAGTGACGATCGATCCTCTTGGTGTCTGCATACGCCTTCTGGCGTGCTCTAGCCTGCTCAAGACGCTGCCGAATCAGAACAACCTGCTGCTCTAAATCCTGAAGGTAAGCTGGCCCCAAAATAATCCTGTCATCTAGTCTATCCCAGCTCAAAGGTGTCCTGCAAGGTCGTCCATACAAAGCCTGATAGGGAGCCATGCCAATGGAGCTATGATAACTGTTATTGTAGGCAAACTCAACTAAATGCAAATAGTCTTCCCACTTCTTCTGCTGGTCCATCACGTACATCCTCAACATGTCCTCAAGAACCTGATTAACCCTCTCTGTCTGCCCATCTGTCTCTGGATGATATGCCGAACTGAAATTAATCTGTGTACCCAAGGCCTCCTGAAAAGAAGTCCAGAAAACTGATGTGTAGATGGTGTCTCTGTCATTGATAATCGTCTTCGGAATCCCATGCAATCTGACAATATCCTCCATGAACACTTTGGCAATGGCCTGTGCATTATAGGTGACCTTGGTTGGCGAGAAATGCGCAACCTTGGTCAACTTATCCACAGTGACCATAATGGCATCATGACGATAAGAGGACATAGGAAGTCCTACTATGAAATCCATGGAGATCACATCCCATTTCCACTCGGGAATGTCATGAGGGTATAAGAGTCCTGCGGGATGAGAATGCTCTGCCTTGACTCTCTGACACTCAAGACACCGTGCTACAAAATCTGCTATGTCTCGACGAAGACCTGGCCAATAATATAACTCTCTCAAATCGGCATGCATCTTCTTCACTCCTGGATGTGCTGCGTATGGGGCTCGATGAGCCTCAGTAAGGATGAAACTACGCAGATCACCTGCCTTAGGCACATAAATGCGCCTATGGAACCGAAGCAAACCATCTGACTCTAGCATGCATCCTGAATATCTGCCCTCAAAAGAACCCTGAGAATCCAACATCTGCCTAGCACCCTCATAAAACCTGTCCTCTGGAAGATGCTCAAGTATCCTGCCTCTCAAATCTGACTGCAGTGTCAAAGAAGCAAGCACATGCCGTCGTCTACTAAGTGCATCTGCAACAACATTTTCCTTTCCCTTGATATACTGCACCTCCATGTCATACTCACAAAGGAACTCCATCCAACGCCGTTGACGAGCGTTGAGGTTCGGCTGAGAGAAGATATGCTGTAAGCTACAATGATCTGTCCTCAAGATGAAAGGTCTACCCAAAAGGAAATGTCACCAACGCACAAGTGCATGAACAACTGCTGCAAGCTCTAAGTCATGAGTAGGATAGTTAAGCTCATAGTCCTTGAGCTTACGAGACTCAAAAGCAATAACCCGACGCTCCTGCATAAGAACTGCTCCCAAAACCTCTAGTGATGCATCAGTGCAAACAACAAAATCCTCTGTTGGGTCTGGAACTGCTAAGATGGGCACCGTGGTTAACCTTTCCTTAAGCAACTGAAAGGCCTGCTCACATTTTTCTGACCAATCAAACTTCTTCCCTTTCCTCTGAAGAGAAGTAATAGGGTGAGCAATCCTAGAAAAGTCCTGCACAAACCTGCGGTAATACCCTGCTAAACCCATGAAGCTCCTCACCTCAGTGACTGATGTGGGTGCTGGCCAATCCAAGATAGCCTGAATCTTAGAGGGATCTACGGAGATACCCTCGCCTGATATGATATGACCCAAGTACTGAATCTCTGTCTGAAAGAAGCTGCATTTTTCCAAGTTCCCATACAACTTCTGCTCTCTCAAAACCTGAAGTACCTGCCTCAAATGCTCCTCATGTTCCTCCTCGGAACGAGAATAAATCAATATGTCATCAAGGAACACTAAAACAAAGTGATCCAGAAATGTCCTGAATACTCCATTCATGAGGCTCATGAAGACAGCTGGGGCATTGGTCAAACCAAATGGAACCACTGTGAACTCATAATGCCCGTAACGTGTGCGAAATGCTGTCTTATGAATGTCTGCATCTGAAATGCGCAACTGATGATATCCTGACTTGAGATCGATTTTGGAGAACACTCTAGCTCCCCGCATCTGATCAAACAAGTCATCAATCCTAGGGAGTGGATAACGGTTCTTTATTGTGACTTTGTTGAGCTGTCTGAAATCTACACAAAGCCTGAGAGAACCATCCTTCTTCTTCACAAATATGACTGGCGCTCCCCAAGGAGATACACTAGGGCGAATGAGACCCTTCTCTAACAACTCCTCTAACTGAATCTTGAGCTCATGAAGCTCTGAAGTCGTCATCCGATAGGGTGCCCTAGAAACTGGTGCAGATCCAGGCACTAAGTCAATGGTGAAATCCACCTCCTACTAGGTGGTAAACCTGGAAGCTCTCCTGGAAACACATCTGCATACTCCCTCAAAACTGCGTGATCATCAAGGGGTGAATGCTCTGGAGTACTGTCCGAACGATCACTGATAGTGATAGCAAACAACTGACAACCCTTACGCATGCTCCGCTTGAGTTGCTTAGCCGAGATCATGCGCAAGGAAATGGGTCTCTGCATCCCTGAAATCACAACTGCACTACCCAAATCATCCTGACACTCAATGACCTTCTCTCTACAATCCACCTTAGCTCGATGAGCCTCGAGCCAATCCATACCCAACACTACCTGATAGGATCCTAAAGGAATAACTCGGAGGTCAAGCGTAGTGGAGAAGACTCCCAAATCGAGTACACAACTCTCCACATACGAGTCCACGGTGAGTTTAGCCCCAGAGGCCAACTCAACCTGCCAACTATCTGGCTGCCTAGCCACCACTAGCCCACACTGGTCCACTATAGAAGGTGATATAAAGGAATCTGAAGCACCTGAATCAAAAAGTACTGAGACAGAAATACCCCTGATAGTACCTGTCGTCTCAATGACTGTGGCCTGATGCTCAGCCTGGCGGTTGTCAACCGCTGCATACACACGATGGGCGCGTCCCACGTCACCCACCGTCTGCTCGGATCTAGGAGCTCTCTGCATATCCGTAGTAGTGGGCTTGTGTG
Organism: Taxus chinensis; assembly: GCA_019776745.2. NCBI lineage: Eukaryota > Viridiplantae > Streptophyta > Pinopsida > Cupressales > Taxaceae > Taxus > Taxus chinensis. Next base: position 150,746,226 of record CM034154.1, read on the forward strand.
GACACATACGCACATAATGATCTGGAGCCCCACAAATAAAACATCCTCCTGTACCCCTCTGAGATGGGGTCCCTCCTGTGCTCTGGCGAACTGAACCTGCCGGTCCAACCCTAGCAGACTGCTGCGAGTGGGCTGGCTGTGAGTGATGAGTACCCGGCCTCCTGTCTCTAGACCCACCAAAACCACCTCTAGACCCACCTCGCTGAAAACTCTGAGTCTGTCTACCCCTCTGATGCTGGTGTCCCTGATGCTGTGTCTGCTGTGATGGGTGTGGAGGAGCTCTCGATGCTGCTGGAGAAGACCAGAATCCTCCTCTAGGGGGTGGTACTGCTCCCCGTGCTCTCTGACTCTGGAATGCCTGAATCCTATCCTGGAACTTGCTCTTGTTTCTTTCTCTGTGCTCCTGAGCCTTGGTCCTATTCTCCTCAGCCAAGTAGGCCTTCTCAACAGCCTTCTCGAGCGTGGGAGGAGATAACATCCTAACAGCTCCTGCTATATCTGCATTCAGGCCCCGAATGAACCTGTTTACCTGTAATTTCTCGTCTTGCAGGTAGTCTACATACTGCAAGAGATCCAAGAACCTGCTCTCATACTGCGCCACTGAGCCAGAACCCTGTCGTAAGTCGTGAAACTCATCAATCCTCTTCTGCACAAAATGCTCTGACATATACCGGGCCCTGAATCGCTCCTCGAACAACTCCCATGTCACTGTATCCCGAGTCAAATGGAGCTTCCGCTCCTCATTCCTCCACCAAACGCCTGCTGCGTCTCGGAGGAGGTGTATGGCGAACCTAGCTTTGACATTGCTCTCATGAGAGTGCAAGCCAAAGCAGCTATCCAAGCTAAGGAGCCAGGACTCTACCCCAAAGCCATCTGTCGAACCAATAAACGTAGGCGGCTGCAGGCGAAGAAGGTCTTGAATCACACTGCCCTGTGTCTCGATCCTGACGATGTGGTCTAACAGGTGAGAGGGGTCACATATCTCCAAATGGTCCCTCGAAGCTGTGTGAACGGCTGTGATGAAACGAGGCCACCCTCTCGCCAAGGATGGAAGGGCTGCGTGACCTCTCTCATCTCGGAATGTCGTGCTCAGGTGGCTCTGGATGTGCGTCCTCACCAATCCCCTCCTCATCTCCTAACTGAATGTCCTCCTCTCTCGGCACCTGCGGTGGTGGAAGACGCTCCTGTACGACACCTATCAGTTGCTGCAGGGTCTCCAATATCTGAGACCCAAAATCGGGGGCACCGGTGGCTCTCGCGTAGGTGCGCTACGATCCCGAACCTCGAGCTGATCGTCCCCTCTTGGGTGCCATCCTGAGCCCGAAAATAAATAAATAAAAAAATGGTTTATAAACTTTTTCTAAACGTTTGTTGGAAGCATTATATTATTATTATTATTATTATTTTAATTATTATCATTATTGTTATTATCATTATAACACCAAATGCAATGCCCCTTCCTATTAATAATTAATTTATAATAATTATTAATTTATTTATTTTCCCGAAATAAATTAATACCGTCCTGCAATAATTTAATTATTTTAATCTATTAAGCTCCCTAGGGTTATAAATAAAATTTTACACTCTTTGTAAGTTAATTAGTCTTCCTCCCTTTTAAATTTATTTTTAATTAATTTTTCCACACACCCCTTTTAATATAATTTGTTTTCCCCCCTTTTTGATTAATTCTACCCACACACCCCTTTTAATATTAATTTAATTTTTATTTTTTTTCATTCCCATTAAAAGTCATGTTTTAAAGAAAAGTAGGGTTGAATGAGAGCCCTAGGATCTAATCTAATCTTGGCCATTCATTTCAAACTTGCCCTAAATTTCTCTATGCCTCTTTTCCTCTCCATTCTTTTCTCATTTGTTTGTTCATTCATTTTGTTTATTCTTCTCTCTTGTTTCTCTTATTTTGTTTTCCTTGTTTTCTCTTTGTGCAGGTGAGATTGGCTTCATGGAGTCTCTTTTTCTTTTGTGAATTCTATATATATATATATATTTTTTTTTGAATCTTGTTGAGGAAATGCAGGTTTGATAAACATATATATATATATATTTATATTTTTTTTATTTTTATTTTTTTGGTTTGGTTTTATTTTATTTTATTTTTATTGATATATCTATATATATTTTTGTTGTTGTTCGGCCTGAGCGGCGGCGAGCAGGCTGTGCAGGTGTGCGGGAGAAATGGCAGGCTGTGCAGGTGTGAGGGTTGGCGGCGGCAGGCCGCGCAGAGGGGCAGGGTCGTGGGGAGGGGCGGAGGAATGGCCGCGGAGGGGCGCAGGGGTTGGGCGCTGGGCGCTGGGGCAGAGTCCGCGGGGGGGGGGGGGGGTTTCGTGGTACGGGGTGTTGGGGGAATCCGGGGAGGGACAGGGTCGAGGGGGATCCGGGGAGGGACAGGGTGCAGGGTTGGGTCCGCGCAGCAGGGGACAGATTGGGGTTGCGGGGGGGTGTTTGGGGGGTTCGGCCCCCCAACAACTGTTTTTTTTTTTTGTTTTTTTTTTTTTTGAGTTTGTTTTTTTTTTTAAATTTTATTTTATTTTATTTTATTTATATATATATATCTAAAATCTGTTCTATTATATTTTATTTATTTATATATATATATATATATATATATATATATATATATATTATATATATATATGTAAAAAAAATATAAAAACATGTATAAATATATTTTCAAATTTATATATTATTTAATATAGAATATATATATACTATAAAATATATATGTATATATATACAAACTGATTTTATTTTATTTATTTTATTATTTTTATTTTTGTTTATTCAAGGAAAATATAGTTGTAAATAGGAAGCGAAATAAAAATAAAATAACTATATAAATTTATTTTTATTTCTTGAACAATACTAACAAACTTGCAGGCCAAAACCTAATAAAAAAAAAATATAACCATTTTAAAGAAAAACACAATGAACACTAATTTTCTTTGAATGGCTAACTAATTGGTATTTTCAATTTTTTTTTTTTTGTAATACTAACTAATTAAATATTTCAGATTTTCATGCAAGGAGGTTATGTTAAAACATCCATATATATATATTTTTTAAATGCAAGACTAAGACATCTTCACATTACCCAAAAGTCCGTGTGTTGAAACCACGTTCTGATACCAAAATGTAATGCCATATTTTTTTGTTGACATAAAATGCAAGCACACTAAATTTTCAGATTTTATATGTAATGCATAACTAAATATTTCAAGTTTTTAGGTGTATAATGCATAACTATATATTGTGCAGATTTCTAAACAAAACAACACCTTCCAACAAGAGACATTGAAGTAAAAAAGTTCATGGTTTCATTTTGATCTCAAATGATAATATTACAAGCTTTTAGCAATAATAAAAATAAAAACTTTCTTAGTAAGGACCAAAGTTTACAAGAAGCAATAAGTACATTAATGGTTATTTACAAGAGTGTATAGACTTGAAAAGCCACATTTATTTACAAAGTGAAGGCAATGTCCTCCAAAGATGAGGAAGATCAAGATGGCAAGAGGCTCCACTATCTCCAACTTGAGCTCCAAACTCCAATACTCCTACAAGAATCCAATTCCAAGAGAACATGGCTTGTTTACCACCCAACCAATAGGCATCATCACATGCCTTTCCATGGTTAGAAGTCATGCTAGCCTCCCCCAAGCCCATGAGAGAGAGGAACTAGCTTCCACAATGTGCACAAGTATAATGGGGATTTACACACCACAAGAAAAACATAAGACCATTTAACCACTTACTACACATGAAAACAACAACATGAGGATAACAAGGTCAACCTCACAAGGGGGAAGAGAAGGAGTAGGATGCCCAACAAAGGTGTTCAACCATAGGAGCACCAACAAAACATGGTTACAAAACTCCTTATACCTCCTAATCAAGCATCCTCCTTATTCCTCCTTTTTTCTATAGAAATCCTTCTTGGGAGAATTTTCAAACCCAAAAGGGTTTCCTCACCAAGAATGGGGAAAGGTTCAAGCCATATGAACTTTTCTCCCACCTCAAACCATATGAGGGTATGAGAAGGGACCTTCATGGCTTGACCAACAACCATGAGTTTTGAGAGGGAAATCCCTCTCTCTTCCCCTACATTCTCCAAAAACCAACAATCCAAATGATGGTGGAGAGAAAACAAAGAATACAACAAGAACAAACAAACAACTACATTAACCATACAACTCACAACACATCATTTCACACACACCATTCCATTGATTAAACATAGTTAATAGATAAGAACAACTAAGAAGAAGAAGGTTAAGTATCCTACCTCTATAATGCTTTCCAAGACTCTAAGCTTTTCCCTTTGTCCAAGCTCACCTCCTAGCTCCCAAAATTCTCCAAGTGCTCCAAAAAAAATGAACCAAGAAGACCCATTCCTTCCACATGAGGAAGAATAGGAAGAGGAACCCAAAAGTTTCCTCACCAATGGGAAAGTGACAAGTGTCACCCCCTCTCCTCTCAAGAGTCAAAGATTCCAAAAACCAAATAAGTAAGAGTAAACTCACCTTTTATCCCTTATCACCCAAAATACCAAAAACTAAAATAAAACAAAGTGGAACAACTTTTAACAATTTCACACAACCCAACCATCTTACATGGATGGTGACTAAAGAGGGAAAATGGGAGGGAAACTCCCTCCAAACCTTGGAAATAGGCCTCCTTACCTATTAGGTAGGGTCCAAGGGCCCATTTTCATGCTAAGGGAACTCCCAAACTCAAAAGGGGTCCCTAAAAATGCCCAAAATAACCCAATTTCGGGTTTGGCATGCTTGGGCACAAGGGTAGAGGGTGTGGGGTCCACCCAAGGTTCACATGTGGTCCCCAATCCCTTCTACCAAAACACACACACTTTCCCAAAACCAACACTTAACTTAAGATAAGATCATTAACCCCTAAGCTAGTTTACTTAATAAAACACACCCTAAACCTAATTAATTTTACAAAACATAATTACATTACAATTGAGGGGTTCACCCATGGTGCCCAATTAAATACATCTATTCTAAGGCCTCAAACATTTAGCATGGTTAGGACTCAGCCCGTGGGCTGCTTGTGCACGATTGCGTAGCTACCCTGAAACCCATGCTCTCCTATACTTGTCACCTACACACTCATTGTACACATTAACCACATCTGTCCAATATAATAAACATCATCTATACATCACAATATCAATCAAACTTATAATGTCTGAACATAATTTATAATTGATAGTGCAATGCATACAATTATCCACATAGTTCGCCATGAATCATCCTCAAATAAAATTGCAATGACATATACTTAGGCTAGCATGAAAATTACCATTATTAAATCCAGAAAACTATATCGTTAATCAAATCAAACACAAGAAACATCATCTAACCAATAGATCTATCATATAACCCTGTTAGTGTCATCAACATCATAAGAAATATATCAGTATACGAATCTAGTCCAATTGGCACTATGCGCCCAAAATGCCCTAATGTCCATGAGGATAAAATATCATAGTAAAATGTCCAAAGTCTATCAGAGTCTCAATCAAAACATGTCTAGGAATAAAGGAACCAACAGATAACTGGAGCTATAAAAATGTGGGCACTACAATTCCTACACATTGGCTAGTGTGTCTTCACTTGCTGCTTATCAAATATTCAATTCAATAAGTATTAATTTTGACGTGCACACATTAGATCTTGATGATTAAACATGATTAGTATATTAACAAGTGTTATTTAGACCTTGTTTAGACTCTTGATTTAGTATGTATCTTGTCTCATGATTTGTGCCTTTGGTTCATCACCTTTTCATTGCAAGTCTTCTAGTTACATTTTTCATATCCTTCCATATCATTCAAATTGTTCTTCTGCTTCATTTAGAACATCCATGTCTATAAAATTTCCTTTTTACTATGTTTGAGGGAAACTTTGTCCCCATTTTAATAAATAATCTTCTACTTCTTTCTATTATCTGTTTCATGGCTAACTTGCACTAAGGGCATGCTCACTCCTTCCTAACCCTTCATTGGTTTGAGTTCATCATCATGTTGAACCTATCCATCTTGGCATTAATTTGATAGATTCTTCCTCTTGTATATATGTGCAGAGTTTTCCCTTGTAAATTCTCACCTCTCATTGGGGGCATCTTTGCATCTTAATTTTCATGTACATAGCTTTAAAAAACTTTCAAAATCCCTACAAAGTCAGCAAATCTATAAAAACCCTAAACATGCACAACAATTGAAAAACCCTAAAAATTCACAAACCTGTAGAAAATTTAAAAACATTGGTAAAAATTCAAAAAATCTAAAAACATTGGTAAAATAATCAAAAATCCAAAAACATTGGTAAAACCTTCAAAAATCCAAAAACATTGGTAAAACCTTCAAAACCCAAAAAAATTGGTAAAGCATCACAACATCCTAAACATTCACATGACATAATATCCTCAAACATTGAAAATTATCCTACAAAATCTTACTTTAGTACTTACTTGTTCTAGCACACGACATGTAGATCATTTTGATCTTCCCTCATTAAGAAAGCTAGTTTGCTTGCTATGTCTTTCTTCCCTTGCATATATCGTTGCTTGGGGTAGTTTCATAGTGCACAATTCTTTTTTCCTTGGACTTCTATGTCCTCTGTTTATTCACCTTGCATGTATCCTTTCTTGGGGTGCTATTTTTAACCCTTGTCGTATAATTTGAATATGTGGGAATTGAAGCTAGGTAATAAAAACATTGTTGCAACTCTCTTGAAAGTTGTTGTTTGAGTATGTTTGTTTGTGTTTATTTCCTTTTTAGTCTGCTTGTATAATTTATCATACTACATTACTTTATGTATTTTACTTTGAGTCAGTCCTCTAGCAATGAACAAAAATCAGTATTATGACTTTTCATGCCATTTTACACTTTTGTTGTATGCTTATATCAAATAAAATTTGCTCCTGAGCTAGATGGTTTGATGACTACGTTGTGATCTTCCGATACTCCATGTATGCACTTCTTTTCATTCTACCTAATTTTATAAAACTCATTTTCCAAATTTTATTGATTCTAACAATGGCCAACTAAGCCCAGTTTGAATCCATTCCATCGTTATCAACTATCTTCTTCCACAACACCTGGGGCAATAGAGATTATATTTATCCCCCTCCCCCTTGTTTCTTCCATCTTTTGAAACATAGGATTTATTTTCCATTCCTTCCAAGTGAACAATGGCCAACTGAGCTAGGTTTGAATCTTATTTTTTCCTTCTTCTTTTTGATCATCGATCAACCTCTTGTTTCACCTTGACGGGGTATACTTCATTCTACCAATTTTTCTTATACTACTTCAAAATTTAATTATCTGTAATTGTCTACTATCTTTGAAGTGGCATCACTAGCGTTACACCACACCAAAGAGGGCAAAATCTAGACACCTAAATCCGAATACACAATTTTATTACTAAAATTACGTTGTTTATCGTCTTTCCCATCATTTCGTTATAATTAGTGAGTTCTCACTAATTAGCTAACATTCCCCTTTATTTCGGTCAATTAACGACACTTCGTTAATTAGCTAGCCTTTCCTCCATTCCGAATGCCAATTAACAAAATTTCGTTAGTTATAATCCTCTTCCAATTAATTAACTATCATTAGTTAATTAAGCCTTTTTAATCTCCCATTTAAGCAATAAATCTTCTTATTGGTTAAATCCCCCCCAAAACCCTCCAAATTCTACCTATTTCCTTCTAAATCATCTCCAAATGACTTCTTAAGCTTATCTTGGCCTATTAATTAATCCTAGTTGATTAATTAAATCCTCTCAAACTCCCATGAGTTGGTAATCACTAATTAATTCCTTCTAATCATGTTTATCCCTTTCTAATTCTACTTTATCTTTGTCTTGCATTCTCTAGGTTTCTAGCTTCTCCCAAAGTGGAAAGCTATATAAAGAACTTAGTACCTTCTTTCCAATCTTACACCACACATACTAGTGTTACTCTATAGACATGATAAGAACATTTTCTACTTTGAAAAGCTTATTGATCTAGTATCCATTTTATCCTCTACTTGCAAAGAGTAGTAAAGGAAGAACCAAACATGACCATCAAGCTGTATTGGTGAGATCCTTTCCTCTTCATGGAGATAGCTTCCTTTGATCACTTGTAATCACAGTTGGTTCAACAAAAGGAGCAATTATAATCACAAAGCACATCCAAATATCAAAGGGATTTCTTTGCATTTAATGTTTTAATGTTGGATGCATTGATTAGGTTTTTTCCCTTACATATCTTTATCATGATGTTTATGTTGAATTAACTTAGTTATATGAACCACTTGGTGTTAGTTTCTAGTTGTTAAATTAGCCTACTTTTGCATGCATATAGAATCCATCCAATTTTACATCTACTAAAGCTAATAAAAATTTCTATTTCATTTATCAACATATCATATGTCACTTTGGTATCCTTCACAAGCCGGTCACTGATAAAGTAAAAATACTTATAAAAGAAAGACGCTAAGAAAATTTGTGACACATTTAATATCAAACTAAGATTTTCATCACCATATTATCCACAAGCAAATGGAAAAGTTGAAGCTTATAACAAAAACACTTAACAAAATCCTTATGAAAACCTTGACAAAATAGGTTAAAAATTGACATCTCCAAATCTCGTTTGCTCTCTGGGCTTATCGAACTAGCATCCGTACTCTTATAGGTGTTACACCCTTCTCACTAGTCTATGGATCTGAGGTAGTTTTACCCCTTGAATTTCAAATCCCATCACTCCATGTATCCCTTAGGGATTTCATCTCCAATGAGGACTATCGACAAGACCATCTAACACACTTAGAAATATTAGATGAAAAACAATTAACAACTCTCAAACATCATCATGTCTATCAAGAGTGCATCAAATGTGCATATAACAAACATGTAAAAGAACAAAAATTTAACATAGGTGATGTCGTTATCAAGGAAAATAAAAATGTCACTACTCTAGAAAGGGGTAAACGTGGAAAGTTTGCCCCTAACTAGATCGGTCCCATATGTCATCACTCATAAGTATGGGTTGGGAGCTTATTATCTAGCCTCCATTGATGGTACACCTGCAAAGGAACCTCTAAATGCCTTGAACTTGTGGCCTTTCTATTGTTAACATTTCAAATATCATGATAGTAGTCATATCAATGATCTTCTTTCACCACCAACCAACCAGCTTATCATTGTAATGATTTAAAGGTATGTGGTTTTCCATCACTATCCTCAAAACCTTAAAGATGAGCACCATAGATTTGTTCATCGCATATTTCACATGGACAAGTTCCTCCTTAGCAGTAATCCCACAATCATTAAATCCATCCACCCTGTCTATCAGCTGAAAGACATGTCAGTGGTACATACATGTGTAGTTTTGTGCACACATCTCTTCCCCTCCTTGAAGTGGTCTATTAGGGTTTATCCTCATCTAAAAAAAAGTCAAAAATATTTATGGATGCATCTTATCAAAATAAATAGACCGCTCCCTTAAAGGAAAACTATCAAAAATCAAAATAACATTATCAAAAATAAAATTGAAAGCTAAAAGAATACTAAAAAACCTATATTTAAATTTTAAATAAAAAAAAGAAAGAAAACTTTTCCTTAACTTATGTAGCTCTAAATGCGAGAATGATCTAAAAATGCCCTGTGACATGTGGTGGTTGGTGACAAACATTTAGATCTCTTCAGCTTCTGCATACACTTGTTGGATCCACTCTATTTTATTTGCCATCTTCTTTAGCATTAAATTCAATGAATGCACGACACATGGTGTCCAAAAAATATGCCCATATCGTGCCTCAACTAGCATCCCTGCAGTTTTGCAATTTTTGGCGTTGTCTGTTATGACTTGGACAACATTTTCAGGCTCCACTGCCTCAATGGACTCAAAGAGAATGTTGGCTATGAATTGGGCATACTGCAATCACATTGATTAAATGAGGTTTTCAGATATTTTTTTTGTTTATCCAAAAGGTAGTGCAGATCTCATATCCTAGTGATTTATCCCCTTTTGGTGCCTCATTGATGGCTTCTCATTGATGGCTTTCACCATCTCATGCCATTACGGAGATCTCCGAACATTAAAAGAAAGCCCATTACCATATACACACATTGCAATGTGTTCATTTGCAATTTCCTTGCTCTCATTCTGAAAAACTTTTTCTAATGGCCCTCTTATCTTATTTTTCTTTCGTGCAAGGGAAACATCTTCATCCGTGGAGATAAAAACTACAAATGGATGTGGCATGGCCACAATTGGGGATCCACTAGGTGATGGAGCAATTGGAGGCCTCGCTGAATGAGATGAACCTTCTCTTTTGGTCAATGGATGACCAGCTCTCATAGCCACATTTGCCTTTGCATCTTCCTGCTCTTTGATATATGCCCAAACTTTTGCTTTTGGCACCCCAACATTATTCCTCCCCTTGCATATTCTTACACCATTACCCGTTATGGCACACACGTGGCTTTTCACCCTACTGTAAGAGCCTTTGAATACTCAATCACAATCATTGCATTTTCATTCAAAACAATCAACACCTGCAATTTGTTGAAGTATTGTTACATGCCTACATAACAGTGAATTTGGGTCAAAATCCCTGGCCAAAGGTTGCCTAGAAGAAACAAAACTTGTTGTTGCCATTGTAGAAATACCTACAAGGTTTAAAAAAAAGCAAAGAAAACAATGACATAATTAAACAATGAAAATTAAAAAAATTAAATAGAAAGAGCAAAAAAATGATGAACATAAGCAAAAAAAATGTAATGTGTGAAAGATTAAATTACATATTTTTCAACAGCAACAGATTTATGCTCTTTGGAAATTACATACATCGTTTCTTTGAAAGTGGCATTTTCAATGTTTTCCAGCTATATCACCATAAAATCATGTCCTCTCTCCCTCACAATGGGACATATGACCATCACATATCTAAATTGTTTGTCACTATTTAAGAGAATCGATTCATTTAAAAGCCAAAAAGTGCACACTAAGTTTATGGAAGTTTCTACAGATCATAAATGTAAAATGAGAAGAAATTCATTCAATATTATTGTGTTGAATATCATTCAAAAAGCTTACTTTAAAAGAAAGCACTTGTAAATGACATTACAAACACAATATTAATGCTAAGTTCCATGCAAACAATTATTAAGGTTATTTACAAAACGACATTCCTTCTATCGTTTAATTTTACTTTTTCATAATATATTGATTTCTATTTGAATTTGATCGTTAAGTAATTCTGGCATCTATCAGCGTAACCAATGCACCTTTAGGGTGCATTTTCTAGTACTATAACAGGTTTTGTGAAAATTCAAACCCTAAACCTAACCCTAAAGCTAATGGATGGCTCGGGTAAAGAAAAGCTACATAGAGCAATTTATGCTCGAGTCGGATTGGGCTGCTATTGAACGAGTTCAAATCCTTATGCTGCGACGGATCATTAGATGTAAAGAGACTGTTCCTCACAATATCATCCTTACCAAGTTTGGGGCTCGCCCTTTCAGAGTAGAGGCCATCTTTGGTCTCCTCTCACTCTTGCACCGCATCCAAGGAATGTCAGTTTCTTCCACAGGCAAAGACATGTACATTTACCTTACCTACCGTTCTTCTGAGGCCATTGCTCTTCCTGACTGTAGTGGCTGTGCTCATTGCTGGTATGCCGGGGACTCTCGTCTCCTAGGATCCCTTGGGATCAACATGGACCATCTCCCCCCTTTCAGCTACTCCATGGATGCTCCTTCACACCTCCTTTTGAGCAAGCAGGTCCTGCGCAGAATCATTAGAGATGATATATACAGACAGTTCATCCAGATTACTTGGACCAACCCTTGGGATGAGCTACGCCCGAAGATGGCCTTTTACGCCAATCACTTCCTCGAAGTCAAAAATGGACTCATCATTCGGCCCACCTATATCTCTTGTCATTGGATGCATGCTCTTCGCATATCCCTGAGCCAACTCAGAGTTGCCTCCCACAGGCTTCGGGTTGAGAGCGATCACCAGTTGGACTGGTCTGAGAGGATTTGTCAGCTTTGGTCCCTCTAGGAGATTGAGAAAGAGGAACACTTCATTTTTGGTGCCCTGTGTATTATGAGATCAGATGGAGGTTTCATTGTCTGTTCTATGAACATCCAACGTTCACGACCTTCTTCAGGTATTATGATCAGAGGTGTCTGGCTCTTGATGTACATGAAGCTATTAAACTATGTGATGGGATCCTCCACTCCCCTTCCAGGGAGACTACTACTCGACTGATCACATATTTCTTTGTTATGCTCCCGGGTGTGAGGGGCACCAAGCGGGGACCTAATCCTAGTGGAGATCCTCAGGTTAGATATGTCAAGACTAGAGGAGCTTCTTCCCAGACTAGAGATATTCGGACTCAGACATGGTAGGCGGCAGCCCACTAGGCTCACTCAGAGAGCCCGACTTTCCACGGATCATAGGCGTCCCAAACATTTTCCATTTTCAGACACCAGACATCAACACATCACCAAATTATTTCCGGTTGGCCTTGGATGATAGTCGGGAGGGTTGGTGTCAGGGCCTTTCCCTCCCCTCCACCTCCTCTCCTTCTTTGTACTCTCTTTCTTCTTTTGTTGTTCTCGGAGATCTTTTTGGGTTTCCCCGTTGCTTCTGGTTTGCTTTGTATGGTGCAGTCCCATTGACCTACTTTCTCGAAAGCAGGGAAATGCTTAAGAGGGTGCCATTTTTGGGTTGAAATGTTTCAGAAACGTGAAACGCGGGGGAAACACCATAGAAACATGCCCTGGTCGTGATTGATAAAAAGTTGTTTGAAAATGCCCTCGCAACTGTGGAAAAGGACGTCTCTTTTGTATTTGCCCTCTTGACAGGAGAATAGAAGAGGTCACGATGATTTGCAGAGGCAAAAATTCTTGCTAAGGGACACGATTTGAAAGAAAACAAGATTTGAGGGAGGTTGTTGGTGCAGAAAAATGCGAGTTCATTAAAGTTTTTCTATGCAGACTACAATATGCTAGGGCACGACAAAAGAAGGAATAATTTAATATTTTTGGTGCCATAAAGAGAAGTCTTTCGTATTCTTATTAAAATTCATTCACTTTCAAGTTTATATTTGTTTATATTATTTAAATGTCATGTAATTTAAGTCTTAGTTTAGGAGTTCTATTATTCTATGTATATAAAAAAAAGTTATATTGTTATTATATAGTACTCGTTTTATAATTGTAATCCATGAACCATAAAAGATAATTGATACATTAGACATTAAACTCTAATTTTAAAAAGTAGCCATATATATATATAGTACAGATGTTTCTGGTAACGTTTCATATCCAAGGTTATATATATATATATATATATATGGACGTTTCCGGTAACGTTTCGTATCCAAGGTTTTTTGAAAAATTTTGTTTCCATGTTTCGTATCTATTTCCGTTTCCGTTTCTTGGCAACATAGCCTACTTTTGTGGTCACTTGTTGGACATTTAATATAATTATCTTATCTTATCTTATCTACATAGAATACCCATTAAACAATATGCAAATTGTTTGAGAGATGTATAGTGAATATATTCAAAACTATAATACACATACCAGGGGTGGAAACCTGGCCTGTAGGTCTTCGGATATAATTGGACACGAATTGAACTATTGGACGCAAATCAAACTCTTGACCCCTATGATGATCGAATTTGAAATCACAAACTTGGGTGCCACCCAAGAAAAGCACCTTCTCAAACAGGAGAAACCGGAAATTCGTGATGAGGATTTTAGCTTGGACAACTAAATTTGATGCTCTACCCTGCACGTCATTAAAAAAAGTGTATAGTCTCTAATATGGACATTCAAATTGAGACGCGAATCAAACTCTTGACCCCTATGATGATCAAATTCGAAATCACAAACTTGGGTGCCACCCAAGGAAAGCATCTTCTCAAACAGGAGAAACCGGAAGGTTGTGATGAGGATTTTAGCTTGGACAACTAAATTTGATGCTCTACCCTGCACGTCATTAAAAAAAGTGTATAGTCTCTAATATGGACATTCAAATTGACGATTTTGAATATTGTAAGTCAAATTTTTGTAGTATCTCCAAAATGATCTCATGCAGGTATTTCAACAAAATTTAAATATAAAGTTACATACATTCGAACATTTAAAGTAATTAAATGGGAAATATTGACAAAACAAACAAAAAGAAGTAAGTATAATGTTTACAAGGTTTTTACTTTAATTATTGTGTATAAATAAATTTGATTTTTTATATAATTAAAACAATTCAAAACATTGAATTTTGAAAAATAAAATGTATTTTATTTGTATATTTGATATTCATAAAATATGAGACATTCTTTATTTATTACACCTAATTTGAATAAGTGGAAATAATTATAGGGATTGGCATTACCAAATTGTATGGGGTGACCTGTAACTGTAATTGCATTGTTGAATATATGGTTCGTGTTGATTGTGGAAAAACCAAGAACAATAGTGGAGCAGGTCTTGGTCGTTAATTTTTATATTGGTTTTTATTGAATATTTTGAAGTGACTAAAGAACTTAAAAATATATGGTGTTTTTTAACTTTTCAATTCCTTCTTTAATGGTGATAATATGTGCATGATGCGACTACATTTCCTTCATAGAAATCTGATGGAGATTTTTTCAATGTCGTATCACACAAACAAAATTTCCTACCATTGTATTGCAATTTGTATTATAATGTGGGTGCCTTTTAAGTTATCAACACAGTTGTATATTTAATTGTACAAATTTATGCAAATTTCATATTATAATTCATTTACTTTTGTGTGTGGGAGCTTGACTTGTAGGTCTTGGGGTGAGAATTCTCCACACCATTGTGACCCATCTTCGAATATATCTAGACACGAATCGAACTCTTGACTTCTCTAATGAACAAATTGAAATCCCAAACCCGGGTATCACCTAAGCAAAGCGCCCCATTTGGCATATGTACTCGATCCAACGTACTTGGAAGCCAGTAGATTATATGACAATTGTGTTAATGCTCGTGTCTAAAAGATAAGCTTCTCAAATACATGTAAAGCTACTATGTTGTTCCAGTTTCAGTTGAACAGTGAGTTGTTGCTTGATTTCAGTTGAAGTGTTTCACCTAACAAACCTACTTTAAATTACAACTTATTATGATACGTGGGATAGTATTTGGGCATGTGTTGAGTGCGATGCTTATATACTTTATAGGAATTGAACTACATTTAAAAAAGAATTAATAAGTCAAACAGGGAACCAACAAAGAAGTTTTGAGCTTGCTAAGCTGAAGTGCCATAGGACTGGGTGGTCTGGAATAAGGAATTCTGAAATATTCAAAGATTCGGTTTGTAAAGTATATACCTAGTTTAAATGAAACATGCCTAACTCTCCTACTAATAATATATCTCTTCTATGTCATGGCTCACATATAGATTACATTAGATACTAAGAAAGGCTTGAACCAGCTGGTCAACAACGAATCATTCTACCCATTGACTTACAATATATATATATATATATATATATATATATATATATATATATAAAATTGAACAATTGATTGAAACACCCCCTTCCAACCAATACTTCCTTCTTCACACCAACCTTCAGATGCAACTACTACATGAATGGCAATCATCTTAACGTTTTTGCATCAAGAAAATAGTAGTTATAGGAGAACATCTACGAAGAGGACGTTTACTTAAAACTGAAACACCTGATATAGCTTACTAAGTCCGAAAATGGGCAAGCAAGTAGTAACTTTATAGTAGAATCTCTGTGAAGAAAATGCTTGCAGTTAAAATACTAATCAATAGGTTGATCCAGTTATAGTAATTATCAGAGTTAGAAGAAAAAGTGGGGATAGTGAGAAGTTTAGCTTAGGAGCTACAAAATTTTAAAAATAGTTTGGAAAAAAAGGTTACCCCAGTGATGAGTAAGAACGTACAAGATATGGACATGGGACGTGACTAAAATTGTGATTTCAAAGCTTTTTTCTTTTGTGCATATATTCCAATACACATCATGAAAATGTTTCTTTTTTTAAAGAATATCATATGTTTTAATTGGCACCTTGGAGAAGATACATAGACAATATACATGTTAGAAAGGAAAACGAAAAAGAAATAAGACATAGTTTAGGTAGATATTGTGATAAAGTTTACCACTTCAACAGATGATTGCAAACCCATATTGGGCTGGCCCGTTCAATCAACAAACTTGTCGTACTATTCCAGCAGCTCTATCTTGGTAGCAAATACCAACATAAGCTTCTATACTAGACCCTTTGTTTATAGCCTTTACTAATCTTTGACAGTAAAACGAGCCAAAATTGCGTCAAAACAAGGCTATAAACATTTATCACGGCAACTTGGAGGCCTTTGCAATCAACTGCTTTGCTGGTATGTAGCATAACTTCAAGAATATTTGAGGACTGCCATATTTGATGAATTCAACTTGGAGGCCTTTGCAATCAACTGCTTTGCTGGTATGTAACAGGTAGCTTGAAGACATGTTTGAGGACTACCATATTTGATGAATTCAATGTATGGAAGGCCTGATGCAAGACAACCCCGAGAAATTAAAGTTGGCTATGTAACATAGCTTCAAGAAATGTTTGAGGACTCAAGCCAACATATTTGATGAATTCAACTTGGAGGCCTTTGCAATCAACTGTATTTGCTAGGTATGTAGCATTAACTTCATTTAGAATATGTTGAGGACTAGCCATATTTGATGACCATTCAACTTGGACGGCCTTTGCAATCAACATGCTTTGCTTGTGTATGTAGCATAACAGTCAAGAATATTTGTAGGACTGCCATATTTGGAAATGACGGTTTCAACTTGTTAGGCCTTGTGCAGCTCAACTGCTTTGCATGTGTGAAAGTGTTGAACATAGTACAATTTTCAAGATATCCTCACTTGGTGGTTCATGATGCCGAGCCGGGCCTAGAGTGAGGATGCCCTAGGATGGGCGGAAGCCCTCGAAAACATGATGGTTTAGGGACTATCATACCCCCGAACTAGAATAGGAGACCTTGAAAAAATGCACCGGTGATTTCGGGAAGACGTACAATCTTCTCATATGGAAAAGAGTATGCTGACCCATAGGTTTTAGGTGAACGGTGGAGATCATATGATGGGCTATGGTTTTGATCCCTTCACGTGTTCTCAAACTGCTTAAGGAGATGCCTAATTATATGGCTTGCACACAAGATGTAGATACCAAAGGTGCTCAATCAACGTGAAAAGGTTGTGGAGCCTGTTTTCATGTGTGAATATACCAGTGAAATTCTGTAGAGTTTCTTGAGCATAGCTCTAAACAAATCTGGGTATTGTATTGAGAGAGCGGTGGCTTGTAATAAAATCTGAGCAAGTGATTCTTGGTGGACGTAGCCCAAACTAGGTGAACCACGTTAAATACTGTCTGTTTGTGTTGTGTTATTTTTATTCTGCACTTTTATTTGAGATCTGTAATATTTTTTGCATATTAGTTTCTACTGTTGTGATTCTGTGAGGGATTATTCCTCATATTTTATCCCTTGTTTCCTAACAATTGGTATCAGATCTTGGTTTGGTTTGCTAAAGTGTTGAATCACAGGGAAGGTTTTTATCTTGAGTGGGATCTATGGCAGATGATGGAAGATCAAGGGTTGATAAATTCAACGGGAAAAATTTCAATCTTTGGAAGATGTAGATGGAAGATTACCTTTATTATAAGGATTTTTATATTCTGTTCTCTGAGAAGGTGACACAAACCCTCGAGCATGACGAGATGTGGAATGGGATTTGCTGGATAGGAAGGCACTTGGGACAATCCAGCTGTGTCTTGCATCTTCGGTATTATTTAATGTTTCAAAAGAAAAGAATAAAAAAGAACTGATGGATGCATAAGGGAAGTTGTATGAAAAACCCTCTGCCTTTAATAAGATTTTTTTAATGAAAAAATTGTTTAATATGAAGATGTCTGAGAATGGTTTAGTAGCAGATCATTTAAATGATTTTAATACGGTTGAAAATATGCTAGCTTCGGTTATAATAGAATTTAATGAAGAAGTTAGGGCTTTATTAATTCTGTGCTCTTTACCTGATAGTTGGAATAGCCTGGTAATGACGGTAAGCAACTCGGTTCCAGGTAACTCTAAGTTGAAGTTTGAGGCTGTTTTAGGGGTGATTCTAAGTGAGGAAATGTGAAGAACAAGCTCTGGGGAATCTTTTACATCAGGGAATGCTTTGATAGTGGAAACTCAGAGGGAGACAGAAGAATAGAGGAATCTGTGGAAAATCAAAGGATTGGGCAAGGTCAAAATCCAAAAACAAGATAGTATGCTGGCACTAGTGGAAAGTCTGGGCATGCAAAGAAATGATTGTTGGGAGCTTTGGGACAAGAAGAAACAACATGAAGAAAACAAGGAGACAAATGTGGCAACGGGTAATGTATATCAAGATGCTTTGCTTCTTTCTTTGCATAATATTACTGAATCTTGAGTTTTAGATTCGAGGGCTTCTTTCCATGCTTACTCCACATAGGCATTATTTTGTTGATTATGTTCAAGGAGATTTTGGGTATGTTTTTCTTGGTGATGATGAGCCTTGCAACATAGTTGGAAAATGGTCTTGTTCGGGTTAAGATGTAGAATGAGAATACTTGGCTATTGAAGGATGTCTGACACGTGCCTACATTAAGACGAAATTTGATATCGGTAGGGCAGTTGGGAAGTGATGGTTGTACTATGATATTTACAGCGGACTCTTGGAAGGTTACCAAGGGTGCTCTTGTGGTGGCAAGAGGTAAGAAGGTTGGAACCTTGTATTTAACCGCTTATAACACTAATGTTTGTAATCTTGTGGCTTCAGAAGTAGTTAGAACATTGTGGCACTGTAGGCTCGGTCATATGAGCCATAAGGGTATGGAGATCATAAAGAAGGATTTACCCGGATATACAGAAACCAGGTTTGGAGTTTTGCGAGGACTGAATATAAGGGAAACCGAAGCGAGTAAGGTTTGTCAAGGTTGGACCTACAAAGAAAGAGAGTAAGTTAGAGCTGATGCATTCTAATGTGTGGGGGCTAGCTCAGGGATCATCTGTTGGGGGTTCAAGTTATTATGTTATTTTTATTAATGATGCAACAAGAAAAGTTTGGGTTTATGGTATTATAAACAAATCTGATGTATTTGACACTTTTGTTAAATGGAAAGCTTTGGTAGAGAATGAAACAAGTCTTAAGCTAAAATGTCTCAGGTTAGATAATGGAGGGGAGTATTGCAGTAATGAATTTGATGATTACTGTTTCTAAGAATGGAATCTGCATAGGAAAAAGACGGTTCCAAGAACTCCGCAACAGAATGGGGTGTTAAAAAGGATGAACAGAACAATAATGGAATGTGCTAGGACCATGAGGTTAGATGTTGGACTGCCTCTTTCTTTTTGGGTAGAAGCAGTGAACACAACTGTGTATTTGTTAAACAGGAGGACCCTCAAGTGCCTTGGATGGAGGCATACTTGAGGAGGCTTAGTATGGTAAGAAAGTTGATTATTCTTTTCTTAGAGTCTTTGGATGTGCAAGGTGTTTGTCCATATAGACAAAGATGATAGGACCAAACTAGAGGCTAAATAAAAAAAATGTACTTTCATTTGTTATGGTGTTGATGACTTTGGATATAAATGTTGGAGTATTAAGGACAAGAAAATCATTCGATCTAGGGATGTGGTCTTTAATGAGAAAGTCATGTATAATCAGTAGTTGGAAGAAAATAGGGAAGAATCCAAGAAAGAATTATGGAGCGGTAGAGTATCTTTTGGATGGGAAAGTGTCATATGAATCAGTTCAAGAACCCCCTCAATAGGAACCCCAAACTCCTATATTGAGGAGGTCTTCTAGGGTAAGAAGAGAACTTGAATGTTTTTCTCCTTCTCTTTATTATTTATTACTCACTGACAGTGGAGTGCCAGAGAGTTTTGATGAAGCAATGCAGGTAGATGACATAGTAAGAAGTGAGAGCAAGCCATGGATTAGGAGCATCAGGCTCTCATAGAGAACGAGACATGGGATTTGGTGAAGCTACTCAAAGGCAAAAGAGCATTATAGAACAAGTGGGTCTACATAGTCATAGAGGAAGGAGGCAAGAAAATATACAAGGCCCAATTGGTGGTCAAGGGGTTTGCACAAAAAAAAGGTATAGATTTTGATGAGATTTTTTCATCCTGTAGTAAAAATGACTTTTGATTAGAACTGTTCTTGGAATATTTGTAGCAGAAGACTTGCACTTAGAGCAACTTGATGTAAAGACTTGAATTTCTCCATGGTGATTTGGAGGAGGATCTATATATGCAGTAGCAAGAGGGCTATGAGGTCAAAGGTAAAGAGGAGATGGTGTTTCAAATTGAAGAAGAGCTTGTATGGCTTGAAACAAGCTCCACATCAATGGTATAAGAAATTTGATAGCTTCATGATGGAGCAAGGTTATATTAGATGTCATTTTGACCATTGTGTGTATACAAAGAAATTTGAGGATGGCAGTTATATTATCTTGTGTTTGTATGTGGATGACATGTTGGTTGTAGGTAAAAACATGCAGGAAATAAAAGTACTCAAGAAGCAACTAAGTGAATCCTTTGCTATGAAGGATTTGGGGGCAGCCAAACAAATCCTTGGTATGAGGATATCTCGAGATAGGAAGAAACAAAAGCTGACTTTATCTCAGGAAGAGTACATTAAGAGGGTTTTTGAGAGGTTTCATATGCAGAATGCTAAACCGGTTGGGACTCAAGTTGGCAGGCCATTTCAAGCTATCAAAGGAGCAGTGTCTCTAAGACAAAGCAGGAGAGAAACTAGATGTCCAAGGTACCTTACTCATTAGAGGTTGGCAGTTTGATGTATGCCATGGTGTGCACTAGGCATGATATTGCCCATGCAGTGGGAGCGGTGAGTAGATTTATGAGTGATCCAGGTAGAGATCACTTGCAGACAGTAAAGTGGATCCTTCGGTATTTGCGAGGGACAATGTGGACAGTTTTGTGCTACAGTGGATCAAACACCACTTTGTGTGGTTATGTAGATTCAGATATGGATGAAGATGTAGACAACATGAGAAGCACAACAGATTATGTTTACATTGTAGGCGGAATAGTAGTAAGCTGGATTTCACGACTACAGAAGTTGGTGGCTTTGCCAACCACGGAGGCTGAGTATGTTATTGCCATAGAGGCAAGCAAGGAAATGATTTGGTTACAACAATTACTTGAGGAGTTGGGGCATAAGCAGGAGGAATGAAATTTGCATAGTGATAGTCAGATTGCTATACACCTAGCTAAGAACTTTTCTTTCCACTCTAGGGCAAAGCATATACAGTTAAGGTACCATTTCATCAAGACAACTTTGGAGGAAGAGAAGTTGAAGTTGGAGAAGATTCATACCAGTCAGAATCCTGCAGACATGATGACCAAGGTGCTCACAAGGGAAAAATTGAAGCTGTGTTCAGCTTTGGTTGGTCTTCACAGAAACTAGTGAAGGGTTGAGAAACTTGCTCAGAGGAAAACTAGTCTCCAAGTGGGAGATTGTTAGGTTGTGAAGCCTATTTTCACGTGTGAAAGTGTTGAAGACTATACACTAAGAGTACTGTAGAGTAATTTTTTTGGTAGTAATTTGTTTTTTTTGGCCTCGAAAAAAATGCACCCAACATATCGGGAAACATGCTCTTCTCATATGGGAGAGATTTTTGACCCATAGGTTTTTGGGCTAGTTTTGGCCCGTGCTTTTGATACCCACGGTATTGTAAAACTGCTTAAGCAATTGCCTACTTATATGGTTTTATGCATATGGCAGGGTATAATGAAAAACATTGCAGATGTGCTTTGAATTCGGTTGTGAATTCTAAGAGTTTGTTGAGCATAGCTCCAAACGGATCTGGGAATTGTATTGAGAGAGCGGTGGCTTGTAATAAAATTTGAGCAAGTGATTCTTGGTGGATGTAGCCCAAATTGGGTGAACCACGTTAAATACTGTCTCTTTGTGTTGTGTTATTTTATTCTATAATTTTATTTGAGATATGTAATAATTTCTGCATATTAGTTTCTACTGTTGCGATTCTGTGAGGGATTATTCTACATATTTTATCACTTATTTCCTAACACTCCCAATTTGCAAGTTTAATATATAATCGTCACTTTTTATAAAGATTTATGTCAAAATTATAGTAATATACATTAAAATTTACATGTAACCTTCTATATTTTTATTAATAATATATTAAAATAAATCTTTTTAATATTTAGAAGGGCTATATTAAAAAATTATGGTCACTTAAAAAGTGTGAGGCATAGTGACCGTCAAATTTAAAGTTTGGTTGGGATGAAATTTTAGGAGTGAGGGAGAAAGTATGAATACATTTTTTCTTATGTTTTAATTCGTTGGTCCCACATTTGAAGTTCCCTTTGCTGGAAAGTGTCAAAATCTGACAATTTTTTCTTTTTTTGATAACATTATTCTCTCTTGTGCCAAAATAAATATATAATATTTAGATTTTATCCGGCGTATTTTGTAACTCCTGTGCAATTGCTAGTTATATTACTTATTAAGGATACAATTTTATGGCCAATGGGGTCCGGGTGGAGTGGTCAAGTTGGATGGTTGTTTCCGGCTCCACTCAGGTTCAAATCCCACTATGGCACGATCCCCATTCGGGGTGGTAATGTCCCAGGTGGTGCAATTGGCAGGCTGGATTTCACAAAAGGAGTTTCTGGATTGAGAAGACCTGTACATGGTGGTGTGTGGTGGCTCATGTTTCGCTTGTGGTGGTGTGTGCTTGTGTAACGACTCATGATTCACTGGATCAAGCATGGTTAGTTTGTTGGTGGCGGCTTGTGTTCCATCAGTGGTGTGTGCAAGCAAGGTGGCTTGTGTTTCGCTAGACGTGATGCAGCGGCTCGTCGTTCACTGGTGGCGGCTCGTGTTTCACCAGATGGTGCTTGCTAGGTGGTGCGGTTAGTAGGATGGATATCACGGAAGGAGTTTCGAGATCGGGAAGACCCGTGCTTGGTGGTGTGTGATGGCTTGTGTTTTGCCTGTGGTGGTGTGTGCTTGTGCAGCGGCTCGTGATTCATCGGATCAAGCATGGTTAGTTTGTTGGTGGTGGCTCGTGTTTCGTCAATGGTGTGTGTAAGCGAGGCGGCTCGTGTTTCGCCAGACACGATGCAACGGCTTTGGAGGAGTGCTGAGATCTTGTGGAGATAGAGGAGGAGACTGTAACACCCATTTCTCACCTACTTTTTGTAGGGATAAATTTCATCCATTAGATGGATTCATTTGGAGCCCTTGGATTTAGGGTTCCAACTAACCCTAAACATGATTATGAAAGACTTTTTTTCATTCCATTTGACTTATTGTTTCACTTCTTTTTGTAGATTTGGAGGAGAAAGGAGGTGGAAGCCATGAGAGGTAAACACAAGCTCATGGAGGGACACCATTTTTTTTTTGAAATTTCAATTATAAGCCTCTTCTAGGGTTTGTATGTATTTTTATCATTTGTTACATTATTCTTTCTTTGTATTTGCCCCATTGGGCCTATGGCATTTTGCCTCATTTTTAATGAAATAGATTATATATATATATATATATATATATATATATACATTTGTGTGTGTGTGTGTGTATAATAAAATTTAAAAGCCACCGGTCGTGGGTGAAGGGACTACACAGTCCATAAGGAATGGAAGGGCCGACTGTGTTTTAAAATTATGACGACCGGTTTTTTATATTAAGCAATGTATATTGAGATTGGGGGGAGGATCGTCGACCCACCCCCCGTCCCATTTATTAATGGGGTGGGGGATGGGGTCGGGGACACAGAGCGGCAGACTCGACAGACTATGGGTAGATTTGTAGGGGCATTAATGGCCGGTAGCTGAGCTTCAAATTAGTTTTCTCGCCTCTCTCCTTCTTCTCTCTGTGCAGCATCTATAAAAGAAAGCGTTGGGCTCATTGCAAAGGGTTGGACATTTCTGTTTTGCACCCTCCCTTCTCCTCTGGTCTGCAGATGAGTTCGTGGAGTCCTAACCTCCCCATTCAAGTTGTAATGCTAAGTTTTACCTCTTGGCCACTATAATGTACTGTATCGACTTTGGAGCAATAATATATGTCTGTGGATGATTCTCGACCCTCTCATGTGTTTCATTATTGCCCTTTTGATATCACATTATAGTTTGGTTACATGTGCATAGTGTTTGTATTGCATTTCTGTGGTCTGTGTTAAATTGCAAAACGAGTGTCTAACATTCCTTTGGTGCATCACCTCGTTAGCTTAGGTTTTTTTTTGTATCTTCTCAACCCTATCTCCTTGGTAAGATAGAGTAGGTTTTAGAATAGATCCTCTGTAATTTATTTGTGTGCACCTGAATAGAGGAATAAGAACCGACCTTAATCCGGAGAGCTCTCTCAACTCGCAAGGTCCCACACTTTGAGAGATGCTCCATGTTGTGCAATCACACTGAGAGTCTCAACCCATTTGGTTGTAGACATTTAGGGGTGCTGTGATTTTGCACTAACATTTCCTTTACAACTTCCACATGTGTCAGTTCACTTATAGTTTCCTATTTGTAAATTGCCCTCTATAGACTATAAATAGAGGAAGAACCTACGGGTTAAAAGAGATTAGAATTTGTAATCATCATTCTTGTGTTCCAGACTTTGAGCTGAAACCCTTGATAGCTTTCTGAACGCCGAGGAATAGGGAGGAGACAAAATTCTAGGAAACTTTGTGTCAATGGTGCATTTGTTTCTTATTTTTTTTTAGATCTTTGCATAAACTGTGTTATCTTAGATCTGGATCTGAAACTTTTCTTTGCTTTAAATTCTGCATTTCAAGATCTATTTGTTTCGTCTATGTGCATGTGACCAACTCTGTCAATTATTGGTTAGGTTGCACATTTCCTTTCCTTCTTCTCGTATTTAATTATTTCCTTTTCATGCACATATTTTTTTACAGCTGCTTGCTGCAAAATTGCCTAGCTATGGTTCATGAACTACGCAGTTGAAGTAAAACCAACAGATAGGTATTTTAAAATATAATTGACAAAAATCTTACACGGGAGCCACATCGGTAAATGAGGGAGATTTATCTCATGACTGCCTAGGTTTTCAGATGTGCAGAAAATCTAGCCAACATATAGAAAATTGGAATTCCATCAAAGTACTAGGATTAGATAGTGTCACAAAAAACACCAAATGGTACTTAATTGCATACAAATATACATCACGAGAGAAAATTCCTAGATAGTTCTCTAGAAATAATTCACAAACCCAATATTGGATAATTACTATTCATAGGTTCTTTGGTGGATAATTACTTAGATTTCTTGGATATGCAAGAAGAGTACACATACTCGAGGAAGAGGGAAAAAAAGAGCTTGTGCATTATCAAGGAAGTCGAGCTCTAACTTAAGAAGACTAATTGAAGGCTAAAAAGAAGATAATGGGTGGAAGAAAATAAGGAAGAGACTATGGAGGATAAGGGAACAATCACACATGAAGAAACATATGCGAACACATGATGTATTTCTAGAATCTTCTAAAAATTGATAGCTAGATAGTTCTATAAGGATGCCAATTGGACGTAGCTAGGTGTCAAATGACATGCCAAAGAGTTCTGTAAATCCTATAAATAGCCTCATGAAGCCCCACATTTGAGACTCTTAGAAACATTGGATGTTTTGTAGAGCACATAAAAGAAACAAATTTTGAACATTTGTAGAGGTCAAAGGGTTTATAGGGAAAACTTTTGGAGGAATGAGGAAGAGTGTCATAGTAGACCTTACATGGATATGACATGTGTATTGTAATGAACATATTTATGTAGATTGTATATGTTTTTCCTAGGTTATGAAAAGAGATGTATAATTCATTGTATTGAATATATGGGATTTTTTATATTCTTCATGATTCATATTGTTAAACTGGGGTTTGTTCCTTAGTTTCTTGTACATGAGTTTCCTTATGTATTATTCTCTTAATAGAGGCGTAGATGATCTCTCATTGTGCCTTGGGTGGTTCCTTAGGTGTTAGTCTTATGTAATGTATCACATAGGAGTGTTTTATTTGTTGTGGTAGGTCAAATTTGTGCAAGCTATGCTTGGATGACCAAAATCACACTAACATGTTGGTTTTGTTTTCAAGACCTTGTTTGAATTAATTGTGAAGATCAACAGAGTGCATGATAAATTGATTTATGCTATAACACATAGAGGCATGGATAGAGGAGAAATCCCTAGATTTGACATGAAGAGTGAAAGGGAAATGAGGTAGGATATATTTGTTAAACGAGTTATATAATGATCTGCATGAAATTTTCTTCATAGAGTTACTGCATCATATATTTGATTGGATGCATCATATGTCATAGGGAAAAGAAGGAATCTTGGGAAGTGGTATGCGTTGACTAACACACTCATTGAAAAGCTAAAACAAACATATGAGATCTAGACATGTGCAATAGAGGTTTAATGGTATGCCATGCTAAATAGTTAGTTGTATGGAGTTTTCGATGTCAACATATACATGTTCAAAAGAGGTGAAGTTTGAATTTTTGGGTGAACTTGGGGGATCATTTATTGCAAAAATTTCCTATATGGTTAAATATGCTACTAGTAGACTAGGGAATTGAATAGATGAATATGAAAGACTAAAGTTGACATGGTGTAAGGGCTAGGGTGTTGAACAAAAAGTAAGGAATTAGATTATGTAGGTAGTTGAAAGGAAGAAAATGGATGATTTTGAAATGGAAAGGAGACTATAAAAGTATGTTGAGGGAACACTAAGTTTTTTCGATGTTAAGGACCCAAATAAGATGGGGAGGTTAGATTAGGTGTATGCTGCAAGTGCCCACATCTTACGAAGACATGTGATTGACTTGTGTGAGGAAATATCCTCCAATTAAGACTAGGAGTTGCATCGTAGTGTATGGTTTCGTGGAGATGATGCCCTACACAGTGAAGAAGAATGTGCATATTTTAAAAAAGAATCAAGCTAGATCATGGAAGAAAGCTAATGCTTGTTCATGTATGCATTTTCAAGGAGTTTCCAAGTGGAGAACATTATAAATCTTAGAGAATTTCTTGCAAAATAAACTGGAGGGTTTGCATTGGAAAAATTGGCTCCTTACACATTATTGGACATTTAAACACATATATAGAAGGTGATAGAATTATCAAACATGATTGAGGGATTGAGTGGAGCAACTATAAATGCATTGGTAGGAAACTAGGCTCGGGGAGGTAGAACTCGTCAAATGTTGAATCCTCTTGTGACAATATAGGTGGGAGTGAATCAAGGTGGAATGAATGTGATGGCCACTAGAGGAGGAACATTAAGAGAATCCATAGTTGGAATTGATTTGGGATGTAGTAGTGCACACACACATGGTCAACAAGTGTTGCAACAAAACACATTTTACAAATGATGACACCCTAAACTCCACAAAGAAAATTGCATGACTAAACAAGAAAAGGTAACACCAATGCCATCCATCTAGTCAAGGGTTCTAAGTATAGGAATGTAAAATTAAGACAGAAGCTTAAAATAATGTTTAACTAGTATGAAAACAATACAAAATCTAACTAAACATGCCTACTATTATGCTTGAATTACCTAACATGGGCCTCAATAGACATAAGAGGGTAATCAAATGGTTATGGTTCCTACTCCAAATAAGGTGAAATAGACTCTCCCAATGACCTACTTGGTCATTTTGGATATCCATGTACTAACCCCATTGAAGGTTTTAAACAAGGATTGAACTTGGCTATATATCATATTTATTATATGAGATGCAAATCAAAGCATGGTGTAAAATACAAAGGAATGAGGTGCACCCTTTTTATAGTTTTCATTTTGGGAGAAACTTGTATTTTGGTGCATGTGTGACTAAAAGCCCCAAATTATATTATAATTGCTAATCATGATTAGGCCTTGCTAATCACAATCAGTGAATTACCAAGTGATTAAGAGGTGTGAAACCCTAATCAACCGCTTAGGGTCAACTAGGAGGCTAAGATAAGCTTTTGAAGCTTGTTGAGACGTTGTGGAGGTGAATGGCGTGATTTTGAGTGGTTGGAAGGGGTTTCAAGTCAATACTAGGGTATATTGACCAAAACAAGGGGAAAAGAGGCTTAATTAGCTAATAAACGCTAATTATCTGTTTTGAAGAGGATTTGGACTTATGATTCTCCGTAAAGTGGCATCCTGAATGCAAAAGGGGTTAAACAATCAACAAAGCATTGTTAATTGGCTAAAGTGGTAAGAAACGTTAGTTAATTAACAAAGACCACTAATTATAACAAAATTGGTAAGAATAAGAGTGATTTACGTGCGTTTTGGCAATAAAATTGCAAAAGCGGAATTTAGGTGTCTACAACAAGATGTCAATGAAGTTAGCTTATTAACAATCTATTGAAGATGAATTTGAGCATACAAATAAATGTGAGATTGCATAGAGGGACAAAGGAGTGACCTCATCAAAAAGGAAAAAAAGATAATTTGTGACGACTCTATAGGATCGCTTTTATGCATGGTAAAAAATGTTTTATCTGAAGCATTGCGTTGTACATTTAAATTTCTTGAATGAATTTCACATGGAAAAGTCTGAGAAGAAATGCATTTTTGTAATCAAAGAGATCATACGTGATATGACAAAGATCATACACACATATTTTGTGCAATTTATAACAATGTTATCCAAAATTTCCTATGGCATTCATCAATTGTAGCATGCATAATGAGTTGAAGGAGGGTTGTTTTTATTATTATGATAAGTGGGGCTAATGTAGGTCCTGAGAAACGATGCATGTGCTAAAGGGAAAAATGTAGTGCAAACCATAGGAAAGGGAAAATGTCTATATGAAAACACTTACGCATTTAGAAACCAAAGATGCAATACCAACACTATTGGTAGAATTAAGAAATGTGGTGGAGATGGATAAAGAAATGAGACAAAAAATATAGAAGAGGACCAAATCGTAGAGAGGTAGATAAGTACCCATGTTTGATTTTTATGCTTAATACTAAGAAATAATCATATTTATAAGTGTGAAAAATGATCCTAGAATTCCTCTTTCGATATAATAAGGTCTATCATCAACATTTAAAAAAATATTTTGACCATAATTGAGATAGATGTGAATGCGTGAACACGTAACATATAATAACCCAAACTTATTTTAAAAAATACATAGAAAAGGTTATATAAGGTCTCAAGGTATTGGAAAATAATTTCTTTTACATTTCTTAATATACGATATAAAAATTTAAATAACTATTGGAATTGCAGGTCAAAAGGCTACTAAATTATCTAAAATATATTGGACCCTTGCTTCACAAATATGCCTAAGTGAGGCTTTATATAATTATTTCACATTAGATAAAAAAGGGATTGAATATGTATAAAATTTTTTAATTATATGCTCAAGGCACGATGAAATACGATCTACATGATTAATTGTATAATCTCGGAGACAGAAGCGACGAATAAAGATGTGAGAATGCATAGATTGGATCAAAAAATACATCGCGGATGTCGTAAGGTTGACGCTTTGGCCTCTCTTCTTAAAGGAAAAAACAAAAAATGAGGGAGGCAAATAGATCTGTGGGTGCCAAGATAGGCATATACCCCTTCATAGATCTTCCTAAAAGCAAAAAACCTTGGATTCTCAAAACACCAACATGAAACAATCAATTGATGATTCGACCTTTTCTTATGCTTACCGAGAATGTATAAACTTCAACAATATTTTTTATGGTTGTGGATAGTTCTTCAACCAACGAATAGCTTAGGGCTACGCCAATCTTAGCCCATCGATTAGGGTTTATATGGATCTTGGGGATATGGAAGGAAACAATTGACTTGCATCGATGGAACCGTGTGGTTTTACAATGGGTTCGAGGAACAACTCGCTAACTTTGTTGCCCATCACCCTAGTTTTTCTGGATAGTCTACTAGGGCTTCCCACTAGTAAGCAAACCCACAAAGAGGATTGTATGGGGATTATATGGGAAATGGTTCCATATATAATTCAGATCTAGTGAAGATAGATCTCACCAGGGAAACATTGTGAAATGAGATCAACGTCATCGAAACTAGGTACATCACTTGGATTTTTTTTGGTGAATGGCCTATAGTCGCGGATGTGCAGGTGTATTCGAGAGAATTGGGGGAATAATATAATCCTTAAAATACCCAAAGGTTTTTTTCATATCAACTTTTGAGAGTGAATAGAAGTCAGACATTCTTGAGAAGCAACATTAGATAAAAAATGGATCTGGTTTGTTTTTTATAGCTTTGGGTGCCTAACTTTAACTCACTTTAACTCCCTTTTAGCGAGCATGGGATTTTATGCTCTCTTACAGAAATTTTGGGTGAATATTTTGTTGGGAAGGATTGGAAACTGTATTGGGAAGAAATATGAAATTGATGGGAAACCTTGGATGGCGTTATGGCTTTTTATGCAAGGCTCTACATATCCTAGGATCTATCCAAATTTATACCTTTAAAAATTGAGATCCAATCCATGGATGGGGTGTGGTTTTAAAAGGTGGATATTTATGATCCTGTGGTCACCACCAACTATTGAACATTCAAAGAGCATTTCAATGCTCAACTGGATTTGAAAGTGGTCTCAAACTCTAACATTCTCGATTATGACCACCCTTTGATGCTTTCCTTCAAAGGAATGATCTTGCTCATCATGCACAGAAGACTCATCTAGTCATACCTGAACATAGCTTTCCAGGCCTTGTTACTCCTACTCAAAGAGTGTCGAAGGGGAAGGAGAACTTCAAAAAGATGACTCCACATACATTGTTGGCTTAAATTGAAAGCATTCCTTATGAATCTAGTGACACTTCTTCATTGACGTTGGCATCATATGAAGGTGTAAATTCATTTTGAAGGTTAGAAAGACGGGTGGAATCAAGGGTTTTGATATTTTGAATGATGAAAATAACTTCGATGATTTGAAGGAACTTATAATCTGTCAAACTTCAAACAAATTGAAAAAGGCCAAGTGTGGCTCCAAAAACAAAAAGGCAAAAAATCCGATGAGAAAAAGACTTTGTAGGTAGTAGAATTCAGCACTCACAATGATACTAACAACTTCTTTAGCTCTAGGAAACAAGGGTTGAAACTCCCCTCTTTTGCACATTGAAGATTTTACCCTAGATTCATTACAACCTTAATATTCCTAACTAGTGTTATTTGGTATAACATATGTTTATTTTCTTTGCTAAATTTCTCAACTCATTGATAGTTTAATACAGTTTTTTGTTATATGAAAGTATTCCTTTTCGGGGAATTCCCTCTTGTGTATATCCCTACGGGGCTTGGTGTTCGTAATTATATCTAGCTAATTATCTTTCATATTTACTTCGGCGTAATATGTCAATTTTAGGTTTTTTAGTTGGAGACATAGGTTGTCTTGGTTTTTACTTTTTATTCCTAGGGGTCTCACTCCTATGGTATAAAAGCTACTATAAATTTATAATTTTATTATTAATATATTGGGAAAGGGATCATACAACTTATGTTAGAAAATCAAAACAAAATACTACTAAGAAAGTTAATAGATGTGTTACTAACACTATTAGCATAGGTTGTATTTTTGTTAATGAGTTGTCATCGTCCTATATATCTATTGGTGAAGTTAGTATTATGTTATCTCCATGTATTGGGAGTCTATTATGAATATCCACTCATAGAGCTAATAGACAATTGTGAAAATAAGTTTGTTGTTAATTTATCAAATTTTCTTCTTGATCACCTCTTCATTAACGTTTTAAAGAGTGGTTTAGGATTTGCAATTACCCTCAGATACATTCAAAAAAGGAATATCTTCTGGTTGAAATTGAGAATATGTGATT
Source organism: Taxus chinensis (assembly GCA_019776745.2). Classification (NCBI taxonomy): domain Eukaryota; kingdom Viridiplantae; phylum Streptophyta; class Pinopsida; order Cupressales; family Taxaceae; genus Taxus; species Taxus chinensis. Next base: position 150,778,181 of record CM034154.1, read on the forward strand.
TGGTAGATGAGGTGAGGCAAAATTGTGTTGTATCTTTAAAGAGAGCAAAAGTGCAACATTTATAACGATGAATGAAATGCTATGAGGAAATCTAATAGGAATGATGGCCTTGTGATCACAAGGGTAGATAATGGAAACATGAGTGCGTTAACGAATAAGATATATTTTATAATAACATTTCAGATCACTTAGAAAATAGAGGGAGCTACACGAGGTTAGCATTTAATCTAGTGTCATATTACAAAAAACAATAAAATGAAAAAAACCCATAGATCAATCTGCATTGGATAGAAACTTAAAGAAGTGTCTCATTCTAAGAGAGGAGATCACACTTAGGATCTAGAGTTTTCCAAAGATGCATAAAGGTGTATCATTAAGCCCAATCGTGGACACTACCGTGGAGTTTAACAAAGATAAAATATTAAGTCTTGGGAGATTATGGTAAGATTTGATGTGATGGCATTATTCACTTAAGTACCCATTGATGTAGCAAATAAAAAATCACACACAAAATGTGTGATGAAATTTCTGAAGGGGATGTGTCGAAGAAGTTAAATTGAAGGGAGTGAAATATAGAGGAAGAAGGAGGGCTGATGAGAAAGGGGTTTGAGGGAGTAGAAATCAAGGGGTGGGGAAAAGGCTGGGAGGAACCAATTCGAAACTCTTCTTTCTTACGAACATACATGCATGAGCCATGTGGCACTTTTTTAATCGTTTGAAAGAGAAAGGGGATGCAATGAGAAATTTGTTGAGGCAAGGTTCCTTGTTTCATTGATTTCATGCACATTTGTGATAAGGGTTACTCGTTAGTGATTAAGGTGGCAATTAAGGTTTCTCCTTAGCAACAATCCCAATGACGTCATCTGTCAATTATCAATAATAGAAAGCCTTAACTTTCCATTTCCTCAATGTGTGTTAGGCACAACCGCTGAGACTCCCATTTAGAAATGGCTATCAACTTGATTAATGTTTAAGGCATTGGCAAAAGAGTATTTGTGTTTGTGTGTGTGCGCGCGTGCGTGTGCGTGCACGCGCGTGTGTGTAGACTCTCCTTCGATCCTTTAGATCATCCAATGTTATAAATGGGGAATAGTCTAGTTTGAAGATTATAATTATGTTGATCGATTAGAATTTGCATGCATCAGTTATTGTTGGACTATCTTTTTTGTGTATATATAAGTGATGATGTTTTCTTTTATGATATGTGGTTTGTGGATGCAATGTAGGATTTGTGAATTGTGGGTTTGTTTCTATTATTCTTCAGTGAGGAAAAGGTTGTTAAGCAAAATATTAGCACTTAGGGTCTTTCTACCCTCAACGCTGACACAAACATCTGCATATTCCACCTTCGATTAAGCTTCGATGGTTGCCTACGTCCTACCCTACATTCCCATTTTGGCCGACTTGAGAGGATGGTTTCAAAATTTTGAAAATGTTGGCCTATCTTTTAAGTAATGATGTTTGCTTTTACAATTTTTGATTTGTCATTACAGTGGAGTATTTATGAATTGTGGGTTTGTTTCTATTATTATGCGGTGAGTGGAAAGTTGTAGAATAAAAGATTGGCACCTGGGGTCTTTCCACCCTTAATGCTGATAACATCTACAAATCCACCTTCCATTGAACTTCGATGGTTGCCTACGGGTGGAAGAAAAATGGTGTGTACCACTTCTTGTGCCAAACACGTAACTCAAGAATTGTGGCATTGAAATTTTTTGGGTGGTTTAGGTGAACTACCATGTATGCATTTAATAGGGGTTTGGGTGAACCCCCCTTTTCCTGAAGGAGGTTCGCACAAACCTCCTTCGGGTGAAATACCCTATATATTTGTGGCATCTCCAAAGCCGTCACTTTTCCCTCCTCTTGTGCCTTCATCCAAACCCCCCTTCAGGCGAACCCCCTATATATTGGTGGCATCTCTAAAGCTGTCACTTTTCCCTCTAGTTCCTTTTTCTGAACCCCCCTTCGCTTGAAGGAGATTCACGCGAACCCCCTATATATTGGTGGCATCTCCAAAGCCGTCACTTTTCCCTCCTCTAGTGCCTTTGCCCGAAGCCCTGTTTTCCCGAACCACCTTCAAACACATCCAAAACAGGTATTTATTTGTTTTTAAATTTCTTTTCTTTTTTATTTGTTTTTTTTCAAAATTGAAAAATAGAGAGGAGGTTTTATTTATTTTTTAAATAAAGTTAAAAATGTGAAATTATAGTAGTAATGGTGTATGATATCCTAAATTGTATTCTAAATTGAGTTTGAATTTAATATTTTACAGTTATGGATGCTTCTTCCGTAAATTTGCATGAAAGAATTAAATTAGAGATTGCCAAACTTTTATCTATTTTTTAATAACCGACTACAATTGCCTAATACAAAGTGCATTGTGAAAACATATTAAAATACCTTCAAAAGATACAATTAAACCTTAAAACATTCAACCCTTTTCAGCCCGAGTCACTAAAAAATGTTATGGATGAACTAAAATTTAGTGTGATAGCTGATGTGGGGTATAATGAAGTAATAACTAGACTTCCCGATAAGGAAGTCGTTAGGAGCTCATGTTGGACGAGCTATGTATGAAAACAAAAAATCAAGGGATATTACGTAAACAAATGTATATGTTGCATTTGCGCACATTTGATTTATCCTAGATTTGTGGCCTCCCAAGGCCAATTTGTGCATCTTTATAATTCATTATCATGCTATATGTTGAGGTTCACCTAATGCTAAAGGTGAACTATTTAGATATCCTTGATTATTTCGGGCAGGGGAGCACATTAGTACCATGCCTGCATTTTGACAGGAAGGAACTCCTCTTGTTGTTGACGTGAGACAACTTGTGGAGAGGCCATGACCTTTCCTAGTTGACTTTAAGGATGTTGTTGCGCCTCTTATTCAAAGTGCCTATGAGGGGGTGATAGAGGTTCTTGGGAGCATTGCTCACTAGACCCAACTTATATCTTATGATCGTTTGGGATAGTTCCTTTTGAGACACGATACCTATGATCTTGATAGTAGGAACAATCAGACACACAATGAGTTGTACACTTGCGCACATTTGATATCACCTATTGGAGTCGATACAATTACAGGTGTTACACGGTTGCGTCGGCTAGCAAGCATTATGGTTGCCAACATATTTCAACTATACGAGGTGGTTTCATAAGACCACAATATTCCACTTTAAGGGGTATTAGGTTATTTGGATCAGAAGACTGCTCATGGCAGGCCATCTTCTATTCAAGACCAGGAGTATAGTACCGCAACTGTTACACTTGGACCACCTGTTGTTATTGTGACATCATATGTTTAGCTCTATTCTATTCCGGTGTGTGAAAATTGAAACCTAATTTTAATTAATATTTTGTTTCATTATTACTTTGCAATAAAAATATTTAAATAAATATATAATCAAGTGTTGACTTGCAATATTTCAACATGTACCTACATGTTTAGGCTTCGGTTCCAAGTCACGTTGGTGAGCATTTTGGCAATTCCCAACCCACAAAGATTGTTAGAACATTTAATATTAAGTGTTCTAGGTATAGAAACTATAGTTCTTAATTAAATAAATTAGAATATTATATATTTTATTTATTTTTAATATAAACTCTACATTTATGGTTTAATTGGTTTTCTATAAATCAATTATTAAATATTTGGGGTGCAAATACGGTAGTATTTCCATTACTGAGAAACATGAATTTACAGTCTAGTAAAACTCTAATCACCTAACTCCTCTCCACCATGTGAATTCCATATATTTGATATGTGTTTTTCACCTGACCCGCGGGTACATTTAAATAATTTAATCGGGTGTGACTTCTTGCGAAGCACCCCAAATATTTAGTAATTGATTAATAAAAAACAATTTAGCCATAAATGTAGAGTTTATATTAAATAAATTAAAATATATAATATTCTAATTTATTTAATTATAAACTATAGTTTATATACCTAAAACACTTAATATTAATTGTTCTAACACTCCCCCTTAATATTAAGTGGGGATCATATGCCAAAGCTACTTGTTTTTGCAACAAGATTTAGAATCTTTAAACCATAGTTAAGGTTTAGGCTAACATATCACTTTTAAAAGATTTGTGCACCTTCATCATGATAAACTTATCTTTTGGTACAAAACGATTTGGAATCCATAAATTAGAAGTTATGATTAGGATAAATATGATTTGTGAGACTACATCTCATAGTTTCTCAAGAAAAATTTAAACCAACATCTCTAGGAGTCTTTTATAAATTAATGATCTCCTTTACAACATGATGCAACATTACAACACAATAAACTTGGAGTTATAATTTTACTAAGATAACAAAAAATATCTTTTACAATGCTTCAAATTAGAGCAAAAGAGGTGAAGGAGAAAACACAAGGCTGCCTGTTAGGAGGTGGCATTGTCATGGACACTCCTCAATGGCAACTCTGAAAGGCCAAGCATTGAATGAAACTTGTAGAACATTACATCACACATAGTTTCGTATAAACATATTTGTAACTTGATTTTCAGTCAAATAGTACTAGAAATATATATCATCGCAGAGCACCTTCTCTCAGATGAAATGCATATGTATCTTTATATGCTTCGTTCTCTAATGTTGAACTTGATTATTAGCCACTATCTATACAACTTTATCACACAAAAGAGAAGTACTTTCTTTAACTTCTATGTGAATCTCTTCCAACATCCGCTTTAGCCACATGGCTTCTTTCGGTGCTTCTATTGCACTTCTATATTATGTTTCAGTAGAAGAGATGGAGATTGTTGGTTGCTTTTTGCTGCTCCAAGTAATGACACATGTACCAAACTTGAACACATATCCAGTAGTAGATTTTCTATTACATCACCAACATATTTAGAATCACAATATCCATAAACACATGCATCATAAAAAAGGAGTATAATATAAACCAAAATTAGTTATTTATTGTAATGCCCCGTTCTCCGACGACCATGTCGCTAAGCTTTTAACGTTGTAGTGCTTGTGTTGACCTCTTGTTGGCTTCGCCCTTGCCTTAGAAAATGACTGGAGTTCTCCCACTCCGTCTTGTCTCCGCGCGTCGTGTCGATGTTTTGGTTGCTGGCCCGCAACATCCCTCGCGATTTATCCTATTAAAGGAAGACCTTGTTCTTGCTGTATCGAACCTCCTGTTGATTGTTGTTTGTTGCCTGCCAGATTTTCTTGTCGTAGTTTTGGTCACGCTCATGCTCGACCCCCCCGATTAAATAATTAGTGTTATTATTATTATTATTATTATTATTATTTTTAATTGTTGTCACTTTTGTGCTAAGTCCTAAGCGACTTTTCGAACCCCGTCGGGGGGGGGGTCGCAGCATTTTAAAACATAATAAAAATGAATAATAAAAGAATGGACGTCAGTTATCTTCGCAGTTGGGTACTGTCGTCAGTTTGTCGACCTAACGAAATTATTTAAAAAAAAAAAAAAAAAAAGGAAATTTTGATTAATTAGATTTATTTCATTTTGTGGATAAGTAATTTTTTTTGCCTGTCAAGTTGGTGAGAAGTGGGAGATTTTCATTGGGCCGCCTGTTTTCTGCCCTAGTCGGCTGTAAAATTAATGATGAAATTGACCTTTGCTGGATTGGGGCGCCTTTTCCCTCCTACTGGTCGCACTTCTTTTTTTAACATTTCTTGTCTTGTATCTTTCCTCGTTCTTGCTGTTTTTCCTGCAAATTTTGGCTCTGGCAGCGTGAGACCTTGGGAGGGCGAACTGCGTGTGGATTGGGGGAAAAAAACGTCAGAAAAGTTGCCTCCTTTTTTGCTGCGCGCCTGGCCCTCGTTCCCTTGTTTTTATTTGCCTTCCATGGCCGCTTTGGATCTTGTTCTCGCCTGGAACTCGGGGGGGGGGGCGTGTAGAAACGTGGAGGAAGGTCTTTTTTCGGAGCATGGAGGACTGTTGGGCGCCTTCCCTGCTGGCCGCGCGGGTTTCTTTTGCTGGCCGCGCACAGCGCACAACTGTTGCAGTAGGCGTGTTACCCTCCCTTTCAATGGATGCTACGGGGTGTGTTCTTGTTGGGGATCCACAGCAACAGTCTGCAACATTTTTTAACAAGGCAGCAGGCGTGTGTAGTTTCGTAGGCGCCTCTTTGAGCGCTTCCAACAAGCAGGCTGTCCAAGATTGTTGTTACCTGTTCAGTATTGAATGCATCCTCAAATTTGGGATTCTCCTTCAAGTTTTTATTTATTTTTGTTATCCAAATCCATTAGTGACAGTAAGAGTGTTACCAGGAGACCTGATGAAATTTATTTCAAAGATTATCTATTGGGACCTTGCTAGTTTTTCGATGCAACTCATGGAAGAGAATCTCATAGAGGAGGATCTGTTTCATATCAGAAATATTCATGAAGCACAATTTGCCTTGCAACTATATGAGCATCTTCTACGAGTCAATATGTTGGCAGGCATAAAGGGTGTTGTTGGAATTATCACACCTTACAAGCTTCAGCTACAATGTTTGCACCGAGATTTTGATGCTGTCCCCAAATCTGATGAAGGAAAAGGTTATGTATCATCACGGTAGATGCCTACCCGAGCCAGGAGCGTGGTGTAATCAATGTCTCGTGTCCGAGCTTCAAATCATGGGGTTGGTTTGTAGCTGTTTTTCACTGCGTGAATGTGGCGCTAGCACGAGCTCGCAGAGCACTTTGGGTTAAGGGCAGGCAGCGGCTTTGAGACAAATCTTTTACATTTGGAGATGGCGTTCTAAACCAGGCATGTTAAGACTAGCCCCTGAAATATTTTGCTTTCCTTTTTCAACTTCATGAAATAAATGATCTACTACCTGAAATGACACTTTAAGATGGAATGTTGTGTTTGATTCTATCGATTGTCCTTGATTGCATTGGTTTCTTTATTTTTCCTGTTCCGCTGTTCCTTTCATGATTGGTTTGCATAGGGGAAAATTGTTGTTATCTTTACTTTGTTATTATTATATGGCTGAGAACAATGTTTGTACTTGCTTGTTTCTTTTGGATCAAATCATCTGAAATGGAAAGAGACATTTCTTATGAAACATGGAAGCTTAAAAAAAAAAATAAAAAAAAAATGTTACCTTTCAAAATGCTTGGTTATGGCTACCCTAAGCGATATCAAATCAATAAAGGCTCATAAATGCTTGGGTCTGATTTCTGCTCGATAGTAGATACTTCTTGTTTTTTTTTGCTTCCTTAGGGGGGTTGCCTTCATTAGTACTGCTGCCCCACTCGAATGCTTATGTCCTCTTTGGCTTGTTCCCTTACTGGTGCTGACAAGATAGTTATCACCTTTCAGATCTACTGAATGTAGACTTACCGCTGGATAAAACACAAATGCATGTATATTTCTTTTGCGGTGTTTTATCATCATTGATAAGGAATATCAAAATATAGAAATCTGGATCCTTAGCTAGAGTGGCTCTTGTTTTATTAGTTGTAACACTCCTCCTTGATTACCTTTCTATTGAATGTAATTTGTTGCGTAAGTGAGAGTCCTACCGGAATGAATTGATGTTGTACAACACTTTACACATAAGTGCTATATTGTCTTGGATAGTAGTATGTATGCTATTTATGAAGATTACGAATGAAGTTTGTTTAGGATTTCCATTTAAAAGTTGTCATGCTTGCCTACCTAGAGTGTAGCTTACTTGTGAGCTATTTGTTTTATTACTCGTTTCCTAATAAGGCTTGCGGCTTGTGTGGTTTCTTCATTAATATATTCTGGGATCAGACATTAGGAAGGAAGAAGGAAATTTCATGATTGTCCTCAATGCCCGAAAGTAGATCAATGGGATTCAGGATACAACCTTTAGCAATAGAAAGTTCTAGGTAGAGAGAATCCTAGTTGCAAACAAAAGAAATTAGAGAGAATCCTAGTTGTTAACGTTTATTACTTTTAAAAGACCTTGTAAGGAAGAGGCGGTAGACCTCTTGTTTAGATTGTAACGATGGAATGTTTTCCTTCGGGGTCACGTATCCCTTTTATTGCTATGAAACATCCTCCTGGAAGGACTGGGTAACTATGTTTTGTTTCGCGTCTTGGTCGTAACTAGTATGTCTTTGACTCTCAAGTTTTTCTCTCCCTTTTAAGATGGATGGTTTGGATATTAGATTTAAATCACGTAATCCATACGGTTGCATGATCAAAATTCTCTATACTATTGACCTTTCGTTCCTATCCCACGAGTTCTTGGATGGTTTCTTTGTTTTGTGATATACTGCTTGTTGGAATGTTTGACTTCCTCATTGTTGGCTGGTGTAGATCCTTACCTCGTGAGAAAAGTAGATTAGTGGTTTTTGCTTTGATCCTTTCATGAAGTAGAACATTCCTTTCATGACAATTGTTAAATGTTAGCCTATTATTTCAATGCATAGACTTAACATGCTCAGTTCTAGCGAACTGACTCTAGTTAATATTTGTGCAGATGGATTATGCGAGTAGACTAGAAGAAAAGAGTGTAAAAGTTTTCACCAGTACCATTATGAAGTTCCTTGTAAAAATGTCCAATGTGATGAAAATTGCGTAACATTGCTTGTAAAGAGAGTTGATATGACCTCTTGCTTTGTATTGTTTGGTAATGGTGAAATAAAGTGTCTTGTTCTGGTGTAGTTAAGTTTGAAATTATCCTTGTGAGAAATGGCATTCAATCTTTACATTGATATGAGTATTGTAAAACTTTGATCATGAGAATAAATTGTTAAGTTAAATCTTTCTAAGACTTAGCGACAATATTTTATAAGTAAAGTAAAATGAGTCGGTTAACCCTTAAAGAAGCTAAACAAAAATAATAATTTTATATTCAACAAATAAACGTAAAGGTGATCTATTTGAAATCAAATACTTCCATGAGTGATCAAAATGAAAACATCCTTTGTGAAGTAAACATTTATAAATTGATACCCCTAGCTAAACTAGCGAACACTATCCCTTTTGGGTGAACTCTTAAAACAAGCTTAAAGGAAAACAATGGTTAGTTTCTAATATGAGTTAACAAGTAAGAGAAGAAAATTTAGAAAACCCTCAATTTATCTCTCAGCCTATTTAAAAAAAAAAATAGTTTCCCTTCTGTTAAGATTTTTCGGTGAGGCCTAAGTAAAATCGTTAATTTTTGCGTGTAAAAACGTTAAGCACCAATCTAACCTTGGTAATAACTGATGACGTCTTAAGGAGGAAATCCAATTTGACCTCATTCTCTTAACTCTTTCCCTGGGTGCTCTGTAATTCTCCTCTTAACTTGTTGAACACGAATTCTTGTTGTAGCAAAGTAATGGGCAAATTTTAGTAACGTAAGTAGGGATGGATGACTTTGTGGTGTTAAATTATCTCCTTTGTTAAATAAAGATAATAGAAATAAAAATGATAATAATAAAGATTAAATTGTTGTAAAAAGGGAAGACCTTAGTGAACGACTCTGCAATGTTTAATAAAATGAATTCATGATGGTAAGACGAATTATGCGAATCATAACTTGAACCTCTCTGAAACATAAGTTAAGAGTAAAAGAGTGTTTTATCGAAATATACCCTTTAATAATTCTTGTTGTGGCTTGCCCCTAGCTGTAAGAGTATCATGTGGTTGGAATGTTATTTTTGTCCTGTCAAAAGAAAAGCATATTATCCTTGTTGAGTGTGAATGTTTTTGTGCTACCCTTGTGGTCATCTTTGTATCTAGTGGTTCTCAGAGTTAGAGGTAACCTTGGTGATGACATGTTGAGTCAAAGCAAGTCAAAAAAAAAAAAAAAAAAAAGTTATCCTGTAGTTTACTGTGTGGTTTTGTGTGTGAAATTTTTTGGGACGTTACATTTGGTATCAGAGCGGAGGTTCATGCTCTCGAACCTCTGGGATGGATTGGAGATGTGATGGTATTACATGATGAGGATGGTGTACATGATAGTGTTACATGGAGATGAGGGTATTGCATGGTAGTGGTTTATATCGGAAGAGTAATGTGGTATAAGCGTGATGTGATTGATGTCGTAATTGTGATATTATGAATGCACATGATGTGTATGTCACTTAGTGCGTGTTTGTCATCATGTTGATGTGCTGGGGATGGGAGTATTCTCTCTCCTTCTTGTGGATTCTATGAAGAGTTCACGGGTAAGTAAGTTACTGCTTGTGATGTGTGACAAGATTTATAATGTGGATGACGTAGTGTTGGAGCATTGTGGCATATTGTGATATGTAGGTGTATCAATGTGTTGTATGACTAGATTGACATAAAATGAAATGAGTTGTATCATGATGTTTTTTTACCATGTTTTAAAGAAATGTGTGTATCACCTTGTTATGTAGCAAATGAATGTTATGTTGTGATTGTTACTATGTCCATCATATGTATGAGTTGTGTGATATGTAATGATTCATGTCGTGATTTAGGGTCATACAATGAGTGTATGAACCCTATCGTATTGTGATTGCACTTTGGGTGCAGAATGTGGTAAAGTGATGTATTGCGCCCTGTGGATGTATGATTGTGATCTACCCTGTATACATACCATACGTGAGAAGTTATGGTAGCCATGTGTGTACCACCATGGTGTTAGTGATGTAGTTATATGTTATGTTGTGAGCCTTACACTAACCGACCCTGAGGGAAATCGGTAAACTGTGTATGTTTGGAGTGAGAAAATGTGTACCGTTGACCAATCACTCGAGCCGAGTACGAGATAGGAAGTGGAGCCTTACATAGGCTGAAAACCCACTTTTTTTGTTTGTTTGGTATGTGAGACACTTGCTCAACAGGTGTCATGCATATTGTGTGTTTCGCGGACACCTCAGGCTCAATAGATGGTGACTTGTACTCTTTTCTCTCTCCCGATATGGTTGTCGTATGGATTTAACCTATGTGATTTTGACTATGTTGAGCCTTGTTGGAGTTGTGGCGAGCTGATTCAGATTGAGATGATGACAGTTGTATTATTGATATATTTTGTTACGAGCTCAGGCTCGATGTTCCGAGTGCTAGCAACTCGTTGAGTACCCCTTTGGTGGCTAGATAAGGCCACACAGTTATCGTAATGTGACATTATTAAAAGTGTATTTTAGTCGTAAATTGAGATTTTTACTTTACTTTGTAAGGACCAGCAGTTTTCTTGATTGTCATGCTTACATTTTGGGCATTTCCTTGGTTTGTGGTACTAACGTTCAGATTTTTGCACTAACTATGGCCATTTGGTCAGTTATTTTGCTTGGTTTTGAATCTTCTTCTAGATTTTAAGATTGTACCGCCTTGCCCAAGGCTTGTACTTTGTCACTTGGCATTCTGATCAGATTGTTATGCTGGTTCTATTGTCGTGATGTGTGGATAGGGTCATAGGATGCACCATGGAATGGTTGGACCTATGGACCCGCTTCGTTGTATGGGGGTACGCCCCAAGGAGTTACAGATAACTAGCGGGTTGTTGGACCACGAGTTATTATGTCACTTGGGTTGGGGGTGACGGGGCTCTATGTGCCTGGGCCATAGTGTGACCCGGCCTCATTAAAAGGAGAAAGGAGACGACACTCTATGGTTGAGTGACCTGGTATTCCTTATGGCACTCTATGGGTGAGTGACCTGATATTCTTGATGGCACTCTATGGTTGAGTGACCCGACTTGGTTTGGCACTATGTTTCTTTCTCTTTGGGAGTTATGTGGAGTTGCTTTGTAATACTTGGGAGTAGGTGGTTATTTTCTAATGCTTCGGGTGGTATATGGTGCTTCGGGTAGTGTTATGATGTGTGTGTGCTCACGAGAGTTGGTTATGGTTGTGGCTCCCTAGTGTAACCTATGTACTTGTAGCTTTTGGTTCGGAGTTATGTGAATTTTTTTTATGAGATTAAGGAAATGTATTGTTGTCGTTGTACACCTTGCTCAAGTATTCTATTTTTCAGTCATGATTGTGTGACAAGGACTAGGTTATGAGGACCGTACATATTCCCTTCCGTATTTGAGTAATTTTTTTTTTTTGTGATGTAATTCAGTCATGAAGTATATACTTATGTGTTTATTAATCTATAGTGTCTTGTCTGACCCCGATAGGGTGATTGTATAGCAGTTCATGTTGGGGCACCCACAATAAGGAATAAACTAAAACTCTTCGACAATGAAAAATTTTACAGAAATTAAACTAAAAATAATGTTAACAGAAAGAGACTAATGAAATAATGAATAAGAGGGAACTGCCAATCTTCACAGAACCTTGGAAGTTAAAATCTCTGCCAAATGTCCCTAAGGCCACCTCGTGGCCGTGTTTTTTAATCAACTAAGATTTAACCATAAAGTGCACTTTTGTCTTTTTCCGTTCCTTGTAGTTTATCATTTCTTTTCCTCTATGCCTTGTAGCATCGGGGACGATGCTTTCTTAAGGGGAGGAGAATGTAATGCCCCGTTCTCCGACGACCATGTCGCTAAGCTTTTAACGTTGTAGTGCTGTGTGTTGACCTCTTGTTGGCTTCGCCCTTGCCTTAGAAAATGACTGGAGTTCTCCCACTCCGTCTTGTCTCCGCGCGTCGTGTCGATGTTTTGGTTGCTGGCCCGCAACATCCCTCGCGATTTATCCTATTAAAGGAAGACCTTGTTCTTGCTGTATCGAACCTCCTGTTGATTGTTGTTTGTTGCCTGCCAGATTTTCTTGTCGTAGTTTTGGTCACGCTCATGCTCGACCCCCCCGATTAAATAATTAGTGTTATTATTATTATTATTATTATTTTTAATTGCTGTCACTTTTGTGCTAAGTCCTAAGCGACTTTTCGAACCCCGTCGGGGGGGGTCGCAGCATTTTAAAACATAATAAAAATGAATAATAAAAGAATGGACGTCAGTTATCTTCGCAGTTGGGTATTGTCGTCAGTTTGTCGACCTAACGAAATTATTTAAAAAAAAAAAAAAAAAAAAAAGGAAATTTTGATTAATTAGATTTATTTCATTTTGTGGATAAGTAATTTTTTTGCCTGTCAAGTTGGTGAGAAGTGGGAGATTTTCATTGGGCCGCCTGTTTTCTGCCCTAGTCGGCTGTAAAATTAATGATGAAATTGACCTTTGCTGGATTGGGGCGCCTTTTCCCTCCTACTGGTCGCACTTCTTTTTTTAACATTTCTTGTCTTGTATCTTTCCTCGTTCTTGCTGTTTTTCCTGCAAATTTCGGCTCTGGCAGCGTGAGACCTTGGGAGGGCGAACTGCGTGTGGATTGGGGGAAAAAACGTCAGAAAAGTTGCCTCCTTTTTTGCTGCGCGCCTGGCCCTCGTTCCCTTGTTTTTATTTGCCTTCCATGGCCGCTTTGGATCTTGTTCTCGCCTGGAACTCGGGGGGGGCGTGTAGAAACGTGGAGGAAGGTCTTTTTTCGGAGCATGGAGGACTGTTGGGCGCCTTCCCTGCTGGCCGCGCGGGTTTCTTTTGCTGGCCGCGCACAGCGCACAGCTGTTGCAGTAGGCGTGTTACCCTCCCTTTCAATGGATGCTACGGGGTGTGTTCTTGTTGGGGATCCACAGCAACAGTCTGCAACATTTTTTAACAAGGCAGCAGGCGTGTGTAGTTTCGTAGGCGCCTCTTTGAGCGCTTCCAACAAGCAGGCTGTCCAAGATTGTTGTTACCTGTTCAGTATTGAATGCATCCTCAAATTTGGGATTCTCCTTCAAGTTTTTATTTATTTTTGTTATCCAAATCCATTAGTGACAGTAAGAGTGTTACCAGGAGACCTGATGAAATTTATTTCAAAGATTATCTATTGGGACCTTGCTAGTTTTTTTCGATGCAACTCATGGAAGAGAATCTCATAGAGGAGGATCTGTTTCATATCAGAAATATTCATGAAGCACAATTTGCCTTGCAACTATATGAGCATCTTCTACGAGTCAATATGTTGGCAGGCATAAGGGGGTGTTGTTGGAATTATCACACCTTACAAGCTTCAGCTGCAATGTTTGCACCGAGATTTTGATGCTGTCCCCAAATCTGATGAAGGAAAAGGTTATGTATCATCACGGTAGATGCCTACCCGAGCCAGGAGCGTGGTGTAATCAATGTCTCGTGTCCGAGCTTCAAATCATGGGGTTGGTTTGTAGCTGTTTTTTTCACTGCGTGAATGTGGCGCTAGCACGAGCTCGCAGAGCACTTTGGGTTAAGGGCAGGCAGCGGCTTTGAGACAAATCTTTTACATTTGGAGATGGCGTTCTAAACCAGGCATGTTAAGACTAGCCCCTGAAATATTTTGCTTTCCCTTTTTCAACTTCATGAAATAAATGATCTACTACCTGAAATGACACTTTAAGATGGAATGTTGTGTTTGATTCTATCGATTGTCCTTGATTGCATTGGTTTCTTTATTTTTCCTGTTCCGCTGTTCCTTTCATGATTGGTTTGCATAGGGGAAAATTGTTGTTATCTTTACTTTGTTATTATTATATGGCTGAGAACAATGTTGTACTTGCTTGTTTCTTTTGGATCAAATCATCTGAAATGGAAAGAGACATTCTTATGAAACATGGAAGCTTAAAAAAAATAAAAAAAAATGTTACCTTTCAAAATGCTTGGTTATGGCTACCCTAAGCGATATCAAATCAATAAAGGCTCATAAATGCTTGGGTCTGATTTCTGCTCGATAGTAGATACTTCTTGTTTTTTTTGCTTCCTTAGGGGGGTTGCCTTCATTAGTACTGCTGCCCCACTCGAATGCTTATGTCCTCTTTGGCTTGTTCCCTTACTGGTGCTGACAAGATAGTTATCACCTTTCAGATCTACTGAATGTAGACTTACCGCTGGATAAAACACAAATGCATGTATATTTCTTTTGCGGTGTTTTATCATCATTGATAAGGAATATCAAAATATAGAAATCTGGATCCTTAGCTAGAGTGGCTCTTGTTTTATTAGTTGTAACACTCCTCCTTGATTACCTTTCTATTGAATGTAATTTGTTGCGTAAGTGAGAGTCCTACCGGAATGAATTGATGTTGTACAACACTTTACACATAAGTGCTATATTGTCTTGGATAGTAGTATGTATGCTATTTATGAAGATTACGAATGAAGTTTGTTTAGGATTTCCATTTAAAAGTTGTCATGCTTGCCTACCTAGAGTGTAGCTTACTTGTGAGCTATTTTGTTTATTACTCGTTTCCTAATAAGGCTTGCGGCTTGTGGTTTCTTCATTAATATATTCTGGGATCAGACATTAGGAAGGAAGAAGGAAATTTCATGATTGTCCTCAATGCCCGAAAGTAGATCAATGGGATTCAGGATACAACCTTTAGCAATAGAAAGTTCTAGGTAGAGAGAATCCTAGTTGCAAACAAAAGAAATTAGAGAGAATCCTAGTTGTTAACGTTTATTACTTTTAAAAGACCTTGTAAGGAAGAGGCGGTAGACCTCTTGTTTAGATTGTAACGATGGAATGTTTTCCTTCGGGGTCACGTATCCTTTTTTATTTCTATGAAACATCCTCCTGGAAGGACTGGGTAACTATGTTTTGTTTCGCCGTCTTGGTCGTAACTAGTATGTCTTTGACTCTCAAGTTTTTCTCTCCCTTTTAAGATGGATGGTTTGGATATTAGATTTAAATCACGTAATCCATACGGTTGCATGATCAAAATTCTCTATACTATTGACCTTTCGTTCCTATCCACGAGTTCTTGGATGGTTTCTTTGTTTTGTGATATACTGCTTGTTGGAATGTTTGACTTCCTCATTGTTGGCTGGTGTAGATCCTTACCTCGTGAGAAAAGTAGATTAGTGGTTTTTGCTTTGATCCTTTCATGAAGTAGAACATTCCTTCATGACAATTGTTAAATGTTAGCCTATTATTTCAATGCATAGACTTAACATGCTCAGTTCTAGCGAACTGACTCTAGTTAATATTTGTGCAGATGGATTATGCGAGTAGACTAGAAGAAAAGAGTGTAAAAGTTTTCACCAGTACCATTATGAAGTTCCTTGTAAAAATGTCCAATGTGATGAAAATTGCGTAACATTGCTTGTAAAGAGAGTTGATATGACCTCTTGCTTTGTATTGTTTGGTAATGGTGAAATAAAGTGTCTTGTTCTGGTGTAGTTAAGTTTGAAATTATCCTTGTGAGAAATGGCATTCAATCTTTACATTGATATGAGTATTGTAAAACTTTGATCATGAGAATAAATTGTTAAGTTAAATCTTTCTAAGACTTAGCGACAATATTTTATAAGTAAAGTAAAATGAGTCGGTTAACCCTTAAAGAAGCTAAACAAAAATAATAATTTTATATTCAACAAATAAACGTAAAGGTGATCTATTTGAAATCAAATACTTCCATGAGTGATCAAAATGAAAACATCCTTTGTGAAGTAAACATTTATAAATTGATACCCCTAGCTAAACTAGCGAACACTATCCCTTTGGGGTGAACTCTTAAAACAAGCTTAAAGGAAAACAATGGTTAGTTTCTAATAAGAGTTAACAAGTAAGAGAAGAAAATTTAGAAAACCCTCAATTTATCTCTCAGCCTATTTAAAAAAAAAAATAGTTTCCCTTCTGTTAAGATCTTTCGGTGAGGCCTAAGTAAAATCGTTAATTTTTTGCGTGTAAAAACGTTAAGCACCAATCTAACCTTGGTAATAACTGATGACGTCTTAAGGAGGAAATCCAATTTGACCTCATTCTCTTAACTCTTTCCCTGGGTGCTCTGTAATTCTCCTCTTAACTTGTTGAACACGAATTCTTGTTGTAGCAAAGTAATGGGCAAATTTTAGTAACGTAAGTAGGGATGGATGACTTTGTGGTGTTAAATTATCTCCTTTGTTAAATAAAGATAATAGAAATAAAAATGATAATAATAAAGATTAAATTGTTGTAAAGGGAAGACCTTAGTGAACGACTCTGCAATGTTTAATAAAATGAATTCATGATGGTAAGACGAATTATGCGAATCATAACTTGAACCTCTCTGAAACATAAGTTAAGAGTAAAAGAGTGTTTTATCGAAATATAACCCTTTAATAATTCTTGTTGTGGCTTGCCCTAGCTGTAAGAGTATCATGTGGTTGGAATGTTATTTTTGTCCTGTCAAAAGAAAAGCATATTATCCTTGTTGAGTGTGAATGTTTTTGTGCTACCCTTGTGGTCATCTTTGTATCTAGTGGTTCTCAGAGTTAGAGGTAACCTTGGTGATGACATGTTGAGTCAAAGCAAGTCAAAAAAAAAAAAAAAAAAAGTTATCCTGTAGTTTTCTGTGTTGTTTTGTGTGTGAAATTTTTGGGTCGTTACATTTATTTAATATATCTTAATATTCTTTTGGCTAACTTCCATTGATCTTAATATGGTTAATGTAAACCAAAATTAATTATTCCTTTAATATATCTTAATATTCTTTTGGTTAACTTCTAATGATCCTAATATGGTTCATGCATAAATTTGGATGCAGTACATACTGTATATGCAAAGTTAAGTCTAGTAATAGTAAGATAAATCAAACTACCTACAATTTTTCTGTAAAGAGTAGTAGTTTTTTCGCATGCAGGTTTAGGATCAAGTTTACAACTAATTTTAATACGAATAATAATTGGTTTACAATTTGCCATATTAAACATTTTAAGCAAATTAGTAGCATATTGTGATTGAGATAAAACAATAAAAAATTTATTTTGAAAAATTGTTATGCCTAAGAAATAATGCAATAGTCGTAAGTCAGTCATTTCAAAGTATTGTTTCAATTTAAGTTTAATTTTTGAAATTAAACTATCAGAATTGTTAGTAATAAGTAAATCATCAAGATACAATACAATAAAAATAATATGATTATTTTCAATGTTAACAAAAAGATCATTATCAGAAGAATAGTTAGTAAAATCAATATCTTTGAAGAAACTATTTATTTTTGCATACCAAGCTCTAGAAGATTGTTTTAAACCATATATAGATTTTTTCAGTTTACAAACATCTAGTTATTTTTCAGGTTCCTCAAAACCTTTAGGTTGAGCCATGCAATTTTTTTTAAAATCTATTCAGGAATGCATGTGTAACATCCATCTGGTGGATTTCCCAACCATATTGAGTAATTGTGATAATAAGAATCCTAACTGTGCTCATTTTTACAACACGTGAAAATATTTCTATGTAGCCGATACTGGGTTTTTGAGTAAACCCTTGAGCTGCTAGTTTGACTTTGAACTTATCAACATTGTCATCGACTTTATGTTTGATTTTGTAAGTCACCTATAGCCAACAATAATACGTTTTTCTGGAGGAGCTAAGTTTGCTTTTTAATTAGGGAAAAATATTCATCTTTCATAGCTTCTATCCATCTTTCGTCGTGAGATGCTTCTTTGAAAGATTGGGGTTCCAACTCATACAAATTCATTAAGACATGATAGATATGATGGTTTTTAGTCATTTTACAAAGGTTATTAGAATTTTAGTTTTGAAGAAGAGACTGAACCCAATTAGGTCTTTTAGTTATAGAGGAGACATGAAGAGACTCTTTTTCAACTACAAAATTATTATTATCTATTTGATCATCACAATCATTATTATCAAGATCATTATGTTATATGGCATTTTAACAATTTCTAAATGTGTCGGTTCATAGCCTTGGTCCATCGATTGATCTTGATGCCATAACTCTTGGTTAATTGACGTCATCTTTATTTCCTAGTGTTGAGGTACTAGATGGAGAGACAATTGATCTTGATTAATGTTTTATTCAAAAAAATTGTTTATCAACTTCTTACATTTGAATTATATGTTTTTCCATAGTGATCTACTGGGAAGAGATATGCACATAGTGCAAATATTCCTAGTGTCATCCCACAAACAGATACAAAGATAATCAATTTAGTTGTACAATATATTCAATTATTTGAAAATGTTTTAGAATTTTGCTCATATTTTAATATCATGTTAAATATATAGATGTATCTAATTTGTATATTACTTTTTATAAATGCAGGGTGTAACAGAGTATAGTGAGGGATCAGGTACTCACCCTAGTAGACGACATATTATATATATTTACATTTGTTTTCATGTTCATATATATAATTTGTACATGATATTTTGACATGACTTGGACACACACACACACACACACACACACACACACACACACACACACACACACATTTTGGGACATTATTTGTATATAGACATTGATTATGTACATGTGATTTATTGATATTTTGTGTTCAAACATTATTAATTTCACATGTATTTTGTGGATATTTGTTTAAAATTATCTCTATATCTCTAGCATTAAAAATTAAATTAAACACCCACATTAAATAAATTGAGGTAAATATCCAATAGTTTCAAACAACTATTTTTATTATTCTATTTTTAACAATTAATCTAATGATAAGTTTTGATATCAATAATTATTATCACTATAGACTTTATTTAATTTACAATGCAAAACTCAAATTCAAGTACATTTTGTCATTTCCAATTTATGATAATAGCTACTAGTATGAAATGTGCAAATTAAGAAACATTCAATCCGTTGTTATGTTCATTCAAATATATTTCATGTTTCAATATATGTATTAAAAATATTTTAAGTATAATAGTTACACTTAATGCCAAAAGACTTATGAGGATGGTCAAACTAAAAAACCACCATTGCATAAGGGCATTCCACAAAAGTTTTAATAAGAAATAAAACATATTAAATATAACTACTATCAGTTTAATAAAACATCAATATTATATCACTTTGGATTTTTCAACGATGGGTTAAGAAAACAAATTAATAAAACATCTCGATTGTATAACTTTAGGTTTTCAACGATGGGTGAAGACAATAGTTATATTTGACTATAAAATCACAATCATAATAATGACCAAATTTCACATCCTAAATAGCATTCTAATATGTGAAACACTCAACAATGTTACACACTAAAACTTTGATCACATATACCATAACACATGAAAAAGGGTTGGAATTGGTGCAAATAGAAGAGGTGTAAGTGAGAGAATATAATTTATACAATGTTTATAAATGCTTAATGGGTAGTAATTATTATTCTTATATCTATATAATTTTAAATGGGAAAAACAATATTGATCCATGTGGCATTTCAAGATAGTTGTTTGGGTATAATACTAAAAAAATAGTATATCACTAGTGTATCACAATGTTGAAGTCATGTCGCATTCACTATTAATCAAATTGTAATCCATAATATGTGTTAGAAAGCCTAGAATGAGTATCACATTGCACGAGGGAATACACCTTAGAAATACTTCCTATATTTGATCATTAAAAAATATTCCAAAGGGCCTAAAAATGTAAAATTTGACAATGATAGAAAATCATAATTTACATATTAAAATCAAAATTTGGGAGTTTTGAGTAATGAAAAAACCATTCCTCTTCTTGGGTGAATACTTTTCAAGTCCAAGTCAAATCACTTCATATTCAAATTTTAGACTATTAATTTCTTGTTAGAAATAGTTATAAAGGAAATGTCATTCAAATCATAAGAATCTTGGAATGAATTATAAGAAGACTTGAGTCTTGTAAATTGTTTTCCCATTCATCCGCAATTTATTTAGGATATTTTTATGTTTCAATTATTGTAGTTAAATCGCTTGTGCATATAACACATTAAATTTCTACAATTTAGTATGTTGTGCATTGTATTTTTTGTTTAATATGGACAAAATATTGAAACATTTTGATAAGGTGTATATGGGTGGAGAACAAATAAACTATTGTTAGTGTTTAGAAGAGGATTTTCAACATTATCATTTGGTGATTTCAAATTGATATTGGATAATTGTAGGTTATGAAAGTATTTAAATTGAGACATTGAGAAATATTTTATGATATAATAATGTTGAGTTAAAGAAATCATCCATCCCAAACCAAAATATCAATCGTAAGGGTTTTATGGATTTTATCTCCAACCATATCATATCTCCAACTTGCAAATGAAACCAAAATATGTCAATAACCCTAAATCTATTATCAATTTGTTGATATGAAATTTGATAAAAGAGAATATAAGGTTAAGTCACCGTTGGTTTTCTTTTATAACAACATCCTACAATTCGGTATTTTCCCTAACAATGAGTGATTACTTGAAAATTGGATTATTTAGATCAAGGACGATACAATTGAGCAAATGAATCAAGATATAACAACGTATTTTGTGGAATGATATATTTATTTATCCTAATATATTTCGCTAATAGAGATATTTTTGTATGTGTAAAGCGACTAGGAGTACCCATATGGTCTTGGTGAGATATCAACAAAGCCACATTAGTAATATGTTATCAATCACCTATAGATGTGAATTTGAGTAACCTAATATTGTGACTAGTTGGTTTACGCTTATATCAAGAGTTATCAACATTCATTGTTCCATAAAAATCGTAAATTACACTAGTGTTCATATCAATACATTCCTTATGTATATCCATTAGACACCCACAAGAGATTATAGTGTCATGGAAACCTTATTTCTTGGCTAAACTAAATAAGACTCAATTAATGGGTTAAATTACATTAGATAATGTATAGTAATCCATTGACTTGTTATGGTAAAGTGAATGGGTTAAATTACACTAATGAATTAGGGTTGTCATATTATAAACAAATGACGATTACACACATTCAAGTGCATGGTCATTTTGGCTTGAATCAATAATTGGGTAACTCATGACATCTTATGGTGTAACAACAATATATGCTACAATGTTTATCTTATCTGCTACTTGTGAATTTTTTATCATGTGGTGATTTCAAATTGATATTGGATAATTGTTTTAGGTTATGATAATATTTATATTGAGATATTGATAAATATTGTATGGTCTTATAATGTTGAGTTAAAGAAATTATCCATCCCAAACCAACACATCAAGCGTAAGGGTTTTATGGATTTTATCTCCAACTATATCATATCTCTAACTTGCAAATGAAACTAAAATATATCAATAACCCTAGATTAATTCTTAAATTATTGGTGTGAAATTTGATAAAAGAGACAATAGAAGGATAAATCACTACTAGTTTTCTTTTATAACAACATTCTACAATTCATGGCGAATTCAATGATTGCAACATGTCTTTGTAGCATAACATGAACCTCTATGATAATCAAAATGTACACATTGAAATTATAAAATTTACATTTAAGATACATTTGTCAAGTCAAACTCATGTTAACTGCATTAAATTAGATAATTATGTTAACTACATTATTAACATCATCGTTACCCTTATTTCATTCACGTATTTTCATTATTTTTCTTAGGTTCTATTAGATGAAATATAACAACACTATCTACGTATACAAATTCCACACAAATAGTAAATAGTTAACCAATTCATAATATAATATGATGATAGGAAATTTTTTTGATGTGGATCTAGTTGTAAGAGGTCGAAATGCCTCCAAAACACACACACACACACACACACACACACACACACACACACACACACACACACACGATTTTGCAAAACTAATGAATCTTCAAAATAGTTATCTTCTAATTCTTGAATCCACACTAATCTTTTACAACATTACAATCTTCATTTTATTTCCCACTATCTCTAAGAAAACCCTAAATTTTGAAAAAACCCTAAAACACAAAAAACCCTAAAAAGTAAAACACCTCGGATGTACCCCCAATTTTTGCGAATAAAATATGCCTTCGTAAATTAAGGTGTATCCAAATCTCAGCTTATTACATAAAACATAGAAAAAGGTATTAAAACTCTAAGTTCTAGACAAAACTAAAAAAATGTTTGGACCCAATTTTAGACCACTAGACGAAGGAATTTGGCACAAAAAATATGCCAAAAATTCACAGAACCTTTCTAGATATGATGGTTTTGGCGTATTACTAATCAAGATCTACCACCGAGGAAAATTTCAAGATGATCCAATGGTCCGATCAAAAGTTATGGTCTCTAGAAGTTATGTTCCTGCATCATTCTCTCCTAGTTGAAAATAATTTTGCTCCTGCTAATTTAGTTGATGGAATTTATCCAATTTTTCACTTTCAATATTTTTCAACTCCCAATCAAGAACCAAGTATTTTATTCCTACTCCAAACCTTCCCACTGTACCAAATATCTATTGTAGCTCCCTTACCTAATAGTGATTGTAGTATACTTTAGAACACTCATAATAATTATTGTCTTTTTATTAACTAAATAATGTTCAAATTTTGCCTTGTGGGGAATTTGTCACATAACATTTCTCCCCTCCTAAATTAGTTGTTGACCTCAGTAGCTCCATCTTTCTATTTTTTAATTCTTTTAATTTTCTATTTAAATTAAATTATCAAAATCATGCAATAATTAGATCGATAATACATATGAAAGCAATAAGTCATAAAATAGATTATGAAGATTTGTAGAGTTGTAAAATCCATTTCAAGATGCACTGAAAGGCACACACAACTTGAGCAATAAGACATATTTAAAGGTGGTTATGTTTTTTTTGTTTTTGGGATTATGAAGCCATGTAGGAGAAGGAAGGCCAAACAAGAAAATATATTTATCTCTTTATCGAAAGAGATAAATTTACACCTTAGATACATTGATCACCCTCTTGTCTATGAATAATATCCATCAAAATTTTCTTTATGTAGACCTTGGATACACTCACAACTGTTTGTCACAAAATTTCTAAAGAAAACAAAACATATAATTGAAGGAGGTTCCATTTTAAATATAGCATTTGAGTGCTCACTACACATGAATTGTTTCTCATTTTAATGTTTTTACATCGGATATAAGGAGTTTTCCTCTCAATTCTTTCCTCGATACAAGAAAATAATGAAAATATATGTTAGTAACAATTTAGTTGGCAATTCAACCTAGTTATATAGGTCTATTTTTCTACTATTTACTTCTCCTCTTATTAATCTTTTATACTTCTACTTTTGTATATAATTTAAATTTTATAGTACCTTTATGCTCTATTAAATATATATAAGTAGATCTCTATCATATTATTGACCATCTTAACTAAATTATCTACCCACTTAATTTCTCTTATCTCGACTCATCCTTATTATTAACTTTTCCTTTACCATATAAAAATATTTAATAAATCTATTATTTGGTTTAATTTACCTCTACTACCCACAATTTATGATACATCATTCTTTCTTAAGCAAATTACATAATTTTATTATTCATTTAAATCTCTCTTTATTTAATTCATTACTTTAAATTAAATATGCATTCTTTTTCTATATTATACACTTCACTCTACCATCTATTTTATTATAATATGAATACCATTATATTCTCATCTAATTACATTTAAATAATTCACCCTATACATTGTTAGTATATAATCACTTTCATTCATCATTTGATATTATTTTAATCTATTCTATTGCATGTTATATAAAATATCTTAATACAATTTTTTCATACCTACTGAATAAAATATTAAATAATTAATTTTTTAACTCGTGTATTTAACAACAAAATAAAAGTTGAGTGGGAAAAAATTAGACCCATGTCAAACCCACGCATTGAGTTAAGCACTCTTCAAAATCCAAAGTAGAACATGAAGAATGACACATCCTAAACGACCTATCATTTTTCTTGCATACTAAGACAAGCATTTTATTTGAGATTCAAAGGCATTATTTGTGTTGAAACTCGAGTTAAAGTTGTAAATATGGCAATAATTAGATACTTTCCGTGAGTGCAACATTAAATAAACAGAACCTTATGAAGAACTGTGCTAAATGGAGCTCTCGCTACTAGCCATCCTTAAAAATCAGTACCAATATGAATTAAATCATCCCTGCACACAAAGATAAATTTGTAACGCTAATATCTTCTCATTTTAATATATAAAAATTAATTGATCTGGATCTATATCTATATTTGAAGCGGGTTCAAAGGCTCCACGTGGAGACCTGGACAAAAAGGGAGGGAGGGGCAGTTTAAATGGAGTGGACCCTAAAAACCACTATGCCAAGTGTCAACCACCACTTAACACATTCAACCAAGGTGTTAAAATCATTCTAATTGCCCAATCCATTACGTGGAATTACATTCAAGCATCCAAGGCAAAAACATCAAATCCTAGTTCAATGCATAGAGATGGTCCATGACCAAGCAATTAGAAATAACATGTTTGTATGTATGTATTTATTTATTTATAAAATTGAATAGGAGTTTAGCTTTAATTGTCTCTATAAAGTACATACCAATGTCTTACTTGGATTTGGTCATAAAGTAGTCTAATATAGGTATTATGCCCCAAATTTAGATAACATGAATTTTTATACAAAATATTTATATTAATGTGTATCATGGTAGAAAGTTTTATATATTGTATTGTATCACTATTATGGTAGAAAATGTTTCCCCATACTTGATTTGACAAATGGTTTAGGATATAAAAATAGGTTAGGGTAGGTTATATTATATAATATAATATAAACATATGTTTATTTTAAACTAGGTATATAGTATAAAAGGGGTTAGGTTTGATACATAGGATATGACATAGATTAATTTCACCAAAATAAATTAACTCCACCTCAAATTTTTTTAACATGACCAATAAAAAAAGGGAAGCCTAATCTTTAGGAGGGTTGAATGGGACCACAAGTACATAGGTATAACATTTTTTAGAATAATATTGAAACAAATTATTTCAAAGAGGGTACCACATGTTACTAGTACACTGAGGAACATAGATAAACTTGAGCCAATAGGAAAAATCAATTTCCTATTCTCATGGGGTGTTGTCTCCCTGTAAGAGACCTTAGGTAAATTGAGTTCACTTGATATTTTCATTAATGCAATAACAAAACAATGAAATAAATAAAAATGAAGTGGGCCAAAATCATGAGAGAAAATACTTACATTAAAAACAAGCACATGTTTTCTAAAAGTCTTAGGGATCTGATACCAAAATGTGATATAACTTTAGAACACTCACAATAATTATTTTATTTTTATTAAATAAATAATGTTCAAACTTTGTCTTGTGGGGAATTTGTCACATAATAGTGACTGTCTTCTGGTCCAAGAAACACATCACCCTATCCTTTTTCTTCTTCGGGATCTCTGCTCCTAATTTATTTATTCCTCCTTAAATTTTTCCTCATGACAAGGAAACTTATATAAGTCAAAAACATTAAAAACTGATGAAATAATAAAGTTGTCCGGTATTTCCATCTTATATGCATCATCACTCATTTTCTTCAGAATCCTACATGGTCCAATCTTCCAATCTTCTTATACTTCAATTTATTATGTCCCGTTTGGAAACCTCTCCTTTCTGAGATGAACCATCACCACATTTCCTTCTTTAAATGCATTTACTCTCTTGTGTACATCCACAATTGTTTTGTATTTTACATTACTAACTTTTATCTTTTCCCCCACTTCTTCCTGCAATTGTAGCATGTGTTCTGCAAATGTTTCTACATTATCACTACTTTTATCTTCATCAAGAGACAAAATCAGATCTAGAACTCCCTTGGGGTTCCTACCATAGAAAATATGGAAAGGAGACCTCCCCTTTGACTTATTTAACGAGTTGTTATAAGCAAACTCAACCTATGGTAAAGCCAAATCCCATTGCTTCGGCTTTCCTACAACTATGAAATGTAGAATATTTCCCAAGCTTCAGTTCACTACGTATGTTTGTCCATCAGTCTAGAGGTGATATGCACTATTGAACTGTAGTTGTGTCCCCATTTTCCTCCATACAGTCTTCCAAAATTGACTAAAAAAAATTGTGTCCCAATTTGAAGTGATCGTTCTTGGAACTCCATGCAACCTAACCACTTTTGAAAAAAATGAATTTGCAACTCTATAAGCATCACTAGTTGTCTTACAAGCAATGAAATGTGCCATTTTAGAGAACCCATCTACCACAAAAAAAGATAGAATCATTCCCTTATTGTGTGTTAGGAAGTCCTAATACGGAAACTATACTCAAATCAATTGATGGCCATGTAGGTACATGTAATGGCATATACAACCCAATATTCTTTGCATGGCCCTTAGCCATTTGAAAAACTCTACATCTTGATACGATTCTACTTATGTCCCTCTTTACCTTTGGCATTAATACTTCTCTACCACATGATAAATTATCTTACTTATACCAAAGTGTCCAACCAAACCCCCATTATGCAATTCTCTTATAATATTTTCTCTCATTGAACCAACAGGGATGCATAATTTATTTTCCCTGAATAAATAACCATCCTGCATCAAATAATCAAAAGAACCACTACCTACTTTAGGCTCCTTACATTGTCTCACAACACCACCAAAGTTTGGATCACTTTCATACAATTCCTTAACTACCTCAAACCCTACCACTTTATTTTCCATTGTTATCAAAAGTGTTACATGCCTACTCAAGGCATGAACAAATTGATTATGCTTGCCTAACTTATGCTTTAACACAAAATTATATTCTTACGAAAATGAAACCCACTTTGCACTCCTAATGTTTATTTTCTTCTATGTGTTTACATACCTCAATGCTCCATAGTCAGTAAAGAGTATAAATTCCTTGGCTACCAAGTAATGTCTCTAATGCCTCAATGATTGAATAATAACATAAAATTCCACATCATAAGTAGAATATTTCCTCTTGAATTCATTTAGATTTTCACAAAAGAATGCTACAAGATGTCCTTCTTGAATCAGTATAACTCCAATCCCAACATTTGAGGCATCACAATCAACCTTAAATACCTTGCTAAAATTTGGCAATACCAAAACACGCACCTTTGACACTTTTTACTTCAAGAATTCAAAACTATCTATTGCTACGTTGGTCCATACAAAATCCTTTCCCTTCATCCACTTTTTAATGGGTGCAACAATGCTATCGAAATTCTTGATGAACTTCCTATAAAATTTTCCAAGCCATGAAAACTAGAAACCTCTATCACATTCCTTAGAATAGGCCTTTACAAAATTACCTTCACTTTTTCCTCATCCATCCTCACTCCATCTTCCGAGATGAAAAACCCAAAAAAAACTAGAGTTTTCTGAAGAAATCTACACTTCTTAAAGTTTGCATATAAGCCCTCTTTTTGTAATAGTTCTAACACCAATTTCAAATGCAACAAGTGTTCTTCCACTGTCCTACTAAATATATAAATATCATCAAAATAGACAACCACAAACTTACCATTGTATTCTCACATTAATATGTTAATTATCCTCATGAATGTACTAGGTGCATTAGATAACTTGAATGACATCACCATCCATTCGTACAATCCTTCTTTTGTTTTGAAAGTCATTTTCTATTTATCCCCTTCACAGGTTTGGATTCGTAATACCCACTATGAAGGTCACTCTTACTAAAATATCAGGCTCCAACTAGCACATCCATCATATTGTCCAATCTTGGAATTGGGAACCAATACTTAATTGTGATTTTATTTATTACTCTGTTGTCCACACACATTCTCTAATATATATTGTTTTTGGGAGTCAATAGTGATAGAGTTGCACATGGAATCATGATTTCTCTCACTAACCCTTTATGTATCAGATCTCTCACTTGATTGTTCAACTCCTCACTCTATGTTGGGATCATCATGTGGGATTCCTGATTCGGAAGGGCCAATCCTGGGATCAAATCAATATGGTGTTGTATATCCCTCTTTGGAGGTAACCCATATGGTAGCTCATTTGGTATGGCATTTTTGTATTCTTTTAGAACCTATGCTACCACAACGGGTATACTAAAGGCCTATATTTCCACCTTCTTTACCATCAATGCATAACATAAACCCGCTTCTTCCATTTATGCAATAAACTCCTTTGTATCCAATAAACCCTTACTCTCCTCTTTTTTCTCGAAGGGTAAAAGGACGACCTTTACACCATCCTTCTAAAAAGTATAAGTATTCTTCCCTCCATCGTGTGCAACCTTTATACCATATTGCCAAGGCCTCCCCAATAATATATAGTATGCATCCATTGGAATAACATCACACCACACTTCATCCTTGTAGTTATTCCCAATCAAAAAATTTATTAGGCATCTTTATCTATGGCTACCTCGTTCCCTTTCTTAAACCATGATATGAAATAGGGATATGTGTGCTTCTCACATTTCAGACTGAGTTTATCAACCATCATAATTGAGGCCATATTTTCACTACCACCCTCAATAATAATTTTACATACCTTCTTTCCAAAGAAGCATCTTGTTTAAAAGATATTTTTCTGCAACCAAGAATCACCATCTTGTTCTGTATTCTATCTCGGGATGATCATCGTACTCCTTATCATGAGGGTTTCACCCAAGTTTACAGAAACCTCCCTTTCCTCTTCTTCTTTATCTTCAACTAGGTTTACTCTTGGATGTTCCACTTGCAATCTATCTTTTGTATGATAGCGTAGACACACAAAATATTTATACCCTTCTTCACCACATCGATAACAAGTATACTGCCTTTGGAGGCGATTGAAACCCCATCCTCCACCATATCCTCTTCATATCTAAAACCCCCTACCTATTTGGTATTTACCGCAACCTTGACCACATTCTTCTTGCCCTTCTACATTAGATGATTCATCTTTTATGGAATCAAATCTACCCCCTCTCATTGGATATGGTGATGGTCCTCTCTTCACTCCTCTTCTAAAATTACTCCTCTTGTTATTTTCTTCTGTTTTAATGTGGGTTGATAAGCATCATCCATGATATGGATCTAGATCATACTCAGTTCGTCTTGTATGGTATAACTCAACCAATTTACATACCTTGTAGCCTTCTATTCTTTAGACTCCCATTGTTCCACCAAGGTTGATAGCTTGTAAAATTCATTGGTATACTCTTAAATGCTGAGATCCTTTTGTCTTAGGTTTTGAAACATTTGAAATAGTGTTTGGGCATAATCTACAGGAAGAAATTTTTCTTTAAACTTCTTTCACCATTTTATTCTAGTTTCAGATCTTACCCTTTCATTTCCTCTGTCTTTCATTTTTCAGAAGATCACACCATATCAATGCATGTCCAGCCAAATTAGTGCATGTAAAATTAACCTTATGCTCCTCTGAAATGGTTTTCCACTCAAAGAATTTTTCCATATGATTCAAGAAGTCAATCAACTCCTCTGGTCGTAACTCTCCACCATAATCAGGAACATTAATCTCAATACCGTCATTCTTTCCCTCAATAGTTTGGATCATTCTCTCCTCGAATGGCCGCTCATTAAATGTTTCTTCATCTCTCTTGTTTTCTTATTCATTGCCTCCTTCATTCATTAATGATGGTAATTCTTCAGTAGCACTATTTGGGTCTATATCCCCATTTTCATGTCTCTGTTTGAGGTGGGTAACTTCTCTTGTGAGCTCAACAACTTGTCTTTATAGCTCCTGCATATGCCTATTCATCCGAGCATAACATCCTCTCCCACGTCTAGCCATGCTTATATAAAATAGAGGTAATAAATCACATAGAAAAATGTAAGTTATATTACCTTCAACATTCCCGCAAGATCCAAATCCTACTTTGGTACCAATTAAAACATCACTATTCTTATACAACATTACAATCTTCCTTTTAATTCCCGCTATCTCTAAGAAAACCATAAAATGCGAAAAATCCCTAAAACACAAAAAAAACCGTAAAAAGTCAAACACCTTGGATGGACCTCAATTTTTGCATACAAAATATGCCTTTGTAAATTAAGGCGTACACCCAATAGTCTTATTACATAAAAAAAGATATTTAAACTCTAAGTTCTAGAAAAAACAAAAAAAAAATGTTTAGGCCGATTTAGATCACTAGACGAAGGAATTAAGCCCCGAAAATATGCCAAAAATTCACCCAACCTTCTTAGGAATAGTGGTCATGGTGTATTACTAATCAGAATCTACCACCCTGGAAAATTTCAAGACAATCCAACATTCAGATCAAAAGTTATGGTGTCAAGAAGTTATGCTCCCTCATTAGAAAGTATATGCCAAATATTTAATAAGCACCAATAAATTTGATTAGGTTTCACATGTACAATATAGTCTACATAATACCAAGAGGTTTGGCTCGTTGTTCAATAACATGTAATTGTTTTTCATAATCTTCTATATCTAGTCTCTAATTTTTGCGTCCGCGTGCAGTCTTCACTAGATGCAGTTGTAACCCGATAACAATTATATGATGGGTGTAATGATATACCTTGCTGTCTATTTCATAATCAACAAATTGAATCCCACTTTAGAGGAATTTCACTTGGCTTAAATATGTTCCCTATACTACAACTAAGCCAGTACAAAATTGTGTATCCTTACTTTTTATTTCACTTGTTAGCTTAATTATCTCTTCTGCACAATGCAACAAGTAGTACTCTACTTTCTTAAGATTTCCTTCTTTTGCAATGACTATGAAGATATCACATGCAATACAATCATTGTAAACAATATTTTTTCTTACAATCAAATGATAAAATATTGAAAATTTTAAAATTAATCATGTATTATTATCATTTGTAAATTAATTCAATGATAAAAAACATTCCTTTCACAAAAATACCTTGTTTAACAAATCTAGATATGTGGTCATAATTAGGTGAAATCAAGGGCACATGTTCAAAATTATCATCCTTATTCGATCCATATGAATTAGCCACAACTAAAGAAACTTGCTTCCACTCACCTACATAACTAAGTTGTTGACTAATACACTTTGTATATGTTTTCATCATGCGTTCATAACAAAAACAAGAATAATCCCTTGTACAAATTGTCTGGTTATTACTATCCATAGCCACCACATAGTGCAAAGACCTATAAATAGGAATCCTTTCACATTCATGTTTTTTCCTTCGATCAACACCTGATTAATTAGGAAAAATCAATAAATTTTAACGAACACCAAAATTAAGAAAATAAATGTGTACACAAATTTATGTACAACTTGTATAATCAATTTCACATTGATGTATGTTATGTGCATACATGTAATTTCTCAAAAAAATATGGTTGGGGGCATGTTACTCTCATGCAAGGTTTCCTAAACTGTAAAATGTTACCTACACCATTCAAAAATAGTGTCAACATCAATCAATCATTCTCCCTCATAATCAAATATTTGTTTCATTAGAGCATGTTTTTTGCATGAACTGACACCATCGTGTTTCCCCTTCCCATGACCACTCAAAAAAATACTCCACAAATGAGGTATTTTGAGATAATGTTGATAATGACTAAGTGAAAAAAATGTGGAGAAAATTTGAACTGTGATGTGCAACCATAAAACCAAACGAAATGTTATTCTGATCGCACTCCTCGTTGACTAATATTTGGGAAAATAATTAAAAATAGTGTTGTATGAAGTGAGTGTCATGTCCCTTATCATCACTGATATAGAAGTGGTACTCCTTAATCAATCACTTCTCATATTTACTTTCAACACCATCCAAATCCAATTATGCATGCCTATAACATATATGGACCATGACAATAACTTGATCAATATGATACCATTGTGTATGAACCTCCTTTTGATGAGAAAATGAGTAATTCTCAGCAAAATCAACCACATACATTATCGAACTAAGAGGGAATGTGTCTCTATTTGCGTTAAATTACTTAACCTTCCAATTTTCATAGTGAGAATGTTTGATGTAAGGATTAATCAAACTTCAGAAACTATTCATGAATGTTGCAATAAGGATTTCCTCTTCTGCCAAGTCCAACCTCGTTGCATTATTTGTAAATCTTGTTGAGTATTTGATGTATTTAAACCTATAAAATCAATACTATTTTGACTTGTTATATTCATGTGCACCAAACATAAAAATCAAAATAAAATATATCCAAATTTAAAATTATATAAATTTTCTTTGAAATGGTCACCTCTTACAAGTCAAAACTTGAACTATGTCTAAGTCTTCATCTGTTTTCTGAAATATTTTCAAGTCCACACACTTGTCACAAACACTTTTGATGCAAGCCATAATACCATCAACATTACTCAAATTAATGAATTCACTATATAACATCTCAACAAATTTATTTGTTTTCTTTCTTGACAGTGATTCTTGTTGGGCACATTCTTTTAATTTATTAAAATCTATTTTCACCAAGTGTTTCACATTTTTATTAGGAATTAATTTAATAACTTTTGTTATCAAATCAACATATGATTTAGGAGAGGTGGGTCATCCCCTTTCCAAATCACATTTGTTCATGACACCGAAATTTGAAAAAAAATTATAATACACGATTACACCATTCTTGAATGCTTCTCTAAATTCTAGTACTCAAAACAAGTATTTAATACCAAGATTTAATATTCATGCAAAATTTAAGGATACCATCCATATAAGAACAAAATACACCATGTGCAACTATGTACATGGTAGGTATAAAAGTTTCATGTGTACATACATCACGTTACAATATTTAATTTGCAACAATACATGTTCAAAACAGAATAAACTAGACGAGAAAAATTAACAATTGCATGAACCCTTATTATGACACTAAATGTTCACAAATTGCGCATCTATACAAAAATCCCCTCAAAACTATTTCATTCAATTTAATCACGAGAATAAGTAGAAAATCATTCAATTTCATCATTTTCTATTTAAAGAGGAAAGGACGAGGAAACATGCTCAATAAAAATATTGTTTAAATACAAGATCTAGAAGTAAAAGTAACCCTAGAAAGTTTATTATGTTATATTCTATATAAAATCATAATCATCATCATTAGATTCATTTCTATTATCTCTATAGTCATCATTAGGAACATACTTATGTGTATCTTCAAGACTATTTGTACTGTAACTAGTTCTTATGTAAAGGAAGACTCAATAGGAGGAGAAGAACTAGACACCTCTAGCTTGGATTTGAGGGGTTTTCCATATTTGTAATGTTGAAATATAACCCATTTCTATTCAACGACTAGATAATAGAGAGTAGAATTAATAATAAGATCATATTCTAGTAAATTAGGAGAGACAAAATGTTGTGTAGAATCCATTTGCTAGTAGGTAGTAATACGAATGTATTTAGATAGGATATTAAAATTAGAAAATCCACTTGGATATGTAGAAAAATGATCCCTACTCATGAACTGATGAAGGGCATAGATTTGGTTGAAGGGATGGTATCCCTCATCATCTTGGGAGGAAGGCAACTTAGACCTTAAGCTACCCACGAAAATACAAATAAAAATAACCTTATGGAAGCTACGAGAATATAAATACATTGGGTGATCATTAAATCCCGAGGAATTTGCACATTTTTAACACAACCAACCCTTTCTAAAAGGGTCAAATAGTCGTTGATTGGTTGGCTGAAAACTGCTTGGATTCGGGTGATTTAGTGGACATTGAGTTTTCCGACGAGTTAATTTGTTACATAGAAAATCCCTATGTTGCTTTTTATTCTTGGCATACTGATGTCCACTGGTGTTTCTGTCCCCTACCGTGTAAGTTGCATAACCACCTCCTACAAGAACAAACAATTCCATCTCCGGTGCATCTCTAATTCAAGTCAAACTTTCTTTTCATGATTTTCCATCCCTCTTTTGACTATGTACGCATTTCACCTTGTTTTTGACACCCATTTCATCAATCCTACCCCTATCACTTGATTTCACCATCTAGGGATCTAACATATGCCATAGATTTGATTTTAATCTAGAGTTGAGTTTGAAATCACCTAGAGGCTTTCTATTAAGAAAAATGAATCACTCATTTGCTATGACCCCTCAAAATTTTTGAAGCTATCTTTTCTAGAGAACACTATTGTTACCATATTGTTGATCCAAAGAGAAAAACCAAACCCAAAATAAATTGCTTCCAGTACTAAGCACCATGGAGATTTTTTATCGCTGCTTCCACTCAAAAGAGAACAAAAAGGTCTTTAAGACCATCCTTTTGACCCCTTGAATCAACCAAAAATTTTATGTTCGTTCTTCTTCCAAATTGCATAAAGCTTATTCTTATCACTTTTGAATACATAATTACTACACCGATCTTCATGAACATCAATTGGAGTCGTCTTTTGAGGATATAAAAAAAGAGAACCCAATGTCAACTCCAGTCTACTTCCAGAAAGAGGTTGGCATTATGCTTATTTTTGTTTATTTTACATAGATGTTTTAGATTTAATTTCTTGCTTATATCTAATTAGAAAATTCAAAATAAAAAGAAGAGGAAGCACATAATTGTGTTAGACTAGCATTACTTAATTAAAGTCGTGTTTTATGATTTGATAATTTGAAAAAACTTATGCTCTAGACTTCTCCCATCTCTAGGATTAGACTCTAAGTTATTTAGAAGTTTAGTTTTCTTATATACTAATCTAGATTACATTAGTTTTAGATATTGCATCCATAAAACATAATACCAAAAAAGAAAAAGCTTAAATAAGTATATTTGTTTTGAAATTGTCATAGATTACGTCAATTGTATTCACCTTCATTTTGCACTAGCTTTCATTAGATATTCCACCATAGAACAAATTAAATTTAGTACAAATTTCATATCTTGGGATTTTACAACATGCACTCATCCAAACATCATTTAAATTAGAGAACCCACATTCAAACAACTCGCAAAACTTAGATTTGAAAACAATAGTTGCATAGGAATAAATCCTTTTTTCTATGTCTTATTCTTGTGTTTCTTTAGTCCATTAGAAAATATTTTACTTTGCTGATGTAAAAACATTTGATTTTGCAAACTGTA
This sequence comes from Taxus chinensis, assembly GCA_019776745.2. Lineage (NCBI taxonomy): Eukaryota > Viridiplantae > Streptophyta > Pinopsida > Cupressales > Taxaceae > Taxus > Taxus chinensis. Next base: position 150,813,835 of record CM034154.1, read on the forward strand.
GCATCATTAAAACCTCACAAAATTAAAAAAAACATAAATAGTTGCATTCCTATAAACTAGAGTAGAAAAAGAAGTAATAGTTATTGATTCGCAATGTACGCCACTGAATATTTAACATCTAAAACTTGTCTTTACAACAGGTAGTTACATTTTTTTGCATATTATTTTGTCTCACTTTATAACTCATACAAAAATTAGAAAAGTTAAATATAGATAGAAGTTTGGTTTATATACAACAAAACACACGAATTTAAGGCCCAAAGAAGCCTAGAAATCAACAACATCAATCTTGCAATAATTGTGATACATAGTGATATTATTTCAAGTGAAAGAAAATAATAAAACAAAAAAGGGATGCTTGTTGATCCATAGGACGAGTTAAAACTCTATAAAAAAAAACAACAACACATCTCCAAGGCTCCAGTCCTAGTCCGATATTGTCAGATCACAACCTTAACATATGAGCTTACTGTTCTTTTCTCTAGAACATAGCAAGCACTACACAATTTCATTTTCTCCATTGTGGATGAATTTGGATAACCAAATATTCCCAGGAAGTGTTGGACACTTCCCTCACATTCCTGCTCAATCCAGATAATAAAACATCCAAGATGACATATTATATGAAATCAACATAGAGGTATTTCATTCTTCACCATCCCCAACACATATCACTCCCAATCTTGTTGTTCTTGATGGTGAATCCTCATAGGAAAATGATCACATTCGACATCTCATCAGACAACTACTCCCATTGGGGATTTGACTGATCTTAGTTCGTCTAGTATCCTCCATCACTTCCTTTCATACGACCTTGTCCGATTAAGGCCATCCTTCAAACAATCAATTTATCTGAGTTGCACCACCCAACATTCGTCCCTTTATAGATTAAGATGTAAATCTAGAGCTCCACATCGTTATCATTCTTGAACACACCATCTATTGTGAACAAGTTCGTAGGAACTTTGTTTCCCGTAATGATCAAGTCTTTCTCTCTAGAGGACACCGGTTGAGGAGTTCCCTCCTATCTTGTTCACAATCCCCACGCTTTTATCACATGATCCATACCACTCTCCCCCCACATCCAATCATCCCTTATGTTGAATACCTTGATTCAAACTCGTGAGAAATCGAGTGTGCAAGAAAGGAATTGACAATTTTTGGCTTTAACAATATCTCCTAGAAAGTCATAATTAGACGAGTCAATGAGAACGCAACATGTGGAACTCCTCAATAACCTTTATAACTTGAATACGTATCTACAGGATTTGTTTCCTACATCTTATCCTTAACAAAATAGATCCTTTGCGCCAATATACAATCTAAGTATTTTTTTATATAAACACTTACTATTTTGTGTCATTACATCTGTGAGATGAATCCTGCTGATTGTGTCCATCCATTTGGAAACTTCCCCCATTGCACTCATTTTTGAAGTATGCAAATGGATTTTTATCTCTTATCTTGTCTTTCCAATGTATTAATGAGCTTATCTCAAGTTCCCCATGTATGTTTTACTACATTTTCGGCTTTCTACGACCTCTACGTGGACTCATGAACATTATAACCACCATTAAAACTTACATTAAGCTTTGATTTCTCCTTTGGGTCCTTAGATTTACTTGCACCAATCTATTGGGGTAATTAATTGAATAGAAGCCCCTATTTATGTGCACCTTTTGTTCTCTTCTTCCTTATATCATTTTTTATGGTCTTCTTTTTTATGATTTTCTTGGTAAACTTTTTGGAGGCATGATAGAGTGAAGAATCAACATTTGGGGCGAAAGAGAGGGTAAAAGAGCAGAAGGGAAAGCAGGATTCTGGCCTAAACACTCAACAATTGACCATTGCATCACTCTTAGGCATTTGATTGAAAAGGTTTGGGACACCCAAGGAGAAGAAGATTTTTGTTGTTTTGTTGATTTCAGGAAAGCTTTCGACACAGTACCTAGAAACAAACTTTGGAACATGATGGAGGAGCTTGGGATTCCAGATGAGTTTAGAGCAACGGTTCATAGGCTGTATGAGCAGGTCAGAGCTAAAATCAAAACCAGAGAAGGTATGTCTGAATTTTTCGGCAGTGACATTGGTGTCAAGCAAGGTTTCCCTCTTTCCCCCACCTTATCTGGTCTATACATTAACAAGCTTGAGGAATGGTTAAATAAAACTAAGGGAGGAGGTATACAGTTAGCAAGTTACGTGGTGAAGTTACTCCTATATGCTGATGATCTTATCCTAATTTCAAAAACAACCCAAGGATTGAGGGAACAACTAAAAGCGCTAGAGATCTTCTGCCAAGAAGTCGAGATGCAAGTGAACATTAGCAAAAAAAAAATCATGATTTTCTCCTTAAAAAGGAAAGAGAGACAAATTAACTTTCTTTTTGAAGGGAGCCCTTTGGAAATAGTCACTGAATACAAATATCTTGGGATTGACTTTCACCACAAGCTTAGCTGGGAGACTTGTAAAGCAAAAAGGATTCAGGGAGGTTGGCAAGCATCTTACCTACTTCAAAACAGGTGCAGGAAAGCTGAGCTTTGGGACTGGAAAATTAAGAAAATCCTTTTTGGTTTATTGATCATTCTGGTTGTTCTCTATGGCTGCGAGGTTTGGGGAAGTAGCATGTCAAATCATGGGTGGAGACAGATAGAAAGAATCCAGAAACATCTAATCACAAGCACTCTCAAAGTCAAATCAATTGTTCCTTATGAGATCCTACTGGCTGAAGCGGGTACTTCCTCGTTGGAAGCTTTGGCAATATCTCGGATGATAAGCTATTTGAAAAAAGTTGAAAACATGGACAATCTTCGCTGGCCCAAAATAGTTATGGACGATACTCTGGAGCGTAGAAAGAAAACTTGTATGAAACAGAATAATAAATGGATGAAAAAATGGGGCATCAACTTGCAAGAGTGTCCTAACAACAACAGGGAAATAAAAAATTATGTGATTGAAAAGTTCAGGACTGCCATGTGGACGGGACAGATTGGTCGAAAGAAAGCACATTATATCAGAGAATTCAATCCCACTGGGGAGCACGATGAAAAATCTTATCTAGGGGCAGCTATCAAGGGTAAAGCAAGGATTCTAGTGGCGCAGTTAAGGACCGGATCACACCATCTTCAATGCGAAACAGGTAGATGGACTATTCCAAAGGAAGATTGGGAAAGGAGAATTTTTCTTTTCTGCAACAAAGGTGTCATTGAAACAGAATGGTATTTCATTGTGGAGTGTTCAACATATGATGATATTCGTATCTAGTACGAAAATAACCTAAAGGTGGACGGACTTGAGGAACTCTTCGAAGGTACAAAGCTTCAGGTGACTGTGGGTTTCATTCTCAAGATTTACAGCCGGAGAGTGGATATTGAAAGGAGTCTGAAATCAGATTAAAAATCTCGTTTTGTGGTCCCATAAACTCTTCAGTTTCGTGGATTTCATTAAAATATTTCATTTCATTTCATTTCTTCCACTTGACCATGTAACTTTGCAAATGGTCCCTTTTCTATCTTTTTTCCCATTATAATGCAAGAGACTCTTGGGTATGTTTACTTCTGTTTCCCCAAGCATGTATGTTTTTTTCTCATCAATGCTCAACTCTATCTTCTTTCTCTTCCTTTACACAATCTGAATTAGATTGAGTCTCGTTGATCCCTACGAGGGATTCTTCGTCCCCTCTAAGCTAATTTGGATCATTCTCATGGTGTTTCAATGAATCAAAGAGATTTACTAGCTCTATACTCATGACCTCTCTATTAAATCGGGTTTTTTAGTGAGCCTCTCCTTTTAACACTACACCTACACATAAATACCTTCTAAAAGAGTTAAAATAATAAGTGAGCTCAAGTTATTGTACGCACCCAAATTTGCATGGTGTTATATTGTTGGAATAGTAATAATCCCCAATGATGATAACTTTCATTTAAAAATAAATCATGAATCCAAGTCCTGTTTCCTTGATTTTTCTTGCCTATGTGACTTATAATTCTCTGCTTCATATTTCCCTAGCTTCGCATGCTATCGCAATTGTTTTTCGCCTTCTTTTTCCTTAGTTGTACCTTTAAGTTACATAACTTCCACGTCAGTTTCGTAACTGTCGGTCTTCCCTTAGCGGTGGTTATGCAACCACTGCAGTAGTTGCGTAACCGCCAGTTTGCACAGACCGACAGTTCCGTGTGCATTAATATGATACTTTAATAACATGTTTTGTACGTATGTTTCTTCCTTCCAAGTTAATTTCTAGCATGTTTCTTGACCAAATCAATATAGCCTTTGAACTTGGTAGAAGCATTAGTTGGAGTCTCTTGAATTGGAATCACACCATTACTATGTCAGAATCTTACCAAGAAGCACACTAGCAAACTTAGAGCCTTTACCTTATTACTCTCTTGCCTGCATTTCTACCAGACTGCAAGCAACCAGCTAGCTCCAACACTTCTACATACGAACCAGCGCAACTCCATGGACTGCATTGGAATCATCATTGGAAAAGAACCTGAGGGGATTAATAAAAGCACCACCAACATTGGATATTGTCTCTATTCTACATTTCTAGGTTGGATGTTTATTTAAATTCCTAGAAGCTTTCTCTCAGTAGTTACATTTCAATTCATAATCTTGTTTTGAAAAGGTAGAATTTACAAGTCATTATATTTCCTATAAGAAGCTTCCATTGAAAACTCCTTCTCATTTTATCCCTGTGGATTTTCCTGGGAAGGTTTTGGAGGAAGTTCGTGTGCACAAAGCTTTCATTTTCTTCACTGTCAAATTATTTGTAGCTTTCCTTTTGTTCACTAGTTAGATTGTATGTGCATATGAGCAAATCTTCTCTTGAAATCTCCCCCTACTTATCTATGTGGATATGCAAGGGAGGTAAGTTTGAAGAAGCTTCTGTGTGTGTGTGTGTACTTTGTTTAGTTTATTCACATTGAAAAATATTTTGTACGAATTTTAGTGTTTTACCGAGGAAGTTTTAGGGGAAGAAATTACTTATGAGATTATTCCCATAATTCTGAGGTAAAGCCAGAGGAAATTAGATCCACATTTATAAATTAGAAGAAATCCTCTATTTAAAATAGATTAGAATTAATTTATCTGCAACAAAGTAATAGCCACATTTGACTATTTCACCGTTTAGTTTATTTCATTTTAGAGTAGAAGTATTTTTCACTTAATTAGAAACAATTCATCTGTGTGTAGATTAGTTTTATTTTAATTAATTAGTGAAAAGGTAGATATTAGTTTTTTTAGTTAATTTCCTTTCAAACAAGTAGATTAAATTGTTCATTTCATTTTGGTTAATTAATTGGGAATGAATCTAGCTAGTTAAGATATTAAAACACATTTGTCTTTTAAATAAATTATATTTACTTTTCTTAATTGGTTAAAATGAAAATTTCAATGTAGTTTAACTTTCAAATCAAACCAACTAATTAAACCATAGGGAACTTATGCTACCCATATATAGCCTCTAATTCCCTCTTGGCCAACTCATCTAATAGGAATTCATACTACCTATTCTTAGTCCTTAGTTCTCCTATAGCTCCCTTTCAACATTTATTGCAACCTTGCACATTCCCGGCTGTCCCTACACGACCTCAGGAGGTTGAGTGCATCTAGAACACATGTTGATTCTTAGGCGTATAGTTACCCTTCACATGTTCCCTTCTCTTCTGACATGTTTTAAAGTGTTCTTTATGACTCATATTTGTAGTTTTTGGTCTCCTTAGTGACCATTACTATAGTATCATTCACTATTGTGTAACCATGTGGCCCATTATTTTCACAAGATCCTTCAAGTGTAGAATTTTGTAAATTTTACTCCATCATTTTATCTAATTTCATACCTTCAAATTGATGCCTCTCCTTATCTATTTTGAGGGGTCTTTAAATTTATCTACACAACTTTGTGTCAAATTTATTGATGATTCCATAAATCGACTCATCATAACATCTATAATAACTATAAATTTTACTCCTAAAATCATTAACGTATGCATGGGAATGTTCTAAATAGTTATATCTAAAGTAGACAATGATGCATTTCCCCTTATTTTATCTTATGAAAACTAATGACCAATGGAACTTTCACTAACTTCTTTGTTGAGTGATTTGGTGACATATGCAGGCTGATGAGGTGTATTTTCTGCCATTTTGAGTAGTTGTAGTCAAGGAGACCGAGTCCACAACCACTACGCCATTTTGGAGGATTGACCCACAACCAGCTATAAACGAGGGCCCCTGATTCCAACAGTATTATAGGGTGCCATGGAAATTTTATGAAATTATTGTCGGTTAATTTGTTGCCTATATTTGTGGCATGTGTTGTAATCAACTATGTCTATAAGACACCTCCTTTGAACTGTTATTTAGTTAGTTTTTACCAGTATTACAGTAGTTAATAGAAGAAGTTATTTTCAGTTGCACTCTGGAGTATGTGATGAACTTATTTTGATCAATATAATACATGTTATTTTGAGTATACATTTGTGTTGATATCCTCAATCCCGAAGTAGAGATAGGGCCCACTCGACTAAGGAGATTGGAGGACTGGTAGTTCATGCAAGAGCTTTATATTTGCTCAGTTTCAGTTTCAGTTTCAGTATCTTGGTTTGATGATTATCTGAATGCAATCTTGTATTTCTTTGTTTCAGCACATTCCCTTTACTGTCATTTGATTCAAGTAAGTTTTTTGTTTCAAGTAAACATTTCCTTTAACAAGCATTTCATTTCAACAACTTTGTTTCTGTAGCGTAGATGCATTTGATATACTTTACTTTTTGTTTGATAGTTTATGAACTTTTGATATTTAGTAATTTGGACCTTTACTCACTTTTAGTAGTTGAGCAGTGTAGAACAAGAGAACCAACATCAAATAAAACCCCCAAAAGAGAACCACCATAATACTGAGTTGCATATCAACTTCTCTACATATAGCCTTCAACACAACCTTGGTCTATAATGACATCAACATTTGAATATAGGTTGATTAAATGATTGGAAGTTACAATGAACCATCATTTTTGGCATTGTTTATGGGGACACCATAAGCAAAACACATCATTCTATTCACATTTTATGTTATGGGTGTTATTGAAGTTGAGTTATGCAACCAGTAGTGATCCTAAGCCTTTCCTTAACGATAAACATTGATGCACATGCCAAGGGACGCTAGAGGGAGATATATACCTTGCAACACTCAAAGAATATCCCCAATAGGAGAATGTGTAGTAAACATTGATAACACTACTCCTGAGAGTGACACTGAATCTAATACTACTCCTGAGAGTGACACTGAATAGTCTCAATCAACTTATCCAGAACCTGAACAACTTGCAGAAATGGGAGACAATGGAAACGATAATGATAAACCTTTAGGTAGAATCTTTACCTACCTCATTTTCTTAAATGAGGATGAGGAAACACATATGAAAAACATTTCCCCATCCATTATGCCTATCTTTCGAGGAATGTCCACAAATATCCAGACCAATTCTTGTTTGAATTCAAAGTCCTCTGCCAAACATATGACTACAAAATAGATAACCAGAAACTCAAGCTCTTTCCTTCCACCCTCAAGGACTCTACCATGAGGTGGTTTATGGGATTTCCCTCTAACTCCATTCATTCATGGGAACAGATGGAGACTTCCTTTTTGGAAAAATACCAAGACTATTGTAGGGGAGAGATAAGAGGGAAGAGTTCTTTCAGATGAGACAAAAGAAGAAAATATGGAAGATTACCTATAAATATTCCTTTTTTTCCATAGGAGAAGTGGTTATGAGTTGAATGTAGAAATAACCAAGAAAATCTTCCTTAAAGGACTTGATGATGAAACCAAAGAATCCCTCCATCTCATGGGAGGAGGTGATGTACACAAACTCACCATGACATATATTGTTGAGTTATGTAGGAGCTATTCTAGAACAAGGGGATGCATTAGAAGAAGGAAAACATCAAAACATGCCTTTGGTACCTCAGAACTTATAGAAGAGATGGCCAATATGAAAACAGACATCTTGACACAGTTAACTTCAACCATGGATGGGCTGAAAGCTAAGAACAATGCTGCAAAAGAACCTCTAGACATATATTGTCCCAGATGCAGGAAAAAACATCCTTTGAAAGAATTTCCTTTAGATTTCATAGAAATGTGCTTGATTTGTGATGTCCTTGACCATGACACCAACCATTGTACTCTCTTACCTTAGCTAAAATAACTATTAAATGTTATGAATCAAAAAAATGGAGAAGTAAAATTTGTTCAAAGATCAAATAACCAGTCTACTTATGCCCCTAGACCTGCTCAGAACCCCTGGATGATGCCATGGCCCAATCATAATCCTCCACCAACTTGGGGACAACCTGATTAGACACCACCAAACTGGATGGCCTACCCAAATCCACAACCATGGATGCCTCCATATAATCAACAAGAATGGACACCATCAGCTAATGCACATCCATGGCCAAACCAACAATGGTCACCACAAAAGAACTATAATTAGCCAAGGAGGTTTACAAAACAACAATAAGACTTAATGCCACCACCACAACAAAATTACCAGCACAGGAAAGCAACACAAACCCAACTTTTAGCCCAACTTGTCTCAAACCCCAAAAATCAACAAAAAGTTTCAATTAATGAAGTAGGCCAGGGTGAGACAATGCAAGTTAATGCCATTAATAACTTACAACTGAGATATGGAAAAATAGTGAACAATACTCCAATAGTTATTACTAAGGTACCTGAGGAAAGTGAGAGAACTGAACATGTTCCACAAACACAAGACACTAGGGATGACCTTGAGAAAGACAAAAATGTGCATGCAACTCCTTTCCTAGAGAGATTAAAAGAAATGCAACATGGGGAATAAACAACATTGGTTTAGGAGCTGAAAAAGTTGAATATCGAGGTCCCACTCTTAAAAGAAATAAGAGATATTCCCGAATTAAACTAGACCATTTGGAACCATTGCATAAAGACACCAGGAAGGAAGAAGAAATACCCAAAAAAAGTCAAAGTAGAAGGAAATCTAGCTGACCTTGTAGCTGGAAAACTTCTTTCACCAAAATATGGGGACCCTGGGAGTCCAATCATCACTATTTTTGTAAATGGTCAGTCAATATATAACATTTTGGTGGATCTCGATGTCGTCATCAATGTCATAAAAATAGATACATTCAATTTATTGTCCTTGACAGGATTACAGCCAACCAATACTATCCTCCAATTAGCAGATCAATCTATTGATGTACTAGATGGAATAATTGAGGACGTGATGGTTACGGTTGAATCTTAGGAGTATCCAGTATATTTTATAGTCTTACAACCTAAAACTCAAAAGATGGGATATCCAGTTATCTTAGGAAGACCCTGGCTAGCTACTGTTGTTGCATACATTGACTGTAGGTCAGGAAAAATGACTATTTCAAATGGGAAAAAAGAAAAGAATATTTCTCTTTATCCTCCTGCCCAACCATATGTGGATGTTTGTGAACATGTGTGGGTATATTTTTCAGATAATAAAATATGAGTTCTTCTTATCTGGCCACCATTGCAGTAAAAAATCATATGGAAGAAATTACTGAGACATGCCCAGTGTTTGCAAAATATGATATTGTGGCTACAGAAACAAAAATTGTGGCTATGGAAACCAAAATTGTGGCTACAAAAAATGAATATGTTTAACCCAGAAGATAATAACATCACCTTGGTAAGTGAAATGTCTATAGAAGGTTGTGGAGAGACCTATGATTACCATGAAGGCCAAACATCAAATGATTTTCATTGTCCTTTAGCCAAGATTGTATATTTTGAGAACATGGCTATTTTTCATAGCCTACAACCTCATGCTTGTCCATTAAACTCTATGATTGTTGAGACATAGCTTGCTATTTTGAAAGACACTAAACAAGTAATTGTTGAGATAGGCAAAGAAATGACCATTGGTAACAACTTAGAAAACAACCAATAGACTAGGGTCATAAACATCTTGAGGAATCATTCGAAAGCTTTTGCTTGGGATTATACTGACATGAAAGGGATTCATCCAGCCATTTGCACTCATCATATTTACACTGAGGATTTCAAACCAGTCAGACAACCACAACGAAGGATTAACCCAACACTAAGAGACATTGTCAAAAATGAAATAGAGAAATTGTTGAGGGTAGGATTCATCTATCCAATATCTGATAGTCAGTGGGTATCACCGCTTGTTATAGTTCCCAAGAAAAATGGTAAGTGGAGAATCTTTATAGATTATAGGGAGCTTAATAAAGCCACCAAGAAAGATTACTTTCCCCTGCCCTTTATAGATCAGGTTTTAGACAATTTGGCAGGTAAGAAATATTTCTCCTTCTTGGATGGGTTTAGCAAATACAACCAAATTAGCATAACACATGTTAATCAAGATAAGACCACTTTCACTTGTCCCTGGGGTACATTTGCATACAAAGTTCTACCATTTGGACTTTGTAATGCACCTACCACCTTTCAAAGAGTAGTTTTGGCTATTTTTGTAGACCTCACCAATGACTGTGTTGAAGTTTATATGGATGATTTCACTGTCCATGGGTCTACCTTTGAGGAATATTTAAACAATCTTGAAAAAGTGTTAACCAAATGTGATCAACACCAACTCTCCTTAAGTCATGAAAAATTACTTGATAATGGTTGATCAAGGGATTGTTTGGGTCATCATATCTCTGCTAGAGGTATCCAAGTTGATCCTAAAAATATAGAATTCATTACTAAGTTGCCTACACCAACAAATAAAACAGACATCAAAAGTTTCCTTGGACATGCAAGTTATTACAACGGTTTATAAAATATTTTAGTAAGATTTCTGCACCAATGTTCTCTCTGCTGGCAAAAGACTGTGTTTTTGAATGGACTCCTCAATGTCAACAAGCTTTTGAAGTTATAAAGGAGAAATTGACCACTGCCACAGTCTTGAGAGAACCTAATTGGGGTCAACCTTTTCATATTCACATTGATGCTTCCAACACTGCAATGGGAGTTTTTCTTGGATAGAAAGATGAGGAAGACTAAATATATGCCATCTATTTCATTAGAAAAAACTTGACCCCTATAGAGAGAAAGTACACCATAATGGAAAAGGAATTTCTAGTTGTTGTTTACTCTCTAAAAAAATTCATACGCTACACTACTGGATATAAAATATATTTTATACAAACCATTCAGCCATAAGATACTTAATGAACAAACCAGTAGTAGGGGGCATAATTATCAGGTGGTTGCTTCTTTTACAAGAATTTAACCTGACCATTATTGATAAGCCTAGAAAGGCTAATGTTGTTACTTACTTCCTTTCAAGATTGAATGTTTCAGGAGAAGGTGAGGAAGTTCAAGATCACTTCTCGGATGAGCACTTATTTGCAATATCAGCATGTCCTCCATGGTTTGCTGATCTTGCCAATTATCTAACTACATGGAAGTTTCCAGCTTACTTTACTAGTAAAGAACACAAAAGATTAGTCAGAAACAATGCTACATATAAGTGGTGTAATGGAATTTGTTTAAAATGTTGCCTTGACATGATTCTTCACAGGTGTGTTTGAGAAGATGAGGTATATGACATACTAAGAGCATGCCATGATGAACCTGGAGGAGGTCATTAATTGGTAAAGAGGACAATTCATAAGGTCCTTGGAGCTTGGGTATTACTGGTCCTCTCTCCACAAATATGTCAAGAAATATGTATGGTAATGCGATGCATGTCAAAGAATGAGGAAGCCTACCTTGTCTTCTGAAATGCCCCTCAATCCTCAGCTGGTCTTAGGGCCATTTGAGAAATGGGGGATTGATTTCATTGGACCTATAGACCCCCCATCTTATGGAAAAGAGTACCTACTAGTGTGCACTGACTATGTTACAAAATGGGCCGAGGTTCAAGAACTGACATCTTCCAATGAGGAATGACTGTAGCTGAACTTTTTGTACAACAGGATCATGCTAAGGTTTGGAGCTCCTAAAGCTATAGTATCCTATCAAGGACCTCAGCTTTTCCAACATGATTAAGGCCTTTTTGAATATTTTCTAGATCAATCATACGAAATCATCACCATACCACCTCTAATCCAATGGGAAAGTGGAAGTCACCAATAGAAAACTAGAAAACATCTTGACTAAGGTTATCAATGCAGATAGAAAGAATTGGGTGCCAAGACTACCTAAAGCAGTCTGGGCATATAACACAACTTGGAAACCCACCATTGGTTTCTCTCCATATGAACTAATATATGGGAAGCCATTGCTCCCATTGGAATTTGAATCACAAACCTGGAGGAAAACACTGAAGATAGGAATTGATTTGGATGAAGCTTAATGAGATAGAGTGATGCAATTGAATAAATTGGACGAGATGCAGATGGAGGCAAAAAAACAATCTGAGATCCTTCAACATCAGAGGAAGGTTTGACATGACTCTCATATCAAGACCAAGAGATTCAAAGAAGGATACTGGGGCCTTGCTATTTGACTCAAAATATTAGAAATTCAAAGGGAATTGAGAACAAGATGGATAAAACTATACCAAATTGAAAATATATATAATAATAGATCTGTGAGACTATTGCCAATTGATGGTGACAGGAGAAATTTTTTAGTGAACGACCATAAACTGAGGCTATATCAACGATCCTAGGATAAAGAAACCTTCACTAAGGATATACAACTGTGTGAGGAATTCAATTCAATGAAAGACTTCAACTCTTCCACCCATGAGTAGTTATTTAAGAACATGCAAACAAAGGAAGAAGACCATAGTTTTGATTATTGTCCTCTTCCCCCTTATATCTAAAAATATGTTTTCTTTCATCCATGAAAATAAATGTTAGAGATGTAATTTATCAAAATGTGTATTAACCATGATTGCTTTTCAAATGTAGGAAGTGGAGCGCCAACGGTCAAAAGGATGTTGAGTTGGTAAGGTGACATGTACTTACTTTTTACTATGGATATTAATTATGTATGAACTTCCCAATGCATTTTTTAAAACCATAAAAGTAAATTTAACGATAGTAATTGGAGAGATAAGAGGTAATTATGAATGAATAAAGACATGTTCGTCACTCTTTTTGAGGAATGACATATGACATGAAGTGACAAGGATGGAAGTATGGGAACCATGCAAATGAATTAAAATTTTTCCACCTTCAAACAGTCCCATCAGTCCTTTTTGCCACCATTTTATGCCAACTTGATGCCATTATAAACTCACAAGTAGTTCAAATTTAAGCTTCTGACATTACATACTACTCTATATCTCTCACGAAACCATTGCCATTGTTATAAAAATACCCCCTCACTACCTTTTTCATTTTTGTTGCAAACCAACATGTGCTATGGGGAAGAAGAAGAAGTCCGAGCCAAAATCTACGGAGCCACTACTACGGAATGCCGTCATATCTCAGGTCTTCCATGATGTAGGTTGGTTTAATTTTATTCAAAAATTTGACGGGTTTGATGATGATTTAATTGAATAATTTATGATAAATTTTGAAGCAACTTGTTCTAGAATAGGAGGGAAAAGAATTGAAGTAGACAGCCAAATTGTTAGCACAATCTCTGGTCTTCTAGATTTTGGGCTTAAGGTTGTCACTAACTCCCCCCTTAAATATTTGATAGCACTTTTTCATGAGGAAGGGGAAAATCTTCCTGAGATAATCATTAATCCCCAGGAAATTCTGAAGGGTATTAAGAGGGAGAGATTGATAGGCCATTGGAGGGAGGTTGCTTCTTGGGTAAACATGTATTTCATTTGTGATGGGAAACCATCTATATTAGGGGGTGATACACTGAAGATTCTAACCCATTTGAAGAAAGATAGGGAAAATCCCGAGCTTAAGGTGAATCTTCCTGAATACCTTGCGGATGGTGTCATAAAGGTGGGACAGAAGTATAAGAGTGGAGGTGGTGACACTGCAATTAAGCACCCAAGGCTTATTCAATGAATTTACGCACACCAGGCCTTAAGAAAACCAAAGAGGAAAGTAGAAAAGGCTACTGCAGGAGATATTTCCAAGAAGAAAAGGGTCAAAGGGACTCCTACACCAATCTCTTCTGAACCAGCCCACAGCTCACAGCCTAAGCTTGAATCTGCTCCTTAGCTTGCCCCTGTGTTTATAAAATATTATCTAGATGAAGCCGAGAAGACCTCTAAGCCTCGAGCTTTAAAGAAAAATACTATCTTGTCAACCCTTGCTCACATTTTGTTGAGAAAAAGAAGGTCTAATGCTGCAAGGAAAGATGAATTTTCCCGGCCTACATTGTCTTATGAGGGTGCAACCTAGATTTTGGAAGAATTTGTTGGAACTGAGACTTCCTTTTCCCTAGGAGAACAGTTACGTGATTTTGAGTTTACATTTTCCATTCTTGAAGAATAGAGCCATGTTGCTGAGGCACTGGAAACCCCTTTGGAAGCTCCAGAAAGTATGCTTGCACCTCCGACAATCCAAACATAAGCTACAGAAACTACTACACAAGAGGTTGGTCGAACGAAATCACAAAGAGATGAGGTTTTGAGGAAACATCAAGATGAAATTTCCACTCTAAAAAAAAACTAAAAGGTATGGAAAAAACTCATTTGTCTCTTCAAAATAAGTTTTTACAAAAAAGTGTAGAAAAATATAAACAAATAACTGCTTTGAGAATGGAAGTTGATAGTTTAAAGAGACAAAAAAGTATTGGTTTGAAAGCATGGGATGATTTTTCCTCTCATTGTGTCCAACTATTTCTTAGAAATATAGAGTTGGTAGGAGAAAATAGAAAACTTAAGGAAGAGGCTAAGTCAAGTTCTAATGCAAAGAGCATATTGGAAACAATTGTTGAGTTTGTTTTTCCTTTGGCTTGTAAACTTCTGGCTTGCAGTAAACCATCTTCGGTTTATAGTTTATTTCTTCAAGAACAATTTTATTCATGGTAGTTTCATAGACTTTGTTTTGGCGAGCCTCATGAGGCTCCTGATGGAAAAACATTCTTACAGATTCATCAAGGTTGTACTCCAGAAATCCAAAACTTATTATGTAAATTTTATCTCCATAACATGTTGGTTTCAAATGTTCCTGATTTCTTTATAAATCTGTCAGTGGAGAGTTTCAGTTAAAATCCTTTCAATCATTGGTAAGGAATCAAATTATGTGGGAAGAACAAACCGATCTCAATACTTAGCAGACCAAAATTGTTGGTTTTTACATTCGGCCTTAACACCATAATGATGTTTCTATGAAAAAAGATTTTAGATCTCTTTATTATTAGGCTAGAATTGGTAGAAACACATCTGAGATCTTGGCCAAATATGTCCAAGAATTTGAAATTTAATGTCAGAAAAACTATGGCAAGGCTATGAAAACCTGTGATTAGAGATGGGAAACTTTGAGTTTGCCATTGAATCGAAGAGCAGTTGCCTCTCCTCAGAATCTCAGATAGAGTATGCGAAGGGGGGATGCACTTGTGGAGATTAGTTGGAAATTTTCAGAGAAATGGAACAATGAGTATAGCAGTGGATGGGTTGGTATGAAGGTTAGGCCTCCCCTTGTCCTCAGCCCAATGATAACTTGGAAAAACAATGCTCCTCAATCACATGAAAGCTTTAAGGAATGGACTGAGGTTATGCTGGAAATCCAAGGATGTAAAAGTACAAGGAAGCAGTATGTAGATCAATTTGAAGAATATGATATGGCGAAGTAGCTTGGGCAGAGATCAGGTTAGAGATAGTTTGCATAAGGACTTGCAAAAGGTAAAGTGCAGGGGAGATGATGAGTCCATAAATCGACTCAACATAGCATCTATAATAACTATAAATTTTACTCCTAAAAACGTTAATTTATGCATGAGAATGTTCTAAATAGTTATATCTTAAGTAGAAAGTGATGCATTTCCCCTTATTTTGTCTTATGCGAACTAATGACCAATGGAACTTTCACTAATTTCTTTGTTGAGTGATTTGGTGACATATGCACATTGCTGAGGTGCATTTTATGCCATTTTGAGCAGTTGCAGTCAAGGAGACCGAGTCCACAACCACTATGCCATTTTGGAGGGTTGACCCACAACCATCTATAAATGAGGGCCTTGTTTCCAACAAAATTGTAGGGCGTCATGGAACTTTTATGAAATTATTATCGGCTAATTTTTTGCCTATATTTGTGGCATGTCTTGTAATCAACCGTGTCTATAAGACACCTGTAACGACCCATAATTTCACACCCAAACAACACAGTAAAATACAGGATAACTTTTTTTTTTGACACAAACACGACACGACATGCCACCATCGGGGTCACAACTAACTCCGTGGATAACTCAATACAAGGATGACCACAAGGGTAGCACGGAAATGTTCACACCCACCAAGGATGGTTCACTTTTCTATCTGACAAAACAACATAAGAAACCACCACATAACACACCTACAGATAGGGCAAGCCATAATGAGGAAATTATTGATGGTTATTTATTTTTATGTAACCTCTTTCGATCCTTAACTTCAGTTTGCTAAGACTCTAGATATGATTTGTACAATGCTTCTTACAATGCTAAGTTTTCTCTGGCTTATTTAATCTCATCCTCTTCTAACAACTAACAGTTCATTTCACCTTAGGGTTATTTTACAAATTTCACCATAAAAGGAATAATGTTCACTAGAGGAGCTAGGGTTATCATGTTATATAATTTTACTTGCAAAGATAGTCTCGCCTATGATTTCTTTAAAGAATTCCTTGCTCTCAAGTTGGTAACCTCTACGTTAATTTATTTAAATATAACTTTTAGTTCAACTTTTATAAGTATTAAACAACCCACGTTATTTTACTTATGTCGCATTATTAATAAGTCATAGCAAGATTTACTCAACATTTCTTTTCAAGGGTAGAGTTTAATAACACTCACTCACCAGAACAAAACAAGGTTACATCCACACTTAAAATACCAATAATCCAATAAGGTCACTCAACAAGCAGTAACCAATATTTTAATATTTTCAATGATGGTCAAACAAACCAAGGTGTCCAAAGTTAAGATGACAAAGTCCACAAATACATTATACTAAGACCATGATCCTCTCCTACATTTTCCACTGTATGTTATCAATAGTTGAACAATATAAAAAGGATTCATGTAAGAACTTCTCAGCTGAGGTTGATGCACAAGTTTACAAGTCTATCCCTCATCTACTCGCTAAAATTCCATCTGCAGCAAATATTTACTAGAGTCAGTTCGCTAGAACTGAGCATGATAAGATATAAACCTCACCTAATAACTTATGCCATCTAGCATTTAAATAAATGAAAGTTTGCAATACTCCCTATCAAATAATTCCTAATCATGTATTCAAATCTTAACTGCACATCTCATGATAATACATTTCATACCCATCATTGATCACTTCCCTAAAATCTGCTTACATATGAACAAAAATTCCAAGTGGCTAGAAGATATGCAACCTTAACCTTGCATTTAATCATAATTAAATTACAGTAGTAATAATAATGCTCACCTAATACCCTCAACCTACTTCACATATATAAGTGTCCAACAATATTATCTTTCAATTAAATAAAAGCACCAACGACATTAAGCTTCTATAATAAATACAAGTGTCAATCTTATGATAATCATCAATATTACCCAAGTATCAAACCTTTATAGAAAATCAAGGATATGTAAGTATACTTTTGATATTTATCTCACAATTTAAAGAATATACTTATGTAAACAAGGGTTCCAAAAATCAGTAAGATCATATATTATTTAGATATCCTATCGGTTGTTTATTATCATGTCTCTATATGCCTCTATTAGTATAAGAGTCCAACTCAGAGGAATGAATTACGAACAACAATACTGTCATACTTTGTTAATGAGTAGAAGGTACATTTGGCTAGCTAAAATATGTATGCGTGGTCCAAGCCACTATAAATGCAAGTATCAACATTATCTCAACTCCCAATTGGGATGCAAGTATCAATTTTTAGCTAACATAATAATCATCGTAAATGCCAGAAAAATATTCCACGCGTTAACCAAGTATTGAAATAACATATTTATCCTTACTGGTTACCTGATAACATAATATATCATATTATAAAATTCAACCTCCACTTGCATATCTCAATTTATGGGTATTAATCATTGTCCTATATAATGAAGTTAAATAATTTCAGGTCGACTTCTATCCTTAACGATCATATAAGGTATGTATAGTCCCCATTATGGCAGTTGTCACCTTTACTTAAGGTTGTGTATGAATCCATTTTAGGGTAGTTCTCACAACTTCCCTATTCATCTGTTTTCCTACCAAAAGTCTTTCGACAAGCTTCAAGGTCAAAGTATAAGATAAATTTATAATTTCATATTTCAAACATTTCCTGAATTCATATGCATGAGGACATCACATATCAATCAAACTTGAAGAATGTCACACATTCATGAGAGTTCGATGTATCCAATATTACTTTAACCGATTCAAAGATCCAAGTAGTGCCTCAAAATTAAGCCATAGAATTATCCACACAGGATAATGACTTGCGTGCTTAACATATTCGTAAAGGTCATAGAAAACCCATTAACGCATGCTTCAGGAGGGTTCCAATCTAAAAATAAGCTCATAGTAATAATAATAGTAGAGGGCCTGGTGAGGGGTTTTCAATAATCCCCAAAGTAAACGATATTCAAAGGAGTCAGATAGTATCTAGAAAGGACCAATAAAACCAGTACAAATCTCCCCAAATGGAAGCCTCCAATCCTAATGGGGGGGGGTTTATATTATTATCAAACCACATTAAAAATCCAAACACAGTCATATCCAAGAAAATTCCCTTTTTCAAGCCATGTTCTACATAATATAAACAATACAAGAAAAATTATAAACCTCATTCACGCTCCATAATATTTTCTACAGAAACCATCATTCAAAGGAATAATCAAGGCAAAAAGATAAACCAACATTATAAGATCAGTAGGCAAGAATTGATGTAGAGATTTCTTCTACTCAAATAGTAAATAAGATAAACTGTAAAGGAGGAGAGAGATCAGTTCATGCAATTATGATTAAAAGTCATTTGAAAACCCATCTCTTTCTGGGCATCTCTTTCCAAGAAAGAGTCAACATATATATGTAAATAAATATTAAATAATATCAAGAGTCCAAACGTTATTTACTTAGTAAAAGAATAACACATCAACAATCCAAAAGAAACTCACATCTACAAAATTCAAACAAAATTACAGAGATTGATTTATCTAAATGCTAAAGGAAATAAATCATCAAGAGAGAGGGTTAGGGCTTATCATGCCTGTTTGGGGCTTCCTCAATGCGGCCATGTCGAACCAAGGCTCTAGCAGCTACAACACATTCCAAAAAAAACATTCCTTTTCCTCAGCACGTAGATTTCTTATGCAAGCCTCATGGCAGTGCCTGGTACATTCAGAGAGAGGGTGACCACCTTGTCTAGATCTTACAAGTGCTTAGAATAATTTTTTTTATTTTAAGAAACTGGAAATAAAATCTGGTCCCATATTTATCACTGCAGACCTGGCACAGTGCGCCTTGTTATAGTGCCAGACTATGTCTGCAGATTGCTTCACATGGCATTACCAATAATCTCTACAAGAACATTTTACTTTTTTAAAGTGATGGAACGGCTTTGCATCTCTCACAACAATTTTTCTTTGCAACAATCTTGGACAAAACCTGGTGCAGTGTGGCAGTCAACACATACATTAAGGTTCTTGACAACTCTGAGAGTTGTCCCACAGGGAAGGCTTAACAATCCAAATGCAATTGCCATCTTCTCACTATGGTGGCAGAGGAATACTTTTACTTTCCCGTTCACTCAGTACATGTTCTGAATCTGAAAAATATCCTGCTACCTTCATCTCCCAAGACATTTTCTCCAACATTGCATAGATCTCCTGTGCCTGTGGGTGTGATCTGTCACCTACACAAAAAGCATGCACCATTTTATTGCCTTTAATCCAACTACATCCAAGTTTCTTTTTAATTCCTCTATCCTTCATCGATCTCCTAATAAGTTCATAATTGCAAAGCAAATTGTGCTTCATGAATATTCTGATATGAAACAGATCCACCTCTATGAGATTCTCTTCCATGAGTTACATCGTAAAACCAGTAAGGTCTCAATAGAGAATCTTTGTAATAAATTTCATCAGGTCTCCTGGTAACACTCTTACTGTCACTTAATCGATTTTGATAAAAATAATCTTGAAGGAGAATCCCAAATTTGAGGATGCATTCAATACTGAATAGGTAACAACATAGTTGGACAACCTGCTTGTTGGAAGCGCTCAAAGAGGCTTCTACTATACTGCAACATGCCTGCTGCCTGGCTAAAAACTGTTGCCGTCTGTTGCTGTGGATCCCCAACAAGAACACACCCCGCAACACCCAATGAAAGAGGAGGTAACACGCCTACTGCACCAGCTTGTAGCTTCATCTATAACCGCCATAACGAACCCACGCGGCCAGCAGGGAAGGCGCCCCAAAGTCCCGCGCACTCAGCAAAACTTCCTCCACGTTTTCTAAACGCACCCCCCCCCCCGAGTTCCAGGCGTGAACAGGATTCAAAGCGGCCAGGGAAGGTGGAGAAAAACAAAGGAAAAAAGGGACAGGTGCGCAGCAAGAGAAAGACACACTTTTCTCACGTTTTTCCACCATTCACAGACAAATCCGCCCAAGGAGATCCCACGCCGCCAGAGCAGGAAGTTGCAGGTTTGTGGAAAGGAGAGAAGTGCGGCCAGCAAAGATTAGGGCCAGTTGGAGATGGCCACGCAGCAAGGAAAGAGACAAATCTGAGTGAAAGATCACACACATCCCAACAAAGGTGCGGCCAGGAGGGAAGAGGCGTCCCTTTCCAGCTAAGAGGTCAAAACATGACTTCAATAAAGCTGACAAAGAACAATTTAGGCGGCCCAAGGAAAATTTGCACTTCCTCCACCAACAAGTCAGGTAAAATTACTTATCCACAAAATAAAATAAATTTAATTAATCACAATTTCATTTTTTTAAAAAAATTCCGTTAGGTCGACAAACTGACGGCAGTAAACAACTGCGAAGTATAACTGATAATCCATTCTTTTATTATTCATTTTTATTATATTTTAAAATGCTGCGACACCTGACGGGGTTCGAAAAGTCGCTTAGGACTTAGCACAAAAGTGACAACAATTAAATAATAATAATAATAATAATAATAATAATAATAATACTAATTATTTAATCGAGGGGTCGAGCATGAGAGTGACCAAAACTACGGCAAAAATATCTGGCAGGTAACAAACAACAATCAACAGGAGGTTCGATATAGCAAGAACAAGGTCTTCCTTTAATAGGATAAATCGCGAGGGATGCTGCGGGCCAACAACCAAAACATCGACACTGACGCAAGCAAGAAAGCTCAACAAGACGACGACACCAACGTTTCAAAGGGAACACAACGACGTTCAGCCCTTAGAAGCACGGTCGCCAGAGAATAACAGAGCAATGACGAATGGGGGCATTACAACACCTCCTTGGAACTGTTAGGTTTTTACTAGTATTATAGTAGTTAATAGAAGAAGTTATTTTCAATTGCACTCTGGAGTATGTGATGAAATTATTTTGATCAATATAATACATGCTATTTTGAGTATACGTTTTTGTTGAGAGCCTCAAACCAGAAGTTGAGAAAGGGCCCAATCGACTGAGGAGATTGGAGGACTGGTATTTCGTGCAAGATCTTTATATTTTCTCAGTTTCAATTTCAGTATCTTGGTTTGATGATTATCTCAATGAAATCTTGTATTTCTTTGTTTCAACACATTCCCTTTACTTTCATTTCATCTAAGCAAGTATTTTGTTTCAAGTAAACATTTCCTTTAACAAGCATTTCATTTTAGCAACTTCATTTCCGTAGCGAAGATGAATTTGATATACTTTTATTTTTTTGATAGTTTAGGAGATTTTGATATTCATTAGTTTATACCTTTACTAATTTTCAGTAGTTGAGCAGTGTAGAACAAGACAACCAACACCAAACAAATCCCTCAAAAGAGAACCACCATAATACTAAGTTGCATATCAAATCCAATGCATACAACCTTGAACACAACCCTGGTCTATAATGACATCAACATTTGAATAGGTTGATTAAATGATTGGAAGTTACAACGAACCATCATTTATCAATACAGGGTGTGCTCTCCAAACCTTCCTCTTGCTTCAAAGATGCCCATAATTCATCCTCATACTCTATTTTCTCTACTTCAGTACGTTTAAGTGGCCAACTCTCATCTTATACCACTAATAAATCATTAATCTCTTTCATGAGATCATCCCATCTTCCTCTTTGATTTGAAACTCTTTGTTTGCACTTGGCAAGGCTGAGTGGCTTTATGCCACTACACCACCTTCTTCATTTAGAGGAATCAACTCTCTTCTTTCATCATCCTTCCTTAGTATTGACACAAAATTTATTTCCCCATCATAAATAGATTGTTTTTAAAATCAAATTTCCATGGGATTGTAGCACTAAGTGGCGTGCATCCATGGTTGCATCAGATTATACACTTCCCTCATTTTTTTCAATCTTCATATCAACTTTACATTCCTCCCAAACATTAATGTCATGGTCACTTATTAGCACCTTATAATGTAGTGGATGTGGTCTACACCCTAAATTCAACTTATTGAAAACCTTCTTAAACAATATATTTTCTATTTTATGTCTATCAATGATCGCACTGAGTCATTTCCCTTACACATTGCATCTAGTTTTTAAGATGTTCCTTCTCTTCCAAGGATCCTTTTGCTTCTTAACTATCATAGTGCTCTTCCTTTGGTACATTAGGTTCACTTTTTGCCACATGACTATGTTGAGGCTTGTTGAATGTGACCTCTCTCTTCTCCATATGTCCACTATAGATTGATAACAAGAAGGATTTGTTGCTCCTTGATTCTTCCTCTTTTCATTTGTGACCATTTCTGAACACTCATAGACCCTATGATCATAAACACTACAACTAAATAGTCCCCATCAGATGCATGGTTTCCAAAACTCTCTTTACATACCCTCTCATATTCATGTTTGCATGAAGTTATCTCTTCTTCACACTCCATTAATCCACATAGTGAATCCTCCTCTCTCTATAAGACACTCTTTTACATGTCTCTATCCTTTTTAACATTCTCATAAGATCTTTCTCTCTTGAATTGTACAATAAAGAGTTTTCTCAACATATAGGGTATATTGGAATGCTTTCGCACACTTTGTATCTCTAGAAAGTGTATCCCAATTTCAATGTATTTATATACCTTTCCACTTTCTCCTTGTCCAAAGTATCATGTGCACGCTTAATAGCTAAGTTTGTAGAAATCCTCAAGTTACTCCCTCACTAATTTCTTCTTCTATTTCAAGTTCACAATCTTCTTAACAAAGTAAGCCCATAATCTAAGGGTATAATATTACACTTCAGCTTAGTTGACATCCTCTCCCATCTTACCATTTTTTTTTCTTTTCCTCTTCTCATAGCTTGCACTTCCTTCCACCATAGTGCAACATGTCCATTAAACTTTGCTTGTGAAAAATTGAATCCCTTGGGGTCTGTAACCTCTTCAATCTCAAAGTAATATTCCATCTCATTCAAACAATCACCTAGCTCTTTTGGCTCAAGGGATCTTGAAAAGCATGACACCAACATGTGTACAAATCTGCCCATCTTTGAGATTACTCTCATCAATTTATCCTCCTCAACATCATCATATGTTGGTCCTAATCTACTAACCTTTTCTATCTCTTGTTCTTTATTGTCACTTACATCTCGTGTTATAATGAACTACCTTCTCCTATCCTCAAATGCAATTTTTTTTTATGCACTACCTTCACACTCTTCAAGAGATGATGAAGTTTCTCTCTTCATTGTTCTCTATATTTATTCTTATTCTTGTATCCATCTCTGTTATTTATGCTCAAGGAAAAACATTGTTGCAGTAACTTCTCTTTGAACACACAAAAAATTCAAAGTCACTCTTAACTCTCCCTTTCAGTGACACCTTGGTTCTCTACCCACCTTAACTTAGATGGACAACTCAAATTCACACACCAAGTGATATCTAGCCACTGTTATGATAATGAAAATTGTAGCACTTTCTATAGTGTTTCTCTCTCCTCACCCTCTACCCAATTTTCACATACTAAATGCCTCTCTCAACTTTTCAACACATTTTACCCAACTCTTTATCCAGTTGGAAAATGTATTTCCTTTCTCACCTTTGTTTTTCACCCATAATGACTGTCATAAAGTAGAAAATAGACCCAAACTAGTGTACCTCTATTAATGTGAGTGGTTTCAATAAAAAATATCTCATTCACCCTTACCCAAAAGATTTGACTAAACTCTTACACAAATTATTGTAAACAAAGTTAGGGGCCCAAAAAAAACAGAGCCTAACCTTGAAGCATAAGACTATCATAAGTGTTTAAACTTGTGTCTATATGCAACACAAAAGAGTCTCACCTCTCACACAAACAAACACAATGAAAAAGGGACTTAAATAACTCATTAACTAATATTTTCACCCCAAACATTCTCATTTCACCTTCGATAACAGTTACATATCTCTCTTACACATTTTGTTGAGTTTCACTTACATAGGACCTCTTTCTATTCACAATGAGATCTCTCCAAACTCTAATTGTCCCTTACAAACTTAAAGACACTATGACAAGGCGTTAAATGGCATATACATACTTTGTGACTTTCACTCTCTTTTCCCACACACTCTAAGCCTCTTAGGGATTTACTAACTGAAAGTATTTGCAAAGTTCTACTTACAAATAGTTCTCCAACTCTATTTTGGCAGGATCTAATTACAATGAATAGTTTCCCCCCCTTCTTGTGACATAAAGCCCGCGTCTTTTAAAGGATTTGTACTACCCAAATCACTCAAATATCACTCCAAAACAAATAATTCAAATTGGCTTTGGATCTCTGGCCTCTAACGGCCATGCGTCCTTGCAGATCCTCATTAAATATGAAGATTTTCTTTCCTTCCTACTATTGGGCTTGAGGAAACCACCACAATCAATTTCTAACCATTGTGTCTTTGTGATAGCTATTCAAGTGCCTCGAATTGAAATTTATATTCCACTAATTCCTCCATAATAAAATGACTCACATGTGCTCCAAAAATAGAGTTCCTCCTCCTCATGGGACCATTCATTCCAATTCCAGACCCATTTGAAATCTCTTTAATATATTTCCACTGATCCCACTCTCACATCCAACAATGTTCCACATATAAAATTATGAGCTCTTGAAATTATGTAGGCCATTTCCACTATCTCATTTTTCTTTTCTTCTCATGCTCACATGGCTTCCAGATCCCTACACTTCTTTCTTGCATGGCTCCCTTTTTTCCCTCACACACTAAAAGTGCCAAAAAAGTGGTGTCGTTGTTTAATACATGTTTCCCCCTCAAAGCATCTAATTCCTTTTTCTATTTTCTCTTGATTTTTTATTCTCTATGACCCCCAAATTCCTTTGTGCGAAAACTTTGTGATGCCACCACATAGCATCATCCGAGACTCATTGTTCTCAGGGTCTTTATTTGCTCTATGACCGTTGTGATATCCATGACCGCCCACTCCATGATCACACCAAGTGTCCCCATCATGGGTCACTTGCTTTATGTTATTACCTTCATACATTCTCCTCTTCTTAGAATTTTCCACCATTCTATGTTGCCTCCCAATTTGTGATCTTGACATGCGGCATGTTTGAACATAGTTTCTCCCACATAGTCTTAAGTTGGATAAGTTAGTGTACACATGAACACAACACTCCTCCATACCTGTTATACCTTGGCTAGATTTCCACATAATCCCTTTCCTCCTCATGCTTAATAAAATGGACCCTTGGTGTCCTCTATATAATCTAAGTAATTTTCTATACAAGCACTTACTCTTTTGTGTCCCCATGTATGTGGGATGTATCCCACTAATTGTGTCCCTACATTTTGTAGAATCCACGTGATTGTGTTCACTTTTGAAGCTCAGGAATGGCCTTTTATCCCTTCTCTTGTCTAGACAGTGTCTTAATGGGCTTAACCCAAGCTTATCATCCTTGTTTTGTTGTGTTTTGAGCTCTCTAAGGTTGTTAAATGGACTCATGACCATGGTGAACGCAATTAAATCTCACATGAAGCTTTGAGCACTCCCGAGGGTCCCAAATGCTCCTATATGATTGGCTTTATGGGTTTCCCAAACCATGTTCAAATTATAGTTCATGTTGGAAAGTTCACACTTTTTGCATGCATTTTTAGCAAGATATTTAAATAATTCCACAACAATCTTTGCACCAGCGACCACTCCTTAAAGAATGTCCTTTATCTTCCCTCTTTGCTCTTATTATTATCATATATATGTGTGTGTGCGTGTGCGTGTGTGCGTGTCAAAAGGAATTTGATATGTTTTAAAGAGGATATAATGAGACCATAATGTTAGTATTGTCATTTTTATCAATGTATTATTAATTATATGTTTTAGTAGTTGACATTAGGTAGTATTGTAACAAATTTTTAGCATGTTCAATTGTTTGTAGTTATGGTTAACTAAAACCTTTGGGTCTTCTTGTAATGCAAATAAAATGATATGTATTGAGATAACATTGCTAAGCATCATGTCTTCCCTATACTGAATTACATATGAAATACAATTTTGATTACATTCATATTCTTCCATGTTGCATAATGGTATGTATTTATTATTTAACAATTACATTTCCTTTTGTGGTGTAATTTGTATAACAATTTACATCATAAGTTAACTATCTTTCTTGGTGGGAGAGAAGGCACTAATGACAATTTAATGGGCACGATGGTGACTAAAAATCATAGTGGATTTAATTTCTAGTTGGAGACTACTGATTTGAAAATCAAGTATGAAATGGAACATCCAAAGAGAAGGCCATGGCTTCTTCTAGAGATTCGAGCTTCAGTCCAATCAACCATTGGTTTTTTGGGGGGACAAATTTGCTAGTTTGGATGAAGGGTGAAGAATGGTTTGGGAAGGTTGAGGGCATGGATACAAGGGTGATACTAAATGTTACTAATACACTATCACTTGCCCAATATAAGAAAACTAAGCAAACACTTTGGTTAATTCATAACCCCATTACAATAGGAAGATGTATTGAGAAAGAATCCTAACATAAATATAATGTTTACCCATTAACACCATCAATGCAACAAAACTTGGGACACAACACCTATTAGTAAGAATGACATATACCTCATGGCACAATTACTTCTTGTGTATGTTTTTCATTTATTAATTATAAAAGAGGTTACAACTTGTAAGGTGAGGTAGGTAAACATTATATAACCAAAGTGCATTAACTAATTAGATATTAGTTGATATTTACATGTTGATTTAATAACTTTAATACCCCTTCAAATTTGTCCGAAAATTCACAAACACAATGGGACTAGATGATTTAGTCATTAATTCAATAGTTTGCTCCTTAGATGTTAATTTGAAATCTACAATCATATGATGTTTTGTCGTTGTCCAATATATGAGCTTTGGTTAAGAAAAAAGTCGAGAAAGGTTGATAAAAGTAATAAATAGATTTGGTCGCGTAGGCAAAAGATATATAAGGTTGCTCACCAATTGTCTATAGGATGAATCACCATTGCTCGATAACTTCAACACAAACTTCATAAATTTGAATCCATAATCATGGAGATGATCAATGTGAAAACACCATGCTTGTGGAATCTGCGTAGGTTTGTACTGGGACTTAATCAATCTACAAACCAAATGATCATGAGTAGGTCCCTGAAAAACTTAAGGCTATACCAAGTAAATCTCCTTGCCTAAATCCTCAGAGAAACGCAACCAAGATGTGACCATCTTCATAGTTTTCATAGTAGGAACAAAGAACTTCACATACCCTTTTCCCTCCTATTATGAAATGTCTTTCACAACAAGACACACCTTGTACTTATTGAAAGCATCATCATTTTTTATTATTATATAAACCCATTTGTATCAAATGGGTAATTCCATCAATACACCTGATGGTAATTCCACCATCTTCAATGTATGGTTCTTTAGTAAGATACCATACTTTGCTTGCATGGAAATCTTCCACTCAAGAATGCATTTTGCTTTAGAGTATCATTGTAGTAAAGGCACTATAAAAGGGTCATATACTCTATCGGATTAACAATATTCTCTTCAATCCTTTGAGTATTGCCATTCAAGTGGTTATTCCTAACATCACCATCAACGGATTTCCTGATAACTCACCAAACACCTATTGTGCATCCTGGAAAGAGGATTCACCCTCCACAATTCTTTGGGTGGCTTTTCCTACTAACTCAATGTGTACCTCCCTTACATGTTGTAATCGAAGCACTTAATCTACCAACACATCCTATAAATCCTTAGTAAGATTTTTTAGTATTATTTAACACAATACATATATCTCCTATCCCTTCTATTCCAAGTGGCTTTCCATCAACTAATGTAAGTGAATTGGAAAGCTATGTATTTGTACTGATTGGTATGTACCATTCCTTTTGACACCAAAATTGTTTGTCATGCACCAACAACAATGAACCAACCAGTATCATCGTTGTTCAAACAAGATACCGTGAAAGCACATTCTTCCTTAGTATCACATTTTTCAACTACTATC
Source organism: Taxus chinensis (assembly GCA_019776745.2). Lineage (NCBI taxonomy): Eukaryota > Viridiplantae > Streptophyta > Pinopsida > Cupressales > Taxaceae > Taxus > Taxus chinensis. The sequence goes on from CM034154.1 coordinate 150,842,561, forward strand.
ACATTTGCCTAACCTCACCTTTTTGTTGTGGGAAGAAGGATCATACTATCACTTTCGAGAAATTTTTTCATATGCCTAACCTTATAACATTAATGACATTTCCCCTAGTATTAGGAACACAATTTGCCAAAATTTGTTTCAATTCCTCCTTTGACCGAACAACGAATCCACTTTTTTTTCTAGAAGTTGACTCACTTTCGCAAATTTGTTTGTGTTCTCTTTGTAGCAAACATAAACTACCATGATCAAAAGGTCAGGGTCTAACTTTCTACAATTCGGTGTGTTAGGCCTCCACAAATGCTTTACAAGGGCTATAAGCTATTCAAGACAAGTGCAACCAAGCCGCCATCAAACATCTTTTTCTTGGTGGCCGCAAGTTAGTCTTAGAGATCTTTCATCCAAAGTAGATGTTTTTAGAGGGACCCACCCTAATGCAACTTTGTTAAAGACAACAAATTCTTTGCGTACAAAACTTTACTTTCCTCCAAAATTTGATGTTTGTTTCGAAGACTAGTCGAAGACAAATTTGCAACAATAGCATTCAAGACCTTAGGGATTAAATCATCTAGCAAAAACACTTTTAACATGAGGTCCTCCTTATGATGTTTGTCATAATCAACAAACTAAGCAGTAGGCCTTGATTGTTTATCGAATTTTTTTTTTATCTCAACCACGATATTTCACAATTAAAATGTTTTTGTCTCAAAACGATATAGTTTTGTCCAATTAACTTCTATGCTTTTGGCAACACCAAAATTTGAATGTCACCTATTATTTTTAACCTCCAACTCATAAATCAATGCAAAGTATGCTACAATAGAATATGAGCATTAAGTTTGTTATAGTCTAAATTTACACTAGAATCTAAATTTGCTACAGTAGAATGTCAAATTACTTACAATGTTGCTTCACCAAGAATAAACAAGTAAAAATTATTGTTTATCTAGAAATTATGCTCTTAACGTTTTGCAAAGATTATCCTCAGCAAACTCAAGAAATCACAATTTGATCTTTATAGTGACATGCTTGTGAAGCAATAGTACAAAAATGGAAATCCACTTGCAAATCTATAAATCCATGCAAAATCATATTTTCTATCTTCTAGAAAATACATGGCAAAACCTCACAATATTAGAATCATACCCTACCAATTTTTGTTTGTTTGTCTAGAATGGAAACATCACAAATAATTATGACCTAGACGACTACAAAAAATCATGAAAATGATAACAAATAGACAAAAATTGAGACTATTATTCTTCACGATAAAATTTTGTATGAAATATGTTTGCATAATCATGTTTTCCTTTGTCTTGTGTTGGACTACGATGTGTTTGTGCCCTGACACAAAAATGTGAAACATTTACCTTACCATTTGGGTCACAAATCTTGTCCAACAATCACAAACCACCACCTCTTGGTCCTAGCAAACCCATGAAACCTTGACAATTTCTATGGCATGACTTTTTCCCCTCATGATATGGGCTAGTATTTTTTCCAATAAATACCGGTCATGATCTTCATCCTCAAGGCCTTGCAAAGCATCTTTTCTAAGCTTTATGTCATTGGATCAACGTCTTTACCTTGTGCTCTTCAACTATCAAAACTAGATTGGCTTGAAAATAACTAAACTATGTTTTTCTTCAAGTCAAACCCTCTACTAGACTCTTCACATCCTCATCTACAAATTTCTTCTCTTCTTCTTTGTAATTCATATGCTCCCAGGGTCTCCTCAAAGAGTGGCTCTAATACCAATGTTAGAATAAGAGAAAATAAAGAGAATGAAAAGCATATGTCACATGACACACTTCTAGTTTGTGTATTAGGAATAGTTATATGTTTTATAACTAAAGCACATTCACTAATTACATATAGATAATGTTTGCATAATAACTCGATAGATTTAGTAACACCCTCAAAAGAACAATTACGAACAATGTACAACTAATTGGAACGCAATCAAACGTATTGACATCTACTTGGTAGGCATTTGTAAAATGTTATTGCACACACGATAAAGTTCAAAAGTGATATAATTCCTAAATTAAGGCAATGATAGCATTCAAACCATGAAGAGGAGAATCAATTACTTGCAATACATTACCATATGCAGATTTAAGTGAAGAATTAGATCACAATGCCACAATGTTTTTTGAGTAAATTTCTTCAAACATGGGGCACATCTTTGGAAATGTGGTTGGGAAACACAATTGAATCATCTACTAGTTGTGCCCCTTGTAGGGGAATATAAAAGAAACATTTTACATTCATGTGTAGTCGGTGACTCCTAGTCCTCTCTAAATAGTGGACTCGAAGACTTAAACATTTTTGTAAATAATCAAGCAACAAAGAAGCGACCTGAAATTTAAAAGTATGAAGTTATAAACACTACATAAACAATATGGTGCCTTAAATGAATTCCACTAGAAATCATTTCATGATAAGCTATAACTGAAATTATCAGATAGAATATATTTTGAGATTGCGTTAAATGTAATGGAAGTGGGCACAACCCAAGCAAGAACCATGTTTCATTACTAGTACCACAAGTCAAGACAGGAAATACTTGTGTAAAATAAGTTTTGCCAGCAAAACTTCAACATAAAGTTCTAATGTTCCCCCTTGAACCGATAGTTTTGATATGCCCACATCTGCCTTTCCCTATATAGATCTTATTAGCAAAACTTTGATAAATACTAAAACATAATATCAAATTAGCGACCTTACTACAACAATTTTTGGATATGAAATCTTCTCCCTTATATTTCTTTATTATGGATAAAGTTCTGCCATATCATAAACTTGTCAGTCTTTATTCTCTTCTCCAAAATTATATGGCAGAACCTTGCCATGGAAGGAAAAGGATTGTGATAGATAGACAGCTCATACTTCAAATAGAGGGTAGTACCCTATGGACTATTATATTTTAGCATCTCATAACGCTTCAAAAAATACATGGAGCCTATAGTAATTAGTGAAGTAAACCTGCTTGGAACGTACATATTCATTATAATGAGCATGGAGTGGGGAGCTCCTTCATTCAGTCTTGACCACAAGAGCAGCCAATGAGCATGGAATACTTGTAAAAGAAAATCTTTACTGTGCAACACTTCATTTTATATTTACTCGGTTTCAATAATGTGCATATTGAGAAACGCAACCAAAAAAATTGTTTGGTAGTTGCAGTTTTCTAAAATTATTGTACCCTTACAATATTACCTAAACACTCAAAACTTAAGTTGATAAAAAAGACAGCTGATGTTTTATTTTCTAGGAAGCCGGTCTGTCCCCCCCACCCTCAAACCCAACATGGGCACATACCCAGGACATGTGGTACGGGTACAATACCCCTTGGGTAAGTTCTAAACATATGGGTATGCCCGGGTACATCTACAGTCGTAGTTTTCTAAAAGCATTGCACTCTTACCATACAAAAACACTCGAACTTGCACATAATCTCGCACAAGAAGCCCGATTACAATGAGGGGTTGTCAAAGCATTGGGATATGAATCCTGGTTATGTTGACCTGAATTCTTCCCTTTCACACCACTTGTTTGACATTGACTCTCTTGGGAGGCATAGTATAGTTGGCGGGAGTGGTGGTCCTTGTGGTTCTAGTGCACCACATGATGTTGATATTGATGCTCTCGATGAAGAGCAAGCTGACTATGAATATTAATTTTGATGTAATTACTTATGATCAGCACAGGACATTTGAGATATTTGATTATTATGACATTTGGCATTCAGATAATATTTTCATTTTTGTGGTTATTTTGTTTTTTATATGCATACTCTATGGTTAATGTCTCTAATTTATTAAGCTATAATTTATATTTTATATTTTTTATATATTTTTTGTATGGACATACCCAAGAAAAAAAAAATCCGCACCCATACCCGAACCACCTACTTAGTTTATTTTCAACAAGTGGACATGAATGAGATCAAATTTTCCCTCAGATTAAGCTATTGATCATTGGCAAAATTTCAAATAAAAGATGGAGGTGCGTTCAAATAACCACAGATAATGACTTTCCCTGTTAAAACTTCCATATTGTTTCAATGATGGCGATCAAAACTGGTGGCATGACAAGATATTTGATACTGTGGAACATTTCCGTAAGTGCTATGGAATTACATTGAGTTGAACTTCATTAGGATTAAAGCAGAATAATACAGTAACGTCATAAATTGACTAAAGAATAATCACATCTGAAAAAATCATGATACTTGCAAGTTCTGCAAAATGTCAAAACAACCAGTTCCAACTTTTGCAACCTGCCCGAGAACTATTCGGGAAGACGGGGATTCCAGGCAGTCTGTCTCACCCTGCAAACAAGACTCCACAATGAATTTGGTGGCAGTTTCAAAGGTCATTTTAAGAAACGGAGATGTGTTTGAGCCTATGCCAATTCTGCTCATTGGCCTAAAACCCCCATCAAATGTCATGAAATCTGCTATCAAACTCAAATGACGACTGTTAACAGTTATACCATAAGAATCAAATACACTTTTCACTTCTGCAACAATAGTAGCACGAGCAGATTCAACACCATAATTTTCAAGCATGGCATGTATGTCATTTGTTGTTAATCTAGCCAAATCAAGTTCATCACTAAGCAACAATAGGGCTTTGAAGTTAACTCCGTTTGTCTGAAGTGCTGGAACATTAGGATCCCCATTATAGTCTATCACGGAGCAGCGGTCAATATTTGCTACAGAATGGACAAAAATTTGATTTGCAACATTCTCTGCAATCTGCAATTTCACCACACATTTTTATGCAATTAATTCAGGACATCTACAGTAAGACCCATTCAAATTAAAATTTCTTTAGCATGTGTCTCTTAACTTAAATTGCACATTTCCTAGAGCTCTACATAAAAGCATTCATTCCTAGTGAAAACATGGAATAGAGAAGAACACTACATACTTGAGCGAGTAAAATATGAGTATTCCCTGGTAAACGATAGTCCACCTCAAATGTCCTCCCTTTTACTACAACTTTTCCTAACTGAAGTTTACTCCTTTTTGAAGCCCCTTTCTTAGTTGATGCACTTCCCTTTTGGGTCTTGCTGGATTTTGGAAAATTTTCCGGCTCAATATCTTCAACTTCAACTGCTTCATTCTGCACAGTACTGCAATTGTCATCATTCTCTTCTCCTTCTAATTGATTTTCTTCATTGCAAAGAGACATTTCATTTTCATCAACCTCATCATCATAATCCATTTCATCTGTCCCTTGTACTTTCCTTTTCTGAGCATCTGCTCCATCATCATAAGCTTCTTCATCCTGTTCCTCTTCATCTTCTGTTTGCTCCCCACCCTTTGACTTAACTTGAGAATCATCCTCAGTAACTCCTGCTGTACCTTCTGTAATCAGAGGATCAGAAACAACTTGAATAACATCCCGTTCGCTTCTTCCAGCCAACTTCATAGCTGCATCTATTTTTTTTTTCATGGTATCTAAGAACTGGTCATTAAAGACCTTCTCACACTTCTTTGATGTCACACCTGAATAGGGAGGATAAGTTGCTGGGGAATAGAGCTTCATCTTGAGCTTGTACAGAGTACCTACCTGTCCATTTTGTACAGAAAAGGGTATTTTACAAACATCCAAACTCTCTATAATATCTGCAAACCGAATTCTCCTAAGTTTTGCAGCAATTCTTTCTGCATCCTCCCTGTAATTTGTCAAGTGAAGCAAAGAAAGTGATTAAAAATTTCAATAAAAAAAATGCAATCTATATTCGCTTTTCAAAGTCAGAGCACTTTGTGAACTATAATTATTAATTTTCAACAAAGCAATTTCTCGATAGTTATAGTATTTACTACCTTTATTTATTATCTATAATTTGATATTTGGTGTTCAACCGTGTATGAAAGTTTTAATAAAAAAAAAGCAATCTATATTCACTTTTCAAAGCCAGAGCACTTTGTGAACTATAATTATTAATTTTCATCAAAGTAATTTCTTGATAGTTATAGTATTTACTACCTTTATTTCATTATCTATAATCTAAGATTTGGTGTTCAACCCTGTATGAAAGTTGAAACTCCTGTTATTGTACACAGTTATTTGTTCTTTAAACAAATCATAAAAGTAAGAAAACACCCACTTCTTCATATTATCCATATCCACTATTAAAATGGGAGTTTTATGATGAGAAGAGCAATACGGTATTTTTAGAATACACACAGTATCTTGTTGTGACGTTACAAGACATTAATAATGTTTGTCAACTTAGCATATTTATATACTTAGATTAGTATTTATGCACCTTCAGGTGATAAATCTAATTCATCATATCACACCTAGCATTCACCCTTTATTTAGTATTTATGCACCTTCGGTGATAAATCTAATCCATCACATCATACCTAGCATTTTCAGTTTCTTACAAATAATAACATTAGCATGCCGGTTGCAGTGTGTTCCGTGGAATTATAATTCTGGTAGCGGAGTGCTCCCGCCTTCAAAACACTGTATAGCTTTTATATTTCCATCTATGTTTTCCCTTGGAGTGAATTTGGAGCCCAACATATCTATGATAAGTCCAACTTACCAATGCAGGGTCAATTACAGGTACAGGTATTGATTGCCTGCCGTCCAGTAAACTCTACTGGTTTCATTATGAGTGTTACCACTGGCATTACTAAAGAGTAATGCCAGCGGCATTTTCTTGGAAGTGAAAGTATTCATCTGGGACTCAAAATAATGCAGAGGAATAGCAGATAGAGGACTTCAGATAGGGGTAAAATAATCCAGGCCTTCAAAAGAGTTTACTTTGACATGATCTTTTGGGTAAAGAGGAGGGCAATTCGCACTGAATCCAATGGTCTTACCAGCCTTTACCCTACCCTTGTTCTTGTTTAAAAAATGAAAAGATCTTGGTAGAGATCTTCCAAAGGTACCAGCTTGCTTTTGAATGGATGCACTGCCTGGGGTGTCCACAACGTCCTCATCCTCCACAATTGTGGGATGCTTCTGATGTGCCAGTTTTACTGCCTTTAACTGCTGGTGCAACACCTAATTCTGCATCGTTTCCTTTCTTTATTCCCTTATCAAAACCTTGTTGGTTTCTGCAGAACCAGAGCAGCTACATTTTCTTGGGTTGCTCTGCCCAAATCTTTAAGCCCAGGACTTCCGAATTTTATGATTTTATTTTCAAAACCTTGCAAAAACACATACAGTTGGATCTAATAAAAAACCCTCTGAGATGACCTCCCACACTTTTGCTCAAGCAAGCCTCTTTTTTCATATGATTGTATTCCCTTAGAATTTGATCAGGGTGTAAATCTCTTAGATGGAATTGGTTTGGTTCAAAAGCATGCAAAGTGACGGCAACAGCGAAGAGCACAATGCCAATCAAATGAGGTGTGCTGAAAAGAACTTACAGTTGACATCATTTTCAATTTCAATTGTGAATGTTGGTCCATTGAATTAAATTTGATCCTTTTATTCTTCTTTGCTACCAATCACATCCGCATTCCACTGTGTCTCGTAGAGTTGAATGAAGAATGCCAAATACCTGACTTTGAAGAGCTTGTTGCAACACTAAAAATAGTGAGCTTGTGAGAGAGGGAAGACCATTCCAGTTGTATTTCCAGAAGAGGATTCTTTCCCCATTTCCAATTTTTCTAGTGAGTTTTCTGATAAGGGGTTCCATACCCATTTTTACTTGTTTATCAGAACTAGAGAGAACAGTTTTCCAAGATTTCTTTAATATTATACTCAAGCGGCTGCATGACATATTGCTCCTTCAAGCAGAGGTAGGATTCCTCCAAAGCCCCTAAGAAATGTTCTCACATAAAGAGCTTTATTAAAAACCTTGATGTCTTTGATACTTAGGTTCCTCTTCCTATTTGATTGTGCATAACTTGGCCCAAGATACCACAAAGTGTTTGAATTTGTCTTCAACTTCTCTTGATAGAAAATTGCATTGGATAATAATAATTAACTGGTCTTCTGTTGGAATACGTGAACAAGGAAGAAATAAAGAGAAGGCAGATTGCACACTATGGAGATAGTGTGCCCCTCATTATATTATGAATGAAGTAGTTACAAAACGCTTGATATAGTTACAGCCGGTTACAAGCATCTTTTAGTTAAAAAAATTAAAGACATCCTTATAAATAAGCCTTACATTCTAATCCCCCCTCTTAAGGCTTATGCCTTATCCTACATAAAGCAAAAAAGAACATTTTAACAAAGCTACAACCAAACTGAACTACGTAATCTTCAGAGACTTTGAAAGCAGTGCTTTGACTAGGTAGGGCTCCATCAAGTTGCTTCATGACCTTTGTAAAGGTGTAGCTCTTGAGCAGAATTCTTGAGTTCCCGGATTCCACCTCCCTCGACTCCAGAATCACAGATCTCCCGAATTATTGGATAAATATCCATATTGGGCCATCCACAAGCCCCATCAAGTTGTCTCATGACCCTTGTGAGGATATAATTCCCAAGATCCACAAGTCTCCCGAACTATCTGAGCAACCATCCATACCGAGCTTCATCTACCTTGTATCCTTTCCTGCCTTCAAAGTTTAGAGCATCTTTATATTACGTATTTGCCACTGTCCTCACTACCTTTTGCATCTGGTGGGTATTCAACCATGGCTATATTGGTTGTATTTGATATGCAATTACCCTTGAGCACATCGTTGGCTCGAACACGAGAATCCCATCCTATGTGACCTCTTTTCTTACAATAATGGCATTCATTCTCCTGGTTATCTTTATTTGATCTTCTACGCAAGTTTTTAGTTTTGGAATAAAATGCACTTTCTTGTTGAGAATGCCTTCTACATCTTTTGCAGTTATTCACTTTTCTTCAACTAGAAGAGCTGCAATCATATCATCTAGAGATTAAGATTGAATTTGACTGAGGGTAAGAAGACTCGGCGAGTACTCGCCACTTGTCCTGCCAAACGAATACTTGCCCATTTAACTCGCCGAGTACTCACCAAAACTCAACAAACCCGAGCCCAAAACTCATCGACGCAAACTGTACATGGAAACACAGTTTCAACACTCAAAATACATGGATTTTTCCCTTTATAAGGACCTACAACACTTCATTTTCATTCACACAACCATTTGAGCTTACATTGCTTATGTTGAATGGATTTTGGAGTGAATTTGAAGAGAGAATTTGGATAATTGCATTTGGAGATAAGTTTTTTTTTAAAATTCTTTCAAGTTTTTCCAAATTTGGTATATATTATTTATGTTTTATAGATTCATATTGTAATTTTAAATACATGTAATGTAAAATCGAATGCTTTTAATTTTTTTATAGTCATTTACAGCCGGAGGTACGTTTTTTTTAATGCAAATTCGTTTTAAACTATTTAAACTTTATGTATGCGTATTGTAATTGATTCATTGAATAAGTTCTATAATTTTAAATGCATTCAATATGATTGTGAATCATTTTAAATTTTGAATGCTCATTTGCAACCGTAGGTATATCATTTTTATTAAATTATGGTGAAATATGATTATTCAGGCACATATTTTTAAAAAAAAATTAATTAAGCTTACGTTTTTTTAATTTTTTAAATGTGCATTGTGTTGCAGATTAGAGCTTAACAATGACATCAGGCTCAGCATCAACTTCGACATTTGGGTTAGCATCACTAGCAGAAACCATTCCTACGAATGCTTGTACCCTCACTTGGAAGTATGGTGTACATGGAACAGTTACAATTTTTGTGGCAGAACAATGTCTGGAGGCGTCAATCGTCTAAAGTATCACCTTACATCTATTGTTTGCCGAGACATTGTGGTTTGCCTCAATGTTACGGAAGAGGCAAAGCGAGAGATGAGAGCAGAGCTGACAGAGCTAGAGGAGAAGAAACTAGAGAGGGGAAGGGTGCAAGAAGCCATAACACAAGCTGTTAGATTTGGGGCTGCAATGGCAGAGGATTGTGAAGATGATGCGGCAACAATTGTGGGCTATACTCGTGGTCCACGCATACGAACCGGAAGAGCCGGATGTAATGTCCCCTTTTTCGGGACATTACTAATATCTATTTTCATTTGCATTGTAGCCCCTTGGCATGCCTAGCACTACAAGTGGGAGTCTCTAGTTAGTTTAAATGTGCACATAAGATAGTTGCTTTTATTATTTAATTAAAAATAATAAAGTGCACGTAGTCTTAGTTTATCAGAGACTTTATTATAATGAGAGTTTTTGTTTTCTCTCCAAAAGGGAAAGGTCGGTCTTTTTTAATGTTGCGCTGTAATGACCCCTTTTGAGGGTTTTATCAAAATATTTAGAATTCTAAGAATTAATTGCAGCAGACTAATTATTTATGGCAGCAACTCGGTTTTATTCGAAAATTGTGCCCAAACTCATTCCCAATTATTATAGAACACTTAACAATGATTTCTTTACTGATTTGACAATAATTAGAGCCAAATCGAATACAATTATGCAAAAGTATCACTGCAGAAAATTACAATCAGACTGGAAAATTGCAGCAGCCTTAAAGAATTCGATTTGACCATTAAATATGCATAATCCGTGTAAATGCAGATTTGGTCTTTAAAATGCAAGTCGACTTGGAATATTAATTTTATATGGCGATAATATCACCCAAGTATACACAAATAACACTAGAGAAAATCGCACTTCTTGGAATTAATGAGATTAATCTGAAAATGCTCAATAATGTCTTCAAATCTGATAATATAGTTTAAGTACAAATAGTTTAAAGTCAATATGAAGGGTTTTCATCCTTTATATGGACCTCACATGGGGTTTTTGTCCCAAGTGGTGGAATAATGAGAGAATGCTCTCAAAATCAGTTTTTACAAATGATAGTTCATATCCACAAATGATATTTCATAGTTACCTGAGGCGGGGGGGACGGGGTTTCTAGGACAGCAAAAAAATTCTAAATTTTGGGGACGGTAGGGGGACGGCTAATTAAAAAATATATAAATATTTAAAATATAAAGATATAGTGACTAAATTATATAAATAAGCTGAAATAAAACCATTTGAGATTTAAATAAGGTGGAACTTGAACTCATAAACATCAAATACATTCCTTAATACTATAATATCAATATGTTAATGTCATAAATTGAAAATTCATAATACATATTTGAATTTTGAATTTGAGACAAGCTGAAATTTCATTTTTGCTCTTGCTCTTGCTTGGTGTGAATATGAAATGAGTCCATAATGTAAATTTATAACATAAAATTGCACTTTTAGGGTTAGGGTTAGGTTAGTTATGCTGTTTTTATATTATAAGTGATTTACAATTAAAAAAAATAGTTTAAAGTGTTGTTTTTATGTTTTTTTGTTGAAAAAAGCGGCAGACCATGTGGGGGACGTTTGGACGTCCCCCCCATGTTTCCCAACATCTTCAGACGTCCCCAGGACGTTTCCCAACAAAAAAACACAGTGGGAAACGTTTCTCCCACGTCCCCAGGACGTCCTAAACATGTCAAAATTGGGGGGGATGCGTCCCCGCGTAACTATGTGATATTTATATTTGAAGGTCTTGGCGCCAAAACATGAAAAAACATGTCCATTCATTATGTCCCTTCATTATGCATTGGCCGACCACTTATATTTATTATTTTGCATTAATACAAGGCCGACCCATATAATTGAGTCCATTACGCAAAAACATATTAAAAAATATTAATAGATATATTTTTCTCTCTCCTTTATCTTCTTTAATTCGACCATGGAGAAGAATTGCCCGGAAATCCAATTTGCCTTCGAATTTGGAGAAAAGGGGACATTACAGTCCTCCCTCCCCAAGATTGTTTGTCCCCAAGCAATCGCAATCACCTGGGTCCCATGTGATCCTTGTAGTCTTAATATTTGTATCTACACAAGAAGCAAACTCCTTAGAAAAAATACGAGTGTTTAACAACACTCTTTTAGGTCTTGCAATTGTCTTCTTATTTGTGGAAGCCTCATAATCTTCATATATTTGATGGTTGCCCCGTACAATACTGTAATCGAGCCTTCTTCTTTCAAAATTCACAAAATTGGCTGATTTCCATTCCCACGCATTCACCCATGGACCCAAATCAATCTCCATCATTGAATTCATCAATGGCATGACTAAAGACTGGGCTATTGAAATAGTAGGAAGGCTGATCAAGGTGATGTCAATCGTAGAAATGATGGGACAACAACTTGAATTTTCATTTCCAATATGAAAGAACATCAATTACTTCCATGAAACTTCATTCCCAATAGCAGCACATTGAAAATGACTTAAAAACATGGCGGAAAAATGAAATGCTTTGTGGAAAATTCATACCATATCCCGACTTCCTTTCCAAATCTTCCCTTGAAGCACAAAAGTTTGTGAAGATGCAAGCAAACACATCAATCAAACACCACAACTATTGCTCAAAATCTGAAAAATGAACTTCTTACCATGCAAGGTGTAGTCCATGTGATCCATCCTTCCTTCAAGGCACATGAAGCAACGTGTGCAAGATGATACCCCAAATTCTTTTTTCTTCTATGCTCACAAAGAAAGGAGAAGGCTGAAGTATAACGCATATCAACATAGAGAAGCCAAAGAACCTTGTACCTTACTTGGTGCCAATGATATTCTCTTATGAGAAGGAACAAAGTACATGAGCTTAGTATACCATTGTGCCTTCTACTGTTGTACGGATCAGCAAGCTTATGGTCTCCTCCCTGGGGTAGAGTGATAGTCACTCTTTCTCCCTTTCCGACATGTTCCTTAGGCACCAAATGTTAAGAGTAGATGTACCAATTAAGAGGTGATCACTATACACCATATTCATCTCCCTATCATACTCAAAATCATACCCATCAATGCTTAGTATGGAAGGAGAAATGAAACATGAAAATTCATACCTTGGGCTGCCTTTATCATCTACAAAACTCAGAATTTTTGAGTTGAAATCAAACCTCTTCCTTTGGTATTTTCCACTCCACAGAGCATCAAAATTTAGGAGAGTCATCTGGTGAAGCAATATGTGGTGCAAGGGGTCTTTCTCATCATGGATGATCAATGAAAACGGCTGAATTTTTCTTTAATGTAACTGCTGTTCCAAATCAGCGGCATATAATTTCAAAAAGGCAAGCTTAAGACACCATAAGCCAACCCTTTTATAGCTCTTGATCATATCTTTCAATCTTAGTTGAGTTATTTTGCCTGGATCAAAAGAATAATACTTATTCCAACCCAACTTTATGCACACAACCTTTATGTCAAATGATTGATGAAATGGAAATGCGCAGCTTACCATGTGCTCATGTAGATCATCTTCAAATAAAGATTTGTTATTTGGTACTCCTATTAAAATGCCATCATGTCTAATTTCACCCTCATTGGTATGCCAATCTAAAAATGCTCCCATGCAAAAAATAACATCCCTTACCTCTTCATCCCCTAAAGTGTGATGTGCACAAAGGTGTTCCATCATTTGTGACCAAAGAGGATACATCATATATGAAGCATGAGTGTTTCTAACCAACCATTCATGGCAAAAAATCTGAATTGATACATAGGCCCAAACTGAAATGCTTCCCTACCAAGGGCTGCCTATAATATTCAGAACTTTTAAATTTAAATCAGCATATAAACCAAGTTCCAAAATCACCTTTCCTCTGTTCTTCTTTGTTTTCCGGATGCTTGCCTTCACTATGCATTTGTCTGATGCTTCTTTGACAAAATTCTCATCATGACATGAATATGGCAATGGTATTAAAGAAGGTAAAATTTCATCATACCCCGACTTTCCCATGCATGGAACTTCTTCACAGTTCTCTCCATGAACATATATGCCTTCAATTTGTCTTCGATGAGTTGTTGCTTTGGGAATTCCAGCGAGCTCTTGGTCTTTATTCTTGCCCGAAAAATTGATACTCCATTGACAACTTATCTTCTCCCATAGGCAAATCTGATTTTTCCCTTTTCTGTGGCTCATGTTCCCATGGTTTTATCCTCAAAAACATCCTCCTTTGTACTGCTGTTCTGAATATCAGTCAATGGTTCATTTTCAACAAGAATGACGGAAGCTTCTATTACTTCTAAGGGCTGCTCCATACCCCACGAATTTGGGTTTTCTTTGACATCTTACCACATAAAATTATTAGAAGCCAAAGGAATATCATCATACATTAATGAACTTTTACCTTCCTGCTGGAAATTGATCTTCCCTTGTCCTTTTTCTGATGCAACTTGGAAGCTCTTCTCTTCTGTCTCCCTTCGTGGTTGGGCATGCCTAGGCTTAGGCCCAGATCTTCCACTATCCGACTCCATGAACTTTGCGAATGACATTGCTTCACGAATTTCTTTAGGAAAAGCCATGTATTCCTTATAGCTTGCTTCAACATATTCTCTTCCCGTGGTGCTTGAATCTTCTTCCAGTAGGACTTTAACTCTGGTCTTCAGACTCGATTCTCGGACTGTTCCCATTGTTTGTTTGATATTAATTAGATTTTGGATAGACATGGCAAGAAGGTCCAAGGCTTCCGTGAGTCTTACTTGTCCCACCATAATTTTATCCATTGAATTTCCCTCAGGCACTTTGAGACAGGCTTTGATACCACTGTAATGACCCCTTTTGGGGGTTTTATCAAAATATTCAGAATTCTAAGAATTAACAATAGACTAATTATTTATGGCAGCGACTCAGTTTTCTTCGAAAATTGTGCCCAAACTCATTCCCAATTATCATAGAACACTTAACAATGATTTTTTATTGATTTGACAATAATTAGAGCCAAATCGAATAGGATTATGGAAAAAGTATCATTGCGGAAAATTACAATCAGACTGGAAAATTGCAGCAGCCTTAAAGAATTCAATTTGACCATTAAATATGCATAGGAATTCGTGTAAATGCAGATTTGGTCTTTAAAATGCAATTCGACTTAGAATATTAATTTTATATGGTGATAATATCATCCAATAATTCACAAATAACACTAGAGCAAGTCGTACTTCTTGGAATTAATGAGATTAATTTGAAATTGCTCAATAATGTCTCCAAATCTTATAGTATAGTTTAAGTACAAATAGTTTAAAGTCAATATGAAGGGTTTTCGTCCTTCATATGGACCTCACATGGGGTTTTCATTCCAAGTGGTGGAATAATGAGAGAACAATCTCAAAATCAATTTTTACAAATGATAGTTCTTATCCACAAATGATGTTGAACACCCCTATTTATACTTGTAGGTCTTGACGCCAAAATATGAAAAGACATGTCCATTCATTATGTCATTTCATTATGCCTTGGCCGACCACTTATATTTATTTATTTTTCCTTAATACAAGGCTGACCCATATAATTGAGTCCATTACGCTAAAACATATTAAAAAATATTAATAGACATATTTTGCTCGCTCCTTTATCTTCTTCAATTCGACCATGGAGAAGAATTGCCCAGAAATCCAATTTGCCTTCAAATTTGGAGAAAAAGGGACATTACATGCACCCCTTAACTCTATAAAAGGAGGTCGCATTTCCTTTAGTGGGTTATGTTGAATTGATCATTTGATTTTACTCCATGCTTAAAGTAATGGGATGTATGCCCTAGCTCTTGCATTGTGCTCTCTCATTGTAAGTTTTATTTGGATCCATTGTTGAAGATATTGAAGACTCCATTGTTCTCTTCATTGTGCTCTCTTGTGCTGAGTGAGTTTTTGCATGGTTTATCCATTCTAAGCATTGGCGCATTTATTTAGAGTGAAATATGCGTGTTATTGATCATTGTTGAAGGGTTTGATAGTACCTTTGTGAACTGTTGTTACTGCTGCAATTGTTTTTGCCATGGCGACTTGGATTGGGGTTTGTTTAAGCATGTTTTGATGCCCCAAAATATATTTTTGTTGCAGATCTGATTTAGCATAATTTTGTGAGCATGTGTGGCCAAATTTGAGGGTTTTGGGAGCGATGCAAGTGCCGGAATTAATCTATGTGCAAAACAACAATTTATTTTGCACTAGGCGACTTGCTTTTTTGGCTATTTTGGGAGTTTGGTAGTTGATCTAATTTGGTTTGTATCATCTTGTTCCTTGTATTTTTCCAAGTTCGGGCATATCTCATTTTCCCAAATCAGAGTAGTTTTGAGGAAGATATGAATTTTTGAAAATTGCAGCAGTCTAGGGTTTGATTATCAATTGTTTCCAGCTGTGTGTGATCAGATTAAAAATCTGATTTGTCTATTAATTAATTCTAAGCAAGGGGAGTTGAATTGGAGTGTTTGAAAGCTTAGAGAAGGGCTGAAATATTTTTATTTATTTTCCTCTAACCCTAGCAACTAGATTTGAGATTTCTGGGTCTGTTTTGAGGAGGTTTCACTACTCAAAAAATTCAGATTTATAGTGCATTGGAAAGCTCTTAACTTCTACTTTATTATGCACTTTATTCACAACAAAATATGGAGTATTGAATGAGTTATAAATTTTCCAAGTTTCACTTGTCTGTGAGCAATATTTAATTATTATCTGCTGCAATAAAATTCAGATCTGGAAAAGATTAGTTTTCCAATTGGTTCTCCCATCTAACCCACTACCTTGGCTTACTCCAACCCTATTTTGGGTTGTATTAATGCTGACATTGGGTTATTTGAGGTCGAATTAAAAGGATCTAGTCCTTTTAGGGTCGATTTGGGTTAATAAAGTTGCAGATTTATATTTATCCCAAAAGGGGATATTACACCGGAAGAGGCACGTCTTCATCGAGTTCGAGCAAAGGCATACAAATCTTTTTTGTGGTAAGGAACATACTTGGAGCCCAACCTTCATTACAAGGTATAGCCTGGAACAAGGATATCTACAAGGAAGCAGATAAAGCATGAGCAAATTTCTGGTAATACAACAACCTTCCATTTAATGTGTCAAAGAGCCCATACTAGGAGTACTTGGTGACAACATTGACAGTTGCAGGGAAGGGTACAAGGTACCCTCTCCAAAAGATTTGAGTGAGAAATTGCTCTAAGGTGCAGTTGCAGATGCCACGACAATTCTAGCAAAGCAAAAGAAACAATGGAACAAATACAAATGCACCATTCTTTCAGATGGGTAGACGGATGGAAGGAACCGCACCCTCATTAATTTTTTAGCAGGTTCAAATGGTGAGATGGTGTTTTTGAAGTCTATTGATGCCTCTAACATAGTAAAAAATGCAGAGAAATTGAGTGTTATGTTGGAAATAATTATGTTAGAGGTTGACATACAAAATGTTGTGCAAGTTGTCATATACAATGCAACAGCATATGTGGCAGTTGGGAGACTACTGCAGGAGAGACATCCATCACTCTTTTGGATTCCTTGTGCAACTCATTGCCTTGGCCTTATTTTGGAGGACAGGCGAAATTGATTGTGTGAGGCCGGTTGTGGAAGATGCAAGAAACATAACTAAGTACATATATAATCACCCTTGGGTTCTAAGCTTGATGAGAGAACACACAAAGGGGAAAGAACTTATTTGAGTTGGTGTCACAAGGTTTGCAACTCACTTCTTGACGTTGCAAAGTATTTCTAGTTTGTTGACATCTTTGAAGCAAATGTTTATGAGTCAAACATGGCTAGACTCACAATATTCAAAGAAAGTTGATAGAGAGAGAAATGCCAAGATAGTTTTTTATGATATCTTTGCAACGAGAGCTATAGAGATCATCAAGGTAATTTCAAATTTTGATTTATATTTCATTCCTTAATTTTAATTTGTTAAATTATAAATATGTTGTTTTTACTTTTTTACTTTATTTGTAAGTTTGTAACCTTACATTTTAATTTGTGTGTAGGTGTCAGAGTCGGTGAGGGTTTTGCATTTGATTGATGGGGAACAAAACCCTATGGGGTATATTTATAAGGCCATGGATAGGGCCAAAGAGTCTATCCAAAATTGCTACAGGGGGATATCGTCACATATGGCCCCTTTTGGGAGATAATTGATCAGAGGTGGAACAATCAACTCCACCAACATATTCATGCAGCGGGGTACTACCTCAACCCCAAGTATTTATTCTCCAACGGCTTCACAGATGTGAACGGAGAGGTTATGGGGGGCCTTTCAACATGTATTGAGAGGATGATACTAGATGTTGAGACAAGGGACCTCGTCATTTTAGAGCTACAAAATTACAAACGTGTCACGGGGAGACTCTTTTCTTCGGTGTTAGCTATTCGAGGGAGAACTACACAGACACCAAGTAATAAAAATTAGAATGTTTATCAAGTTACTTATTAGTTACATATTTGATTTTATTAATTACTTATAATTTTTTTATTTTCTTGTTTGTAGGTTCTTGGTGGGAGGATTTGGGAGGAAATACACTGCATCTTCAAAAGCTAGCCCTTAGAATTCTATCTCAACCTTGTAACGCTTCTAGATGTGAACGTAACTGGAGTTTGTTTGAGGCTATTCACACGAAAAAGCACAACAGGTTGAGCCAAAAACGATTCAACAACTTGGTTTTTGTGCAATATAATTTCCAGCTTGGCACAAGAAAAGTGGAGACCACATCAGAGGAGCTTATTGATTTGGATGAGATAGATCTATATAGCGAGTGGACTGGGCAAGAAGAGGAAATCCCTGCGTTCACAGAGGACGAGATTGCTTCTTTTGAGAGGGAAGCTATGGAGGGAGAAGCACTAGCAAGAGATATTGGATTGGATGACATCTTTGAAGGTGATCTCCAACATGCAGCAGAGGAGCCACCACCATCTACTACCAGGTTGGAGCCAGAGTTGCAGCCTTCTAAGAGGAGCGAGGAGAGTGAGATGCAACCGAGTGTGGGGACTAGTAGAGGCACTAGACCCTCTCCCCAATATTTCTCTAGATTGGGGAAGAGGAAAATGTAACTTGTATATTATAACTTGCATAGATATGAAATTTATGATAATATTTTTCAATAATAATAATTTATAATTGAATTATAAATTATCAGCTATATGAAATTTATAATGCATATAACTTATCAGTTGGCTTTTGTATTTGCATGATGATGTGATTTTGTATTCAAAAATAATACAAAACACTTCTCCAACATTTTATGGACTTATTTGATACATTTTGTAGCTATATGTTACTTAAAATTTATGTTTTTTAAAGAAATTTGCGTATTTTTTAAGTTGCCGAATATTCCCGAGTATTCGCCGAGTCTTGTCGAGTCAATTTTGTTTTGGTCTGTCGAGTATGAGTATGCGAACTATGGTAAGAACTGCATTGTTGTATTTTGAAGACAAATTGTTTAATAGGATAGCTTTGACATCGTCATCCTCTATTGCAGCTTTGACTTCTGCTAGTTGTATGATCAGGGACCTTAGATTATGCATGCGGCTTGACAAAGAGACTCTTCATCCATTTTGAACCTATATAATTAAAGTTTTAGGGAAAATTTGGCATTAACTGCTTTCACTCCAAATAATTTATTTAGAGGATCCCAAATTTCCTTGGATGATTTGTCTAGGCCTACATGATGAAGTTCAGAGTTGGTGAGAGCAAGGCCAATAATAGTTTTCGCTTTATCATCTCTGCTTTGCCAATCTAACAATTTAGATGCATCTGTGGATGCTTTCTCTTTCCCATTTACTATGCCCCACAATTTTTTATTCATAAGTTGCTTTGTATTTTCACTTTCCATGTATGAAAATTTAGACCAAAATATTTTTCTACAGGAATGTCCATTTAAAAAATGAATAATATTGCATGGTTACTGAGATGAGTAAATTAAATACCAGTTCCTCTGCATTACAACTGGTTTAACGTGCTTTTATACGGCTGTAATTCATGACTGTTTCGTGGCAATTTCACACATAAAAACCACGACTGTGTTCTACCTGAAAGCTTGCCCTCTCACAACTTTGGTTCTACTATGGAAAAGCGTGGAAATGACTGTGTTTTTCCGTGCCATGTATGTGCATGTTTATGCCCTCGAAAAATCCCTAATAATACTTCAAAATTGTTTCCTATATATCCACGAATGTTGAAAAACGTGACTATTTTCGTGACTGTAACTAGCTGCAAACTCTATTGTTTTCTCCGAGACTTGCGACTAGTTGTGACGATCTCCAGAAATGAAGTTCTAGGCTTTTGCAACCTGTGTGACCTTTGTTCAAGGCTTTTGTGCCCTCGAAAGTTTAAATGACAAATGCTCACGAAAATCCACACGAAAATCTGCAACTGGAATGACTAAAAAAGTCTTGATTTCCTTTTCTTAAAAACCTCCTTGCCTCACTTTGATACCAGTGTTGGAATATGTGAACAAGGAAGAAATAAAGAGAAGGCGGATTGCACAATATGGAGATAGTGTGCCCCTCATTATATTATGAATGAAGTAGTTACAAAACGGTTGATATGGTTACAACCGGCTACAAACATCTTTTAATTAAATAACTAATGACATCCTTATAGATAAGCCTTACATTCTAATATCTTCAACATGTTTCTATACTGGAAGAAGTGTAAGGAAGTAGATGGGAACAGCCAGGAGGACAACTTCTATGAGGTGTATCTGTCCAGTAAAAGTAAGCTATCTATTTGTCTATTGGGATGATTTCAACTTTTCTGACTAACTGTTGAGTCCCACAAACTCTTATTCATTGCATGTGGAGCAGGAAGCCCAAGCATTTCATAGGTAGTCTGCCCACCTGAAACTGCAGAACATTGAGAACTTCCTCCGTCTAGCAGGAATGCTAACAAAGATGATATGGGATTTGTTAATTTATTTGTGTCCTGATGCCAGCTAAAATTTGGACCAAAAGGATGATTTTTGACTTGCACTCGGACTCAGACTTGGCAAGGAAACAAGGCCAAAACTTGGCAATTTTTTAAAGAAATGTTTTAAATAATTTTTAACTGGAATTGTTATTTTATAATTTTTGGCACTGAGTGAGTACTTGCTAGGACTGCCTCACTTCATTGGAAGAAACAGCATGTACTTATTGAGACTACCTTGCTTTGTGACTTGGAGAGTACCTGCCAAGTTTCATTGTCAAGATTTGGACAGAAGTTAATTAAGCTTTTGAATTTCCCACAAGATGAGTGATGAGAATAGAGGCATATCATCTGGCAATGAAAGTTGGTATATCTTACCCCTCTTTCCAAAGACAGGAACCGGTGTAATGTAGTTATAGACAACATCTGCAAGTATCCTGCAAAGATTCCTCCCCATATTGATGAATATGTGCAGGCTTAAGGGATTTCCCTGCCATAGTCTTCTTGAGCAGAGGAAAGATTTCGCTGTGACTCCACTGATGGCAATAGTGTATGTAGGGATTTGAATGCAGTTGGTGATCTAGACATTAACTAATTAACTGTATCCAACAGCTTGAAGTGCAGAATCAATGAAGTCCCAACTGCATCAGTCAAACGCTTTCAAGCTAACTAGTTTGATCAGAATTCCTCCTCTCTTGGGGCTTTTAATGAACGATGAATGTCTTGGACAGAAATTATACTTTTCATAATTTGCTGTCAAGGGACAAAGGCAGATTGAGCCTCTAAGACAGTTTCTGAGAGGAACACCTTTATTCTTCAAGGAATCAACTTGGAAAGAATCTTTCATACCATACTACAGAAGGCAATTGGCCTATATTGATTCAATTTATCAGCACATGCTAATTGGGAACGAGAACGATTTTGGTACCATTCATCTGTTGAAGCATGTTCTTATTTCGCAAGATTTGTCAATCAGAGCCAAACATCTTATTTAATTAGCACTCAAAAGATTTGATCAAATAAAGACAGAAATCCTTCTAGTCCAGTGGCATTACCTGGTCGAAAAGAGAAGACTCTTTTTTAATCACTCCTACGAAACAAGTCTCAATATACAGTTATTTTTCTCCTCCTGAATGTCATTTTCTCCAGTAGTTTTGTTTGGAATCTTGTTCTTTGCTGGTTTTTGGGGTCCTCTGTCAAAATTTCTTGAAAGACCTAAATGACATATGTCATGATTTCATCAATGGTGGAAAGTAATGTGTCATCATCCTTTTTAATGTATTGCATCATTTTCATGTGCTACCTTATCAACACAGACTTATGCAGATACTTGTTTGAATCCCCCTGCTTGATCCACTGTTTTCTTCATCTTTACTGCCAATACAATTCCTCTTTTTTATGCAAAGAGTGGCAGGATACTTTATCAGAAAACATAGTTTGACTAAAGCTGACTGCATACCCGAAGGAGGACATGTTTCCCAACATTAATCCCTTATAATACATATTAAACTAACTGTTAAAACCTTGGAAGACACATTTTAACAAACTTTTTCATTTAAGGCCAAAGTTTTTTAATAACCTTAATTTTATCCTTTCATTTTCTTAATTTTTCATTTGAATGAAAAAAAAAAAAAACTTATTTCAATATCTCCTAGTGTTCTAAGTATTCATTTAAAGATCTTTTCTTAAAGGAAATCTTCCGCCCTTTTCTTTGTACTCATTTGTGGGATTTTTTTAATTACTCTATATGGTCTTGTTGATCTTTTTGGTTTCTTTCTATTTTTTTTAATAAATTTGCCACATGTTTTGTTATTTTAGGGAGGTACAATTTGTATTCTCTACAATATTTAAGGTTCAATGAACTAACTTTAATTATGCCAATAGGCATTCTACAATGGTAGCAAGAAGTGAGATCAAATGGTGTGACTGTGTCAACTTCAATTCTCTATATTAAATTTGGCGTCCATTTGACCATTACTTTTAAAAATAAATTTAGCTTCATTAAGCTTTGAGAAGTCAACCAAAAAATAGTAATATCTTGTTACAATGGCAACAAGGGGCGGGATCTAATGGTGTCACCATTTTTTTTAACATTTGAGTAATATATTCACCATATGATAAGTTCGGGGCCCTTTTTTCCAAAAATATTTTTTCTCACCAGCAAGTGAGAAATATGAAGAGAATGTAATGAAAGTATTAATTAATGTGCTATGCATAAAATTCAAGATAAAAGTCTCAAAATTGATATCTATCAGCATTTTCCAAATAGATGTATTTAAGATATTTGTACTAGTTAGTTGCTACAAACACAACTATTTTATGTGGATTGAAATAAGATCATAAGAAAAAGAAATTGTGTGATGAAGAAAAGGCGCACACGAGAAAAATAGGGTGTGGGAGACATTGAAGGATGATGGAAATGCACTATAGGTGTGGTGAGTGGTAGATTACGATAGAAAGCAAGAGAATAGAAACAATGGAGAGACAAAAAAATGGGACAATCTGCAGATATGTGTTTTTGAAAAGAGAGTGTGAATCAGGCAATGAGATAGGGGGCATACAGAAGACAATTACTAGAGGCCAAAGTTGTAGAAAAGGAGCAGGGGCGTGTAAGGAGAAGTGACATGTGGAAAAAAAAGGACCATAGGAGGATCACTTTCAATTTTTTACACTTGTTATTTTATATTTTTAATATTTTTTCTTTGTATAGGATAGAATAATATACTCAATGTTATAAAATTTGGTACTTTTAAGAATGGGCATGAACCTTGTTTTGTGTTTTTTGTATTATAAAGTTAACATAACCCTAAAAGTATAGATCTAAACTGAATTTGGGGATGCATAGGATAAATGAAGGGAGAGTATAGAGAACAAGAGAAACAATATGAATGAGATGCAATTAAATGGCCAAGGGATGATAATAATATTGTGGGTGTAACAGATTAGGCTAGGGATTACTTTTTTAAAATAAACTGACCACAATCCAAAAGAAACATGGACCACGAGCCAATATTTATTTAATTTTTTAGTCTCTGACCAAATGGTCAAACCAAACCACAAGCCCAGGTTCCAAGAGAAAAGGAAATCCTAACTAGAGCTTGTGCCACTCGTCATATACCTACCAGGTACATGCATAAATCATATGCAAAGTACTACATCTTGAACATAAAATATCAAATGGATTACTAGATATAACATGGTGAATGAAGGGTCATAAACAATAAGTCATGTCCTTGTGAAATGGTGTGTTGTGTTTATAAATAGAGACTCCTGATAACTTATGACATTTAATTAGACATATAACATGGCAGATATGGAAGAAAATTCAACATTTTCTTGAGCTTTGTCCTTGTGACTTTTCTTATTGTGCCTTGCCACAACTTGGAGAGTTCGAGCATATAACTTGCTATACGCTGTTTAAACGCGGAACACGGTATTTACTGTTCAAAAATGCTGAAAAAGCACGGTTTTGGCTCATTTTAAGGCCCTACACTTGATCATTTTCACTCACAACCATTTGAGCTTGCATTGCTTGTGTTGAGCGGATTTTAGAGCGAATTCAGTTTTTTTTTTTTAATTTCTTTGAAGCTTTTCAAATTTTGTGTATATTATTTAGGTTTTATAGATTCATATTGTGATTCTAAATACATGTAATGGAATGCTTGTAATTTTTTTATACTTATTTGCAACCAGAGGTATGTATTTCTCTTTTTTTTACGCAAATTCATTGTAAACTAGTTAAATTTTATGTATGTGCATTGTGATCGATTCGTTTTATAATTCTAAATACATGTAATGTAAAATCGAGTGCTTGTAATTTTTTTATACTCATTTGCAGCTAGAGGTATGTATTTTTTTTTATGCAAATTCATTGTAAACTAGTTAAATTTTATGTATGTGTATTGTAATCGATGCATTTTGTAATTCTAAATACATGTAATGTAAAATAAAGTGCTTATAATTTTTTTATACTCATTTGCAGCCAGAGGTATGTATTTTTTTTTTTACTCAAATTCATTGTAAACTAGTTAAATTTTATGTATGTGTATTGTAATTGATTCGTTTTGTAATTCTAAATACATGTAATGTAAAATTGAATGCTTGTAATGTATTTTTTTTATTTACGCAAATTTGTTATTCAGACATGTTTTTTTAAAAATTAAATTAAGCTTACGTTTTCTAATTTCCTAAATGTGCATTGTGTTGCAAATTAGAGCTTAACATGGCATCAGGCTCGACATCAAGTTCGGCATCTGGGTCAACATCACTAGCAGGGACCGTTCCTCCAAATGCCCGTTATAAAGCATGGAAGTATGGTGTACGTGAAGCTAGTGACAACAAAGTTTTTTGCAATTTCTGTAGCAGAAAAGTGAATGGAGGCATCAATCATTTGAAATATCACCTTTCATGTATTGTTTGCCGAGATGTTACGGTTTGCCCCAACATGTCGGAAGAAGCAAAGCGAGAGATGAGAGCAAAGCTGACAGAGTTGGAGGAGAAGCAACTAGAGAAGGCAAGACTGAAGGCAGCCATATCACAAATTATTAGACCTAGGGCTGTAATGACATAGGATTTAGAGGACGATGTGAAAATAATCGTGGGCTCTACTCATGGTCCACGCATACGAAGCGGAAGAGCTGGAAGAGATGCATCTTCTTCCAGTTTGAGCAAAGACATATCAAGCTTTTTTGTGACAAGGAACACACCTGGAGCACAACCTTCATTGAAAAGTACAACCTAGAACAAAGATATGCACAAGGAAGCAGATAAAGCTTGTACAAATTTCTGGTACTACAACAACCTGCCATTCAATGTGGCAAAGAGCCCATACTAGGAGTACTTGGTGACAGTGTTGATAGTTGCAGAGAAAGGGTACAAGGCACCCTCTCCAAAAGATTTGAGTGGGAAATTGCTTGAGGGTGCAATTGTAGATGCCACTACCATGCTAAAAGAGCACAAGAAACAATGGCAAAAATTCGGATGCACCATTCCTTAAGATGGGTGGACGGATGGAAGGAACCACACCCTCGTTAATTTTTTAGCAGCTTCAAACGGTGAGATGGTGTTTTTAAAGTCTATTAATGCCTCTAACATAATAAAAAATGTAGAGAATTTGAGTGTTATGTTAGAGACGGTTGTATTAGAGGTTGGTGTAAAAAATGTTGTGCAAGTTGTCACAGACAATGCAACAGCATATGTGACGGATGGGAGACTACTGCAGGAGAGACATCCATCACTCTTTTGGACTCCTTGTGCAGTTCATTGCCTTGACCTTCTTTTGGAGGACATAGGCAAAATTAGTTGGGTCAGACCGGTTGTAGAAGATGCAAGATCCATAACGAAGTACATATATAATCACCCTTGGGTTCTAAGCTTGATGAGAGAACACACAAAGGGGAAAGAGCTTGTTCGATCCGGTGTCACAAGGTTTGCAACTAACTTCTTCACATTGCAAAGTATTTCTAGTTTGTTGACACCTTTGAAACAAATGTTTGTGAGTCAAACATGGCTAGACTCACAATATTCAAAGAAAGTTGATGGAGAGAGGGTTGCAAAGATAGTTTTTGATGATATCTTTGCAAAGAGAGCTATAGAGATTATCAAGGTAATTTCAAACTTCGATTTATATTTCATTCCTTTATTTTAATTTGTTAAATTATAAATATATTGTTTTACTTTTACTTTTCATTTTTTTACTTTATTTGTAATATGTATTGTAAGTTTGCAATCTTAGATTTTAATTTGTGTGTAGGTGTCAAAGCCGTTGGTGAGGGTTTTGCGTTTGGTTGATGGGGAACAAAACCCCATGGGCTTTATATATGAGGCCATGCATAGGGCCAAAGAGTCTATCCAAAACTATTACAGGGGGGATATCGTCAGATATGGCCTCTTTTGGGAGATTATTGATCAGAGGTGGAACAATCAACTCCATCAACCTATTTATGCAGCGGGGTACTACCCCAACCCCAAGTATTTATACTCGGACAACTTCACAGATGTGAACGAAGAGGTTATGGAGGGCCTTTCAACATGTATTGAGAGGATGATACCAGATGTTGAGACGAGGGACCTCGTCATTTTAGAGCTGCAGAGTTACAAACATGCTAGGGGGTAGACTCTTTTCTTTGGTGCTAGCTATTCAAGGGAGATCCATGTAGTTACTAGGTAATAAAAATTAGAATGTTTACCAGCTTACTTATTAGGTTCTTGGTGGGAGGATTGGGGAGGGAATACCCCGCATCTTCAAAAGTTAGCCCTCAGAATTCTATCTCAACCTTGTAGCGCTTTTGGTTGTGAACATAACTGGAGTTTGTTTGAGGCCATTCACACGACAAAACGCAACAAGTTGACTCAAAAACGGCTCAACGACTTAGTTTTTGTGTAATACAATCTTTGGCTTCTCTATAAGAAAAGTTGAGGCCACATCAGAGGAGCTCATTGATTTGGACTAGATAGATCCATACAGTGAGTGGACTGTGCAGGAAGAGGAAAACCCTGCATTTACATCAGACGAGATTGCTTCTTTTGAGAGGGAGGCTATGGAGGGGGAAGCACTAGCAGGACTCCAAGGAGATATTGGATTGGATGACATCTTTGGAGGTGATCTCCAACATGCAACAGAGGAGCCACCAACACCACCATCTAGTTCCAGGATCGAGCCAAAGTCGTAACCATCTAAGAGAAGCGTGGAGACGCAGCCGAGTGTGGGGACTAGTCTAGGCACTAGACCCTCTCCCCAATATTTCTCTAAATTGGGGAAGAGGAAAATGTAATTTATTGTATATTGTAACTTGCATAGATGAAATTTATGATGATATTTTTCAATGTCAATCATCATAAATTCATATTACTTATCAGTCAGTTGTATTCGCATGATGATGTGATTTTGTAATGTATTTGTACTCAAATCTAGTAGAAAACACTTCTCCAACATTTTTGAGCTCATTTGATACATTTTGTAGCAATGTGTTTCTTAAAATTTATGTTTTTTTAAAGAAATTTGAGTATTTTTTAAGTTGCCGAGTATTCCCGAGTATTGGCCGGATATTGCCAAGTTTTTGCCGAGTTTGTTTTTTGGGGGTCTGTCGAGTATTTGCCAAGTGCGAGTATTCCAACTATGATTGAATGAATAAGGTTGTAAAAAGGACATTTCCCAACTAAATCTGCAGGCATAAATAGAAGTTAAATTTTTCCGTTTTTATAACAAAAAAACATGGAATAGAGTTCGAAAAATTTAATAAGCAGATTGGTATGTGTCCGAAGACCTGACTTTTAGATCACAGGGGTCCTGTTAAGACTTGCTCCAAAGTCCTTCGTGTTAATTCGAGTCAAATAAATAATGCTAAATCGCATGCTTCTTTATATAAAGACATCCCTATTTATTAATGTCACAATTATTGTTAGTAAACATATTAGTTGGCATTTCGAGTGATGTTCGTATATGCAACAAAGTTGGTAAGTAGTTATAGGAGGTTGTTCAGTTTTTATCTCAAGGTAATTCAATAAATAGGCTTACTATTGTGTGTTGAGGGTTAATGACATTTAGACATCCTTTTGTGCTTGCTTCTTTAGATACTAATAAAATGCTTGTGGACCAACCTGTTGTGGGAACACAATTCATCCCAACTGGTTTATCTATAGTGGCCTTGTAATAGTGATTAGTAAGTGACCCTTCATTTAGACTATAAACATCTCAAATTCAAGGACCCAATGGTTAATATGATAAAATTCTACATCCTTATGTTTAAGCAATCTGCCTCGTGCAAGTTGGTTTGCTGTATCTTTAAGGATTAAATGGCACATACCATAAAACCAAACCAAAAACATGATACCATTATTTTTCAATTACTACGCCTCTTGTTTTTTGTAGCCCTTGATGTCATTCACAATTTAACTCACATATCATAAATGGGAACAATAAAGTCTCACTTCATTCTAATTTAATACACTTTCATAGTGTAGATTATCTAGGCACATGAAGAATAAAATTATGAATTTCAAATATTTCAACAATTACTGAATGGCTAAGGTTGTAAAATGGAGATTTTCTGTTCAATATGCAAACATAAATAAAAGTTTAATTTATCCATTTTTATAGTTGAAAAATGATGGCAATAAAAACATGCTCCAAAGTCAGGAATCTGAAATTTTGTCAAATTTCACCTGCAACCCCTCCATCGAAAGGAAGGAGCCCCATGGATTTTGGTAATGATTCCTGTAATTCGGTAATCTTCGGTTCAAGAGATGTAATCTGTCAAATAGTTTTTATCAGAACAGTTAGCCGATTATGTAAATTGGGACAAGACATGAAAGTAGAGTGAATCATTAACACACATATGAAAAGATAACTACATCCCTGTAAGAACTTTATATTAAGGGCGTTTAACACATAATTGTCCTAAAAGTCAATAGAAAAGGGCTGGAAGTTCATAAAACATCTTATAAATCTTGATTCTCTTCTTGTCCTTGTCAATAATTGTAAATTTTAATAAATGGAAGCAGAAGAGTCTTTCTTCCAGAAATTCCATTCATTGAAATAGTACAATTGGAAATCCTTAAAATGCATGTGACAATCATCATTGTTTCCCTATCCTTTTGGCTAAGGTTCATTTGAGACTGCATGTCCTAAAATAATGATTTGGGCTTTGTTGGGGAAGCAGGCATCTACTGCCTTCTCCTCCATTTCATTCGATTGTATTGGAATATCAGAGGTACAGGATCCCATACTCTTGGAATTATAAAATAGCATAGTCACTGAGGAGAGTGTGGGATGACTCTTGGAGACAGGAAGCTGCAGAGCTTTCAGTCATTGGGTACAGGGGTACTTGGAGACAAAGAATTAAAATACTAATCTATATATATGTAAATTTCTGAAATGGTAAACATTTAAAATACATCAGATTTTGATGACATAAGCATTGGACATAGTGAATGTTTTGCTTTTAAAAAAATGGACTTGTAGGACCTTTTAGGGGGCATCCCAAAAAGATTCTTATTATTAACTTTTCCAATTTTACTTTTTAAAAGCTTCAACTTTCACCTTTAAGCATTCAACACTAATTTTTAAAGTACCCATAAAAAAACATTAAATTTAAGTTTAGGGGACTAAATTTCTTTAAGTAGATATAAGAGACTTCGAATGAATATCTATGAGTTACTCAAAACGCCATCCCTAGGTCATGCGGTAGGGTACGACTTCTCGGATATGTGCGAGAAATGTGTCCCAGGTAAGGCTGGAGATGTCCAGGCACGGCTGGTATTCACCTGAAAATAGTTAAATAGCCGTTTCTGGTCTTTTTCCAGAAAGGCATTGTTATAGAAAACTGCAAAACATCTAATTTTTTTCCACTTTAAGGATTTGTAATATACTGCATTACAGCAAAAATTACAGTTTCTGCAGCAGCAATGATATCTATGGAAGGTACCATAAGTTACAAGCCATTAACAAATGCAAGGATCATCAAAATAGCATGTATGAGATAAATGTAATAAACACCTAAACTAGATGTGGTAGGGATGATGCTTGTGCCCAGCTTCAATGAAATTAGGAGTGGTTTGTCGTGGTTATTTAGCTTGTTTTGTTTTACATATGCATAATATGTGGTTAATTCCTATTTATTAGGCTGGAATTCATATATTTTTCAATATTTATAAATATTTTGTACAGTCTTATCCAGGGCCAATTTTTTTTACAGTATCCATACCCGTATGCAAAACATATCGGCAACTTAGATAATCATTTAAATGTTAGTTTTTATATATTACTTTTATAGCTGTACCTCACCATCCCAAAATCTGGGAATTTTTTTACCATCCTGGAGACTGAAGTAACTATGCTAGTTTTCTTTGTTTTTATTCATATCTTAGACTTTGATCACTAACAATATCTAGGTGGTAAAAGTGGTATCAAGTCACACAAGGTAGTTCCTAAATAACTATCAACTAGGCTTTTAAGGCCACTACTTTAGACTCCAAGCCATACATGCTAACTCAGATTTCCATAAAAATAAGGCTGGTAAAACGTTAAGGTAGTTAACCATATTGATGGTTCTAACTCACCTGGAGCTTCATAATAATTTAATGAAAGCAATACCATGCAAAATTTAAACTCTTGCAGGTGCAATACAACACTCAGTCATCTACACTTCCAAACAAAGATTTCCATGCAGAACTGAAATTGATTACCTGACCCATGAAATAGGGTTTAAAATTAAATAACAGTTAATCAAGCTCTTAGTTATCACTCATGTAACACTTCTATTTATTCCTAAATAAGCATTGATTGAAAGTTCTAACGTGTGCTTGCATGTGTATCTTATAGAACTTATTAGCATGCTTGGTTTATGTTGTATGGATCCTTTTAGGGTCACCCTATGAGGTGGTTATAGCCAAATTGGCTAACTTTCATGGTAATATTTGACACCATTTATCCCTACAATTCCTAACTAACTTTCAAACAATAAGAACTCCATGAGGGCTGTGGTTAGAAGCAAAACTAAAGAGGGAATTCTGTCATGTCCCTTTTTCGAGAGAATTCCGTTTGAAGACCTTGACCCATTTTTCTTCCTCATGGGTCCAAGGGAACAAGCTAGAGGAAGCCAACAATGTCATAATGTGCTTAATTTTTTGTTTATTTCTCTAATTGGCATTGTATTTGTTGGTGAGCCTAGCGCCCAATAATAAATTAAAAATAAAAAGATATTGGTGAGCATGTAGGCTCCAAAAATTAATAAGAAAATAATAATAAAGCAAGTCTAATTGTGGTTGGCCTCATTTGAGAGCCCCAAGACTTGGCGCCACCCTCTTGTTATAAATAGAGGTTGTCGGCATTAGTTTAGATCATGTTTTTGGTAAATTTCATTTTTTGGTGAAGGATTGCTTGTGAAGCACATTTTCCATCTCTCTCAAGGCCAAAACCCTTGATTGATACTCCCGCAAGGATGAAAACCCTTGTGGAGAAGGTGGTGTGGACAAAACCTCATGCTACACTTGGTTCTTTAAACTTCATTGTTGGTTACAACTAATTTATGCCCTAAACGACTTGCTTGGGAGTGTTTTGGGTGAAATGGCTGGTTTTTGTGTGAACAAATAGCATGATTGGATTCTCTATAATTTCTAAAGGTGAAATCTTCCATTTCTATCAATTGTTGATTGTATTTGAATGGTATTTTCAGTTTTGGAAATTATTATTTAGATTTGCAGTGGATGGGTTGCATGATAAATCAAAAATAGCACTTGTGGGTTTCTAAAAAATCAGTCTTCTTGCATTTAATGATTGTTAGTTATTTATTATAAATGCTGAACATTTTTCCTAAAAATTTGAATGAGATTTGTGCCTAGAAAAATGTATTTGACTTCTCCCAAGAGGTCGCTACCATAGTTATCAGGTTTGACTGGATATGTACCAAAACTGGTTTGATCCGGATTTTTAGACACGCCCGAATAAATCTGATTCGGTTTGCTGTTTTTTCTATTTAAAATAAGTACACAAACCTACTAGTAAAAAAATGTTAACCCTAATCAGGGGAAATTGAAATTGTTCGGTGCCCCTGCATTTGGCGGTTTGCATTCGACCCCTATGTTCACCTATGGCCTCCATGAAAGAGCACAAAGTGTAGCTTGGGATTGTGTAGTGGACTAGTGGTGGCCGGCAAGAGTGGTACTCGTTGCAGGTGATGCTTGGTAGTAGTAAAGGTGAAGCTCGACGACAGAGGCAGCAGAGGTAAGTCACGACTAATTTATTTATGTTTTAAAGTTAGGCAGTTCACGCTTTAGTGTTAAGTTATGTTCCACAGGGATGCGTCCCCTGCCTTTTTATGCTCGTCCCCGTACCGGGGACGTTTAGGAAACTCCGGGACGGGTAGGAAACGTCCCCTACCCGTCCCCAATCCATTAAAAAATTCGGGGATGTCCTCGAGACGTCAGAATTGAAGAGGGGGTCAGCAGGAGACGGCCAGACTTCCCTGGTACGTCCAAGGGACTTCTACAAATCCCTCAACCATGTCGGGGATGTCTGGGCATCCCATATGTCCCAACAAAGGTTAAGTTAATTTTTAAAAAAACAAACAATATTACTGAAAAATTCACCTTGAATGAACTCTAGCATGAGGAAAGAGGGCAAATTATGACATTTGCAAATGAATCTCAATGGATTGTAGCACTAGTTGCAATTTTTCCATGCATATGCCATAAACAGGTTTTTGAGAAGAGTCTTGATTAATATAGCACAGGCAAGAATACTAGTTCTTTGAAGAAGTGTCTCTTGTATAGTTTTCCTAGACACTTCATATTGTCTCCTTGACCATTCGGTTTCCTTTTTAAAATGCATCAACACATGATATATTCGTTTACTTGTTATAAAGAAGAAGCATTTGGCTGTCATCAGTCATTTTTATCACTTTGAGTGAGAATAATTGCAATTTTCTCCTCTCTTGCAACTATACAAAACAAGGACTTGTCAATGTGTAATCGGTAATTTCTATCTTTATATGAATTGAGAGTAACTGCAAATTTCTCCTCCTCTTTGACAAGTGGTAACAACTATATGAAAATAGGACCTACAAATGTGTAATGTTGTACTTAAGAAAGTGCAGCTTTATCCCCTGTATGAAACTTACTTCTTGAAGGGCCTTGATTAACATAACATGTCCTTCTCGAGCCCGGGAAAGCTTGCTAGTTGTTCCACGAATGGTCTTCTAGAATTTTGTACATTCTAGATGGTATCCTTGACTGTTCATTTTCCTTTTCCAAATGCAATTGTCCTTGATATATTCGTCCACTCTTAAAGTTAAGATTGGAGCTCTTTGGAGAATAATTTAGCACTCACGGACATTTTTTTCTCTACATGTCCAGGCATAGTCGACATCTTCTAAAGTTTTCTGCTCGTGACCTCACGTCTTTACAGTGTCGTGGGGGTCTTCTCTACAGTTTGTTTCTTCATGTTTTCTCCCTTGGAATGGTTGTGACGACTGGCATGGATGGGCTTTTGGCTTCTTCAACTATAGTCTGAGGCTATCGAATTGATTCTAAGGTCCCCTTCATTGTTGTTTCCCTCTGTCGTGACCATTGTTGCTTACCATTCTCAGCTCGTGACTTTCAGAAGGCTCGTGAATGGTTTTCGTGGCCTGAAAGTCATGCTCGGGATGACTCACAAATGACTGTATCATGGCTCATGGTTCCAGTTGATACTCGTTTCTACAGTCCAGGCACAGTTGACTTCTTCTACAACCGAGGCATTACCGTTGGTCGCTGCCCGTTGCTCGTGAATTTCCAATTTGACAGGGCAAGTTTTTCGTGTGTTGTTTCCTCTTCCTTGCCTCGTACTTATACCTCGAACTGTTGCTCCTAGCTTGTTGCATCGTGGTTTGACTTGGCTCTGTTGTGCACAGCTAGTGGGACAGAAAAATCATGCACAGTAAAATCGTGAGCACAGAAATATCGTGGCTCATGTAGTTTCGAATGCAGAGGGAAATTGTGGGCACAAGGAATGCAATTTGGATCACCTCTCAGCCTCTCCCCTCTTAAGATGATTTATCCTAGTGGTTTGGCTACAATCATGGCCCCGGAAACTCCTACTGGCAGCAGCATGATTGGGAACCCCCTGGGTAACACCTCTTGCAGTAAAGTAGACATTTAATTGGAACTTCTCAACCGAATCCAGAAAGTTGAACATGCCAATCAACAACTCCAAATTGAGGTTTGTACACTTATTGGCAGGGTCGCAGATGTTGAGGTTGAAAATGCCATCCTGAGAGAAAAATTAGCCAACACCACGGACAATACTAGCTCCCCTAATGCTGCCCTACACGCATAAATTGTTGATCTCCGGTCTCAACAGGAGGAAATCATAACTAATCAAGCCTCTTTAAAACTGGAAACGGAATCTTGGACCAAGGTTGTTAGTGGGACATGCAACATTCCCCCTCCTTTGGTTGCGGTTGAGGTTGTTATGCAGGCCAAGTTAATTGAGGAGCGCATTAGGCGTGACAGGGAATTAAACCTCAAGGTGAGGGGTCTCCCAACCCCCATGCCAACACATGACCCATTGACGGTTGGTAACTCCTTTATCACTGATACTTTTGGGATTCCTGACATTACATTAGAAAGAGCTTTGGTTGGCTATGATTCCACACTTTTCATGCATTTCAGGATAACCTCTGACAAGCTGCGAGCTCTCAAGGCGAAGAGGGTTCTATTTTCACGCCTAGACAAGGTCTTCCTTGATGAAGATCTTACCCGAACACAAGTTGGGGAGCTCAAACGCTCTAGGGAGCAAGTCATGGTAGCGAGGAAAGCAGGTAAATGAGCGGTTATCAGGAATCTCCGGGTTGTTATTAGAGACTCTCCTCCTCCTGGTTGGGAACCCCGCCAAGGGGCTCCCCAATGATGGGCCAAGTGGGAGAGGAGCCAGGCCAGAGACTTATCTATCAATTGCTGGAATGGGAATGGTTCCCTTTGGTCTTCCCCTAGCCTTATGTTAGACGCTCTCGGGGCTGCCGAAATTCTCTTCATCACAGAGACACACGAGAGCCCAGTTCGTCCTCTCCCAAGTATTACTAGCTTTCTTTGGTTATCAACTTGCAGACAGGAGACTCGGGATTCGGGTGGTGTCAGGGGCTCTTGCGGGGTTGCCTGTCTTTATAGGGACTCCCTCCGGAACAGGATCTTGATGGTCGGTTTTGATGAGTCTACTAGGTACATGTGGATTCGTATCAATGGATCCGCTCGGTTTTCTAGGGATCTCTATATAGCAGTGTGTTACTTTCCTCCGGCTGCTTCCCCTTATGCCATCCACAATGGCTCGGACGGTGTTCCTTTCTTTTACTTATACGACAGTATTAGCCAGTACTCTATCGCAGGGGAGGTTATCATTTTAGATGATGTTAATCCCTGTACCAGACACCTACTGGTCCCTCTCCATGACAGATCAGTGGAAATGTTCTGCACACATAGGATTGACCCTGGGTCAGTTTGTCTACATAGGAAATCTGCGGATACAGATGGCCCCTTCATAGCTTATGGTCGTTTCCTCCTCTAGCTTGGGGAGACTCGAGGAATGGTGATCTTTAACGGGATCAAGTGCTTCCCGGATTAACGTTTCTTCACATGTCGTCCCCATGGCGGGGGCACTAGTGTGGTAGACTATGTCCTTGCTAGCCCAGACATCTCACCCCTCTTTTGCTCCTTTGTTTCCCCCATTCCCCTTGTCGATCATGTTGTCCTATCTCTCTGGTCGCTAGCTCTCCTACCACCACCACCCCTCCTCCTCCCCACTACACACCTCGCATCCCCTTTCAATTTGATAAAGGGGATTACGGATCTTACTCATCCTACATCCGCGATCTTCTCCCCTGTAAGCCCCTATTCTCTAACATGCCTAGTGCAGAGGCCAAGTACTCATGCCTTTCCTCTGCCATGTCGAAGGCTACCCAGAGATCCTTTCCCACCTCCACCACCCATCCCTCGGCCACTAGTACCACTAAATCTTGCCCCATGAACCAATGGTACGATGTAGAGTGCAAATCCCTTCACCGTCGCCTTCACCAGGCTTTTACTCAGGCCCTCCCCTCCTTCCCCACTCTTAAGGTTGCCTAATGGTGCCTTCTCCGCCGTAAGAAGCGATCCTTCATTTCCAACCACAGATAGATGCTTTCCACCTCCCTTAGGACTAACCCTCGATCTTTCTGGCATACTATCTTTCCCCGCCAGTCCCCCTCCTCCACAACGATCGATCCTATCTCCACTTTTTCCCACACCTCGGCCCTTTATGATGTTCCGGGGCAGCAGTCTACCCAGATTGGCATCCCGCCGCCTGGTAATCCCTTCACTCACTGTAATATCAAAGAGGCAATAAGGATTTTGAATTGTAGCAAGGCAACTAATGTGGACGGTTTCCAGGCCGAGTTCTTCAAGCAGGGTTTTGAGGTTTTTGGTAACTATTTGGCAGATCTTTTCAATCAGGTGGTTAGCGTGGACTTCCCTCCTACCTGGTCTCATCATATCATTCACCCGATCCACAAACCAGGGCCCATATCTGATCTGAACAACTACAGGACTATCATGGTGGGTCATTCTTTCTCTAAACTCTATGCTATAGTCCTCCACAGGTTGATGTCTGAGATTTTGGAGTAGAAGCAGCTCAGAGCCAGAGGTCAAGCTGGTTTCCGCCTTGGTTACCACACCATCGACCACATCTTCACCCTTCGGGCTATTATTTAGGAGGCTCATCACCGCTCTTCAAAAGTTTATTATTGTTTTGTAGAATTTCGAAAAGCTTTTGACTCCTTACCTCGCATGGCCCTCTTCCAGGGACTCCAAGACATTGGTATTTCTGAGATTTTTATTATTGCCATCATGCGCCTTTATGAGTCCGTCCTTGGTCGTCTTCGTACTACACACAGATTTTCTTATCTCATCAGGAGCACCATTGGGGTTAAACAGGGGTGCCCCTTATCTCCTACCCTCTTTGGCATTTACATTGATGAGCTGGAATCTTTTCTTCGGCATCACATTCAGGAAGGGGATGGTTGCCTTCTTCACCACGTCTTGATTTCTATTCTCCTATTTGCCGACGATATTGTTTTACTCGCCTCTTCTCCTGAGGGGCTTCAAAGACAACTTGATGCACTTGCTTTATTTTGTGATCTTCGGCATTTGACGGTCAATCTGGGTAAGACCAAGGTCATGGTCTTCAACGGGTTGTGGACATCACACCTCCATTACTTCTTCAAGGGGCAGGAGGTTGAAATTACTAATACATACACCTACAAGGGAGTCCAGTTCTCAGGGCCTAGATTCAGTATGAGGCATGCTCTTCAGCCGAGGGTGAATAAAGGGTATGGGTCTCTTGCCATTCTCGAGAGACAGTGTTTTCGGCACCACTTCCAGGACATCTCCTCCAAGATGTTTCTTATGAACTCCCTCATCCGCCCCACTGTTCTCTATGGGTCTATTGTCTGGGGGCCCTCCCTTTTGGACACAGATTGGGCTTCTGCTGAGAGGATTCAGACTCTCCTCCTTCGCCGTTTCGTCAGATGCAAACATACGGTCCCCCAGCATATTATTTTGGCAGAGTTTGGAGCCCGACCTTTCCGTTTGGAGACTATATTTGACATATCAACCTTTCTTCACCGTATCAGGAGGTTTGGTGACCTCTTTGATGAGCAGGATAGGTATCCGTATCTCGCTTATTGTTCCTCTGTGATTTTTGCCCAAGCTATGGGTCGTTGTTGGTTTGCTGAGACTTCTACCTTGTTGGACTCAGTCGGTATCCAGATTGATCGTCTCCCCCCTTCCAGGTATTCCCTGAATGCTCCCAGTCATCTCTTGCCCACCAAGCAAGTGTTGAATAGGTCCATCCGCGAGGATATCTTCAGGAGATTCATTCAGACTACTAGGGTGAACCCTCCTGGGGGTTTGCGCCCTAAGATGTCTTTTTATGCCGAGCACTTTCTTAAAATCAGAGATGGAATCATCATCCGCCCTCAGTACACCTCTCGTCACTGGGTGCATGCCCTCTGTATACCTCTGGGTCAGTTGCGAGTCGGCTCCCACAGACTTCGGTGCGAGACTGATCACCACATTGGTTGGGAGGATAGACTTTGTAGGCTCTGTAGCCTTCATGAGGTGGAGACAGAGACTCATTTCATCTTCCGCTGCCCCATATACTATGACATCAGAGGACGATTTCACTGTCTCTTCAGAGGGATTCAGACTCTCCCAGTCTTCTTCAGATATATTGACCAGCGGTGTCTTGCCCTCTACATCCGTGAGTCTTTGTTGTTCCGAGACCAGATTCTTCATCCCCCTCCGAGAGTCATCCCCACGCGACGGATTAAAACCTTCTTTTCGGTTCTATCCATAGGTGGAGGAACTAAACGACAGAGCCTTTCTGACCCAGATACAGTGCATAGATTAGTTCGTCCCCGTTGGACTTTCACACTTCCCTCGATCACCACCAGTAGCATCGAATGCACACACGTACTAGAGGGCAACCCAGCTCTATTCGTCCCCCTAGCCGTCGCGTCAGTCTCAGATCTCAGCAAGGAAGGAGGTTTTTGCCCCCCTCTTCGGGTTGCCATTCCATCAGGAGCCTCTTTTCGTCGGCCTCTAATGTTAGGAGGGGTGTGGCTACCATTCCTGAGTAGACCATTGGTCCTCTTTTGCCCCCCCCCCTTCATTCCCTTCTTTGCTTCTCTCGTTTTTCTTCCCCGCTTGCTCCATTGCCCCCGCCTGTGGGGGTATTTGGCTTCGGGTTTCCTTTCTGTTGTCTTTTCTCTTCGTTTCTATTTTTGGGAACTCGTTTTTGAGTTGTCCCCGCTCGCACTTTGTATATTGTTTAGGCTGCAGTCCCATTGACCTACTTTTTGTGGTCATTTGTTGGACACTAATATATTTATCTTATCTATCTTATCTACTTAAATTGAGAATAACTCCGATTTTCCCCTCTTTTCTGACAACTCTAGGAAATTAGGACCTGTAAATTTGTGATGCCATATTGGATTTGCTATAGAATATGCAACTTTATCCCCATATTGGATTTGCTATAGAATATGCAACTTTATCCCCATATGTAAGTTAGCTCCTACAAAGCTCCAATATTTCATCGTTTTAACTTGCATATCTTTTTGTATTTGAACTCTAATCATTGTAGAGCTTTCTAGACCATTTTTAGCAAATGATATTTTTGTACTTTTGGGTGTTATTTTTTTCCGAAATGGAGAATACAATAATGAATAAAACAAGCAGTAAGAAAATTGCAGCCCTTGGGCATTTCATTGTAATTATATTATTATTATTGTAATTGAAACTTGAATCTTATGTGAAATCTCAATTCACCTCCAATTTTATGTATTAAGGTTCTATAATGTGTGTGATGAATGCTTTATCAATATTTGAAATTTCCTATTTTAAAAAAAAAATACCTTATTTTTTAATAGTCATCCCCTGTCATCCCCTAAAAAATGGCCTGCAAAAAAATCTGTCCTAAAAACACATCCTCCCATCCCATGCCATCCCCATCCCCATCCCGGAAACTTGGTGGAACATAGGTGTTAAGTTTTTCATTTTTGTTTTAATATTAGGGTTTTAACACATTTAATGTTAAACTTAATTTTAATAGTTAATATTTAACATAATACTTATATAATATTAAACTTAATATTTAATATTAAACATAATTTTAATATTTAACTTAATAATTGAATAATAATATTCAATTATTAATGTCAATGTCTAATATTAGTTATTAATATTAACAGCTAAATATTATTATTTAGTTATGAATGTTATTTTGTTTATAACATTGATAACTAAGTGTCGTTATTTAGTACTTGAATTTTTTTTTGTCATAGATGCATATATATTTACATGTTTTACACTATATATATATATACTGAACCGGATTTTTCCGAATTTTTTCGGGAATTCTGGATTTTCGATTGTTTTTGTCCTTCCAAACGGATCCAAATTTCTGAACCTGGTAACTATGGTCGCTACCCTAGGAGCAAAGTGCTGGCAGCATTTAAGGGTTTCAACGTGAATTTTCAGTCATCTACAGTCTGCCCTAGTTCTGATTTCAGACCTTCACAACCAGCTTTTGGTCATTTCCAGAGTCCTCCTTAAAAGGGACATTACAGTATTACAAACATTTGGACATTTTCACATGTATTCTCCAATCTTTTGGTTAATTCTCCATAACTTCCTAGATGCATTGTCATGCTTGGACAATGACTACAAAAGTTACCCAGTGCAACTTCTTAAATTATAAAAATGCAGTGTGTCAAAATTTGCCTTTGGTTTATTTGTTTCACATAACCGCACAGATGAAGATCATAGGAATGTCTTCTTAGTGAATGGTTTAAAATGAAGGAAAGACTTGGTTCTCCTCCTTGACAGTTCATTATCTCACTTTATGTATTGCTATTGAACTTTTTGACACCTGCTGCTTTATTTAGGCTTCCTCATCCCAATCAGCATCTCAGCTAGTATTGATATCAATGAATTATTCAATTACATGTTATAAATGTCTTTATGAAGCCCATCTGATCCTTATTGAAATGCACCAGATTAAATCAGAAAGTTTATCCATATCTAATTCTTGGATGATCCTTCCCCATTGTAGCTTCTTAAATTACAACAAGGCACTTGGTTAAGTTTTACAGTTGATCTATTCATTTCACAGTAATCATGCCGATGGATTTACTCTCAGTGGATTGATTACAACGAAAGTAAGACTTCGTTCTTCTCCTTGAAAGTAATATCCATGAAAGGTAAGTACCAACCCCAAACAGAAAAAAAAATACTTCACATAAGCAAATGGTATTGTTATTAAACCCAACGGAATTGTTCTCTAGATTTCAGATGGCATATTGTGCAATGATGATGCTAGATGTTGATGAGATAAAAATAAAATATTGCTATAGTAGTTTGCTAACATGCTGAATGGTAAGAAACTAACGGTACAACACTGAGTGCCGTGTCAACTACCATTAATGAACAAAGTCATAGCACAGTACATTAGCACTCAGTGAAAAATGTCAGCTCACCAAAGCATGGGGAATCTTCCAACAAATGGATTAATGCAACTATCTATTTTGAATAATAAATCACAAGGTATTACCTGAAACCATTAAGAAAAATGTTCAGTTATGGCTACATGGATAGAAAGTTAAAATCTGTTAGGCACTCAACTGAAATTCGTAACAAGAAAAATTCATATATGGATTGCAAACCAAAATAAGAAGAGCAGGATATACATACATCTGGATTAAGATGAAGCCTGTTTGACTTATAGTTTAGTCTTATGCAAAGCTATGACTAGAAAAAATTAAAGTTTAATGAAAAAATACAATTCTTCCCCTCTCAGTAAGAGAATGCTGTAAAAAGCTCATGTAGTATCATAGTTATGACTTATAGTATGTCCAGAATCAAAAGTTGGTAGTAAGTTTTGAACAGTAAGCAAAAGACCCAAAGATTTGAAACTTCCTTACAAACTAAAATGCCTTATCTTATTAGAGTGTGTTCTTACATAAAAGCTTCGTGGAAAGGCAAAACTCATATGGATGAATCAATTCAATGATCAGACAGGACTACGAAGCTACAAGGTTGCGAAATCAGAAATCACTTGATTGAGATTATGACAGCGCATTTGGAGAAGACATGTGGCTAATCTTGCTGGGGACAATAAGTCCCTGTAGGTGTTACATAAAAGAATATTGGAGGTATTAAGAGTTGGATTTTATGGAATGAATGTTGATGCATCGAACTAGTAAATTTATAAAGAGAAAGGAAGCAAGATAAGGAAACCACTATAGAATATTTTCTATACAACATGGAATGGTATCAGAACCTGAAAAGAAAGATTTACAATAACCAAAGAAAAATGTCCTCCGTCCACAAATTAGTTTTAGTATGATGAACCGTTAAGTAATCAACTTCATACTTGCCTTGTTTTACCCTTATGCAACGGACAAGTCATCACAGGAGTAAGTATTTCCTTTGATGCCGTCATTAAAATCTCACGTAAACGTGGGATACCCAATGTCACATTCATTTCACCTCGACCAGCAAAATGAAATGTGTTCAAACTGCAAAATAGAAGACATATGGTTAGCAAGAATAATAGCAAAGATACATTCCTAAAACTGCCAAAAGATTAAACACAACAATATTATCCAGGTGAAGGAAAATATAAGGATTTTGAAACAGAAAACAAAGGAAGTATAATGCAAGAGATATCCACAGCTTTGATTATTGAATTTTATGATTGTCTGCATATGTTCCAATAGTACACTTAAAATTGCAAATACTCTAATATAAAAAATCACAAGCCTGTTTAATTACATGGAAGATTTCATAGATAACCATCTTGATGTGCTTCATAAATATCTTGATAATCAATATTCCTCTTGCTTGCTGATCTGAATACTTACTGGCAACACCTGCCCACTTCTTCATATAGGTCAGGAGAAACATCAATGATCTGAAATCAGTCAGCACTAAGGACACGAGTATCACAAACAGCAAGTGGATAATGTAACTTAGCACCCACTCATCTGAGTGTAGTTGGTGAAGGAAGCTCAAACTGAGCTCCAAGGACATCGAGAAGCCAGCCTAAGTATGGAAATGAGATCAGCAATTACATCCAGAAGATGTAACAACTATCAGTTTGTATAGGAACTTGAATTTGACAACTCTGATATTTCTGACAACCATCACATGTAGTGTTGCGTGATTTCCAGTGTTAACTGAGGTTTTCTGGTTATGTGTCACAAGATTTGCATTAAAGTTAGCATGAGATACAGGGAAAACTGACAGGCAGAGAGAGACAGAGGTTGGGAATGTTCAAATACCGAGCCTCCGAAATGCGCAATCTTGACTCAAAATACTACATATAATTCTACTGCAAGAGGTTTTTTTGGCAACATACAGCAATATGAGGACAGAAAAACCAGATTTTTGTAAGGGTAGGGCAGAGGAACAAAGTTCTAAGCTCCAGAGCAGGCCTAATTAACACATTGTATTGACCAATTTGAGTGCAAGAATAAAGAAAGAGCGTCTTCTTATGGTGGAATTTCTATATCCATGTGGTATTTCTCCATGCCAAACAGTGAACTGATTAAATGAACATTTTGTTCTGAATACATTCTTGCAGTTTCTTTCCATTCTTTTGCTTCGTATTGGAAGTAGTGATCATTTGGGTGCATGTAATTAGTTAATCAGTTTTCAGTTATGTTTTATGTCGAGTTTCTGTAGCATCTCATTGGAATCAGAATTGATGAAGGGATGACGTTTGTTTCATCAATTGAAGTCCCTCAAAGACTGTTCAATTACAAATAAAAATTTGTATTGGACCT
The DNA here is from genome assembly GCA_019776745.2 of Taxus chinensis. Taxonomy (NCBI): domain Eukaryota; kingdom Viridiplantae; phylum Streptophyta; class Pinopsida; order Cupressales; family Taxaceae; genus Taxus; species Taxus chinensis. Next base: position 150,886,113 of record CM034154.1, read on the forward strand.
TATTCTAGCTTTTTGGCGAGAAAAGTAAAAGTTAAGCCTTAAACCCAACAAGGGAAAGACCGCCATGCAAAAATATTAGAGCGTTTTGACCCATGATCAGATCTAGGTGGAAAGTCCAAGTTTCAACCATAGAAGCATATGAACAAGATGCACATGAGGTGATCCACAGGGATCCAGAAAAACACACCACTTCATCAGTTCCATCAGCACCAAGAAGGAGAAACAAGAAAGATGAATAAAATGAGGTAAACGGAGGTTCTGGAAGGAACCGCCACTCTGTGCAAAGTGGCGGTCTTGAGACCGCCGGTGTGCTCAGGGCGGCGGTCCTGACACTTTCGAACAAAAAAAAAGAATGCAATGCAAATGGACGCGAATTTAAAGCGCCCAGCCTTGTCTCTTCCCCTTCCATGCCCGTTCACATCCTCCAATGCACAGGAGGACATGGGAAGGCCTATAAATGCATGAAACGAGCAAGAGAATGGGATTCAAAGATTCAAAGAGATCGAGAAGCAGAGTTTAATGAGAGCAGTGAGCAAGATCTTTAGTGCTGGAATGGAATTGTAGGAGCAGGGTGTAGAAACAGAGCAAGCAAGTAATTAGAGAGAAGGTTTACATTGTTGCTTCTTTTCATACTTATTGTAATATGTAATTGTCTATATTAGACCAATAAAAGTGGGAAGGAGCAGTTGCCCTTCCCAATTGGTTTTCCTCCATTGGAGGTTTCCAGGATAAAATTGTTGGTGTTGAAGTTTTGAATTATTTCCTTTCTCTGCGATTTCCTTTCTATAGCACTAGATAATCAATCATGAAGCTCTAATTTGTCAAACAATCTGTCATTTTCCAAAGTTGAAAGTAGAACAACATAGTTGTGTGATTCGTAGAGTTCCAAAGTAGAAGTTTACGGATCACGAGGCATGATTTGCAAGGTTTGAAGCTATTGCTGCTGATTTGGCCCAATCATAAGCTAGTCTCACTAATTGATTGATGGATAAGTGGCAGATTTAACTAGAGGGATTGGCACTCCTCTCAGAAACAAGACCAACAAAAGGAGGAAGATAAGGCAGAAAAGAGGATGGCAAAGGCCTTGTAGAGGAGCCTATCGAAGTAGAGAATTTGAATACTCCGATTTCCAAAACCACCCTTAAAGGTGAAAGAATAAGTTGAGATTTAACTCCATGAGGTGAAAATTAATGCGGAAACCTCCACAATTGACTTAAAAAAACTTTAAGTCTAATTTGAATACATAGTCCAAATGATGAGAAAAACATCTCATCCACTTGCTTGGAGATGTTTAGGTATAATTTGACAAGGTGGGGGTGTAATATCCCCTTCTCAAAAATAATAGGTTGAAGACCCTTAGCCTATTCTATGTTTCTTGATAGCTAAGGGGTAGAAAATGAGGGAAACTAATCCTAATAAATTAATTAAAAGTGCATAGTGATTTTATTATAAGCACTTCAATTATTTATTAGTGATAAAGTAATAAAATTAAAGGTCACTTTATTTTAATTTTCCCCTTAGGAGAAAATGTGACCCATATAGGGAAATAAAGCAAGGGGATAAAAATATTAAATAAAGTAACCTTTACCCAAGTGGAGCAAGCTGATTGGGCTTTTGTGTGGGCTCATGTGCCAATTGAAATTATAGAAGGAGGTCGCCACACTTGGGAGAGGCATCACTTTGCATATTTTTAAATTTGAACTTTGGTTGAGCTGATTGCTTTCCAATTTTACATTGAAGAACGAAAACCCTTTGATGTGTTTGCATTAGAGGACAAAAACTCTCTATTACCAAGGTTGAAGAACGAAAACTCTTCATCCTTTGTGAGAAGAAATTCTATTCAAGGGTTTCCATTGAATTTCAAGTATCAATCTGAATTTCCAACAGTGTTTGAAAGCCCTAAATTATAGATTTATAATATCTCCAGCTAGGGTTTGAAGAAGTGTTGTGGCTGATTTTTCACATGCATTTCCAATTGTTTTCTAGAGGAGCGACCCACTTATGGGAGGATTTTTAGCACCCTAGGGCACGGCTTTTCCAGATCTAATTTCTATCTTCATTGCCATATTTTTAGAGGTCATTTCCAACTTGTTTGCATTTGATTTGGGCTTGGAAAACGTCTTTTCCAGGCAATTCTGTAAACTGGTTTTCTGCAGACTTTGAATAAAAATACAGCTCTTCTTCTTGGGTCTAAAATTTATATTTTTGATATTCATGCCTCTATGATAAATTCTGACCAGTATTGGCAAAGATTTGAGTAATTTTTAAGTCGGTTTTGAGTGTCCAAAATCTCTAGATCAAGTCGCATTTTCTAGAAGAAATTCAGATCTGCATTCTTTTTTATCAAATACATCTTCTATTAGTTGCTGTTATAAATCAGATTTGCAGGCGTTCCTTCTAGGTTTAGATATTACCCCATTGGGGACATTACAAGGGCAAACCTTGAGACTAAATGAACCACCAATGACAAAACATGACCTTTCCAACGATCTCATCAAGACGCAAGTCTACACCCACAAGACATGAGGAGTTGACAACATGTCAATTCTTCTAAAAAAACATGTAAAAAAATGTTACAATGACTGCAGAAATTTGGAAGCAAGCAATCATGTCAAGCATTTCCCCAAAATATTTAAGGGAGGGCAGGCACTTTCTGACTGTCCAAGGCACATGGCTTCATAGTCATATTCAGAGGAACCTTGATATCTTCAGTGTAAAGAGTATAGACGAGGTATGTATGAAGGCTCTCTGCATCAAGATCAACCAGGAGTAGGGCCAAAAAGTAGGTTCTCCTCCAATCCAAAACAACAAAAACCCTCCAAGACACAAGAAAAGAATCAAAAGGGGTAGTCTGAGAAAATTATGGCAACCAGGATTGAGGGGCAAGTCAAATGTAATTCGGATGAAAAGGAAAAGCTAGTATGTACGAAAAATAGATTGGACAGAAAACAAACAAATTTAAGCAAAGCTCAATCAAGAAAGGGAAAGCTATTTCACTCAAAATCCATGTGAAGACAATGAAGTTTAATATGTTATTTCATTTCTTTCAACAAGGGAATCTGATTGTTGAAGCATTGGTGCAAAATATTGGGGTTAAGTGATCCACAATCAGCTCTATTTCACAATTCTGCTTATCTCATGGCTGATTAATGTAAGATATGTGTAGGTCTAAGTCACCTAACACCAGGACATGAGACATGCAAATACAAGTATCTGACATGGGAGACTCGTTATATATATATATATATAACAAATTACAAATACAAAAATGAAATATGGACAATGGAAATTAAAATATTTAAAAAAATTGATATAAGCTACAACTTACAACTAGTTAATCAATGAAAAATCATAATCAAACACACAAGAAATTAGAATGTTGAACAATGAAAACACATAAAATAGACGTTTCGAAGTTAGAACCATAAGAACCATAAACTGTAATTTTCTCATTGAGTCATTTGATGTCATCAAAATCAAAATGTATCACATAGGTACTGAATAACTAATACTAAAGATGGGAATGCCAATGGCTAATACAAAATAGGATAGATACTAGAACAATAGATGGAAGAATCCCATGCCTCATCAATAGTCCTCCATGTCAAAACCATCAAGATAACCACCATTGCCACTGCTCTCTCCTCTATAACCAATCCAAGACCTGTCTACTAGTGTGGAGGATGACCCCTCAAGAGGATCACCATCATCAAAAGTGACCGGCTCAAGCACTGGTTCATTAAGATCCAAGTCGGCTAATGCCAACTAAATGCTCTTGCCCAAACTCAAATTATTAAGAAATACATCTCACATCTTTGGCTTTCCCTTCAACCACTCATCCCTCTACCTATAAATAAGACAATGTTTGGAGTGCACATACACTAGTGTCTTTGCTCAAAGTTGCTCTTCTTCAAAGTGTGCAAATTCCCATATGTACTCCAATGCCTCTTGCAACAAGAGGATGAAGTAACCCGAGAGAAGAGCCTCATGGCTAATTGTTGTAGAATAGGGCATGTTGCCCCATGAGTTCCCCACCAAGCATAGGGATTCTTAATCCGATGTCTCTTAGCACATCATAGTCTCCAAATCTCATGGAGTCATTGGACTCGAACATGAAGTCTCAACCCTCATTAACCTCTCCTAAGATGGATTGGTCTGTGTTTGCAAACCACAACAAAGAAATGAGAGGGTCCATGATCTTAATGGTAAGACATACCTTATCCCACCAACCATCATCTAGCACAATATCCTTGACCTTATTTGAAGCATTTTGATCCGTCTTTCTCCAAAAAGATCAAAACTTTGAAATAACCATGGCCCCAACTCCAAGAGTTCTCTTGACCTCCCACAGCCTCTTAAACATGATGAATGAGAATGCAAACCAAGTATTTACAATCTTCAACAATGATACATTTATGTACTCTTTATAGATTGTGAGGACATTGGTATGATTTTGTACAAAATTGTGGATATGGCATGCTTCATCAATGAGAGTTCTCATCCATGCCACAATTGAAGCAATAGATTTAGGTGCTAAATTCAAAGAATAAACAATCAAGGTGTCCAAAACATCTATGGATATTTTGTTTCCACAATCATGCAAACAACATTGTAAACATGTACATTATCTGTAATAATTTGCACACAAGAATCAAAACCTACAACTTCAATGACTTTAATGACCAACTCACCCATATATTGTGCATCCTTGTAATTTCTAAGAGCATCCACCGCTTTCAAGAAGACTAGTTCATTTTGGGAATCCACAATGAAATAGATGAGTGGATGGCATGTTGCAATCGTCCATCCATCAGAAACAATACTAATACCAGATGAAGGCCATGATGCTTTAACAGGTGCTAGGATTTTATCCACCTCCTTTTTCTTAACCAACAATGTGGTTCTACACTTCTCTAAACCGGGAGGCACATACCTCAGTTTCATCCCGTTCAAGTAGAGCTCAACACATCTCAAAAAACAAAGTAGATCATGGAACATTAAATGAAATGAAGTTGAGATGGAAAAAAGAACCCAAAGCAAAGATCAACATCATCTTTGTTAGAATGTGCAGAGAGAAATAATAAACAAAGAATAGAATGTACAAAGAACAAATGAAGAGTAACCTGAATGCACACATTATTCATTGTGTCTGTTCTTTATTATGTGAGAGAAAATTACAAAATGGTTGAATTGGATACAATCCTTTATTAGTTAATACTTAACTAATTTTAACATAACGCTAATCTATAAGCCTTATATTCTAATTACCCCTCTTAAGGATTACATTATAGAACATACTAACAAAAGATTAAGGTAATATAACCAAATAAGATCATGCATGCTTCAGAAGCATCCTCTCTGAACACGGTGCTTTGACCAGGTAGAGCTCCATCAAGCTGCCTCCCTGACCCTTGTAAAGGTGTAGTTTCTGAGCAAAATTCCTGAGTTCCTGGATTCCTAAAATGTCCCGCTTCCTAAGATAGTCATGACGAAGACCCTTAGCCTATTTTGTCTTCCCGGTGGCTAAGGAAAATTTTATAAGGGTGACTTAAGCTATAATAGTTTATTATAAAGTGGAAAAATAAATAATAACATTATAAAACCACTTCTAATATATTATTATGGACTTATAATAAATTATTAACAACTTAAAAATAGAAAAAGCAAACAAAAGGGAAAAACACTTAGAAAAAATAAATTATCCATAGAAAAGTGTGACTTGCTTATGGAGCAAAAGTAAATGGGAAAAAGGCAAGATAAAGTAAAAAGCATATGGCCCAAAGTTATTTATTTTAGAAAAATGTGACTTGCATTAGGAAGGTAATTTAGAGGGGAAAAGGCCTTTAATGATGAAAGAGTTGATTGGTCATGGAAGGTGGTTATTTGGGTCGCAAGGCTATATATGCAAGTAGACTTGCCTCAGTCTCACACACTTGAATATTTATCTTATTGTTGATTTTTGTCTGAAGCTTTCATGTTTTGTCAAAGAAATTTCTAAAGACGAAACCCTTTAGAAATAGACTCTTGAGGACGAAAACCCTCCAAGAGTTCAAGGGGATTCTCCACCATTGTGGCTTCCATTGTGCTTCATCGAGTTTACAGTAATTTTCAGAGTATTTCCAGCAGTGAATAAAGAAGAATTGCTGATTTTTGTACAAGGATTTGTGGGAAAGATTGTAGATGTGTGTTCCTAATTATTCTAGCCTTGTTTCATACGGATCAACCCACTTCTTGGCAAATTTGGTAAGTTTTAAAGTTGTTTCAGATCTGAATTGGACAGCTACCAACAGAGCTCATTTTTAGAGATTGAATCATGTCTATTTTCAGATATTTTGGGTAAATGTAGGTAAAGTTTATTAATTTCTAAGGCAACATTGTCTGCAGATTTAATATAATTTATTTCCAGCCCATTGTGCCTCTAAATCATATGGGTTTTAATGCATATTTTGGCTTTATAAATATATTGGATCAGATTTGAAGTGAAAAATCATAAATTAATGGCTGATTTATTATGGGTTTTAATTCCATGCCCTAGTCACATTTTCCAAATAAAATTCAGATCTGCATAACAAAAATCTGATATATATTTTATAAGTTTGCATTTGGTGTTTAGATTTGCTAAAATCCAAGTAGGGGTCAAATATGTCCATTTGGGGACATTACAGTGGTATCAGAGCTTGAAATCCTCCTATCCTGTGAGAAAAGAGAAGCAAAAATCAGATCTGAATGCAACCAAGAAAAAAAATGAAGTGGACCCAAGTCCCTTTCTTTGATGGAACCAAGGGAATCTCTGCGAGATCTTGGTTGAAAGAATTTGAGACATTCTTGTGTTATAATCCTATGTGTCAGGATGATGCCCTCATGCTCATCTCTAGATACATGGATGGAGTAGCACACAAATGGTGGTACCAAACGTTGAAGACCCAAGGGGTTGAATCCTTTGCTTCACTTGCAGATTTCTCACAAAGGTTTCTAGAAAGGTTCGATGTGCAATCTTGCAAGGATAAGCAAGGTAAGAAATTTTCATTGGTGAAATATGTTCATATGTCTTCTAATGATTTCTCTCATGATAGTGAAGTAATAAGTGATGGATTCATGGAGTTTGAACCAAAGGAGTGTTGAAGAAAAATCAGATCTTCATGAAGATGATAAGGATGATGTAGGGGGCCAGTTGGGAGAGAGAGCTTTATGATCAGAAACCTTTGTCCTAATAGATACGAGGACAACAAACTTGCTAGAATTTTTATAACATCAGTCCATACGAAGCAAAAAGATGAGGCCGGTAACTCAAGAACAAACCATGAGGATGATACATACATGTGTGGACAAAGTACAAATGATTACGTGGAAAAGGCAACTCCATTTGTTGAAGGTAAGTGTCTTTAAGGAAGGCATAACATAAAAGGTAACAACACATTGGATAACATAACATGGTGGATAGCCCACGGATTGGTATGTACACATCCAGATTATTGTTTCCATCTTTGCATTCATTGGGACATGTCTTGAGTAGTGATAAGAGGATATTAAAGGAAATGTTAAGCTTATAAGTTCCTAATGGCATGTACATAAAGAAATGGGATCCGAGTGATCCTAAAGGTGGATTGGAAGAGAAGCCAATCGTTGATTTTCCGAACAACAATGAGGAGAAGCGATTGGTTGACATGTCCTTGAAGCAAATCTTGCAAAGAGAGGAAGAAGGTAAAAACCCTTTGATATTTGATGATATTTCCTTGGTTACTAATATTGGCATGTGGTCAAATGATGTAAGGAAGTCAAATTTGCATGAAGGTAAGATTGCCAGAGATACCCCACACAAGTGTCATCAAAATTTGGGCAAAGATAAAAGGAAGAAGAATGTTGATCCTAACTCATAAATTTTAAGTTGTTATGTTCTTCTAGGCAGTTCTAACATGTTGTACCTTTGGAAGGGAATTCGACCCTTAGCATGGATACTACATGATGGGAAATTATTTATATATGCAATGTTGGTACGAAAGTCATTGGACAAGGTAAATTCATCTCTTGTAGTGTTGAAACATGATATGTTACATCCTCTACGTTCAATTTTGGAACAATAGTCCTTCGAAGGGATAAATCTACACCCCACAATTTGGAACAACAATCATGTGGAGGAAAGATCATCTTTTATAAAACATTATGAAATGCCCTCTAAATTCAGCTACAACTCTACTTGAAAAGGCAATTCCATTTTATGGTGGTTTTAAATCACCTTCAACAATCAATCTTGCATGCAGTTTTGGAACAACAATCTTTCCAAGGTGAAATTCCACATTTCATAGCATGGGAAAGTGCTATAAGTCACCTTCCAAGTTTGGTTTTGCTACAACAGTCATCCCGAGTGGAACTACTACTTTTTAGAGCACTAAAACATGATGTAAGTCCCTCTCTTATTTCAGTTGTAGCCCAACAGTCATTGTACGGGTTGTTTTCATCTTTCTACATAATGTGTGGGGCTAGGAAGAGCCCATCCATGCTAGGGAGCAAAGGGCTCAAGAAGGTGGTTGAAGAAAGGGTGTTTGATGGACACTTCATGGCCATTTTTAGCCACACAACTCAGCCGGGCATGGAAGAAAAGAAGGCAAGTCTAAAAATTGTTGAACTGAAGTTTTGCCATGCAAAGGTGAATGTGAATACTGCTATACTTTTTGCCACTATAATCAATATTGAAATGACTACCATACAATGGGATGTGACCACCAATGAGGATGATTTTCAATTGAGCACTTGTATTGATGATAGTTCAGTCAAGGAAGGTATGTGCATACATAATAGCTCCCTCATTTCTGATTTTTATGCTATTGTCATACACATTTCCAGTTTACATAGGGACATGTGGGCAAGTTCACAAGAGAATTCAGTCAAAGGGTGTGCTAATTTTCAGTTTGTAACATCATTGGCACATGGTATGGGATCATTTCCAACCTCTATAACACTGTTGTTGTGTTGGGATCAACAAGGGGTGAGGTATGATTTTGGTTTTTCATTCTATGTTTTGGGAAATGGAAGCAATCATGATGCATTCCTTACAACAGTCCTAGAAGAAACGGATGTTGTGCTTCAAGGTAAAAAGAGTGTGCACACTTCTGAACTGAAAGTGGTTGGTATGAGGAAGGGAATTCCTCAAAGAATGGCATCCAAGAGCATGATTGTAATATTCCAAGAAGGGAAGATCTCACAAGAGGTGATTGGTGAAGAAAGAGGCATAACATCGCATCAGCCAATTTATGATGAAATTCAGCCTTTTATGGATCATGGTGACTTCACGAGGTATGGTATAAACAAATCAATGTCATATATGTTGCATATTCATACTTTTTTGAGAAGAGTGATAATCTAGATGATAAAATATGTGATTTGCATTATGTAATACCTCAGATGCAACCATGTATTTATGAACATCATGTGAATGAAAAATGGTGGCAAGTTTTAGCCCATCTAACATATACAAGTGTTAGGATCCTTAAACACTTCAACATGTTTTGTCTATTGTGCATGGCACTTAGACAAGTGAAATCATAATTACTTGAGGGCAAGCAATCTTGGGAAGGGAGGACTGTAATGTTCCGCTTCCTAGGATAATCATGACAAAGACCCTTAGCCTATTTTGTCTACCCAACGACTAAGGAATGTGAATAAGGGTGACTTAAGTTATAATAGTTTATTATAAAGTGAAAAATAAAAATAAAATAAAAAGAAAACATTATATGAACTTATAATAAATTATTAGCAACTTAAAATTAGAAAAAGCAAACAAAAGGGAAAAGCACTTGGAAAAAATAAATTATCCATATAAAAGTGTGACTTGCTTATGGAGCAAAAGTAAATGGAAAAAAGGCAAAATAATGTAAAAAGCATGTGGGCCAAAGTTATTTATTCTAGAAAAATGAGACTTACATTAGGAAGGTAATTTGGAGGGAAAAAGACATTTAATGGTGAAAGAGTTGATTGGTCATGAAAGGTGGCTATTTGGGTCACAAGGCTTATATTTAAGCAACGTGGACTTGCCTCTAGGAGAAGACACACTTGAATATTTATCTTATTGTTGGTTTTTGTCTAAAGCTTTCATGCTTCATCAAAGAAATTTCTAAAGACGAAACCCTTTAGAAATACACTCTTGAGGACGAAAACCCTCCAAGAGTTCAAGGGGATTCTCCACCATTGGGGCTTCCATTGTGCTTTATCGAGTTTATAGTAATTTTCAAAGTATTTCCTGCGGTGAATAAAGAAGAATTGCATATTTTTGTACAAGGATTTGTGTGAAAGATTGCAGCTATGTTTTCGTTATTTATCCCATGTGGATCGACCCACTTCTTGGCAAATCTAGTATGTTTTAAGGTTGTTTCAGATCTAATTTGGAGAGCTATCAACAAAACTCATTTTTAGAGATTGAATCAATCTATTTTCAGAAATTTTGGTGTGTAAAAAGTGTCATTTTCAGGGCAGCTTATCTGCAGATTTTTATAGTTTATTTCCAGCCCATTGTGCCTCTGACATCTGGGTTTTAGTGCATATTTTGACTTTATAGATATATGGGATCAAGTTTGAGTGGAAAGATATAAATTTTAAGGCTGATTTATTTGGGTTTTCCACCTAACCCTAGTCACATTTTCCAAATAAAATTCATATCTGCATAACAAAAATATTATATATATATATATATTTTATAAGTTTGCATTTGGTGTTTGGATTTGCTAAAAATCCAAGTGGGGGTCAAATATGTCCATTTGGGGACATTACAATTCCACCTCTCCAAACTCCTGAATTACAGAATCTCCTAAATTATTCGACAATCATCCATACTGATATACTCCCACACTGCTCCATCAAGTTGTCTCATGACACTCATAAGGGTAAATTCTCGAGATCCACAGACTCGCAAACTATCTGGGCAACCATCCATGTCGAGTTTTACCTACACTAGATCCCTTACTATCTTCAAAGTGTGAGGCTTGTTTTAAAATATGTATCCTCTATCAGTGAGTTCATCACTTTTAGCATCCGGTGGATTTTCAACAATGGCTACATTAAGTTCATTTGATTTGCCTTTCATTTGGATTTTAACTTTCCGAGTATAAAAGTTGAGGCGAGAATATTTGTCTAATGGAATTTCTATTCTCAGACAAAATACCTCAGAAAATAACCCATTCCAGAAATATATAATGACGAGCAAATTAAAGTAGCAAGATTTTAGAAAACTGATATTTTTTAAAGCAAAGAAATGAAACCATACCAAACAAGTTTCTGTAGTAGACAGTTGATTGTGACTGAAAATTTACAAATCATGTGCCCTTGCAAGAAAGCACCCTCAAAAAATTGCAAATTTGGAAATGCATGAGTGTATTATTTTTGTTTTGCACTAACTGCGAAAATCACGTTTTTTCCTCTTTCTTGTGATTATATTGTGTTTTTTTGCAAAAAAAAGCGCCCTAAATCATGTTTCTCTTTGTTGCATTCTTCCTGTCACTTTTTTCCCTGAAAATATTTTATTTTCATGCCCTAACTGCACAAACAACCCTGAAAAAATTTTGAAAATGGCAAATTCCTATTTTTGTGCCATAACACTTTGAAATGCCCTAAAATTTGTTTGAAAACACAGCCAAAATTGTGCCCTCGAATGGTGTTTTAATGGGTTTTTATCCGCACCTTTGCAATGGCATCAACTGTGTTTTGTGGTTATGTTTGCTAAATGGCCTCGAACTAAAATAGGGTTGTTTTTTGCCCTTTTTAATGACATTTTTCTGCCCTACGTTATTGTTTGTTGCCTCACGATATTGCTCTTTCGTCTAGCATTCGAATTGGTCTTTTGCTCTTTCTTGCCCTAACAAGACTGATTTGAACTTTTTCCCTTCTCTTTCTCCTTACTTGTCTAGCTCTCATACCAATGTTAGAATGCGTGGAGAGAGAGAATAAAAAAATAATAGAATGTACCAAGAACAAATGAAGAGTAACTAGAATGCACACATTACTCATTGTATCCATTCTATTATCATGTGACAAACGGTTACAAAATGGTTGAAGTGGTTACAACCGTTTATTAGTTAACACTTAACTAATTTTAACATAACGTTAATTTATCAACCTTACATTCTAATAATCTCATTGTTCTTGTTGAAAGATCCTATCCATCAGACTGCAACTAGGAAATGGTCTCTTTCTTGTTGGCTGAATTGCAGTCCACTTCCTAAACTTGTTGGATCGTTTCATAAAAAATCCACACATATTAGAAAATCTCTACCAAAAAACATATTAGTAAATCTCTATCAAAATTTTAACTTTCAGACACTCCAAAGTGGGCAATCCCCTTTTAGACTTACATGCACAAGCTTTGAATTATTAAAAATAATAAATTCCTTCTCCATGTTGGTGCCCCATCCTAAGAAAATAGGATTAAACACATTTAAAAATACTTTATCGACCTCCTATCGTAAAATTTGGATTTTGGTATTCATGCAGCTCTCTTTATTTATTTAATTATTAAGTCCAACTCAGGTGCCCAATAATAGATGTCAACCTTCTATTATTATTTTATTTTATTAATGCGTCTTGGATTAATATATAATTTAAGTGTCCTTTTCCAATTAAAATATAAAAAATATCCTTGGACCACTTAAATTAATTTATTTTCCTCTTTTAATTTCTCTTTAGCCTACAAAAATCAATAAAAATATGCTTCATGTATCTAGAATTAATTAATATTAAAACGGGGGCATTACAGTCCGCCCCTCCCAGAATTGCTTGCCCTCAAGCAATTGCAAGTCTCTTCTACAAATATCCGGATCCCAAACTCTCATGTTCACACAATTTGAAACTTGTATGAACAGATCTATGTGCCCTTCGCCACTCAAAGTGTTCTTCACTCTACTACCATTTCCATTATGTTGTCCATGATGACCACACATATGTAATGACTTGGTAGGAAGCAACAAATCCACAACACTTTCATACCTTTGGTTGTCCTCAACTTGTTCACCTTCCTTTATTGAATGAAACTTGGTTGAGATATCTTCCACATCCTCAACCTTGTGACTCAAAACTTTTGGGTTAAGATCAACATTCTTCTTCACCTTGAACTCTTCACATTCAATAAGTAAATCTTGTTGATGCATGCAAACATTAGAAGTCAATAAAATGTCTTCATGATTCTTGTTAAAGTCATGAACACGGTCAATTTGCTTTCTATAGGTTGTTCTGAAAATTCTAGCAAATTGAAAATCAACATTAGCAACCGGTAAAGCCCATTTTTCATTTTTATGCCCTTCAACATGGTCTTCTTGGAACTCCACGCCAAAAACTTCTCGCAGAGTAATAAAATTGGTGAGCGGTATGGCATCTCTAATCTCACTGGAAAGTACCATGTACTCCTCATTGCTAGTAGCAATATCATCTGCTATTGTAGGCTGAATTTATGCCTCCCAAATTACTTCCTCTCTATGTAGGAAGTTTGGTTAGAAGGGCCTAGCAATAGAACCATTGACCGTCCTCTGAGTGAGTTGGTTATTGTTCACCCTTAAACAACTTCCCTCACTGTTTAGAGCCCTTTGCACATTCGTGCCCTGCATAGCTTGGATCAATTGACCCATCATATCAGCTAACATGTCCTGTCTTTGAACAAGCCTGTCAAAATGTACATCTTTCGGGTCCCTGTTTTCCACGACTTCTAGCAGTTCTATAGCTTTCTTCTTCTCCCTTTGTTGGTACCTGACTTCTCTGTCAACTAACCTGCATGAAGTTCAAAGCTATAATTTTAATATTTTCCTTTGTTTTTTGAATTTCATGTCCACAGGCTCGGAGGAAATCCGCTCCGATACCATTGTAATATCCTTGAAAAAAAACTTTCTAACAAATCTGGATATTTTTGTTAATCCCTAGGGCAGCAATATTAGAAATCTGATTTCTATAACAGCAATACTAATCTGATTTTTTTAATAAAAAAAGCAGCAAAGCATAACTCTTAAAAACAGTATTTTATATATTAAAAATGAACTAACTACAATAAAGATACCAGTGTTTGAATATTGCAACCTCTAAATGGGATTGCCAAGCTCAAACATGGGGGTTTACATCCCCAAACCTATATGCAAATGAGGGATTGCATCCTCTATTGCTATTGTAGAAGTTGAAGTTGCTTGCAGACAAACAATATAATTGATAAATTTCCAAGATGTGTTACAATGAACCCCCAAGTCTGCCTTTATAGCTTTCAAACACTCAAAAGTGGGCACTCCCCTTTTAGACTTACATGCCCAAGCTTTGATTTATTAAAAATAATAAAATCCTCCTTCATGTTGGTGCCCCATCTTAAGAATAGGATTAAACACATTTAAAAATACTTTATCCACCTCCTATCCTAAAATTAGGATTTTGGTATTCATGCAACTCTCTTTATTTATTTATTTATTAATTCCAACTCATGTGCCCAATAATAGATGTCAACCTTCTATTGTTATTTTATTCTATGAATGTTTTTTGGATTAAAATATCATTTAAGTGTCCTTTTCCAATTAAAATATACAAAATATCGTTGGACCACTTAAATTAATTTATTTTCCTCTTTTAATTCCCCCTTTGCCTACGAAAAATAATAAAAAATAGGCTTCAGGTATCCGGAATTGATTAATTTTGAAAAATGGACATTACAACAATCTTCCTTCTAAATACAACAAAGGAAAAGTCACTAAAAGAGAATATGTATTTTCAAAGAAGCCCCACACTTTGAAGACAATAAGGGATCCAATGTAGGTAAGACTCATCATGAATGGATGCCCAAACAGCTCTGGAGTTGTGGATCTCTGGAATTTACCTTTATGAGGGTCATGAGACAACGTGATAGAGCATTATGGGTGTAGCTCAGTATGGATGGTTGTCCAACAATTTGGAAGATTTTGTAATTCAAGAGTTCGAGGGGAACTTGGGAACTACGCCTTTACGAGCGTTAGGTAGGCAGTTTCACGGAGTTTTGTTTGATCAAAGCATTGTTTTCAAAGCAAAAATCTTTAGAAGAATGCATGGGCTTGTTTGGATATGTGACTTTATTTTTTGTTAGTATGTTCTATAGTGTAAGCCTTAAGAAGGGGTATCAGAAAACAAGGCTTATAAATTAGCACTAAGTTAATACTAGTTAAGTGTTAACTAATAAAAGGTTGCAACCACTTACAATCATTTAGTAACTATCTCTCACATGATAAAATGACGGACATACAATGAATAACGTGTGCATTGCAGTTTCTCTTCATTCGTTCTTTGTACATTAGATCTTTCATTTCATTCGAGAGTCTATGACGGGCAAAGATAGGTTCCTGGTTGGGCTCTCAAATATAGGGACCAAATCTAAGTTCGGACACACGATGTAGATACAAAGGTTCTCTAAATATTCTAGCAATTGCAGAATTTAAACTGACAGATATTTGAACCTTCAAGTTTTGTCTACATATACATTCACTTTTACTTCTATAGGGTTCTTTTGGAATGAGTAGTCAATAGTAGAGATAGAATTGAGCAGAGGTGAGCAGAGCAAAGAAGAGGAAGGTGATGTAGCACTCCATCGTGAGTGGTTTGCAGTTGTTCCCATGCTCCAAAGGGTCTTGTCGAGGTTTCTTCCAACAATGGGTTTCTTCACGTGAAATTGGTTTCCCTTGTGTGTGACAATGTGGTATCATATTTATTTGCAAGGTATTTTGATTGTTTTTCTGTATAGAAGAATAAGTTGACAATTGGGCTCTCTTTTATATGAACTTCAATTATCAATATGGATTTTTTAATAGTAAAGGCACCGAATTCATAATTTTAACAATGCCAATATCAGTGTAGTTATTTATATCACCTATATGTAATGTAGCTAGAGATCAGAGATGGTTGCAAGTTAAAATAATAATGTTTATTATGGGTAGGACTTGTTTCTTAACCAACCAATTAGACGTAAACTGCAAATAATATGTATGGGTTCATAACCCGCTCAATCAATGGCATAGACTAAAAGATGGGTTTAAAAAGCTAACACCAAAAAAACATTGTCAACAACAAGAACAATCTCCAATAGACAGGGGAAACATCATCATACCTATAAATATTAATTTTTAAATATATAAATTCAACAATTGCTTACCTCACTATGGACCACCAATCATCGTCTAGGATCTTTTGTTTTACATGTTTTCCTTCAGAAGTGTTTGCCTCTGGCCATCTACCCCACTCTTGATTAACCATCATTAATTGTAGAGCCTCCTGCACCTCAAGCATCCTCTCTAACAAAATGAAATAGCTAGAATATCTAGTGTCAACAGGCTTGAGGAATTCCTTCCTCAAAAAAGACCCATAGTTATGCGGGGACGCGTCCCCCCCATTTTTGACACGTCCGGGACATCCCAGACGTCCTTAGGACATGGGGACGTGGGGGAAACATTTCCCCCACGTTTCCCACAATGCATGCTTGATGGGAAACATCCGAGGGACGTCTAAAAAGGCATATTTCAATTAAAAAACATAAAAACAACACTCTAAACTTTTTTTTAATTATAAATCACTTATAACATAAAAACAACATTACTAACCTAACCCTAACCCTAAAAGTGCAATTTTATGTTATAAATTTACGTTATGGGCTCCTTTCATATTCACACCAAGCAAGAGCAAGAGTGAGAGTAAGAGCAAGAGCTATGAAATTAATGATATGAATATCAGCAATTGTCACTTGATCAATCGTAATTTAGAATGGTTTTACTTTTATATTTTATAATATATTTGAAATTTCAACTTGTCTCAAATTCAAAATTCAAATATGTATTATGAATTTTCAATTTATGACATTAACATATTGATATTATAGTATTAAGGAATGTATTTGATGTTTATGAGTTCAAGTTTCACCTTATTTAAATCTCAAATGCTTTTATTACAGCTTATTTATATAATTTAATCACTATATCTTTATATTTTAAATATTTATATATTTTTTAATCAGCCATCCCCAAAATTTAGATTTTTTTTGCCGTCCCGAAAAACCCCGTCCCGTCGTCCCCCTGTCTCAGGTAACTATGAAAAGACCTGTATAGAGCAAGTGAGGTGTGATGGTTGCAAATGAACATTTGTATGTGTCTAGCCTCTGCCACCACTGTCTTCACCCAATCTATCTTTCCAATGTCTTTCAATGCATTGTTCAACGCATGAATACAACATGGAGTCCAGAAAATGTGTTTGTAAGCACCCTCAACCATCAAGCCAGCTAACTTACGTACGCGGGCTGAATCAGTCACCACTTGTACAACATTAGAGGGCCCAATATCCTCTAGGGCGTCCTTCAAAATTTAAAATTGGAAGGTTGCATCCTTTCTCTTCCTTGTACAATCAATGGCTCTAAGAAAAAAAGGGCCAACAGGACATGTGACAATGATATTGATGAGTGGTCGATGTTTAATATCGGTCCACCCATCCATGATGATAGAGTAACCCACCTGTATCCAAGTTTGCTTCATCTCCTCCATCACCACACTCACCTTAGAATATTCTTTATCAAGGAGGTTGGCCTGTAGTTTGTGTTCTCTAGGAGGGACATACGAGGAACCAACAACAATTACATCTTTGAACATTCGTTTGAAGGGGAATGTGACACATGAAATGGTATTGCATTCGCAAAGAAGAATTTGGCAATAGAAGAGTCAACTACTTCCCATCATTACACATTGAACATCCCTGCAACAATAGTAGCCTTTCTCTTTTCCTTGGTCGAATCCTCTCCTCTTTGACTTTCAACATCCACGGATTGGGTAGGCAATTGTGTACCATGCATAGTCTCCAATGGCATCTCTTTTTTCTTGCCTTACCCTCCATGTGCAACCTAGTCACTTCGGTCTTCTTAGCTAATGTTATTTTTTCACAACCTTTTACGCCATGTCCAGCTATGCCCAAAAGATGACAATAAACCTGTGTGTAGCTGCCCCTAAAATGTTTGTTGCAAATATAACACAACCACACTCTACTCCCCCCTGAGTTTTTTTCTTTGTCAATGTTGTAAATTGTAAAAGAGGCTTTTTAGGATCGAATGGGCCCTTTGCATAGATTTTGCGAAGTTGAAAAGGGCATTCAAATGAATTACTCTCACTCCTTGAAGAAACCCTATTTCTTTTTCTACCTCTTGCATTGCCAATTGAATCTCTTCACCCTCACTCATAGTTACCACAGTTGTTATAATACTCTCACTCCATGAAGAAACCCTATTTCTAGTTCTACCTCTATGTTGCATTTGAATCTCTTCACCCTCACTGTTGCTCTTTTTTTTTTAACGAAAATGCAACAATTGGATTTTTTTGAGAACTCCGAATTTTCGGATTTTTTGCCCTTCCGAATTTAATCGGATTTCCGAACCTGGTAACTATGCCCAATTGCAATTGCAAGTGAAAACAAACAAAAAATAAAACTTCTCTAAATCTCTGAAATTTGAAACTTTGAAAAAAAAAAATGAAAATTAATTTGTGTAAATTTATAAAATGAACAAAGGATGTGAAACATACCTCAAATGTTGTAGAATATTGCTCTCTTGCCTTCTTCTCACTGTTCTCTGTTCTTTCCTCTGTTGTTTTCTTTCTTTGCCTTCTCCTTCACAAGATGAGAAATAAAACATATGAGCTTCTTTTTTTGTTTTAATTGTAAGAGAGGTTGTTTTAGGTTTAGGTTAGTTAGGAATGAATGTGGGGGTCCTTGTAGACCCCACATTCTTTTTTATATTAACTTTGTGTGTTTTTTTCTAAGTTTAAACTTTGTTGCGACGTAGGGGATGCCCAAATGTCCCAAGTACGGTCAGGGGACTTGTAAAAGTTCGTTGTTGTTCCCTGCTCCAATTTTGACGTTTCCGGGATGTTCCTGATTTTTTTAACATATTGGGGACAGGTAGGGGACATTTCCTACCCGTCCCTGAGTTTCTGAAATGTCCCCGATACAGAGAAGAGCCTAAAAAGGCAGGGGACGCGTCCCCGTGGAACATAGGACATTTTGAGTTGAATTTTTACTGCCTTTATCAAATAACTGAATTTTCTTTCTAACTCTTTGCTATCCATGATAATATTCTAGTAAAACATTCATTAAGAAGCTATGGTCCTATGCTTTTACATTCGCAAGTTCTTTGATTGTTTTTGCAAGGTTTTTCAATTATTTATACAGTTGTCTTTTTCTCTTTTGGTGCCACTGTTTATACCAAAGAAATCTAATACTAAAAATTACCGAACACAAGTGACATATATATCTTGCTTCCATTGGTAATATAACCAAAAGGAATCTAATGCTGTGTTATTAAACAAATCTGTCAAATAACTGTCACAGTTACATATTTGACTAGACATCAGATGCCACAGCAAATCTAAGCTAAAAAGATGTATAGCTTAAAATGCAACATATAATGAGCAGGATAATTTTAGCAGGTATTTTTTTGTTAGGAAAGAAGATGCAACAAGGAGAGGTGAAATCAGGCCATCCTTCACAAATAATTTATGCAATACACTTTAAAAACAATCATCTAAAGAGTATCTAAGTATAGAATACATACGTCATTTGTGTTGATGGCTCACCGATAGACTGACCAGCAATAACACCTACAGGTTCACCTGGTTGGGCGAGGCTTGTAATATACTTGAGCCTCATCAAGTTCATAAAATTATTTTGATCCTCCAAGTTAAGAGATTTCTTCTTTTCATTTGAAAGATTATTGATGAAATCTTGTACTTTCTTTCTAAGAGCTTCTGGTAAGTCATTTGTATAGCTGTCTGAAATTAGAGACTTCTCTTTGTTTGAAGACTGCCGAATTAATTCATCAAATTGGTCCTTACCAAGCCTCTGTATAACTAGCTTTTGATTCTGAGAAACACGGAGATAACTACTTAGGATTTCCAAATGAACTATGGATTAGTGAATTATCAAAAATGAGTATACAACATTAAGACAGCTGATATAAATTCTGGAGCTTACAGCGGCAAGAACATTGAATTCAGTCAAGCAGCTGGTTTTCATGACATCCACTCCATCATCTCCATAATGAAATTGGATAATGGAGCCATCTGAATCTCTTACAGTATAATCATAGTTCACCTTCAAACATTCAAGATTCTTAATAAGGCATCGCTGCAAATACCCACTTCGGGATGTTTTTACTGCAGTGTCAACAAGCCTGTAATATACACATATTAGTAAATCTCTACCAAAAAATATAGTCAACCTTTATAAGAAAACCCAATGCAAGTCCAACATGTTGAAGCAAAGAAACCAATTAATTAACAAAAAACTTATAACAAAGAAACCAGTCGACCAGCAAATAGCTACATCTGTACTAACATAAAAGGACAACATTATGGTACACAAATTGGTTAATAGAGCCATGATATAGGTGGCATACCACAGAAAATGTTGCAAAATATATCCAGAATCACATCCCAAGAACTACACCAAAGGGCACCCCCAAGAAGGTCATGGCAATATTGGTAGAAGGGACAGAGATTGGAAGCAGCTCCAATGTTGACAAGAAGGTTGCTTGTATTATGATCCAAATAGAGGTATGTTTTGATAGAAAAGTGGCCAAGAATGACGTGAATGAACCAAACCCTTCTGTATCAGAATATAAAAAAGGTTGATGGTCATTTTTGTTATTTTAAAGACATGAAATTTTCAGTCCATAACATTGCAACATGAAAATTTCAGATAAATTGATGTTTCCGATTTGAATCAACATTTTGGATCACACTCTGTGATACATCATCGGAAACAAGAAAGTTTGCATGGATTACAGACTCGCATTCTTTTAAAAGATAATTTAGGTGAAGACATGATGCCACATATTGGGTCTAGACTCGGATACCCGGAAACACCAACCAAAGCAGCGTACTGATGTACCAAGTAATGGTACGGGTCCTGGTATACGCCCGAAATGCTTCCGAGCCATACCTGGGATGTTTCCCTATCGTTTCAGCAGTACTATTTTTTAAATGCTGAAAATAAAAACAAAGACACTAGATACTTCTGTTTGAACGGTACTTGAGGAAAATCTGTTAAAATATAGAGCTATAGAGCATTATATAGAATGTAATGCGGTTCTAGGCAGTTGAAGAGGTTGTAACCAAACAACCAAATGTAACTAAATGTAACCACCTCTTCACATATAAATAAACCTCTGCCTGTGTCATTTGAAGGGTACGGGTGAATGCAAATGGTTTGAGGAAGCCCAGTCACAGTTTGATAGGGCACAAACTATTTATGTTTATAGCCGTGTAGGGAAGAACGACTGTTAGAAAGTCGAAATCTGGCATATTCGCATTTTCCGAGGGCAGAGAAGATTATATTTTCTGTGTGAAGTCGTAGTTCGCTGTTGCTGCCGGAAATCGTGGGTTCCTATTCACAAGGGCAGAATCGTGGACGAAAAAGAAAAACGAGGGCACAGAAATCGTGCAAGTTTTTTAGAAGTCGTGAGGGGCATAGCAAAGTCGTGGTTCGTGTTTTGAATCAATAGTGCTAGCTGATGGAGAATCACTTGCAGTAGAAGGGATAGGAGATATATGCATTATATTGAATAATGCTCATAAATTGTTGGTAAGGAATGTTAGATATGTACCTTCTTTACAAAATAATCTTCTATATATTCGTCAATTGACTGAAAATCCCAATATTTCTGTGGATTTCTGTGGAAAGAAGTGTGGTGTCTCTGATGTCAAACAGAGACGGATAATTGTCCTTGGTATTGGGGAAGGTGGTCAGTATCGGCTTGTTGATCTAGCTGCGATCAACATTAATGCACATGTGGAGGACAGCTCCGCCATTCAGGATGTGCAGGAGGCTGCAATGCCTTGGACGAAGCCATTCCTCACAAATCTGTTGACTTGGATACAGTCAACCTACATGCACCTATTGTGGAGGGAGTATCCACTATACCAGGTGTACGGGAGGCGGACATGCCTTGGGAGGATGGATTTCCTCATTCTAAAGAACAGTTTGTTGTGGACGGAGACTCCACTATTCCAAATGCACTAACGGTGCATGGTGAGATGGCATGTCAAGCCACTCACTTAGAGGTCCTTGCTCGAAGGACAGTAGAGCTTCAACAGTTTGTTCATTGTGTTGTGAAGGACCTTTCCCAACAGAGGGGGATAGATGAGCAAATAAATGAGGAGTTGGTTCTCACTCCTACCACTGCTGAGACGAAGACCATTGCTGAGATGGAGATGGTTATTTCTCCTACTATTGCGGAGTTGGTTCTAACTCCTACTGCACAGATGGTCACATTTCTCTTCTTGAAAAAATTGGATGAGCACTACATGGTGGTGCAAGGATGTGATCGAGGTGACTTCGATTGTAGGATAATTGAGTCTTTGTACAGACTCCAGCAGGCTGCACAAGCCTGAAACAGAGTTTTCAATCCACCTCTCCGAGGTTTTGATTTCAGCACTCTGGAGATGGGGTTGACACTGTCAGCCATTGGTGATTCATCATTGGTCAATGAATCATGTAACAAAGAACCAACGGACCACTTGCCATATCCTTTGTTCACGCAACCGGATTTTTGTTTTGCAGTTCTTGTCCATTCGACAACCGCAACACAATTATGGACTGCTGATTTTGAAGTACAACCTATGGTGCAGTCTGTAGATCTGATGACTAAACATATAGGCTTTAGGAAATTTGTAAAATTTCGGGACAAACTTGGTATTGTTTCCGGTTTAGTCATTAAGACGGGGTGTTAAAATATAGAGCATTATATAGCATGTAATGCAGTTATGTAGGTTGTTGGAGAGGTTGGTAACTGTTCAACCAAATGTAACTAAATGTAACTACCTCTTCACATAATAAATTCACTCTGCCTGTGTCGTTTGAGCAGTGCAGTTTGCCTTCTCTGAATTCTTTCTTCTCTTTGCATATGCTAACATAATCATGTCATTGATAATATGTGTTTCTAGCTCAATGCTTATGAATCTCAAGGTCATCGTTCCCTTTTTCTGGGAAACTGTTTATTTTCAATATGTAAAAACCTTAAAAGATCAAATAATTGTGCAATCGGGTATGATGTAAACTGATGCTATTTAGATTTTAAAGTAACGTATAGTGATATGGATGCTTACGTACTGATTTCAGTACCCAAGGATATTGTAATAATTGGTGGTGCAGGATTTTCAGATAGAATTTTTTCAATATTACAGAGATACAGACTTCAAGATAAATAACTGACAAAGACAAACATGAACATGTTGCATGTTTCCAATATTACTGAAATTACTGCACACGAACTAGATTCAAGGATAACAAGTGTGTCGCAGAGTACAAGATATCAACGTGATTGAAGGTTTATGGGGAAAATGGCCATGACAGAAGGGACAGCTGATAGAAAACATCATGTAGCAATTTTCACCACTGCAAGCTTGCCATGGATGACTGGTACTGCTATCAACCCTCTATTTCGGGCTGCTTATATTGCGAAGGATGGGGAAAGGAAGGTCACTTTTCTGTGGTTCCGTAGGAAATGTGCTAAAAGCTCTCTGATCATATTTGAAGCATTGTTGTCATAACCCTACAATCATATGACCTTTGAACCCTTCCTAGGGAAGAACAGGAACACCATGTCCGAAATAGAGTTAGACCTTGCAATCAAGAGTAATGGGTTCAAACTTATGCCAGAATTGATGAAAATTTCCTTTTATCCAGGGAAGGTAGGGTTGGCTCATCTTCTCTTATGTTGCAATGAACAATTTTTTAAGTTCTTGTGCTGCTCAGCCTTCTTTATGCTGGGTATTTCTTTCAAAATCTATAGCTAAAAAAAGGTTTTGACTTGTATGCAAAATATGCTTTCTCGAGATAGTCTTAATAAAATATAAATTGTTTTTACATTCCCTCTTGTCAGCTGCTGAAGATTAGTTGTTTTGTTATATTTGTCTAGACATGCTTTGTTTCATATCAAGGCTTACCTACTTGAAATAAAATATGAATTGCACCAAAGATACTGAAACACATTCAAGAAAAAGCTACTTTAGTTTCTATTGCAATCATATCGCTTGTAGAAAATCTGTGCTGATCTTGTCCCTGGACACAGACTTCAGTGCAGTTCCTGAAACAGTACAGGGATAGATATGGTTTATTTCATATGGATCCTGGTTTCTTCCTTGAGAGAGAGAGAGAGAGTAAAAGGGCTACACTAGCCAACTTTCACCAAAATAAGAATAATCTCCAAAAACATAATTCATTAATGCCCAAGCGACCTCCTTAAATAGGCATAAGGAGTGCTTAAAGCAATCATTACATCATGGCCGACCCCTTAAGTAATTGCATTTTAAATACTAAAAGGTTATTGGAGCCTAAATGCTCACAATACCATCAATACTAAACCACTTAAATTCCTCTATTGGATTAAAAAGGCCTCCAATAGGATAAATGATGGTAAACGAAAAATGAATATCTAATCAATAATAAAAAAATAATCTTGATTTCCCCTTGCTTTTCTCCTTAGACTCACGGAGAAAGAATGGGTTAAGGTCTTCGGAAGTTAGCCTCAAAAAAGGGACATGACACTCATGGGCTTTTAAGCATGATTATAATTGGCCTCCGATTATGCCTTGGGCCTAGACTCCCTCATCTCTACTTAAAATTAAGTGAATGTTTATTTATCTAATGGCTTCTCCTTAACGTTTATTGAAATTGCATTCCCCTATAGCTAGGACCTTAGCAGTGCTTTATTTTAGAAGAGTGTTCTACCAATGCTAGCTCAATAACTAGCGTTATATTCCTCAGCTCTAGTGTCGATGGAGCGCTCTGTTTTGCCAACATATGGAACCCCACATGAGCAATCAATTCTGTAAACTCCACTTCTTTGTCTAGTTCCTGATCAACCCTTCGAGGTTTTAATCACATTTCTAAGTTTTTTGAGTGGCAAGAATGTTAACTTGATGTTCTTTTCCTTTAGAGTTTTGGCTATCGAGTGGAGATACCCTCAAAATCTATGAAGCAATTTTATCCAAAAGCCCATTGTTTAATTTTTACGTTGGATCAAATGCAAGAATTCTCAAAAGCTAATAAAAATCTTTGGTTGGAGGCCTATAGTTATTCTCATCCATATTCTTTAGTTTGGGTGAATCAAGAAATAGAAATATATAGGCAACCAATGAATGAAAAGTCAAGGTTATTATAAATAAGCATTTCATTGATAAACTAGCAAGACCTGTTTAGCTCATTTATGGTCATGATGTATTGTTTGGCAGCCCCTAAATGTACAAGAAAGATACTATCTTCATAAGGATAGCAGCAGAATTACCATTTGGTCAAAGGATGGTGAGCGCTTCATTATTAATGCATATAAAGAAAAATCCAAACTTGTGTTGCTTAGTGCAAACAAAGACATAAGCTAATTAATGTAAGTGGGAGGTTTAACTCACTCCATTTAAGAGATGAGCAAGATGGTGAGGTATTGAATAAAAGTCTACTTCTGACATGTGTGCTAACAAAGAGGAAAGGAGAATGGACGATTTGTTTCGAATCTTAATGGAGGCATTCCAAGAGCCCAAAGGGATGCAACACAAGAGAAAGGTAGATCATGTAATCCAATTAATACCAAATTTTCCTCTTCCAATAAATTCCTCAATAAAGAAATCTATTTTGGAGGCAAATAAAGCGATCTTTTTGGAAGACAATCAAATGTTGCAATTGTGCTTTATATGTAGCATCTCATTCACACGAATACAATCTTCCGACAAGGATGTCGCAAACTTCTAGCGGCGCAATGTCATGCATGATCCAGTCCTCCATAGGCTTGACATTGTAGTTCAAAGTGCATTGTTGATGGCCCTGTATATCCTTCCCCTGTTGAGCCACCCCGAGAAATAGGGCTTCAAATGCACAACAATGATAAGGACAAGAGGTTGGATTGTTGCTTGTGTAATGATGTTCTCTTGGCTTCCGTTGTCAATGATAACATGAAGAGGAGGCATTTGTGATCCTCAAAGTTGTCCATGGTAGAGGCATTGGTGCTCAAACAACTATGAAAGATCCCCAATAGATCTTTTTGCCCAAAATGAAATTCTCTAATCCCAAATATCAAAACAAATTTGTTGATGACTATGGCAATAAAACTAGGGCAAACCTGAATTGAATAGAGGAAATGCAACTAGCGTTCGGATGAGAAACCAATGCAAATCACTCTCAAAAAATTATATTCTTATCACAAGTTGATTGCCATATTTTTTGAAGCCCAAATATATTAAAATCAGAATTTTTAGAAGCCACAAATGATTAAAAATCAGATCTGAAATCTGAATATTAAACTGGCTGAAATACCACTGAAAACCCATCTTAAAATTCAACTTCTTTGCTTTGCTTCCCAAAAATAAGTAGATGGTTTGACAATAAAAACCAGATCAAAATACCTCAGAAACAATGCCCAATCTGCCAAAAGACTGGGTCACTCTACCAGAAGAATTTGTAATAAAATTGCTGCAATTTTTATTCAAAACACGCTGTTGGAAATGACTGAAAATCTGATTACATTCAATGGGAATTTCTGAGTGAAAAACCCTCACAACTCTTGGGGTTTTCATCCACAACAGATAGGATTCCTAAGGGGTTTCGTTCTTGGAATTTTTTGCAAACGTTGCGAGCTCAATACAAGAGAAAATATCATATAAAATTTCTAGATATCCCAAAGAGGCAAGTCAACTTTCCTTTTAACGGAAAATGACCACAAAGTGACCTCCCAAACAGCCAATGAAATTACATGATTATTCCTAGGCCAAGTCGACTTGCTCTAAAAATATTTTGTCACATATTTCTAATTTTCCATTACTTGGGCAAGTCGCATTTTTCATTAGATGAATACATTTATTTTTTATTGCTTTTTGACTTTGGCCAAGTTCTGATTTTTTATTAAGTTTTATTATTTTATTGTATGCACATTATAATTTTATATTTTAATATTTTGCACAATACAAATAAAATAAATAACACTTAGTTACCCTGATTTCACCCTTTGGCCGTCGGGTGAGAATGGGCCAAAGCCTAAGAGGCTCAAATGTGGTGTGCACACAAAGTATGTCTATTTTTGTGTAAAAAAGATAAGAACATATTATGTGTGCGCCCCAGGCCCAAAGGTCTTCACTCGAACTATCCGAAAAGAGGGACATTACAGTCCTCCCTTAACGGGATTGCTTGCCCCCAAACAATCACAAGTACCAAATCTACATCCGCATCAGTTCCTGGATCCCAAATCAGCTTGATCTTTTTGAATGGCTTCAAATGCACCATACAAAACTGCTCAAAGGCTGCAAAAAAGAACTTATGCAACTTACTTGTCAGAAGTGCCACAATCCTCCTCATGTATGCCCCAAATTTTCCGTACTCTTCATCATGTACTTGTTGTTCCATGCTGAAATGTAGAGAAAAGTCCTCAAATATGTCTTCATTTGTGACAATCTTGGTTGGCATGTCATCTAAACCAACTATGGTTTCAACTTTGGGCACAATATCTCAATTTGAACTATTTTTTCATGAGTCATATGGTGAAGACTATAGGCATATTGTGAAGACTGCACAAAATGAAGATTTTGGGAATGTTTATTACAATTTGCAATGGGCAAAGATGGTTGATTTTACACACAGAGAACTAAAACCCCCAAACATGGTTTCTCTCTAGTTCAACAAACTTTGTACACCAATGAGTGGAAGAATTCGCTTCTTGACAATGGCACACACTTCTAACAGAGCTGGTTACTTTGGTGTGACAAATACTATGGAAAATTTGCAAATGTATGTTTATTGGTCAATGATGCAAGAAGTTTCCAAATTTATATGGGGCTGATTGTTGTGCATTACAGGTAAGTTAAACAATACAAACTTGGAGTTATATATGCCATTATCGGTTCCCACAACCCTTCCATTAATTTTGTATAAGTTTTTCTCGTGTCAAGAAAAGGACTAGTTTGGCATGATGTGCATCCTTATTCCGTGTAACTTAGCTAAATTTAACTATTATTTGGATTCTTTTGGTTTACATAAATCAATTGTTAAAAAAAGGATGCAAGGTTTTCCGATGTCATGAAAGTTTAATGGACCATATTTCTTGGGAGCAAGGACTATTGGACTCTTGCAAGTAGAAGATGAGGCCTGATCTTGCCCCAAATCTAGGAGCACTTTATTTGGACCGGACTTCATCGTTCTCCCAAATTGATTTGTGTTACAAAGGCCTATATACAAGAGGGGATCCAAGGACCAAATCTATGCGGTGCTTTATTACACAGTATATTCGAAGACCCTTGGGCTTGGTGGACCATTGACAACAACAACTTATGTAGGTGCAACATGAATTTGTGACATTATTTGGCAAAGACCAAAGGGACTTTGGTCATTGGAGTTGACTCCAAGAGATTGAAAAAGCAATCTTTTTGGAAGACAACCAAATGCTGCAATTCTGCTTTATATGTAGCATCTCATTCATATGAATACAATCTTCCCACTAGGATGTCGCAGACTTCTAGAGGTGCAATGTCACATGTGATCGAGTCCTCCATCGGCTTGACTTCGTAGTTCAAAGTGCATTATTGATGGACCTGTATATCCTTCCCTTGTTGAACCACCCCAAGAAATATGACTTTGGATGCACAACAATGATAAGGACAAGACGTATTGTTGCTTGCGTAATGATGTTCTTTTGGCTTCTAATGTCAATGATAACATTAAAAGGTTGACCCTTCACCCAAAACTTGGTCTAGAAGAGGCATTTGCGATTCTCAAGGTTGTCTATGGTAGAGGCATTGGTGCTAAAACAACTAATGAGTGGATCAATGTGATCCCTTTGCACATGATACGATGTAGACTACAAAAGCAAGGATTGTGGTGTGCGGTATTGAGAATCGGCACATGTGTCTAAGAAATGTTGATGACACCACTTGTCACCCGATTTCTTCTTTCCTTTCAACAAGTCAAAGGTGCAAAAGCCTTCTGATGTTGCGCAACCTTCTTAGGTTGCTCTCCTTTGTGCAACATGTTTTGCTTCTATTGCACAAGAGGATGAGATGATGCGTTATTCGTGGGTTGACTCTTGCACACATCATTGGACGAAGACGTAAACTTTTGCTTCATCTTGACCTTGGCTTTGATATTTGCAGCATGATGGTATGCTTTCCCCAAAGAGTCGGAAGTCAAGAACTCCATCTTAGCAAGTACATAAGGCACGAGGTTGCTGATGTATTTCCACACATTATGTTGCTCTATGAGGTCCTCATGTAGGAATGCAATGTAGTCATGGAACTCATTAGTATAACCTGTTAGAAGCATGGGAATACTGAGAGGCGGGGTGAATCAATATTCGACAATAAAAACTTTTTCTCCAACTTATTAATTTTCTACTTAACAAGATATTCAAATCTGAAAGTAAAATGAGAGCATACACAAAAATCAAATGCACATAACACCAAAAATATCGTGGTTCACCCAGTGTGGGCTACATCCACCAAAAGAGACTGCTTGGATCTGCTGTCCAAATCCAGGCAAAAAACTAGTGTTTACAAAGTGTGAGCACCCACTCACAAAAGACACCAATCTCCAAGCCGAACACCAATTCAGCCCTTGAATGCAAACACCACTGACTATGCAATCTCTTATTTGAAGCACCAACTTCTGGAGACACCAATCCCCAATCCGAAGCACCCACTCCAAAAAATCTACAACACAAATCAATGATAATGTCTCCTTATATATTCTCTCTCTCACATACTCATACTCACTTAAGAGATTTATAATATCAGCGCACATACATATCACACTCATGCAAAATGCTCTCTTTCTCACTCTACAAAAAATGTGCACACAACACTTGCTTATATAGAAAGGAGAGGAAAAACCACTTGTGGTTTCCCTAAAACCATGTGCCCATACCATCGGCCAATTTGCTCCAAATATTAAATATTTGCTCCAAATAGAAATATTCTCTTACACATGTAAGAGTAACTCCTCTTACGCATCATAGAATCTCTTACACGTCATAAACTGTCATAAAATCTCTTACGCGTCATAAGCTGCCATAGAATCTCTTACGCGTCATAAATTGTCATAAAATCTCTTACACGTCATAAGTTGCCATAGAATCTCTTACACGTCATAAGCTACCATAGAATCTCTTACACGTCATAAGCTACCATATGTCGTAAGATTCCTTGGTGATGTTGAATATTAAAATATTCAAATTTTGACATCACACTAATTGTGACATGGATAAATATTTTACAAACACTAATGTTGTAATGTTGAATATTAAACAAATATTCAAACCTCAATATTTCCATCAACACTAATGTTGTACCTTTGACATCAATGACAAAATACTCAACAAACTCGCCCTTTGTCATTGATGGCAAACCCCTGCTAAAAATAGACATGAAAACTTGTTTGCTCTAAAATCCAACTTTCTGCTTATGAGCTCTTTCTATACTGTTGCATTGTATCTGTTCTATGCAACTCTCCCCCATTCTACAATTCTTCCTCTTTGACATCAATGGCAAGGGGATAATTGAACCTGTCACCTAAACCTATAGTCGGAGTTGAAGATACTGCAATGTGTAGCTCCCTCGATGTCCATACTCCCCCTGAGATAGTCAATAAGTAAGAGTGACATGGATCACTCATAACTTTTGTCTGAGTGACTCAAAAGATTCCTTCGGTAGGGGTTTTGTAAATATATCAGCAATCTGATCCTTAGTCCCAACATATTCTAATTTCACCTGCTGATCTGCAACTTTCTCTCTCAAAAAGTGATACTTAATAGGAATGTGCTTTGTCCTGGAATGCATGACTGGATTTTTTGAGATGTTAATAACACTAGTATTGTCACAGAAAATGGAAATAGGATGCTCATACACTACCTTCATGTCCTTCAATGTTTGCTTCATCCAAAGAACCTGTGTACAGCATGCCACTGCTGCAATATACGTTGCCTCTGCTCTAGACAATGAAACTAAGGCCTGTTTCTTGCTAAACCATGACATTAATTTGTCACCAAGATAAAAAGCTCCCCCACTTGTACTTTTCCTGTCATCAACACTTCCTGCCCAATCTGCATTTGTGAATGCTATAAGATTGAAATCATCACTCTTTGGATACCATAAACCATAATCCAACGTACCTTTCAAATATTTGAAAATTCTTTTTACTGCTGCCACATGAGTTTCCTTTGGTGCCGCCTGAAATCGTGCAACTAATCCAACAGCCTGCATAATATCTGGTCTAGAAGCTGTGGTATATAGCAAGCTACCTATCATGGACCTATACAAGGTCTGATTAGCATTGGGAGACTCATCATTCTTACTCAACTTGCAACCTGTAATCATGGGTGTACTAACTGGATTGCAATCTTCCATTCTAAACTTTTTCAACATCTCCTTTATATACTTGATTTGTGAAATCAAAATGCCTTGACTAGACTGCTGAATTTGCAAACCAAGAAAATAAGACAACTCACCAAGCATAGACATCTCAAACTCCTTTTGCATCTCCTCTGCAAATTCTTTGCATAGTCTCCTACAACCGCTTCCAAAAATAATGTCATCCACATAAACCACAACTATCACTTGATGTTCTCCTTCTGTCTTGATGTACAAATTGCTATCCGCAATTCCCTTTTTGAATCCTTGTTCCTGCAAGTACTTGTCCAATCTAGAGTATCAAGCTCTAGGAGCTTGTTTCAAACCATAAAGAGCCTTTTTTAACTTGCACACAAAATCTGAATTTTCTGATAAAATAAAACCTTCTGGTTGCTCTATATAAACTTCTTCCTCTAAGTTTCCATTCAAGAATGCTGATTTTACATCCATTTGATAAACTTTAAAATTTTGGAAACAAGCAAATGCTAAAAAGATTCTTACCGCTTCCATACGAGCAACAGGTGCAAATGTCTCCTCGAAATCAATGCCTTCAACTTGTGAGTACCCTTTGCACACTAATCTGGCCTTGTTTCTGACAACTTCTCCTTCTTCGTTCATCTTGTTTCTAAAGACCCACTTGGTACCAATGATATTCTTGTCCTTTGGCCTTGGTACTAACTCCCATGTGTCATTCTTTTCTATCTGATTAAGTTCTTCTTCCATGGATTTTATCCAAAACTTATCCTTGCTAGCTTCATTAAAATTACTCGGTTCAACTTTTGACAATAAGGAAAAGTTTACCTCTTGTGGTGCACTTGCTAGTCTCCTCCTTGTCTGTACTCCAGTATCTTTGTTTCCAATGATTTGATTTGTTGTATGATTCTTCTAAACGAATCTGGATGGTGCCTTTGTGTTTTCTCGATTCTTCTTCTTCTTCTTCTTCTTCTTCTTCTTCCTCTTTCTCAGATTTGATTTTTTCATCCTCTTTTTGCACCACTGAGTGTCCTATTTTCTTCTTCGGCTTCCAATCATTGACTTTCACATTTATACTTTCCACTACTTTTTGTAGTCTCTTGTTATAGCACCTGTAAGCCTTGCTTCTTGATGAATAACCAAGGAATATGCCCTCATCTGCTCTAGAATCAAATTTACCAAGCTCATCTTCATTATCTCTCTTAATGTAGCACTTACTTCCGAACACTTTGAAGTGTTTCACGGAAGCTAGTCTTCCCTTCCATAGTTCGTATGGTGTCCTTTCTGTGTTTACTCGAATCTATGCTCTATTCAAAATATACATCGTTGTGTACACTGCTTCTCTCCAAAAAGCATCTAGTAACTTGGACTCATTTAGCATTGTTCTTGCCATTTCCTGCACTGTTCTATTTTTCCATTCAACTACACCATTCTATTGTGGTGTTCTTGCTATAGAAAATTGTCTTCTGATTCCATGCTCTTCACAAAACTCATCATATTCGTTAGACATAAATTCACCTCCTCTGTCTGATCTCAAACACTTAATCCTAGAGTTTGTCTCATTCTCAATCAAAGCTTTAAAAATTTTGAATTGATCAAAACCTTCTGATTTTTCTTTTAGAAATGCAACCCATGTCATTCTAGTAAAGTCATCAATTAATAACATAAAATAAGAATCACCTTGCAAGCTTTGTGTTTTTGTTGGCCCACAGAGATCAGTATGAATTAGCTCTAATGGCTTCATTGTAGAGTACTCCTTTGTCCTAAATCTGACCCTTGTCTGCTTCCCATGTTGACACTGTCTGCAGATAGTACTTTGCGGTTTTGTGATCTTGGGTAAATCTCTCACTGCTTGTTTTGAGCTGATTTTTAACATGTTGTCAAAATTAATGTGACTCAATCTCTTGTGCCATAACCAGCTTTCATCAATTTGACTCATGCAACACTTTTCTCCCTTCACATCACTTAGCATGTACAAGTTGTTCCTTGTTCTATTTGCATCTGCAACCCAATTACCTATATCCTTCTTTCTAATTTCACAACCCTCAGCATAAAACGTGAGTGTATAACCTTGATCACACATTTGACTGAAACTTAAAAGATTATGTTTCAGTCCTTCAACGAGTAAAACATTTTCAACTTTAGCTTTACCATTTAATTTTATGTTACCTCTTCCTGTGATCTTGGCTATAGTGTTATCTCCAAACTTTATTGTACCTCTACTGGCCTTTTTCAGCTTCAGGAACTTGCTTCTGTCACCTGTCATGTGGCTAGAACATCCACTACCAATGTACCAAGTTTGTTCTTCATCTTGTGCATGGAGTGTGGTTTGTACCAACATAGCCTCTTCCTTTTCTCCCTCCTTTATATTTTGCCACACTTTCTTATTGTTGGCTTTCTGAATGATTTGTTTTCCCTCTTTCTCTTGCTTTGGCTTTTCTGTAATCTTACTCCTGCAAAATTTTGCTATGTGGCCAACTTGGTTGCATTCATAACATCTAATCCCATGCTCTTTCAAATTTGACAATGCAGCAAAAGAATTGTAGTTTCTAGCATGAAAATTCTGATTCCAACTCTGAAACCTCGATCTACAGTCCATCATCTTATGACCAAAATTGTGACATGAAAAACAATAACCGTAAAAAGAATACCTGGTCATGTAGGGTTGCCTCTGATAAGATAAACTTCTGAAACTTCTTATTGGTACCTTATTCCACTTGCTCTCTTCTTTGTTTTTGTTCTGTGGAGAATGATCTTGTTTCTTGCTGCTTTCTCCTTTATTGGAGCCTTTTAGGATATCTGCATAGTTGGCTTTCTTCTCTGGTTCTTTGGTCTCTTTCTTTTCTGCTTCATTGAATCCAATACCACCTTTGGATGATTTTGGTTTCTGTTCTCTCAGAATGTTGCTCAACACCTCAGAACTTTTTTCAAACTTGAGTCTCTTGTTCAACTTTTCAGTTTCCTGTCTTAGTGCGACAATCTCTGCCTCCAATCTCTCGCATTCTTTTTCTTTTGATTTCAGTTGTTCTCTGATCACTTCCTCTATTCTTTTTGCCTCTTCAACTTGGGTCTTTAGATCAACAATAGTATTCTCATGTTCTTTGTCAGCATGCAGATTTATCTTTGCTTCTTCATACTCTTGAAGTTGCAATTTTCGCTTCAGGGTCTTCTTTTTTAGTCTCTTGATCTCACCCAAGGCACAGATGAGTTCTTCTTCTAACTTTACCTCACCTTCTTCATCAACTGCATCTTCAGCTTCAACTTTTCCATCTTCAAGGGCCATAAACAAAAGTTCTTCAATGTCACCTTCTAAACAATCTTCCTCTGAGCTATCATCTTCTCTGGTGCATAGACTCTTCTTGTTTTGGTTCTAGTTCTTCTTTTCAAACTTCCTTTGCTTGAAATTCTTTTTGTAGAAAGGTTTTCCTTTCTTTGCTTTGACAAGCTCTTCATCATCACTTTCACTTTTTGCATGCGGACACTTAACTTCAAAATGTCCAATCTCACCACAGTTAAAACATTTAAAAGGAAGTTTACCTTTGTACTTGTCAAATCCTCTTTTCAGATTTTTCACCAATAGGGCTTCTTCTTCCTCATCGGATTCATCATCTGATTCAACCTTCTTCGCCTTTCCTTTTGAAGCTTTGAAAGCAGATTCCTTTTTTCTTGGCTTATCTAGTTTTGTTCTCATCTCATAAGCCGTGAGTATTCCATGTAACTCATCCATTTTCATTTTATCTAGATCCTTAAGTTCTTCAATAGCTTAAACTTTAGCATCAAATCTAGGAAGTAGAGATCTTAATACCTTTTGTACTATTACTGGGTCTTCCATCTCTTCACCCAAGCCTTTGATCATGTTTAGGGTCTCATCCACACGGAGTAGATATGCTGCAATGTTCTCTTCCTCTTTCATCTTTAGACTTTCAAACTTTCTTCTGTGTGTCTGAAGCTTTGCCATCTTTACTTTTGAATCTCCTTCATATAAACTGTTGAGCTTATCCCACATCTCCTTGGCAATTTTGCAAAGCATAATCTTTACAAACTCCGAATCTGCTACACCACACAAAATAGCATTCATAGCTTTAGCATTATTTTCACATGCTCTCTTAACAGCCGGATTTGTCGGTGGCGTTGTCGGTGCCGTATAGCCATTCTCAACCGAATGCCAAATATCATGTCCAAGAGAATTCAAATAGGTTCGCATCCTTATGCTCCAAAAGGCATAGTTTGATCCATCGAACAACAGACCTTTATTTGTGAAGAATCCTTCCTGAGCTACCATCGTGCTTTCTGATCTACCTTCTAGTTAAGCTACACAGAAGGAACCTGCTCTGATACCAATTGTTAGAAGCACGGGAATACTGAGAGGGGGGGTGAATCAGTATTCGACAATAAAAACTTTTTCTCCAACTTATTAATTTTCTACTTAACAAGATATTCAAATCTAAAAGTAAAATGAGAGCATACACAAAAATCAAATGCACATAACACTAGAAATACAGTGGTTCACCCAATGTGGGCTACATCCACCAAAAGAGACTGCTTGAATCTACTATCCAAATCTAGGTGAAAAAATAGTGTTTACAAAGTGTGAGCACTCACTCACAGAAGACACCAATCTCCAAGCCAAACACCAATTCAGCCCTTGAATACAAACACCACTGACTATGCAATCTCTTATTCGAAGCACCAACTTCTAGAGACACCAATCCCCAATCCAAAGCACCCACTCCAGAAAATCTGCAATACAAATCAATGATAATTTCTCCTTCTATATTCTCTCTCTCACATACTCATACTCACTTAAGAGATTTATAATATCAGCTCACATACATATCACACTCATGCAAAATGCTCTCTTTCTCACTCTGCAAAAAATGTGCACACAACACTTGTTTATATAGAAAGAAGGAGAGGAAAAACCACTTGTGGTTTCCCTAAAACCATGTGCCCATACCATGGGCCAATTTGCTCCAAATATTAAATATTTGCTCCAAATAGAAATATTCTCTTACACATGTAAGAGTAACTCCTCTTACGCATCATAGAATCTCTTACACATCATAAACTGTCATAAAATCTCTTACGCGCCATACACTGCCATAGAATCTCTTACGCGTCATAAACTGTCATAAAATCTCTTACGCGTCATAAGCTGCCATAGAATCTCTTACACGTCATAAGTTGTCATAGAATCTCTTACGCGTCATAAGCTGCCATAGAATTTCTTATGCGTCATAAGCTGCCATATGTCGTAAGATTCCTTGGTGATGTTGAATATTAAAATATTCAAATTTTGACATCACACTAATTTTGACATGGATAAATATTTTACAAACACTAATGTTGTAATGTTGAATATTAAACAAATATTCAAACCTCAATATTTCCATCAACACTAATGTTGTACCTTTGACATCAATGACAAAATACTCAACATAACCCTCCCCTATACCTCCTTGCATTGTCACAGCTATGAGAACTTTGTCTATTTCTCAAGGTCAACAATTTGTTTATCTCCTACAAATGGCTCTACAAAGCAAGGATTGTCATCTTCGTTTTGCTAGAAAACCTTCAAGCATACGTAAATTGTTGTGAACAAACACAAGATCTGATCCCTTTTGAATCACCAGTCGGTTCCTCTAACTAGTATGAATCAAATCATGAATGCTCCAAAAAATCACATACAAAAGCACTAGAAACTTGGCAATAAACATGGATGGCAAGTTTTTGCAACTTTATAGTAGAAAGCACATAAATATGCCACCATTTACAAGGATCTCACATAAGCTTGTTTCATTTTTCCTCAAAATTAAACATGTTTTCTTGGTTCTTGATAGTATTATGTCGATTTCTTACCCTTCCCTTTTGATCTTCATCACAAACAAAATTGCCTATTGTTGTCAATATACCTCCCCCTTATTTCCTCATCAACATCATGATCCATCTCTATAAATTGAAGACTTAAACAAACAATTGATGAATGTAGTGGGTGATCTGACATGTCCACAAAAGCATGAATCTGCACTTGCTCTTCAACATCATTTGCAAGTACTGTTATGATTTTTTCCTTTCTTTTGTCTATAACCTCATACACTAAACCCATGCAAGGCTTACCACTATCAACTAATATCCAATTTTCATAAAGTGGCTTAAACACCTTTACAACCTTCCATGGCCCCTCCCAAAATGGACGCCCTTGCAAAAGTATTGTTAGGCATTTCCAACTCCATGGTTTTAGTGTGATTCATCACATTGTTGTCGTGTTTTAAATACGTAGTCAACACATCATCTCTCTCCTTTTTGTCAGTGTTTATTGCAACTACAACTTGTGTGGCTTGCATTTTCAATATCCTCCTGATCTTCTATTAGCATTGTCTCATGCTATATGATCTAATCCTATGGATGTGTACTCCAATCTACTCGTCCCGAGTCACCGTCTAGGCTATTGTATTCTTGTATTACTCCAATAGAAAAAACAAGAACTAGGCATCCTCTTTCGTTTACGCACCTACATTTTTATTCGCACCATCCTCTCATTGTCGCGCCCATCATCTGTGAACTTTGTGAATAAAGACATGAGCAAGAGTTGTCCACTTATTACTTGATCCTCGATCGCTTCTTTAACCAATTCCAAGCACTTTTAATCGATCTCCTTCCACATCTTTTCCATTGTGTTTTCGAGATCATTGTTGTACTGAAAGAGTCGTAAAGCAGTGTTCCTAACAATAGCATGAAATTTATTCGCACCTTCCCGTGTTGCTAAACCAATATATTAATGTTAATGGCCACTTTTTCGAGTAAGACAATGAGTAGGAGTTGTTTAGCCTATTGTGTTTGTTTTGTTTTAGAGGTTCACGTGTGGGTGGTGGGCAAGAAGAAGGTTTTTCTTCTTGTTTTTTCCACTTGTGGCCCTAATCACCATGAGTCCAATGTATCTTTTACGCACTATGAACCCGAATCTTTCATTGCCAAACTTAAGGTCGATTGTTATGTATTCTTCTTAATCCCTCCTTTCCTTTGTTGCATTGTATCTTGGCCTTGAGTATCTTGTTTCGCCTCTTCCTCTTGCACATCTATATCCATTTTTGTACCTCAACTTCATGTGTTGCTTTCTTTTCCTCATCTTTCTTTTGCTGCTCTTCTTTCTCCTTTCATTATTTGTCATGTCCCTTTTTCGAGATAATTTTGTTTGAAGACCTTGAGCTATTTTTCTTCTTCAAGGGTCCAAGGGAACAAACTAGAGGAAGCCAACAACGTCATCATATGCTTAATTTTGTCATTATTTCTTTAATTGGCATTGTATTTGTTGGTGAGCCTAGCACCCAACAATAAATTAAAAATAGAAATATATGGGTGAGCATGTGGGCTCCAAAAAGCAAAAAGAAAATAACAATATAGCAAGTCTAATTGTGGTTGGCCTCATTTGAGAGCCCCAAGACTTGGCGCCACCCTCTTATTATAAATAGAGGTTGTTGGCATTAGTTTGGGATATACTGATTTTATGAATTTTATATCTTGGTGAAGGTTGGCTAGTGTGTAGGTAAGGTGCATTTGATATATTTTACTATCTCTCTCAAGGACGAAACCCCTTCATTGAGGGCTTGTGTGGAGGTAAGGTGCATTTGATATATTTTTGGAATGCTGATTCTAACTCAGAAATTCTGAGTTGTAACAAGGCTAGGGACAGCTCATGGTCCAAAAAGACTTCAATTTCATTGCGTACAAGCATGTTAGTACAGTTTGGTCTTCACCATGCACAAACGGTCAGGTCTGATGTCTATGTTGCATTGCTCCGCTCCATGATACTACTGTGTTTTTATCCTCATGATCAGCTTGCACCAAGTGTAGAGAAGGTAGGAAATGAATAGTGTAGCAAAAGGTGCATGGATGCTTGGGTACAATGCCAAAGTTGTTTTAGCATATGTGGGGTTGGTACCATTGTGGGCATCAAAAAGAAAAGAAGTTCGGGAGTGACCCACACCTTTGCATCTTGGTTTAACACTCATACATATCAACTTCTCCAAGTAATTGGTTTCTTATTTGACCATGGAGTAGTAATAAATGGCACCACTCGTAAACTAATCAGAGGAGAACTTACAGTTAAGCATGGGCTGAGCATGATTAACTTTGGAGACTTCAAGTTCATCAATGTCAATAATAAGTTCATGCCTTACAAAAAAAAATATGGTACAGCGGTCAAATGTCGTAGGAATGTGCATGGTATGTGATGTTTTCCTTGAAATTAAGCCAATTGAAGTTACTGTTGTTTGTGGGATGCAATGGATTCAATTTTTGGAGGAATTCATGCATTAGTTACCAAATCCGGCCGGAATTGCACAAAATCCGACTGGATCCGAATTTTTCAGCCGACTCGGATAAATTCGGTCCGGGTCGGCCCTAATTTAGGGAAAGAAATTATTATTATTTTTTAATTTTTTTTAGTTTTCTAGAAAAAACAGTCAACTATCA
Source organism: Taxus chinensis (assembly GCA_019776745.2). Taxonomy (NCBI): domain Eukaryota; kingdom Viridiplantae; phylum Streptophyta; class Pinopsida; order Cupressales; family Taxaceae; genus Taxus; species Taxus chinensis. The sequence continues at coordinate 150,925,937 of CM034154.1, forward strand.
ACCTTCATATTAAAAATATAACATTTTACATTACATTATTTAAGTTTTTCATTGTATTTATCAAATTTTCATATTTTTAGTATTTAGCTCATATATTTTGGACCGAATTTTTCCGAACTTTTTCAAGAATTCCGTATTTTCGGATTTTTTTGCTCTCCCAAATGGATCCAGATTTCCGGACCTGGTAACTATGATTCATGGTAGCAAAGCAAGGGGAATTACATTATTGTTCTCCTTTTCATATATCAGCTCATGGGAAGAACATACTTACAGCTGGGCATGCACAAATTCAGCCTCCAAATAAATTTATAAAGGGAGAATGTAAGTTGTTGATCATGACGGTGAAAGTTGACAGGGTTAAGCAAAGGGTAATTGAACTCTACCCCTTACCAACAGTCCACAAAAGGCAGTTCATGGCTGAGTTTGCAAGCTCAAGTTTGGCAAGCATCATCATGGGAACATATGGAGAGAGTCAAGAGATGCATGAATGATTTTTCTTTACTAGCTCTCCTATATTTTATTTTATTCATCATACATTCCTTCCCAAATGTAAATTGATGAGTTACATTTGTGTCAATGATAGTATGGATGCATATCAGCCAAACAGAGAGAGCAGGAGGTTTGATAGGCACAAGAGGGAGTTGATCATCATGCCTACAAGGCATGAGGGAGGATGGACAGAAGATCAATTTTCTTGAATAAGTTTGTTTCTTGTGCAAGTACAAAGTAGCGCCTGAGATTTACTTGGGATCCGGGTACTTGCAATTTCTTGGGGCCAAGCAATTTCGAGAGGGGAGGACTGTCATGTCCCTTTTTCGAGATAATTTTTTTGGAAGACCTTGAGCTATTTTTCTTCCTCATGGGTCCAAAGGAACAAGCTAGAGGAAGCCAACAATGTTATCATATGCTTAATTTTGTGTTTATTTCTTTCATCAGCATTGTATTCGTCGGTGAACCTAGCTCCAACAATAAATTAAAAATAAAAAAATATTGGTGAGCATGTAGGCTCCAAAAAGTAAAAAGAAAATAATAATAAAGCAAGTCTAATTGTGGTCGGCCTCATTTGAGAGCCCAAAGACTTGGCACCACCCTCTTATTATAAATAGAGGTTGTTGGCATTAGTTTGAGATATGTTGATTTTATGAATGTTATATCTTGGTGAAGGTTGGCTAGTTTAGCCCCTTTTACTATCTCTCTCAAGGACGAAACCCGTTGATTGAGGGCATGTTGGAGGACAAAACCCCTCTCACGAGGGTAATGAGGACGAAAACCCTCTCCCACAATTGTGTTTTGCAAAGAGGCATTCAACGAGTAATATATTTATCATTCTTTGTTGGTATTTCTTTGAGCTTGCTAGTTATCTTCCCTTTTGAGTGGAGCGACCCACTTGGGAGTGATTATGTGGTATGTGTGATAATAAATTGGCAAATTTGAATGTACTATCTTGTTTTCCATATTTTCTAAGGCCGAGATCTTGAGTTTCATGAATTTTGGAGCTTCCTAAGTAAAGTTATGAATTTTTAAAGTAACTCTGCAAACAAGGGTTTATAGAAATTTATATCTCCAATTCTAGGGCACTAAAAATCAGTTTTCTTGCATGATATGATTGTTGATGATATATAATAATTTTAGAGACTTGTGGAGTTGATTTGAAGGGTTTCGAAGGAACAAAAGTGGGTTTGAAACCACAAAAAAGGTTGCTGCCCTAGAAGGGTTTTGGCGGGCAGCAGTTGAGGGTTTTTATATATTTATTCCAGTCACTAACCGCCAACTAAAAATCTGAAAAGTGTTGTTTATTTTCAGCTTTGCATAGTTTCTTGTGAGTCCCCAAAAAGGGGCATTACATTCTTGTTTTGATTCTTCCTTCTCTAGTTTCTCTTTATTGAATTTGTTTGAAGCATCCTATTCTCGTAGAGCTTTCTCGTTCCCTTCCATTTTGTGTAGTTCCTCATGCTTCATAAGCTTTCCTCATTTGGACTCTTCTTTTTCCTCTACCTTCCAATATCAAGTGCCTTTATCCCAGATTGTTTTTTTTGCCATTCCTTGTCAATTACTTCACAAGCAATTAATTCCCTCTTAACAATTGCTTTCTCAATTCTCTCTCTATTTTTGCTTTATGTGGTTTCTCTTTAGCAACCCATTTTTATTGTTGATTGTAGCTCTCTTACCTTGTAAATATCCATTTGTCAATTTTTTCCACTGGATAGTAACTGCCCTCTACGTTTATTACTCGTTCCATTTATTTCCAATGTGTGAAACAAACAAGCAATACCAAGAATGTATATTGGAATACCTGTTTTATTCTTGTGAAGACTTTCTGTGCAATCAAGTTGACGTCATTGGCCAAGAATTCTGGCCAATCAAAATCCACATTCTTTCACATCATGCAACATGCAATATCCACAACTCCGAGTGATGTTTGCTTGCATCCTTTTTGTATTGCCAATATATTTTTGAGATGAACTTAGCCATTACTCACACAACTTTTTCGACAATTAGCATGGTATGAACTCCTTGGCCTGCTTTTTGTTTCAGGATCTACTAGTCGGCATTTCGTTTTAAAGGCCATGAAGTACCCTTACTCAATAGTCTTGTCGCTTTTGTTATAGTTGTGACAATTATTGGGATCGCAACCCCTTCCTCGGATCATGACAACAAGAAGAAAATTTTGGGCATTTTGTCAAACAATTAGGTTGTTTGTCAGAACTCAATTACACACTACATGCTTTGAGTTACAACCCAAGCTTTTTCATCCACCATTAGGTACCAAAACCCACTACAAATCCGTTTTTAGATCTTCCTAGCAATTCTCCAATTGCTTCAACCATTGCATGGCAGGTACATCCCCCATTTTCGTTCTATTGTGGTCTGTGTATGCAAATTTCTTTGTTGTCCAACCAAAAACCCAATTAATGCACCTTGTTTATCTCCTTGTGATTTTTTGCACCCAACCACCATAAAAAACATTTTTGCTTTAATAACATTTTTTGACATTTCCATGCTCCTAAATCTTACCTCTACAACCTTGAAAAAATGCTTAGATGTTTCGAGGGCAGTCCTCCTTGTTCCAACCTTGACTTGGCTAGAAATAGCCACAAAGATGGAAGCTAGCATAAGTGTATGAAGATCATATCACCTTGACAACTCAAAAAAATAGCCCACCAAAGGTTGCACGAAGCCAACCATTTATTGAAAGAAACAAACTTGCTTTTGGGTTGATGTTGGCTAGCAACTTCATCCCAAGGATGCTCCTACATCAGCATAAAGGAAAAAGAGAAAGATCCCATGGAAATATTTTAGAATACATTCAGGTACATTATCAAGAAGAGGTGGAATAAATTGACCACACAATTATTGTTGGAGCATGTAATGTTTGTGGAGACACACCTATTGCGGCCCACTCATCACAAACCCATCTCCACATTAAGTTTATTTTTAAACTTGTAAACTTACATCCTAAGTTTATACTTCATATATAAAGTTATTTAAAGTTAATAAACTAATGTTAGTAGTTGATAGGGTCATTCGGTACAACCTTTCAGTTATAATCAATCATCACCTTTAAAAGGTGATTTTTCCATTGGTTGAAAATGTAGCATTGACATTTGAATATTTAAATTATCTTGTGAACTTGAATTCATATGAAGTGAGAAGAAAGGTATTTGATAGGTCTTAAGCCTTTCCTGGTCAGGAAGGTCTAAAATTGTCAAACAATTTGTAAGGCCGTTATTAATGTAATTGGATATGTGCATTTCTATGGGGATTTTACCTTTATGGTTTCCCCACGGTAGATATTATGTTCATTATTATTTTTATATATCATTTACTCTTTTGTAATCTATATGTCATTTAATTTATGTTATAATTATTGGAAAAGCAATCCTATTGTTTTTCGTGTAGTGCAGATATGGATTGTATGCAAATTTTATGGTTTTCTCTACATATGCTAATTTTATGCTTTGCTCTACGAACTGATTTTCTCCTTCAGAATGGTCATGACAACTGACATGAATAGGGTTTTTAGCTTCTTCGACTTTGGCTCAAGGCTATCGATTTGATTATGGGGTCCCTTTCATTGTTTTATATCACACATCTCAACCCTTAGGGGTCGGGTTTGGTTTTCGTGTGTATTTACGTTGTCATTTTCTTCTACCAACCCCTGCGTGGTCTTTCTATGACCACTGTTGCTTTATCTAATATTAATAATGATCTATTATATTCCTTCTAAAAGTAAAAACTTCAAAATATCGTAAAATGTAAAAAAATTAAACATAAACAGTTCATGTTATTCAAAAGTTTATTAAAAACTGTAACTTGTAAAATTTTAAATGTCAATCTCTTAACATATTAAAATTTAAAAATATCAAATCTGACAAACATGTAAAATATTAATGCCTACAAAAACTTTAGACAAATATAAAATTAATTTTAGCTTTAACAAAATGCTTCTTTGTCACAATTGAAGCAATCCGATCCGGCAACAATGTCTACATCCAATTCGAGGCTCCTGAAACAAGCTCGCAGGGAGAACAGAACAAGTATAGCACAGGGAGGACACCCAACATATTTTTTTTAACTTTTTTTGAGGTTGGAAATCGTTGAATTATAAAATAGGGCTCTTCTCCAACCTGAGGTCATACTAGTTTACGTACGCAGATGGAGCACGGTAAGCAGATACCTATCCTCTACGTGAGATTGCTAACAGATACCACAGTAAACGTACTCCGTGCTTGCACCTGTACTTGTACAACGTAACGTACCCTGCAAGCTGTGGATATTGTACCTAATGTCCCAAACACGTAGTCCATACCCCACCATGAAAACCTCAGTACATTTCCAAACTGGTAAGAGTTCAGGGGGCGCGTTTCCGTGAAAGTCTCAAACAACAATACAAAATCTTGGGCCCAAGTGGTGAAGGAAAAGGGCAGAGTTCCTTCTCCTATGGCAGAAGTTAAACAAATAGTGTAAGACAAGGCATGTTAAGGAACATATTCACCAAAGCTAGGGAACTCAACCTTAAGAAGCAAGCTTTGGGGTGAACCTCCGCCTCCTTCGAACCAGATTGCCACTAGGTCTAGCTTTCTCCTGAGAAATATGGAATTTTCAGATGTGTGGCTTGACAGTGCTTTATGGGTCCTGGGTTGGCCTCAACGATTATAGCTATTGCTTGTGGCCCTGTTCTCAAATTTAGCAAGGCAGGTTAAGGGCGCTCAGAGCCAAGCATAAGCTATTATCCCTTGTTCAATAGGGTCTTCTTGATGAAGACCAATATCTACCATAGCCTCTACGTTGTTAAAATCTCATGCAGCATGAAAACAGCTATGAAAGCAAGCAAATGACATTTACGTTCGTAATCCTAGACCTATTATCCGAGGCTCATTTCCCCCTTAATTGGGCTCCAAATTTTAGTTCCAAAATGATTTTTAAATGCTGGGACAATCGACTCTACATTAGGACATTTCCTTCACATGCTAGAATGGTAACGGGTCAAAGTATCTAGGACTTCCTAAAATGTATACTATAGGCACTATTGGGTCTTTCTTAGACATCGACTTTTTGTCTAGCAGACTGCTTAGAGCTCTTCGTCCCCTCCAAAAAACTTAGGGGGTATCATTGGCTTTTGTCATAGGACAGGAGCAGTACAAAACTCTTAAAAACAGGGGGTAGCAGCTTAGGTTCAACTTGCTTGCAACCCATTTCACAGTCATAAACCTTTTCTAGACCAAAAATCCAAGGAAAAAGCAGATGAGTTTGCCCAATTCCTTTGGGTCAAGATCATATGGACTATCACTCCACCTCAACTAAACGTTTGGGAAAATAATATGACTATCTTGCTCTAAGCTTCCTCCTTGTCTCATTCACAATGATTTCATAAGACCCTTTCTTCGACCTCTATACAGGTATTTCTCAGTTTTCAGCGGTTGGAGAGGTTTTTATTTTGGGGAACTTTACTGCACAGACCAAAAACCTTCAGGTCCCTTTGCACAACATGATTGATGATGTGCTTTGTGCTTTTGAGGTGGATCTCGACTCTATTGGTCTTCAGAGAGAGTCAGAGGACTCTGGGGGACCTTTAGTGTCCTATAGTCGGCATCTCTTACAGATGGGAGAGTCTCAGGAGCTACTGATTCTGAATGGCATTTTGTGTTTTCCTGACTCTGAGTTCTTCACTTGTACACCTCACTGTGGAGGGGCTAGTGTGGTGGATTACATCTTAACAACCCCTAACTTGGTTCCTTACATCCACCACTTGTCTGTCTCCCCCATCCCTCTTGTTGATCATCCGACCCTTTCCTTCTCTCTGCAAGTTGATCCCCCCAGGTCCTACCTCCCTTTTGTTGTCCACGCACTATTCTGGAGTTTGATGAGGGCGACCCTAAAACCTTTTCCTCTCACCTTCGTCAATTTCTCCCCCTTAAGCATTAGGTCACCTCACTCTCCATAAATGTGAAGTATAACCTCCTCTCTTCCATTATCCATGAGGTTGCCTCGAATTCCTACCCCCATATCACCATCACCCTTCCTAACAAAAAAACTTGCCCCGTGAACCAATGGTATGATGAGGATTGTAAAGCCCTTCACCGGCAACTTCACCTTTCTTCTGTTCATGCTCTCCCATCCTTTCCCTCTCTCAAGTTAGCTTATCGCCACCTCCTTCGCCACAAGAAACACATTTTCATATCACGACGGAGGCGAGAGCTCCGTGAGTCCCTTTTACACTCTCCTAAGCATTTCCGGCATACAATTCTCCCACTACATTCCCCTCTTCCACAAGACATAGATCCGAACACCATGTATGTTCGTACCTACACTCTTTACGACGTCGCTAGCCAAACCCAGATCCGGGTTGTGTCCCCACCTTCTGCTTGTCACATTTTCACCCACATGTTGTCTTCTCCACCAAGTTCTGATCTATATTCTCCTTTTTGTAGACGATGTGGTCCTTCTTGCCTCCTCTGCGGAGGGTTTACAGAGACAATTGGATGCCTTAGCCCTATTTTGCGACCACAAGCAGCTGATAGTTAACCTAGGTAAGACCAAAGTTATGATCTTCAATGGCCTAAAGAATCTGATTTTCATTTCTTCTACAAGGAGTATGAGCTTGAGATCACCAACTCTTACACTTACTTGGGAGTACTATTTTCTAGACATGCTTCAGTTTACGATCGACACTTCAGCCTCAGGTTAACAAGGGCTATGGCTACTTGGCGATCTTGGAGAAACAGTGCTTCCACCATCATTTCTAGGACATCCTGTCCAAGATGTCCCTCTTAGACTCTCTTGTCAGGCCCATGATTCTTTATGGCTCTAAGGTTTGGGAGCCCTCCTTACTTGAGTCTGATTGGGCTACAATGGATAGAGTTTAGATCCTTCTTAGGCGTATCATCAAATGTAAGGAGACGGTTCCCCACAATATCATCCTGGCAGAGTTTGGGGCTCGTCCCTTTAGGTTGCAAGTAATTTTTGGCCTTGTTTCCCTCTTGTATCGCATTCGGAAACTGGTTGATTCTTCTACGGTAAGAGACAGGTATCCCTACCTTGCTTACTGCTCCTCTGAGGCCATTGCTTCGGCGGATTGCTCTGGTCGATCTCGTTCTTGGTATGTCAAGGTATCACGACTACTTGAGTCTATTGGGATTTAGACGGGTCACCTCCCACCATATAGTTATTCCTTGGACGTTCTCACCCATCTCCTTCCAGGCAAGCAGGATCTGAACAAAACCATCAAAGAAAATATCTACAAAAAGTTCATTCAGTGCACCTGGACTAACCCCCAGGGTGGGTTACGTCCAAAGATGACCTTCTATGTTGCGCATTTTCTTGAGGTCAATAATGGTCTTATTTCTTAGCCCCAATATATTTCCCAACATTGGATGCACGACCTTCGCATTTCCCTAGGTCAGTTCAGGGTTGGCTCTCATAGGCTCCGGGTTGAGTGTGATCATCAAATTGACCGTTCTGAGCAGATTTGTCTGCTTTGTTCCCTCTAGGAGATCGAAACGGAAGAGCACTTCATCTTTCGATGCCCCATCTACTACGAGATCAAAGGGAGATTTCACTTCTTGTTCAGAGACTATCCGACATTCACAGACTTCTTCAAATACTATGATCAAAGGCGCCTTGCTCTCTATCTGCAGGAGGCTTTTAGGCTCCAGGAAGAGACCCTCCAGCCCCCTTTTAGACAGACGACTATTCGGCAGATCACTTCCTTTCTTACAGTGCTCTTCCCTGGGACCTGGGAGGGGCACTAAGCGGCAGGGTGACACCAATCCTAATTCCCAGATGAGATCAGTCCAAACCCGAGGCACTATTTCACATACCAGGGATGCACAAACACATACAAGGTCGAGGCCCTCTTCTCATAGACGGCCTTTGAGATCAACCAGAGGAGCAAGGAGAGTTCATCCCTCCTCCAGGCATTGGCACTCCAAATCTTCCACAACCTCAAATACTGGGCTTCAGCACATTACTAGCTTCTTTCAGTCGACCTTGGATGTTAGATGAGGGGGTCTCCTCTCTTGCCTCCTATTTCTTTTCTTACTCCACATGATCAATTTTTGCTGACTTCTACAGGCTTTTTCTGAGCCTCTCTTTTTTCTTGTTCTTTCTATTCCTTCTTCTCTTATATGGTTGTTCTCTAGGACCTTTCGTTCTTTTCGATGGATTCTTTTTTTCCCTTTGTATGGGTGCAGTCCCATTGACCTACTTTTGTGGTCATTCGTTGGACATTTAATATATTTATCTTTATCTTTATCTTTCTAAGATTTGTGCAGGTTCAAATTCATACAAATGTTTGTGTGGAAATTCAATAATTTATTACTGCAGGGAAGTGCAGGAAAACCTTTAGCAACGTCGAAACAAAATTTGCAAGACCAGATCCGCAATTACAAAAAAATATATTGAGAAATATGCCCTTTCTAGAAGTGGGTCCTACATGTGTTGAAATAGAAGAAAATTAAATAAAAAATAAATTACATTTTATGTGGTCCCCTCAAGCCTCAATCTTCCTAATTTTTTGTGCTCCCCTGTCTCATTGAGCTCCTCTCGTCACAGCTGACTCAACTCGGCATCACGAGCAGCCTTAATCCACAAACACAGGCTCTGGCTCGGCCATCCCTATAGCTCGACATGCACAAATCGGGCATAACAAAACCCATCTTGGTCTCACATTGCAAACAAATATAACTCGACATTCATACCTTTAATTACACCGAGCTCGGCCTTAAATGGATCCCCTGTCTCTACATTGAGCAAACACAACTTGTCTTGGCTCTCCACAAGCTCTACTTGACACAATTCAACACACTCAAAAGACAACCGTCCACCATGCATTGAGCTCAAACAACTTGCTCAAACTCGCCTAAGCTCATTACCAAGCTCAATATCGGGCTCATAAAAACTAACGGCTTAAGCTTCCCTATTCAGCCCCATTTGTGGGCACCATACAACTTTTGCATACCTCGACTCAAACTGTTTCAGGTCCATTCATTATAACTCAGCAACAAATACTCACTAGATTGCAGTCCTAGCCGAGCTCCTCCCTGCATAAGCTTCTTTTCAAGCTTGAACCAGCTTGCTTTGAGCATCGACATTAATTTAGGTTTGATCTTCAACACAATCTTTATTTGTTAATTGTATCAGTCCTTGGCAAATTGTTTGAATTTGCCTTGACTAATCCAATTGCTCAACCTTGCCATATACTTTGTCCACTACAACGGACTCAACAAGCTCTTGACAAAACTCCACTCAAACCTTGACAACGGTCTCCTCAACCCTAAAATTCAATCAAGATTTGCAAAGGAAGAGACTTTTTTCTCTCACTTTCTAATCTCACTCCTTGACAGTGGCATAGGTTAACCTTCTCTCCTCTCAGTTGCTACTCTCATCCTTGGTTGTTGTTTAGCACCACTTGATCACAAGCTTCCCAAACGCCTCCATCTCGAGCTCGAAGTTTGCTCGATCTTGCCGTAAAGGCAACCTTAAAAACGAGCCTGGTTAATACGACTTGTAATGCCTATGTACGATCTTTTCAATAAGCAAGCTACCAAGGAAAGCTCTACGAGGCAAAACAACTGAACCAAAATCTATCCCAACAACAGTAAAATACAATAAAATATTAATCGTTCGCTGACATAAAAAAATCTCGAAAACCCTAACTCATAACAGATCAACACGTGGATTAATAGTTAAAATCAAACTCGGTGAGGATTGGCCTTAACTCGCCTTATTAGCTACCTAGCTCGCTCTGCCACATTGGCAAGACGGTCTTGATTCCTTTTCTAAATTTAGTTGAGTAAGCCTTCAAATAGAGTCTTTGACATATACATGCTTGTTCACAACTAGTAGCCTGAGAGGTAGCTAATAATTTTATTAAAACTTTCATTGAGGAGGTCAAGGGTTTGACCCTTCCCTCTTTTAAAAAATCTGACTTACTAAAGTTAAATCTTCAAATGGAAACCTTAGTTACACAGGTATTTGTTTAGAATGTAGCTTGATCGGCTACATATACTTTTGTTAAAACCTACATCCAGAGGTTTAGGGTTCAACACCCCCAAACCTAATTTAACTTGATTTTTTTCAAAATGAATTTTTTAAGAAAGAGGATTTAATTTTTTAAGAACTTCGAAAATATGTTTTAAAATATAACTATTTTAAAAAATATTGGGAAAATTATTATGAATCCCAAAAAATTGTTTCTCAAATTTAAAAATTATTGCAGGTTCTAAAAAAATTGTTGGTCATGAATTTATTTATTTTATATATTGGAAAAATATTTTAAGTTTCGGAAAAAGATTTATAGGCCCTAAAAATATTATTTTACTCCTCAATTTTGCTAAACATTTTTTTATAACAAAATATAAATTATAATATGAAAAAATATTATAGTAAAATATAAAATGTTTTCATATGAAAAATATTTTTTTAATTTTATTTTATGATTTATGTATACATTAAAATATTGAATCTTCTAGAATCCAATAATACATTTTCAACTCTATTTTTTGTTTGTATAAACATTTTGGGATGGCAGGAGTCTGATAAATTACCCAAACTAGTTTATATGTGTTGAAAAGAATTTTGATCAATATGTGTGTGTGCACGCATGCAATCTCACATACTACGGAAGTTGTAGACGTGTCAAAACATTAATAATGGTGAAAATAGATAGAAGGTGGAAGTAACACTCTAGGATCCATGTGACACCACATGAAACTTCACATCTTCTAAGTACTTATATGAAAAATGGATATCTCCAAGATACATGTCCATGTGTATCATAGTAATTTCTAGAATTATACATAATGCGGTAATATATTTTGTAGTACACTATTGCCATTATATTTCGTATATATATCTAGAAATATATTTTGTTGTATATTTGATAGTATATTTGTTATATATTGGAAGTTGTAATAAGAAGGGAAATCAGTAGATACTGCAAGTTACAAAGAGTTTCTAAGATGCGAAGTCTTATAAGCATTTCCTTTGGAAGCCTATATAATATTGCAAATTAGTTGCAAAAGAGAAAAGACCCCATAAGTGAGTTGTATGAAGTGGAATGCATACTATCCATGAGTGATACGAACCCATACAAGAACATAATTAATACGTCCAAGAAGTAATAAAAAAAATGTGTAAATTATGGTGGCTTGAAATAGAGATTAATAATATTTAAAGTGTTATAGTATGAAATAATGATGCACTAGGAATTCAAGGTCTTGGGCTATTGGTGAGTTACAGGCGGTTTGTTCATCAACCCAAGTTCCATTCCCATTGAGTTCATTGGATGCTTTCAATAAGTAGCCATGGGGACACCTTGAGGTAGGGGTCGAACTTCTCCATATGGACCAAGCGGAATATAGCGGGGAGCTCCGAATGCGGATCGCTCGGTGGACATTAAGGACCCAAGCCCACCCTCATGTCCCAATTAGAGAAATTGCTCCTCCACCACTCCAGATCATAGCTCTGGTAAAATAAAAGTGTTTACCATCAAAAGTTATGCCAATGGGGGTCGAATGGATTAGTTAAGACGGACGGTTGTGTCCAGATCCACTCAGGTTCAAATCTCGTTGGGCACGATCTCCTTCGGGGTGGTTTATCAGTGGTGGTGGGTGTTGCATCACTGGTAGGTTGCGACGGTTTATCGGTGGCGGTGGGTGTTGCATCACTAATGGTTGCAGCTGGTGGTTCTTCTAGGCAATGGCGGACTTTGCATCATCGGCATTGGCGTTGACGGAAAAAAAATTGCATCGTCGGTGCGGGGCGCAGTGGTTGCGGTTTGTGATTTTGTTCGCTTAATTGTAATATCTTGTAAGGATGTTGGCATTGTTAAGGGAGGGGGCCCACGAACCCCCCAGTTCATAGCTCCGGTCAAAAGTGTTTAATGATCTAAAAATAAAATAATGGTGCACTATGTTATGTGGATGTAAAATTGTAAATGTACATACAGATAAAGTAGATTTTAAAGTTTCTTTATAGTTTTCTTCTCTTTGCATAATCATAGTCCAGGATCGGAACTCAATTGTGGTATCACTAGCAAGATACGCACATGACCCTCTAATCAAATTCAATATGATTGAGTGTAAACCAATTTTTCATCCCTTTAAAAAATCTTTTGAAAATAGCCTACCCTACTCTCTACAAGCAACTTCTTGGTAGTTTAATTTATGTAATTATTACTACGCCAGATGTTTCTTATGTTAAAGGAGTTGCTTCCAGATTTATGGAGGATACATATCTGGATCATTGGAAATTTGCAAAAAACATATAAATATATCAAAAATACAATAAATTATTATATTAATTATTTCTTGTACAAATAATTCTAGAATATTTGGATATTGTAATGTTGATTGTATAGGTGATACTACACATAGGATATCTACTTCTAGATATGTGTTTTCAGTTTGGTTCAGAAGCTATTTACTAGGGCAACAAAAAACAACCTACAATTTCTATCTCATCTATAGAAGTTAATTATAGAAGTGTTATGGAAGTTGTGAAAGAAGTAATGTGACTAAGATTATTGTTAAAAGAACTCCATATGGGTATCGATTCAACACTTCTATGTAATATTCAAAATTGCAAAGCTCTTGCCAAAAATCCAATCCGTCAAAGAACTCAAAAAGTTATATGCATTATTTTGAGAAGTGTAAAAGAAGATACAAGATATAAATGGATATTCAGCCATACCAATGTGTGTGTGAGCAATATTCATAATTTATTATTTATCAATTAATTACATGTTTTTAATATATTTTTGAGCTTAAGATATAATTACAAAAAATTACAAAACTAATATGTATTTATAATTCTTTTAGCATGAATAACATTAATATTTTTTAAATTAAGTTTAATCTTTCATCAGGACTTAATTATAATTTAGTTATTTATTATTCTTTTTAGAAGGCTTTTAAGTTTTAATAATTTAATTAGATTATTATTATTTTGGATGTTTACATGGTATTAAAGTTATATAGGTATTATAATATCATTGTCTTTAAAACATGTAGGTTCCTAGCATAATTCAATGGAACACTCGAAATCCAAAGTTGAGGGATGGAAAAACTTAATATGCAATGGTTGTCATATCAAATGTAATTTGTGTGGCCATTCAATTATCGGGAGTATCACAAGGGTAGTGGACCACCTACTTGGCATTTTAGTTGGTGCAGGAGGGGGTGTTACTGCATGCCCAAATGTAACTCCAAGCATCGAAGTTGCTTTAGAGAAAGACCAAGCCTCTTCATCCGCAGGAAAGCAAAAATCAGCGCAAAAAAAGCAGAGAAATCAAGCAGAAATATCTAGGTTCACTACAAATTTTGTGTCTTTTGCTTCAAACATTCCCACCTCCGGTGATGCAACAAGGGGATCAAAGAGTGGAACTTTGAACAGCCTTTGGAAACTAGTGGAGAAACAACATGTGGATGATGCATTTGTTGCTTTGTTTTATTCAAGTGCAATTCCATTCAATGTTGCAAGAAATACGCATTTGAAGAACGCAATTAAGAAAGTTGTAGAGTTTGGCAAAGGGTATACACCTCCTACTTCAGAGGCTCTTCGAACAACCCTTTTGAAGAAATCAAAAGAAAGGGTGACTAAGAAACCGGCAGTGGTCAAAGCCTCTTGGAGTGTAATAGGGTGCACCATATTGAGTGATGGATGGTCAGACATGTGTCAGAGGCCATTGATTAATGTTTTGGTGGCTTGCCCTTTGGGAGTAGTGTTTTTGAAATTAGTTGATGCCATGAACCACAAGAAGACCTCTGAGTATATTTTCAAAGTATTATAGGAAGCCATTCTTGAAGTGGGTATAGCGAACGTGGTTTGAGTTATGACTGATAGTGTTGCAAACTGTTTGGGCACTGGGAAGTTGACTATGGATAAGTACCCACATATATTTTGGAGTCCATGTGCATCACATTGCCTTGATTTGTTGCTTCATGACTTGGCTAAATTTCCATGGGTGCATGAAGCAATTCACAGAGGGAGAGCAACTGTGAATTTCATCAAGAACCACCAGCTCATATTGAACATTTATAGGCAACATGCATCCAGAGAGTTGTTAAGGCCTTCTAAAAAAAGATTTGTGTCATTTTATATCACTTTGAAAAGAGTGGTTGAAGAGAAAGCAGCGCTAATATCACTCCTTCACTTGAGTTGTCTCCACTGGATGAAGAAGTCAAATTGATCCTAATACCTGAAGAAATCGTAGATGTTCGTGAAAGAAGACTAAGGAATCGAGGCATCAAAGAATATTTGGTTTGTTGGAAAGATCTACCCCTCGAAGACGCTACATGGGAGAATGCAACCATTTTAGAGCATCCACAGTTGCGATTGCTTGAGGGCAAGCAATCTTGGGGAGGGAAGACTGTAATGCCCCTTTTTCCCACGTGACAGCTAAAAAGGGGACTTTCAGCTACTCCTTCTTCGTGGCTTGAAAGAGGATTGCAAGGAGAACTACACTACATTTTCTATAATATTTTGTATAAATAAATAAATAAAACCTAGGTCGGCCTAAGCATAATTAAAAAAATTACTAAACGGGGCGGTTATGCTTCGGAAAGGACACCACATTTGGGGAAGAATAAATAGGGGTGTGGGACACCCATTTGATCATCGACTTGCTTTGTACTCATTTGATTTCGAGAGAATACTCTCAAATCCAGCCTATAGGGACGGAAACCCCTTTAGAGGTCTCCTGCAAGGGAGGAAACCCTCTTACTTGTGACTTAAAAATTGAGATTCATTGAATATTATTATATACTAGTTATTTTACCAAATCTGATTATATTGTGCATTTTTCAGAAATGCGGCTTGCATAAACTGAGTTATTTAATTGTTTATGGGCAAATAAGTTCATTTTTCTTCATCAAATCAGGTCGCCTACATATAAGAAGGCTTAATTTACCCTTTGTAAGCAATTATATATATTTTTGGGGCCAAATCAATTTAATCTGTGATGTTGCAATTTACCAGTCTGCTAATGCATTTTCAGATTTGAATATTTTAATCAAATCAAATAGATTTGAGTGAATAAGTGAATCAAGTGAGAAAATAACAATTTAAGATTGTTTATAGAAGAATTCTGGACAAATTGAACTCCTGATTTGTGATATTTTCTCCACTGTTGCAAAACACCATCTGCAGCAATTTTTATTCCAGAATTTGCAATTTTCAATTATAACCCCAAAAAGGGTTATTACAGATCAGTGTTAGACATAGGTTATAGGAAAAGATGTTTGGAATACCAGCAGCCAAGTATGACATGTCACGCCCAAATGTTGAAGGATATAGGTGGTGGAGTAACTTTGGAGCAGATACTTGTGAGCTACAGCACTTTGCTGTTAAGAGTATTGAGTCAGGGAGCTAGTTCATCAGCGTGTGAAAGGAATTGGAGTTGCTTTGACCACATTCAGTCAAAGAAGCGGAACAAGTTGTTGTCTAGGAGGTTGGGAGATCTTGTTTATATTCGCAGCAATCTGCAATTGTGTATGAAGAAAGCAACAAAAGACTCATCTACTTCATCTTCACAACTCCAACCCATTTCAGAACACATGGCAGATGCGGATGATGTTGACTTGCTTT
This sequence comes from Taxus chinensis, assembly GCA_019776745.2. Taxonomy (NCBI): domain Eukaryota; kingdom Viridiplantae; phylum Streptophyta; class Pinopsida; order Cupressales; family Taxaceae; genus Taxus; species Taxus chinensis. The sequence continues at coordinate 150,942,026 of CM034154.1, forward strand.
CACAAGATGGATTTAGTGGTAAATCTGAAGATGATGATATCGAAACATCTAATCCAAGAGCTCTTGATGATTTTGAGCTTTTTTGATGTAAGAAGTTTAGAAAAATCCAGAAGTTTGAGAATAGTGGTAGAACTTAGATGCTTTAGAATCTAGACTCTTTTTGAAACAAGAAACCCTCTTTAAGTTTGTGATTTCACATGTGTGTAATGCTCTATTTAGTATTTTGATCAACTTATAAGTTACAAATATGCTTTGACACCATTTCATAATGTTTTTGAAAATATTTAATAATATTTGTGTATTTCAAGTTCAACCATTCTTGTATGTTTATTATTTATTAAAAAAATTAAATAATAAAAAATGCAGATTTATATAATCCGAACTTATTGACAATTTTTTCCTAGAACTTTATCGGTTGACGATTTTTTGTCGAATTTTATCCTCGCCAAACACGAACACGAACCTAGTGACTTAGTGTGTGTGTGTGTATATATATATATTTTGTTTCATTTAAATGTTCCGTGCTGCATAATTCAGTATGGTTTTTAAGGTCTTTCTTATCCCCATTTCCATTTTGTATTGGTTGTTGTTTCTAAAGGCTCAAGGTAAAGTCTCTAAGAAATGGCATGGATGTTGATGAACATATTAAAATGAATAGATTGTAAGAGGGCATTTGAAATCATAAGCTTTTCAAACATCTTGAACATGAAAGAGTGGTATGGAGGAAAATGGAAATTTAGATTTGAGCCTCCAAGCCCCACTTTCACAAAACCTTCAAAAAAATACAACAAACTTTCAAAGAATGGAAATGCAAATTCGCATATTCTTACTATAATCAATAGTTCAACAAGAAAAATGCCAAAATTCAATCATGTGAAGATAAACAGAATCTTCAACTAAGACAAAAGTCAGTACATTCCACTAACATTTGCAAGGAGCGTAGGAAACTTACCCATCACGCCCTGCCATACAATGAAAAAAGTATTCTTGAGGGCGAAGGCCAGTCAAAAATCGATCACTGATAAAACCACCAGCTCGAGCTCTACTATCCCAAGGGGGGAAACATGGCAAAGTTTTGCCAGAAATCATACGAGGAACACGCTTTCCTTCCAACTCTTGTTGCCCAAGTAATGAGGTTATTTGGGTAAAATTTACCTGAAAATTAGCCAAAAGATGTGTCATCAGTATGCCTTTTAAGTTGCAGTATAGAATTAACTATGGCCAACAATATGGAAAACACATTGATCAAACTAAATAGAGTACGACGTTAGCTTTTAGTACCATGAACAAGATTGTTAATGTATAAATATATATTTCTTATAAGAAAGTAAAATAATCTCACATGAAGATGAACAATCAGAATGTAGCAATGTTTATGTTTGTTTTGACCAATGGTGCAGAAAATGGGCAACCTAGCAAATAACATAGATGAATGCCAACCTAGTTTGTTTAACAGTCAATAGTTGTTTTTTGTCTCTTTCCTATGTCATTGAGATCTCTTTCCACATTTCTACACAATCTCTAGTAGATTTCCATATCTATTTAGACATGTTCATTCTTTACGTACTCCATAGTGTGCTTGATGGTTAAGGCATGTGCACTTCATAGTGGAGGTCACAAGTTTGAATCCAAAGCGGCGTAGTGATGTACACCAAATTTAACAATACATAAGTTAAATACAACCACAAGGGGAGTCTCACACACTGAATTTGAGTCTCGGTTGGCTGGAGGTCACAAGTTTGAATCCACAGTGGGATAGTTTTGTTCACCACATTGAACAATACATAAGGTAAATACAAAAAGAATCTTCTTGCGAGCTTCTAAAGGGGCGTCCCATACACCAAATTTGTGACTCGATTGGCGCTAACACAAAAACTATATTTACCGTGCGTGCGTGCGTGTTTTTATATGAATTGATTTTTGTGAGATTTTTACTTGTGTATTTTTAGTCATTACCCAAATGACCTCCATCGCTAGTCATTGCCACAAAAATCAATAATCTAATTAAATTGCTCACAGAAAATTTCAATGGAAATCATATATATATATATATATCGCTCTCCCTCAATGTTGTATCACTCTAGCATAGTTTGAATTAATGATACTTGCTTAGAGGTATTATTGCCCATATTTTCTATTTTTTTGTTTCATGGTGCAATTGCCTTCAAGTCCAACATGGTATCAAAACCATGCTAGAGGAGATGTCGTGTTGACTTTTGAAGAAGAGATGGCAAATTCTTCAATTGGTTTTGAAGAAAACCAATACTGCAATTAGATTCATGGTTGAATACATTTCCTCTTTGCATGTGACAACATCCACATAACAAGGACAAGGGATGGAAATAACAGTTGAAGTTGGATTAGATAAAACACAAATCAAAAAATCTTCAATTTTTGCATCCCACTAAAGGTTATGAGCCATGATTTCAAACAATGCCCTCTAAGTTTTGAACTTGATGGTTGTAATGGTAAGGACCCTAACTTCAGTACTATATTACACCTTGATGGATGATAAAATAAATTGTGTTGTGCAGACAAGTCCCAAGCTCAAGACACTTGTTTCAGGAACCAGCATCCCCTATCATTTTGGAGATGCGGCAAAGAGGACAAAATGTCCCCATTTAGTTCCCAACAAACCCACACCAAGTGCAAGAAGCCACCAACTCATCCCCAAGCCTTGGAAAAGCCCCACATTTGTTAAGAATAACCATGACACCTAAACATTCTTCAAATGGTTTAAGACATAGGGACACTCCATGAATTATTCAAATAGCTAGGCATTCCAAAAAAAATTGGTGACGACCAGTCATCTTAGACACAGCTAAAGCAACACTTAAACACCCCTCTACCACCTCAGGGTTGATTGGGCATTCGTAATGGCATCCCAATGGAGAATTAAGAAAACACTAAACACATGATAAAGTCAAAATAACAATTTAAAAAACTTGTGGGACCAATAAATAACCCCACCCTTTTATTCTTCTCTAGAAGTCGCAAACCTCTCATTCTAATGTGGAGCTTGGAGCTAGAAAACTATAATAACCTATTTGGGCAGATTTTGGATAGGAGAGGTAAGTAAATGTTTTCCTTTCTATTTTCCCTTAACATATTTATACATTTAGAAATTACTTTTATGCATTTTATTGCATTTTTTCTTCTATTCAGCAAAAAAGAAATCTAGTAATGAGGAAACGCAAACGCCAACGAGTCAAATACAGCAAACACAAATGTCATTGAGAGAAATAAGAAGTGTGAATCATGATATGTGGAAGTTTAATTTGAAGTGGATATTAACAAAAAGCAATTTGAAGTCCCCTCTCTAATTCTAGCAATTTATGCAAAGGAGCCATTCCAACCAACTAAACCTCCACTTCAATTTTTGAAAAAACGAAATAATGTTGAGCCCAAAAGTTCATGAGATAAGATTCAATATCTTCATTACTGATTTTAATGGAAGCTATAGTAGGGTACATGCTGATTTCTTAGACATACTTGGACAAAGGGGTGTGATGTAGTGTACAACTAACATTTTTTAAGATGGCTAATATATCTACTCTATATTACATGGATGGTGCATAATCAAAACCAGTACCAAATCCGATACCTCCTTAAGGAGACGGGCTAAAACCAAAGATCGAGGTATATAGACAGATAGGTGCCACCTGTTGGAGCGCCTCTATCTATTTATGGGGCACCCATAGCAACATTTGAGGCCCAGCCAAGAGGGAGGTGTGTGATCAACAAATGAAGCACCCCCTATAAATCGTTACAAGAGCCCACCATAGCCAACGGCCCTACATACATATGGGGAGAAGCACATGAAGAACCACAAAGCACTCAACCCACTCTCCCCTAGGGTTTGGAGGTGAGTGATCAATAGATCAAGCAGCCCCTATCTCCCTTATATTCTGTGGGAGGGAGTTGGCCGGGGGGGGTCGGGGGTTGGGTGCAGGGCAGGGGTTGGGCGAGGGGGGTGCACAGATCTCTTGGGGAGCCCTCCCCAACCAACGGCCCAATATAGATATGGGGACTAGCACTTCAACAACTGCAGAGCACTCAACCCACTATCCCCTGTGGTTTAGGGTCGAGCAAGGATAGGGGAGAAATTATGTGCCACGTGTACTTCTCACACTACTAGGTCTGCATAGCAATAGGTTAATGTGGAGAGACAAGAGCAATCTTCTAAAGCTAATAAGGCCACAAGTACAATTCCAAACAAATCAAATTCAGGAACATAATGATGCAATTGATAAATTATTCTTGCTTAATCTGCTTATTAGAACATGACAATTAGGCATGCATATTCTTTAGGTGTGTCGTATGTACTGCTAGGAGAATAGAATATTCAAACAATATTTATTGATGAAAATTGTTTTCATGTTATCTAAATGATGGAGTTATGGGAAACATGGGTGAGTAATGGGTGATGATAATCATGATTGTGTGAACAAACAGCAGGCACCAATCACTCATCAATGTCATTGTTACATGCAAGCAAGGCAGTATTTTATCACAGTAGTTGACCGTTATGGGAAATATTCCAATTTCATAGTTCGAAGAATGTTTTACAAGAGGTTGGGTACTACAATGAGATGCTGGCAGTGAACTATGCAGCTCATGTGTATAGATCAGTTGAAATGATTATTCACACCACCTACATACATATTTATGGACCCTATGTTGTGTGGATATGTTGAACACATTTTTTTTGAAAAAAGGTAAAATAGTTTACTATACTTGGAGTCAGTTAAATTTAGTGAGTGCCTACAGGGGCAAAAATGAGGCAATCAATAATTGTCCACAGATATTTCTGAATGACATTGAACAAGGACGCTTTGGAATTGTGACTTTCATATGCCTTCCTCTTAATCCATTGATAATATACATTTCTGATATTTTATATTTTATCTAGTGTACAAAAAGCAGTTTTAAAACTGAGAACACCTATAAAGAGATTTGTGACAACTTTGAACAACACATTTAACAAAATTAGCAAAGATTCAGTGTGTAAATAAATTTACCTATAAGAGGAACTGTTGTATTTGGTTTTGTTTAGTGAGTGGAGTAGGAATGGAGACTATTTGATAAAAGAGGGAAAATATGGTGCTCAATGATGATTGATGGGAAAATGTGAAGTAGCTAGTGACCTTCTCAGTACTTATTGTATACAATATTAGATATTGTGATAAAGGCTCTCCTAAACTTAAGAGAGATTTATGAGGCATTCAAAGTATGCAGGGTCAGATGAGACTTGTTGTCAATGAAGGATTCCAAACTTACACTCTACAAATAGCATCTCCAAACATTTACATGTATTAAAACAACACACCATTGCACATGGCAAAATGTGCACTTAATTCTAACTCGAACATCTCCATACCTCAGAAAGTACTTCCTATTGAAAATAAAAAAACCAAGCAGAGGCTTATGAAGGGATTTAGTAAGAAGTACAATAAATATGAGGCAATAACACTTGGGAACTAATGACATATATTTTAAATGCTCAATAGCACAAACATTAACTCATGGGAGATTAGAAAGTAAAGACTTGCTATTACCCAGAAGGACCCCATTCAATAGCGGAACCTATGGAGGCTTCAATGCTTCACATGATTTCCATTCACCTCCTTTGTCGTGAGTTATTCCTTCACTTGTTCAAAAGAATTGGTGAACTTCAAGCTTCATCCACAATATCATAAGAAATAAGCTTACCTTATAAGGCAGAAAAGCCACTATGGTGCACAATTCCCTACATGTTCATGATTGGTAGCCACCTCAACATGATTGATCCTTGCCTCGGGACCCAAAAGGATGGCACATAGGATAACCCAATAAACTAGCTAGTGATGGAGAATTATAATATGAACATATAATAGAAACTCATGTTAGTAAACCATTACGCATGTAAAAACAAGAGATAGTAGAATAGTGCTCTTTTATTCAATGAGATGAAGAGATAACAAAATCTTCCAGCTTTTATAACAAATGATGGTTTTCCTATAGGTGAGATAATTCGCTTTCCAATTGTGAGTGGTACTAGCAAGTCTTAGATATGGCGAGAGCCCTATGAGCATTTGTTAACATGGTGCAGTGTGGTGCAAATATTCCCCATGGATTAGAGATTGAGCTTTGTGTCTAACCTTGCGTCATGATTCATGGCCATGCAACAACTCAATATGCTCCACTCAAGTTGGGCATCATGAAGAGGTATACACCCAAGGGCATACTAATGGTGCGAAAATTTGGCATCATGAAACATGGTGCTGATGCCTATGTGGGTCAGTGTTGCATGGTTTGGTGCACATAATAGATTTGAGTTGCATAGAGTGTCAAAGACACCAAAGTGGGAACATAAACCGGAGCTACTATGCTCAGATCATTTTCCCTTTCTTTAGAAGCAATGGTCCCCATTACGTCTTCAATCAAATGTGGGAAGCAAACATGAAGTTGTTGAAGGTTATACCACTTACCCTTGTCAGTAATTGTCCTTCCTTTGCCACTCTAAACATTGATTGTGCCTTGGTGGGTATGCATAGTTGTGATTTCAACAATTTGATACTTGGGCATTGTTTGAAAATGCTCTAGATCCAAACTAAAGGATGTTGAGTTGGCACAAGCAAGGCTGAAATGTAGAGCTTAATGTAATGTCCCCTTTCCAGATTTAATTAATTATGAATACCTAAAGTCTATTTTTATTATTTTCTATGGGTTAAAGGGATATTAAAGGAGGAAAATAAATTAATAGAGAAAGGACACTTAAATTATATTTTAATCCAAAAAAGCATAAATAGAATAGCTTAATAATAGAAGGGGTGACTTATATTATTGGGCGCCAAAGTTACATTACTAATTAAATAAAGAATGGGGCGCCAAAGTTAAAGAGGGTTGCATGAGTACCAAGGTCTTGATTTTAGGATGCAAGGTGGATAAAGTATTTTTAAAATTGTTTAATCCTAGTCTTAGGATCGGGCGCCAACATGGGGGGGAAATTATATTATTTTTAATTGTTTAAAGATCATGCATGTAACTCTAAAAGGGGGTACCCACTTTGGAGACTGATTGGAAGTTATAAAGGTAGATTTGGGGTTTATTGTACAGGCATCTTGGAAATTTATCAACTACATCTTTGTCTACAAGTAGCTTCTACTTCTGCTTCTGCTTCTGCACCAACAATAGAGGACGAAATCCCTCATTCACACATGGGTTTGAAGACAGAACCCCTCACATCTCATCTTGGTAACACCATTCAGGGGTTGCAGTGGCCATTCTGGGTACAGGTGTTCATCCAGTTAGCTCCAAAATACTTGTATTCAAACACTCTGGTATTCTTTTGTGTACTTGGTTCAAAATCAATAAATAAAAGTTTGTTTTGTCGCATTGTGGTTTACTGTTTTATTGTCTAAAAATCAGATTATCACTACTGTCATAAGTCAATTTTATATATTGTTGTCTAAAGGTTTTGACAGAAATATTTAGATTCATCTTAAGTGTTTTCAGGGATATTACAGTGGTATCAGAGCAACTTTGCTCCAAGCCTATCGAAGGAAAAAAAAGAGGAAACAATAACAAAAATTACAGCTTTGAACTTCATGCAAGGTGGTGATAGAGAAGTTAGGTGCCAACAAAGAGAGAAAAAGAAAACTATAGAACAATAAGAAGTCATGGGTAACAAAGACCCATAAGATGTACATTTCGACAAGCTTGTTCAATGACAGGACATATTAGCTGATATGATGGGTTAGTTGATCCAACCTATGCAGGGCACAATTGTGCAAAGGGCTCCAAACTGTGAGGGAAGTTCTTCAAGGGTGAATAGTAACCAACACACTCAGAGGACGGTCACTGGTTCTATTGCCAAGTGCTTCCATCCTAACTTCCTTCGTAGGGAGGAAGCAGTTACAGAGGTGGAAACTCAGCCATCTATAGCAGTTGATATTTCTGCCAGCTATGAGGAGTACAAGGCACTTCCAGGTGAGATTAAAGAGGCTATATCGATCACTAATTTCATCAATATGAAGAAAAGCATGAGTGGACCAGGAGTTGATCCTAGACCACAAGCTAATTTGAGAGACTTGCAATAGATATTAGGGAATTTGTGACTCTCTACTTTTGATGGTCGTCGCAAGATTATAGCTCGTGCATGCATACAAAAGTTGGATACCTTCTTATCCCGTAACCCAATGATGGAAGAGGAAGCTATCAAATTTGTAACTCTTCATTTGGAAGGTATAGCACATGAGTGGTGGCACCATGGGTTAATCACACAATGATACAATCTCATCCGCTCATATAGTGATTTCAATGACAGGTTGATAAAAAGTTTTGATAGAGTGGATCCAGAAATTTATTTTCAGGAATTAGCTCAGCTAAAACAACTACATTCAGGAAGCGACTATATAGCTGAATTTCAAAAGCTTTCAGTGATGGTACTTGAAGTGACAGAGAGGAGATTGGTTGTTTTGTTCATGGAAGATTTAATTGAATCTCTTAGGGGTTTAGTGAAAGCTTTCAGCCCTGCTTCTTTACAAGGAGACATCAAACAGGATTTAGATTTGGAAACTTCAGCCCCAAAATGGAGATATCAACCTATAGCACAGCCTACAACACAGCCAAAACCAGCACCTTATGGACACAAGAAAAAGGCATTTCAGCAGGGTGATCTTCAACAAAAGGAGCTGCCTAAAACCAGCAAGGAGATAGAGACAGGAAATGAACGCGGCAGGAGGATTTAGATTTGGAAACTTCTGCCCCAAAATTGTGGGTTATGGTATACAATCTGACTTGCAAAGAATAATATTACATGACTCCAATGGCATTGTCACACGTGATTGTATTGTGAATAGGCATCATTCATACTTGAATGTGCATTGCTCACAAACTAACTAGCATTATCCTATTGTAACTATCCTAATTAGTATGATTGAGGAGGTGCTTTAGTGTAAGGCCTACGCATTGGATGGCATCTTGTGTAATGATGTTCTTTTGGCTCCCACTATCAATGATGACATGATGCCGATAACCCTTGACCCAACACTTTGTGTATAAGAGGCGTTGTAATTCCTCAAAATGCCAATGGAAGAAGTGTTGGCACTCTGACAAGTAGCATCTAGATTGGTGTCTTATGCTTGTGTGGGACATGATATAGAGTCTTATTTGCATAATCAAGGATTGTTGGCAACATCATTCAACATCGTTGTGGTTTCTTGTCTAGTGTAAATGGCACAACCTTCAGCATTGATGGCAACAAGGCCTTTTGTTGTGTCTGAGGTTATTTTGACTGTTCTCCTTATCATGTGATTTCTACTTCAGCGCTGCAGAGTTTGGTGAGCCATGTGTAGACTTATTCTTGTGTGTGGCACTAGATCAAGAGGTAAACTTTTTATTCATTTAGGAATTGGCCTAGATCTTGGCAACATTGCAATAGGTGTGCTCCATTATGTCAGACATCAAGAATTCCATCTTCACATGGCTATAGGGGACAATACGTTGATGTACTTTCAAAACCCTTTCTTGCTCTGTTGTGTCTTCTCACATGCAATCAATGTAGTCAAGGAAATCCTTGGAGTTTTATACTAACTATTCCTTAAATTGGCACAAATGTTGAAACTTCATGTGCTGATCCTCATAGTTCTTGAAAGGGTAGTTTCAAGGGGAACAACATTGATGAACCGATCCCTAGTCTTGATTGAGTCATAAACTTTCTCATGTAAGGCACTATAAGATTCACAATTGTAGACGACTAATGTGGTCATCTTCAGTGTAGATAACGTGAATTTTCCAAAATTAGTGAAGTGATTAATGGATAAGTAGGCCTCTAGCTACTGAGTCCAACCATCCAGTGTTGTGGCATATGTCTTTCCTTGAAACACAAGGGTCTAGATTGACATGAACCTTGAAAGAGCTATGAAGCTAAATTGATGTGTTAACAATTGTGGGAGAAGAATTCGTTGCATTCAAAGGATTAACTACATCACGAATTCGTAAGACTCGCTAAAGTGTGTGGTGCGGTACTCCTTGAGGGCATCCTGAATGAGTTGTTGGACATCCGGAGAGTCATCAAAAGGTTTCTTCTGAGATCCGATCATCTTACTCTTGTGTTGGCATTCTTTTGAAAATTCACCAAAGCATTGCCCTTGATGAAATTTGCGTAACTTCAAGATGTGTCTCAAGGATGATGCTCTTTAAGTAGCATTAATGGTTGATGCCAACTACAATCTGAAATGTGAAACAAGTGACCTAATGCAACTTTTTTCCTTAAAAATTCTTGCAACTTTTTTATGAAAATGAATACCTAATTAGGCTAAGTGTTTCTCAAACCCATATGGCATTGATGTAATGTGACATTTTTCATAAAACATACATGTGACCCCTTTATGTCAATGGCTACCTAATTATGCTAAGTTACCCAGCCCCATATGAGATATTTGTATGATATTAGTTAATATTGTGATCTATTCTACCCAAAATAAAAGTTCAGGGAAAGACAGAAATATAATAATGTTTACTTTTGTGTCAGAAGATAGCGCACGCAATAGTTAATCTAGCTGACATAATAAACAATGGCCGACCTAAACAAATTTGCAATTGATTCATGTTTTTTTGTTTGTAGTATCTTTTGAACCCCTTTGCATGTTTCTACCCTGAGTAGCCGATCCGTTTGGTACAGTGAATCAGGTTTTCTAATACTGTGATTTTTTCCCTGTGCATGGCTTGGGTACACTCTACAATATATATATATATATATATATATACATTACAGCCTAATAAACAAGAAACAAACACATCGTATGCATAGAATAGACAAAACAGACACAAAAACACTAAGATAAATTGATGTGATTTCTTATATATTTCAAGAGATATTCTAAAACTAATCCAAATCTATATTGACTGGATAATCCTCTGATATAGTTGAAGCTCTCCAACATATTTAATATCAATATAATGCACTTAGTGGTGCTACCGCATCTTTTTTTATTTTTAGTTTCACAATGCAATTGTGCTTTAGATCGAGCAGGAACACATTTTTCATTTTACCACTGAAAATAAGTCCTGCTGAGTTGTATTCGCACCACTCTTCATATTTGATGTGCTTGCAAATTGCCTTTGTGATAGAGCTTGTGTTCTATACCATTGTAGAAACTTGTATACATGAAATGATTATGAAAAGTTACAAAATTAACCTAATTGTATGATACATCAACAATACTTATATATCACCTTGGGGACACCAAGCTTGCCCGCTAAATGCTTGTCAAATGTCAAAAGATGAGCTAAATTTAGATTTATTCTTTAGAATGAAAACTACAATTTCTCATAATAATTTCTTACAAATGGTCAAGTAACCTTTATAAACTTACCAAACCACCTTTTGCTCCGGTAGTTGTCATCAAAGAGAGACAATTGCTAGGAAAAGGCTTTAACAATCCTTTTGGAAAAAGGCTATTGTTCACATCAGATGTTATGCGATTCAAAGCACTTGACATCAGCCTGTCCAACCGAGCAGATGCAACTTCCCCTTTGCTTCGTAGAACTTTCTCTATATCCTCTCCGAAGTCCACCAACTCTACAACAAAGGAAAATCAAAATGAAAATGAAAATTTCTTGCATTCAAGCAATCAGACCAAGAATATTTTTGCGGAGAATAATTCTCTTAATAATTTAATATATCAGAGAATTTTATAGACATCCTTTTTATAACCTTCAGGAGTACAGAGTTTTCTCAAGAATTGCTTGGAAAAATATTCATCCAAATTAATAGGGATTTTTTGAAACAAAAATTCCTTAATACAAGTATTTCAATGGGAGAAAAACAAGAGCCCTTTGTATGACCCTAAATATCCAATGACTAGAGATACCCCTGAAAATATAAGGCATATAGGGGTATCACTAGAATGCTAATTACAAACACAAACAACTTGCGCATTGTCTTAAGTAATGGGAGTCTGAACTCTAAAATATTTGTAAAAGAGAAATGTAAACTTAACTAGGAGAATGTAAACAGGGAAATGGATATCATGCATACTCTGTTACTTAAATTGAAACATAAACAGATGGGCAGCAACTTAGAAACTCACAGACTGAAGAAGATAGGGATGGAATGTATCATAACACATATTATCATATTGTGCTTAGGCCTTAAGCAAATGAGATTTCTGTAAAATGACTCATGGTGGAATTTTGCATCCAAAGAAAGCTGTATATGGGCTTGATTGTAAGTCAGAAACTCTTGAAATAAGAATGACATTTTTCTTGGCATAGTTACCTAAGTCTCAAGGATGGTGGACAGGGTTTCTAGGAGGGCAACAAATTTTCTCAGATTTGTCTAATACGTAAATACACAACTTTAAAAAAAAAAAAATAGTTGGGGACGTCTCATTTTTTTATTTTTTTCAAAATTGGGAACATGTGAGGAATTTTCCTCCCAAAACATCCCACACATCCAGGATGGCAGTAGGAAGCCAAAGAAAACATTCACAGGACAAGAGAACAAAAGGCTTCCACTTCCCTTCAAAATACACACGAGGGTCAAGAGATGTCACATTTCACTAATCAGGATAACAGTAAGATGAATGGTTGTAGATACTGTAGTTACCAAGATAGGAAATCTAGATATGAACATCCAAGGAAAAAATCCAAAAAACCTGAATATTCCGGAACAAATTCGGAAAATCCAGTTCAAGAAAGAAGCATGTGTGCGAGCACGTCTGCGTCTCTCTACATCTGTAAAATTATCATATAATATAAGCATATGTCAAGACATTTATTGCTAAGCTTAGCAGGGCAAGTGTGCTGGGACATAAATTTACGTAGAAACAAAATATATATTTTTTTAAAAGAAAGAATTATAAAATATAATGTCCAGATTGAATTGGGACCAATTTGGTGTGTTTGAAAACTCCAAATACAGCATCTAGGCAAATAAGATGTGTATCACCGAAAATAGTTATAATCCAGGTGATAGGTCCAATTTCGTCTACTCTACTATTGTTGTAAGAGAATTGTAAGGTGAGCTTTGAAGGGCATCAGGTAAAGCATTTTGTAGTTTTAGAAGAGTCAGATTTCTAAAATGACTTAGCTACTCTTATAAAGCTCTTATTATTTAGAAAATGCATCTGGATTCTCATATCAGGGTCCAATTCATTGAATATAAGAATAATTTTCTTGTCCAAAAAGAGGATTGCAAGTAGTAAGATTGAAAGATACCATCATCCTTTCATTGCGAATTTACATAATCCATGGCTTTCATTTTGTTCAAAGGAGGGTAATGAGGGGACTCATCCTCTAACCCTTGGAAATTCAGCAGGACAAGACAGTCACATGAGCTAAGCATATTTTATCAAAAATAGTCACATGGCCTAGTTTACTTTATTAAATGTTTTAGAGAGTCAATTTGGATTCTTGCATATTCATAAATGCATGTAGTATATACATCTTTCTTCTCTTAGAAACTTCCATATATTATCTTTTGTAATCATTCTATATGCAAAATAAAAATGAGGGTACCACGTGTACAGTTGCAGCAATGTCCTCTCTCCCTCTTCTTGTAGTTGCAATTGTCTTCCTTAGTTCAATTCATTTCCTATTAGACTGCATCCATCATGGCTTTTATATCTTAGTCCGCTCAAGGGTTTCTATATTTTACCCTTACTAGATCTAGTCTCCTAGAGTGTTCTTAACTCTTAGCCTTCACTAATCTACCGTCTTCAGAAACTCGAGATTTGGTAAGTAACTTCAACTTCAGTTGGATCTCATCAGACGGGCACTTCAACTTATCAGGCAGTTGCTTCTCAAATATGTGTCGGTGTTCTAGTCATTTTGCTGAGCATTTACCCAGACAAAACACCTCATCTTCTAGTACATATTTCTCGTAAAAGGAGTTTTCAATCAGAAAGATTCTCGCACCAGCAAAAATTACTCTTCGAGAGAATTCCGCAAAATGGTCAAATTAAAAATTACGAACAAGTATTGAGAGTTCTATGACCTTAAGTCAGCCTTCCAGAACTGCAGTACTGTCTTTTTCACAATCATTACTGAGACAGAAAAGAAAGACAATTTCATATCATGTAACCCAGGTTAGCAAATCAAGCACCATTTTTTGCAATGGGAAAGAACACTTTTATATCTACCTGCCTCAACGATTTGTATTTAGATCATTGGCAAAACAATATTGGTGCATTCTCTTTCTTAATCCCTAATCTGATCCAGAATAGCTCCGAAACTTACAAGGGAATCCTCGCGAGAATTGGAATGTATTAGCACTCTTGAGCATATCCTGGTCAGCCATGCTAACTCTTGAACAGAATCTGGCAGGACAAACTGAGATCCATACCAGTTTAATAAAAGAAATGATGAATATTCTAAGTTATGATTCCACAAAATCAATCCCATGCAGACACATAAGACATCTCCACAATGATTCCACTTACAAACCTGGCTCTGCTAAAACAACCTAGTTTGTCAACTTCACTTACTAGAGTTGTCATCATCATGCACTCCTCAAATAGTTATATACACGAACATGGTAAAGATATTGTTTCGGAGACAACTCTTCTACAACAGGTTCCTCAATACCCAAAAGCTACTTGTTGGGCACACATCTCCTAAAAAGGGAAAGCATCTACCCTCGTACTTTGCCCGTCCACAATATAGTGAAACATATTTCCTCTACAACTGACGGCCGCCATGCAATCAAAAACATATTAAAAAACCAGGTTAAGTGCTTGTATTGCCTTGTATATGAAAATATATCACTTGAAATACCTCAAGTCAGTCATCTAGCAAAACAAATGAAAATTTTGCCCCCGTCTCAGTCAGGAAACCCATTTAAAATTGACAGATAGAACAGGGAAAAGCAGGTGTACGAGCTGCCAAGAGAGGGCCATGTGTCCCTTGCTGGGACGGTACATTTTTAAAGCACTTTTAAAGTGCGAAATACACAGGGGAGCCATGTGGAGAAGAAATAAAGGGAGCCAGGAGGCATGTGCAAATGAGGACACAATAAAAGGCCAACGATGGAAGAAACAGCCTTCAGAAATTCAAGTGACCATAACTTTGGATTGGGACCCCCATTGGATGCAAGATTGAAATCAACAGAAAGATCTTAAAGAAAGCCTTTGAATGAGACTTAAATTGAAGCAAATGGTCACTTGTGAAGGGAGAATTTGATGTTTAGAGCTCATGGGAACTGTTTTACTGTACAGGCAGCAGAGTTAATTCGAATAAAGGATCACTTGAGCATGCATTCAAAGGACACAGTAGTTGGAAATAAAGTGTGGTGGTTGCTTCGAGCCCAGCAACAGGAGTGATATTCTGAATTCTCTATAATTGATAATCCAGCAAGATCACAGGGCCCACAACTTTCAAATCAAGTCACCTATCATTCTTAAATGCAGGAGAGTGTTTTGCGAGGCTCAAAGTGTTTAAACATTGAAGTATTCAGTGGTGCCTTTAAAAGGCCTGAAGATTTGTGTCTCAAAGCGAGTAACTATGCACTCTATGTAAATGCAGCCAAAATTGAGTTAGAAATCTATGTAAAGAGCAGAGCTCTACAAAGACTGAGAGCTAGCAGAGTTAAAGAGTGTCTAGGTGCGTGCACAGAGAATCTGTAAAGTCTTGAGGGGCTTAAAAAAGTATTGTAAAGGCCTGAGAGGCTTAAAGATTGTAGACAAGAGACAAAAGGAATCACAGAGTCTGATATGTGTTACAAAGTGTCTGTCAGTTCTTAGAGCATAAAATAGGAGATAGAGAATAGCTCAAAATGAGAAGACAATAGATAGAACATTGTTAGTGTTTGGGGACTCAGAAAAATGTGTATAAGAGATGTGTAATTAAGATAGGAGGTGAAACGAGAATGTTTTAGAGTGAATTTTGAGTCTATGAGATCTTGTAAGTCCCTTTTGTCATTGTGTGTGCATGTTTGAGTAAGACTCTTGTGATGCTGCACATAGACACAAGTTTAGAACTTGTGAAAGAGTCTCGGGCGGCAAGGTTGGGCTCTAGTTCATTCAAGACACCAGCCTTGCACTGCACCACTTATTATTCCTGTGCTATACTTTCAACAAATGCAAGGGAAATTCGTATTTGCCACCTACTTCCCACCAAACCATGGAGAAAGCTACATATGCACTTAATTAGACATTTTGTGATCTACAAGATTCTAGGGTACAACAACATTTATCGAAGACATGTTAATGATTTTCTTCATTAATTGATGAAATGGAGAAAATCTTTCATCAAGTAATAGCACAATGTTAGATCCCATCCTCAAAAATCCAACGGGGGCTTATTTCAATATCAAAGCCAATTCTGATAAGTGACAAGTACATTTCTCTTAAAAACATATTCTCACTATTCATGAACATAAAGAACCTTTGGACAATCACACCAATGGAATGTATGCTGTCAGAAAAGCTAGCAGCTAACATTAATGACTGCATTTATGTAGCCAGTCATTTCCAATAAACTAATAGGCAAGTGAATGATAACACCTAGAAATCCTATACCTTTCGAAAAAGCGTCACTGTATTCACACCAAAAAGTTGTTATTTTATGTTAAGTTGGAGGCTTTCACGAGCAATTGAATTAGATAATGTATTTTTGTGAGACTTTCATTCGTGTGATTTTAGTCATTACCCAAATGACCTTTGTAAGTATTCATTACTCTAATGACATTTTTTCTCATGTATTTTTGGTAATAATAACAAGGCAAGGGAACCTACTATAGCACAAAACCACCACGAGCATTTGCTAGTAGTGAGAAGGAATGATGAATATAATTCACCAATTTGAGCTTCTCACCCTCTAGCCTCTTTCCCCATTGGCAAAGCATTTTGGTGAGTGTAGTATTTAATAAATCATCCTTGCCTTACAATTATTACCAATGTGGGATTAACCCAATGACAACCCAATCACGTATTTTATGTTAAGTTGGTGGCTTTCACGAGCAAATTTAATAACAACCCAATCATGTATTTAATGTTAAGTTGGCAGCTTTCACAAGAAATTTAATTAGATAATGTATTGTTGTGGGATTTTTACTCATGTGATTTTAGTCATTACATGAATAACCTCTGTGAGTCGGCATTACTCTAATGACATTTTTCCTCGTATTTTTGGCAAAAATAACAAGGCAAGGGGACCCACTTTAGCACACAACCACCATAAGCATTTGTTAGTAGTGGGGAGGAATGGTGAATATAATACACAAATTTGGGATTCTCACCCTCTAGCCTCTTTCCCCATTGGCAAAGGTGTTTGGTAATGTGGTGGCCTAATAAGTCATCCTTGTCTTAAAAGTATTACCAATGTGGGAATAACCCAATTACAACCCAATCATGTATTTTATGTTAAGTTGGAGGCTTTCACGAGCAATTTAGTTCGATAATGTATTTTTGTGGGTTTTTAACTCGTGTGATTTCAGTCATTACCCAAATGACCTCCATGAGTAGTCATTACTCTAATGACATTTTTCCTCATGTATTTTTGGCAAGAATAACAAAGTAAGGGACCCACTTTAGCACGCAAGCAATGTAAGCATGCGTTAGTGGGAGGAGGAATGATGACTACAATTCATCAATTCAGGTTTCTCACCCAATAGCCTCTTCCCCCATTGGCAGATCTTTTCGGGTGAGTGTCGTGCCTAATAAATCGTTTGTCTTATATATCAGCCTTGTCTTACAATAATTACCAATATGAGTTTAACCCAATTACAACCCAATCATGTATTTTATGTTATGTCGGTGGCTTTCACAAGCAATTTTATTAGATGATAGAATTTTGTGGGATTTTTACAAGTGTGATTTTAGTCATCACCCAAATGATCTCCATGAGTAGTCATTGCTCTAATGCCTTTTTCCATGCATTTTTGGTAATAATAAGGCAAGGGAACCCATTTTAGCATACAAGCACCATAAGCATTTGTTAGTATTGTAAGCACCGTATATCTTAAATTGTTAGTTGAGTATATATCTTGTGTTGCCTTGGTCTTAATAGTATTTTCAAATTTTTTTTGAAACTCGACTTCCTATAGAAATAGATGGTATACAAGAACCAAATAGTCCAACCTAAAACCATGTATGATTTCAGCGGCATAGCAAACTTAATCAAAGTACTTGGCACAAAAGAGATAATCAAGAACATGATCAAACAAGAAATAAGATTGCCACATTCAGCGCAAAACAAATAAACTTGCAGCAAGTGAAATGTGAACTATAGCTTACATCATTTTGGGAGAATCCTATAATTGTGAAGAGTGGATGAATTAGTTGCAAACCACAACAATATCATGTTAAGCAGGTATTTTATTGGAAAAGCCGCTCCAGTGGTATATTGAAATGTTCCTTTTTAGGAATTTAATGAATTCTTCTAAAATTCTGAGCAGCGAAGGAAATTTATGGAAATGAGTGCAAATATCTTCAATGAATATTGAGAAACCCTTAGTAATAAATATCAAATACTTTTAGATGGATTTCAACAAAATTGAATTGAATTAAGGCAAGGACGAACTGCTGAAACTAATTATCCTAATCTGGTGATTGCAGCAGTATAAATTGAATCGATTTAGCCCTCAAAAATGTATTAAAATGCTTGCAAAGGGTGGATTAACCCTTCTTATATATAGGCCCTGATTTAATGCAGAAATACGAAATTATTTGCCCATAAACAATTAGGTATCTCAATTTATGCAAGTCGTACTTGAAATGCACACTTATATATATTAATATTCAAGGAATCTCAAATGTTTAAAGTCACAAACAAGAGGTTTTCGTCCCTTGCAAGTGACCTCTAAAGGGGTTTTCGTCCCAATAGGCTGGCTGTGAGAGTACTCTCTCAAAAATCAAATGATTACAAAGCAAGTCGATATCCCAAATGCAGCCCCTTAACCCCTATTTATGCTTCCAAAGAGTGGTGTCCCTTCCCAAGCGTGACCGACCCTTTAAGAGCTTGTTTTATTCATGTTCGGCAGACCCATGTTTATTTATTAAAAAACATACAAAATATTATGGAAAATACAGCGTAATTCTTCTCCTTGCAATCCTCTTTCAAGCCACAAAGAAGGAATGGCTGAAAGTCTTCTTTTTAGCTGTCACGTGGGAAAAAGGGACATTACATATATCCTCAATAATTGAGGTTAGTTTAGAGACTTTTGGCTATACACCACGTGTCTACTGAGCCACAACCAAATGGAGCAAGCCCAAATAAAATAATTAGAGAAACATTCATTACATAAACCTAGCATATTGTGTGTGCGCGTGTGGTAGCATAATAATATGTGAGCATCTCTTGTATATTTTCAATAATAGTACTCTATTATAACTTGGAAAACCATATTATATATTACTTGCATAATATTAAACTAGTGCATATTTTTATACATAATTACTAAATTGTTTTATAGAACAATTCAGAATTTGGGGTATATAATATTCCACGATCAAGGGATCCATTTAAGAAGCGTCCTTAGAGCTCAAGGAAAGTGGGATCCAACCCCAAGAACACAATTTTTATTTGAATTTAAATAATGCCTCGAAAGTAACCTTGGCAAGGCCAACACGAGACTCAACAAAACTCATTTGCACCAATTCAGTTAAAATCCTAGAATGCACAAACAATATGGTAGAAGTGACCAATGGACTGGCCAAAGGACATATGGGCCGAGACATGACTGAGAGGAAAGTTTTTCTCACAAGACTATGGAGGCTCACCCTCTTTAGGGATACAAAAACAATTGGTAGTTGCTTGCGACACTTGCCAAAGGACACATAAACCACTACAAAGAAACTATCCCTCTATACTCAATGCAACCATAGAAATTGTTCGAGAGATGGGGCCTAGACTTCATTTGACCTTTGTAGAAAATGATTCAAAGGAAATGTCAATACATAGTTATTGCATCAAAGTATTTGACTAGATGGCAAAAAGTAAGAGCATTATTGGACAACTCTACCTTGAGCACAAGTTTTTATGTGACCAAATCATAACAAGGTTAGGGGTTCCTTTGCATCTGCCAACTATTCAAAAAGGGCATCTTATCAACCAAATAATCCAATACCTTACAAAGAGCTTTAAGATATTCCACTATCCAATATCTTGTCAAGTCCGTGGTAGGACCTCAAGATATCCTGCTCATTGTTGTGTTACCCAAGAGCCATTAGACAATCAGAGCCAACAAACAAGGTCTTGGTCTTGGCGATTGTTATACCCATATTTTCAAATTGCCAAAAACCACAAAAATTTTGTTCAACATGTTCACATCAAAAAGAAAAACATTCTTATTTAAAGTGTCATGTGTCAAAATCATATTTTCATCATAAGAAATGCTAGCGCATTTTTGGAAGTCACATGGAAGTTTGGCAAGAGCAATGAGATGTTACCCAAGCGGGACAGAAGTTCGACAAGTTCAAAGAGGTGCTAGTTAGCACGAGAGGAAGAGAAGGGATTTTGGCAAGTGTGAGACGATGTTGGCAAGAGCGTAATCAAGAGACGGAGTTTGGCAAGTGAAAGAAGGTGCAAGCAACACGGCCTACGTGAGGAAGTGAGGGAAGTTCGAAAGAGGATGCCAAGGCACGAAAAGCCCACAAAAAAGGCTCACCTAGAAGTATCACACAAGAATTAAAAGCACGCCCTACACGTTTGACCAAATGAAAAAACTATTGCATTCTAAAGGCAGCTGGAAGCTCGAATTACGTTCGAGGATTTGTCCACAGATCCCAAAAGGGTTCCGCGCCCTCTGACCTTGTTGGGGGCAACAACCCTCAAACCCCCACTTGCAGATTCAAAAGAGCCAAATACATATTGGGGAAAACAGTGTCAGCCATAAACTTGTGGGCATTGTGCTCAAAAGAAAAAAAAAAAAAACCTAGATTTTTATTCAAAACCCTTGAAAAAACATTTATTGATTTCGAAAACAACAAGGTTATATGGGTAGCTGAGTCAGGATCTGAATACTCACCGTTTAAATTGGTAAATTATAGGAGGGAAAATTATATTAAGAAAAACAAAACCCAACTAAAATACTTTCCAAGTACCTTATACAACCATGCAGAATGTGAGAAAAAACACTTGGCAAATCGTTTGATCAGTTAAATGATGAGAAAAAACCCATGGAAAAAATTGAAAATAGCCTTTACAAAAGAATTCAAAATTTGGCATACGGATGACCATATACTCAATAAAATAGCAAGTATTAAACAAAGAAAATAAGATCCTATCTACAACTACAATAGGAGGATGTTGAATTCGGTCCAAATGTTAGGTAATCATACTAGAGATGATTAAAAACAACAATATTTCCTATATGGCCTATGAAAAGCATTTTAGGATAAACCTGAAACAAGCTACAAATTTCAAATATCAGACACCTATCAAAGAATGTGAGATTTTAATTAATAATACATGCAAAAACAACATAACGATGATAAGGGAGATTAATCTTAATTGAGAAACTGATAAATGAAAAGGATGAAAAAAAGCTCCAGCTTGGGAAAACGGGAATTTAGTGCTTCAAGTGTAAAACCAAAGGGCATAAGGAAAAGGAATGCCCCATTAAATACTACAAAATTTGCAATGCAAGGACACATGATATAAGTGAAGGTCCATTCAACTTGTACAACAATAAACTGATAAACAATGTAAGATGGGCCATCAAGCACCATCAAACAGAGGATATAGGAATCAAATAAATCAACAGTACTCAAGAAGTAGCAGTAGTGGAGGTCGAGAAACAACCGCAACAATCATGAGGGACAAAAAGGGCAGACCTATAATACAATTTAGCCTTAGGTTATTAAATGGGGGCACAGTGCTAATAAATGCCTAAATGCACCAATGCAAGTCTTGATATAATGAACCAAATTTGATACAAACAACCATGGTGATGAAGACTGACCTAAATTTAAATCAGCTAATATGGTAGAAATAAAAAGAGAGGAAGAAGATAGGTACCTATTGGTAGTCACTACCGCAGCAAAAAAGATAGCATTAGATATACTGATTTAAACACAGAAAATGAGGCAGTGACAATACTGATTTATACTGATATACATCTTTGTTTAACTATCGCTGGGACAATCACTTTGCTCATATATGTCTTGTCGGCTATCCCTTTGTATTTGCATTCTTTCATTTATGCTCCCTCTTGGGCTATTAATTACTTGGACAAAATCGTGAGATTCTTCCCATGGAAAGGCATGAGAGAGCAAGAGAAAAAGAATTTTCATCTTGGTAAGAGAGCAGTTGTTGATCTTCCCAAGTCTGCAGGTGGTTTGGAACTTAAACATGTCTCCCTCCTTCCAAAAGTCTTTGAACCAAAATTGGTGTGGACAATGATTGTGAAAAAGGAAACCCTATAGAGCAGAATTTTGGGAAACAAATATCTTGGAAATAGTTTGCTGGAAGTAACTTTATCCATGACAAGCCCGTCATCAATGGGTTAAGCTGTGTGGATGAATATGTGTGCTGGAGTTACCCTGCTCAAAAAAGGCTGATCTTGGCATGTAGGTAACGGCACTAAGGCTGATATTTGGACAGATGCCATCATCAATGGCATGTCACATTTTGGGTGGTATCATGGACAATTCAGAATTCACGAGCTTTTCATGAATGATAGACTGAAAAATTAGGGACTCTTTCAGATAGGAAAGCCTCGGGTTTTCTATGGATGAGCACATTTTCAAATCTTGGTAGGATTGGGTTTGCATTCACAATGATGTTAAAGCTGGAATTTGAAGCTTTTTCAATGTCAGCAAGTGACAGAAACATCTTATTGAAGGATAAAGAATAAACTATTATATGGGGTTTGTAGAGGAAAGATGGGAAACGAGAGGTGAAACCAGGCTATTGTATGTTGTTTATGCGGTGTTACAATCATCTATTTCAATCTGATAGCAAATGGAAAATCTAATCCACTCATAAGATAGATTCTTTCATTTGGATTCCAATGCATAAGATGGCATTGGCAGCTGAGAATTTAATCAGGTGTGCATTTGACAGTCATTCAATCTGGGTGTTATGTAAATTGAGAGGTTAGGACATGAACATTTGTTCATTCACTGTGAGTTGTTCATTCACTGTGAGTTGACCACCCGAACACGGAATTATGCTTGGCAGATCTTAGGTTTCAGCATTAGCATTCAAGCTCAGATTCAGGTTTGCAGCTCTTTTATGACTAGAAACTATCCAGTATTGTTGGCAAGTCTACAGTGAATCATCATGTGGCAGACATCAAAACCTAGAAACCTTATCTTCTATATAGCCAAAAAGTCAAACCGTTTAATCGCTTCCCTTGGCCTATTTCTGTATTGAAATTTACAGTAAAACTTTTGGAGTTTTATCTAATTTTCATCTAACTAGGAGTGAAGAATGGTGCATTTGCTCATTATTCATCTACAAATTCCTAAGACAAGAGGAGTTATTGGCAATCTGCCTATGTTTCAGCTTGGGTATTTTCATCTTTTTTTTTTACAGGAACCTATAACATAAACACAATAGCTGCTGGGGCGGGTGGAGACTTGTTCGATGAAAATGGAAGGCGATGTTGGCATATGCTGAAAGTTTGGGAAGCAGCTCAAATAATGTTGCTGAAAAGTCTGCTCTCCTAAGAGTTCTGAAATTTTTGTGGCTAAGGGATTTGAAATGGTTGCTGTTTTTGGTGATTCACTCCTAATCATCATTTCTTTGAAAGGAATCTGGAAGTATAATGCACCTTTCCAGGCTGAGTTGAAATAAAAAAAGAAATAGCACCAACCCAAATCAAAGCAAACTGAAATTTATAACAGCAAGCTAAGCCATCTAAAATGACCTAAGATACCGATACGGCACCCTGGGAGGGCTGGGAGCGTATCGGGAGCGGCACAGGAGCGGGAGTGGGAGCGGCGACGGGAGCGGTAGGGGAGCGGCCAGGGTACGGCGTTGCCCCTATGGAAATACCCGGGTAAGGCCGCTTCCCCTGTGGAAACGCCCGGGTACCCAGGCATTTCCACAGGGGCAGCGTCGTACCCAGGCCGCTCCCCTGCCACTCCCGTGTTGGTATACTACAAGTACATGCCCAACAAGAGCTTATCATAGTGACGAGTGAGGTGGTTTACGAGGAAGGGGTGCACATGATCACACAATGGGTTCGCAACATAATTCAGATGGTTGAGTTAGGTAGCAACGTTGGATTGGATAAAAATTTCTTGGAGCAAATATTGATGTCTACTGTGTTGCGTGTGGGTGTGATTTGCACGAATGAGTTGACCAACAATCGACCTTCAATGCAGCAGAAAGTGGTGGAGATGTTGTTGAGCTTTGGTTGTAGTGAGAAGAACGAAGAAGAAGATGAAATGAGACATTTGAATAAGATTTCTACTCCTACTCATGCACTTCCCCATTCTGAGAATGAAATAGTTTATTTTTCAAATTAATGTCCAAAATTCAAATTCTAGTATAATCCTTTTTTTTAAGTATATTATAATTGTCTATGTATTCATAAAATTTAAAATATTTATATAAATTATTGATGGTACATGTTATATACTATTTTATTCATGTAACCCTCTTTTATTTTAAAGAGTAGTCTTAATTTCATGTTGAAGGGTGTTTTAAATAGTTATATTTTCAATTGACAAGAATAAATTGAAATATGTTTAATAAAATAAGGCTCTTCCAACATTTAGCTTATAACTTGTCTTTTATCTTGTCTTTCATATGCATAATGTGGTTGATACCTTAATTCCTATTTAGAAGGCTGAAATTTATATATGTTTTAATTTTTATTTATTTTTTGTACTGCAGTATCTAGACCCAAAAAAATTTGTCGTTTCCGCATATCGGATACTCCGTACCTGCTCCCGTATCCAAAACGTATCGACTACTTAGCTGAAATCTTATGCCAGCAAGAGGGAAATTGCAATTAATAGCCACCAATACCACATTTACACCATCCAAAGCATGTAGGAAATAATAATTATTATTTTAGAGCAAGTACCAACCAAGAACTAAATTTTAGAACCCTAGTTGAAGCATAATAATTAATTTTGCGGCAGCCGCGAACCCATTTACAAAAATGGCCGGAAATAATGATTCCAAGGCCTAAATACAATTCTGGAAAGTACAATCAGCCTCCAAAAATGTGAAGAATCCAAATACAGGAGGAAAGTAACTTGTTGTGCCCTAAAAAC
The DNA here is from genome assembly GCA_019776745.2 of Taxus chinensis. Lineage (NCBI taxonomy): Eukaryota > Viridiplantae > Streptophyta > Pinopsida > Cupressales > Taxaceae > Taxus > Taxus chinensis. The sequence continues at coordinate 150,967,186 of CM034154.1, forward strand.
CAATGAACTCCTCCCAAGGAGAGGTCCTTACCCTACAAGAGGATTTGAAATTGGCCAAACAGCTGGTCCGAAACCCTTGAAAGCTCAAACACAGACTTGTGTGGCTGTCCTGCACTCAAAACCAAGCAAATCTGACCTGCTCTTGCTGTGAATGATGTCTTAGCACTGATTAATCTTCCTTGAACATTCGTAAATATGATTGTAGCACAAGTGTGATCTTTGTACAAGATCACCAATGAAGATATGCGGGTTTCCTTCCTCAAATCTAGGTGTTATTGAGGGATTTTGTCATCAATTGACTTCCACAGAGGATTTCCGTTTTCAATGGATAAGAGAGAAAGAAAATCGTGCCCCAACTCTTCAAAGAAAAGCAAGTAATATGCAAAAATAACTACCTCCACCCCAAGCGACCCCTTTGAATACTTGAGGGTGGCACCAAACACCAAAAAGGAACCCGAGGAGACCGACCTCCTTTTTGGGATGTTATGATTCACCTTTAACTCCATTACCTTCTTTAATTGAAGTTGGCGTTTTCCCTTTTTCACCTCTTTCTTTTGACTTCCTCAAAGCATTTTAAAAAATTAAAATTAATAATAATCCTAAGTGCATAAAATCACTATTTTGCACTTAATCAAATTATTAATTTGTTATCATTTTTTTTATTTTTAAAAGATAAACTTGAAAAGCGGGACATTACATTCCTCCCTTCCCAAAATCGCTTGCCCTCAAGCAATTGCGAGTCCCTTTTACAGATACCAAGATCCCAAAACAATCTTGGGAATTTGCAATCCCATATGCTGAATAAATACTTCCTTACTATTACCTCAGAGAATCTGAAACTGAACTGTAAAACAGCACTCTTACAGTAGGAGTGATTGTCAAATTCTTCCATCAAAGATTGTTCCTTCTTTTGTGCAAGCTCACAAATGTCCTTAGCTGGTAACAGCAGTCCTTTGCCCGTTATTTTTATGGCCAACAACATGAAAAAGGTACAGCAGGTACCAAATTGAAACATTTTTGCAAGAAACAAAAATGCGAGCAATGTAGCAGCTGAAAACAGCCATGTAATGGCTGCAAATATCGTATTAACAGTCACAAATTGAAAAGAACTCCTTCCCCTAACTGAATGCACCTATAAACCCCTTCATATTACCTTTGTTGTTGTTATGCTATCATCTTGTTTCACATTGTTGCCTTGCTTCTCATATATGTGAACATGCTGGTATGAATCACACTTATGTTTTTTCTTCTCCATTACTGGACCTGCACATAGAGCAAACACATTAAAGGAAATAAGAGCTCTCAACATTACTTCTTCATGCCTCTTAGATATGTGAACTAACTCCCTTCTCTTGCTTGCATTTTCCTCAAAATTCCTCTTCATATGATAGACTCTCAAAGGTACATTCATGCTGCCCCAAGCACGGTTGTAGCCATGTATTTCCTCCCTCAAAATCAGAATGATCATTGTTGGGATCCACCTGATGACAGCTACAAATGTTTCAACATTGGTGGTGGGCCAGAGATCTTTCCACCATGTGACCAAAAACTCATTTATGACTCATAAATGTGTGAAAGGGGCTTAAACTATTGCTGACAGCAGATAAACGGATAGTACAGTCAGTAATGTTAGCAACATGGGTTGTAAATAAAAATAAAAATGACAAGAAATGCTTCATTGGCAGCAACAAACGAAAAATCTGTAATGTCCCTTTTTCCCAAGTAGAAGATTAAAAAGGGATCTTTTGGCCATTCCTTCTCCATGGACCGAAAGAAGAATGCAAGGAGAAGACCAATAATATGTTTTTTATTATTATTTTATATACTGTATGGGTCGGCCTTGGTGGTTAAGGCTTATTAAAGATTATAAGGGGGTCGGCCGTCCTTTTTTGATTTTGGCGCCAAAACTAAAAGTATAAATAGGGGTGTTGGGAGCTCATTTGGGCAGCTTGAATTATCATATTGTATTTTCGGATATTGAGCTTGAGCTCTCTTATCTATCACTTGGGGACGAAAACCTCCATGTGAGGCCTCATTTGAAGGACGAAAACCCTTCACTTAGGCTTTAAACCTTCTGTACATTGAAGAAGAATATTATTTGAAGATATTTTGGTGGATTTTCAGATTTATTCTATTTCTTTCTAGAAGTGCGACTTGCATATGACTGATTTCTGATTTATTGGCAAAAGATATTATCAACTTGATATTCTAATTCGCCTTGTCCTAAAAGGCCAAGATCTCGAAGTTCCTGAATTCTAATGCAATATTTCATGTGAAATTGAATTTCCCAAGTGGCTGCATTTTCCAGAAAGAAGTATATTTCCAGCAGTGTTATTTTTGCATTTTCCCATACGATTTGGCTCATAAAATTCATAAAATAATATTCATATCATTGAGCAATTTGATGATGGAGTTTATAGTATGTTTGCAAAAATTTTGAGGCGATATAAGTCGCTGCAATAAAATTACAGTCTTCTGCAAATTAATTTCCAGAACTGTAAAATTTGATTCAACCCTCAGAGGGGTTATTACAAAAATTATACAATTTTATGATCGAAAGCACTTGTATGGTTGCAAATGATGCAATGTAGCGGCTAGAAGTAGTGATGATTTTAGCTTTCAAGCTGAAAGTTTGGGTCATGGCTGTCCCCATTATGTTCTCTTTTTCCTTGGGACCCCTCCACCCAAATCATATGCAAAAAAAACTACCTCCACCCCAAGCGACCCCTTTAAATACTTGAGGGTGGTGCCAAACACCAAAAAGGAACCCAAGGAGACCGACCTCCTTTTTGGGATGTTATGATTCATCTTTAACTCCATTACCTTCTTTTGTTTAAGTCGGCATTTGCACTTTTTGACCTCTTTCTTTTCATTTCCTCAAAGCCACTTGAAAATTTAAATTAATGATAATCCTAAGTAAAATAACTATATTTGCACTTAATCAAATTATTAATTTGTTACTATTATTTTCTTTTTATTTTTAAAAGAAAAACTTGAAAAAGGGGACATTACAGGAAGATAGACGACTTGATCATTGCCTCCTTAGTGAAAGAAACTCATTTTTGAGTTATGTTTTCAGCACATCAGCTTCAAGCACACTTGAAGGAGCTTCAATGTCAATGCAAACTCACTTGCAAACAAAGGAGTTAATTTGGCCCAAGGGGAAGTCATTTTGTGCAATTAGTCCTACTCATTTCTTGCAGGGAAATTCTTTGTTGGGCGCCATTGCTGTAATCTTCATCTTGATTTATCAATATATTTTAGGGACTCTTCAGATTCATCTTTCTTCCAGGCTTTTCCCTGCCATGACATGGAGCATTTTGGGTAGAGGGCAATGTATTAACATTTCAATTTGATTTGATCAAAAAATAATAATAATAATAATAATAATAAAAGTAATGTGGGCTGGGTTTAAGCCATCACGCACTACTAGAGACCGACAAGGGATGATAATGGATTAGAAAGTATGAAAACATGAAGAAAATGAAGAGAATATCCCAATACAATATAGTGTCATCAACCAATAGAAGCATTCTCATGATACAATGTAAAACTTTTAAGTATTAATGGATTGGTTACCACAATTAGCACAAGTCTAAAAAGCCAAACCACCAAAAGGAATGACGTGTGTTGTTATTGGTAAAAATGGTGTTACAGAGATCACTATAGAAATCAAAGATATGGTTCTCTAGAATACTCTAATTGATGTTGGTTTATGTGTGAACATCTTAGCTGAAAAAGTACGGAAAATTAGTATGAGCATTAACTTCTGCAAATTTTTGATTGAAATTGGAAGATCAAGAACAGGTTGCTTCCTTGGGTATCCTATTAGAACAACAAATAATCTTACTAAGAAAATATTTTGAGTGCCGGATTCATTACAATATGGATGGAAAGTGATTTAAAATCAGTGATACATGAGGAAGCGTCCCTGCCCCCAAATTTTGATGTTTCCAGCGACGGGGACCTCTCGGGGACTTGGAGACTTCAAGGAAACGTCGCCACGCCCCACCACCACCACCACCACCAAGAATCAAGGAACGTCCCCCGAAAGAGAGGACATTTCCTTCTCATAGGGTACATTTCTTAGGGACATCCCCGAGACTTCAGGGAAACTTGCCCAAGTCCCTCAGCCATCCCAGAGACTTGCTGCCATCCCCTACTCCATGAAAGACAAAAAGGTATTTTTTAAAAAATTAAAAACACTTTTTCGGGATGTTTGTGCCCCCAACCCTAACCCTAATACTTTATTTGGCCCCACCTTCACTTTAAGCGCTCAACAAAACTATAAATGAACCTCACACCCTCATTCCAAATCACTATCAAAGTTTGAAAACTTCGAGCAAGGCTGCAAGTCCAAGAGTGAGAGCAAGCAAGGTTGTGAGAGTGAGAGGTTAAGAGCATTAACAAGGGGGAGAGCGACAGCAAGATCTAGAAGAGTAAGTGCCATCAGTTTGAGGGATGAGGAGTTTGGTGCGGCCTTTGGAGATGATTTTTGATTAGAGGTATTGGACCATTGGCCAATTATATTTAACATTTGGACATAATCATCATTTTCAATAAATTATGATACAAATATTAATAAACTGATATTCGGCATTTTCATTGTTCAAAGCACTGATATTATACATTTTTTTATAACTGATTTTCAAGTACTATAAATTTACATTGTCGTCCCCCCACTGTCCCTACATTGTCCCCAAACCTAGGCCCTTGCTCCCCCCGTCCCCGAGACCCCGCCCCTCATTCTGAGACTTCCTAGAACTATGGTTGAAATTCTATGATGCTATATTAGGACATAAGTCACTCAAACAAGTCAATAACATTCAGAATTGAGAGCATAAAACTATCACAGACAGACAGACTAACCATGGATACCCTAAGAATTAAAATAATTGGTGAATGACAGTCAAGCTCTAGTGGTGGATCTGATATTGATAACGAACCTGACAAAGAGTGTGTGTTACACCCAAACAAATGATTTGAAGATGGAAAGTATACAGATAGAGGCCTATGTCATTGGTAGATTGGAGAATATGAAATACTTAAACCTGCATACTTAGTTAACTTTGTAGAAATTGAATTACTTGCAATTTGGGTGCATTTATTAAATACTGATCAAAAAGTAGACTAAGTTTAATGATGATGCTACACTAAATTAAATAAATTAATAGTGTGAAAAGGTATAATCAAATGTGCACCTTATAATCATACTTAAGTGCATATTTCCAAGTTACGAATCATCAAGCCATATCATTCATTTGTTATCTATTATTGTTATTTGCATGGATAGTTGTTTAATTATTGATATGATATTTTGTTGTTACTATACTTTCCTAAATAACTGTAAACAATTTACATGTATAGTTGTTTCATCATAGCTATAATATTCTATTATCATACGGTTGTTACTATACATTTCTAAAAAACTACAAAGAACACACAAGGCTAAATGCATGTTATCAATCTGCCCTATGAGATCTTTTGAATTAACATAGAAAATAATGTGAAGGGTTGCATATCTCTAGAACGTACTTCTTTTAGTCAAACCTCATTCATTGGGACCAGTGTTTTAAAAACTATTATGGTTCCAATTTGGTTCAACCGGTTTGACCAGTTCATTAAAAAAAATTGCAAACCATTAGAAAAACCGAACCAATGACCAGCTCAGTATGGAACTAACTAATTCAGTACCGGTTCAGTACTAAATCGTCTAGTTCCGTACTGAACCGGTCAAACCAGTCGGTTTCGTACTGGACCAATCTGAACTAGTTGAGGGGTAGGGTTTGCCTTAATACATTTTTTTTCCAATTTTAGCTTTTAAGTTACCTTTTTCCAACCCTAACCCTAAATGATGTTATATAGACCCCGCTTGGAACAACGATTGAATGATCTCGTCTTCGTGCAATACAACCGCTAGCTAAGGCATAGCCAATTACTGAATAGGATACCTAATACAAATCCCATTGTCTTGGATGATATTGATCCAACCTCATAATAGATAGAGGAGAGTCATTTGGCATAGTTTGATCCTGATGACTTGGGGTGGATGGCTTTGGATGATGAACCACAGGTAGCACTAGACATGGCAAACAATAGCCATGCTACTACAAATGCCCCTGAGGAGTCCGATGTGTTTGAGCCAAAGGAACAAGATGACATTGATGAGGATGAGGATCTCATTCTTAGCAGCGGTGTTGAGTTTGATGATTGATATCAAACATGTAGTAGCTTGTAGCATATTGTTTTTTGGACTCTATAGGCCATTTAGAGCCTCATTGTTTATGTATTTTGTTTCGGATATGTAGTACACTCAGTGTTGTTTTGTTATATTTATCCTTACATGGTATATACATGAACAAACTTTGCATATTTTGTTTCTAATTGTTTGTAATCATGGTTTGGAATCTTTAAATTTTCTTATTTTCATTAAAATTGTAATATTTTATGTATTTTTTAGTAAACCAGTTCATATGTTTTAAACCGGTCTGATTCCGATTCGGTTTCAGTCTGACCCTCGGTCGGTTCCGAGTCCGATTCCAATTTTTAAAACATTGGTTAGGACATCAAAACATGGAAAAAACTGCTCCAATACCATTGATCAGGATTTAAATGGCAACCTAGTGGACAACACACTAAATTTAAAAAGTTAACGTGTTATGAACACAATGAATATAAACAAGGGGCGTGATCTGATACACATAAGACACTATAATGTAAAGAAAGCTCTATTGGAAATGCAAGTAATTTACAAGGTAACAATTCTTGCAAACAGATGTGAAGCTACAACCCTTATTTTTTCATTAGGATGGCAATTCCTTTATAGCTTTTTACCGAAAGATGAAAAGTATAAAACATGCACTGAACTTTCTATTTTTTTTATTTTACAATTTCAAGGATCTTTGGTGCAATTTTGGGGGTCAATTTTTTCTAGCCAAAGCATACAAGCATACACTATCTTGGTGGTCGCAGAGCATGACCTAATATTTTCAACGCATTACAAGGTTTTGAACAATGATCGATGTAGTTATATCATTCCCCTTAAAAGGTGACCTCGTTTCTCGGTATAGTTCTTTAATTTTTTCCCAACCTTCCACTTGGATCATGTTGTCTGAACCTATGTATTTTAAATGCCCATTTGCCTCTAGAAAGCTTGGATCCCCAGCCATCAATGGCAAGAAGCGATGATGCCAAGTCTATTAGCAACATGAAATGGGTGGGCGCACCTTTGAGAATGAGAGCCCACACCTTTGAGAATGAGAAACAAATGGTTGCTTCCTTCAACTCAACAACACCGAGATGCAAGATGCGAGCCCATGCCTAAGGAGGTAAAAGTCTCAGGGAGTTTCAAGAAGCACCAACTAAAGGCTCGCTTTGTTGGATCATACAGAAAAGACGTTGGTACAATCACCATGGGGCCATATTTTTCTCTTGTCAATCAAAGTCCATGGCAATGGATCTAGGTTGCATTAAAACGCACTCCCCCTACCTTTTTGCACGGAAACATATTCCTAAGTATAAAACGTGTCAAAAATGCCCAAGCACGTGACAAAAAATGGAACAAAAGTGGCTTGTCATTTATGTGCCATTTTTTATACATGTCGGAAATGCTTGAGCACGTGCTAAAAAACGGAACGAAAGTGATGTGTCATTTATGTGCCATTTTTTGATACATGCTCGAGCATTTCCGAGTCGTTTCTGATGTGTTGGTTGTTTAAAATGGCAAAATAAAAAGGATTACAATCCTTGACATTACATTCCATTGAGGCTTCTCACCTAAGGAAAAAAAAAAATTTAAATCACAATATTTTGATCATTGCAATCCCTTACATTAAATCCCGTAAGGGAATTTTGCCTAAAGAAAAAAATGCATCCTGTATTAGAATATAAGGCTTACCTTTTATTATTAAGTCACTATTAGTTATATATTAACTAATGGTCTGTTGTAACTACCTCAACCATTTCGTAACTCTCTTGAATAATAAAATGACAGACACACAATATACAATGTGTACATTCCAATTCCTCTTCATTGTTTATCTATACATCTTTTAACATTGGTATTGGAGCCAATGGTGTTTGGTAGGGTTCGCAGTTCAAGTAGAACGTTGTGAATGTCAAGGAGGAAATTGTGAGGAGAAATTTTGAGGGCAAAAGTTGTCACTCACAAGTTTGAAGCCATTGAAAAATTGTACAGTCGCGATTACTCTGAAAAACACCAAAAACATGAGTAAAATCGCAAGCAGAGCCGTCAAGGTAAAATTGAAGTCAAAATACAGTCACAAGGACTGACACGAAATACAATCAATATATATGAAAACACAAGAATACAGAATTTGAAGGGCGTAAAGAGCATAATCATGAGAAAACACAAGACTTAGAGCACATATATAAGAAGTCGCAAATTTTGAAGGATTTCTAGGGATGTTCGTGCAATTAGGGCACGAAAATATGACATTTTTTGGACAAATCTGACAAGAAAGAAAGCAACAGAGAAACATGATTTAGGGCACGTTTTGGGAAGAAAAACACTCCAAAATGACGAGGAAGAGAAAAAAAGTGATTTTCGAAGGTATGTGTCATGTCCCTTTTTAGAGATTAGCGGAATTAAAGACTTGTTGTCACCAAGAAGTTGCACCCTGATAGAGAATGGTGTGTGTACTCTCTCTCTTGTTGAAAAAATTGGAAAACCTCAAGGTTGTGGGTAACCTATGTCTGAGGTGAACCTCCAGAGAGGGTTGGTTCCCTTGTGAATCACCTAAAAAATGAAAACTTTGACAAGGAAAAAGGAGAAGGAATGCAGGAAAAGGGAAACAAATGTGATACACCAATAATTTAACACATGCATGTACTTCCGCACACGGGGAAATCAAATATCCACACACCTGCACAACCTAAGCTATTTTGCAAAAATTAATTCAAGGGTTTAGGAGAAAGGACAGCGGTAGAGGGAGTAAATTCCACACTATAACACAATATTCCTATCAAACACAATGAATAATTAAAAAACAGCGATATGAGAGGGCAAAACAGAGCTTTTTTATTCAGAGGTGCAAGTGCAAGGCAAGAATTGCCAGACCAAAACAACCCACACAGTGTATCATATCTTTTTTACAATAAAAATCAGCTTATATGAAGATGAATCAGCTTTGTCTTCCCAAATATAGTTTGATGCTATTTTTGGACTGTTCTTTTATTTTATTTATTTTCTTCAACCCCTTTTGTGCCATTTATAGGATTGCAGTTGCTCAATTTATCCAAAGTACTTCTCTTTTAGCCAATTTTTATTGGAGCAGCACTTGCTAAATTTAATAAAAGCTATCTTTATCCATCCACTCATGCACTCCCTTCAACTCCTAAAAAACAGAACTGGAACTTCTATTTTTAGCACCTCTATCTAAAAATAGCCAAGCGCTATTTTTAGCCACGCTTTTTTTAGCCAAGTTAAAAATAGTCAATCTTCCAAAAATAGTCAATCCTTTGCGTGGAAAATATGGTAACATTTTGGCGACTCTATCGGGCGTGCCAGAAACTGTTGTCACCCAGAGGTTGCACCCTGATAGAGAATGGTGTGTGTATTCTCTCTCTTGTTAAATAAAATTAAAACACCTCAAGGCTATGGGTAACCTATGACTAAGGTAAACCTCCAGAGAGGGCTGGTTCCCTTGTGAATCACCTTAAAAATGAAAACTTTGACAAGGAAAAGGGAGGAGGAATGCGGAAAAAAAGAAATAAGGGTGATACACCCATAATTTAACACATGCTTGTACTTCTACACACATGGAAATCAGATACCCACACACCTGCACAATTCTAACCTATTTTGCATAATAAATTCAAGGGTTTAGGAGAAAGGACAGTGGTAGAGGGAGTAACATCCACACTAGAGCAACACAATATTCCTATCAAACACAATGAAAAATCAGAAAAACAACAGTTGAGAGGGCAAAAACGGAGTTTTTTTATTCAGAGGTGCAAGTACAAAGCTAGAATTGCCAGAGAAAAACAACCCACAGTGTGTATCATATCCTTTTTACAATAGAAATCAGCTTATATGAAGATGAATCAGCTCTGCCTTTCCAATAATAGTCTGCTGCTATTTTGGGACTATTGTTCTTTTATTTTATTTATTTTCTTCAACCCCTTTTGTGCCAATTATAGGACTGCAGTTGTTAAATTTATCCAAAGCACATCTCTTTTAGCCAATTTCTATTTGGAGCAGCACTTGGTAAATTTAATAAAAGTTATCTTTATCCATCCACTCATGCACTCCCTTCAACTCCTAAAAACAGAACTGAAACTTCTATTTTTAGCTCTTCTTATTTTTAGCACCTCTATCTACAAATAGCCAAGTGCTATTTTTAGCCACGCTATTTTTAGCCAAGCTAAAAATAGCCAATCTTCCAAAAATAGTCAATCCTTTGTGTGGAAAATATGCTAACAAGACCTTAGGTCCTTAACCCATTCTCCTCCCCGTGCGTTTAAGGAAAGAAGCAAGGGGAAGACTGAGATGACATTTTCTAAATAGATATTTTTATTATTATAACGTATTCCTATTAGGAAGCCAAGTGCTCCAATAGATGAACTCATTTTATTAGAATATAAAGTATTTTCAGCATGTAGGCTCCAAATATAAATTAGATAATTAAAATACACTTATTATAAAGTCGGCCATAAGTTATGTCGTAGCACACCTTATTGTTATAAAAGGAGGTTGCTTTGCCATTTCATTATTATGTGAATTCTGTTATCTCTTGGAAAGATTGCTTGTGAAGCATCTCTCTACCTCTCCTAAGGATGAAAACTCTTGGAGAGCCTTGTGTGAGGAAGAAACCCTTCACCAAGTCTAGGCAACACTTCAACACGGGAGTCTCCAGCTCCTTGAGGGATTTCTTTGTTGTTATCTTGATTTCAGTCTTAAGCGAGTTGCCCTGAGGAGCACTTTCGGTCAAATATTGAAGATATTGCTTTCTTTTTGTTATTGATGCAAAATTGGCTTCCTTCAAAGTGGAGGGACTCATTTGTGGAGTGATTTGGTACATTATTTGTTTGTTCTAGAAGCGCGACCAGTATTGAATGGTGTTTTGAAGTATTCAAGGGTCTTCTATGTGTTTGGATTACATCATCTCATTGCATATAATTTATAAGGGTGAAATCTGGTTTTACATTGAAAATTGGAGGGTTTTGGCATGCATAATCAAATCTGAAAATATTATTTATTTTTGCAACAATTAGGGTTTGAAGGAAATTCATTCCAGCATTCCTCGGCTTCCAAAAATTATAATTCCTTCACCAATTGATTGTTGAGCTTGAATAATAATTTCATAATATATTTAGAGTGATCTTGACTGGTTTTTAGGGCATTTTCAAGAGGGCGACTTGCTTGAAAGGAAGGTTTGGCATGTTTTGGTGGATGTTTGGGCAAGCTAATTTGATATTTGCATTCGTCATATTTTTAAACCCCAAGATCCCAAGTTTAGTGAATTTTGGAGGTGATTTACTATTTTTCCAAGCTTGTTAAAGTTCGTCGGTCAAAGGTTTCCAAAATTAATTATTTCCAAACTCAATTCTGATTTCTAAAAGTTGATTGTGTTTGCTAAGGGTTTCTTAATATTTTTGGCATAAGAATCGAAGTGTGTTAACAAGGTTTAACCCACTTTTGAAGGGTTTAAATTTTTCAAGGAGGTCGCTGCCCTAGGAAGGGCATAATTTGCAGGTTGCAGGGCTGATATCAATCATCTACAGAAGCTTACTAATCTGATTTTTAAGTTACATCTCAGCTCTTTGGTCATTTCTTGAGTCCCCCTAAAAAGGGACATTACAGTATCTTGGGCCAAACAAATCAAATATAGTCATGTTTTAACAGTTAAAAGAGAAATAAGAAGCATAAACACGAAGGTACAAACACACTCGAGGGCATAGGTATTTTTGAAGGAGACGATGCATTTTTCAGACACATGCCAGGGCACAACTGTTGAAAGACCAAACCATACAAAAACGTGAGGTTTCTAATTGTGCTCTGATAATTTGGTCTATAAGTAAGAAATTAGAAATTAGAAATCATAATATAAAGTATGTATTATGTTGTGCAATTTCCAAGTAAATAAATCAAGTTACAATATTGTATTGTTACATGTATTTCCGTGCCCTAAAGTGAGAAATTTTGAATATAGATTGTAACTATGTAATCAAATACTATGTAAAATGGACGATGAAGTCAGTATGTCAAGCCACATAACCAATTTAAGGTCTCTCATCAGAATGCTACGGTAAATGGTAAAGATGCCATAAGCTATTTTGGTAATAGTATGCCTTCTAAATACAGCAAGGGAAAGTTCAAAGACAAACCAAATGGGAGAAAAAATCGATGATGACAAATGTGTATATTAAGAAGCCCACAATTTGAGGATAGAAAGGGATCTAGAGTACAAGAAGCTCTAGCATGGATGGTTGCCTAGTTAGTTTGGGAGCATGTGGATCTTGGGGATTATACCCTCATAAGACAACTTCATGGAGCACTGTCGATGTAGCTCAAGATGGATGGTTGTCCAATAATTCGGGAGTTTGAAGAGGTGGAATCCAGGAATTTGGAAATTTAACTTGCAAGCTACACCTTTACAAAGGTTACGAGGCAGCTTGATGGAGTTCTACAAAGTCAAAAAAATGTTTTCAAAGAGAAAGCTTCAAAAGAATGTGTAGTTTTGTTTGGCTCTATTGTTTTCATTTTTTGTTAACGTGTTTGTTTTTGCTCCCTCTAAAATAAGCCTTATGAGGGGGAATTAGAATATAAGGCTCATCTTTTATTATCAAGTCACCATTAGTTGTGTATTAATTAATGGTCGGTTCTAACCGCCTCAACACTTTTCTAAATATCTCTTGCATGATTAAATGACAGACACAATTTACGATGTGTGTATTTTGATTCCTCTTTATTATTTCCCTTTCAATCTTTTAATATCTTGTTCAGGTCTTTCGTCTACAGTAGAAAAAAATGGATTTCACAATATTCTAATGATTGCAATCCTTTACCTTGCATTTTGTCTACATAAAAAAGAATTTTATATCACAACATTTATTTAGTTTATTGATAACAAGAAAGACTTTTGATTATATTCTATATGCTTTTATACAAACAACAATATTCTTTAGCCATCTTTGTGCTTTTATATAAATTTTGCATGTCACACAATTCATGAACATGTAAAATTTTAAGCATGTTGAATGTTTTGAACCTTCTCAAATACTATATTTTTGAAGTTTTTTTTATGTCACATGCATGTTGAATGTTTTGAACCTTCACGAATACTATATTTCTAAAATGTTTTATCTTTTATGGACTAAAAATTTATGGATTCATATTTATTTATATTTATTATAATATATTGTATGGATATTTCAGTGTCGTTTCGTATCCAAGGATTTCCGTTTTCGGCATCTTAGTGATGAATGTGATGACAATCTGAAACAAAATGATCTATATTTTTGTTTTAGTATTTTAGTTTTGTTGATGTTTAGGCATGCAGATAGTTCAGGACATACACACGCCCAAGTTTTGATGCTCGATTGAACATATTTTTATAATTTAAACCTTGTATCGATATAATATATATTTTATATGTGAATCTTGTGCATTTGTTTCATTTGATTCACGCTTATTTCCCTGATTTAATCTAGTGTGGCATAACCATTGTCAACCCCAATTTACCATGCAAGACAGTAAAAAAAACACTATATATGATAGGTTTAGAATTTACAATATGTATCAAATAGAAAGGGCACCTAGATCTCCGATGCTCCCTACTTTTGAAAAAAAAAATGCATCAGCACTTATACATGGAACCAGACATGCACACCCTCGGAAATATTGAGGTACTATGAGAAATGCCACACATGAATATCACAGAGAATACTCTTCTCGTTCTTCAGATTCAGTAAGTTGTGAACCTCTTTAGGTCACTTATTTAGAGGACATTCTCCCAAAATGAGAACTGATGGCAAAATATAAATACATGCAAATTCTTAGTGCAACAAAAATAGAATCACTTGCACTTGAGTGTGTGGAAATGAACAAATAATTTAAACTTGATATCCTACAACTGTGTACGCTGTAAGCATGAGACTTAAAAGTCAATGCACACTAAAGCACCTTTTTCATGAAAATTGTATTTCATGAAGAAAAAACTACGTTACCTGGTATTTTTGCCCTAGCATACCGGTCTCTGCATGAACGTACTAGATATTGGTCAAGGTCTGAATCGCAGGTAAATACAGCCCAAGAACTGCCCAGTGAGTTTGGGTATCGCTGGGCTTGTCCCTTAAAAGTCAATCCACAGTAGAGCACCTTTTTCATGAAAATTGTATTTCACAAAGGAAAAACTATGTTACTGGGTAATTGCAATTTTCTACAAAGACCCGCAGAAAAAAAAACAATTTAAAAAAAAAAAGATTTAGATTTAAATAAGTCAAACTTGGAATTAACAATATGAAAAAACGTGAGAAAGAATGGGGAAACCTTAAAACCCAAATTCATATTCATTTCATCAAAAGAAAACGACGACGACACATTCGGCCTTGAATTATTAGTATGTTTTGTGATTATTCAACTTATTTTGTTTACTCTGCATATTATGTGAATAATTTTGCTTATTTGACTACATTTTTGCTATTTTTAAACTTTAATTTTTTTTGTACAGCTGTTACCCAAGCCATACCCAAGCCAAAAAAAATCATCATACTGGCATACCCAAACCCTATGTTGGCAGGAAACAGAAACGAAACGCGGAAACGCCAATTTTCAAAATACCTTGGATACAAAACATTACCGGAAACGTCTGTACAATATATATATATATATATATATATATATATATATATATATATATATATATGCATAGTACTCATTTTATATTTGTAGACCATAAGAGATAATTGATAAAGCACTCAAAATATTTTGTATTCATTGAAATTTGAACTTCTAAAGAGTCATGAATCATCATTCAACATGGTTACAATTTCAATGATTCACATATACATGATAATAATCTAGATTCTAGAATATATCATCCAGATTTTCCTCATAATCATCTCCATGAAAACTGAATTTAACAAGAGAAAAATGAGAGTGTGATTTAGAATAGACCCAAGATGTCATTATATAGCTTTTAGGAAGTGTCTTTAGCAAGTCTAGGTAGATAGATTAGGTTTAGGTTCATTAAATGCAGTTATTTTTTATTTTTTAAAAAGTTTTGATGCTTTAAAATTTAAAAAAACTTTGGAAATGTTTCCGGAAATGCCTGCCACGTTTCCCCCACGTTCCGTTTCTGAAACGTTTCTGGGGTGAAACACCACCCTCCTAGGCATTTCCTGGCATCACAGCCCAAAGCTATACCAGGATCAGATACATAGAGGAAAAGTACAAAATACTGCCACTTGGAAATGCAGCATAGGGTTGCAGTAAACAAACCAGTTTGGTCTTGATATCCGCCAAGAAATTGTGAGTGAACTTTGTCGCCAAGCTCTTCACTCATGTCTAATGTTGTTTTTCTCACATCCTCTGCTTCAGGTATGAGAAGAAGATCAGCTAATCCACAAGTAAACCCATGCATCTGAATAAAAATGTAGGAAATGTTACTTTCAAAATTATCAAAAATGCAACCATACACATTAATCAATAGACATAACTTCGTAAGTAAATATATAGAAAGCAATTAAAGTATCTATACAAATTCTAGGCCAACCTGCAAGTACCCAGTGAATAGACGACTGAAAATTGAGAGTAAATGACCTGCTACACTAGCTCCATATAGTTCTTGGACAATATGAACTAACCCATATTTTCCAAACTGTGCCTTGTCAATAATCCCACAAATATGTTCGTTATTTTGAATTAAAACCTCCAGCTCCCCACTACTTCTTCCCCAGTAATCTCCTGGAACCTTCCCATACTTATTCATGCTAAAAGATGGTCTCCCCTTGGTGATATGATTTAAGACTGTTGTTATGACCTGTGCACAGCATACGCAGAATAATGATTGCAACACAAACTCATACATAGATCCATGGAACTTTTGAAAAAACATGGAAATATGCACTCCTGGAATCCCTTAGTGATATAAAGTCTGCCATTATAAACCGCACACAACATACACAGAAAAGATCCGTGAACTGCTCTACAAACTCAATTACCTGCTTTCCGGTCCACAAAGGTTCTGGCTTCCATATTGTTGGAGTAAGTGATAAAAACCCATGGTCATCTTCAACAATGCCAACTTTTGGCCTTGACTTTCCACGCTGAAAAACGGGAGCGGAATTTGAGACACAAGCATTGTATACAAGATGTTGATAGTCCTCCTTGGTCAAGAACGTATCCCTTTTAGTAAGCAGGGTGGCACTTACTATATGATCCTGCAACATATAAAATCTCTGATGTTTAAATCAAAACCATAGATTTTTCTGTATCTCATACGGAAATGCTTTGGCTAAACATTCTTTTCTACTATCTCAAAATGACAGTAGTTAAGATTAGCAGAAATCTGAAAGAAGTTAAAGAAGATGCTACTGAACTGAAGATTACAACAATGCCTGAAGAATGAA
The DNA here is from genome assembly GCA_019776745.2 of Taxus chinensis. Lineage (NCBI taxonomy): Eukaryota > Viridiplantae > Streptophyta > Pinopsida > Cupressales > Taxaceae > Taxus > Taxus chinensis. The sequence continues at coordinate 150,983,779 of CM034154.1, forward strand.
TATTTTGTACCTGAATCAAGCCCCGAATTGGATCACCACTTGTTGGTACAATGTATTGTTCATTGGCATTTACAATGTTATATGCTTCAGCTCTAGAAATTTCATCTTGCGGAAAGTGCACATTCATTTCATCACCATCAAAGTCGGCATTGTAAGTGCTGCACCAATGTTTACAATGACAAATCAATGATTTAAAATTATATCATACTTGGACCAGCATACAAGTATCACATAAAAATACAAAAAAAGTACCTGCAATTTGCATAATGCATCCGAAGTGTTTTCTCCCCTTTAAGAACCCGAACAATATGTGCCATCATACTTGGCTTGTGAAGTGTAGGCTGATGACATATTGCAAATTAATCCATATTTAATAAGTGAGAAGTTTAAAATTGAAATACATCATATAAAGCATGTCAGAGGAAGAATCTTTATTTATCCCTACCACATATATAAAAACATGCAGCAAACGTCTCAGAGAAGCATGTCACAAAGAAGACAAATCAGACAGAGAATGCGTGATAATCATATAAATCAAATGGCATAGTGAATACACATGCATGGAGTGTTCATGTCAAGCAAAGTATGTGACCACTCACAAAGCAAACACACTGAATACATGGATATATCATATAACATAGGAGAATTATATAGGTAGGAAGATCACATAGGTAGGAAGATCACACAAAGGCGGTGGTCTATAGCTAAAATACTCGAATCATTAACGCATATGTTCATTCTAGTGAACGAGTCTTTTAAGACAATTTCATCACATGCAATATTAGTCATATATATAAAGATGCATTAAAAAGTGAAATGATAGTATTTCTCACCTGTCGATTAACAAGCACAACATCCCCATCTTGAAGATGACGATACACAGTCTTTCCCTGAATTTTTGAAGAGTCGATGTTATGCCCAGAGCCACTAGACGAAACCACCCCAGGTGTTGATAACATTTTTTTAGCAACAGAATTGCGTTGGTATGATGAAAGGCTGGACAAATGGACAATTCCTTGTTCATCCTCAAAATGTGTTGCTCCAGGATAAACATGAGGCCCATTTCGCACGAACTTCCTTGCCTTCTCCACATTCCAATGAGTCACTTTCTGGAAAGAAACCCCATAACATCTTAAGCACGCTGCTTCAAAAAGGACATGAAAACCACTGTCTAGAAATTCCTCATATTAAACTGTTGGCATGTGAGTTTCAAAAGAAGAAACCTCATAAACTGTCCACATCCAAAATTTCACTAACACAGAGAATCTGGCCAGTGCAAGTGTTAAATTTTAATGAAAGTCGATCACACAAGTTATGACAGCATTCTATAGTATTCATGTTCTTGGAATCCCTTACAAATGCATTTGGATTCACAGGTAAAATATGAAAAATTAGCCATTACATGCATCCTAACAAAAAAATGAAGGTGCATACAACAGCAGCTGCATAATTATAGCCCCTACCAAAATGCTCCGAGTATTTTCTATTGTTTTCACTATATCACAAACGGTAGTCACTAGTCAAAATTATTAACCACCATTTTGCTCATTGACCGTGCTATGAATGGAAAAATATGAAATAAGCATGTAAGTTTCAGAAATGTAGCGCCTCAGTAATATAAACCCTCTCTATATTATCCTTTCCAAAAAAAGCAATAAGCCACAAAAGGAAGCATGTCCATGCAGCCAATGTCCCTTTGATCATCCAAGGTTCATGGAATGTTTCCACCAAATATAGGATTTCAATAGATAATAAAAGCACCAATAGAGATAAGAAGCGATGCCACCTTCATAATATTCAACATAGTTGCTGTCTTATGCAAATTGCATTTATGAAAAATATATGAATCTGACTAAAAAACACACTTGTCAACCAAATGAGAGGAAGTTCAGTAAAGACCTCTGGATATGTAAGCCGCACTGCGAAATACGGGGGAATTCCAATCTCATTTACTTTTAAGTAAGGATCAGGAGATATGACAGATCGGCACGCATAATTAACTCTCTTTCCCATCAGGTTTTGTCGAAATAAACCCTCTTTCTTCTCCAACAACTGTCGTACTCCTGTGGTTTCTTTGCCTCTTGTAGCTGGCATGTACAAAGAAAAACAATTACCAATTATACATGTAGCACGGGACTGAAACATACAACTAACATTAGTATAAAATTCGATGAATAGATGACAACATATGGGCATGATTAAAAAAAGTACAGTTATCAACTCTAGTTTTTCCCCTTTATAACAATATCCATACAGCACCTGTGTTAATTCATAATCAGTATTGAAGGATATTAACAATTCAACAGAAGCTACCCATCTCATTTAATGCAAAAGCGAAACAAATATCATAAAAAGAGTCCCAAGAATCCAAACTAAGTATTCCTAATGTAATGCAAAGTACAATTATGTTCAATGATTTCTATATTGTGAGAAATTTCAGACATATCCTTAAGAATTAAAAAAATAACTTTTGCCTCATTTGTTTTGGATAGAGTCAAGAGCTATTACATTAAAAAATTCAAAAGCAGTTACACTAAAAGGGCCTTACAATTAAAAAAATTGGTCCATGTCAAACAGCAGAGAGAGTATAAGCATTTAGCATTTAAATGAACAAAAAAAAAAAATCTGCTGAGAAGCTACAGTGGTTTGAAACAAATGTTGTGAGCTCCACTAAAGAACATCAAACCCCAAAACAAAGAAAAAATCAAACTAGCGACTATACTGTGTTATACATAGCAAGACAAGCAAACCACAGTTAATGTTTGTATGTCGTTCAACCCCATATACCACTGACAATGTCCACACCCAATGAGACTAAACAAAAGTTTTTGCCGCGCAAAAAAATCAAAACAGCACAAATGGAAGAACAGCGTGGTCTGGCCAGAGCCTCATCAAAGGAATGCGTGGACTTTTGGTCCCCTTCCATCCTGTCATATGCCCATGTCTGCAAAGGTTGTCAAGACTGGAGGCAATAAACAGGAATAGACCACTCCATGAGTCCCTTCCCTCCACTTCCCTAGCTCCCCGCTTGCGTGGCTTGTCGTTTTGAGGTTGGCCCAAGCACCTTGCACTACTCCTGCAGCATTTCCCAAGCTTTCTTTTTAGCATCTTCCTGCACCATGAGGTCTTCAATAATGGCTATCGTCTTCTCAAGTATGGTCATCCAATGAGCATGTTGCTCATAGCATACAAGGAGCTGGAGAGAACAGAGTTCAAGCACCGGATTTGAAGACCTCTTCTCTTAATTTTGCTGACTCAGACATTGGACACATTTCCATGTAACTTGGATGAAGTTGATGAGGAATGGATCACATGGGAGAATAGAGCCTGGACTTCAATCAAGCACTTCCACAAGGGGAATCAGTGTCGTTTCCTTTAGCTGGTTGTGGAATAGGGAAACAAATCATCCACTGGGGAATGGCGGACACAGGGAAGCTGTATACAGATCAAATTGAAATGCAGATGAACAACTATAAGGGCAGAAGGTGGAATGCAAGATGTCAGGGCAAGTCCCAGCAAAGCATGAAGGACATAGGATTCTTGACATTGGATTCTCAAATCCAGACATAGATTTGACATGAACGTGGGGTTTTAGATATAGGGAAGGAAGCTGAGACCTCAACATGCTACCAAAAACAGCATTTTAGTTCCAAATGAAAAGAAGGGAAGAGAAGGCAGCAATCCTATGATAGTCCCACCAGGGGATTAGGATGTAGTTGTCAAGTGGTGCTCACTTGAATGGGTGGAAGAGCTTCCTCATCATCAATTTTAATGGTGGTAAACAGCTTCTGGCTTTGCTGGGCTATTCTCCCAGCTCCAACTGGTGAATTATAAGAGTAGGGCTGCATTATTCCAGTCCTTGCATTAAAATACCTTTGGTCTTTTTGGCTTAGATTCACAGTTACAATTGCAGCAGTGTGTAATCTTATCTTAAGCAATAGCCAGAAGCCTTGGGCTACTACAAGGTGCCATGAATACAATGTTAATGCAGGATTTCACTCCGGTGAAGTTCAAAGGCTCAAATCTGCCAACAAGACCACATTCCCTAGACACATGTGTGAGGTGCTGTACGTTTTACTCGAGAGAATTGAAAATAATATGAACTTGGTCATGGGAATCAATGGCATCCTTAGTGGAAGTTGGCAGATGTACAATTTGAAGAGACTCAACACAAATGGGTGGTGGAAGCAAAGCACGTAGAATTTCACTGCTTGGTCGAAAATTAGTGCACCTTCAAATCTCTTATTCCCTTGTTTCATGGTTACATGGAAGCATCCATACATTCTCCTCCACATCCGGGATATAAACATCCCTTTCAAACATCCGGGATATAAACAGCAGTTAATTCCAGTGAAATTCTGATTGAATTGCCAATTAATCAGTGCCAGAATCAATTTCCCCTATTGCAAAGGCAACAAATAAGGAATTCCATTTAATTTCCACCTAACTGATTGGCATAAAAATAAAGAAGAGCTTCAGTTGGGTTAGATGACAACTGGGAGCATCAGAATACATGTCATTTGGTGGACTGGAAAAGACAACATAATAGAAAGTAAGGGTTCAAAAGGTGTAAGTTTGTAACCATTAATAGAACTTAGCGATGGTGGTTGATTAATAATCACAAATGAAAAAGGAGCCTGGATACAGTAAAGAGCATTGAATGCATGAAGGCATCCTATATCATCGTATAAGAAAGGAAGGAGATTCCCATTGTGTTTTACATGCTAAAACCAAGAGGGACAAGGGGGGCTCAAAATAGTGCATTTTGCATAACAGAAAAATGCCTTAGAGAAAATGAATAATCTAAGATGCATAACAAAAGGATAAGCCATAACATTGATGTAATGTGGGTTATGAAGTTTTCAAGGCCCCTTGAGGTGTATTGTAGCCCAGGTGGGTGTGTAACGTCTAGTATGAATAGGAGAAATAGCGAATCCATCGTCGATGGGAAGAAGTATAAACGAGAGATTTAAAAAATATTGTGTAGGTATGCAAAAATAAGACAAAGTGGTATGTCAGCGAGAGTTGGGTATAGGGAAAGGACAAGCTTGTTTTTGACGGGCGCAACATGGGTAAAGTGACTTGCATGCATGTTTCTTTGTGCTTCATAGATTAAGAATATGTGTATGCTGACAAAATCCACCCTAGCTTTGGCTCTTGCTTTGGTAGTAGGGATGGTGTTTTTGGCTTTTTACACATGGTTCTTATCATTTGGATTGGTATTTTTCTCCAAGGTATTCAGTGTGGAGACTTTGGTTGGTAAGTAGTTGTCATCATTGAAGGTAGCCAACCCCTTATGTGAATGTTGTGAAACCATCACATTGGCTTGGCAATTTACAAACTTGTTACTTTTTGCATTTGTGAAGGAAAATTCATAAAGATTTGACTTTGCCTTTTTATGTGCATCAAGGAATGTCCCATTTTCAACTATAAGGAAGACGAGTTTGGTCCCCCGAATCCATCTCCCCTAAATCCACGAAGTCAGCACGAGTTTAATGATTATAATCATAGTTAGATAAGATGGGGGGATGGCAAGACGGCGGGATGGAGTTTCCGGGACAGCAAAAAATTTCCAAATTTTGGGGACGGCTAATTAAAAAATAGTTAAAATATAAAGATATAGTGACTAAATTATATAAATAAGCTGAAATAAAACCATTTGAGATTTAAATAAGATGAAACTTGAACTCATAAACATCAAATACATTCATTAATACTATAATATCATAGTTGTAGGGAGACGCGTCCCCCACCTATTGGGATGTGTACCAGGTACGGGTACACGTACCGGGTACGTCTCCCGTACGCGGGAACCTTTGTTAACGTTTCCTCCCGTCTCCCCACACACAGATTAGTGTGTTTATTACTGTCTGCAGAATTAGTGTGTTTATTACTACCTGCAGAATTCTTGGAGTCTAGCATTGAGAACGTGTCAGTAGGACTCTGTAAAGTTAACAATGAGAAGCTGCATCTTAATACAATTAACAATAAAAATGAGCTCGAAACAAATTTTGAGATCATAGTCGTGACCATAAAGGATGAAAACACGCACTTCTCTCCCAATTTTGCACCTCACCATGCACACGTAGTAGCCTTGTGCTTGATTATGAATGCATTAAATCCTAAAGTGCAATTTATTCTTAAGATGGAATCAATGTCTTATGTGGATACTTAGTAATCTATAACAAAAATAGTGCATTCTGAATCTAAATAAATTAATAATGTACAATAGTATTTTTCTAGTAATTTCATATATATTGTTATCTCCCCATACCCATCTCCCACTTTTCTAAAAAATGTCGTACCAGTACCAGTACCCGTACCCGTACCCGTCTCCTAGTAACTATGTATAATATCAATATGTTAATGTCATAAATTGAAAATTCATAATACATATTTGAATTTTGAATTTGAGACAAGCTGAAATTTCAAATATATTATAAAATATAAAAGTAAACCATTCTAAATTACGATTGATCAAGTGATAATAGTTGATATTCATATCATTAATCTCATAATAGCCAAATACACCAACAATTGTCTATTGTCAATATTACAAAAAAAGAGGACAACTAATAGTATCAACCTAAAAATCAGAATCAACATCTGAAGTAATATCCATGAACTCCTCGATGGTACTAGCATCCTCGTCCTCAAAGGTAAGCCCAGTCAATCCCCGCTGCACAGTATTGTCCTCTTCAACCTACCTCGACTCCTCGGGATCTACATCCCACCGTAATGTTGGGGTCTGTTTGTACTCGGGCGTCTTGCAATCCATAAGACGCAAAGCACTGTGTACAGCTACAAGTTTCTCCGCTCTCGCAAAGGTAAGCCTATTCCTCTTAACAGAGTGTATCCAACCATATGTAGACCAATTCCTCTCAGAGGCTGAGGAGCTAGAAACCTGGGAAAGGAGGCGAATGGCAAGTGGTCGCAGCAGTCTTGGAAGCCCATACAGTCGCCACCAACTCACTAACTTCTCTTGTGCTATTGTTACCCTGTCTGCCTTTGCTGATGTTTTGTACCCATCAAGTTCAGTGAAGCCAAGCCACTCCAATTTGATCTGTGAAGCCTCTTGTGGAGTGTACATTTTTTCAAAGGCCTTCATAAGGCCCTTCTTCACCTCATCATCATCCAATGGGATAACTCTGCCTAGCCTCTCCACATACCATTTGGGATTCAATGCATACGGAGCCATATGAAGAGGAGTGTTCAACTTCTCCCATCTCTGCTGAATAATGGGTTGTATATGTTCATTATAGAACTCCAAAGTGGGGTCCCTCACCCGAATAGTTGCCTTCATTTGCCCAAGCATGTTGTCAATGCACTCGTAGATCTCACCAAGATTGGGGTTGTTAGAATCCCCATATTTGATGACACTAAAAACTGGAGCTATGATTGATATGATGTATTTCATATCAACCCAAAATGTTTCCCGCAACACCAAATCCTTTACTCTTTTCCCTTGATTTGTCTTGGACTCACGCCACCTAGTCCAATCCTGTGTCATAATCAAAATTTGCAGGGGTTCCTGCAACTCAGACATCCTCTCCAACAATATAAAATAAGATGCAAAATGGGTGTCAACTAGTTTCAAAAATTCCTTCTTCGAAAAACTTCGAAAAAGTGTCAATGATGTGTGGTGAGTACATATAAACTTCTGCACATCCCTAGCCTCAATCACTATCTGGTTAACCCACTGAATCTTCCCTATGTCTTTCAGTGCATTTTTCATGGCATGCACACAACATGGAGTCCAATAAATATGCCTATATTCCCGCTCCACTACCTTGCCTGTTGCTCTGCACACATAAGTTGCATCTGTGACAACTTGTACAACGTTTGAAGGTCCAACCTCCTCAATGGCATTTTTTAAAATCTAATATTGAAACTCAGCATCTTTCCACTTCCCAGAACAATCAATTGCTCTCAAGAAGTACGGTCCATCTTTGCAAGAGACAATGATATTGATGAGAGGACGGTGTCTAATATCCGTCCACCCATCCATGATAATGCTACATCCATGTGACACCCATGTCACCTTCATCTCCTCCATCAACAGATTAACCTTGGAATAGTTTCTATCCAAGATTGTCGTCTTCAATTTTGTGTCTCCATGAGGCACATAACTTGTACCTGCTTTTACAACCTTAGCCATAGCCTCCTTGTAATAAGAAGAGCGAGTGGCATTAAATGGAAACCAGGCAACATAGAAAAATTTCCCAATAGCATCATCTGCCCCTTCCCTTGCCTTTGAATCAAACATGTCAACTAAATTTGGGGCTGCCCCCACGGCCTTTCTCTTCCCTCTGCTTTCCACTTCTGACACTCCAAAACTAGAACCAGCCAAAGTGTTACAATGTTTGCCAGCCAGAGTAGAACCACGAACTTCTGGCACATTGCCTATAGTATTTCCATTGAAGATTCTCACCATCTCAATTCTTTGCTCTAGTGAAAGGCCCTTACAAGTGTCAACCCCCCTTCCTGTAAGGTGCAACAAGTGTTCATTGGTCCTAGTGATACTGCCATGCCTAGTCAGTGGACATATGTTGCACTTCCATACTTTGTTCCCCCCTCGAGACTTGGAGGCGGGGTTATCAATTATTTGGGCAAATTGTTGCAATGGCTTCTTCGTATCAAATGGTCCAATGGCAAATTTGGACAACATTTGAGAGGGGCGATTGGTAGCACTACCAACTGAACTACCAATTGTCGCTGCCACTACATTTTGTGTCCCTTCTCCACTCTCCCCCATTGTGGCATCACCAACTCTTCCACAGCCAACTATCTCAACTTCCTGTTCAACCCTCTCCTACTCTAATTCATGCTCTGATTCATACTCATACTCAAAAGAAGAACTCATGGTGATGATTGCTGCAATGAATTAAAAACAAGCATAACTATATGATTGATTGATTATGTAATGAATTAATTTGCAAAAAAAAATTGTAACCAATATGCATTTTTTAAAATCCTACAAACTATATGCGACGTGCGTGATTATATTGTGAATGTAGATGCAAATGCTAAAAAATAGCCCCTAAAAAATGCAAATATAATATAAATTTTAAACTAGAAATAAAATGTAATTAAAAAAAAACGTAAACATTTAAATTTTACAACCAAATCCTATGCAAGATGCATTTTTTTAAATCCCACAAACTATATGCATGATGGCATTATGAATGTAGAAGCAAATGCTGAAAAACAACCCCTAAAAAATGCAAATATAATATAAATTTTAAAATAAAAATAAAAATGTAAATTAAAAAAAAAAAATGTAACCATTTACAACCAAATCCTATGCAATATGCATTTTTTAAAATCCCACAAACTATATGCATGATGGCATTATGAATGTAGATGCAAATGCTAAAAAACATCACCTAAAAAATGCAAATATATTATAAATTTTAAAATAGAAATAAAAATGTAATTTAAAAAAAACGTAACCATTTACAACCAAACCCTATGCAATATGCATTTTTGTAAATCCTACAAACTACATGCATGATTACATTGTGAATGTAGATGCAAATGCTAAAAAAAATGCCCTAAAAATGCAAATCTAAATTTAAAAAAAAAAACTTTCCCAAGTATTGCAAGCAAATAAAATTATAAATACCTCTTGCTTCCTCTTGCTCTTGCTCTTGCTTGTTGTGAATATGAAATGAGCCCATAATGTAAATTTATAACATAAAATTGCACATTTAGGGTTAGGGTTAGGTTAGTAATGTTGTTTTTATATTATAAGTGATTTACAATTAAAAAAAATATAGTTTAGAGTGTTGTTTTTTGTTTTTTTATTGAAAAATGTGGCAGACCACATGGGGGACGTCTGGACGTCCCCCCACATTTCTCACGTCCCCCCACGTTTCCCTGCCCCCAGGACATTTCCCAGCTTCCTTAGACGTCCCCAAGACGTTTCCCATCATGCATGCACTGTGGGAAACGTGGGGGAAACGTTTCCCCCACATCCCCATGTCCCGGATGTGTCAAAAATGGGGGGGACGCGTCCCCGCGTAACTATGTGATTATTTGGGAATCTCCTTCAACTTGTAGATTGGAGGCGGTTGTGCCCACTGTTATCTAAATTCCTTACCTCTAGGAGGATATATCGGCATAGTTGTTAGTTTGTATGTCTATTTCTTGAAGATAATAAGATAATAAGTGATATAATCTCCATATGCATTATTCTTCTAATACCTACTAATCCAAGGTTTCTCTTGGCACCCCATCAAAGTTAAGTTTGTGAAAACAAGGTTCAATGGGAAGCCAAACACTTGTGACCACAACCCCAACCTAAGGCAGTTTGCGGTGAAAGGGCACATTCCAATTCTTGCATATGCAAATATTTCCGTAAATACTGATTGAAATTGGCAATGGCAAACATACTATAGATATGAGAAGTGGCCCAAACTCTCATTTGTATTCTTATCATTGATTTTACTGATGACATCTTTATACCTTTGAATGTTAGATATTCTTTCATTCCATAGTCCTGACATGATAAAACATGGCAATAAGGTATCATTGCCTAGAAAACTTCAATCCAAGGAGACTGTTTGGACCATATTCGAATTAGTTTAATCAAAATCTCAAAGTTGGGGTGGGAATATTGGCAAAAGATGAAACTGATGTTTTGATGCACCTCGAAACAACCCATTTTCAGAGCTATATGTCACCATGCATTTTACAACATCTGATGTTGATTCAAAACCTCATTTATTATTGAGTGGAACAATGAAAAAATCCTTAATCAATAACCAATTGCATTTCTCTTTGATTGACCTTCTCTTTTGCAATTTTTGACTCTTTAGTCTCTTCATCGTTAGTTGCTACATTTCTTCTCGTATGTCACTTTCTACTTTTGAAACCCTAATTTTACCTAGGAAACCTCCCTACTCTCATTTTGGCACCCCAAAAAGCTCTTCAAAGACTTCAATGCTTCACTTTTTGCCTAACTGGGGCAACTAGGACTCTAGTCAGAAATTTCACCTAACGTGTAGCACTTTGACCCAAAGTGTCATTTGACTACTAGCACTTTGGTCCAAAGTGCCACCTATATATGGCGCTTTGACCCAAAGTGCCATTTGACTACTAGCACTTTGGTCCAAAGTGCAACCTATAGATGGTGTTTTGACCCAAAGTGTCATCACCATGTGGCACTTTGACCTAGAGTGCCGATATCCTATTATCCCTTCATAGTACAGTTTACACAAACAGTTATGGCAACGCACCAATGGCGCTTTGACTACTAGTAGGAGCTTTATTTCCAATACTAGAGCTTTGATAGTTTTGCCCCCCAGATCAATTTGAAAAAAATTATGATAGCACTAACTAGTTTACAATTCCCCCACAACACTTCTTGATGTAATAAAAGTAGCGCAATCGGTTTAAACTAAAGATCAAAGGTCTTGGGTCCTTGATCCATTTTTGAAGCTCTATTGAATTCTCTTGAATTCGTACACTAATTGATTGCTTTGATTTCTTGTTTCTTTGCAATTTCCTTTCTTCTTCATTTGCAAGAAATCTTTTTGAAGACCATGCTCCTTTGACCAAAATTGTTTGTTTCACTATCCTTGTTTTACTTTTGCTAGTAAGAGACATGTAAAGCTTCTCATATTCAATAGGGTTGTACCCTGCAAGCCTAATGTTAATTGCATGAACCGTCTACTCTTAATACGGTGAGCAAGCACCATTGAATGGTATTCCATTCACATATAAGGAGTGTGCAATCACTACATCTCAACATCACACATCGAACATGTCTTCAATGGGGTTTGAACTACCAATGTTCGGAACATCACACATCGAACATGTCTTCAATGGGGTTTAAACTACCAATGTTCGGTAATGTTTCACATTCCACACATGTCTAGATGACACACCTAGCTTTAATTTTGTTTCCCTGGTTTCTCTTCTAGAATGGATCTAAGCTACAACTCTTGCTGAAATTTGAGAGCTTATATTGGGCCCTCAACCTTCAACTCTTTCTTATTCCATCATAGCTTCATACCGCATTCCTCTTTTCAGCAAGTCTCAACCCCTTTCCCTCTGTGAAAAAATAAGCCCACACCATTGTGAAAGTGCACTAAAAGAACTTCCCATAAAGTTTGCATATGATAATTGTTGCTCCACCGCTCCCTTTGTCAACTGAAATGCTATCACAATACTCCCACAACGGGAAAAGGGTATCTTTCCTTCCTGACATTTTCTAAAAAAAATAGAAAATAAAAAGATCAAAAATTGACAAAATTAAAGTAGCAAATCAAAAAATTCTAAAAAATAAATTAAATATAAAATAGCAATAATAATTAAAAATTAATATTTTTTATGCCAATGAGGTTTGGGTGGATCGGTTAAGACAGACGGTTGTGTCCGGATCCACCCAAGTTCAAATCCCGTTGGGCGTGATCCCTTCGGGGTGGTTTACCGGTGGTGGCGGGTGTTGCATCACCGATGGTTACAACTGGCGGTTATTCTCGGCGGTGGCGGACTTTGCATCGTCGGCATTGGCGTTCGCGGCGGCTGGTGGCTCAAAAAACGGTGGTGGCAAAAAAAATTGCATCGTCGGTGCGGGCTCAGTGGTCGCGGTTTGTGATGGATTAATTGTAATATCTTGTCTAAGGACGTTGTTAAGGGAGAGGACCCAAGAACCCCCTAGTTCTAAGCTCTGCTCAAAAGCGTTAAACTATCTTTTGAAAAAAAACAATTAATATTTTTAAATCAGATGACCTGTTTATATTTAATAATTACAACATAAATATAATAAATAAATTAAATTGGTGATATTTAAGTATTAAAAAAACAAAAGACGAAACAAAATAAATAACTTTAAAAGTTTAAACCTTACAAGTTAAAATTTGAAACCTAAACAAACAAACAAAAAATGCGAACAGAAAAATGGGAAAAAGGAAAAGTCTAAATGACAGAGGTGAATGCATACATGTGTCTGCACGGTAACATCTAATCTTTTAGACTAATGACTCCACAACGGAAACCTTCCAATCAACACTCTTTGCTCTAAAAACACGATTGCATCGACACCCTTTCCAAACAAAACCTTCTATACATCATAAACATTGCATGAATAAAATGATTAATGACATGTTTTTATAACTAGAAAATGAATTTTTTAGTGTTGTGGGAAACATGTTTAGGGTTTTTTGTTTTTACCTATTTTTTAGAGATGTTGAAAGTCTACTTGGAAATGGCAACACAGACATTGAAACTCTCCAAAGGTGGTAGGAGACACATCTCCCTGCAACACTAATTAATATATGACATTAGAAGCTACAAAAATATTTTATAGGTAGGTAAATTACACAACATTGCATAGTAGTATTTACTACTAGTTTGGTAGGCAAAGTGAATGATAATTATCTATTCTCATCATGCACACTACTTCACACTTTTTTCGAGGGGCTCCTGAAGAATCACTTGAGTTGTTTAATGTTTTTTCGGATTCAATTTAAAATTCGCTTAAACAATTACACATAGGCTTAATTCATCCATATCACTCTATTAAAGTGAAACTTGAGGATTCTAGCTTCTAATGTGTTGTTGACATTGCTTGCTTCGGTACATTTTGCATTTGATAGTCTTTTAAAGTTGCATTAAGTTTGTATTAATACTTTTAAAAGACTAGTTTTACTTATGGTCATTCAAAACATTTGCACTTATCTAGAATGGAATATATGCTTACACACATTCATGTACAATATTTCTAAGTCACATCCATCCTAAAGTGCATTTTCTTGAGATAGATTTGTTCTCGTGGTAGTATATCCTCTCTTTCTAATCACATCATTGTTCTAAAAAAACTAAAAACATTGTATGTCCCATTTTATTCACTTGGAAAGCTTACAACATTGATTTAGTTGTCTAACATGTTTGCTTGGTTTATCACCTACACTTGTGCTTGCAAGATTGACACTATTTCTAATTGTTTTATAAGTGCATGGCAATGTGTACAACATGGAATGCACCAACAATGTATACAATAGGTGTAGCTCCTCCCATATTTGCTTCAATTTTCAGTTTGGTAAAAGGAAATAGAATGGTCATTTAAACCACTTGTAATCAAGAAGGATTGGCCATCCACTTGTGAGCTTGGCCATGTGTTAAGGTGGTCATGTCTAAGCTCAAATCATCCCAGACCAGAGGTTGAGGACTAATCCTCAAGAGAAACCTAGTAGACGCCAACCAGTGGCTTAACCTATATTGAGTGACCATCCAAAACATAGTGGGTTGGATGAATCCTCCCCTAGCCAGGATAACTTCTCAACTTAAGGAGACAACTTCTTTTGTTGCTGATTCAATTGCACCAGAGCACGCTGTTTCAGCGATCAAACTGCATGTAAGGTATTTCACTTTCACATTTCAATTTCACTTTGCACTACACGTTCTTTTGAATCTAAAATGAGCAACACTTCATCATACATCTTTACTCACACAACCGAGAGTTATCGCAACTCTCCAATACACAGTCGTGCTCAAATGCACTCTCACACAATAACATCAAGAGTTCATTGCGACCTCCTAATTGCTTGGAGTGTATGAACTCTTGAATCATGGATCCTTCAAGAAGGGTGCACAAAGTGTCCATATATCCTATACACGTCACAAAAGAGATGCACAATTGCATCAAAGAAAGAGATGCTCAATAGTTTTTTTAGTCTCGACGCACTAGAACAATCCAGTGCACCTTATTTCTTATAACCTGTCAGATGTGAGAATTTTTTGGTTCATCGCAAGCAACATAAAAGATTTAGTTTTAGGCCAACTTCATAATTTCCATAGCTTTTCCCATTCCTTGTCATGTTGATAGATCGGCCCTTGTAACAATAAATAAAAAAAAGGATAGTGAGCACATACCAGGCCCAAACTTGTCTATCCTCCTCATTTGGATGTGATATACGACAGAATAGTTTATGCCTCACTTTCATTTACATTGCCAACAATGACAAAATCTAAATTTGGCATCATAACAACATAACCAGCAAAACATGATGTGTTCTCCAGGGGGATCAAGAAGCCTGACTATACTGCACTAACCAAAAACATCACCAAGCTATCTGCAAACACCTGTAGCATTGCCACAACAGAATTCGTGGATGTTGATGGGAAGCATAGATATATCTCCTAGTTGCAGCCGATTGAAAATAACTCTATCAATGATCATAATGCCTATCAGAATTTGACTTTGAAAATGACTCCTCTGCCTCAACGACCAAATGATAAAAGACGAACAATTACACTCTACAAATGAACAGCTTTGTTGTCCTTTTCCACATATGGATAAAATCATATTATAAGTATTCTATGAGGTTCAGCTTCCATATTTGTTGTCTTAATACATCGAAAGCTCTCAGATTTTTGCATAGCTTACAAATTAATTAATAATGCATAATCTGTTATTATAGTTCTCATAGGCTAAGTCACAAGGTTCATGTTCACGTTCGTGTTCAGCGAGTATAAAATTTGAAACAAGTTCGTCAGTCAATAAAAATCGGGAAAACATAATGATTAAATTCGAGGATTGTAAATCTATTTTTTTATTTTTAAAATAAAAATATTAAAATAGATATTATATTGCTAATTTTTGTGATATTTTACCCATGTAAAATACAATTATATAATATTAAGTATATTCAATTACTTAGCATTAATAAATATAATAAAAGAGCTCGCCAATGAGGTGGAGTGAGTTGATTGGGTCATTTGGATGTTTCTATGCCCACCAAGGTTCAATTCCCACTGAGGTATTAGAGGCCGGTTGTGGCCGTGGTTATTCGGCGATGGATTGTGTGGGTGGATTCTGTGATGGAGGAGGCGATTTTGAGTGTGGGTAATGCTTTAAGGTTGGCACAGCATACAAACTGTGGGTTACAGTGTTTCGTCAAAAAAGTTATGTGGTCTTGGGGATCTAGGCCCCTGGTTGTGTCTCAAACCGGTTGTCACTCCGGTGATTGTAAAAGCGAAACAAAGAGAAAGGGACCCTTCTACCCTTGTTTACCAATCAAATATATATATATATATAATGGCTTACAAAAATATAAAACATTTAAATAACATTTAATAGGATATTTATTTAATTACATCCTTTTTATAAAAAGACTAAAGTCTTAGGATATTTATCAGAATATGTGTTTAGAAAGGTACATTTATTTATTAGGATATTTATTAACTTATAAATAATTATACAAAGTTTTTTAAAATATATTTTATAAATTTAAAAAACCTAAATAATGATCATTAGCTCTATTTATTACTTTTTAATATTCATTATAAATTTCTATTAGCTATGGTTCTCATCTATTATAAGACTACTTTTACTAAATGGTGAAATATGTTCACAACACGGGGCAATCTTTTATCATAGTCGCAACTTGCAGCAGTGCTATCAACGAGCTTCAAAAATGGAAAAGTAAGCTTTAGAGGCCCTTTCCATTGGTCGATGCCCTCTCAAAGCTTTGAGACAGAAATGGAAACAGAATTAGCAGCAATAAACAGATTCACAACTGCAAATACACAGATTTCAACAGCAACAAAAGGATTTCCTGCACCGTACTTTCATATGCAGACTGCACAACAATCGATTAGAATGAAATCCAAATCCCACACAATACAAACCCTAGAAGACAGCACCATTTCAAGGATTTTGCTCTAATTTTCAACCATTTTTAGCGTGTTACATTATATTATGAAAAATTTCAAGTTGTACAATTTTTCCATCGATTTTGAATGAATTTTGTTGCCTTTTTTAAAATTCGCTGAATTCCGAATTTTTCCAATGAAATTCGATGAATCTTGTGACATAGCTCATTGATTGATTTGTAGTTTCTTTTGTGAGTGTTGATCTTTGCTCTTTGTCATGGCACTCACGTTGTTGTTCGGAAGAAGCAACACAAAACATAAAGTAATTATAAATAATAAACATGTATTTATAAATGGTTAACGTTAAGTCGTGTCTTTTTTTTTCATTCTTGGAAACAATCAAATCCCTTAACTCTGACTTCTTAGTTTGATATATTTTTATTTATGTGTTCTGAATGTGAGACATCTACAAGCTACTGAAAATACTCATTGCCTAGCGGCTAAATGATGCCAGTCAAGATCCATAGAGAAGGCATCCAACCCAACATTTGAAAATTCAAAATAATACATCACATATAGAGAAATATTTCAAACTACAATGAATGAATGGTTACAAGTCTCTAGGATTACTATGATTTTCAATTTTGGCTTATGTATATTCAGAACCACCAGCGGTTTCAATTGACTATGTAAAATTTTGTACCTTGTGGTACATATTCAAACAAGCCATGTTTGACAAACTATAATCAGAATCTATCAATGTCTGTGTCTTATTCAAGTGAAAGATAAATAGATACTTGTGGGAATAGAACAGCAATACAGCCTCCATTCAACGCCCTTTCTTTTACAGAACAAGACACTATTAATAAACAATAGCAGTACAAATAATTGAAAAGCGGGTAGATATACATCATAAAACATAAAGAACATACTGTTTGAAGTGCTGCTATCAATAAGGATATTCACAGAATCCTGAAGATTTATCCATTTATTTGTAGCCTGTACAACACTAAGTGAATGGCTGCCATCCGATTCTGCCTTTATCGCCTCCGCTAGAGCAATGTTTGACTGTAAGACTCTACCATACAAAATGTTCTGTGGATGCTCTAACAACTGGAAAACAAAAAGAAAAAAAAATAAGAGGAATAATTTGAAAGTCTTCATAATTATTCTACTACACAAACAGTTCACTTGTCAGAAAGTAAACTTGTATTGTATGCTAAACATATTTTGCAGATTATACTGGCAGTGGCAGCATATGCCACTTCAACTACAATTTGGAAAATAACCTACAAAACGTAACATAGAAATGCAAATTTTTTTTACCTTCATATCTCATGCAGATATAATTTTTGTTTACATATATCTGCTTTTCTGTTTCTTCAATAATAGCAAATGGGAACTGATTTCAAAATCAAACTGAAAGTCAGATGTATTTTACTCACAATCAGTTATAATGATTCATAACAGGACTTCTGTATGTGTTTATACAAGTAGTGCATACTCACCAGGAAACTCGGGTTCAAGAACACTGACATTGTCATTCCTGTACCGGTAATTGAGTCTTCTGGAAGCTATTTAAAATTTGAATATAATATAGCCATATGCTAATTCATCTATACAAGTACCTGGTTTCAAAATGGCATTCATTTCACGTTCACATCCCTGTCCCCACATGTGATTTCCACATCTCTTGGGGACTATGTAGTAGAGTTACAAGATTAGTTGACTATATTAAATAGATGGGGATTTCATGTGTACAGTGTAACCTGTCACCACCTACATGGAGCTTCCTCCTTGGTATGACATCTCTAAAACAAGTGCACATTGTCTGATATAATCATCAATTTGTCTCCTAAGTCTTGTTTTCTATCTTGATTCTTATGTGTCATGGTTCACCCACCTGCACGTGTGTCCCCATGCTGATTCAAGCATGGGCAATAAGTTATACTCTAACATTGAGTGTAACTTACCATAAACATAGCGAAGGAATTATTAAAAAAATATGACGATTCAAGTTCTTAGGTAGTAGATACAGATACAAGAAATAGAAGACAATTACCCGGTGGCAATTATTATGGTTGCATTTTGACTCTTGAGCTTCATATCTCAGTGCCTGTGCCATTACATCCTAGGACGCACAACTTAAAAACAACCAAAAGGAAGATGAGCTATACCCCAAAGGTTCTGATTTTCAACAAGTATTGTCAACATGGTGGCACATATTGCATGATCATTCCTTTTAATCAGAAAACAATAGACATTCATAAAACTCCTGCTTCCATTTGACAGTGATTCTATTACGGTGTGGAAAGAATGTTAGTGGTAGTACCAATATTGAATGCCGAATGTACAGAAGAATTATATAATGATAATTGGTTGTTCATTGACTTCATATTAGAAATGGTGCTCAAGAATTCGGAGAGTTTCTATTATCACAAATGGTGCTCAAGAATTCGGAGAGTTTCTGTTATCACCCAAAAGTGCACCCTGATAGAGAATGGTGTGTACTCTCTCTTGTTGACAAAATTGGAACACCTCAAGGTTGTGGGTAACCTAAAACTAAGGTGAACCTCCAAAGAGGGCTCGTTCCCTTGTGAATCACCTAAAAACTAATAAAATTGACAAGGAAAAGGGAGAAGGAATGCGGGAAATATAAAATTGAGGTGATACACCAATGATTTGACACACATGTACTACTGCATACAAAAAATATAGAGATCCACAAAATTGCACAACTCTAAGCTAATCTGCAAAATTAATTCAAAAGTTTGGGTAAGGGAAAACAGTACAGGGAAGAATTTTCACAACAAAGCAATACAATACCCTGATAAACACAATGAATACTCACAAAACTAGTGATATGACAAGGCAAAAATGGAGTTTTTCTATTCAAAGATGCAAGTACAAGTTAGGACTACAAATGTAGAATAGCTGGAGGAGTGTGTATGTATTTTTCTTTACAAGAATATAGCCTTTAAAGGCTGCTGCCCTCTGTACCTACCTTGAATTTTGTGCATGCAACACTTCTATTGATAGAAGCTAAGTCACAAGGTTTGAGTTCGAGTTCAAGTTCGACGAGGATAAAATTCGGTTTAAGTTCGTCCGATGGATAAAGTTCAAAAAAAAAATCGCCATTAAGTTCGAATAATAGAAAAATATATAAAATTAAAATAAGAAGACATAAAAAAATATTTAATTCTAAATATTACAAATAAAAAACATCAAAATTTATACTTAATATAGCAATACTTTATAATAAATACATTAAAAGCATTAATAAACTTAACATAGAAAAGATTAAATTATAAAAATTATAAAAACAAATGAAATGAATAGAAAATGTAATATAAAATTAAATATTAAAAATAAATTAAATGAACAAAATTATTAACCTACCTTTTTAAATGTAATAAAAGAAACAAATAACTAATACCTTTAAAAACTAAGCTAAAGAATTAAATGTATAGATAACATTAAAATAAAATAAAGACGTATAATGGAAAAAAGTCGTGGTCACGATAATAGAGGGCTTCTTCTCGCGAGTCCTAGTCACGATCTTCTGCAACTCGGCCACCCTCTTGGTACTCTCCTCGCAGGTTTGGGATCGACAGCTAGTCAAGACTGTTAACGTTTTTTTAATTTTTTCCCTGGTAACTCTTCTCGCGGGTTTATTGAACCTGGTAACTATCCGGACGCAAAAGCCTCACACAGAACGCCACCTCCACAAATCTCCTCGCTGTTTTCCTGTGATTCAAATCACCATTTTCCTGCACGATTTTCAAGACGAACTAGACACGAATTTCAATGAATATTTGTTCTCTAGCAAAAGTTCGGCGAATTTCAAACTTGAAGCAAAAAAATTGCCAAACCTTATGACATAGGATAGAATAATCACTCTCTTTGACTCCCTGAAGCATGCAACTGCTTGGGAATAATAAAGAAAATATTTATTACCCTGCAGCACCAATTTTAACGTATGTTAAGTGTCTAAAACATAAAACAAAGACCATCTTTGACTGCTGCGTTGAAATTCCTTGTAACTGCTGCACCTTATTTTATGTATTTATCCCCTCATCTCTGTTTTGTCCTATGCACTTTTCTGTTTTGTCTTTAGTGCCTTACCTTTTGCTAAGGCTACGTGGAAGATAGAGGCTTTGTGTTTAATAAAAACAAATAAAATCTCTTCCTTTTAAGCTGTTGCGTTGAATCTTGGGAGACTGCTGTGTTGAATGGCATGCAAAGTGTCCATAAATAGATAAATATCCTCTCTTTCAACCTGCTGCGTGTAAGATAAGCCTGCTGCTAAAACAGTTAAATATCCTTCCCTTTAATTGCTGTTAATAACAATTAAAAATACCCCTGACTTACTGCTGGAAATGGCGCAGCCTTTTAGGCAAATAACAGCATGCAAAAATTCTTTTAAATCACCCTTGAAGCTTTTATCCTTGGCGCAGATTTCCATGCACAATTTTAGTTGCCTTCAGCTGGCTCTATCGTGGGCCACAAGTCTATTTTTAACTGCTGCTTTTATTGATTTAATAATAGCAACTCTTAATTAGCCATTCTTGTCTGCCTTTAGCTGCCTCTATTTTTGGCGCTAATTTCCATGCATTGCCTCTAATTCTTTGTGCATGCAAGCACTCTATTTTGGGCACGTGCTATTTTTAGCAAATGCTAAAAATAGTGTTTTTTCCAATTCACCCAATTTCAATCTAGATCACTGTATTTTTGGCGAGTGCTAAAAATAGCAAAAAGCTAAAAATAGACTTCTCGCCAAAAATAGCCAATTTACCCAAAAATACCTTTGTTTGATCTGGCATGAAAAACTAAGGTAGCAGTTCCAAGATAAAAGACGTTACTGATGCAAGGGAAAATGAAATGGCGCCCCATTTTCCACAATGGTAGGCAACAATACAACTTTGATTGCATTGAGGAAAACAACTTGAATAAAGTTCTCAGTTGTTTTTGTATTTCATAAAAAAACTGAAATTATCTTCATTAATAAATGTGTATATTTTATTTACAATGAACTTGGATCAGTTTTACACAGGCATAACACAAATCTTCGGTTGTATTTCTTTTATTGTTCAATACAATACATTTGCAAATATATAGAATTGTTTTCTCCTAAATTATAGGAGAACTATAAACAACCTAGGCTAAATACGTGAGTAGTTTCAAGTTTTAACCACTATTATTCACGTATTCAACTAACAATTTTCTACTAATGAATAATTACTCAGATAATTATTCATATCACTAACATACCTAATCATATTTACCATACCGGTAAATAACCCATAACCATGTGAACGCTAGATTCCTAACATTGCCCCCCTTAGTGTTTACATGGTGGAAAAACATTCACACTTCCTCTGCAGCCAGCCGCCCGTGCACGCTCATGATCTTGGTACACACTCGAACTAAAAGTAGAAGAAGGAACACATCAACTTCTTATCAACCAAGCACTATTGAGAACACATCTGACTAAACTAGTGTGGGAACACGTACAGGAACCATTTGCTTATCAACCAATCACTGTAGGGAACACATCTGACCTACTCAGTGTGGGAACTCAAGCACGAACCATTTGTACAGCCTTCAATGGTTTAACAAAGGTTTACCACAAACCTCGGTTTGAACGGGAACACATTTGACTGTTCAACCTCTTCACGAATCATGATGTTGCATTTCATTGTGCTATCTGTTCTTCACTATGTTATTACATCAGGGAATTATGTAGGAATAGCCACATACACATGTGAACAGGAACGAACATCTGCTCTTATTTTTCATATCACACTAAAAATCTAAAAAACTGAAATCCACACCACAACTGAAAAGAACAAGTCACCATACCAGAAGTGTGGCCCCATTGTTGGCGACTGACGAGAGGTTGATGATTGACCTCCAACCTCCTGTGCCTCCGTCCTCCAGTGTCATGTTGCTAACTCAGTCTGATTTGAATATGAAGCTCAACGATTCCCACATTGTTTATTATTCCCCCCACAATGTGAAATCATTTTTTTTGGACATCGGGTAACACTAAAAATGCGTCCATGAGGAATTTTTTCTGACATTTTTGAGACTCTTGACACCACGATAACAAAAACCTAAAATCAACAATTTGAATTTTACGATACTTAACTTCGACAACATTGATGTCTCTTGACAAGACTATGATATATTAAATTTTTACATTACAACAGTCTTGACACGGAAAACTAACTTTTGATAATGAGACAATAATAAAAATATGACACGACGTTATATGAAAATATCGACCAACAAAATGACAAAAAAATTAACTCTATTTTGATATTTATGAGACCTTGACTTTTAACACATAAAAATAATTCTCAATTGCTTTTTGTAATGTACCAAATTATTCAACTTAATGACAATATACATTAGACTCACACTTAATAATTTAAACAATGGAACCTTTTAGCAAGAGAGAACCTTTTGGTGAAAAAGAGAGAACTGACCTATTAGCAAGAGACTTTCTTAAAGACGAATTGAAGTGGACAAGATACATACAACAAGCAAACAGGATTGCCAGGATAACAGAAGGAGGAAAGGACCGTCACGTGCGTGTGGCCGTGAGAAAAATAGAAGACAAACATGATATCTTAAAAAACAGGGGACTTCTTAGAGGCACACACATATATCTAGATGAGGATTTGACATTTGCTCAACAAGAAAAGCTAAGGAAAGAATGGGAGAAAGTGAGAAAAGCAAGGGACAGGAAAATGGGCACATATGAGAAATGGGAAAGCCCAAATCAGCGATCATTTATCAAACAGGAAATAGGAATTAGGGGCCCCACAGGAATTCATGCACATAGTAAGTTGGAATTGCAGAGGATATCCGTGGAGAAGACGACCGGGTTTGGGGCCCATAGCAGAAGGGAAAGATATTATTATTCTTACGGAAACGCATGAGCATGAAGGCTGCAAGGTACCAGAGTTTGAAGGCTACAAGAAAATTTCAGTGTGGAATGAAGGGAATGAAACAGGGAAAGGTCACGGCGGAATCACAGTGCTAATCAAGGAAATATGGCTCGAAAATGTCAAAGTTGAAAAAGAAGATCCAAATAAGCAATACATATGGCTGAAAATAACAGATGACAAGACAACAATCAGATTGGCTGCCTGCTACTTTGCACCGAAAGGTTCAAAGACATATAAGAGAAGAAATCTAGATAGCGAAGATCCATACGCTTCAATAAAAAAAGACATTTCTATTTTCAGTGCATCTGGGGAAATAATTCTTTTGGGGGATTTCAATGTGAGGACTGCCAATAATCAATCCCTTTAGTTGACCAGCTTAGAAGGAGATGAAGACAATCCGTTATGGCTTAAGGAAGAAGAAAACAAGCTTGAGAAAGAGTATCTCAAGACAGTTATGGAGGGGTGACACATTTTGGGGTTGAGCTTCTTGGCCTATGTAGCTTATACAACATGGTCATTTGTAATGCCATGAGGGCTTGGCCCAGATCAGGCAATATCACTTGTAAAACATACAATGGTTAAAGTGTAGTGGACTATGTAATATGTTCTCAAAGTTCTATCTCCACGCTGCTTGAGTTTGAAATTGGAGTTTGTCCTATCAAATTAAAATCAGATCATAGTCCTCTTTTGGTAAAGCTTGCGACCGTCTTAAATCAGCAACAAAAGAATCAGACTCATCATATGCAAAAGGCATCTCAAAAACAGGGAAAAATCATTCTCAATAAAGAAAATCAGGAAATCTTTATTGTAGCCCTTAAACAGCAATTTCAGATAATGAGGAAAGATATAGAGAACACGACGTCTAAGGGAATGAGTGGTTATATACGTAGTAATCTGCTGATATCTTTAATCCAAAAGGCTCTAAGTGTTTGTGAGCGATCTAAACCCAGAAAGGGAGCAGCAAATACTTTTCCGACAAACCCGTGGTATGATGAAGAGTGTAAGGCTGCCAAGAGAGCTTTGAAGGAAAGTGGGATGAACAAAGAAAATAAAAAGACTTATGAGAGATTGGTGCAACACAAAAAAGAAAGCTATGTGAGCAAGAGAAGAACGGAATTAATTTCTCTTGGAAAACACAACCCCAAAGGTTTTTGGAGGGAGCTATAACAAAAGAAAAAATACATAGAAAATAATATCACAGGTACTCATTGGTTAGAATATGCAAGGACCCTTTATGAGCGTTCCCAACAAAAAGATATTCCTCCCATAATCGAGACTTCATTTGAGCTTTTTTCGACAGAAGACATCAAGCAGGGCATAAAAAATCTAGCAAGTGGTAAAGCTCAAGACATCGATGGTCTACAAGCTGAATTTTTAAAATGGGGAGTTGAGGTCCTCACACCACACATCAGAAAAATATTCAATGATGTCAATCAGAATGGCTTTCCGACAGAGTGGACAACTAGCGTTGTTATTCCTCTATTTAAAAGTGGTGACATTAATAACCCCTCTAATTATCGCACCATTATGATCAACCCTCTTCTTGGTAAACTTTTTGGAGGCATGATAGAACAGAGAATCAGCAGTTGGGCCGAAAGAGAGGGTAAAAGAGCAAAAGGGCAAGTAGGATTCCGACCTAAACACTCAACAATTGACCATTGTATCACTCTTAGGCATTTGATTGAGAAGGTTTGGGACACCCAAAGAGAAGAAGCTTTTTGTTGTTTTGTTGATTTCAGGAAAGCTTTTGACACAGTGCCCAGAAAAAAACTTTGGAACAGGATGGAGGAACTTGGGATTCCAGATGAGCTTAGAGCAGCAGTTCATAAACTGTATAAGCAAGTCAGAGCTAAAATCAGAACCAGAGAAGGTATGTCCGAGTGTTTCGGCAATGACATTGGTGTCAAGAAGGATTGCCCTCTCTCTCCCACTTTATTTGGTCTATACATTGACAAGCTTGAAGAATGGTTAAATAAAACTGAGGGAGGAGGTATACAGTTGGCAAGTTACGTGGTGAAGTTACTTATGCTGACGATCTTATCCTAATTTCAAAAACAGCCCAAGGTTTGAGGGAACAACTAAAAGCGCTAGAGCTCTTCTGCCAAGAAGTTGGGATGCAAGTGAACACTAGCAAAACAAAAATCATGATTTTCTCCTTGAAAAGGAAAGAGAGACAAATTAACTTTCTTTTTGAAGGGAGCCCTTTGGAAATAGTCACTAAATACAAATATCTTGGGATTGACTTTCACCACAAACTCAGTTGGGAGACTTGTAAAGCAAAAAGGATACAGGGAGGCTGGAAAGCATCTTACCTACTTCAAAACAGGTGTAGGAAAGCTGAACTTTGGGACTGGAAAACTAAGAAAACTCTTTTTGGATTGTTGGTCACTCCGGTTGTTCTCTATGGCTGCGAAGTTTGGGGAAGTAGCATTTCAAATCACGGGTGGAGACAGATAGAAAAAATTCAGAAACATCTAATCACAAGCACTCTCAAAGTCAAATCGACTGTTCCTTATGAGATCCTGTTGGCTAAAGCGGGTACTTCCTCGTTGGAAGCTTCGGCAATATCTCAGATGATAAGCTATTTGAAGAAAGTTGAAAGCATGGACAATCTTCGCTGGCCCAAAATAGTTGTGGACGATACTTTGGAACGCAGAAAGAAAACTTGGATGAAACAAAATACTAAATGGATGAACAAATGGGGCATCAACTTGCAAGATTGTCCTAACAATAACAGGGAAATAAAGAATTATGTGATAGAAAAGTTCAGGACTGCCATGTGGAAGGGACAGATTGGTCGAAAGAAAGCGCATTATATCAGAGAATTCAACCCCAGTGGGGAACAGGATGAAAAATATTATCTAGGGGCTGCTATCAAGGGTAAAGCAAGGATTCTAGTGGCACAGTTAAGGACCAGATCGCATCATCTTCGATGCGAAACTGGTAGATGGACTATTCCAAAGGAAGATTGGGAAATGAGAATTTGTCTTTTCTGCAACAAAAGGGTCGTGGAGACAGAATGGCATTTCGTCATGGAGTGTTCGGCATATGATGATATTCGTATCCAGTACGAAAACAACCTGAAGGTGGACAAACTTGAGGATCTCTTCGAAGGAACAAATCTTCAAGCGACCACGAGTTTCATCCTCAAGATTCACAGCCGAAGAGCGGATATTGAAAGGAATCAGAAAGCTGATTAAAAATATCTATTTTGTGGTCCCATAGACTCTTTAGTCTCGTGGACGTCATTAAAATCTTTCAATGATTGGCCTATTGTGACTACGACAACGGTGGGGAGGTGAACATATGTGTTGAAATATTTTGAACGCAACTCAATGCAAGTGTGATGCTCAATGGATAACCCAAGTGGCACTGCGTTGACATCTGCTTCGATATGGTTGCGCTGGTAAAGTCAGAAGAACCTGTCGGATTAATGAGGCCAAATTGCATGCAATAAGAGTTGCATTTGGCAAGACTGCGTACGGTAATACAAAACGTGGTGATATCAAATACAACAGAGCACAAGGAAAGATGCATGTACCAGAGAATCGATGCACATTCAAAACAAAAACCACAACACTGACACCTATGTCAAGGTCGGGCCCAACGTTAGATCCTTTTTCTCAGTCCTTATGTCTCCCTATTATGTATCTCCTTCTCTGACACACATCAACAGGTATGGATGTTTCTTTCTAGTTTGACACGTCCTTTGGGAATGTGGAGATGCAAACAAGTTGACTTGTCAAAGAAGTCGTATGTGAAAGGATCGGATGCGCAAACCGTTGAATGCAAGATACTATGGTTATAAATGTAGTATGAGATCTATACACAGAAGTCGTGGAAGCCACTAGCCCAATGAATCCACTGAACAACTATTTGCCAAAGTTGTACGAAGCTACAGAAGCTAAATCAACACCAAAAAAAACTACAAAGCTCATTGCAACTGCCCATCACAAATTCTTAGAACCCCATTCTCGCTCTGATACCAAATAATGAATTTGGATCAGGTTTACACAGGCATAACACAAATCTTCGGCTGTATTTCTCTTATTGTTCAATACAAAACATTTGCAAATATATAGGATTGTTTTCTCCTAAAATATAGGAGAACTATAAACAACCTAGGCTAAATACGTGAGTAGTTTCAACCACTATTAATCGTGTATTCAACAACTAACAACTAAGTAATTATTCATATTACTAACATACCCAATCATATTTAGCATACCGGTAAATAACCCATAACCATGTGAACACTAGATTCCTAACAATCTATTCCTAAATATTTATAATTATTAATAAATATATTTAATTATTAACAAATGTACACTTTTATTTATTAATACATATATATAGTTATTAATAAACGTATATGTTCATTAACAATTGTATTCAATAAGTATTAATAATTAATAGGTTAAAACTATTATGTACATTAATATATATTATATAGTAATTGAAAAAATATATACTCTGAATACATTTATTAATGTATATCAATAAGTTAGATACAATATATTTAACATATGTATATCAATACATGTATAAATTTCTTTCTTTTTCACTCCCTTTAGATTAAGTTCTGATACTACATTCTGGATCTCAAGTGTAACATGCCTATGTCTATGTCCTATACTCCTGGCTCTTGCAGAACCAACTAAATGAATATCTAAGCTTCTGCAAGGGAAACAAGAACAATCTCAGCAAGTAATTCTCATATTGTAAACAAACAGAAACAAGAACAATCTCAGTAAGTAATTCTTATATTGTAAACAAACTACTAGAGACAATGCCTTAAGTTCCCACATATGCGAGTTGTGGTGAGAAATATAGGATCGAGGACTAACCATAAATACAGATCCACACGTCCATTTCAAATATGGAAGGATGTGAAGCTACAAATATTTTACTAGAAAATTTCAACTAAAAGCCCACTAATGAAGCCCCTTTCCATCCATTTCCTGAAGCGCTAGATTGGAAAGAGGAAAGGGGAATATCTGTATATTTTGTTCAGATTCACTGTGTTTATTAAAAGAAAGCCTAAAATTTGATAAACTCAGTTTCTCGAAAAAATGAGTAAATGCTTGTTTCTTGGTCATGGACTTGTGTACATACACATAATTGGTTTCAAATTTCATTCCATGTCTCGAATCTAACTAACCCACTCTTACATTGACACAAATACAAATCAAACCCAGGGAACTGCTGGGAAAACTCCTGATAAATGCATATAACGTATATGCATATAAAACCACATGCAGTAACACACCTAGAGAATGGGCCCCCAAGATTATGATCTTCTCCAATAGAAAGAAAAGAACTCAGTGTGATTTCTATTTCAATGGAAACATTTTAGAGGTAGTAACAGAGTATAAATATCTTGGGTTTGACTTTAATAACAAGCTCAATTGGGAGATTTGTAGCAAAAAGAGAATTTTAAGGGAGTGGAGAACTTTTTATGCTTTTCAAAACAAATGCATAGAGGCGGAATTATGGGATTCGAAAACTATGCACACTTTATTTGGGCTTTTAGTAACTCCAGTGGTGCTTTACAGTTGTGAAGTTTGGGCTAGCAGAATTTCGAATTCAAGGTGGAAACAATTTGAGAGGATTCAAAAAAGCATGATAATTAGCAAGTTCAAATTAAAGATCTCAGTTCCATATGAGATTCTTCTGGCTGAAATGGGGGTTGTACCTCTTGAAGCTAATGTTATGGTTTGTCTCATAACATATTTAAAAAGGATCGAGCAAATGGAAGGCACTAGATAGCCTAAGGTTGTCCTCAATGAGTTTTTGGAGAAAAGAAAGAAGTCATGGATGAATCAAAACAACAAATGGCTTAAAAAGTGGAACATTTACTTAAACGCATGTCCTAACAATAGCCAAGAGATAAAAACTTTTGTTATAGATAAATTCCAACAAGTTATGTGGGGAAAGCCGTTAGGGAGAGAAAAGAGGTATTATTTGGAGGAATTTAATTCTACATGTGATCATCAACAAAAGGCTTTTATAGGGGCTAATATCATGTGGAAAGCAAAGATCTTCATAGCTCAATTGAGAACTAATTCACATCGTCTTCGGAATGAAATAGGAAGATGGAAAAGACATAAACAGGCATATGGAGCTCTTGTTATTCCAAACAAGACTCGACTTATGTCCTACTCAAAGATAAAATGGCATCACTTAATTATACTTCATCACATTAAATCAAGCAAATGTTGCACAAAGTCTTTCTATGAGAATGGTTGTCTCCAAAATATGTAAAAAAGATAAACTTACCAAAAATGTATTCTAACAACCCAGAAAATGACAGAATTAGCAGCTTGTCTACATACCTTTACCATTCATTTCCAATAGAACAGCTGCCTGATTGGTATAAGCAGGGAAGAGAAGAATACTTCTGGTAAATATGTGAATTTATTCTTAAACTGTTATATATACATTTCCCGAAAAAGATCAGAATTTCAGTTTTGTCTCTATATCACAGCATCCTATATCACACAACTTAGGTATTGGTATCTCATCCATGTAAAATTATCCGACTTATTATACAAAAAATCATGTCTAAGTCCATCTTTGAGTAGCATTCACTTCTAAAGATTGTAGTCGCCAAGAAAATGTCTTCTCAAAATCCAGCAAATGTAACAAAGCATCTTGACTGCAAACCCTCTCCATACATTTCCCAGAAGTAATTTCTTGATGATATAAGCAAGATCAGAAGTAAACCGCTATGAGATGAACTTGAATTGCTTCCCAATTGACATTATCCATATAAAAAATAGGTAAGTTTCTTAGTATTATCATTTCACATCCTGGTTCCTTATTCCATGCAGCATTTTTATAATTTGCATTTGAGATCCTATCTAATTATCTGACTGATTTTCTAATCCCAGTTCCTATACCCTAATCTCGTTTTTTAGTACAATTTACCCCCCATATGCTTTTTGTTGCCTGAAAAATCAAATCACATATTTTCTGGGCAATAGAAGACCAACAAAGAACGTATTTGTCTTCTCCAGAAAACAACTATTACCATAGCTACCTAAGACTCGGGACAGTGAGGCAGAGTTTTTGTGGCAGGAAAAAAACTCCCAGATTTTGGGGACAGCAGGGTAATAGCTAGGGGGACAGCTAATAAAATAATATATAACGACTAAAAATATACAAATAATTTTTTTTAAATATCTTGAACAAATTATAATATGCTGAAATTTAAATTATTAAAAAAACGCCATTAATCAAATAATCCATCTACTCAGTGACAAATCTAGATTATTACTATCACAGTGTTTTGAATTTTGCTACCAAGTACTCACATAGTAATATATTCCTTCATTTATAATCTTCAAAATTCTCTACCTTAATCTGGTGTTCGAGTAGAAGATAGGGAGTGAGTGGAAATGGTTCTAAGCAATTTTTTCACTTCATCTAATCTGAATCCACATTGAAAGATGTCTTATACGTTGAAAGGTAAGTAAACAATGTGAAGGCAAGGAGGCTTAATCTTATGTCTGGCTGATATATATTTTCTACTCTGCATCTTAAGAAGCTTATAGATAGAAACTGAAAGAAAAAACAATGGGTGGAGAAAAAAGTATGTTGCTGCTATGCTTCAGAATCAGGTGAAAAATAAGGCTGATAAATTGCTGCTGTGTCTGGTTTTTATGGATCCTCTTCATAAAAACATGTACACCTGAGTTGGCCTAATGTACACCTGAGTTGACCTAATGGTGAAGAACATGTGCTCTTGAAAAAGAGGTCACAAGTTCAAATCCTGCAGGGGATAGGGTATGTATGTCTCGTTTGTAGCAAAGTTAGTTGCCTCCCGCATGTGAGTACGAGGTAGTCCCATATGCTATAAGCCGCTTGTAGACCCAAAAACAGGCCGCCTGGCATCTTGGACTGTAAAATCCTATTATTATTATTATTATTATTCATTGGAATGCTGTGCGGTTTGTTTGACTGACGGGTGAGAGAAATTTGGTGTGGGAGTGATGGTGAGATGAGTTGAAAAGATTATAAGCTATGTTTCAAACATTCGGTGCGTTATTGGCTATGAAAAAACTGAATGTTACCTAGGCATGAAATGTATGATAATTTCCTTCTCTTTTCTATATTCCCTTACTCGCCTTCTTGTGCGTGGATGACTATGAGAAACGAAGAGAGATGGAAAGACATAGTGAAAGAAAAATGAATTTGTGTAGTTGAATCCATCTGCAGCAGGTTTGGATGCTGGGGACGTAACGGCGTCCCTGTTGCCGTCTCTGACATACAGAAGACTCTGGGATGTACGGAAACATTCCTGAAAATCAGGGGATGCCACTTTGGTTTTCTTTATTTTTGGGTACTTGGAGGTAACATTTTGTCCCAGTCCCCAAGATGTCTGGGACCTATGGAAAGTGGAGGAGGGGATGTGTCCCGGCGTGACACTGACTATTACAGACCTATTCAACTACAAAAATGTATTTCCTTACTATAAAACATAATTGCAAGGAACATTCAGATATAAGTCATTCCTGGAAACATCTCCTATCAACCCAATCATTCATATTCTATTTCTGTCTTGAACTAGTCCATAGGACGTTTCCAGCTAGCTTGTTGACCAATCATCAATTTCCACACTGGAAAAAAATTTACAAAGATAAGGAAAGTAAGGGTATGAACAGAGTTTAACACATCTTAAACATTCATTTCAACCCCTAAAACTCTAGAATTATGATTCCGGATTTCAGACAGAACTTATCATTTTCCTAATTATGACAGCCAATGTCATAGAAAGACTTTACAAACTTTAATCTTTTAAATCCCAAATTTTCTGGTTCCTAATACCAAAAACTTGCACTTCCCTCAAATAGAATGTTACAAAAATCAAACTATGTATTCTATAATTTCATTTACTTGTGCAGCCATTCTACAAAGTCATTCCTTTATTTGATAATAATCTAGCAAAGTCACATAATGACAAATTACAAACTAAATGTCTAAAAGATAATATTATCCATTGCTGTGGTTTACAGACTGTACTGCACAACTAGAACCTTTTATTCATATCCTCCCAAATTAGTACAAATATTGAAGTATGCCAAATATTTATGTTTCACACTTTTTAAGTACAGAATCAGTAGATTCTTGACTGGAAATTTACAGGCAACGATGATCATATTTATGCTTCCAAGAAAAGGCATTCCAATTTTCTTTAAAAGGCTCCTACCTTGCAGATAAAATAATGCATCAGGAAGTAGAGGCCAAATATCTCGGAAAGACTCGCCAATTGTTATTAAAGGAAATTGCTCCCCAGAAGTAGGCACTAAATATCATCAATCTATAGTGTTTTAAAAATCGCAATTTATCGCACGTTTATCGCGATTTATCGGCTAGGGCATCCGAAACGATTTATCTTTACAAAAATCGCAATTTTTGTACTGCCGATAAATCAACCATTTCTGGCGAGAAAACCTTCAAAAAATCGTGGAATATCACTGGGAAATCCGTGGAAAATCGCTTGGGTTTGGTGTAAAAGCAAAAAAAGACAATCGAAATAACGTGAACCATTTTTCTACTGCACAATTTGTTTTTCCTCCTGCGACCATTTCCGCGTCTGTTTTAGAGCATTTCATGGCTTCGTGTTTGGTTTCATGGCTTCCTGCAACAATTTTCGTGACCACCTGCAATCATTTTTGTGGCCACCTGCAACCATTTTCGTGGCCTCCTAAAAATCCGTTTTTTAATTTATTTTCATAGTTTTTTGATAATCTATTCATGGCCCTAGGTTTTGATTTTTTTATTTAGTGTATGGTTAGTTTATAATAGTTTATTTAGTATATAGTTAGTTTATAATAGTTTATTTAGTATATAGTTAGTTTATAATAAACTATATGCCGTAGATGATATTTAATATATAATAGTATATAATATATATTATATATGTTATACATTAATTACATATGCATACAAAAATAATAAAGATAAATCGTTTATAATACTTAATTTAAGTTTAACAATGTCTAACAATGTCTATAAATCATTTATAATAGTAATAATAAAAATAAATCGTCTATAGAGTCACTTCTCGCATTATTTAACAACATACTTACCTTTAATTTAAGTTTATTTTATGAATTTAAATGTTTTTAAAAGTAGCGATAAAGTTGCGGATTGATGCCGATTAATTGCCAATAAAATGCCAATTCCCGATTTCCGAGTCAAAATTTGGCCTAACGATTGATCGCCGATAACGATTTTTTGAACTATGATCTATACTATGAAGTTTGATGGAAAATTCTTGATATTTTTACATATATATTTCATTACCTCAAATCAATGACAGATATAACAAAACAAGCACATCGGAATCAAATGTTATAATAAAGAAGTATAGCTGTTAGAAATTTTAAATGATTTATGTTTCTGGCTATGACCAATGTTCACAAAAGGCATAACATCCACATGGTATGCTCAAATAAACACATACCGCATTGTTCATTCTATTGGGTGGTCGAAACTTGCTAGGCGGCACAAGTAGAGCTTGCAAGAAGAACATCGAATAGCTCGAGGATTTGCCCCAAGACTTTCTTTTCTCTTGTTGAATATCCCAAATTAGCGAACAGATATGAGATTCGTTCTCCCACAATAACTTAAGATGCTCTTTCACCTGGTATGAATATAGAATTCCAAGCAAAAACATCTTAAAAAAAGACACAAATCTGAGAAACCCATTCCCAAAAAAATTATAGAAAGAAAGTGTGTCAGCACCATTCAAGATCTTCCAAACAACAATACGTCCAAAAAGAAAGGCTAAATCATAAGCAACAAATGAATAAATGGCTGTTACAAAAAACGGACCTCTAAAGGTGTGAGATATCTTTCTTTCAACTTCTTCAACCCAGAATCTGCACCCATCTTAGGCTTGATCTGTTTCTTTGGATCTCTGATTCTAGGAGCTTTCTCCAATGTAGTGTCAGATACCTCTGCCTCTGAAGGATCTATAATATCATCAGTCATAATCTGATTTTCAGACACTCCACTACTAGGGTGATACTTCTCAGCTTCATTCATGGCATTTTTAGTGATACTGCTACCTTGCAAAGCTTTCTTTCAAACATGACACGGGTTTGAAATTTAGTATTTCAGAGGGATAGCATAATCCTAAACTACTAACATATGCTTTAAACAATTTATTCATTTGCACGTTAACACAAGCAAAGCTATGGCAATAAACCAAAAAGTATGTCCAATCTCTCTACAGTATTCTATTGCATTCTTTTTATGATCTAAGATTCTCAAGAAAGCAATTCCTGATTAGGTCGTGTTAAAAATTTCAATGCATCCAAATATCTTCCATCACAAGTCAAGTTCCCTGCATGTAACAGTGCCATTCTACACCCCATAATATAATCTCCTAAAGTTGATTGTAAAAATTAGGGAACATGTAAATTTCAAAATAAATGAAACCACAGAAAAGAGGTGTACAGCAAGAAAAAACCATTCAATGTGCATGTTAATCAAGATCAGAGAGCTCCAAAATTTCAGTAAAGGGCAAATTACAACTACTGCTAAACAAATAATTATTTTATTCCAAATAGATTCTGTAAAGATTACAAATACAAGACACTGAAATAAATTGTGCTAAAAATGTTTTATGTAATGTCATATGCATCCTTGTAAGGAAACCAAATAAATGGTGATATACCCCATGACAAAAACTAATACCTGATACAAACTTCCAAAACTATGACTTATAATTTTTGGAACTGTTGCTCCACAGTTATCACATTTTTTCCCCTTCAGATCAGACATCATGGCATTCAAGGTTGCCCTAGCCTCTGCAAGCTGGAGAGATGTCCAAGGGTATGTTTCAGACTGTGAGGTTGAAGAGTGTGTGTTTCTCTCATCAATTGAATGTTGTTTACTCTGTTTTCCAGATAACAATCCATTATCCACCGTCATCAGATCATCCACCTCCATCAAATCTTTTACTGCCGCCGGATCATCCATAGATTTAGCCCCAATCACATCTCCATTGACAATGAGCTCCAGCTTTCGAGCATATTTATTAATCTAGCACACAATCATGAAAGTAGGTGACAATAAGCACCAATATACTTGTGACGAGTCATAGAACAATACATCTAACAAATAAAAGCTAAAAGTAGATTCATTGTGCAACCAAATATTCCTTGGACCTAGTTTTGTTCTTTGGAAGTGTGCTATCCAGAAAACTTGGATCAACAAATTTCAACTGAAAATTCCAAGAATTGGAAGTTTGATTGTACCATTTTTCTCTCCAGCTTGAAATGGTGACAGAAGATGCAAATGTAGTTCATGAACTTTGTAGCAAACCTAAAGAGCAATGGATTGTACACAGGCAGCACAAGCTCGATATGACCACAATGACCAGGGCAATGAAGTGCGGATTCTCCACATGTGATACAGCTGAAATTGAAAAAGAAAATCATATTGAAATAAATCCATGTTAGGAGATAACCCATTTGTAATCCATTTCTTCGCTTTCAATTGTCAATCCTACCTTGATAAAATGCAATCCAAGGAACAGATGAAGCATGCAAGTAACAAAGAAAGTTCAAACTACATGACTGTCTCCTATCTCAATAAGTGCAATATAATACCAAAAACGATAATGAAAGGGTGCACGAATTTATAGCAAAACCTTTAGTATAAAACCCTTATAAGCCGGCTGCTGACATAAGAAAAGAAGTATATCTCTAACAAACATCCAACTTCTTTGTTTCAAGATAATATGGCCTGCAGGCTTTTGACTGCACCCTATATATAGTATAGCTAACAAATATGCCTTTTTCTTTCCTTCTGTCAAACGTCTTCCACTTGTCATCAGCTTTACGGAAATATGAAGCAAAACAAAAAGCTTATAAACGTTTTACAGCACCGTTTCATACTGCTCTCTGCCTCTTGTTGTGTAACATCCTTAAAACTTCTTTAGTAGTCATTCTATTCAATAGATAAGCAACACAAATAATATCTTTAATCCAAATTTTAAGTAGTAATCTCTGCCATGAATCATACATCCAGCCATTTCTATGAGTCCCTTACTATTCTTTTCGACAAAACCATTCTACTGCCAAGTATGTCATTCTGTCGGCAGAACGAATCAAAGCCCCTTCCAGCATATTGATCCCCATTCATTTTTATAAGAATTATGATCATACAACCACTTTTTTTTTCTGAAGAAAAACTTTGAACTTAAATTTAATGGTTAAATCTTTAATAATTTACATGAATGCATAACGACAAACTTCTAGCACATGAAAGAGAAGATCTGTACATAGCACCTGAAAGAGAAGATATGTGCATCCCACCTCAAACAGAAGACATGTACGTAGCATCTGAAAGAAAAGATACATACATATCACCCATCAAACCACTATAAACTAGCTGAAATGGTTGCTGAGCTCTCCAAGCTCTACCGGAATCAAATACGTCCATGAGATGTTAGCCATAAACACAACCTCCAAACAGCTTTGGATGCTGCAACAGATTGTAAGCCTCTGTCTAAACCACTCCTCTACATGCATTGTAATGTCCCAAAATTCAATTTCGAAGCAACTCATAAGTCATAACACAACTTACTCTCATCGTCAATTAGCATAAGCACATGCATATTAGATGAACCATAGCCGCTAAATTTATAAAATCTTTGATCAAGTTGGTGGCAAACATTTAGCTATCATCCAAGTCTCTAATGATGCCCATATCAGAAAGGAACTCAAACATTTTTGTCTTGGTGATTCAGAAAACCGACAAAATCTGGTATATATTTAACATCTTAGGAAATTCTATATTAAACATACAGATTATATTGATAAAGAACACGGCCACAAAGTAATTACAACAGAATGAGCATACCACAGATTGTCCGCATGGAAATGAAATAGCTTCAACCTTATTGATATTAGTAGTGTATAACAACTAGTTATGGTATATGGAGATTATGACAATATAAAAGCTCCCTTCCATGACCTTCATCATTCTGGATATAGGTTGGATGACTAAGGGGTGTGGAAAAGACCATAACTGTCGAGGTACCAACTCTACTAACCAAAACCTAGTTAGGTACACTGCACATGCCAGTACATGGAATTAGACGAAATCATGTTCAGCTATATTTTCATTACACAAATCAATTGATTACAATTTAACTGACTACAATTATCTCCCTTTCTAAACATGTCAATGTCACGGCCAACATAGGCACTAGTTTGTGACCGAAAAACTATCAAGTGGAAGTTCAGATGATGAAGACGCCCCTGATTGTAGCTGAAGTGTTACAACTGCTGTTGCATGAGCTGGATCTGATGACCCTATTGATGCTCCAACCAACCCAAACCCTTAAGATCCTAATGTACCAACCTTAAGCCGCTCCCCTTTAGCTCGAAGTTCATGTACCTCCTCCATCTGTTTCTTCGAATAGCAATCAGCTTTCAATTCCTGCTCGAAACTATACCTCACCATCTATACAGCCTCTTGCATCTTTCTTTTGAGTTCTTTATTGGCAGCTACGAGTTTGATTGTGTTCTGCCTCTACCTTCAATAACTAAGCTTGCATATCTGCAAGCTCCTGCTCCAACTGACCCCACATACATGATGTCGGATTGGTCACCTCCTCATGCCGGAGTTTGTCTCGGAACCTCTAGCATTGCTTCTTGTTGCCAAAAATAGGATTTTTTGCAACAGTGAATGGGACAAAGTCCCTCCTCTATTGTATGGGGAGAAACCCTTTTTTGAAAGCCAAAATGGGCAACACAGATATTTACCATATTTACACTAACCATCTTGATAGGGGATTTAGGATTGAGATCCCAAAAACGAGAAATGTGTGTAGAGAAAGAGAGGGAAATACACACTTGAATGAGCAAAGTCAGATTTCATAACAAAGTGCAAAAAAACCATTGCAGAGGGAGAATATCAATAATGAGATGGAAGAAACGACAAGGGAAAACCTGCACTTTCTAATAAGCAAAGTCAGATCTCCTCATGAGCATGCAAGAAAAACCATTGAATAGGGAAATACTAAAAGCTGGAAGGTTACTTTGCAAGATAAGAGAACAAGGAAAGACAATGTTCAACATAAAAAAAAACATGATCATAAAGGGAAACCAAGGACACCAAGTTCAGTAATTCCTCTTAGCATTTCCTTGGGATACACGAACACAAACTTTCCTTCACTCTCTCTTAGTAAACTTTTGGATGGCCAGCTCCTTCCAAATGAGTTTCATTACATATTTATAAAGTAGAAGTTGTAACTGATTCTTGAAGCTTTTCAGTTATCTTATTTTACAATTTGAAAATAAAACAATTCAGAAATACCCAAACTAGATGACAACTTAAGTCACTTTCTATTTTTAAAAAGGTACTTAAAAATAGAACATTTTCCATCAAGAGACTTGTTCCAAAGACTGCACCAACACCTTGAACCACCATGACTCTTTGCAACACCTGCATCCACTTCTTTCACCTGATTAGATCATCAATACCCAGAACTTGGTAAAAAGTCTCATGGTGAAAATAGAACATTTTCCATCAAGAGACTAGTTCCAAAGACTGCACTAACACCTTGAACCACCATGACTCTTGGCAACAACTGCATCCACTTCTTTCACCTGATTAATCTTCAATACCCAGAACTTGGTGAAAAGTCTCATGGTGATCTTCTCCTAGAGCCGTTGCCATGATCAACTGCAAACTTACCACTTGTTGAAAAGAAACCTTGATTTCATGTAAATTCATTGGTATTGCAGGGTCAAACACTTAAAATCTTTGAAAGAGCTTCACGACACTTCAAACGAGAGTCAAAGCAGAGTCTGAATGCAAAAAGCTCGACTAAAACAAATCTGCACTGTGTTGGCGATTTTGTTGCCAAAAATTACACAAAAAAGCCAAACACCCCTGGGAGGGGTGTTTTATAGCTCGGCTTGTACCTAGAAGTTTAGTGCACTTTGCAGGCTCAAAAAAATAACCTCTTGTTGCGAAGAAGATCGAAATCTCTACAAACTCATCTTGTCAAAAAAATCTTTTACCAACAAAAAAATGCCAAAAAGTGTCAGCAGCCTCCCAAAGGAGTGTTCCGTAACTCAAATAGTATCTAGAAGTTCAATGCACTTTACGGGCTCCAAAACTAACCTTGTTGACTTCTCCAAAAAGACCGAGAAGCCTCATTGTAAAGATAATCAAATTCTCTAAAAACCGATCTCAACAAAATTTTGTTTCACTGTCAAAAAATGCCAAAAAAAGGTGAAGCACCCTCCAAAGGGGTGTTCCGTACCTTGGAGGTACGAAACAAGTTGTCCAGGGGCACATTGGCCATTTCGAGGGCTGAAACAAACTTTTTCAAAATACTCCTTTGGAGAAACTTGATACTTGTGTTCTCAAATTTATTCCCAATATGATTTTGATAACTTTTGAGCACTTTGAATTTTGAGGGGCCCTTAGTGTGATACTATCATACCCCACTAGAGGCTCCCCACAATTCAGAGATCAAAATGACATTTCTAGCCAACATTCATGTCATAAAAGTTGTTTGTCCTGATATGAGCTTCAATTTGAGCCTTTGTTCAACAACTTTCAAGCACTTTAAAAGATAAGTCGCCCCTGTGGTGGTACGATTGTACCCCTTTGGAGGCTTCTCACTATTTTAGGCTCGAAACCACATTTTTTGAAAAACTACTAGTTCAAAAAGTTGTTTGTCTTTATCTCTGTTGTTGGCTCCCAAAATAGCACCCCTAGGAGATGAGCAACTAACCTAAGAGGGTTGGCTTTGAGAGAATAATGAAAAATGAAAAGTTCTTTGTCATTGATACTCGAAGAATGATGAAAAATGAAAAGTTCTTTGTCAACACTCAACTCAATGACTCAAATCTGAGAGGTGATCAGAAGGCACCTTCACAAAGGGGATGGCTTTACCCTGCTACTTTTGGCTCTGTCTAGACCAAGGTGAGAGGACCTAGTTAGGGGATTTGAATAAAGGAAAAGCTTTCATGGCTTGGTTTCCTCTATGGTTGGTGCAACTTAATTTGAAGCAAGTGTAGCCACAGATACAATACTTCTCTGGTGTACCCAGATTTCATCCTGAAATCTGTGACTACCCTATCCGAAAAAAAATTGTACTTTTAAAATAATGGGTCGTTTTGTGTTTTTATTGTCTGAAAGTTCTTGTATTGCGTCAAGATATTCCCAAAGAGCCATATTAGCCATTTTCACCAAATACCTAGATGCCCAAAATTGTTATATTTTGTCGTCGGAATTTGTCTGCAGGAAATTTGTATTTAATTATTTTGAGCCCCGTTTGAGGTAATTAGCGCTCCGTTTTAACCCTATTTTGATCGAACATATCATTATTCCTATATACCATAAGGGTTTTAACTAGGAATGAGTTCTAGGCTTTATTTGTGACTTTTGGCAACGTTTTGTGTTTTTGTGTTTTTCCGTTTCGTTTTCTATGAAATTTCTCTAGATCAATTCCTTTGCCGGTTTGCCCTGATTCTTGGCCTAGAGTAGCTGGAGATCACATACGCATGTTGTGCCAGAAGGAAGTCGCCATCGGAGGTCCGGTTCACTGGGAAAAGGTGAAGTCGTGCACTAAAAAGCCCCTGCGGGGTTGGGCACATTGGAAAACAAAGGATTTAAGTGGATCATGGAAAAATTAGAAGCAGCAGGCAGGTGGGATTTTATTGCCTGCCTTGCAAGGTACTTTTTTCCATGATGGAAAATTCACTTAAGTTGCAGTGGGAAAATTAGAGGCAGCAGGCAAGTGGAAATTTATTACCTGACTTGCAGGGTAAAAATTCCCATGGTGAAATAAAAGAAAAGTGACTTAAGTGAAATCATGGGATTTTATTGCCTGCCATGCAGGGTAAATAATCTCATTGTCAAAGTCAAATCACTTAAGTGGATTATGGGATTTCTAGGGCTGCCTTGCAGGGTAAAAAATCTCATTGTCATGTGATTCTTAAAAATAGAATTCTTTATGTCAAAAAGTGCGACCCACCTTGGGTGAATAATAATGCATTAAATAAATATTTGTTAATATTTATTCACCCAATTTTGGCGCTCAAGCTTGTGGAAAAGTCAACAAAGGGAAGTAGACAAAAGAAATTTTAAAATAGAATTCCAAAATTAAATAAATTTAATTTATTTAATGCAGCCCCTTTTGAAAAGGAAATAATACTTTTTAAAGTATTAAATGATTATATTAATTCCTATTTTCAGTGGCTAAGGTTAAAGCACACTGTGAAGCTTAAGTGGAGTGAAGAGTGGATGATTAAATTGATTAAATTTAATTTATTGGATGGTTGTCCTTAATCATGCAATTTTAGCACACCAGTTAAAGAAAAGAGCATGATTTTTAATTAATTAATTATTAGGAATAGAAAAGGCAATTATTAATTATAGAATTATGAGGGTTATATAAGCATGGGCTGTCATAAGGATGAATTATTTAATTCACAGGTAAAGAAGTGCAGCCCGGAGGAAAAGTGCGCCCCATTTGAAGAGGATTTTTGCTCAGACAAAGGTGAAATCAAGGCTAAAAGCTTCTAGTTTTGGCGCATGCTTTGAAGAAGGCTGATTTGTGTCTACATAATTGTTTGTAAAAGTGATACAGGTGCGCAGGTGAAGTTGGAAAAATTCATGCTCACTTTGCAGGCAAATAAAACATCAATTTTTGGGGCAGCAGGCTTGAATAGTGCAG
Organism: Taxus chinensis; assembly: GCA_019776745.2. NCBI lineage: Eukaryota > Viridiplantae > Streptophyta > Pinopsida > Cupressales > Taxaceae > Taxus > Taxus chinensis. The sequence continues at coordinate 151,026,058 of CM034154.1, forward strand.
ATTTTTATTATTAAAATTCATTGTTCATGTTCCAATGGCCATCTTTGTCTGAATTAATTGCAGGAATTACATACAGGTGCTTTTATAAAGAAAAGGAACTTATATCAATGTCCAATACATTGAATATTTCCTCTGAATCTGGAAGATTGTCCAGATCTACACCAATTTTGAAGAATTCCAGTCAAATAAGAAGAAAAAGAATTGTTCAAACAAAGATAGACAAAGCTATAGCGAAGAAAGATGAAATCGAAAGCACAACGGAGTCATGCATCACTTCTAAATTTGCAGATATTAGAGACACGGATCTAAGCTCGGAACCTCTTGCTGAATTGATAGATAGATCCAGAGCAGGAAAGACTTCACTCATGCGTGCAGGAAAAACTTCACTCATGCGTGCAGATAAAAAGCAGTGGAATTATTCGAGCTACAGTTTTTCCATCCATAGCCCAGTTGCCAGAGTTTGTTATGTAGGTGCAGATCCATATCCAGATGCGATATAGATGCAAATCCATACGCATATCCAGAACCAGATCTCATAGTTGCAAAAGCTTCCGGCACAAAGGCTTCATCCTCTTGTTTCGAATGCAGCCCGTGAACAAGTCAATGCGTGGAAAATTCCTTCCAAGATCTTGTGTAAATGCTCCCATCTTCCAGTTGAAGCCTTCATTGAATTTTCATTCATCCGGAGTGCTTTCTAGAATTTTTAATTGCTCATATGCAATTAAAAATAAGGATGATGAGTTATCTACGGCAAACATTGCATTGATGCATGTACTGGAGAAGAACTGCAAAAGCTTCAAGGATAAAAGAGAAGACAAGGCGAAGGCAAAATCCAGTTGTTTCTAATTCCAGCTTGTTTCCAGATCCAGCTTGTTTCCAAACCCAGCTAGCTTCCAGATCCAGCTTGTTTCCAAATCTAGTCGTTTCCAATTCCAGCTTGTTGTTTCCAGATCCAGCTTGTTGTTTCCAAATCCAGCTCGCTTCCAGATCCAGCTTGTTGTTTCCAGATCCAGTTGTTTCCAATTCCAGCTTGTTTCTAGATCCAGCTACTCCCAGATCCAGTTTGGTGAGAATCAAAGGCAAAAGAATCAGCTGCATGCAGACATGAAAAAAGACAAGACTGCAGCTTTTATCTTCCTTCTTCTTTCCTCCGACAAAGTAATTGAGCGATCAATTAAATTATACAACTTAAAGTGATTGATTTAAAAGTCATTACTTGAAGAAGTCAACTACTTGGAGATAGGTGGCAGGCGCACAAAATAGAAGGTTCTATTTTCAGTTGCAAATCATACATGTCATGCAAAGAGAAATTCCAGAAGGGAGATTGCCAGTTGTTTCTTTTCCGACTTCCACATGTGCCAGTTCAACTAAAAGCTTCCGACTTGTAATTGCCCCTCTTCATTCTATAAGTAGAGGAAGAACCTTCAAGTTAAGGATCAGAATTTGTAAGCAGCAACCTTGTGTTCCAAAATTTGTGCTGAAACCCTTGAGAGCCACTTGAAGCAAAGGGATATACAGGAGCAGATTTCCGGAGAACTTTGTGTCACGGTGTATTGTGTTTCTTGCTTTTTATCTTAGATCTTTTAATAAACTTTGTGTTATTTTAGATCTAAATCTAAAGTTGCATTTGCTTATAATTTTGTGTTGATATTTATTAGTTTCTTCTATGTACATGCAATCAACTTTGTTATCTATTGATTGGGATGCACATCTTCCCCATTTCTTTTCTGTGACTACATAATTCCTTTCTTCTATAAATATTTCCTTTCTTTAAACAGTTGCTTACTTGCTGCAGAAATGTTCAGTTATAGTTCATGAACTGAGTGGTTAAAGTAAAATCCCATTTAGATATTAGCATACTTTAATTGACAAATCTGACACGGGAGCCTCACCGGTAAATGAGGGAGATTTATCTCATGACTGCCTAGGTTTTGTGCTATGCAGAAAATCTAGCCAACACTTCTCTCAAAAGAGTTGTCACTTGATTTATTATAAGCACTTGACAGTCAAATACAGATCTAACAAACAGATAATGAACTTTAGATATTGCATTTGCATAACATTGTTGACCAAGGCTACTTTAAATTATATTGGATCCCAGACTTGGTGAGACTCTTAGCAAAGTTTATTTGTTATGAACAAATTTTAAGCTCAACTTTGCAAAATAAGCATATGTATGGTTTGCAGGTATGATATGCTTAGTAGGTATAAAGATAACTAGTTATTTGTTATTTGAGATTTGAAAGGGGGAGTGTAGTTGCTTTTATGACTTTGGTATATTAGTGTTTCCATGGAATGAATCCATCCTTAACTGTGATGCTTGAAAAGAACAATCAATTTAGCATGATCTGTGAACTAACATTTGCATTCATTGATACTCAATTTGCACAAATGTTGTCTATAGTCTTCACAATCCTAACTACAAATCATGGAGTTCGAGCTGAGATAAAGCACTTGCTATATTTGTCTTATACACCCAAAAAACCCTTAAGGGATAACAAAAGCTCTTCAAAACTGATGTTGCCTTTATAATTTTACAACTAAGCTGAACTATTGCAAACTATACACTATTCTGCAATAGTCTTACAGTGACCAGAAGAATACAGCTACTTAGAAAGACCATTGTGTACTTAACAAAGTAAAACCAGTGCCAGATAGTAACAGAAACAATATTGCCTCATTCATTCCTTTAAAACATGAGAAAAGGTAAAGTATAGCTTGATCAAAATAGTTAGAATCTATTCATGTAAGTTTTGGCAAGGGGACATGAACAAATGCCCTCAAAACCTATTAATAGCTATACAACGCAACCACCTTAACTCTTCCTTGCATAACTAAACCCATACAGTCTTGCAAGAAGCTAGAAACTAGAACTAAAAAATGAACTAAATCAAAAATTTCTATAACTACCCCCAATCTGTCTCTCGCACCAAATGGCAGAATGTTACAATATACCAAAGATGAGAGAGAGAGGAGAAAGAAGAAAAATTTTATTTCCCTCTCCACCCACCAACAGGATGCATTAAAATTCTGCAAAGGAGCATGGGCACCCTGTCAAAGTCATTCATTCTTTCTGTCTTGCGTGTGAAGAGAAGAAATAGACACCATACTTCATTAAGACGGGTGGTTGACAAACACTAGGAGTGCAACTTTAATGCTGAAGATGTTTTTTGCTTTTTCTCCCACCAACTGCCATCAAAACTGATTTTGATAATGCTAAATTGAAGGGCTCGACGAGACCTTTCCAATTATATAAATTTTGCAAGATTTAGAGCAAGGAATCAAAAGATATGGTCATTTGAAGTTTTGCAAGTCGAGATGAATAGGATAATGACACGTGGTAGCTTTTGATTGGTCTTGGAGATTGCATTTGCCTACGTGTGCTTTGCTTTTGCTTTCTGCCATGTGTCAGTCATTGGTTGGCTCGCGGAGTCGGGCGGCCATTTGAAGTTTTGCAAGTCGAGATGAACAGGATAATGACACGTGGTAGCTTTTGATTGGTCTTGGAAATTGCCTTTGCCTACGTGTGCTTTGCTTTTGCTTTCTGCCATGTGTCGGTCATTGGTTGGCTCGCGGTGTCGGGCTTTACTTCCTTTGCTTTTCTGCAGTCTATGGCCTTTAAGAAAAGCGAGCCAATTAAACAATGCCACGCTCCTCGGGTTGTCCTCAGGTTGTCAGACTTTTGATATCCTTGACTGATAACTACGAAGCATGAGCCAATAGGAAAGCTCCACGATACTTTGCATGTCAATCCATTTAATAGCCTCTTCTGACCACTGTGAAACACAGGCCAATAGGAACGCTCCATGTATGGAACGTGCTCACCTTTCATTGTTTGTGTGATCGTGTCGTAATTTCAATCTAGGCGAACTTAAACTATTGTTACTATAGAAATGTGTCACTTGTTCTCTTCTAACTCTGCCATGTTTTATTGACCGCGCAGACTTTGCTTTCGCCGTGGACCCGAAATGCTTTGAAACATGGTTGATTCCGCGGACTTGAGGTCTGTCAGAGCCCATCCACTTGAAAAGTGTCGGAATGCCAACACGTGTCATGTCTTTGATCATTGATCTTTCGACATCCGTCTTCACCTTCATCCGTCGCGTGTCCTTTGACTTGCCTTGACCCTGCCTGGACCCGATAGAATTATCTAACACAATTTAATCCGAGGAATTGAGGTCCGCGGAACCAAAATCCTTTGAGGAGAGCCGGAATCCTATTACGTGGCCCCTCCTTTCGCCCTTGAAATTCTGTTGCATGTCCCTGCTGACCTTGGCATTGAATTTGACAGGTAAATGGACGTCACACAGCCCTTTTAAAAGTAACCCACCAATGCTTGTAAACTTAGTCTCCCATGGGTCTTCGAATGCCAATGGTCGGTGCTTTTCAGAGGTGGAATTCGACGGCCGTTTGAACATTCCAGTCTTCGTTAAAATGGCTAAGTCCATTTTAATTAACTGAGTTTTTCAACCATTCCTGCAGCCTTTTCCTTTGTGGTCGGGTTACATGCTTTTGGACCTTCAGAGCTTCGGCTTTTTGTAGCAGTTTGGATCATTCAGTGCTGACTGCAAGCTCTTCTTTGCGAGATGTAGTCATATCTCAATCACCAGTGAGCCCGAAGCTTTCATACTTTGATTAATCAATCTATTGAACCAATCCCTCGACATTTTTGTTGAATCTTCTCTTTTATCTTGCTAAGGCACGAGATCTATAGCAGATTGACACTTCTCCTTCACTTAGACTGATCTTTAAAGCACGGGGAGCAATAAGAAACACACATAATCAATTAAATTTACGAGGAGTCCATAAAAAAAGACCAGCTCAATCCAAGGAACTGGATTGAGCTCCAACATCCGCTACGTGATGGGCACAAACTTGAGCACATTCTGACACTTTGAATTTTCACTCACCCCTGAGGTGGTATGGTTTTACCCCTCCTGAGGATCCTTCCGATTCGAGGGTTAGAACATCATATTTTCATTGTGGTACTTTGGAAATATTGAGTTGTTTTGACCAGACACTTGATTTGGGCACTTGGTTGACCAATTTTGACTGCTTTGAACAATATTTGGGTACAACACTCCTCAAATCTGGAGTGCAAATCATCTTTCTCTCCCACATCCCTATCTTGCTCCTTTCCTGAGATCCCATGGTGCCTCCTTGGCTACGAAGCATTGAAGACTAATGTTATGCTCATAGCACAAAGCTCCTCAAATACACTGCACATCAAACGATGCACATTTGGATATGAAATTGTTGGTACCCATTGTTGGATCATCTCTGAAGCATGCTTCTAAAGCCACCCCTAACTCTCAAGTATTTGGGAAAACTATGTGGTAACCCACCTTCACAAACCTTTTTACCTGTGTCACCTCATTCATGATTACAAGTGCCTACTGCCAAATTGTCCAATACAAATCCTTCACAGTTTTAGTAATGTCAAACATAACCTAGGACAAAGGTTCCAAGTTCCTCACGAAATAGTAAAGAATGTCCTATGGATCAGTTTCTAGAGTTGAGGCAAAATGATTTGAGCAAACTCTAAATCTAGTAGTTGTGATTCACTAAGACCCTCATGTAAATACAAGCACATGTAGTGTTCACCTACACCCTCGTCCTCAAGTTGTATCCCTCCACTCTTCTAGACATCTATGTGCACATCTAAGCAATGTCCCTTGCTCATCCACATGTGTCTCCTCTCTCCAAAAAAATGCATGTGTCAACACTCAAACTTCTTACTTGTACACCAATATAGATACTTTTGACTCCAATCGACCCTAACTTCTTTTTTGTTACCAACCAACCACAACCCAACACTACATTAGAGACCTTCTTCCTTAACGAGGTGAACATGAAATTTAGTATGAATGGTTAGGTTCCAAAGAGAACTTTAATATCATGTTTGTCTACTCTGACAAGTAGGAAATTCTATGGACAATTAGCTTCCCCGACTTCTACCATATTTCTTATGGTAGAAATTTCACACGATAAACCCTTTCGAAAAGAGTGTTGGTTAGTGTCATCAGTATCATCTACATGAGCACAACAATTGATTTCCATACTGGGTTCATTATTAAGAGCATAAGATCAATTCACTAGTCACTCGATAGAGGGGTTTGACTATGGGTGCACAGTTTCCTTCTTGGTCTCCAAAATATAACATTGATTTCTTTGTATTGAGATTGTACCATTGGTTATTGCCAGATGTGTCTTCAGGGAAATGAGATGCCTCTCTAGTATTGAGATGTTTCCCAGTACCCGAAGACAACATTTTGAGTCTTCCTCCATTTTCTAAGCAATATTTTGCCTTAAGTTGTAATCTCATATTAAAAATGGAAAATAAAATGAAAACACGATTAATTATAAGACAAAGTAGCCCCTACCACTACTGCCTAACTGGAATTGACTAACCTCCATACCCTAATCTAGTTAAGTGTTGAAAATATTTAATTCTTTTATCCATTTTTGTCTTTTTAAAGTTGTTTACACCCGGTATACTAGTTTTTTCTCCGGTATATATATATATAGATTTATTCATTTATATTTACATCTATTTTTTAACTTCTAGCGTCTCTCATTATCTATCTCCAATTTTTTTGAAAATTGGCATATCAATAGACATTCCCTTCTCCTAAACTAGTACCCTCACGAGCCTCCAAGTAATTGTGCATCATTGTCCTCTAGTATAGTAATGATTGTGGTAATTGCATTCCTGAGGTCAATAATGCTCTACAAAAAAATTACTTCCTTTTACGGTAACTTTGTTTGTAAGACTTTGTTAGAAGATGTGAACTAAGAAAGAACGAAGAGAAAAACGGAAAGCACAAATCGTAGATTGTAGAGATAGTGACATAATGGTTGAGGTGGTTACAACCGAACATTAGTTAGTACATTACTAATAGTGACTTAATTATAAAAAAATAAGCCTTATATCATAATACCACTCTTAAGACCTACACTATAGAAAGCAAAAACAAACATACTAACAGAAAATTAAATAGCAGAACCAAAAAAAGCCACACATTCTTCAAAAGCTCTCTTTGAAAACGGCTCTCTGACCAAGTACAACTCCATCGAGTTGCCTTGTAACCTTCTTAAAGGTATAGCTTTCGAGTTGTGTTCCTAGATTCCACCTACCCGAACACCCGAATTATGAACCTCCAAAATTATTGGACAGCCATACATATTGAGCTACATCCATAGTGCTCCATCAAATTGTCTCATGACCCTCATAAGGGTATAATTCCAAAAAATCCACAAACTCCTGAAATAGTTGGCAGCCATCCATGCTAAGCTTCATCTACACTAGATACCTTCATGTCTTCACATTGTGCTCTTCTTTAAAATATATATTCTTCATTAGTGAATTCTTCACCACTTTCAACATCCAATGGATCTTCAACAATGGCTATAATAACTTCTTTCATCTGGAATTTTGCTTTCTAAGTGTGAAACTTGGGCCCGGAATATTTGTCTAGTAAAATTTCTATTCTCAGGCAAAATAACTCATAAAATAATCCTTTCCCAAAAAATAGAATGACCCACAAATAAATGCAGAAAAATTAGTACAATCTAACTACTTGAATTTTTTGTTTCAGACACTACAAACTATGAAACGGGGATTTTAAAATACTGATTTTTTTTACAAGAAAAAAAAATGAAAAATGTAAAATGAATCGGGCAGGTTTGTGACCTGAACAACTGCCCCCAAATAGTGTCTATAACTTTAATGGTGAATGTCAAAACCACTACTTGAGTATGTTTTAGAAGCCAATAATGGCTATGAACTAGCATGTATTTCCTTCATGCCCTAATAAAAGGACCTGAAACTGTTGATTGTATTTATGTGCCCTAAAACAACACAATGCCCTAACGGCAATTGTTTTCATCACCTATGATTTGCGATTGATATTCACGTTTTTCCAGAAATCATGATTGTATGTTGACATTTTCTCAATGAATTGCATCTTCCTTTATGCATGGCATTTTCTACATGAACTCCTGATAATTATTTGTCTTCTCACCTACTTTCATCCCCTCCTGAGCACCAATGGCTCTGATACTAATGTCAGAAGATGTGAACAAGGAAAGAATAAAGAAAAAACTAGAATGCACACATTGTAGAATGTGTCCCCGTCATTTTATCATGCAAGAGATAGTTACAAAATGGTTGAGATGGTTACAACCGAACATCAGTTAATACGTAACTAATAGAGACTTAATTATAAAAGGCAAGCCTTATATTCTAATAGACTTTATTTGCAATATTCTCGTGTGGCTAAAGTCGGTTGATCACATCTCTCAAATGTTCATTTGACTATATATGTTTGTCAGCCTCTAGTATCTCAACCTTAGCTCTAGGTTGAATCAACCTCTCTTTTGTCCTTAGGTCACAGCATTGAGTTGTCTTAGCTTGTGAACACATTTTCACTATGACTTTGTTTTTAGCTACACCAATCATGTTGGCGTTTTCCCCTCGAGAATTCTTCCGGCAATCAATGTGGTTATGATTCGCTCACCCACACCATCAACAGAAAAAGTCCCTCATTATTTTGATTTGTGGGGAGAGTCTCAAGCAATATGTCCCTACCCATTACATATTCTTCCCTGCACGGTTGTTCAATCTTTAGGGTTGCAAGGATTCCGCTGCCACCGCTATTATTGTTCTAACATCCATTATTATTTTTATTATTAATATATTTATCAGAAGTTCTCTTATTATTATGATCGTTATAGGGCTTATTTGGTGTGGTGGGATTCATGGGCAGTTCTCCTCCTAGGGAAAGAGTATAGGTGCACTCTTATTCTTCATGTTATGCAAGTAGTCTTCCACAAAATTATCTGCATTTTGACGTATCTCATGGAAAATTTCCTTTTGGCAATTGGCTCTTGTGTGACCTTTTTGCAATCAATGCACCACACATTGTTCTAGTCCATTTTCTTCTCTTAAAGCTCTCACACCATTCTCGCCATATCTTTCCTAAACTTCTACAAACATTGGTTCATCGACATCACATTCAATAGTGTCCTTACACAACATAGATGTCTTCTTCTCAATTTCAATGTTCATTTCTTTTTTGTACCCATCCTCGTATGATGACGAGAAACCAACTTCATTTTCCTCCATAAGGTGTGTCTCGGTCCCTTAATGAGCCATTGTTACTTTAGTGCATTAGTTGATTCTTTCTCAAGTTTCAATAGCAACTATTCAAGTCTTTTGTTGTTGCTCACACATACTCATGCTTCCCTTGTTGGGTAACATAAATGTTAGTGATAATTTCCAACGTTTCTCCCAAATGTTTGGCCCTTCTACCGATGTGTTGATATAGCAATCGAATACCACCCCTTTAAGTGTGGTGAAAAACAATTGCAACCAATGTTGTTTATAGGTCTACCCCTTAGCAATCAAAATTGTTATGCACGTTCTTCAATGTTGGCAAGTAAACTTGGACAACTATCCATCTCAATTAGGGTTCAACAAATCAGCCATCATTGTATTGGTCTCTAGACATTACTCCATGCAATCTTCCCCTTCTTATAGGTTTGATTTGCACATTTCAATGCTCTCCCAACACTTTCGGACACACCTTGATCTCTAAATCTTCCCTCAATGTTAGCAATCATCACATCATTGCTTGTCTTTTGCTATCCTCAAATTATTTAATTTGTTTTGTCGTCTTGGCTAGCTCCAAATGTTCGCAACTCCTCTTCATCATTATTCAGCGAGTCTTGAATACTACTTATGTTCTCAATACAGACTATTCTCTTCTTGCTTATGGAAAAGTCATTGGTCTTGAAGCAAGGACTTCCTTCTTGCCAATGGGAGCCAACTATCATTGGACTCCTTTGCAGCAACTCCATCCAGCCTGATCACCGGGGTTTGCACCTCCTTCGCCTGGAGGCGGCTATCAACTAACAATCTGTACCCACTCCTTGTTAGATAAGGAAAATGACGTTCCTACTCCACCTGAAACCTTCTCTGGTTCCAGCTTCAGCTTCAAAGTTGTGAGTAATCATTTAGTAGCAAATTATCAATTGCCTGCCACAACCTTTGTCTCCACGCTCCTTGCTCCACCTATAGAAACAATCTTATTTCTCACACTAATAGTCTTATTTCACTTGTATCTGGGATAAAGGGTATTTTACTATTTATTCCTTTTACAACATCAGTCCTCAAACCATTCTTCTTCTCGACAACACTCTCCCCGTACCTTTGTAGAATTATTTGTCATTAAGATTCTTGGTTTCTACCAACACAGAGGTCTGGAAGAATAATATAAGGCCGTGCCAACAGTCTAGGCAGATTGCACATGAATTGCCCCATATCTTCGTTGGATGCCAATCTCTCCTAGACAGGAACTATAGACACCCGAGTTTCCCTATAATCCTCTTGTACATGTTCTTGCATAGATGTCACAAAGAAACTTGAAGTCTGAGTTAACTGCTCTCTTCTTTCCTGGTTGGTTTCTTTTGGTTCCACTAGTTGGTCTAGTCACTCTCAATTATGCGTCCACTGTAGTGAGTCCCCAACATCTATTGTTTATCAAACATTCTAGGCGACTTGGCCTCATACAGGATTTGCTGCCAAAAATGTTATACCAATAAAGAACATGACAATAAAGTAATGAAAGTAGAATGAACATCCCAAAGATTGCATGCATGAAAATGATATAATTGTAATTTTATTTATATAGGTAGTGTATTTTAAATAAAAAGTCGATATTATATTTAGAAAGTAGAGAATTACAACAGCAGGCCCATAGACAAGGATAGGTTGGACATTATGAAATTGTGTTACATCGGATAACCATTAGCTTGTATAAAACATCAAATCGTATAACATTTTTAAATCTTACTAAACAAAATACTATTGATGGACAATGAATAGCTCAATCCTACTATGCCTAGCTCTACTATGAATATTCACCGTATTAATTCCATTCAAAGTAACTTTGCCATTTCAGGATAGATCTACCAAAAAGACAGTGTCTTGTTGGCTGTTATAACTTATGCACTAAAGAAGATAGCACTCGAGTCCTTAGAAAAATTAGAGATTAATAGCCATGATTTAGATTGAGCCGGAAGGGGAATATAAGCACTCTCACCTGAACTTGGCTCATACTCTTTTCCTGGACTATGGATCTAGGTGAATCTAGGCAGGAGTGGCTTCAATAACAACTCTTTCAAGCTCTTGAGCTCTCTTTCAATTCCATAAGTCCCACCTATAGAGGCTTGCCTCTTGGTAGGGAGCATGGCATTGTTTCTCTACACTATCATTTAGCATATAAGAGTTTTCAAGCATCTTTGCAAAGCACATGCTCTAAAACCACGTCATATGCTGCAGAAATTGGTTAGACGCAATTCATTACTGGCTTGTAGCTGCAATCAATTTGTTGATATTAATGCCATTCAAAGTAACCATGCCATCTAAGAATAGATCCACCAAAAAGACAGCAACTTGTAGGCTGTTATAGCTTATGCACTTAAGAAGAAAGCAGTCGAGTCCTCAGAAAAATTAGAGATTAATAGGCATGATTAGATTGAGCAGGACAGGGGATATAAGCACTCTCACTTGATCTTGGCTCAGATCTTTTCCTGGACTATGGTTCTAGGCAGGAGTGGCCTCAAGAACAACTCTTTCAAGCTCTTGATCTCTCCTTCAGTTCCATAAGTCCCACCTATAGAGATTTGCCCCTTGGTAGCGACCATGACATTGTTTCTCTACTCTATCATCTTAACATATCAAAGTTTTCAAGTAATTTTGTAAAGCACATCCTCTAAAACTGCAATCATATACTGCAGAATTTGGTTACAAGTAATTAATCAGTACCTACAATCAATTTGCTCATAGCCGAAAGAATGATAATGCAATTCTAAAGCAATGGTATATAGAGACCATTTTCTTTTATTTCACGAGATAGGCATTGAATGGTTATTTTTAGGGTTTTAATGCCATTGGGAATGGTTAAAGTTCCAAAGACTGGGTTCTGCCATGGCTAAGAATGATAACTACATCTTGAAGAGGAAGGGTGGTTGTGACCTTCATGCTCTTGATTGTAGATCCCGATAGCCCATTCAACTGGAAAACTTCCCTGAAAGTTACTACCCCATGATTGTAGGTGTCTCTGGAAAACCGAGAGGTGAAAGAGCTGCTAGAACTGTAAGTTTGAAGATGAGGTCTATTAACATCTGGAGGAGAAGGGTTAAAGGGGCATATTGCAAAGTTCAGCATAAGTATAGCCAATCTTGTGTGGGATCTTTGGGGAGAGGGGCTGAATATGGAATCTAGAAGGTTAGGCCCCATGTCTAGGAGATCTGACATTGCTGACAAGGGGATTTATTAGTACCTGGAAGGAGCTTGGCTGTTGATTTGAGCCTATGTGCAATTTAGCTTTCTTACTCACGTCAGGTATAAATGGGCCTCATCATCAAATCTAATGGGGTCATGCTCCTACCCTCCACCAAGAGCTGCTCTAAAAAGCTTGGCTTGTGGACTGTTGATATAGAGTTGCATGCTGCCTAGTCCTTTTGTTTTCCTTATATAGACCTTAATACTGTTCTTTGCAGGTGGAGTACATGGGCATTCAGAGAATGGAGTCATTTTATTAATAATTTAATAGTCAATGTCCTTAACCTTGAGTTTCTTCTAATAGGTGTAGTTGTCATATCACTATACTGCACCACCTGATTACTGGTCTCAGCCAAGAATGGAATGACATGACCACAATACCTGCAATAAAGGAAGCAACAATTGTCACCTGATGTAGACGATTTAATTCTTCCTCAATGCTTTCATTGTGTTTTCTCTGCTTTGTGAAGACCATGGTAGAAGATCCTATGTAGTTAGCTTACCTGGATGACTCAGAGCATGTTAAACCTATGGTCCCGTGCTTACATTAACACAACCTTGGCCACTTCCTCCCACCTCCGTATTGTAATTCCCTCTATGAGAATTAATTTAATAGAGGTTTGACGACCTACTGCAATGGATACTTCTGTCATTAGCAGTGATACCTAGTCGTGTAAACTTAGTCAAGTTTGAAATAACAGAGAAGAGAGTGCAAGTTGAGTAGACATGACTTGTCCAGCTCCATGGAATTTTTGATATGATGAATTTGCATCCTTGGCATGTAATCATGTTCTCTCCCACTTATGAATCTAACTAGCATTCAAGCTCGAGTGATCAAAAGCTTTTGTCCATCGATCAATGACAAAGTTTGCAGAGGGAGTGGTGCTTTTGCCCATTGGTTTGTGAATGTGTTTCAAAACAAGTGGCTTGGAATTACTTTCCTCAAAATCTTGCAAGGCACAAGGATTGATGGAAAGGACTACTAAGGGCTGAAGGATTGATTCCATTGTAATCGATATTGTGAAAATATTTGTGGTATATTGTGATGCATTCACTTGGTAGGTCCATTTGGGTTTTCGAAACAAAAGAGGTGAACAATTAAATGGGCCACAGTGTAGATGTTTGAAAAAGTAGAACGGGGCATGAGGATTGAGAGGGGATGTGGGGGCAAGGCATGCCCATTGTTCTATGAGGATGTGTCCCCTCCCTACAAACTAACGTTTCCGGGGACAAGGACATCCCCGGGATTCGAAGACTTATGGGTGACGTCCCCCCACCATCCCACTACCACCACCAACTGACAAGAGACGTCCCCCAAAATAGAAAACGTTCCCATCCAATAGGGATGGTTAAGAGACTTGGGGACATTTCTAAGACCTTGAAAAATCCCTCGACTATCCCCAAGACTTGCAAACATCCCCCACAACAAAAAGTGCACCCAGCTGTTTTTTAATTAAAAACACATTTTTTAAGATGTTTGTATCCCCAACACTAACCCTAATAGTTTACAGGCCCCACCAACACTCTAAGCACTCAAAAGTGTATAAATGAACCTCACACCTAAAGACTTTGGTACAAATTCACCAAAGCACAGAACACAATAATCTCTCTATATTCATGTATAATGCATTTGGCTATTATATAGCCATTACAATAGGAAAACAACTTCCTATAAAATAAGAAGTAATACAAACAAATAACCCGTTAAAGGCTTTACGGGTACAACCAAACTCTACAATTATATTGTTATATTGTTGTTGAAACAATATATTATACAATATAACCATAATATTTACCACACTGTAGCAGTAGATATTTACCATACGGTAAACTCAAATCATGTGAATACTACATATTTCCAACATTCCCCCCTTAGTGGGAACATGGGAGAAAAACAATCGCACTTCTTTCGCAATTTGTCGTCTGTGCGTGCTCATGATCTAGATGGTTTTACAGTGGAGCCAACAACCTTCAAAGGATGGTTTTACTAGACAACCACCAACCAACAAGGATGGTTTTTCAGGACAGCCAATAACCTCAACAAGGATGGTTTTTCAGGACAACCAACAACCTCAACAAGGATGGTTTTTCAAGTGGCTTGCCAACAACCACAACAAAGGATGGTTTTATAGGACAACCAACAACCACAACAAGGGATGGTTTTACAGGACAACCAACAACCCAAAACCTACGTTGCACGGAAACAGAAACGGAAATGAATACAAAACGCGTAAACGGCAATTTTCAAAAAACCTTGGATACGAAACGTCACCAGAAACGTCCATACAATATGTTATTAAAAAAATAAAATAAAATAAAAATATATATGCATAATACTCATTTTATAATTGTAGACCATAAGAGATAATTGATAAAGCACTCAAAATATTTTGTATTCATTGACATTTGTAAAGAGTCATGACTCATCATTCAACATGGTTACAATTTCAATGATTCACATATACATGATAATAATCTAGATTCTAGAATATATCATCCAGATTTTCTAAATCAGGTATTAAATGCAACTTTTTTTTATTTATTTTTTAAAATTTATGTTTTAAACTTTAAAAAAGCGGTGGAAACGTGCTAGACGTTTCCGGAAACGTCTAGCACATTTCCACCACATTTCGTTTCTATTTCTCGTTTCACAAACATTTCTGCCACGAAACATGACCCTCTGGGGCGTTTCCATGCTTCTGAGCCCAAAACATATAGATGTTGCTTTTCCTTGTGCTTTCATCTTTTCCACTATATTTTCACATCAGGGAATTATGTAGGAAATTAATACTCATAAAATACAAATCTGAAAAAAGAAGAAAAGGAAATGAAACATTGAGACCATGTTCTCCCCCTTAATGTGAACTTTCCACTTATTCACGCAAATCAAGAACTCTGAAATCATACTGCAAAACAACTGAAACAGGAACTCTAAAAAAGAAGCACACTGGAAATCAAATACAGAAAACAAACTCACAAACACACTGTCACCACAGCTTGGTGCGGCCCCGTCGTTAGTGACTAACAAGAGGTCGTTGATCGACCTCCATCCTCCTATGCCTCTGTCCTCCAATGTCTCGTTGCTTACTCAACACATGTGCCAATGAAGCTCAATTATTTACACATTGTTTATTATTCCATTCTTCCATCCCCTAATGTGAAAAATATTATTTTTCAAACGTCGGTTTCCACCGAAAATGCGTCCTTGAGGGAAAAAAAATTACAATTTTTTGACTCTTGACTTGACTTGACCACAATTACTCTTTATTTTGATGGACATATAAAATGACTCTAAACAACAATATCTAGACCAACAATGGCATTTGTGTTCTGACGACATACACAATGTTACATTTAAACAATAGACATTGTTAGACAATTTAAAAAGTAATTAACCACATATACTATTAACAAATAATATTAAGACTTTATCCTAACGGCTACGGATATTGGACATTAAACAAATTATAACACAATAAATCCTAAAGACTTGATTTAAAAGAATATTATATCTTGATACAAAACTAATAGATCAACTTTTAAAAAAGGAATATTAATCAAACTTTTGACTCATGACAAAAATTAAAAACTTGACAGTTGAATTTTTTAATACATGACATGGACAATGTAAAAAGACTCACATGCATGCGACGCAATTATGACATGGGCACTGAATGGAGAAAACACATGGAGGATTATCTGTGAAGGCACCAAAGGATCTTGCCAAAAGGAAAATGCGGGATCTACATGCACGGCGAGGAAAGCCCAGATGTGCACGCAGAGGTTTGCAATTAGCCATGGAAGATCCTACTGTCGTCGTTCCAGAAGCATTAGAGGTGATGTATAACATTTAAATGTTGTCCAATATAGTGAATAACGGTTTCAGCCATTTATGGTGTGACTGCCAAGCCATATCCAATTACATACCATGGAATAAAAATTTGTCTTGCCTGACCCATTGGCACCAACCTGTACCACAAAATAAAACAATTATTAAATAACAAACAGCAAAATAAGCCATTACATGGTTGTTGAATTATTCAAATAAAAGAATATCCAAACCAGATTTATAGACTTTGTCTGATATGTAGATCAATAATAGGATATTCAACAAAATCAGATGTAGTTCAAGAAAGGAAGATAACAAACATAAAGACAGCTGGATCTGTCACGACAATGAAATTCAAAATCTAGCTGTAAAATTCCTGTATCTGTCAGAAGTCACACATAAATAAACTTGACAATTACATGGAGGACATTTTATGACATAGATCGGTTGAAACTTTGAAGCATCACTGACTCAGAGGGAGTCGATGGCTATTAGTAATCACCCAGGTTCAAGTAAACAGAAGATGAAGACCAGAGAATACTGTAAAATGGTGTGGCTCCAAAGATTCATTAAGTACTCTGATAAACTATGCACTCAGAAAGTAGATAGATTCAGTGGAATGGCAACATTCTGCACTCGGTGAGTGATAGGGATATTATCACCATCAGAAACGTTGATTTTGAGAACCTCATGACTAGCATGGTGACTGCCAAACTGAATGACTTCTCAAAAATGGCACTTAATAAATTAGCACAGACTGGTGTGTGGGTGAAGTCCTGCATATGATTGCAGACTAAGAAGCTACGTATGTGAACAATAATAATTCCTTCATTTGAAGCATTCAGCCATTCAAATATTGGAGGTCAAAATTCTTTAATGTAGAGGTCAAACCCTTTACGGAATTGGATGTCTCCATAAAATCGCTTAAATGCCATAAGGTAAGATCCTTAATACATGATTCACCCAAAGCAACTGTGTCCTACAAATAATTTCACCAGATCCTCCATCTTCTAATGCATTTGGCTACTAGATAGCCAACGATAGGAGAAAACCATGACTTCCTATAAAATCAGCAGGAGGGATTACAAACTTCTTGGCCACTTAAATGCAATTTCTACTTGGTGACTGTAAACTGAATGACTTCTCCAAACCCTGTATTTGACATCTGGTGTGTGGGTGAAGTCAATGGACTATACAATATGCAGCATAAGATTTAGCACACCGTGTGTCATAGATATTTCCTTCATTTGAGCATTCAGACATTCAAATCATTGTGAGGTGACTAAATCTTCCCAATATACACCCTAAACTCCAAAAATTGGAGGTCAAAAATCTTTAATATAAGGCTGCAAACCCAAAAATTGAGAGGTCAAAAATCTTAGCAATATGGGAGTAGCAATCAACTTAATACATTGTCAAAAGCAACTGTCGTACGTCATCATTGATCACCAGATCCTCCAGTCTTCTAAGAAATCCTATCTAGTAACGGAAGCTCTACGAAAAAACCATGACTCAAGGTATCAGTCATGGCCCATGGCCCTTAAAACTTCTTGGCCATTTTGATGCAATTTCTAATCTAGAATGTTGCAAGGTCTCGTATTTCTATTTATTCGTTATTTTATAAATCATTTAGCATTTAAATATATATATATATAGTATTGAGACTTAGGCTTGGATTAGACTGCAACAAGCACATTTTAGACTCGCGACTCTATAAATTTATAAAATGTTTTAACCCCGCAAAAACGTTGTTAAACAACAATTAGAGAATCCTAAATCGCTGATTAAAAATTTAACATCATTGTTTGACAAAGGTTGAAGATTCAAGATTAAAGATTATTATTTTTTAGTATCATCTGTCTTTGCGCTTCTATTTACTGCAATAAGAAAAACAAAAAGAAAATTTGTATGTCTTGGACTCTTAAGCCCTTGCATAATGTATTATTAGTTTATTAAATTATTATTAATGACATGTATCTATAAATTTCATTTCTTGCAATGTCACTATGAGTTCATACAGCATGAGTCACAAAGAGGGTCAACAAGAGCTTATGGGGGTTGAATCTGAGACTCTGAGTATAGTTGTGGGGGGGAAGGGGGGTGATGTAAGTAGTTTCATTGGGAGTGCAACTGCATATTTTGGTTGCCTTTCCAAGTTATTGGAACCTTTTGTTAAGGGTTTCTTCGACAAGAAGGCCCCTCTAAAACAATTTGCAACCAAACTACAACTTCCTACAAAACTTGGAACAGCAGGGGACACTAGGTTGTATAAGTGTAATTTTTGTCAACTTGAATTTTAAGGCAGCATTACAAGAGTTAATGTGCACTTATGTCACATCCGAGGCAAAGGTGTGGAGCTATGTGGAAAATTATCACTCAAACAAAGCGCTGAAATAAATAAATTGTGGGGTTGTGGTGAAGAATAAATACCTGTAGTTGGTATTCTGCTCCGAGTACGAGAACTTTCCAAGAGGGAGGACTTCCTACTTGGCCATCTAGTTTAGGGATAGCAGAGCTTAGGGGGAAACATAGAATGACAAGTAGTGGTGATGCTACAAACACAGTGGCAGAGTTATTCAATGTGCAAAATAAGGATGAGGCAGATGATGTCATTGGAAAATTCTTCTTTACTAATGGCATTCCATTCCATTCCATTCCATGTGGCTCACTCTCCTTATTGTAAGGAGGTCATGGCATAGATAATAAGAGTCAGACCATCATATGGGCCACCAGAGGAGACAAAATTAAGAACAATGATCTTAGATAAGAACTATTTCAAGATTAATATTCTAATGGAAAAAATGAAGGCTACCTGGGTCACCTGCTGGATGCAACATAGTCATGGACAGATGGACAGACAGTAGACATCATTCACTCACCAACATCATAGTCACATGAACAGACGGCCCTTACTTCCTTAAGGCAATTGATGGTTCAAGGCACCTCAAGGATGCCAATTTTCAAATCCAAATCCTTAGAGGTGTTATTAAGGAGGTTGGACCGGAGAATGTGGTGCAAGTAGTGATAGATGTGACCCATGTATGCAAAGTTGCAAGGAAGTTGATTGAGGCAGCCTACAAACATATTTGGTGAACTCCTTGTTGTGTGTGTGCCATGAATAATGCACTCAAGGACATGGGAAAGGATCAAAGAGTCCGTTAATGATGCCAAAGATGCGCACATGTTCATCTACAACCACCACACTTCACACGCACTCTTTAAGACCTTCTCTAAGAAGGAATTTTTGAAACCTGAGGAGACTACATATGCATTGTACTTCATTCTCTTAGAGAGGATTCTTGAGTTGCAAGAGATATTGCAAGTAATAGTCAAGACAAGAGAGTCGAATTTGTAGCCCGATTCTACAACAATGCAACGGAAGAGAGTGAAGGAGGTGGTGAAGAGTGACATTTTTTTGGCTGATGCAAAATACACTGTCTCCGTCATTACTCCAGTGTTCAAAGTCATTAGATATGGAGACGCGAGTGCATGGAGAGGTGTACGAGTGCATTTACAGTATGCTTGGCCAAATGAAGGCCGTTGTACAAAAGAAAGACCCCACATTGCAGTTTTACATTCACCAAAGATGGGAGAAGCCCAACACTCCCTTACACATGGTTGCCTATGCATTTAGCTCGAAGTGGTGCATACAAAGATCTAGCAAACTTACCACCATACAAGATTTTGAGGTGAAGAACGGGTTTATGAAATCTATTCAGAAGATGTACGATTCTACAAATGTTGGCATCATTCGTATTGAGTGGTTGAAATTTGCCACTCTTAGGGGATATCTACAACAGGCCAACCTATATAGGGAGACTATGGCACAAGAGGACCTAATTTTGTGGTGAACCATGCATGGGCCTATTTCCTTGACAACCACACTAGCCATTCATTTGTTATCCCACGTTTCTAATTCTTCTATTGATGTCAGGAGCTGGTCTACTTATAGCTTCATCCACTCTATCAAGAGGAATAGGCTTACCTCTAAGAAGGCAAAGAAGCTTGTATCTGTACATAACACCTTGTGTCTTATCGACCGCAACATGCTTATGTACAAGGAGAGCCCAGTAGACCCATGGGAAGTTTCAAGTAGAGCCAAAGGAGCCAACACAGGTTGATAATGATGCGGCACAGACAAGGTTGGTTGGTATTGGTTTCAAGGAGCTTTACCTCGAGGAGTCCAACAATTTGAGTGATGCGGAGTTTGGCCCAAACTTTTGGGATGATTTAGAATTAGGTGAGATAATTTAAAATAAGGTATGATAATTTCGAATAGAGTGAGACACTTTCGAATAAGGTGCAATAATATATGGTCAGATAAATACATATTAGATTGCATTCATAATTCTTTCTAATATCACACTCTCTTGAAATCATGGTCTGACTTCTGTTGTTTTTGTCCACTTGTGTTCTTGTTATTGGTCCTTTGGACCATATGCTCTTATGGTATTCTAATAATATGCATCATGAACGTTAAGGTTGGTTTTTTTAGTGCAGTAAACTATCCTGAACTTTGCCATAATCCAATGTATTAATGATTACTTCTTTGGTCGTAAGGATCTGCTACATATTTGTGGTATCGTTTTTTTCCAAATTTGGCCCTTTTTTAGCTTCTCCATGTACTCAATTATCTTGTGGACCACGCGCTTCAACGTCGAGTGTAAGGGTTTAGATTGATGCAGCCCTATATTAAAGTTCTCGATTCCCATTTTGTATCAGATGCTCAACTTAACAATTATTTGTGAATCCCCCACAATATGAAGGCATTTGATATTTTGTTGTCTAGCTAGCCATGATATAAGTAGCATACATCAACTAGCTATGGTAGAGGGGTATATCACATTATGAGAGCTCCCTTAGGTGAATCAAATAGACCACAACCAATAGGGCACTAGCCGTAGCAACCAAAAACTAAGAGCACAAGACATGCCAGCACATGTAATGGTACAAAATCATGGTTGACAACATTTGCATAAACAATTGATTACAATTTGACTGACTATGAATCGACCATCAGAATATTAACATCATGAAAATGCATTTTGAGAAAAGGGTCAACATCATGAGACATTTTTAGTAAGTTGCACTTCAGTCTGTTGCAATCGAAGCAAAAGAAAGCAACACATTATAATTTAATTTATATCTTAGGGTTTGAAGATTGTTTAGTTGTTTTAGCTTCCACTCTCTCATATTCAACTTCATTGTATAATCTTTGGCTTGAAGTCCCTCATTGAAACAATAGTAACACTGCCATTTGGAATTTTGCAATTGACCTGGACATTGAATATTTAACGCCACCTTATTTAGAAAAAATGTTTTTCCCATTGAGCTTGCTTGCTCTTAGAAGTATAATTGGTCACAAAAGCACAAGCAATATTCACATTGATTTTGACATTGTCTTAACAATTGTTCATCCTATAGCAATAAGCTCGTCAGCTTCTCAACAAACTTAAAAGACAAACCATCCTTAGTATGGCATGTCATAAAAAATGGATATTCATTCGACAATGTGTAAAAAAATTGAAAAGCATCTCCAGTTCTAATTAATGACCAAAATCTTTTCATTTCCTTCTCACTTAATTAACCCTTTGCAAGTGTTCACATCAAAATCAAGTCTAGAGATGTTATAGGGCCGTTTAAATTAACAGTTGTACTTGGATTGGAAGTTTGACATGTGTCCTTAAGGGTGCCCTAGGCCTTCTTTGCAAAAGTCGCGAACTCGATTTATCTAAAACTACTTTAGAAATCAATGAAGGTGAGGACGTAGAGAGCTTCCTTCCTCTTCTCTTCATAAGTTGCTTTAGTTGTAGTCGATGCTTCCTCATCTCGTCTGTCAATAACATGATCAAGATTCATTAGTCGAAATATAATAATATTGCCTTAATTTTAATTTACCAAATGAGGTATCATGTTGATCTAATTTGATGGTTAACACATTGAAGATGGTGTGAAGCCATAATGAAACAACAACAAAAACTACTATCAATCAAACCCAAAGTCAAGAACTCATAGCACCAACAAATTCCTAAAAACAAAAGCCAAGAAAAATCTTGCTAAGTTTCATCTTGATGGCGGGCAGCCATAATGAGAAAACAAAAAAAAGTACCATCAAACGAACTCAAAGTTAGAAACTGAATACATCAACAAATTTCTAACAAAAAAATAAGCCCAAAAAATAGCTTGCTAAATCTCACCTTGATCAAAAGTTATGGCTGAAAAACATTTACTTCCATGCACAAGCCAACAAGCATCTTAAGAGCTTGAATAGCGTCACACACATTGATCAAAAGTTATGGCTTGGTCATTGGCATGATCATTTAATCAAACCAATCACAAAATGAAGTCGGAGAGGACTCTACATCCAAGCTCTCCCCACGACCATCCAAGTTTGTTATCAGCACTCCAAGAATTGCTTCCTTGATAGGCAATCAATTCTTCCAATATTTTAAAATTTCATTCCAATTAACAGCACAAAAAAAGATACATCATTGTGGTGTCCAAAGTCTGCCTAGAAGACATTCACTAAGAGCAGTCTGAAACTATGATACCAGGTGCTTCCCTTCAGGGGGCCTGGACCTGGTGTAATGCATACCCGGTACCAGTCCCAGTTCAGTACACCCTATGGTCCAGCCTGGGTACATCCACATCCTTCAGCAAAAGGACCCGCGGCAAACCCATTTTTCCAGAAAATTAATTGTTTGACTGAATCAGGACATCTCTGGACAATGTTTTGAATGCTCTTTTCCTGTCCTGTAATGGCAGTTATCTATGATGATAAATAACCCACTTAACTCAGCGCTTAGAGTATCGCTTTCATACGGCGAGAGTCATTCGTTATTTCAAGTATATATAAAAACCCAATATAATATCAGAAAAAGACTTCATGACAAAATCAAATTTAACCAATCTTTGAATTATTTATAATCTGAATTTTAACACAAATTCCAAACTTGCAGAGAGGCCTGATTCTTGAATAATAAATCAAATGTACAAACCGAATTCATTTATCTGTTTATACTTACCAATCATTTTCTATAACAACACAAACAGTTTTTTTCTTTTCTTTAGTGTCCCCTGAAAATATTTAAAATTTAATATTTATCACGACTTTGATTTTTAATAAACAATTTATAAGTAGTGTTCTGCGGTTATTTTGATTATTCTACGGATATTAGAAGGTTAATTTTAGTTTATTACGCTAAAGTATCTATATTTTTGTGTATGCCTGTACCCAGGTGCAAAGAGAATCATTGACCAGTTTACCCAAACCCCGTTCAAGTACCCGTGCCAGTAACAGGATTGGCTACTTTGGAATGAAAGAATATGCAGCACTTCAGCACTTTCACTGGT
Organism: Taxus chinensis; assembly: GCA_019776745.2. Taxonomy (NCBI): domain Eukaryota; kingdom Viridiplantae; phylum Streptophyta; class Pinopsida; order Cupressales; family Taxaceae; genus Taxus; species Taxus chinensis. The sequence continues at coordinate 151,049,589 of CM034154.1, forward strand.
TAATGCAATCATATTGACCCGATTTGTGTAGGAAAACAACAATCTTCCAATACAATATGTAGCATCTGGTATGCATCAACTTAGATAAGCATACAAAGATAAGTGCTTACTGTAGACTGCCCACAAAGTATCACATGATGTCCACTGGATGCTCACATTGCTGTCTGTGATCAGTTGATGATTACTGATGCTGATTATGAATGGCCCTCAACGACACTGACATTGAACTTTGGCCAAAGCACAACACACAAAAATTGTGATGTCATTTGTGTGCAAGGAACGTTGGTTGCCTTTAAAGTTTAAACAATGATGCCATCATAAAAATGAGAGAGTTGTACTTATTTAAAAATTTCAATGCTAGAGATAGAAATAATATTCCCAATGCAGCTGCTAGTACAGCCAAAAGGAGGTCAAAATGGCATTGCGTGTTGAAGACGTGAGAGAAGAGAAGCTTCACCTCCCAATGGAAGAAGAATCAATTTCTGAGCCAAAGAGAAGGATCAGCTTCTAGCCAAATATGGATCACCAAACCGGCTCTATATCAGGTACATTTTGGTTTATGGATGTTGTTACAGATTCAATATAACTACATTCCTTTCACAAAGCCCGTGCTGTATAAGATTGCTATAAAGCCATGCAAATTAAATACAAAGCACTCATGAAGAGCAACACTTTGGAGGTGCACGTGAGTGTATAACATCAAAGACAAAGTTCATGGAATTTTAAATAAGAACAAAGCTGAAGGTACCAAGAGATATACACACTCCTAGCAAATATAGTACTAATCAGTAGTACCATCTCTAACAGCCTAATTTGGTTGCGAATTCCATCAAAGAGACATCAAAAGCCTGTTTCTCAATGGAAAACTAAAGGACAAAGTGCGTACATTACGATCCCAAGGTTTTCAGCTAAAAGGCAAAGAGTACCTTGATTGCAAGTTAGTAAAATATATTTATGAGCGGAAGCAAACCCCTAATGCTCGGTACTATTTAAAGTTTAAACTAAGCTGACAGCATTGTGATTTAGGTGATCTATGTGAACAATTTGGTCGTCGTGAATGAAGAGTTTAGACTAACTGTCAAGGTAAGTTTAGTTGAAAGAAGATTTAGTTTTTTCTTCAGAAACTTAAAATACATAAGATGCTTAACAAGTTCAAGATGGTATATCAAAAGCCCTAAACTTAAAATATACAAGATGCTAAACAAGTTCTAGACCTATGAAGACCATGCAAAATACTATGGACAATACTAGTTCAAAACCAGTAAAGGAATCAGCTTTTGGCAGCTCATTCGCAGCCTAAAATACCTTGATAAAACAAGACCAGACGTGAGCTATCAGCTATGCAGTTAGTCAAATCTCAGGCTTTGTAAAAGTAAACAATGCCAAAACAATCCGACCAAACAAGGATATGCTTGGTATTGCAAACAAACAATCTGACCGTTAAAAGAGTGTGTTAGAGAAATAGTAGATTGATACATGACCAATCAGTCTGAATGAATGAATAACAAATATCAGTTAAAAATGACCAATAACTGGTGACTAAGAGAACATTATGATAATGCCAACAAAATTATTTATGACATGTAATCTGTTAACACATTATTAACCCATGCTTCTATTCAACAGCCAACTCATCTATTTACTCTTGCGGCTTGCCCAAGCTACGTATACTATATTCTCCCTGTTGGTGAAGCTCCAACACGGAGCATCAATAAAACTGTTGACTTCTTGTTTCACAATACTGCAGAGGATGAGAGCAACCAACACATACTTAATTAAGAATGCAACTGCCACTTTACTTTCTGATTATGCCACTGATAATCAATATGTATGGGTTTCATTTTTTTTGTAATACATAGGCATTTCCTGTTTTCAAAACATTTTGGAATTTTAAAATCCTCAAAAACTCCCCAAAACTTGAGGAAATTCATCACCTAGAATTGCCATGTTTCTGAGGCATTTCCCAATATTTCAGATCTTTCCAGATTTGACATTTTGAGTGGTTTGTGTGTGTCTTGAACAGAAATCAATTTATATCTTAAGAAAAATGCTCTGAGAGGAGTTCAAACAAACAACAAAAAAATCAAAAACTTGAAAATTACACCGGTTGTGATCAATGAAACCAAGGGATCTAGTTTTTGTGCATTTTAATCTTTGTCTTGCATCCTACAAGAAGAAGAATTGACAACAAAGCAAACAAAAGATTGGGTTGTGGATCCTAAACATACCAACATGGACATTTCCTTGGCTGCACCTGATCTCAAGGCTAATGAACATCCTCCTTGAGCACCTTTGAGCTATCGGACTTGGCAGTTTTTCTGGTTCAGTTGCTGATTTTGTTGATTTCAACGATTGTAAGCTAGTTAATGATGTGTCTCGGGTAGTTCTTTTGGCATGATATGTATAGCCTCATCTATAAATGCTAGCTTTTGACAATAACAATTGTAATTCTATATGGAATTCAATAAATACATGTAGTTTTCATAAATCAGTTGTCTTCTTTACGTATTGCTATTCAATTTTTTAGTGACATGTACAACCTCATCTATTAATGCTAACTCTTGACGTTAACAATTGTAATTCTTCATGGAATTTAATAAATAAATGTAGTTTTCATTCATTGCTCATCTTCTTTACATATTGCTATTCTAATTTTTTAGTACCTGTTAAGGAAGGAAAAGGGAGGTCATGCTTCTGAAAGTGTTTCATTCTGTAAGCAATACCCATTTCTGAGTTTCAAGTAACTTAGTTCTTTTTTTACCACAAATCTGAAAACCTGAAGCAAAAGTCTAGAATTTAGTCTGAAAACTGAGAATTGAATCAAATCTGGAATCTGAATTTCTGAAATGGAGATTTCAAAGATTTGAGATCTGCTTGAAGATCAGTTTCTTTTTTGGTTTTCTCTCTTCTTATTTCTTAAAAAATGTTAAAAGTCCTATGTAGTTGTTAACATCCAGATCCAAATATCTGATGTGACTCAAACCCTATATATTAAATCTAGAATCTGATAGGTGTTTACATCCAGATCCGAATATCTGATTTGGCTCGAACCATATTGATTAAATCTAGAATCTGAATGAATCTAAAATCGGAACTAGAGATACAAAATATATGATTTTTTTGCTTGATTATTTGCAAAAAATTTAACTCCAAAATTCCTCAGAAGAATCTAGAGCATTTAAACAGAAAAGGAAACAACCCAAAACCTGAAAACCAAAAAGAAAACTTATACTAATCCAAATAATATTTCCGTGTACCGCATAGGATAAAAACTTTCTTCAGAAAGTATGGATCTCCATTAGGGACTCGAAAACTTCAAGCCCATCATGGTCACTGAACAAAACCCTTCATCAAAACATTATCTACTTTTCTAGAGACTTTTATGTGTTATCATGGTTGGTGAAGGAAATATGTTTCTCTGTTTCAGCCTCACTGACAGTTATAGCATGCTGGATGTAGTTGCTATGATACTTCTAGCTTCTTTGGCTTGATATTCACAATTCTTCAATGCATGAAATACTAAAACCTTTTCATCACTTGAGCACCATTTATAAAAGCAAAGGATTACTCATTGGTGGTAAGAAATTCGGTAATGGCAAAGGCCTACAACAAGAGTAATAATTTGATAGTAAAATGTTTTAAAATACGAATTGAGATATTCAAACTAAATCTATCCCCCTTTTGGGCATTTACAAGTCCTACAATCAAGCACGTATAAAATCTTTATTAACCACACGCATGCAGCATTTCTATCTGAAAATCTAAAGCTCTAAGTTGCTCACCTCCCATACTGATCTATGGGACCAAGAGCTGGATCGTACAATCCCTCAGGGGCGGGCCTGTTCATGTTATCAAATAAAATAGGACTTGTAATACGCTTTACACTAGAAGAGCGCACCTCGTCATCTGTATAAAAGGTGAATTGAACTGATTCAATATCTTTGGTCAACACCTGAAGCATATTCATTTTGGTTAGAATATGGAAATAAAACTAACTTATAATCTAGAAAAGAAAACCATATTCTCTGCAACATACTAAAGATATATGCTCAAAAAAATGTAAAAAAAGATATCCTCTGTTCTAATAATTCTAAGATGAATTTTGAGTGAAAGTGAAAAATGCATATCAATTAACATAAGAGACCAAAAATTATCAATAAAACTCTGAATTTCAGGTTATATTATCCATTTACAACCTCCTTGAACCAAGTAAGAGAGCTAAAACTGAAAAATAAAGAACTGGTCTGGTTGCACAGAAGGTAGCTAAGTGCCCTTCAGGTAACATTGAGCAAGAGCCACATTCCTCTTCCATCAACTACTATAAAATACCTAAAACTTATCTAGGGATGTTATTGTATTCAATATCCTTTCGACTTGACTGTTACCTTGCACGGCGTTGCACCAAATAGTGCTTGTGGTATTCCTTCAAACAAATGATCACCTAGTATAAGAAAATGAGCAAGGAATGATTGTCACACTTGGATAGTTATAAAAGCAATTGGCATGTTGGTACATGTTTGTGTTACCCTAGTATAAGTGGATTGGTAAGGCCCAGTTTACTCCCAAACATGGACATAAGATTCAAACCTAAGTATACAAAATTTTGAACACTATATAAAATGAATTGGACTGGCATGGTCACATATGAGCAGGAGGTGTGCTGGCTAAGCAAACCTTAAAAAACACCTGTACTTTTTAAGTCTAATAGAGGTCACTAGTTACCAATTACAATTAAATTCTAACTTCACCATCTGCAGAACTAAGGTGATTCCTCTTGTGATTACACTGGCCTCTAGTGAATTGGTGTGTATCCCCTGGTGGAGAATTTCTCCATCTGGTGAGCTTTTAACTCTGCCGTCCTAAGAAGAATGAGTTTGTTTTCTAGCCCTGAGCCTGGCCTTTAATGACTTGTGTCTATGCCCTGCTGGAAAATTTCTCTGCAAATGAGCTTTGAGCTTCAGCGTCCTAAAACTGTGAGGGGTTAGCATGTGAGCTATGAGCCATGCCTCTAGCAATGGGTGTGTATCCCCTTCTAAAGAATTTATCCACAGATGAACTTCAAACTCCTGCATCCTAAAAAGTGTGGGTTAGGGTTTCAGCCTTGCCGAGGCCTCCAGCAACTGATGTGTTCCTATACTGGTGAACACAAATAATCTTGGAACTCAAACATGCTAATAAGTGTGGATTAGCATGTGAGTCCTGAGATTCCCTGGAGTCGAATCATTAATGCCAGTGTAGTGTGTATGCACATACCCGTCCAAAAATGGGGTGCACTAAAGACACACCCACACTGTGTACACGCACCACACTCAAATCCGCACCGCACAAGGCAACATAACACACCCTTGGCATACACAGTGCATTTCCCTAAAGTTCTCACACATCCATAGGAAATTAATTATGTAAAAAACTGAAATGGTGAAACAAAAAAAATCAAAACATAGGTTTTGTTAAAAACCTTAATGCATATTAGCTCTCATGTTGCATTGTAATCAGCTACAACATCTAGAGTTTATTTTCAACTGTATTGCTGAGTTTTGCAAGTAATAAAAGAGAAACTATTCACTAAGAATTTTGATCTATATGTAGTAACAAGCAGTTTCTGAACATGTTGGATATCATTTTGTGATTGGCTCATAGCACATATTGATGCATGGATTTATATGATATGACGTGCATAATTTCAATCTATGATAATATGATATAAGTATGTAAATCAATGATAATAATGATTGGCTTATAGCACATATTGATGCATGGATTTATATGATATGACGTGCATTATATAAATCTATGATAATATGATATAAGTATGTGTAATGACCCTTTTTGAGGGTTTTATCAAAATATTCAGAATTCTGAGAATTAATTGCAGCGGACTAATTATTTATGGCAGCGACTCAGTTTTCTTTGCAAATTGTGCCCAAAATCTTCTATAATTATTAACTAACACTGTGGAATGATTATTCATCAATTTTGACAACTATTATGCCCAAATCGATTTGATTTGTGCTAAATAGACACTGTTGGCAATGATTATCAACTGGAAATCACTGCAGCCTTAAAGAATTCGATTTGACCATTAAATATGGATACGAATCCGTGTAAATGCAGATTTGGTCTTTAAAATCGACTTGGAATATTAATTTTATATGGCGATAATATCATCCAATAATTCACAAATAACACTAGAGCAAGTCACAATTCTTGGAATTAATGTGATTACTCTGAAAATGCTCAATAATGTCTTCAAATCTGATAATATAGTTTAATTACAATTAGTTTAAAATCGATATGAAGGGTTTTCGTCCTTCATATGGACCTCACATGGGGTTTTCGTCCCATGTGGTGGAATAATGAGAGAGCACAATCAAAATCAAATTTTACAAATGATAGTTCATATCCACAAATGATGCCTAACACCCCTATCTATACTTGTGGATCTTGGCGCCAAAACATGAAAAGACATGTCCCTTCATTATGCCTTGGCCGACCACTTATATTTATTTATTTTTCCTTAATACAAGGCCCACCCATATAATTGAGTCCATTACGCTAAAACATATTAAAAAATATTAATAGACATATTTTGATCTCTCCTTTATCTTCTTTAATTCGACCATGGAGAAGAATTGCCCGGAAATTCAATTTGCATTCGAATTTGGAGAAAAAGGGACATTACAGTATGCTAATCAATGATAATAAGATATAAATTATATAACTTGTTATATGCTATAATTTTAATATTTATCAATGATGATATGATATAAATTACATAGCTCATTGTTAATATGATATAATTTTTATGTCCTATATAATACATCTAATTTAGTAAGCTACATGATAATCTTGTGTTTCAATTTCAAGTATGGTGTTTGAGGTTTGATGTCATAACATACCCATGTATTTGGTAGTATGCACTTTACATAACCTAGCACCATCCCACCTACATACCTGAGTTTTGTGAGCTCACGTCGGGTGCTACATACCAACACCTTGTGTGTAGCCTCACACCCACACCCATGTAATGATTTTGATTTTGAGCAAGTAACGCTCAAGGACAACACTTCTACCGACCTATTCATCCTCCAAGTTCGAGCCCTGGCCCCTCGAGGGTTACCATAAGCATGTGCCACGGATGTGCTCGCATCCATCCTACTTGTGATCCCGTTGTCCTCGGATTTCACTAAAACATGGACAAGCAACAGAAGCATCCACCCCATGCCACCCAACGCATGCATCGGATAACAAGCATAATTATTGCCACCTCTCCATACCCGACAAGAGGGTTTGCCCTACTCAACTAGAGGTTGGCTCATTGGTGGTTAGGTAACCTCTAGGCCCTTTCTAAAGATTTATTTTGACCAAGTAAAATGTTAGTTTAACCCTTGAACCCACCTCAAGTTGGAAACTCCAAATTTGCAAGTGGACTTAATAATAAGGTGAAAAAGTTTACAAGTAAACAATTCCCTTTATGATTTTTAAAGCCTAGGACCTTTACATATAGGGTAGGTGAGTTTGTAACACCTTAGAAAATATCTTGGGTCTCTAAGGACCTCATTTATGGGCCTTGAGAAGAGTTGTAAGAGGTAACAGTTGAGTGTAAGAAAGCCATGTTGGATATAAGTACTTTTGTATGGGGAGTAAATTGGGTGTAAGAAGGCCATGTGGGTTTGTAAGGGAAATTTATTGTATTTGAAAATGGCTTGTAAGAGAGGTGGGAGGATCTTAGGAAAGAGGAATGCCAAGAATCTCAAACCTATTGGTTGAAGGGTCTGAATGGTATTTCTATAAATAGTGCAAGCTTATGCTTGTTTAGGGGTTCTTTTGATTTCACTTGCTTTTTATAGCTTTGGCAATGGATAAGGGGAGTGGAAAGGGTAGAGAGAGGGGAGAATTTTTGGTGGTCCAAGGTAAGAATTCTACACATGGAAAATCTAACATGCCCACTTTTTATTGTTGTATAAATATACTTGTCTTCTTACTTCATTGGCAAAAGTTGTTTTGGCTTGTTTGAAGATTTTCTTTTGACTAGTTTTGTAAAGGGAAAGGTTCAAATATCTAGCCATAGGTTTTACTTACTAGGGCACCCTGCCTTCCGATCCAAGATCAAATCTTCATACTCCCCCATACCATATATAGTCCCTATCCAGAGTATTGAGCCCTTGATCGAGGGGCGGACATAGGTGTATAAACAATGTCGGAATGCATCAATAGCATAACTTGATGCTATCCATTTCCGCAGGTGTTAAAATATATCTCAGCGGCGGAACAGGTGCATAGGTGAGTGGGTGAAACCTTCTGACCTTCCGTCTTACCGCCACTCTCGACCCCCCCCCCCTTTCCTTTTTCCTTGGTTTTCTAGTGTATTTTAACAGCCATAGCGTGCTGTTTTTACTTGGATTTATTTAAGCAAATTATGCCATCGATTTTGGGCTAGGCATAGGTGTTTTTGTGGAAGTTGAAGGTGCTGAGCACTTGTTGGACAAGCTCAAGGGAAAGAAGTGAGACTCGTATGGGTCAGTTCTCCCCTTTCTTATCGTGTAGGTGAGGTCTTCTCATGTTGGTTTGAAGTGAGACTTGTTGGACAAGTTGTGTGAACCACTCTTCCCTATTCCTTTGGGTGGTACAAGGTGTAATTGTTGGATAAAATTATGCTTGGCTATTGAGTATGATGCATATGATTACTATTTTAGAACAATGTGTCCCCTCCCTCCTTTTTGGCATGCCTCAAGATTTACTGCAATTTTGTCTATGGGATTTATATTGTGATTGAAATGAGCATGTGTGTGAGATAAGTTCTTACCTATGTAACACAAGTTATTTTGTTGAGTTAGCAACCTCCCCAAAACCCCTCATCCATTGTTCTACCTTATGTTTGGTTTGGTTTCATGATTGTCGGCCCTTGGCTTTGGGGATTGGCTAGTATCCCCTACATAAGGATTGGGTGGCGAACATCCTTTCTTTAGCCACATGGTTTCATGATTATCAGCCCCTTTCCTTGGGGGTTGGATAACATCCCCTACGCAATGATACCAATATGATTAGGTGGCAAACACCCTTTTTTTGGCATATTTGGAGCTTTTGTATAGCACTTTTGGAGTAATTTTTTGGTTGTTAGTGTTGTTTGATGGAGCTTAGAGTTTCCCTTTTTTGTTCATGGCTTTTAATTACGACATTGAAGGTTTTAATGTTATGTCCGTAAACTTGGAATTATTTTGGAGTTATGTAAAGAATTATTATCGTATTTCAAACTCTCAATGTTGTTACAGTAATTGTGTTGTTAGGAAAAATGTTAATCAGTGCTTCACATGAATAGTGAGTAAATTAATTATGTGAGATTGTGACGTTTGTTGTAATAACTCACGAGATAAAATAGGTAAGATATATAAGTTAGATGTATGTTTGTTATTGGTTTATTGTTTGTATGTGAGGTGGTTTACAACTCATGTAAATATGAAAGTAGGAGTGATTATAGGGATGTCTATAAGTTGTTGATTCCTTATTCATAGGAGATCATATCCCTATAAATATATAATCCAAAATGAACAAAATCAATGCATAAGAGAAAATTATTAGTGTGTTTATTGAAAAATTTATCTCTGGCAAACTGTGATTAAGCTTCTGAGTCTCTGAGCAAATTCATCATTTAGTATCAGAGTAGGTTCATTCGAGATGGAAAACATGAGCTTTTAAGGGTTGCTAGGGGCATCAATTCTCATCTGCCCCATCAGATGTTTTAAATTTATGTTTCGAAGCTGCGTTAAAAATAGTAAAAGATTTCTTTTGTTTTTAGGTAGTTCTTTCGTAGATTTGTGAAAGGCTTTTTATTCCTTGCACTTCTTATCACCTTGCATATGTTAACAAATATGTCCTCAAACGCAATCATTCCAGACTGCATCAGTTTTTATGATATCAAGAAGAGGCACTTTCAGTTGGGGGTGGGTTGCCTGCCCTATTCATGTGATGTTTGGTGTATCAAGAGACTCGGCCCATTGTTCCACTTCACGCATTACAGCTGTTCTTATATCCCCACGTCTTGTCTACCACATTACCACAAGTGCATATTGTTTGGATCGAGGTCTTCACACGATTGGCATTACATTGACTAAGTTTCAATTTGCAATGGCAGACGGTTTTACAATGCATTATGCACTATATTGTAATCAACATCAAACTCAACCTGATTGCATTCAAGTCAGCATTGGATTGAATCTTGGTCAGTTTTCTCCGGGTCTCACCTAGGGACATTATAGACTAGCAGACCCGAGCAGTATTCATTCAAAGTTTTATTCTTCTTCACCTGCTATCTCAAATATCATGTATTTGTGTGTTGTTCTGTCCTCCTGACAGCTCTTTCAATGCCAATCTGATACTGTTCTGTTCAGAACTCGTCCTCTCTCCTGGGTTTGCAGCATACGCGACCAGCAAGGCTGCCATGGAGATCATCCAACCCTAACAGATGTCGGCACTTCCAACTGTCAACACTCATTTGTATTTCGAGCTCGACATTCCACCCATGGTTTTGCAAACAGACACAATCATTGCCCTTATTTCCATGCATTAATTTGTGCCTCCATTTCTTCAAAGCTGCCATGTACTTAGCCAAAGTCATGCTCAATACTTGTGCAAGTTATAATCACTTTTGTATAATTGTTGCAGTCTTTTACTTGTTTGTTGAGTAGATAGGTAGTGTATGGTACTAGTTTAAAGTTTTGTAAAGTCCCACAAATGTTTAGAGGCATGATGTTTAAAATAAAGGAAGAGCCAATCTTGTGTCCATGTATAGGTTTGTTTAGATATTTGTTAAGTGTCAATGGATTTGTAATTAATTTTCATTACAAATCTAGTTTTGTCTATATTCAAAATTATTCAAATAGGGTGTTTTGTATCTTTTCTTAAAAAAATGAGTGCTAATCATGATTGTCAAAATTATCTTTGTACTGGACGCATTTTCAAGCATCCCCGACATTCAAATCAAAATATGCATGTCAACCCTATGGAAGGGTTTTCTCCACAAACAACAAACACATGAGCCTCGTGATGACATCCAGCAGAGCTAGCAGCATTAAATTGGAGGATGGAGGCAACTAAGGCTGGAGGACAATCAGCATCCTCTTGCAAACCGCTAGCGACGGGACCGCACAATGCAGTAGTGGGTGAATAAACTGCGCAGAAACAACAAATGCCGAGACTAGGGACCAGTGGCAATGGAAACCAGTTATGTTATGTGAGATCGAGTAATAATGATCGCGTCCAAAGGCTACAGGAGGTGATGAGGGACTCAGTCCTCATTTATTGTATTTCAGTTTGGTGTGATTGAGAATAAGAATAGAAGTACATTGTTGTTCACATTTACAATAAGTGAGCACAATTATGATGTCATCCCCTAATGGAAAAATGTAGTAGGGCACAGTGTATTTCACCATCATGCTTACTTGAAAAGGATGAACTATTAGGTGTGTGTCACTTGTTCATACCTAGGTTAGTAGAGTCCACTTTGACCACTGAAGGAACTCATTTGTGAAGGTTGAACATTCTTGGCCGGAATTCCTATTCGTGGTCCCTCCCACACTAGTCTGGTTAGATGAGTTACCCAACTTCACCTCTCTTTGTGCTGATGAGAGGTTGATGAGTTCTTTCTCTACCTTCACATTAGAGTTGTACTGTACCAAGATCACTAAAGCTGAATCGCACATGGCATCTCACTGCAGTTGAGAAGTCGCTGAATTTTTTCCCATAACCACATCATTCTTGTTACATGAAGAATTGGAAGACCTACCGGCCTAACAAGAAAAATTCTAAATGGTATATGTTCCACATAGAGTCTATTTTAAAGAAAAGTAAATTAATTATGTCGCTCTAGCGATCTGTTTAAGTTTGCTTTTAATACGATAACTGGCAGGGAGCTCTAAAATCCTTGGATATGTTAGACTAACAAATAAATATGTTTGTTGTGCAGGTGGTTTACAACAACTCAATGCTTTACAATGTACTTTAATGTGTATTATCAAGTTAATGTCACATTAGACAGTTGACTGCTTAGCACAAGGAGAATGTCCCTATAAATATGTAATGTTGGAAGAGATGTCATGTCCCAAATTGAATGGCATCACCTGCCATTTGTTTCAGCTGGGATTTTCCTGAATTCCTTTGGCTATTTCATAAGGATCAAGGTTATATTTCTTCTTGTTGGAGAGAATTTACTAATGACTTGAAATTAGAATTTTAGAAATTTAAAAATCTCACCTGCCACTGATCTAAAACGGGCTGGGTTTCCAAAGTCACATGTCACAGAATCTTTTGAATCTGCTTTCAAAAGGCTTTGATCAATGCATTAAGTAACATAAAAGTCATGAAAAAAAATGGCACAGCTAGGAGGTGGACAAAAAATTACAGGGGGAATGAAATGGAAAAGAAGAAACCATTATGTTTTCTTTATTAGAGTTCCAATAATTGTGTTTGCATACATCCAAAAAGAATTTTTGAATTTTTCATTTATTATTTAATAGAATGTATTTGATTTTAAATTTAGAATGAAATAAACAGTTTCAAAAAAACATGAAACAGAAAAGTAATACTTATATTGTCATCCTTTGATGGCCTTACTTGCAGGATCCCGATGCTCAAACCACCCGACAGGTTTAAAGACTGGTCCGCCGAACATGCCCATCCTGCTATGAATAATGCAAGCGCCATGCACTTATGAAGGCTTTCATTACCATGGCCTCCTCCAACAGCAAATTTCTGCTTCAAGAATATTCTGATATGAACAGATCCTCCTCTATGAGATTCCTCTTCCATGAGTTGCATGTCGGAAAACAAGTAAGGTACCAAAACCAGATACCCATACGATTGTAATAAATTTCACTACCAGAGTCTCCTGGTAACACTCTTAATTTTGTCACAAAATTGATGTCTGGATAAAATAAAAAATAAAAGCCTCTTTGAAGGAGACCATCCCAAATTTGAGGATGCATTCAGATACATGAACATGGTAACTAACCATATGTTGGTCTCTTAGCCTAGCTCTGTTGGAAGCATTTCATTATATTGGGCGTCTACTGTAAACTGCACTTTCGCCTTTGCTACCTGGACCTAAAGACTCGTTGCAGCCTGCTGTAGGATCCCCAACAAGAATCATTTACACTCGCAGCATCCATAGTGGCATATAATGAGTTGAAAAGGTCACAGGTGTTGCAAAACTGTTTTTACCAAACTTATCTCAATCCTATTCCGTACATAAAGTATCAATCGACATATCTGCCCAACTAAGGTAGTACTTGAGGGATTCCCTCTAACCTTGTCTAAACGTACTCAGACTCATCTCTCCTGCCACGTTTACTTCCAAACGCTACCCAGCACTAGGCGTGAGCAAGGATCCAATGCGGCCAGGGAAGGAAAAGGGAGGCGTCCAGGGTCTGCAGCACCAGCATAAGGCGTGAGGGGGGGGTTTCATTGCGGCCAAGGAAGACACAAAAGGAGGCGCGCATGGGGATTCTAGCGTAAGTTTATGGCCAAAACGACCACACAGCAAGGAAACTTTGCCATCCAACTCAGCTACCAAATGTGAGATTTTCATTTGGGCGCGCGACCCCCAATCCACTGGAAGCACGTTTAAGATGCTGTTCAAACTACTAAGTTTCGCAATTCCCTCGCCAAAACAAAGAAAACGTTTGGCTAGCAAGCCATAACGTAATCACAAAGACAAAACGCAGGCCAAAATCCAATAGACGATTTCTTCAAACATCGCTTGTCCCCAGATCCCAGGGAACGTCCAACACGGTTTACAAGAAAAGATTATCTTATTTTGGTTTTCTTCTGATCCAAGATTATGGGCATGAAATCCTAAGATTCTCCCCATATCGAGCACGCCTTAGAACGATTTTACAACCCCAAACCATACTTTAAATAGTTCACCTTAAGTGCCGAGCATGGATAACAGCCAATCATCCTACATTTCCCAGCATTAATTTATGTAATCGCTTATCAAATGATTGTAACAGACATAATTTAGATTATCTAAATGTGAGGTGATCAGAAGGCTGCCAGGTTAACTGTCGTTGCGATAGTAATGATAATAATGATTATTATTATTATTATTATTATGTATTAGTGTGCACCACTTTGCTTCAATACTTATTAATCGAAAAACAAGAGCCAACGAGAGGTCAACATCTTGCACCACAACGTCAAAAAGCCTAGCAGACATTAGGTACTTCTTCTATACCTGAAGGATTTTGTTTTTTTGCACTACAATGAATTTTTTAGTATTCACAAAAACATTAACACTGAAGGAGATGAAATCTACAATGAACGATGTACACAAAGTCAGTCAGAAATGTCTCCAATATATAGAGATGAGAAGGGAGGGAGTTAGTCACTTGAAATCATCCACCGAAGTTACAATTTATTTCCATCCGTATATAGGCATTTGCTTCAAAAATAGTCGGGTAACTACTTTTAACTTAACCCACCCTTGATTTAAGTTGTCATGACTTGAGTTTACATCATGGCTTGTATAATTACATTGTTTTAATTTCTATTCAAGAAAATGAATTAATCCAATTACACTTGTATAGGTTTGAATGGTTTTGCCTTTCGTACCATGCATCTATAGCCAATGTTATTAACTCTTTTATTTATGAAAAGGCAGTCTGATGCTTAGTAAGCCTGAATCTGCAAAACAAATGAATACGATATCCTGTGAGATTCCTAGCAAGATCAAAAATCTTGTTAATACGTGTAAAATTTACATGCATATACTAAATGTCTGCCAAAGTCTAAGCCAAGCTTCTGAAAATCTGTATTATTTACCACGTTTATCTTTTCATTTGAAGTTATACACGGCCTACATCACCATGCCATATACCAAGTGCCACTGATTATGTTCTCACATTGAAACAATAGGCGAAATGAACCTAACCATCTCTCTGGCCAGAACAGGTTTAATTTGACAAACAAGTGAAATTTTGCTGGCACCTAGAGATGTCTTGGAAGGCGATGAAGACAACCCTGTAAACACGGGGTGGAGCTGTAAGGATTCGAGCTGCTATAAGTTACGCAGTAAAGAGGTTGTAACCTCCGAGAAATTAAATGTCAAGGCTACCTTTTCCCACTATGAGAAATACTTGAGAACTTAAGCATCTCGCAGTTGGAGGCTTGTATTTTTAGGTGCATTTGAATTTCGGAGGGTATTGCGGATGTTGCATTTTCACTCCTAAAATGTGTTACTGATCCCATTGTGAGGAGCATAAATTTGTATTGCCTTCTACATCTAATATCTTGTGTTTTTCAACGCATTACTATACTTGTAGAATTTTGCAAGTTCACTTGGAGTGATCTCCCAATTTGCAGATGTATTTACATAGATCGTCACTGTTCAGAAAAAACTTATGAGAAAACTATAGTTCTACATCTGTAAATCTATATTCAAATTTTGGACCATGTGCCCAGCTCATATTTTTATTAATTCAAGCTCTTCAAAACTAGACGGTTTTGCCTGTGTGATTTGTAGTTGGTTTTCCCCATGTATACCAAGTAAACTCCCATACTATTTAGAAGCGATAGTTGAAAAATCTTGAATGGCAGGTGAGGATGACACCCACATGGGTGTGATTGGATGGTCTTAGTAAGCTGTAGGATATATGGCCTTTCCAAACCCCTTCAATGCCTTGGTGAAAACGTTCCATCTCTTCATTTCCCAACCCAATACAAATTCCTACCTAGCCACTTACAAATCCAAAACCCGGAAGTCTTGTAAATACGTATTTTCGGACAGTCTTTATTTGAAAAAAATCCTGAATACCTCGATCACTTCGCTGATATGAAATATTCCAAATGTCCAAAATCTTGTGTCATAATGGGATTTACGGAGAAAGTAACGGGCTAACAAGTTGGAACCACTGGTCAGAACTAAATCCCTATCAAGACTTCTTAAGTGATTGCAATTACCATAAGATGCCTTACGTTCATCAAAACATGGAACCATAAACACGGGTTCTTTGAGTATCTACGTGAGACCGGATTCAACTATGTTTTGTGACTTTGAATATTAGAAAATCAAGGTACCTAAGGATGGAATTCATTGGAACCATGTCCCATAGACGTTCCCATGATTGAAAGGCGACATCATCGATGCATTTAATAAAACTTTGATAAAATGATTTGACAGGATTCCATGTGGTCGATGACTTGGATTTGAACATGTTAATCCACGTTAGTAGCTTTGAATGTGGTTTCCCTACCAATTACATTATTGATGGAATATGTATAATTGTTCTTCATTGCAGATATAACTGAGACAATGGTTGCATCAGTTGTTTGGTTGGTTTTATTGAAAAAACATTTTTTTATTGTGGATAACATGTTGATAATGGGTGTGATTGACAGTGGAAGTGTTGGAATATATTGAAAGATTCTATGTGTACATTTCAAATTTATTACAAATTCATATAGATACTTTTGCAAATCTTATATCATGAAATCTGAACTAAAAATGATTACATGAAGACCTCCATACATTTGTAGATTTTATATCATGAGTGGCAGCCTTTTGTGGCCAATTTTATTTCCACTAAACATTAATACATTTGATACCCCTTGAACAACACTACTGCTTTGGATACAAGAAGTGTTGAGTAAAGTAGTGGTGGAGGTGCTATCAAAGTAGATGGTAGTATTTACGACAGGTTGTTTTGGTCGAGTGATAGTAGTCTTGACTCCTCCTTTCTTCTTGCTCCGAGTGTAAAGGATTGAGCCAGCTATAAATATAAATGAAACAATCAAAAGCAAATAAAATGAAAGTAATCTACAATAATTTTTTTACAATAGAACAAATGAACAAATACTTCACTCAATATTGAAACCCACCTGAAGTTCCTTTAGAGACAACACTCTCTTCTTTACCGCATGAGAAAGATAATCAAAAATATCAAATTGTTGCCTAGTTAGGTGCTGCAACTTTTTCTGCATAAAAGCAAAAGAAGAAGTTAAAGAGTTGTCATAAACAATAAAAAGTGAAATTAAATGCTTGTAATCTTCACACACTCTTTTATCAACAAGCCAGTTTCCCAAAATATCCTAAAACTAAGAAGAACATTTAACATCTATGAGGCTAGTTGCACTTTTATTCGAGTACTAACAAAATTAAAAAATTAGCTACAAATTTCACTTCAATCCCCAACTGTTGTCATTATTGACTTCACATAATTAACTACTATACCTTTTTTTGTTATATTAGTTCAATATTCTTGCAGCTCGTGCCATGTACAAAATATGGCTTAAGCCCACTGCAGAAATGAATTTTCTCTATAGAAACCATGTTTTGAATGGTGGATTTGGTAGGATTATTGAGAATACTTCTCAGAATGAGGATGTTGTTATTTTTTCCATATATAATATTCCATTGGGGTTTGGAGTGGCTGCCAAATCTACCCAGGATAGTAGGATGCTTGACCCAAACGAAATTGTTGTTTACCACCAGGCTGATATTGGGTAATATTTACGCATGGAGGATGGGCTCTAAAAATGGACTATACTACTTCTTACTGGGTTAAATTGATTTCATTTAGAAGCTTAGCTACAAAATCTTCAAGAGATAGTATGTGCAGACATCCTTCTCCTAAGAACAGTTGTAGCCAATGGCACAATTTTTTATAATGATTTTTTGGAGATGATTTAACCGTGATTTAACCCAACCAATCTATTTTCATACTTTAATGTTGTAACCCTCCATGGAGGGCTCTTATTTGAGTTTTCAGAATTTGGCAAGTTGTCTGCACGTTCTATTTAGACCTGGTCTAAACAACAAGCTTTGTGTGTATTTCTAGCATTTGATGATTCGTAGTGGAGCTATAGAAAGCATATTCAACCTTGTTATGCCTGCAAAAGTTATTATTTCATAGAATGTGAATATGTACATGTTGGTGATTAAATAAGTAGCATTGGCGTGCACTATATAATTCTCATTTTTTAAGTATGTCATTTAACACACCAAGTTTTTATCACGCGAACTGGTTGACATCTCATTTGTGCTATTTATATGTAACAGACTATAAATTGATAGTGTTAGTACTTGGCTTTTTGAACTTTAAGTCATTATAGGTTGTCTAGGTACTTCATAATTTGAACAAGATTAATACTGGACCTACATTTATGTTTTTCTGTGTCAACATGACATGGGATCATGCAAGCATAGCATTTGAAGAGAACACAAACCCAATAAGCATATTATTCGTGTCATTTATCTGAAATTATATCTACAATTATGTTTTTCTTGGGCAAATGGAAAAGGAACAAAATGCCCAAAAGCCAATATTTTTTCCATGTCTGATATTCCATTGGAGTTTAGAGTGGTTGACAAATTTACCCAAGACTGTAGGAAGCTTGATCCGAATGGAATTGTTGCTTACCACTAAGTTGATATTGGGGAATATTTGTGCATGGAGGATGAGCTCTAAAAATGGACTATACTACTTCTTACTGGGTTAAACTGGTTTCATTTAGAAGCTTGGTTGTAAAATCTTCAAGAGATAGTCTTTGCAGACATCCTTCTCTCAAGAATAGTTGTAGTCAATGGCATAGTTTTTTATAATGTTTTTTTGGAGATGATTTAACCCAGCCAATCTATTTTCATACTATAATGTTGTAACCCTCCATGGAGGGATGTTATTTGAGTTTTCAGAATTTGGCAAGCTGTCTACACATTCTACTCATACCTGGTCTATGTAGCAAGATTTATGTGCATTTCTAACATTTGATGATTCATAACAGAGCTATAGAAAGCATATTCAACCTTGTTATGTCTGCAAAAGTTATTGTTTCATAGAATGTGAAGATTGTACATGTTGGTGATTAAATTAGTGGGCCTTTAGGAGTACTTTAGATTAAAGCACCAATGCCTAAGAAACCCAAGAGAAATTTTCTAAGATATTTAGTTAGACCTCCTAGGAGAGCAGGATTTCTAAAACTTGGATCCCCAACTCTACTTCTTTCCCCTTCGACAACATTTCAGAGAATAGCCAATCAAAGGGATGGGGTATCCAGAGCCACACCAACTCCACCGCCTCTTTGTGGTTTAAGGGATTGTTTTAATGTGCCTTTTTTTGGGGAGATTAGATGGGTAATTCTCA
Source organism: Taxus chinensis (assembly GCA_019776745.2). Lineage (NCBI taxonomy): Eukaryota > Viridiplantae > Streptophyta > Pinopsida > Cupressales > Taxaceae > Taxus > Taxus chinensis. Next base: position 151,068,722 of record CM034154.1, read on the forward strand.
AGAGGGCATTGAAGGAATGGTTAAGGAACCGGAAGAATCTAACACTGTTGATAGTTGTGGCAGTGTTTGGGGCTATTTTTTTTGTTGTGGTTGTGTTTCTTGATAAGGATTTTCCCAAGAAGAGCCAAAGGGATGTTTTCTTTGAGACCAATAATCAAATTTTGAATGCTCTTTTTAATATGGCATGCCTTTATCAACACCTGTTGCAGTTTTATCACCTTTCACTTAATTGTTGCAACATGATTGATATGCACTTTCTACTTCAAGTTTGACGTGTCACTTTCATTTAAATGTTTAACTGTTTGTTAGTGGACTCTTACACTTTCATTTAAATTTTCAAGGTATGGCAAGAAGTGATATAGATATGTGTATTTCTTCTTCAAGAGAAGTCCGGTCGAATGTTACAAGAAGATGTCATAACCAATTTAAGAATTTTACTATAAGACTCTTGTAAATGATCGCGCTTTTTTCTGTACCTCTGTGACTCCCTTTACCTAGCTCCTTTATAAAAGACTTTGTGAAGAAAGCCTAAGTTTGAAATTCAACAGAGTTTCCATAGTATGCACAATTTAAGAATTTTACTATAAGACTCTTGTAAATGATCCTGCTTGTTTATGTACCCCTGTGACTCCCTTTTCATAGTTCCTTTATAAAAGAGTTTGTGAAGAAAGCCTAAGTTTGAAATTCAACAGAGTTTCCATAGTATGCACAATTTAATAATTTTACTATAAGACTCTTGTAAATGATCCCGCTTGGTTTTGTACCCATGTGACTCCCTTTGCCTAGCTCCTCTATAAAAGAGTTTGTGAAGAAAGCGTAAGTTTGAAAATCAACATCGTTTCCAGAGTATGCACCCCCTAAATAAAAAAAAAGTAAAAATAAAAAACAATTTGTACAAAACATAAATAGTTCAACTGATTTGTTCAACCCCAAAAACTCGGGCAACAAAATCTATATCACTAGTGTTGACATGTTGAAGTCTTTAAGCAATTAGCACAGGGTTTAAAGCAATTAAACTTACCCTGATTCAGAAGATGACTACAGATGGGAAGAACCTGCACAATTGTAGCCAATGGCATAGTTTTTTTTAATGTTTTTTTGAAGATGATTTAACCCAACCAATCAACAAAACTAATGCCATCGATTGAGGACCAGTAGAGAGTCTCTTCAAAGAGGATAACATCATAAATATATTGACCAAGCCCGGGTGTGGTAAAAAAAGTTGCCTGTATGCTTGGCAGTTAGTCTCATTGTTCTCCAGCCCAATAGAAGCAAGCCTCTTCCCACAAGTAGCATTTCTCTCATCTACAGTAAGAATACCACGTCTAGGAGATGCAACAGATTTCTATAAAATAGTACTACAAAATTAGAAGGCATGGAATATGATCATATTCTATTCCATATAGCAAAAAAACTTCAAGTTAAATATTAAAAAAAACACACATTTTCTTATTTCTTTCAGCAATGTAAATAAAATGCTTGCTTTGTTAAGAAAGTCAACATTCATCCACTTTGTCTATGACTCTCTAACCTTAATCGACTTATGTTTTATACTTTTATTGTCCTACACCAAAAAATATATTTCATTACGATGGAAGGTATTTTTAGATTCGACTAAATTCTTTGGGATACTTGCTTGAAATAATTGTTCATGTCGTAATCTTCTTGATTTTTTTGGCTCAAAAGCATTTGATGCTATTCTGAACGCGGAAAAACTCAAACTCATGACATCCCAATTGGCAACAGGTGCCCCGCCATTGCGCTAAAGCATTTATGTGATTGCTTTCTGACCATTTTTTACCAAATCCACACAGCACCCCAAATGACCTCTTAGATTTGGTGTTTCAAGCTCGTCATTTGATGTGATTTACATAACATTGAGTTTTCCCCAAAAGTGTGGGACTTTGCAAATGGGAAAACTCTCCAGATTAAGGTTGGTTCCTATTCCTTTGTCTAGGTGCATACGTGAAATTTGCAAAGGATTGATTCCTAAACCTAATCTAATATTGCCAAGGAGACAAGGATGAAAGGAATGCAAGAAATTAAAACTAAGCTAACCAGGTGATACACCGAAGGAATGATGAACATTTGTTTTGCTGATAGGCACAAACCAAAAAAATGCATACAATAATCAAGCACAGATAACCAGTTTTGCAATGAAAGACCAGATGAGAGCAATGAAGACAAGAAAGGGTCGAAAATCAGCCACAAACATGTATTATTGCTCTGCAGATTTGATACAATGCATTTACAAAATGGCCAAAAGGAAGAAAATGTGTTGCAATCTAATGGAAGGTCTGAAACTCCATGAATTTGTTTTCCAAAGGAAAAGGGGAGCCTGCAAAATAGAAGAATGTCCAACCCTTTACAATGAGTCCCGACCCTGCTTTTATAGATTCAACACAGAGGGAAGAAAGAGAGAGAAGCGGGAAAAATAGTTCAAAGTTCAACCACTGCTATCAATGCCTCCTTCAAAAAATCCACCCCAAATCTATCTTAACTGCATCAATTACTGGTTTGGCACCTCGAAGGAGGGGGAAACGATGGATCAGATCGAATCCGATCTGGTTGTTGGGGCAAAATAGATCCTGCATTAATGGCCTGAAGATGTTTCTCCATTTTTCTCCCACCTAACCTCTCCAAACTTAAAGTTTTAGATCTTCATGGCATAGACGAGGCCGAGATCTTTCCAATGGTGCCAGATTTGCTGGATTTTGAGCCCCGAGTCGAAAGATATGCCCATTTGAAATTTGAATCGGGTCCGTACAAAATAGCGGGAAAACCAGTTCGAAAACGGGCCCCCTTTTGAAACTGGACACGTGGAGGGCTGGCGCATGTCTGAGGGTAGCCTCTGTATTTTGCTTTTGGAGTGGCGTGGGGCTGACACGTGGTTTCTCCATGACCTGCTCAATTTCCTTATGTTTTTGGCTAAGTCTTTTGCTCGGCGGGGTCATATATCTGACCGGGGACACGTGGCAGCCTGACGCTTGCTTGGAAACCTCCCCTTAATTCTGCTCTTGAATTAGCACCGTTTGGACACTTGGCACCCTCCGCTGGCCTGTCTCAATGCATTGACTATTCAACCTGACCCTGTCCCTTTATGAAACTGGACGCGTGGAGGCTCCGCGCTCACTTAAAATCCCACTCAGGATTTGCCTTTGAAGGAGCATTGGGTTGACACGTGGAAGCCTCCGGACTCTTTGGACTTTTTAATGACCTCCCTCTTACCTTTTCAGACCTTGGACTACGTGGCGAGTTGGCACTCGTTTGAGTCTCCACTTTTGGATTAACTTTTGGAGATGCGCCAAGCTGACGCGTGGCGGCTTCTGCTAGCACTTCTATACTTAGCCTTTTTTGAGGCCCGCCCTGTCCGCCTTTTGAATTTTAGCTTTGAATCTGCATCCATTTTGGGCCTGGGACATGTGGGGGCCTGGCGCTTGTTCGAGCCTCCCTTTTTGGATTCAACTTTGGAGATGTGCCATTTGGACACTTGGCAGCGTCCGTTGTCTCCTCCATACTTAGTCAATTTTTGGACTTGTTCTGAACTGTTCCAGAGCCCGAAGACTTCGAACCTTTGCTTCTCCTTCTCTTTTGAGCTTCTAGATTCTTTGACACTATCTCCTCCTTCCCTGACCCTGCTATTCCATATCTGAGCCCGCCTATAATTTGTTTAATGGATTTAAGGCACGAATTCACTCGACAAAGCTGTTTTTTGAAATTCTCTTGTGCTGGGTTGCTTGATCTTTTGCAGGTCCCGCCACTCCATTGTAGAGTCCCTCTGTAACCTGTTTGCAGGATTTGAATGTGATTTCTCTGGTTCTTTCTGTGTGGGGTCATGGCTGATCCAATATTTTTTCGGGGGGAAAAATATGGATAACAATTTTGGTGACTCGCAGGGGTATCTGCCTGCTAGATGAGAGGACCAGTTGCCTTGTTATGTCCATTGGGCATGGAGTCAAGAATGATGGCCTGGTACTGATCCTACCTCTGATCCATGAGCCCGACCATCTGCAGTCTCAATTTTCATAAGAAATCTCGAGACAATGGTTTCTGAGAGTAGAAAATTGATTCGACCCAGGGCTTTCGCCTGTCCCTGAATGGACTGTTTCGAAGACGACTTTTAGTTGCTCTACATTTGTTTTCTTTTGAAGATGGCAACTATTACAGGTAACTATGAGTTTCCCTGCTATGAATACTGAAAGGGATAACACATCCACTTGGAGGCACGTTGGACTGTGTAATGATGCAACCTAGAGCAACAAAGAACCTGTGCCACAACACTTAGGGAAACAAAAACTACACTACAACAAAACAACGTGCATACGCACTTAGGGAAATAAAAATCCTATGCTAATATTTACAGGGGTGGAAACTTCCCATTCAGTAGCAATGTTTGAGATGGATCCCATTTACTGGGATCTGTAATTTTTTGCCATCCAATTTAGCCAGCTGGAAGGCATTGCTACTCTTGCACTCTGTGATCATGTAAGGGCCACTCCAGATGGCATCAAATTTGGAGTGTTTTCCTGGCTTTTCCCGATCTGCATCCCATTTCAAAACTAGGTCTCCTTCTTGAAAAGTCCTTGTTTTTGCTTTCTTATCAAAGCATCTCTTGATTGAGACCTGATCCTTCTCCATTGTTTGAAGTGCATGCTCTCTGGTTTCTTCCAATTCCATCAGTTCTGCATACCTGGCCTCCATTGGTTCAAACTCAGACATCTCCAGCTGCTTCATGAGTTCCAATGCTGGCAACTCAAGTGATATAGGCAACACTGCCTCTTTCCCATAGACAAGTTTGAATGGAGAGCTACCTGTAGACCTCTTGGGTGTTGTCCTATCAGCCCATAAGGCTGATTTGAGTTTTGTGTGCCAAGTTCTCTGATTTTCATCAAGAGTTCTTCTGACAATCCTTAGCAGGTTCTTGTTTGTGGACTCAGCTTGGCCATTACCTTGAGGGTAATAGTTTGATGAAGTGCTCAAGTAAATCCCATTCCTAACAGCCCATTCTATGATTTTGGAACCTATGAATGCCAATGCATTGTCTGATATAATGGTGGTTGGCACTCCAAATCTGGTCACTATCCCTTCATAGAAATCTAGTATGCTAGACTCATTAGCTTCTTTGAGTGCCACTGCCTCGGTCCACTTGGTGAAATAGTCTGTTGCTGTCAGAATCCATTTGTGGCCTTGGCTCGAATTTGGATTGATGACCCCAATGAAGTCCAATCCCCATTGCATGAATGGCTGGTCAACTGAAATTGGGTGCAATGGAAGTGCTGCTAGCCTTTCTTTGCCTCTGAAGAACGCACAATTCTTGCACTTTTTGATCCATGCATAGCAGTCACTAAACACCCTGGGCCAATAATAACCCACCTTCATGATCTTGAGTGCTGTCACTTGTGGAGCAAAATGGCCTCCAGCTGCTCCAACATGGAACTCTTGTAACACTCTCTCAATCTGATCTATCCCAATGCATCTTAACAGAATGCCATTGATGTCCCTTTTGAACAAGATGCCATCAATAAGCACGTATGGGATGGCCTGTAGTCTGAAGTGTCTCCTTTTTGTTTTACTCATTTCTGGAGGGCATAGGCCTGTTTGTAGGAAGTGCATAATGTTCTGAGTCCAACAAGGAGTGGGCACATCATCATTTTCTTCCTCTTGACTATTCTGCAGGACAAAAACAACTTCCTTTTCACCGCTTGCTTCATCTTGTTGACTCGAGGCCAGTTGTTCACACAATCCCTTCCCATGGACCAGCTTAGTAACCTTGATCTCAATGTCATACTCCATGACATGAGTGATCCATCCTGCACGTTTTTCATTCAGATCCTTGCTGAGAAGGAAGTCTTTAACTCCTGCATGGGAGACTAATAGTTGGATTTTATTGTTTGAAACCAGATGTTTAAACTTCTTTAACCCTCTGATCACTGCAAGGACATGCTTTTCGATGAAGGAGTATCTCACTTCATAATCTTCCAGACCTTGGCTGAAGAAGGAAATTGGCTACTCTGTACCCTCTTTGTTCTGTTGTACTAAGATTGCAGAAATTGTGTCACTGCCACCAAAGGCATATAGTATGAAGTCCTTAGAGAAGTCTGGATTCACGAGAGTTGGGGCTTGTGATATAGCTTCTTTGATGGCCTTAAAGCTTTCTCTTCCTTCAGCTGTCCACCTAAATGCCAAGCTCTTCTTCAACATCAACGTTATTGGCTTGACAAGGGCAACAAAGTCTGGTACAAACCTGCGGACAAAATTGATCTTTCCTAAGAAACTTTGAAGAGATTTCTTATGGCTTGGTAATGGCAATGCTCTTATTGCTTCAACCCTCTCTGGGTCAATTTCCAAACCCTCCTTTGACACAATATGGCCTAGAAGCCTGCCCTCATGGGCCAAAAATATGCATTTTTTAGGGTTCAATGATACCCCGAATCTCCTACATCTCTGAAATACCTGTCTTAGGTGAAAAAGGTGATCTGCTGCATTTTTGGAGAACACAGTGATGTCATCTAGATATATCAGTACTATTTTGTTGATCAACCCTTTGAATGCCATATCCATTTCCCTTTGGAAAGTGGCTCCAGCATTAGACAATCCAAATGGCATTTTTCTGTAGGCATAGGTGCCCCATTTGGTGGTGAAATCCATTTTGAACTGATCATCTTCTTTCACCATTATCTGGTTATACCCTGAGTAGCCATCTAGGAGGGAGAATCTCTCTAATCCAGACACCACTTGCAAAATCTGCTCCATTGAGGGGAGTGGGTAGTGGTCTTTGAGAGATGCTCTGTTCAAGTCTCGAAAGTCTACACACAACCTAATCTCTCCATTATTCTTCCTGACTGGGACCAAGTTTGCAACCCAGCTTGAGTGTTTGATTGGAAATATAATACTTGCCTCTATCAAGCTTGTTTAGCTCTTTCTTCATCAGAGGTTCAATGTGTGGATTGACTGGTCTCTACTTTTTCCTGATGGGCTTAGCATCTGGATCTAGTTCAATTGTGTGTTGTGCTAGCTTCGGATTGAACCCTCTTAGGTCTTCATAGCTCCAAGAAAATACATCTGGAAACTCTTGGAAAAGTTGCATGAATTCATACCTTTCTTGCTCAGTGGCCACTTTGCCAATTTGAAGTGTTTTGCCTTTTCCAACTAGAATTGACTCTGAATCTTCTCCTTTGATCTGTATGTTAGCCTTCTCTTTTCGAAACTGATCATTAGGATTGAAGATAGATTCTAATGTCACCAAACCTTTGGGAAGCTTGTTTGTATGCAGCTGCACTACTTGATCTCCATATTGCTGCTCTAATTTGTCTTGATTCCTAGCTGAGAATTCAAGCTTCCTCTTGCAAGAAATTGATGATCTGCTGATCATTCTCAAACACCTGCCAGCATGTGTTGTTATCTGGCACTGCTGGCCTCACAATCACATGGATATGTGGCTGTCCTTTGTCCCTCTTGATGTTGTCAACCACATCAAATGTTGCTCCAACTGTTGCAAGCCTATCAACAGCTTCATTCTCCTTCCTGGGTATGGACACAATGTTGAAGGCTTCAAAATCCTCAATGAGATCCCATACCCTATTCTTGTAGCTCTTGAGCAGGTCGTTCTTGACAGCATTTTGTCCTCTGACTTGATTAGCAACTAGTTCACTATCACCAAACACTTGCAAGTTCTTGATTCCTCATTTTCTTGCCCAATGCAATCCATGAACCAAAGCCTCATATTCTGCTGTATTGTTTGAATAGGAAAATTGGAAATGGAAAGCTGAGTAGTATTTCATACCTTGGGGTGACACAATCATAGCTCCTCCTCCAGCTCCTTGCCTACTTCTCGAGCCATCAAAGAACAATTTCCATACTTCATTGTCATCTTTGTGTTCCAGCTTAATGATGTCAGGAAGAGGATGATTCTCCTCATGCAGGCAGTAGACTCCTAGCTCAGATTCTTCCATCTCCTTATAGGGGTCAAAATCATGTCTTTTGTTTGCCCATTTGTTGAGAGTCAAGTCTGGGATACACCCCACCTTGGTATCTGCTTCACAAGTGTTTAGGAGGTCCTCCTGATCAAAAGCTGAACAATTTGCATTGATTGGGCTAGGCACATAAGACTCAATGTGGTAATCCACTATGGGCTCAAATCTGATTGTGGCCTTAGCTCCATACCTTGTTCTAAAAAGCATATGCGACCAGTCAGCAGACAAATAGCCTCCAATTTTGGCAGTGAAGTCCCTGGACAAACACAATGCAAAATGTGGTGGCAAGTCTATGACTGATATGTTCTGCAATACAGTCACATTGGGGCAGGCATGCAGTGTGAGGCTCAAATCCTTGATGACTCCAATAGTTGTCACTGTTGTCCCATCCAATTGTACTACCCCTCTAGAGATGACTTCATACTGGAGACCCAGTTGATCAGCTATTTGTTTGGGCATTACAGAACTACTTGCCCCCGAATCAATCATGCAATTATGCACCAATTTGTCCCCAATGATTAATGAAACATAGAATGGAGGAGGCCTCAGGTTCTTACCTTGTTGTTTTCCATGTTTCCCCTTAGGTTGAGCTGTATTGGTAAGCACTTTCTCTTGTTGGTTAGGGGGTTGATTTGAGCTTGACCAATTGGCCATAGCAGTCTGCAACAGATCCCTCTATCCTGGAATGGCCAGTGACTCCCATAGTGAAATGTTCACACTTGTCTTCTTCATTTTCTCAATGATATTAAATGAGCTATCCTTCTGTTGCCCCTTCCCTGGCACATTTTTCTCTTGCACATGGGTTGTTACAACCGGTGCCTGAGTGGATTTGGAAGGTGGCTTGGATTGGCTCTGCATATTGGGAGTTACATTTTGAGTGCCAAAACCTTGTGGAGTAATAGAGGATTGAGGGTTAACTGAGTTTGGTGGTTTTCCTTCTCTAATATTTCTCCTTTTGGACCGTGTATTGGCAGCTATACTTTGAGAAGGAGCCTGATTCATTCCACAGAAGTCTTCAACTTGCCAATTGACAAGCATAGTTTCACTTGGAGATGCCTCTTGTTGAGCTCCTTGCTGCTGATTTTCTTCTTGGCTAGATTCTTGTGACACACCAATGGTTGTACCATCAAGGCCTGGTTTAGTGCACCATTGAAACACATTGATTGATTATGTGGATGATTGCATGGGAAACACCAATCATATTCTTGTGCCATGTTATTTTGTGCTGGAACCAATGCCCTTGATGTTGAAGTTGTGTTTGGATCATATGACCTAAAAGGTCTAGCAGCTTGAGGTTGTCCTTGGTTTTGACTCTGATTTACAGCCTGAGCTGGTGGTCTATTTTGCTGATACGGGGGTCTAGCCTGATACTGAGCTTGAGGCTGATATGGCCTAGAACTTTGAGCCTATTATCTTTTGATAGTTACTAACTCATTCCCTAGGTTTTGAAGTTGTTTCATAACTTCCTGAAGCTCTTTTGAGGTGTTAGAGGATGAGGTGGAGGCTTCAACTAAACTTTGATTCCTAGGAGTAGGTATAGGAGCTAATGTGGGTGTCTGGCTAGTGCTTGGGTTTCCTAACTCTGGGTATAGAGGCATGGGTGGCCTAGGAGCAAGTTTGCCAGCCTGAATTAAATGATTCTCAGCTCCTATGGAAAGGCTATAAGTTGCAGGTAAGGTTGTGCCTCCCATTGACTGAATCATTAAAGCAATATTAGAATTTAAAGCTCTAAGAAAGTATAAGAAGGCACCTTCTTCTGTGGGCCTTACTGCCACTGGAACTCTATCCCAGGTCCTTTGAAATCTGAGGTTGAAATCTGTCAACTAGCTCATTAGGAGCTCTTTTGATTGTTGTCAGTTGCTCCAACAAGGACAGGTTATCTCCCTTTTCTCCAAACTGGTCATGAAGAGCTCTACACAGATGGTCCCAATTTTGAATAGAGCCTACTGCTAGGCTCCTGAACCATTGTGAAGCTTTACCCTTGAGTGAAGAGGCTAGCAACTTAACTATAATTTCCATCTCAGTGATCTCATGGATTGCACAGACATTTGCAATATCTTGAATGTGGTCACTAGGAGAAGTCTGGTTCTCCCCAGTGAAATATGGGATGCTCTTTAATGTTGCCACTGGGACTGGATTTTGTGCATTAAGAGCGAGTGGGCTGCTACCAGTGAAATTGACATAAGGATTTGGTTGTGCCATCCTGATCGGCCTGAGCACCCTTCTTGATTGAAAGAATGACCTACTAGGAGGAGGTGTTGATAAGGCTCTATTTGGTGGAGATGGAGACCTCTGGGCTCTTCTCCCCCTTCTCCTTCTGTCTGGAGACAAGTGCAGGTGGAAAAATTGTCCCTCTTCTCTGGTTCTTGACCTTGTTTGTATTCTTCTCATGAACTTGGCAAGCTTGGACTGCTGAAACCAATGGATTTTGTCCCTTTTGGAGTTGCCAGATGTGCAGTTTTTAAAACTTCTTAAAAGCTAGAATCACAACAAGTGCACATCAATCTTACTGTAATAAAGATGGAGACTTCTTCGTCCCATTGGACGTGCCAAAACTATTAGTGCAAAATCACAGCACCCCAAATGACCTCTCAGATTTGGTGTTTCAAACTTGTCATTTGATGTGATTTACATAACATTGAGTTTTCCCCAAAAGTGTGGGACTTTGCAAATGGGAAAACTCTCTAGATTAAGGTTGGTTCCTATTCCTTTGTCTAGGTGCATACGTGAAATTTGCAAAGGATTGATTCCTAAACCTAATCTAATATTACCAAGGAGACAAGGATGAAAGGAATGCAAGAAATTAAAACTAAGCTAACCAGGTGATACACCGAAGGAATGATGAACATTTGTTTTGCTGATAGGCACAAACCAAAAAAATGCATACAATAATCAAGCACAAATAACTAGTTTTGCAATGAAAGACCAGATGAGAGCAATGAAGACAAGAAAGGGTCAGAAAATCAGCCACAAACATGTATTATTGCTCTGCAGATTTGATACAATGCATTTACAAAATGGCCAAAAGGCAGAAAATGTGTTGCAATCTAATGGAAGGTCTGAAACTCCATGAATTCATTTTCCAGAGGAAAAGGGGAGCCTGCAAAATAGAAGAATGTCCAACCCTTTACAATGAGTCCCGACCCTGCTTTTATAGATTCAACACAGAGGGAAGAAAGAGAGAGAAGTGGAAAAACTGGTCGAGTTCAAAGTTCAACCACTATCATCAATGCCTCCTACAAAATGTCCACCCCAAATCTGTCTTGACTGCATCAATTACTAGTTCGGTGCCTCGAAGGAGGGGGAAACGACGGATCAGATCGAATCCGATCTGGTTGTTGGGGCAAAATAGATCCTGCATTAATGGCCCAAAGATGTTTCTCCATTTTTCTCCCACCTAACCTCTCCAAACTTAAAGTTTTAGATCTTCATGGTGTAGACGAGGCTGAGATCTTTCTAACGGTGCTAGATTTGCAGGATTTCGAGCCCCGAGTCGAAAGATATGCCCATTTGAAATTTGAATTGGGTCCATACAAAATAGTGGGAAAACCAATTTGAAAACGGGCCCCCTTTTGAAACCAGACATGTGGAGGGCTGGCGCATGTCTGAGGGCAGCCTCTGTATTTTTCTTTTGGAGTGGCGCGGGGCTGACACATGGTTTCTTCCATGACCTGCTCAATTTCCTTATGTTTTGGCTAAGTCTTTTGCTCGGCGGGGTCATATATCTGACCGGGGACACGTGGCGCCTGACGCTTGCTTGGAAACCTCCCCTTAATTCTTCTCTTGAATTAACATTGTTTGTACACTTGAAACCCTCCGTTGGCATGTCGTAATGCATTGACTATTCAACCCGACCCTGTCCCTTTATGAAACTGGACGCATGGAGGCTCTGCGCTCACTTAAAGACCCGCTCAGGATTTTCCTTTAAAGGAGCGTTGGGTTGACACGTGGAAAGCCTCTAGGTTCTTTGGACTTTTCAATGGCCTCCCCTTACCTTTTCAAACCTTGGACTACGTGGCGAGCTGGTGCTCATTTGAGTTTTCACTTTTGGATTAACTTTTGGAGATGCACCAAGCTAACGTGTGGCGGCATTTTCTAGCACTTCTATACTTAGTCTTTTTGAAGCCCACTATGTCCAGCCTTTTGACTTTTAGCTTTGACTTTGCCCCTACTTTGGGCCTGGGACATGTGGGGGCTTGGCGCTTGTTCGAGCCTCCCTTTTTGGATTCAACTTTGGAGATGCGCCATTTGGACACTTGGCAATGTACTTTGTCTCCTCCATACTTAGTCGATTTTTGGACTCGTTCTGAACTATTCTGGAGCCTGAAGACTTCGAACCTTTGCCGTTCCTTCTCTTTTGAGCTTCTAGCTTCTTTGACACTGTCTCCTCCTTCCCCGACCCTACTATTCCATTTCCGAGCCCTGCCTGTAATCTGTTTAATGGATTTAAGGCACATATTCACTCGACAGAGCTATTTTTTAAATTTCTCCTGCGCAGGGTCATTTGATCTTTCACAGGTCCCACCACTCCATTGTAGAGTCCCTCTGCAACCTGTTTACAGGATTCAAATGTGATTTCTCTGGTTCTTTCTATGCGGGGTTGTGGCTGATCCAATATTTTGTTGAGGGGCAAAATATGGATAACAATTACTTGAAAGCGTAACTAAAGTTGATCTAAGGTTAGTGGTGCACAATCTGGGCATTAAAAATACTGGGTTATAATTACATTTACCTAGAAAAATAAGCCATAGAGAAGCCATTGAAGAAACATATTTGGTAAAACCATGGATCAAAAATCCATTGATTAAACATATTTGGTAAAATTATCTTACAAAATTTAGGAAAAAATCTAAATCTTAATGTGATCATACAAGATCATTTTCCACTGTGAACTTTCCACTTATTAGAATTCCTCTTATAAATACCGTGGAAACACATTAGCGTTGTATCATATACCTCTTAAGCTTATCAAGATTTATTGTTTTTCAAACACTAGAATTTCTTTAAAATGCCACGATAAAACCCTAACCCTATCGCAAACATATAAAATCAATTACACGTTGTTGGTATCCAAATTTGTTCTCCTTTTTAAGTTGAGCAGCAACACAGATTCGATAGGGAGCTTAGAGGCAAATAGATCATAGTGTGTGTTGTTTTGTAGCCGGGGATGAGATCTAACTGGCCCTTTTTTACTCAGATTTGTGGAGAAATGGATAACACCTTTAAGAGGATTTAACCTGTCCTCACTACTTTAGGTCGTGCCTCTTCGACCAGGGTGAGAGGACCCTTAGTGTAACCTCTGTTTGATGAAGGAGATGGGGATATCCTTCTTTTTCACAAATTATATGAAGAGAACCTTGGGAAAATATGGTCAATACTCCATGATTTAACTCTTAAGAGTTGTCACTTCTAAACGATGGAGATACTTTCAACACAAGGCTAAGGTTACTGAAGACATTAAGAAATCCTGATTGTTTTGCATATTTAGTAAGTAGATTTTGTTCCTTTGTTGATACACAGGGAAAACAAGGGTAGTTCAAGGTGGATTCATGGTTTTTGAATAATTTTGGTGGGAGATGAAGCAGGCTAAAGTTGATTATACCAGATATTCGAAGGGACTTCACAACAATGAACAACTCGACAACAAAAAGCTTCAGAATAGTTAAGACGTTCCTTTAACCAGAAGGTGTGCTTCAATGGAGGCCCAGATCAGCATGTTTTCAAATAATCTTTGAGACTCCAACACGAAGGCTTGAATTGAAAGACTCAATTAAACACCAAAGTCTCTGATTAATCACGCCTAAGGTACACCCGAAGACTTACAGACAATCTTTATCATCAAATGATAGTGAATTGATTTTAAATTTGTTTATCTCATCCAGGATGAAGGCTCTTCTTGAAATGAAATAACAAATACCATTAAACTGTCATAGAGACGAGATCCTGTGTGATTTCACAAAGATTTCAATTTAAGATTGCAATAGGAATGAAAGAAACTATTTGTAGACATTTTGAAACAAAGCAGACACAAATTGCTAGAGATTGGACACAAATTAATTTCAAAATTGCTTAGATTCATCAACAGAGGAACGCTTCCAGAGTAATCTTAGTTCTCGTCAATGGCTATACATCTACAACCAAATTGACACAATAAAAAATCTAACACAGAAGAAAATAACAGGTTATCTCGGCTTTGGTCTCTCACGAAGACAACTTTCTCAAATTTTCTCTTAAGAATTCAACCTCCGACCATTTGCAAGAGTATTCTCATTGCATTTATTCATTTTTCTCACTCAATTTGGCCCCCCAAAAGAGAAGAATATTCGAGGGACCTTTGCTTGTTACCAATTTGTTTCAGATAGCAATGTTTAACAAATTCAAATATGAAATCTGCCAGGTTGACCAATTGTGAACTGATCACGTTTCTTAGTCCCTCGACTAATGACTACAATGCCATGCCGCAACTTTTTAGGAGTCCTTTTAATCATTTTGATTATTTTATGCGAGAAATCCCCATTTTAATCATTTTTCAGAGACTCTGCACAGCTGGATATGATAGGTTATCTTTTTCGCTCTCGTGGCAACACTCTTTTCATCTTTTGTGCCTGCACTTTCATCATTTCATCCCTTTTCCCTCTTTTTCCCTGCAATTTCTGCCTCGCATCCATTTCCTATGGTAATTCTCATTTTTGCGAGTGCCTGAGTAATTCCCACTTCAAATATTGACCTTAACAATCCTTGGACTCACAATTTAAGTTTTAAATCCATTCAATGACACCTTATAGATAGAGACGACAAAGAATTTCATCCAAGAACGATAAAAAACAGTGTGTATTCACATCTCCATGAGTCTTGGAGCAAAAATGGCAGAGAAAATAGGTGAAATGCACAACAACCATTGATCCTACCCCTTTTCCTCTTAATATCATAGCCATCCACATGTTTCCTTGGCACAACTACAAAGGATAAGCACAGACGCAAGTCCCAAACAATCGCGGACCTTCCATGCGCCCTGGGCCCAAGAAAACACCTTTTGGCCTTTGAAAAGTCTTAGTGTAAAAAGGAGCCAGTGAAATCCTCCACGTGTCTCAATGGCACATTTTGAGATGGTCCCCAAAAGTAGAGACCCCAAACAAGCGCAGGCTCAACATGTGTCTCAGTCTGACAGAGTCTGTTAAAAAATTTGAAGGTTCAGTGGAAGGCGTCATGTGTCTAGGGTCTGAGATAGTTTCCTTCGGCCATTGAAAAGTCCAAGAAAAGGGAAAAGTGAGTGTAATCCTCCAAGTGTCCTCCTGGTACTTCTTCAAAATAAAACTTAGGGGCCGGTCCCCAAATAGGCGCGGTCCCTCCACATGTCTCAGGCCTTTAGAAAGTTGCTTGAAAAGTCGAAGTATGGGAAGACCTGACAGAAGCCTCCACGTGTCTTCATGGCGCAACTTCGAGATGGTGCCCAAGAGCGAAGACCCTGAACAAGCGTAGGCTCACGACATGTCCCAGGCCTTAGAAAATCACTTTTGAAAAGTTTAAGTACAAAGCAGAGCCAGCAAAAGCCTCCACATGTCTCCTTATCGCAATTGTTAAGGTGGGACCCTGAGGCAGATCCTCAAATGAGCGCCAGCCCTCCACGTGTCCATGGCCTACCAAAACTATACCGACTACATGAAAAATTCATCTAAGTCTGGGCTAAGTAGTGAAAACCTCCACATGTCCCCTCGGCGCAACCCCAAGACCAAACCAAAAGATGAATTTTCAAATGAGCGTTGTTCCTCCACGTGGACAAGTTTTCGGTTGAAGCGAGCCTTAGAGTTTTTAAAGTGCCCCGTTGAGCCGCATCCAACCAAAAAGGGCCATGTTTCCACTGATGCTAAGATGTAAATTGAACCAGGAAAAATACACCCGTCAAATCGTAAAATGCAGGAAAATCACCATTTGAGCCTGGAAATGAATCTTTCTTCAAGGACAGAGAATTTGGAAATGTTAGAAGGCTCAAATATGATCCTCCAAGCTACATCTAATCACGTTTCCACAGGTATTTGGGACAAAAATGATATGGACAACAAAACGTGACTGTGGAAAATGGAAGGAAAGGAAAAACACAAGTTTTATGCCCAAGTTATAGACTCTTTCAAATGGACAGAGGAACGAAAAAAAATTCTGGACCTTTAAGTGATCCTCGACCAAGGAAGGGACTGGTCATGACAACTAAATGGAGGATAGAGTCTTCAAGTACCAATACGGGGAGATAGAAAACATGACAAAGGCCACAGACTGAGGAATTTCAATGACAAATGGGGTGAGACTAATTTGAGCACCAACACATGCAAAATTTACAATCTTGGAAAACACAACCCATAAATCAAGTTGAACTCAGACCCACAAACCCATATCGACTCATAACCAAATTAAAGAATCCCAGAAAAATCACTACCAAAAACCCAACACATATCAAATGAATCTAAAACCTCATGGACAAAAACAAATCAATTTCATTTCCGAGGAAGCCAAAGAGAAAAATATAAACTGCGTAATGCGTCACATGATATGCATATTATTTATAACAAAACTATAGATAACATAAACACTTGACTAACTGTTGTTTGAAAAAGGTCATCGGCGGAGGATGCAGTGGCCCTGATGGAAAAGAAAGGCTCTAACAACTTAGAATAAGAGGATAACTACGAGCAATGATAGATATATACCCCATATTCAATATGCAAGCTAAAAACAACTTTAAAATGTGTGCGAGAGTCATATTGAGTTGAGACAAAATTTTAGGAGTGAGGGAGGAAGTATGAATACATTTTTACTTAAGTTTTAATTCACCGGTAGGTGTCCACCTTTGAAGTTGTTTTTGCTGGAAAGTGTCAAAATATGACAATTTTTTATTTTTCTGGCAACATTATTCTCTCCTATACCAAAATAAATATATAATAATTATATTTTATCTAGCGTAATTTGTAACTCCTGTGTAATTGCCAGTTATATTACTTATTAAGGATATAATTTTATGGGATGGAAATGTTTGTACATACTACACGAAAGTGACAAATTTGAAAGATAGGTAGTGTATGTGCACTTAATTATATCAATAGGCATTTTATAATGGCAGTGAGTGAGTGTGATGTAATGGGGTCAATATGTTCACTTTTATTTTCAACATTGAATTTGATGTTCATTTGACCATCACATTAGAATTTTAACCATAAGTTTGGTGTCTATTTGGCCATCACATTGTAATTTTAGCCATAAATTTGATGTCTATTTAACCATTGCCTAAACTTGTTTTATTTTTACTTAAAGAATTTGATAAAATAATAGTATTATCTTGGCCATATTGTAGAGTTAAGGGCCTATTGTTTTTTGGAAATATTTTTCGAGACCAACACAATGGTGAAGTTAGACTGATGTCATTTTTCGCTAGTAAATGGAAAATTGGCAGAGAATGTAACATAGTTATTAATCAATGTGATATATTAAAATTTTAAGAACTTTTAAATTGATATCACGCGTTTAAGATATTTGTACTAGTTTTAACAATATATAAGATAAATATAGAAAACATTTTTTTGTGAGTTTTAACAAATAGGGTTACATACGCAAAATTAATATCTTCTTTAGCAATGACTTTAAACAAACTTTGCATGCTCATCATTTAAGATTGGTGGAACTAATTTTTGTAGCATCAAAATTGAACAACTTCTAATTAAGCATCTAGAATACATGTCAAATACACTAAACAATATTTGATTCATTAAACAATCAAATATATATGGGTATATGGAAATAAAAATCTTTTATCGCTTTCATGCTCTATCATAAAATTTTCCTTACAATTTAGACATAAAAACACAATGTTAAAAGTCCTAAAAATATCACTTATATATCTATGAATGTTCATAAAACAACACCAAAAACATTTGTATACTCCTTACCTACTTCGATGACCATATGTATTGTCATGACATAAATATATGGTCTTGGAAGGATGATGTAAGAACATATGGGGCAATCAACAATTTTATGTCAATTTAAAAACATGTAAAACATCTCGTAGCAAATTTTCGGTGTGTTTTAAATGTGGTTGTCCAAAATTCGATCCATACAAATCCATGGAGAGCAACATGGCCTCAAAAAACTTCAAGGACTATAAATAAGTTGGTTTCGGTCAACAAAAATGGCTAACTTTGCGTGTCTCTTATTTGGTGATGAAACACTCAGTTTTCGCAAGGGTCATTGTGAAACTCTAGGGTTGTTGATCTTCAAACTCCTTAGATTTCCTATCATTAAATATACAAAATCATGAGATTGTTATACTCCATTTATTTGTTTGAAATGGTAAAATATTGTCTTTGTGAACTTAGAACTAATGTATTGTAGTTATTGTAAACATATGGAGTAGAAACATGAATGTAAATATAAAATACACAATAAACATAATAAGCAAATAGAAAAGACACGAGATTCTTATCCCAGAAAACCCCAACGTGGGAAAAAATAGTTGGGATGGTAATTACCCAACTTATTATTTTCCTTATGCCCAAAGATGAAGTTGACATAGAGTTTTGAAACAAGCATGAACACCTTTATTTTGTCCTTAAGTGTATTCTCTTTGTTCTCTAATTAAAATATTCTTTATATAACCAATTGCACTTTGAAATTCATTATTTTTATCATTAATGTCATCCTCGACACTTCTACTTACTATATTAAATGATTGAGAAGTTCTTATGATGCACTAAAGAACCCCAAAAGTCACAAATGTGGGAAGAGACATTGTTTGGTGGTTGTTACTAACATCTTCCTTCAATAGGAATGAAACTATTGGTTGTGTACGTACAACGTGCAAAAACCAGTTCTTACATAACCTCCTTGTCAGTTTCACAACACTTGGTATTCATAAAGTAGTTGTTTAAGAACCAATCTCTAATTTCTCCTTTCAGAGCCATATTGACTTTGAAACCTTCTTTTTCTTATTTTTGCCTAGTAAAGATGGTTTTTTTTGGATCCTTATGGATCACACCTCCCTTTATCATAAGCTTTTGGTCCCATGCAAGCTTAGTATTGGAGGATACATGGGAACAACTCATCTACCTTTTCCTTAGGGCACCACTTTGATTGCCTTAGTGTGTTTCTCTTATTTGCAACATGTCAAGACTTTTATATTTCTCTTCATGCCATTTTGACATTTCGTTAAAGTACTACATCCTCTTTTAACTCCCCTCGTGATTCTAAGATAAAGTCTTTAATGGGAGGTAAAAAATTATATTCCTCTTCTTCATATAGCATGAGCAGCTATATATGGTTGACATTTTTACAATTTACGATTGATGTAGGAGTATATGAGTTCACGTACAATCCTATGTCAACCAAAACATTTAGATTTAGTCAAATAATGGCTTACACAATCCTTCTCCACCCTATAAAGCATGTTTTGTATGCCATAAAGCCCTTTTACATGTTGCACAAAATTACTCTATGTTGTGTAGCGTATCTTTTTCATGAACATTAACTCTTTACCACATAGATCTATCATTGCCACAAAGTAACACAAAATCGTAGTGTTGCAAATGACTAAAGATGCCCTGCAAAGTCACAAATACCATGTACAATCCTTACTTAACTACATAAACATTGTATTAACCCATTATTGTATGTAGAATCTATGAAATATGGTGTAATATCACCATGACTTACTAATACTGCAATGCATTTCAAATACCACAAAGCCTTGTGTTATAACACATATCGTGGGGACTATTTGTTGGTTGTAATGATGACATATGCATGTGACAAAATCTCGTGTTAATATTAATATAGTTTGGGGAAGCATGTGTGGGCCTTGATCCATTTTCTTTTCCTAAAGACAAATCAAACAATTGATAAAGCTTGATCCAATGGAGGTAATTTCATGGGTAGTTATCTGTAAACTGGTTGAGGGGATCAATGGTAATCTAGAGCATCTTAAGGAGTATTTTCAACAGTAACTTTAATTACAAATGTGTCTTTATCCTCCTACCTGAGTCGTGACACATTTTATAGATAAAAGGGAGTTATTGTTGGAAGCACAATGATTAAGGGGGGTGAATTAGTCCTTTAAATTTTCCATACAATTAACCATGCACAATTATAAACCTCTAAGCATTAAGAAAAAAAAGCAATGCATACACCATCAACCATATGAGCAATTAACACATAGACACGATATGTAAGTGGGAAACCCTTAAGGGGAAGGAAACTGACTAAAACTTATGTTATTATTACTCAATACAAAATATTTGTTTAGTAAAAAACCCACTTCACAATGAGGATCAACCCCTACAACTTTAGTGAAGCGCCAACCCCACAAGGAGCACCAACCCCTATTTAGTAAAACACTCACTCTAAAAGGAGGCTATAACCCCCCAATATGACCAAACACCTACTTAGCCACCTGATTTGAAGATCACTTAAGGTCCTTGTTACTCAACCAACTAATTGTGATCAATTTTTAGGCCTCTTCACTCAAAACCCTCTCAAACTACTCTTTCTCCTTCTTCGCTCATGCATGCACCAAAATGTGTCGATTATGTTACATGACATTTTGTTTATTTTCCTCTTATCTTCTCAGCTTATCATGCCTCTTTTTCTATCATAGATCCCTTACAACAGTCTTACACACTCCTCTTACTCGCTCAAATCTCCATCATCTTCACTAGTTCAAATGAGCTTTACACTTTGCTTTATATACTAGCTATATGCCACAAAACCATATTAGTCAGCAAAATATCATATGATCATGCAAGCTAGGTCATATACAACATGAATAGACACTCTAAACATTCATATAAGTTACGTAAAGGGGCCTTGTAGGTCAGTATAAGCCTTACAAACATAAACAATACAATGTTTCTCAATTAAGCCTAAAAACAAGTCTTCACTCCCAACGGTCACAATTTGAATTTCAAGGGCACTCAGAAGCTCCGTCAAGACTCCTCAAGCTTTGAACACTTCATAAACATATTTTCACAACCATCTATATGCACAAGAACCTCTGCAACCTCCATCTTTAACATGGATCATTCCATTTGCCCAACACCACCAATTAGGTCTTAAACACCTAAATATTTACTTTCAAAAGAGAGTTGGTTCACACCTATAAACACCTCTTTATGTCATATGTGGCACATCAACAAAAAGTTACTGATTTGAGGAAAATCACAAGACTCATGGAAACTTCCAATTCAGAGCACAAGATACCAAAACGCTTCCTTCATTAAAACTACTCAAACCTGCATATAGAACTCAAGAACCAGTCTTGAGCTCATCAAGCTCCAACACCTCAAACTCCACTTCCACATTCTATGACTACATGGAACACTTCACCAAATACTTGAAAAACATATTCAATAACTTATATGCATATGTCACACTCAAAATTTCACACTTGAATACATGTTCCTACCACCTTCTTGGTAAGCCTAATAGGGCAGTTTAGGTCATTAGGACTTAAGCCAAAATACATCACATTTGATCAAACCATGAGCTCAAAACATCATTAGGGACCTCAATAAACTATTTATGTCCATATAACATAGTTACACTATGTAAAATACCACAAACCCTCTTGGACCTCTGTGACTGGTTTCGACCTCACTAGACCATTAGCGGTAAACACATTTGGAAAAGAGGTTTCACCAATTTCTTACATAGAACCTATCCCAATATTTTCATGAGCACTTAACTTACATCCCAAGCTTGAGGAATTAATAGGTTTCACTTCATGAACCCTTCAACTCATACATGTACATGTAAATCTTCACAAAACAGGGGTTTTGTTGTAGCTTACCATCACACATGGAGCATGCCACTACCGCCAAAATGAGCTCTGATGAATTCTCTAAATGTAAAAACCTTCACACTAGCCTTCCCAAGTAATTTCATGGCCAAACCCTTCATATTTTGTCTATCGCTCTTAAACTAGGGTTTTAGGAGAATTTAAACCCACTTTGCTTCTTAACATCCGTTCATAAAGGATAAGGCATCATTTTCCCTCGTTCTGATTGCAAATGACTCTTAAATCCATGCCTCAACATTGATGAATGGATCAAGTTCCCATGTTGAGTTTTCACATGTGATGGAGCACTTGAAATTTACCATCGAGCTGGGAATGACAATTTTGAGAGCTCAATAGAGCTCAAAACAAGTTTTCATGCTTTTTCATCAACCTTCTGACCTCAAACTTGGACCATACCTATGAAATTAACTCTTCCATGATTTCCAATTCTCCTCCATTCTCATATACCTATGAATCTCTAACTGTTACCGGTTTTCTCATGTCTTACTTGCTTTGTCTTTTTGATATTGCTTCTAAAGACTTTGAACATGCATTGTACACATGAACCATGGCCTTATACACCTTCCACGCATGTTATGCAATGTCACAACACTCCTAACATGCTAAAACTAGTTTTCTTTACCTCATACCTCAAGTTATCGTGCCATATGCTTGTACTAGGTCTAGGACCGGACCTATAATGGCTTGTATCACCACATGCTTCATAGAACCTGACATGTTTTTCATCTTGCAGACACTCATACACATATGACACAACTCCTTTAACATGTTAAACATCATAACAACCTTTGACCACCTTTGGATTTTATTCATTATACCTTGTTTGTTTGAACCATGCATCAAGAACATGCACTCACTCCTAGACACCATGCTACTACACAAATGCAACACTTTGCGACATAAAAAACATGACACTACCAATCGACCTTCGTGCTTCTTGATGATTGACACCTCATGTTGACTCCTATACATGCAAAGACTTCCTTCGACATCAATGAAAACAACAATGACACATGTCCAACAATTATGGGTGTATAAGGCATCTATTGGGATATCAAAGCATCATCCATCTTGTGAGAGATCCATTCATTCACATTTTTACAAATTGAGCTAAGTTTGGTTCTATAGAATCCTACCATATTCTACAAACTTAAGATAGGATATATCATATGATTGGACTTATTGGAGAATTTTCACTATGTCTTGTCATAAGACTGTTAATGAGCATGGAGTTGTTGTTCCTAAGTCTATAATATTTAATCATATTATGAGAAGAATATTTTATTGTTTCTTATTAAAGTTGTGGTTGAGGTCTTGCTTCAGTGAGATCCAACTCTATAACTATGGGTTGTTTGGTCTAAGGCATCGCTTCAACTAGGGCTCATAACTACGACTACATCATTCTGGTATCAAAGCAAGGACTTCTAGTCTTATGGAGAATATTCAGGAATGTAATAAACATCAAAATTATATCAATGCTTTTAAGTCCTTATATAAAATCATACATGTTTTAGAGAGTGTAATAACATGAATAAATGAATTATTTTTAGTTTTGTTTCCTTTGATACATATGTGTATGGGTAGAAGGTATTTACACAAATCTTCCAATATTTGGGTTGTTGGATATAAGGTATATGTCATGATCTTATTGGGTGAGTGATTGTGAGGGAGATAGTGATTGCACATAGGATGGTCATTAGAGAAAATTAAGTGCCAAGATTTACGAAATTGGTTGAGATGATGAGCGAAGTACAAGCCCATTTTAAGGCTACATAAATCACAAAATGCAAAGGCTTAGCAATGGATGATGACATGAGAAATAATGAGAACATCAAAAAATCCAAATGTCTAAGATGCTCATACAACGTATGATGCATATGAAGATCAATTTGTGCACGCAATCATGAGGATTGGTAGGAATCCGAAAATGGGAGTTCTAAGTTATTCTAGGAGATTATATCCAAAATAAATCATCAAATGGATGTAAAAAATGGAGAATAAATTTGAGTACGAAGGCATAAAAGATCCCAAGAACATAGTATTTTCTTGTACTAAGTTAAAGGATCACACATATTTGTGGTAGGGACATGTGCAGATAGAAATAGTAAGAGGCAAGAAAATTTCAAGATTCGGGATAGATTATTGACAAGGTTAAACACTAAGTTCATGTTTGTAAATTACCTATCTTTTTTCTAGTTGTAAAATTTACATTTGAAGAATTTGAGTGTGAATAAGTACATGAAAAATTCATTAGACTCATCATTAAAGTAGGTCGTGTGGATGATGATTGAAAAAGACATCAATGTATTTTATTATATTACACATTTCTATTCAAGATGAGCTTAGTATTGTTAGGTTAAGATCCATGGAGGAGGCCTATCAATTTACACTAAAGGTATAAGATAAGTCATCACACGTATAATGAGGCAAATAAATTTCCCACATAGAGGTGGAAGTTTTCACAACGATACTCAAAATTATGTGCACAAATTGGAGACGAGCTCTTTAAACAAATAAAGCCTCACACATAAAGGCAGAGCTAGTTCTTCCTTCCCGAGAATGTGATGTTGAAGAAGCAAATGATTTGAAGAAACTTATTTCTATTCTAGAGAAATATGTTTCTATTGTGATGAAACTGGACATCATGCATTTGAGTTCCCACATGCCACACAAAGAAGTGGGTGTAAGATAAATGATGCTATAAAATAGGTTATACAATATTACTATGCAGAGAGTAATGTGTCTGACTATTGTATACAAGATCCAAAGTGCAGAGAATCTCTCATGATGAAAATAATATCTTTGAAGCCAACAAAGGTAGAGAATGTATCTACACAAAAAATAATTCGTTCATAACCATATGCAAATATAGAGGTATCTGTTATCACCGAATCACAACACCCTATGGTTTGCACAAATGTGTGTGCTTGAGCTCACAGTGTGATTGGATAACATGGGTACTATCTCCAAGTTATGGGACTTGCTTCTTAAGATAGACCTCCAGAGCAAGTTGGTTCTTGCTCCTAAACTACCTGCCACAATCTACTCTAATGCAGGAAAAACTATCTATCCTAATCTAACTTTCCAGGGGACCAGGGAGAGAGATTGCATGAAAACAAATCCCACACTAAAGCGGTGATACACCAGAGAAGGAGAGTGAGAATAGTCTTCCAATGTGTGAAAAATAGGAGCAAAATGTATACTAGAAGGGGTGATGACAGTTCTCCACAATCTAGCAATTGCATTCACAAAATTATTTCATGCACATATACTGATAATGAATCCTTATAACAATATAATATAAACAAAATATATATGCAATAAGATTGAAGGGGCAAGAGGAATGTAATAGACACAACAGGGGAAGTTACATCCACAAACTTGCAGCTATTGCTTCATGAGTATGCACAATCTAATCTATTACAAGATAAGGGCCTGGATCACCATGGAAGGAGTCCACTACAAGGGCCACATTGGCTTCACAAAACAATTTGGAAAGATTTTTGCTACACAAAAACTACCTCCCTTTCCAATGAGCCCAACACTCTCATTTATAGATTTCTAAGAGGAGAGAGAGGGATGGAAAATGAAAATACCAAAATCTGTCCTTCAACCACTTTCCAGATGTAGTAAATAAAGTGAAATGATGTTTTTTTACTTGCAAAAGGCTCCCCATATTGTCCCATGACTTGTAGCAGTGAGAAATATCAGCGCATGCTCTATTGGATGCATCCCAACTACCAAATAAAACATTGTTATGAACTTGGGCATGTTTTCTACAAAATCACCATCGAATTTTGATAAAATTCTAGATTTCTCTATTTTTGTGCATCAGGCTCGGAACCATGATTCCAACGGTACTAATTTTGTGCATTTTCGTTGAGAAATGAAAAATTTATGGCCTTTTGAATGCGGGTAACTATTTTGGGTCTGACAGGCATTTTTGTCATTTGACGGGAATGAGCATCTGATTGACTAGGGCTGAAGATGTTTCCTTTATTTTAATATATCTATCCTTATTATGCTTGTTCCAGAAAGTCCAATTTCATGAAAATTGGAGCTCGGGGTCAAAAGTTATGGCAGTTTGAAGTTCGAGGGCTGATTTGCACTATTTTCTTTTGTATGCGGGTGTTTCGGCTATATCGGGTCCTTGTGTCCTGGCTATCCTGGAAAAAAACCTTCGATCCACCCGAAAGCCTCCTTCCGTGGAAAAATCAGAAAATTCGGGTCCTTGGCAAACTCGTGTCCCACCATTGACCGAGCCGTCAGGGCCGTTGACCACTGCTTCTCCTGCATCCTTTCGACCCGCCTCAGACAAGTCAGGTTTTAGGGTCACAACTATCCCGTGCGTACTTGTGCTGCCTGGACCACTTCGACCTGACTTTACCGCACAATAAAGGAATACGGCCATTTTGGCGTTGCGGGTCTTGTGTGTCCCAATGTCGCATGGACCACACCAACCAAATATACCTGACTTTGCTGATTTGAACTACCTGCGAGGATTTCAAGTTTTCAGGTCCTAGATGTCCTGCGCGTACCTGTGCGACCTGGACTCCAAAAACCCAATTTTGCTGCACAACACTAGCACATGCTAAATTTTTTGCATTTTTTGCAATTTTTTAACTTATTGGATTTTTCTTGGCCAGGGGAGTTAGAGAAAAGAGGAAAGGAACCTTAAAAGCCTAATTTTTTGCCCTCAAACCATTTCAACCTACTTGACCCTGAAGAATTTGCATAAGTTACCAAAATTTACCTTGAGGGGTGGATTTTGGATAACAGTAAATAGTATAAAGTGATTATTGATAGTGGTAGCATGGATAATCTTATTTATAATAAGAAAGATAATCTTAATATGAATAAGATAATACATGTGAATCCATATTATGTGGTATAATTGTTATAGGAGCATTGGTTTCTTGTGAATGAGTAGCGTAAAGTGTACATCGATATTTGTGCATATGAAGATGAATGTTTGTGCGATACAATACCCATGGATGCGTGTCATGTGGTGCTATAAATGTGGTGATGATGGCTACACAAATACTTACACGTTGGTTAAGGATTGATGATATTACATTATATTTTTTTGAAGGATGCAAGTGTAGAGGTGGAGAAGAGTTTGTATATATTATTTTAATTTAGGGAAGGAGTTTTTGAACAAGGTAAAGGGATAGAGTGAATTTTACACATTCATTTTGAATCTTACATAGAAAGTAAGGGAGAGCGCATCCAGAGAAAAATAATAACTTTCATGTGAAGTGAAAGATATGTTAGTTTAGTTCATAAATATCATTTCATAATATATTATAGATGGTTGACCGCTATGTATAGTATAAATCATCAGATATACTTGTTACTAGGGTCTAGTTTATTAAAAAAGACCACATATAAGTTACCACCTATAAAAATGAGGAGATAATAAAATGAGTGCAATAATTATTGGACAATCACGGAGTTTTTAAGCCTACTTAGTACCTATACTAATTGCACCAAAGAAAGGAGGTGAATGGAGGAAGTGCATCGATTTCATAGGCATCAACAAGATTACCATAAAGTGTACATTTCCATGCATGTATTATTCAATGGACAATTTGAGGGGAGTAAGATCTTTCACGAAGATTGAAATAAATAGTGGATAACCTTACATTAGGATAAGAGAAGGAGATAAGCCCTGGGTATCCTAAAACTGGACCAATGACATTTGGAAATTATCCTCAACATTTTACTTTGTCCATTAATCTTTGGGCGCTTAAATGATTGATTCCAACATACATCTTGCTCAATTTAGCACTCTTTGACCATTATGTCATACTTGTTATAGATCCTTGACCAATTAAAAACCCACTTTTTGAATATATAACACATCTTTAGACGTCTGACCACCATCTCCAACTGACATAAATCAATTTGCACCTTAACAAGATGAAGTCGTCAATGATGAACAAAGCCAACCTACAATTTTTTCCTCCACTATCTTAACAGTCACTTTTTCAAATCCATGAATTATATTAGTCATCTCATAGTCGATCGAGCACGAAAACATTTTTTAATAGTCACCTATAAAATTACACTTCCCAATACAACATTTTTGCCTACTTATGAGGTCAAGAAAGACAATAAAGAATTAACATAAACAAAGAATTATGGTGTAGAGGCTATTTAAGAAGAGGTGATGGTGTGGGATTCCTCATCTTGTGAGTTAACTATGAATTATGCTATAAGAGGAGGAATAAAGAGACCACATGGATATGGAAATTCTAATTCTTATAAGGATCAAACCCCTTTTAAAAATATAGAAATGCACAAACTTGATTTACAAGCAACTGTTGGCAAACCTCGTCAATGGGGTTAGACAAAGGTCACAAAAGGGAAGAAAGGACGTATTGAGATATTTTTCACTTAAGGGATTTATGTTGTTTTGTGTATTACACTTGGTTGTTAAGAGGTCGATTGTTGTTCTCTATGTGGCCTATTTCCATTGAAGCCAATTCTATGTTTCTTTAGTTTAATCATGTAATGTTTTCTCTTGAAAGCTATTATAAAAGGTTATGGGTTCCTTTTGAAACCCTTCCATTTGCCTTAGTAAAAAATACACTTCTCACACCCATTCAAAGGGCCTCTTATATCACATTTTTGGGACTACCTAGGAAATCACAACAAGCACCCAATTGCCAAATCACTCACTCGCACACATCATACAACACTAAGGTTGTATAAATCTTATATGACTATCCTAAGTCATTTTATAAAGGCATATGTTGACATTTGGTTATGTGTGTTGTGAACACTACATGTAGTGATTTCATATGCATATATGATATAATTAGATATATCTTAGCGTATTGTCATATTGGGATGATTGCATATCGAGTTAATT
Organism: Taxus chinensis; assembly: GCA_019776745.2. Classification (NCBI taxonomy): domain Eukaryota; kingdom Viridiplantae; phylum Streptophyta; class Pinopsida; order Cupressales; family Taxaceae; genus Taxus; species Taxus chinensis. The sequence continues at coordinate 151,097,406 of CM034154.1, forward strand.
TGTGTTGAGTCAAATATATTTGGAAAAAATTCAGTATTGAGAAGAGTTTTTGAAAGGAATGATAAGAAGATTTTTCCTAGCCGTGATCTTAGATGATAATAGCACACCACATTAGATTTGTAAAACAGAAGAGCTAAAATACCATATATGGAAATCCATCATAATCCATAATGCTCAATAAATTACAATAACATGACTTGAATTACTCATTAAGAGAGATGTACATATAAGAAGAGGGAACTGCAACTACTACCTAAATCAGTGGTGAAGAACTCCCATTAACTGATACTGGTAGTTAAGTTAACTCCAAAAGACTAGTAAGCTAACTCCACATAACTGAGACGCTAACTCAACACAACTAGCAAGATAACTCCACACAACTAGTACACCTAAGCAAGCTAACCCAACAAGTGTAGGGCTAACACAAGTGTAAGAATTATCCTAATAAATAAATAAAAGGATAAATAATAACCTACACTAACACCCTCCCGTAAGCATAGCTTAGGTGGGAGAAAAAGAAGGTGGGTCTTGGAAATAAGGCCTGATGAGGTACCCACGTACAATAACTGGGGAAATTGGACACCGCAAGGTACCCAAAACCAGTAATAACAAAGTAGAGAGAAAAATCCCGTTGCAAGATATCCTCAGAAGCTCAGATCCAAAAACTTGTATAACGCTGAAGAAGTGTGGTGTGCACTATGGTCTAAATCCACTGCTCGATCATAGAACTCAAAAACAACTGACACTAGGCTTCACTAGAATAGCTCAATGCAAGGAGACTGTCAATGGAGAGATGTTGAAAATGTAAAAAACACACCAAACTTAATTTGATCAACTGCTACAAATAGGTGTGCCACGATCTAAGAATAACCAAGGCAACAAGGCAAGGACATGAGATCCAAATAAATAGGAGTGCCACAATCCAAGAAAAGCCAAGGTAACAAGGCAAGGACATAAAATCTGAAGAAGCAAGATCAACTGCTACAAATTGGTGTGTCACGATCCAAGAACAATAACCAAGGCAACAAGGCAAGGACACGAGATCCAAATAAATATGAGTGCCACGATCTAAGAAAAGCCAAGGTAATAAGGCAAGGACACAAAACTCAAAGAATCAGTATTAACACCACACCCTCCCATACTGCTGAATGAGTAGAGTGATACCACAGATCTGTATGAGTTGCCAAAATCAACTTCTCAAACACTGATAAACTAACACTGGGCTTCACTAGAATATCTCCCCCACAAGAGAGACTGTCAACATGCCAAAAAAATTGTCGAAAATATAGATCCAAAATATCTCAACAAACAAGAGAGATATAAATGTATACACCCATAGATACAAGAATGCAACACCCAAAAGTTTAGGACGTCGGGCTCAACCAAAATTGTGTCCACAAGTGATTACAACACCCTCCCAAATTTGACACTTTGTAATTGAGTGCATGTAAATATTACAATGAGTAACGATACCTTTTACATTTAAAATATGAGTATAAAAAATGTCATCAATGCGTAGATCTTGAAAAAATACACAATTTCAAAAAAAAACATCACCTTAATCTGAGCTACCGATCAAAAGTTATGAGCTCTAGAAGGTTTTGCTATTAAAATAATATTTTAATGCTGATGTTTTTTTAAAAGGTACTTGTGACACCCAAATGTCCAAAGGGTAAAAGAGTGCATCGACACGATACAGGTTTGTGACCAAAGGATAAAAGCCTGCGCCTAAAACCTAAATTTCTAGATGATAAATCATTGCATTCAGATGGTACACGTCAATATCTAATGGATAAAAGAATACACCCAGAGGGTACAAATCTGCGTCCAGTGGATTAAAAAATGCATCCAAAACAAAAATATCTAGAGGGTAAAAGAATGCATCCGGAAGGTACACGCTTATATCCAATGGATAAAAGAATGCACCCAGAGGGTACAGATTTGCATCCAGTGGATAAAAGACTGCATCCAAAATAGAAATATCCAGAGGGTAAAAGAATGCATTTGGAAGGTACATGCTTATTTCCAATGGATAAAAGAATGCACCCAAAAAGTACAATTGTTAATACAAACTTTGACTCCAAATATCTTTTTTTCTTGCATTTGTATTAAAAAACAGAGAGAAACCCAGAAAGTTTCTTGAAAAACCTAGAAAGATGATATAATTTTTGAGTCAAAAAATATGTCTGTACATAATTGTATGGATTTTTTTGAGAAATGTGCCAAAGAACCCTTTAAAATGCCCAGATTTGACTGTCTCAAAACATGATCAAGTTTACAGCTGATTCTAGGGTTTTAGCACCTTCTAAATCCAATGACACACTCTGTTTTACATAAAAATGCATGTTGCAGAAAAGTGCTAACCAATTTTTAATACATGAAAATAATAAACCCTTGCTTGCAAAGAAAAACTTACAGATGAATGTCTACATTATCTATAGCTTTGATACCATGAAAGGAAAGATAAGAATATTGTTCCAAGCCGTGATATTAGATGATACTAACACACCACATTAGATTTGCAAAATAGAAAAGCTAAAATACCATATATGGAAATCCATCATAATCCATAATGCTCAATACATTACAATAAAATGAGCTGAATTACTTAATAAGAAAGATGTACATATAGAAGGAGGGAAGTGCAACTACTATCTAAATCAGTGGTGAAGAGCTCCCACTAACTGATACTAGTAGTTAAGTTAACTCCAAAAGACTAGTAAGCTCACTCCAAATAATTGAGAAGCTAACTCATCACAACTAGTAAGCTAACTCCACACAACTAGTACACCTAAGCAAGCTAACCCAGCAAGTGTAGGGCTAACACAAGTGTAAGAATTATCTTAATAAATAAATAAAATGATAAATAATAACCTACACTAATAGTTTCGCTACCTAAATAATAATCATATTGACTGCTGAGGATTGGTCATGTTATGGGATTGCAGTATTTGATAGTATTTGACAGCTAGCCTTGAGTATGGAAGCATTGAGGATGAGATGTGTGACAGGTCCTGGGCTATTGATTTTTTTTGTGCGGTCGATATTAAGACTAATAACTCACACATTAGATTGCAAATTGTGGAGTTTGGCACTACATGTATAGGAGACTTGAGCTTGAGTATTGATATATTTGAGTTTGATTATGGGTTTTTTGATGGATATACATGTAGTTATTGCATCAAATTTTATGAGTTACAACACAAATTTTGATGTGTTGACATGTGCATATATGTACTAAGTTTGAAAAATTTATGGACATATAATGGTTCATATTTTTAGCTTAGAAGTTATGGAGATAGTTAGGCTTTATAGTACAACTACAACTCTTTCGGGGTTTTGAGTTACTAATGGGTGTCAACATGAGTTATTGAGTTTTTGCTCTCTTTTGGCATATGGTTTATTAGAACACACTATGGGTGGGTGTGATTCCTTTAATGGGTTTTGATGGACCGCATACAATGACTTCATCATGATTTGAGGATTTTCATAGGTTTGAGATTTTATGAGTTTGAACGCACCATCTATATCACAAAAGTTGCAGAGATCAGTGAATTTGTGGTCTTATTGTCCACTTCTATACCCCTTTGGATTAGGGGGGGGGGTGTTATTAGGACATATTGATCCAAATATGTTTTTAGATAGTTAGTTTACTCTTTGGGTCAAATAATAAATAGTTAGTTAGTCATGGGTCACTTTATATTAATATATCTGTAATAGAAAGTTAGGTGTAAAGATACATTTAATATAGTTAGTTTTTAGTTTGGATTTAGGTGGTTGGGTCTTATGAACCAACCCTCAAAGCTTATTTAACAATGTGTATTATGGATGTGTGTAGCAACGAAGAATTAAATTAATAACAAAGTTTTTAGATATTTTACATCATAGTGAAGTTTGTTGATATAGCCTTTATCGTCCATTAATGGACTTGTTGCTCTAATAATGTGATCTCTACACTTCCCATCATTATCTTATTGAATATGGCTAGAACAATATCATAACACGTTTCACTCGTTTAACGATACACAGATGCTTGTTTTTACAATCTTATAAATCTGAAATTCTATCATTAATTTGTTTGTAAACGTTTATATCTCATGAACACCATCATGACATGTTTCGCTCTTTTGATGATATGTGATATTTCTATTTAAAAATCCTTATATATTACAAATTATACATGATTAACATATTAGTTGATACACTTTATATGGTTTGCATTATTGATTCTTATTTGATTTTACATGACTAACACTTTATATTTTGAGCTAAATGATCTTTTGCAACATCTCTCGTCTCAAAAGGAGGGCATATTATGGGATTTTTCTAAAACATTCATGCATATTATAGATACAGTGCTTCAAATGACAACGTATGATGATATGCACATGTTATTCTCATACATTACATAACAAAATTTAAATGTCTTCACTTAGCATGCTCAAATTCTAGAGGTGGCTTCACATAGAAGGCCTAATTTCTAAACATGACTTCGCATAGCGGGCCTAATCTCTAGAGATGAATTCACTTAGTAGGTTTAATTGTTATAGATATCTTCACATAACATGCTAACTTTTATAGTTGTTTTATTTTAATTTGTCTTCTTTTACATATGACATATGGGGCATACAAGTGTACATGTCTCATGCTTTTTTAATTTTACTTTATGTTAGTTAATTTTTTTTATAAACATCTTGATTGGAATTTAATAAAAGTTTTTGCATTTGTCATGTGGGTTCACACATATGGAAAAATATAAAGGAGAAGGGAAAACACACATTCTAGTCTCATGCATGCCCTGTCCTTATAGGAGGCTTGCATTTCAAGTTATTTTATTTTAATCTTATTCGATTCAAATGGGGGAAAATTTAGTACCCTAAAACTAGACCAATGACATTTGGAAATTATTCTTGGCATTTTTCTTAGCTTATTAATCATTGTGAACTTAAATGAATAATTTCTACACTATTATTGCTCAATTTAGCACTTCTTGGCCACTGGATCACACTTATTACTTCTAATTGACTTGTCAAAAATCCACTTTTTGAATATAGAACACAAATTTGGACATTTAGCTATCATCTCCAATTGATAAAATTTAATTTGCACCTTATCAAGATGAAGTCACCAATGATGATGTTTTACACCTTTGTAAAGATTTGATGGTCTTTATATGATGTGGAATGCACAATAATAAAAAGTAATATAAGGTTTGAAACTAGGAGCTATTCTGATTAATTAACTTCCAATATTAATTACAAAATATTATAATAATGCATTGGTACTTACAACAAGTGTTTACAATATGTCACAAGCTAGAAAATACAAGAGAGAAGATGTACTTAGCTACACAGAATTGTACATGAGATATTTGGGTGCACCAACTAAAGACTATGGGAGAACAAAGACTTAACAACCTTTGTTCCTGAGACTGAAACTAAGAGATCACTTGGGTTTAAGATCATATAGGTCTGCCATGACCTACTATATGGTCTCGAACCTACTGGTATGGGGTTCGATGACTTATCATGTCCTTTAGTGGCCTAGAAATGTGTTTCATTGTCAAATCCTAAGTGTTGAACAATCCTGAAACTATATGTAATCAACTAATCACACTCAAACCTTAACCATGGGCGAGAGACCCTGTAAGAAGGTTAGTGTTTGGGTTGAAGTGAAATTTTTACACAATCTACATAGACGCTACTCTAAAGAGGCCTCAAACCACACATATTTTTCCACTTAACATGTAATATCTATATGAACGTAGTTGGTTGACAACTTAAACCAATTTGAATATACTTGAGAGGATTGTGCTCTTGTTAAGACTTTGAAGTAGAGATTTTGGTGTACTTGGAAGTGAGGGAAGCTAGACTCCTTGACATAGTCGAGTGCTTTAAAATTGTAGTAGTGGTTACCCTTATGGATGTGTATCAACTTTAGGAAGATTTAGGGAGCCTTGAGTGCCTTTTTTGAGTATTTATAAATGAGTGTGCCAAGTGATTTGATATATGTTTGCTAATTGATAAATGAGGTGATATTAACTTAGTTATATAGGGTTTCGAAGGAAAAATCATTATGATAAGGATGACCCAAGAAGATGAAAATACCCAAAAAATGTTATTGTATTGAAAGTAAAGTTGCAATATGTGTTGGTTTAAGACCATATAGGTTGGCCAAGACCATATAGATTGACCAATACTATAGTCACAAAATCATGTACTTACTACTATTATTATACCGCCAAGTATGTTGTTTTTTTATATGGATCTTGCTTAAGAAAACTATTCGCTAATGACCCATCTCGTAGTCCATTCATCAGTCTTGTTGGTATTTGTTGTTATTTGTCTTACACTTTTGTCACTCACTGAGACAGTTACGATCATGTTTTAGGGGCCCCTATCTTTCATGGTTCACTTAGTTCTCATCTCTAGTCTTTGACTAGGGCACCTAGATAGGGATTAGGGCGCCTGAGGCGCCATGGTCTTGATTTCTAGGCACCCTGGTCTCTGTCACACTTGGTTTTGAGTTAGACATTCGAGGTCAGTCTTTACTATTTTCTTTCCCATCTTCCTAGGTGCTAGTAAGCATGTCGGGTCATTAATGTCAAAATTTGAGCAAGAGATCCCTATATAAACATAACCTACTTATTATCCTAAGGGAGGACTTATTCTACTAAGGCCCAACTATCTACATAAAGCAAGGGACTGCATTTGGGCACTATTCTACATCACACACTACATAGGAAGGGGAGTCTATTATTTTCCATCCACCATTTTGCATTTTATCTAGTTATTGCCCTCTACTTTGGTGTCATCAGCGTTAAGGCACCCTATGCACATTATTACACACACAAGCACATAGGACTACATTGGGTCTGAGAAGTAGTACATCGCTCAGTCATAAGTCCATCCATTTAGTAGCTAAGGAAAGCTCGACTCATTCATTTGCATCTTTCTTTTTTAGGGTTTTGATGCTTTTGTATGGGGTCTTATAGGTGATTATTCATTGGAGATCTACATCAACACCAACGAACCAAGTGCAATACCAACCCGACCAAAGGAAAAGTATTGTGAAGGCTTGACAACCATACCAGACTCAGATTCTGAGATGTTCCATAAACTAGGGCACCAAAATTATAGACCAAAGCACCGTAGGTGCCCTTTTCCTTCCCCAGGCACCACGGTCTGACCAAATATACCTTTGCTACTACTTTATGAGGTTCGTTGCAACATCATGTTCCGCCATTTCATCACTTTTCTCAGTCTCATATCACTACGAGGTAGGTCCCAATCAAGTAAGTACCTTTCCCCTTTTATTTCATTTCATTCTAATTAAAAATATATATTACTTAGCATTTACATTTTAGTATATCTCAATTATTGCATTGTTCTACTTTTTATACTCTTAATAAAATTCCTATTTTACATAATCATTTTGGTGAACCTGTAGATTAGAAAATTTTGCCCTAGGATCCACTAAAACCCTAAATGGCCAAGGATAGATCATCTCCCTCTTGATTCATCATGCCTCATGAGAGCATTAATCCCATCTACAATGAAGCCACCATCATTGAACTCGTTGTCCTATATCGTGATGTCACTAAGCCAAATCATATTCAATAACTCCTAGCTCATGAATTTCATGTGCCTACTAGCTTTGAAAATTATACTATTAGCATTGTTTCTGATATGATGAGCTTCACTTGTTGCACATTATGTTATACAGTTAACCATGACCCTCCTTCAGACATTTCTAAGGAAGTTCTAGATGATTCCCTTATTGATTTCATGCTTAGTCTTGATCCTAATAAAACCACTACTATAGCTACATCTCATGATTCTCTTATTTCTTATACTGATCTCATAATTCATCATTTACTAATTCACATACTCCTTCATACTATGTCGATGATCCAATTGATGACATGTTTAATGACATATTCATATATGAGTCTCTATCTGATTTCGATTGAGCCTTAGATAGTCATGATTCTACTACTCTACATATTGTTGAATGTGAGTCCCCCGCTCCTTTGTCATCTTCACTTGAGGTTGTATCTAATATTTTGCACAACTCATCTCCATCTATTAGTTCGTCCCCTCCCATTGTTACATCTCCATCGGATGCTCCATCTCCTAGGGATGTTTCTGATGCTAGCCCTACTACATCTATGCATAACCTATGTCCTTCATCACCTATTGCTTCTTCGCCACCTTTACCTAGTGTGCCTTTAGCATTAGAATCTACTTTGTCTCCTCTAGAGATACCTATGATTACTCAAAATGGCAAGCTATAACTGCTTAACACATTATTGCCATCTTTTACTATTACTTCACAAGACATCTTTTCTCTCATGCATGTTGTGGGTCACTTATAATCTTAGGTTCAATCACTCACATTAGAAACCAAGGTCTACTATGCTTCTATTGATAACAAATCATTACATGACAACCCTATTCCTAAGAAGATACATAACTCAACATTTCCTAAGGATTTTATCATGCCTACCTTTTCATGTTTTGATGGTATTGGGAATCCTCACCTACATCTCAAACATTATCGTATAGCTATGGCTTCATTCTAATGATCGATTATTGCTTAAATCCTTTCGTCATAGTCTCACTGATGATGATTTACAATGGTATACTCACCTACCATTTGGATCTATTAGCACATATCATGAGATGGAGGAGGATTTCCTCCATCACTTCATCATCAACAATGGCCCTAGAGTTACGTATGATCATCTACCTACTTTACATCAAGGCAAAACAGAACCTATCATGGACTACATCTTATGATTCAATGCGTGTATGCCCCAATTAGTATTTTAACCTATCGATCTAGAGAAGTAATTTATCTTTTTTCATGGTTTGATTCCCACACTAAAGAAACACTTGTAATACGACACATGTGAATCATTCATACTTCTATGCTATAGAGTTATCAATCTAAAACAAGACCTCCTTGTCACACATGTTATAGATCCTCCACCTCTAGTTCCCACTGCTACACCATTTAGTTCTTCTCCACTACCATTGGTTGAGCATCCCACATGATCTACATCTCCTCCTCACAAACAAGGTCAACCTATTACATCACAGAAACATCCTTCTTCTCCTACTCCACAACAGGCTACACCTCCCTCTTCTACACCTCTTTCACGTGAGCCATTACATTTATCTCATCATGCTAGATCACATGATTTGCTGCACGTTTTACTCAATGAGCAGTTAATTCACTTACCTTCCAACCAACATTATCCACAACATCGTTTACAACTTCAACGTGATCGACCATATTGTAATTATCACTGTATCAATGGCCATAGGGATAATGATTGCTTAGCCCTTTATGATCGTCTGCAAAAATTAGAGGATAAGGGCATTATCTCCTTTGGCTTTCACTCACATGAGTGGTTTTTGTCTCCTCTCCCTCGTCAATGAGATACTACTTCAGTTGAGTTATCTACTCCTCCTAGTGCTAAGGTCATCATTTGTCCATCGCCACAGGTCGCCACTCACGCATGCTCTCCATTGCATCCATCCATCGCTGCACTATCACATTCACCTCATCCATATCATCCATCACATAATGCTACTACTTCACATTGGCTTCCACAACCCTTGGTATTTGCACCTCCCACCTCCTCTCCATATGACATTCATTTTGGCTTGTACGCTCACGCTACTTCTATTCCACAAACTTCCACCACTTCGCGTCACCTAGGTCTTTGGTGGGTGATTAGTATCACCTCACCCTTGATCATGCACTCACGTTCTTATGGTTCTTACATGACTATTGAGGGATATGTTACAACAAGAACCTCTCTTCACACACTTTATCAATTCATCTAGCTTATTCTATCGAATCACTTCCTGATGATGCACTCTTGCATTACATGTTTCATTCTTGACTACTGAGGGGTCTTATCTAAATGAACCCCATCATCTATATGTTGGGGACATCACTAATTCCCCCTATATTCATCCTAATAACATATGTTCTATTATGCTACATCACACTTTTGATCATTCATCATAATTTTATTTGTACAATCATATTACATACACCATCTATTATCGTCTACATTATATCTTCATCACTTTGCTCATTACTTGTTACAAGTCCATTCAAAAAATCCACACAATAGTCAAACACATCAAGATTCGTCAATCACATACATCATACATCATCATCACATTAATACACAATCAATACAATCACCATATGCTAACAAATTCATCTATATATATCAATCACAATCAAAGTTACAAAACATCTCATAACTAGGGGGCAACTCCCCTACATCAAATACCTCAATATAAATCATATCTCATCATCGTTGTCACTATCTGGAAATACAAGTGCTCTGGAATTAGATGCCTTGCCACTAACTCGACGTCGCAGATCACGACCCCTATACCTCTCCATCTTCCTACGCAATAGCTTATTCTCCATAGATTGCTCAACAAAGTGACTTTGTAGTGTGATAAATTGTGTAAACACATCCTGTGTTAATGGACCACCACCTGTCACCTCTCTCATTCGTCGTGTCTCCTCACGTGCCTCATCCCTCTCACTCAGTAGTATAGTACATGTCATTGTTGCTATGACTACTGGCTCAAACAAATGGGCATGTTTTCCCACAATGTCATCCACACATTCTAACATCCCTCCACACGTAAGTATGTCGATCGGCACATTCCACCTCAATGTGTGGATATATGTGTCAACAATCAATCTCCAATACATGTCACCTACAACCAATATTACAACACATTAGAAAACCATAACCACCACATAAGTAAGTAACCAATCATATAACATAATTATACAGATACTCATTGCTCCACTATCACCACCACTATGTTGTCAGGGGCATGTGCTTGACCCTCCACTCCTCCTCCTTGTGGTAACCCCACCGCATCCACAAATTATGGGAACAAAAACACCCATCGATGCATTTTCCACCATGCACAATATGCCTCTGTACACCCCACATCATTTGTGTCAATTAGCTCAATGGACACATCCACCTCATCAGTCCTATGAGGTACTAGCTATTCTCATGTGGGACCTATTCTAGCTCCAACCCTATTATGTGCTCTAATGGATTGTACCCCCACATATGGCTCTAAGGGCACATCCTGAGCCATACCAAACTATTGAGATATCTTCTCTACCTGAAACAACTCGGTCACACATGGAAACTGATCCTCAAACCACATAGTCCTCTGTATACATCGTAACTCTACCATATCCTCTGGGTATCCTCCATAATCTCAGTATGGCCTCCATATCACTGTCATTGGTCTCATTCAATCTATCAAGGCTCTATAAGTATCAGTATCCATCTTCCACCCACATAATCCAACCCATCTCCCAACAAATATGTCTGGCCTAGCCCACTCTGATCGTGGACCACCAATTGGCCTCAATACTACTATATGCTCATATGCCCATACATGCAATAAATTTGTCACCCCAATATCACCTTCATGCTCCTCCTTTGTAAATATGTAAATATCTCTATACGGGTGGGCTAACACACATCATGCCCAGGCATACCTAGTACCCTTCTCCTCTATACACTAGAAAAGATTGTGCATCTTATATAAGATGCCCACACCACTTCCCTCCACTAAAATAGATGACGCGATAACCATGATTATAAACTTTCGCAAACGGGGAACCCTTGCCTCAAAATTACATCCAAACTAATATGGTCCTTGGCAAGCACTTGAGTCCCTACAAAATACTACCTTGTGATCCACATCTGTCTCTCCATGTTCTCCATGGCCATGACGTGTACCCTCTCCCCAACAACCAGTAACCACAATATTCCATATACATCCTCTAGAGTGATTATCATCTCAAAAGTAGGTAGCCAAAATGTATAAGTATCCACACACCACCTCTCACACAATGTTGTCAACATGGGCATATTATGGGGCACATCCCCCATCCTATCTATGTGCCGTAGATCAACACGGCCCATAACCTCCTAATCATTATCTAATAAGCCCAACTCGAGAAAAGTACTCAAATGTCAACCACCGCAGAACTCCCTCGAATGGATATCCCTTTGCACAACACCAAACAACAACAAACAATGCATTAACACCCTATACATAGGAAAACATAAAAATTTATGAAATTACTAGATAGTAAAAATCACATTTACACCAATATGGACTGAATGCACACTTTTTGGATTAGGGCACCCAGAAGTAGGACAAGGGTGCCCAAGAGCAGGACACCAATGCCCAGGTCTGGGTGTTCTTATCCCAAAGGTCACTAGCGCCTTCACCGCTCTTATCTAGGTTTAAAATGTTGAGAACAACAAAAATAAAAAATTTGCAAAAAAATCACCAAAACTGAGTACTACATATGCATTTTTCAAAAAAAAAAATCACACTTACCAACTCCACTATTGTACGCGATGTCGCGACAGTTGCCACCATCTCGAAATGGCTAGGTTGTGTTGTTGTCACTTAAGGCATCCTTACACACTCAGAGCTCACTCTCACACTCGTGCAAAAGATAAATGAGTTGGCTAATCACTTTTTCACTCTACTATTTATAGTTACTTTTCATTATTCACTCTACTATGGTCATACTTCACATTTACTACCCAACTAATACATGTTACACGATTTTACCAATATCTTGAAAATTTTTACTCTGATTTCTCGCCTGTTTATAGCATTCTCTTCATAATTCACCTACCATCATATCATACACATGAAACACATGTTATTTCTTCTCAACGTTGTCTTTTACTTGATCTACACACATTTTTATGATATCTATATACATTATCGATTACTAGGGCTTATTTTTGGCTCAACATTCGTTCTCGTTATCACTTCCCCTTTCACCAAAAGGGGGGCATATAATTGTGGTCATCCTATAATTCCCCTTACACTACTATGTGATCATCCAACAACTCTAATTTATCATTTTCAAGCATTTGCTAATACTATGCAATATTTCATCATTTTCTATTGATTCCCCATAATGACCTAACATGGGGGCAACAAGTGTAAAATATCTCTATGAGTAAACCAATCAATCAATTGACCAACAAATTACATTCAAATATCTAACAATCCAAATCACACCATTCAATCAACACAATATAACATATTCGTCCTCTTAGATGACCTAACTTGGGAGTTACATTTGGCCTCCTAGATGACCTAACTTGGGAGTTATTTTCCCAGATGACCTAACTTGGGAAGTTATTCTACATTTTGTGTTTGCTTCCAAATGACCTAACTTGGAAGCCACCATACATTGCAACAACACCCTTGGAGTGGGGGAAATGAGATGTCATTGCCTTTCCTATACTTCTCCTATATAGGTCAACACATTTTATTAAAATCTTTGAATCCAAAACTCTTTGATCGGATTTCATCTGTAGTTAGATCTTGAGGATGCAGTTAAAGGTTGGAGAATAATGCACCTTTCTCCCTATAATCTTCCTCTAGCGACAGGACGCCCAAATCCTTCTGATTTTTCATACACACGTAATTGGGTTGGGAATTGATCACTCCCTACCCCATCGTACATCATTCATCATACAACATTTGAAATCATCAATCATTCAACATTATAATCATAACTTTGTCTAGTACACTTCACCATGGTTTTTCATCTCTCGCTACATTTCATGGATCAAAATGTTGATCCATGGTTAGCCATGTTATATGTTTGCATTCAGCATGCTCATCTACCACATTTGTGCATTCTTTTGTAGCATGGGCTTCTCCAATTTTTTCTCAGGTACGCATCTCTAACTAATATATGTTACCGAGCTTTTGCTCACCAACATAAAGTGGGGGAAAATGTAGTCACAAAATCACACACTTACTACTATTATTATACTGCTGAGTATGGTGTTTTATGTATGGATTTTGCATAAGAAAAGTATTCACTATCATCTTTTCTATTCGTCAATATTGTTGGTCTTTGTTGTTACTTTTCTTACACATTTGTCACTTACTCGCACAGTTCTGGTTAGGTTTTTAGGGGCTCTTATCTTTCATAGTTCACTTAGTTTTCATCTATAGTCTTTGACTAAGGCACCTAGATAGGGGTTATGGCACCTAGGGTGCCCTAGTCCTGATTTTTTGGCATCTTGGTCCCCGTCACACTTGGTTTTAATTTATACATTTGAGGTTAGTCTTTATGGTTTTCCCTCCCATCTCCCTAGGTACTAGTCAGCATGTCGAGTCATTCGTGTCAAAATTTGAGTAAGAGATCCCTATATAAACACAACATACACACTACCTTAAGGGCGCACTATTTCTACTAAAGGGATAACTATCTATATAGAGCAAGGGACTGCATTTGGGCACTATTCTACATCACACATTGCATATGAATGGGTGTATTCATTCTATTCCGTCCACCACTTTGCATTTTATCCAGCTATTTCCAACTACTTTGGCGTCATTAGCGTTAGGGCAACCTAGGCACATTATTACACACACAATCACATAGAACTACATTGGGTTTAAGATGTAGTGTACCCCTCAATCATAAGTCCATCCATTAGCAATTGAGGATAATTTGACCCATTCATTTGCATCTTTCTTTTTTTAGGGTTTGATGTTTTATGTGGGGTTTTACAGGTTACTATTCATTGGAGATTAACAGCGACACCAATGAAGTAAGTGTGAAACTCACCTGACCAAAGGAGAATTATTATGAATATCTAACGACCATATTAGGATCAGATTCTAAGCTATGTTCTAAAGACCAGGGTACCCCTATTTCAAACCAGTACACCTCATATCCCTCTCCAGATAATGCCCCTGCTAGCCATATCTTCCTCTGTCTGCTATTTTCAGAAGAATCATTGCAAAACTCAACCCTCACTATTTCATCACTCTATCTAGTCCTATATCACTGTGAGGTAAGTGCCAATTAGGTAAGTACCTTTCCTCTTTCATTTCATTTCATTCTATTTACAAAATATATTACTTAGCATTTACATTTAAGTATATCTCAATTATTGCATTGATATACTTCTTACATTCTTAATAAAATTCCTATTTTACATAATCAAATACCAATTTTTAGATCCTAACCTTGTTGTACGTTTTTAGATAGGAAAAAGGTCGATGAAATATGGAAATTGTGCCATGATGGTTAGAGGTTAACCATTACTTTTATGGATTTGTATTAAAAAAATTAACACATGAGTGTGTAGGAATAAACAAGTTGGGCGAGAGATAACAAAATCTATTGAGTGGGGATAGGATGTAAGTGTTTGTATTAACCGAGAAACACTGTCATAACCAACAGTGTCAAAATGATAAATTACCAAATTTAGATGTCTACAGATGGAAAAAATAGCCGATAATTTTTTCCTAAGTTAAATGGTATTTTGCTCCACTATATATTAATGGTCACTTTTTTAAATTCATGAGTTAGATTGGTCAAACTAGAGTCAATGAAGAAAGAAAACATTTCGTAATAGTCACTTATAAAAGGATACTCATCCCATGTAGTCAAAGGTAATATTATTTGGAATCTTTAGGATTGCCGATTATATCACAACAAAAAACCTAATTTTAAGTCTACACGCATCTTATATGACTACCCTATGCCATTTTAAAAATATATATTCTACACAAAATCTCATTGGCAAGAGTCAGAGATCTATTTCATGATCTCTCTATCATATTGTTTATTGCGATTCACACATGATGCAAGGGCATCTTCAAAGAATATCAAAATTGTTAATTTCTCAATCTAGTTATGTTCATGAGGTGAAGACAAGTATGTTTGGGCGTGATGAGGTCCTAAGAGGGTGAGTTAGGTGTTTTAGGGCATGTTGAAGACCCAAAAAGGAGTCCTAGTTGGTTAAGTTGTTTAAAAATTCAAATTATCAGTTTCCCTCCATTTTTTTCAAATTCAAATTCCAAGTATGCAAAATGAAGAAATGTGCTATTAAAGTGACCAAGGAAGGTTATAATGAATGTAAAGGAGGTGTTATAAGTCTGGGACATGTTGAGTAGGTCCTAATAGGAGTGTATGAGTCAATGGAATGTTAAAATGATGTAATATGTATATAATGGCCACGAATGAGCCTTTGGAGTCACGAAATGAGTCAGTTAGGGTTGAAATATATGAAAAGGTGAGATAAAGGAAGGAGTGGGTAGCTAATATCTTAGAGGATAAAAGGAGGAGGAGAAGAGATATTCCTTGAGGCATGAGGAAGGAAGCATGATTAAACATACATTTTTGTAATAACTACATTTTAATACATGGAGAAAGCTCTGTTTTGGGTAAATTTTGTCTTTGATATACTTGATTCTCAGTCCCTAATATCTATGGATTTATGAACATTGCATATATGCATAGAGAGTGAGAGAGTGCTTGGGTTCAAGAGAGGAGAATAGGAAAACTTGCTTGGTGTATACCATGTTCTAGCATGAGTCTAATGTAAGATTGAGTTTACTCAAGACTATCATAATTAAGGAATTGTGATTTTTCAAGATTCTTTATTATGTATCAGGATTGAAATATGGGGTTGAAGTACATTTGATTATAACTACATGATAAATGGTGATTGATTCCATTATTTTCCTCTAATGCATGCTTGAAACCCTCGTTAAGACTAAAACTGGGCATTTGAATGTTGTTTACTCTTTTGTAAGTTACAAGTGTGCTTTAGAAGATTTCAAGGTGTGTGGATGTTAAGCTCCAATGTGGCCTCACTGTGTTTAAAAGTATTATCAAACAAATATATGTATGTTAAATCTATATTGGTATATTTGAATCTTGCATGCATACACCATACATCCTATAGGCCAAGATATGTCAAATTTGAATGGTTTCCAATATAATGTGATCATCAAGCCTTAATAGTAAAGAAATTATGGAGAATAACCTGAGACAAAAATTTGTTAAATTTTTTGGGTCTTGGACACAAGATTGGATGAAGTTATAAGGCTTTGTAGTTTCATGGGTTACCACAGTGCACACAATTAGGATTTAAGGCTAAATATAAGTTTGAAGCATCAAATCAAAGAATATTGGTCTAGAATTTTGAAGTAATGATGTTTACAAGAGCCTCTAACACATTTAGAAGGAAGTTTTAGTTTTCATTGGATGAAATTTAAAATATTGATGATAGTCTGTTGTCTTAGACTGTCATAGACCTAGAAGACCTAATGAAAATCCTGTCTTTATGGATTACGATGAAATTTTCCAAAGAAACCCCTAATGAAACTTTTCATAGTAAATATAAGGCCAAATGGGTGCTCAAAAAGGTTTATCAAAAAGGTTTAGTTTGTGTTTTAAAACCTTATGCACGAGAATTTATGGCTAAAAGTGCTCGAGGACATGGCTAGTAGGCCTAGAGAAGGTTAAAAAGGAAGATGAGTGATTGTGAAAAGAGAATATGGGCTTAGCTCATGAAATTTTAGGCACACCACAGTGATGACAAAGGGTATCTAAATGTGTAATCATTTCATTCTAGGTATGTGTAGATGTCTCCAACCACGGAGCTAGCAAGAGTGATTGTCTTAAGGGCACAAAATTGTAAGTTTGAGTAAGATATGTGTAAGGAAATATATGTTGATATTTTGAAATCAAGATGGTTATTTTTACAACATTTTTTGGTGAAGGTGAAGAAGGTTACATGCATCGGGAAGTGCCATAGAGTACTACAAAGCCAAAGTTGCTTGTTTATGCTAAGAACTAATGAAGAAAGGAGATAGACAACTTGGTGAAAAGTAAATGAAAAGTGAAGTTTCATGGAATATGACCATCTTGGGAGTTGAATGGACATTATATGAGGATATAGAAACATTATATTGTGATAGATGAAGCTTCTTAAGGTGATTTGAACAAAAAGAGCAATATCAAGCCATTTTAGGCTTCTTGGTGAAGATCCTCCTTTGCAGAGCTCAAAGTAAAAGCTGTGGTTTGGTCTTCTTAGCTTATTAAATACATGCAAATGTTTTACTGCTCTACATCAACACACATTCATTAAGAGGTATAACTATGCAAGGCTTGTTCCCTCTTCAGAGCATTGTTACATGGTGCAATTATTATCCTGCCATGGGGGTGGGTGAGTTCAATCCATCCAAATCAGACTAACCCCCTTTTATCTCTTTGAGGATAAAGCTAGGGTTTGGAGAGGAATGATTCCCAATCTTTTGTATATTCACAATCACGAAATTTCAAACATAGCGAATGGAGTTGAAGATACATAAGATCAAAATGTCAAAATTAGAATCTAGAGAAATATTTCACAAGAAAAATCCATTCACAAAGGGAAAATCCATTAGGGTGAATTCCACTTACATGGGTGGCTTCATCCCCATTTAATTTTAGCCTCCCATATTAGTGGGATAACCCAAATACAATTTTCACAACCTTTATGCACAATTTCAAATCACTATCACTTCGCCACTTTTAAAATTGGGTGAATATGTTCTAAACCCTAACCCTAATTTCAAAATATAAATTTCTAGAGTTTATATGAAATCATATAATTACAATACATGTTATTAAAATATGTGATGTATTATCATTTACTATATTTATGGTTTTAACTCATATTTAACCATCCAATTAATCTCAATTAGGAAACTCCATATGTTGATATTACAAGTGGAAGTTTACATTCAAAACACAAGATGGATTATATGAATGGATAGTTATGTCTTTCAAATTAACCAACACACTAAAGAAGTTAATGTGGTTAATGAACATAGCGTTGAAGTGTTTTCTACGTAAGTTTGTCATTATGAATTTGGATGACATTATGATTTTTAGTAAAATAGAATACAAACACTTGGTCCATTTGTAAAAATGTTTGAGCATTTACATAAGGATAAACTACTAGTGAATTTGAAGAAATGTTGTTTTATATGGAGAGATTTGGTATGATTGGGATTTGTGATATATCATAAGGATTGAATATAGATCTTGAGAACGTATGAGATATGGTTGAATGGCTGTCACCCAGGAATGTTATGGAGTTTGAAATCTTCTATGATTTAGTAAAATTCGGTGGGAAGTTCATAAATGGATTCAGTGATATTTGTGCAATGATCACATAGGTGGTGTGAGTAGATAATAATGATTGTGTGTATACCATAGACATGGAGTATGGATTTTAGAAGTGGAAGAAAAATTCCATTGAGTAACTCGTGTTGGACTTTCTTAATTTCAATAATCAGGAATTTATTGTGATGTAAGTGGAGTATTTATTGGAGTTGTGACGAGTTAAAAAGGAAGACTCGTCACATATTTTAGTAAGAAGATAAATAACGCAAGGAAAAATATTTAATTTATGATCAAGAATTTTATATCACAATTCAAGCTTTAAAGAAGTAGAGGAACTACTTGTTTCTCAAGGAGTTTGTGTTATACATAGACCACTGAGAATTGTAAATCATAAATAGCTAAGGGAAGTTAAATAAAATACACATGAAATAGGTAAAATTATTACAAAGTTTCTCATTTTTCTTGTAGAAAAGAAGTGAGAATTCAAACAGAATTGTAGATGCAATGAGTAGAATATGTGTATTAGTGAGTGGGATGCAAGTGAAAGTAGTGGGGTTCGAAACTATGAAAAAACCTTTTGTGAAATATTAGGATTTTGGAAAATCATTGAGAACATGTGCAAAACTAATGAGTGTTGATCACATATCATGGTTAGACTACTTATTGTAGTAACAATTACTATTCAAAGTTGTGTGGATGTGCATATCACAAGAGTAAATGAGGGAGAACTTGATCTAAGAGAAATATTGTGTATGATTAACTAGGAAATTTAGAGTAAATAAGACCTTGGAACATATAAGAAATCTATACTTTTAGTTGTAGATGACTACAAATGTGTGAAAATATGTGCAAAGATGTAAAGTATGCTAGTTAATAAAGGGGTAGAGTCGGAATACAAGGTTATATCAACCACTTTTAATACTTGAGAAACCTTGAGAGCATAGGAATATGGATTTTATTTTAGGTTTTCTAGAACATATAAGGGTCATGATTATATATTTTTCATTGTTTATATATTCTTGAAATGGATCATTTGTTGCTTATAAGAACACTAATGATGTTACACATATAGTTTACTTGTATTCAGGGAAGTTTTGAGACTACATGGATTGTTACTCGGTATTGTGTTTGAAAAAGATACTAAGTGTATGGGTCACTTTTGGTACACATCACACAATAACCTCAACATAAAGTTGCAGTTTACTTGTGCATATCAGTAGTAAATTTATGGCCAAATGTAAGTTGTCAACATAAACCTTGGAAATTTATTATGATGTTTGGCTTGGGACATGGGTCTTACTCCCAAGAAAATCTCACTTATAACAACTTTATGAATACGATACTTAGTAAGTGACCTTTCCATATTGTGTATGGAATGAGTCCAAGAAGAGTTGTAAAGTCATGATACTTACCGTGAGAAGAAAGAAGAGCACAAAAATAATATCTTATGCAGATAAGAAGGTGGTGTGTGGGAAAGTGCATAAACAAGCGAAACAAAGTAATATGTTTTACAAATAACATGTAGAATAAAGGAGGATACACTTGGAGTTTAAGGTCAAAGATACACTTTTTATGCACTTGTGAAAACAGAATATCTTGAGTGTATATGAAAAAATTATGTGGGAGAGTATTTGACTATATGCAAAGTCTTGAGGAATTTTGTAAAGAACACATATGAGACAAAACTATCATAGGGAATAAATGTTTAACTAATCTTTGATGTAGTAGATATATACCCTTATTTTGAGGAGAAAACTAGTGAAGAATTAGACTATACAATAGTATATTGGATATACCAACTACTAGAGTAGAAGCACAAGAAATTGAATACATTCTAGATGAATGCATAGTGAATATAACACACAAAATGGAGCATATATACGTAAAATGAGAGGTAGAGAAGAGTAGGAACCATCTTATATTGTCGAAGTAGATATTTCTAGCCTTATTCATTCCATTAAATACCTTTAGGCACACGCTTGAGCAATGAATCAAGTTTCTTCTTACCTGAAGTGTATGATGCAGGAGCATCTGAGTTCTATTGCAGTCATACATCTACCAAAAACATTTAGAGTTGATTAAATGAATAATTGAGCTCTCTCATACCACTTTACAAAGGATTTCAAGCATGCCACAAAGACCTTTAACATGTTGTACATAAGTATCCAATCATTTCATAACATATCTTTGTCACAAAGTATTACTTTTTATGTATAACAATGTTGATACCATTGTTAGAATATGTTGTCTATTTTGCATATTGTATACCCAGGAGTAATGTACACCTCTACCATGAGTGTTAGCGGGGTTCTTAGAATCCTTATTTTCCTGGGAGTATAGATATGTGATTTTTTATCTATATGTATACATGGGTGGTGTCATAACCCTTGACTTATGGGGAAATGTTATGAGTTATTTTGTTAACCCATGGTTTTGGTACCCATTATATTAGAAAATTACTTTGTCAGTTTCCTATTGATGTGCTTATATATAGCTGTACATGTAGCAGGGTACAACAGAGTTTGGAATTACATTAGTGTATTGTAAATGGTTAAGTTAAATGCGATAATAGTTAAGTTATTGTGCTTGGATTTTTACCGAAAGGGTTTACCATGATAAATCTTGTGCATGTGTTGGAGTCTAGTTGCCAACAGCTTACAAGGTCAGGCGCCTTGACACTTAGACAAATGTCTAAGTGCTCACTTGAAGCAAATGTAACCTATCAAATTCCTTCTCTATCTTTCTTGTCAAGATGTGAGATGTGTACTTAACCATTATATCATAGATGAGGACAATAAAAACTTATAGAAAAGATAACTCATATAATTAAGAAACTAATTACTCATTCCTCAATATAGACAATCAACAACAATATTTGGATTCCCATTACACAATTTCCATTTATACCAACCCTAGCAATCCATACATAGTTGTCCATCATAAGGACAATTTGTTCTATTACATATACTCACTTATTACATCCATGTGCGTAACATTCATCTAGTACTTAGCGTTAAACACTTACTCACATATCCTATATATCTCCATATCTCCATATATCCATATATCCATCTCTTACAAAGAAGTGTGACACCTATTTATACATGGTGGGAATTTTTCCTTCATCGCTTACATGCTTTAACCCTAAGAATATGCATCCTAAATATAGGTTGAATGCCCTTAGAATCCTGCTTTAACTCCAACTTGCACTATAAATAGCTCGATCACTGCCATGTTTTGTTCCTATATTTAGCTTTTTCTAGACGTCATTCTTGTCCTCCTTTGCATATGCTTTCCCTATTTTTGATGCCTTATCCTTTCCATGTCTATTTCTAGACCTTTCTTGTCTTTCATGCTAGATTTGCATTTCCTATTTTTATACTCCACTAGGTAATTCAAATAAGTCCTAAAACCTCTGTGTGCATATGCACAAACCTTAGCGTGATGACCTCTTCTTACTTTGTGCAAACCTTTGCGCAATTACCTGTATTTGTTTTATGCTCTTGTGCGGGCTTCCGCGCATTCCTTATGATCTCTTGATGCTTCTTTATAGTTCATGTGCACACCATACTATTTATTCAAATTCTGTGCATGGCCAATACTTAGCCATTTTCTTTTCTCAACATTTCCCCACACTAGGAGTATTATCCGTCCTTAGCAATATGAACCAAATAATAATATCCATGGAATAATTCAAAGAATGCTTTGAAGAATATGAAAGATTAAAGAATAAGGGCAATACCCCCAATGAATCAAAGCATGAAGAATAATCTTCTGTCACGTGCATCTAAAACTCAAGCTTGTGGTGATGGCAATAACTCTAGAAATTATTCATTTATTACATTCTCTAGATGCTTCCATTCCTCAAGCTCTTTAGCCACCTTCTCTAGCACAATCTCAACAATGTCTAGAATCTTTTCCAGAGTTAGCTCCCCAATCTTCTCTTGTAATTCCTTAATCACCACATCCAAGTATGAGGTAACAACCTATAGACTATCCATTCCACACATTACCATAAGTTGAATTGCCTTGATCTCTCTTAAATTTTTTCATGTTTGGCCTTTATTAAGTCTCTTTTCCCTGTAACCTCTTGCATCAAATTTTTGGGCTTGAACTTATTTTTCTTCATAGTGGCATGTATCTTCTTTAACTATGCATCATCATCTATGATTTGTGCATTCAAAAGCACTGAGAAATCTTGGCAGTTGTCAAAAAATTTCTCAGCCTTCTGTGTGGTCTCCTTAATCTTTACACTAATATTTACATATTCTTCAATCTTCTTCTCCACCTTCTCCTTATTCATCCTTGCTAGCTCCTTTTTTGTAGGCCCTAGTCCACTATTCACTTTGATTAGAAACAAGCGTACCAAATCCTCCAAATACTCCATTTCTGTATCATATTTTGGTTTGGCTTGTGCTACCAAATCTAAGCTCGCACAAGTGATATTATTCACAATATCAGCTGCCTTGTTGTATGCATAAAAAGTCCTCTTCTTTTCATTAATCAAATCTTCAACAAGTTGGTGATTTCTCAACCCTTTACACTCTATATCATGATTTTTCCTCTTTACTGTGGCCCCTTTATTGATATTCCTTCTTCCAATTTCAGTGGCCATCTTGTTTAGTGCATTACATGCTTGTTTGTTCTAGATTTTAGTACATTCAATTATCAAGAAAGATCTTGCCTTTGTTTTCAGCTCCAGGATTGACTCCTTGTTAACTTCAAACTCTGGTTCCTTCAGGTTTGTGAAAAAAGATTCCTTGTGTTTTGTGGGCTTCTATTTTTTTAAACAAGTCCCAATAGAACAACTCCTAAGTAGGTATCGAGATTTGAAACCTTGCCCATAATGTCTTTGATGGATCATCTATGTACGATAATTTTGTTTCCAATGGGGATTGTCTTGGCTTCCTCCCTCCTGTGTGTGGCCCTCGTGGTGTCTCTTGTGCAACATTATGTTGTGCATGGCTTATTCCTTCACCAATTCCTATCCCTTGTTCTTCATGGTACCCTTCTTCCCCTCACTCTTCCTCTTCGTTGCTCTTTTTTTCCTTCACGCTCTTCTTCATCTTCTTCATCTTGCGTATGTTTCTTCTTGTTCGGGATCCTTTTCCTCCTTTTTCATAGGCACCTTCTTTATTCTTTTCTTCCTTGAATGTGATCTTCTTGATTCTTCTATGTACACTAGTTGTTCTTCAAGTATTCCTCATCAAATTCATAAATAACATAAGGTTTCTCCTCATTTTTGATTGGGCTTTTGTGCTTCCACTGTGGATATTTTTTATGTGTGTGAGAGGTTCTTTACTCTTTCATTCCACTTCCTTTTACATATTTTTCTTCTACTCTTTTCTAGCCAAGTGGAATTATATTCTTCTTCCTCTTCCTCTTGAAGGGGATTTTCCTTTACACTTTGAAATTTCACCTTTGGTTTCTTGAGAGGTTCGGGTAGTTCCTAGTCACAAACATTGACATACTTCCCATCCTTGATCTTCGGTCTGAGATAGACATACACCCTACAAGCATCTTTACCCAATGCTAGCATCATAATAGGGTTTAGGTCCATATTGTATGTTTCCATAGTCTCTACGTATGGTTCGTTTGATAGATCTACATACATTTAGTGCAACGTGTGGTAGTCAACATCTACCCTATCTATATTGTACCTCAACTATTGCACATCCTTGATCTGATCAAAAACCACCTGAAAGTATATTGTTTTGAAATAAAATGGTAGTTTACACCATGGCCCCATCTCCCCGTTGTTCAACAAAAATTTTCCAAGGAAGAAATGCTGCATTACAGAAAACTCTGCTTGACCTGTCAAAACTAATGGCAACTCCCTAGGTAGTGCACCATTCATTTTCAAATGCTTCGCTCATTTTTCTATACAATTTTTCTAGGCACACTTTATATGGGTTTGAGATCATGCCATCACATATATACTTAGTGAATATTTTTCACCGAAGACTTGTTCTTAATTGGGTACACTTAGATTTTATCTTCTAGACCATCTGGTACTCCGATTTCCCAAAACACAATCAAAAGAAGGATAATGCTCCAAGTAATCTTCTCTCCTATATTTTCTTGGGTCTCAGCCTCCTCTATAATGCCTTCAGGATATGAACAAGGACAATGTTGTATTGATGTCTTCTGTGTCATCTTATGTCATGATATGTAAGAACTTGTTGTTTACCTCTATCCATCTTTTCAAAGGCACCTAGTTTACAACTTCCCAGGCGTGCAACCACTCTAGTGCCTAGATAAATGTTATTTGATAATAATGAAACAAATGATTCCTCTTTGGTACTAGAACTTAGTTATTGTGGCTTCCACCATGTCCTCATCACTCAAATCCAGCATGATTTCTGATCCATTGTCGCACAACCTTGTCACCTTTTCCAATCAATTGTGCAGTCAAGCACATCCCTCTTGTGAAGTAAAAATAGTCTTCATGCACTCTGTACATGAGCCATTGGTGTAAAAACACAGGCTTTCAAAAAGAATGACAACCCAAAGAGCTAAAAAAATCATGTTCTCTCTAATTCCTTTTGCACCTTATCATCAAGGACTATTCCCCTTCCATCATCCTTTGATTTAACTCCTTGAAGACATCATTCTTGATGTTGGTTTCATGGCCTGGCATCCTACGATTGTAATCACTGATCTTGCACTTAGTGATTTTTGAGGCCCATGGTTTCCCAACCAAAACTTCTTGCGGTACTCCATTTTAGAAAACCAATCTTCCAGTGAGTTCTTCAATGGTTTTTTTGTTCTTCAGTGATTTCTTTGGTGCCATTTGATATCCTTTAC
This sequence comes from Taxus chinensis, assembly GCA_019776745.2. Lineage (NCBI taxonomy): Eukaryota > Viridiplantae > Streptophyta > Pinopsida > Cupressales > Taxaceae > Taxus > Taxus chinensis. The sequence continues at coordinate 151,123,251 of CM034154.1, forward strand.
TTCCTGTGACTATTCTTTTCTTTAATCATGCAAATTTCATGTCCTATGTGTTATACATCAACTACTTACTTGTTCAACTTGTCCTTGCTGTGTCAAAGATCCAAACCCTTGCTTAAATCTTGTGCCCTCATTCACTCCAAATTTGTGCCCTAGATGCACCTACGAATAAGCTCTTGCCCTAACTCTGTTTCTTCACTTCCTTTGAATGTTAGCTCTCCCAATCCATCATTTTGACCTTTCCCTTAAACTCTTATTCACCTAGCTTCCACTTCTCAAAAGGATCTCCCTTTGTTTTCAAGGTTCCTTGCTTGGTCTTTCTTGACACATCTTTGCTTGGCTCTAGTTCGCACTTTGTTCTTTCTGGTTAGCAATAGTTCTTTTACACACAAATTATTGAATACAAGGTAAGAATGACTTTGATTCTTCATACATTTACATCCTTTTGATTTTCTGAGCACATTAATTACACTCACCTACCACCGTTCCCCAACTTTAATGCATATTTTTCTACTTTTTCATGTTTTCCCACCTTTTTCTAGCTCAAAGAGTACCTCTCGCGCACGCGACATCCTATAACTATTTGGCATGCTACTACTTCCCAAGATGTAGACCCTCTAACGCACATGTTCTTTGCACTGCACATATCCTTCTGCACCACTTGCAAAGTAGTCTACCTTTATGCTACCTCCCTCACGTTACACTGCATGACTCTTTATTCATGTGGTTTTTATGTGAGAAATTCCATCAACTTTAAGTTCATTCACACCTTCCATATTTAAGAACCTTTGCACTGTATCCAACCACTCATGACAATTTCTTTTGTGTACCATTATATTTTTCCACCATGCACCATTATCTCACCCTATTGCGCACATTTACTAGCCTCTCATTAAGTATTATCTACCCATTTTACTCGTTGCACATCTTTACCTACTCACCCCACACTAAAATCATGTGCGGTCCTCTGCGTATCAATCTATAACAAAATGATCAGTGCTTGCATGCAAACACACTTATTAAAACAAAACAATAGAACAAAAAATAAAGGGAAACCTAATCTAAGTGGAAATATTACCTTATTACAAATACATAAGAAGCTTATTTATAGTAGGGCTTCAACCTACTCCCATTGAAGTAACCAGGAAATATAGTGCCATCCAATGCTTGTAATTGACAAGCTCTAGATTCCAATATCTTGGTTACTAGAAATGGTCCTAACCAATGCACTTTGAGCTTTCTAGGGTGGCACCTAAACTTTGAGTCATAAAAGAGTTCCATATTCTTGAATGTGAAAGATGTATTTACAATATGCCTATCATGTAAGTCATTTTGTCTAGATTTATTTGTCTTCTGACTCCATCTTGTGATTGCACGCCGCTCATCCAACTGTATTAGTTTATCAATGCACTCATCTACTGCTTTCTCATCCACAAGTCCTCCTTTGTACACAATACATAGGGAGGGTAACATGAAATTCTACAGGAAATAATTCCTCCACACTAAAAACCAATTGAAAAGGTGTGGCCTTATTCAACCTCTTGTACGTAGTTCTATATGCCCATAACACAGAGAGACTTTGTCATCCCAATTTTTTCTTCCTACATCACATATGTTTGTCAATGTTTATCCCATGATCTTATTGAAAGCCTTTGTACTACTATTGGCTTGTGGGTGATAGGGGTAGTCTTATGATGGGCTACCATAAAATTTGCCATTAATATTCTAATTATTTCATTCAGAAAATGAGTTCCCCTATCATCATGGTAAGGCTCAATGGATAACCATACTGACTAATGATATTTTCCCATAAAAATCTTATTGTTGTAGCTGTAGTGAAATCCTTTGTAGGAACTACTTCTACCCTCCTTGTTAAGTAATTTGTGCATGTGATGATGTAGAAAGTGCCTATCCTCCATGCAACTAGTATAATTGGGCCAAAAAATTCAATTGGCCACTTCTCAAATGGTTTTGCACTTGCTACAGGCTGCAATGGCATTTCATCTCATTCCCTAGTTTTCCTATCCTTGAAAATGATCACAAGATTTTTAAAAAGCCTTAGTATCTTTGTAGAGTCTCTCCCACCATAATCTAACACGTAATATCTTGTACATTGTATCTTTTCCTACATAGTGACCTCCTGCAATTCCACCATGTGCTTCTTCCATTATGGCTTCACGCTCATGTTCCAACACATGCCTGTGAAAGACTTCATCTCTACCCATCTTGTATAAGTTGCCTCCGATTAACTGGTAAGGTGTTGTGCGAATAGCGAGTTGCTTCTTCTCTAGTGTCTTCATTCCCTTAGGCATAACTCTTGTGTGCAAGAATATCACAATGTCCTCTAGGTCAGTTGGTGTGTGTTGTAATTTGAAAATTTGAGCATCTGGCATAGTGTCCTCTATGATTTACGTGTCCTCACTAGAGTTAATTCTTGACAAGTGTTCTAGTCCCAAATTAATTTTTCCAGGCTTTACTATAACTGAAAACTCAAACTCTTGGAATAAAAGGATCCAACGACAAAATGCACCCTTCCAAAACTGGCTTATTTACCAATACTTTAATGTCATATGATTCAGTGTAGAATATGAATTGGGTGGCCAAATAAGTATTGCCTGAACTTGTGAAGTACGTATGACATGGATAATGTTCGCGCTCCGTACTTGTGTAATGTTGTTCAATTGGTGTTAAATTACTTCTAGCAAAAAATATGGGATGGTCCACATTACCTTCCCTTGGTTGTGCTAAAACTACACCAATCACAGTTCTTGGATGCATCCACATGAACATGAAATGGTTTATTCCAAGAGGGGATACATAAGATAGGCATGGTGGTTATTTTCTCCTTTAAAGCCTCAAATGTTAGTTGTTGCATGTTACCCCAATAGAACTTTCCCTTATCTTTCAACAACTCTTCAGTGGTGCAACGATATTGGTATAACCCTTAATGAATTTCCAATAGTATCATGTATGCCATAGGAATCCACGTACTTCGCTTTAATCAGTTGGCTCCTCCAACCCAAAAATAACCGCAACCTTGGTGCAATCTACCAACAAGCCTTCTTTACAAATGATGTGTCTAAGCAAAGTACCAAACAATGTTGCAAAGATACACTTTTTAATGTTAAAGATATGCTAAGTTGCCTGCATCTTTCAAACATCAATCTTAAATATTCACAATGGTTCTTAACCAATCCATAAATATTCCAATCATTCAAATATACTTAAATAAATTTATGAATAAAGTCTCGAAATGCTTGAACAACAATGCGAGAGAACACTTTTGGTGCATTCTTCAGGCCAAAGGGCATAGCCATGTAAGCAAAAAATCCCCATTTAGTTGCAATTTTTTTCTCCTGGTCTTTGTGTGTGATCCTCACCTGATGATAACTTGAAAATCCATCTACAAAAGAATAGATCTCGCACCCCACAACACCTTCTAGGATCTCCTTGGTGAATGGTGTGGGAAAAGGGTCAATCAAACATGAAGTGTTCAATAATCTATAGTCAACACAAATACTTATCCTGCCATTATTTTTAATGATGATAACCATCAGGATTATCCATTATGACTCTTCAATTGGTTCAATAATTCTTGTCTTGATCATTTTGTCAATTTCATCCTTTTCCTTGACATGTAGATTAGGATTCATTCGGTAAGGCCTTTTCGAACCAGTGATGCACCATATTTGAGCTTTATTTTCATTTCACCTAATGATGGATGAACACCCTTTAACTCATGGTATCATCTGGGAAATAGATCCTAGAGTTTGCACAACAACTCGATTAATTTTGTTACCTCTGGTTCAGACCAATAGTCACCAATTATCACCTCTTTTGGTGCATCTTCAGTCCCAATGTTTACTTTCTTGGTCTTAATGGTACATGGTAGGCACATTTTTGCTCACGTGCAGTCCAATACTTCACCATACACCTTAATACATGTGTTAAATTTCAAGATCCTCAACCTCTTCATCATCTATAAGATAGACAAGCTTTCCTTTTTCCTTTTCTTTCCATGCGTGTACCATCAGGGTTTCCTCCAATTCCACCTTGTATAATTACTACTATCTATCAACCTCACGCAAATAACTGGGCCATAAGTTCTTCAACCCTTGCACTATCCCCCAATGTAATATGCTTCATAATCTGTAGAGCTTCATGAATTGGTGGTTTAGTAGAAAAGTAATCAAAAGTATGGGTGATACATGAAGTTATCTCATGCCAATTTTTTGTTTACTGCTTCAACTCAGTATGTATGTAATAGGCACAAGCACATCCGTGTAATGTAGAATAAAACTTATGCACCCATAGGGTTGGTGACAGATCATCTTGCCATTTCATCTAATTACTTTCACAATTGTGAACATGTACCATTGGAGAAGTCTTCCCATCATAATCATGTATCAATGAAGGGAGATTGTTCCAGAAAAACCTTTTCAAGAAGGCCACTCTTATCTCACGCCAACCAAGTAAGTTGTCCCTATGCATATCCCACAAGTGCGTTGTTGCCCATCTCAATGAGTACACCAAGATATTCCTTCTATCCCCCTCATTGCACCACTATTCATCCATCACACATAAGAATGATTCAAGATTTTTCATCTCCAGTGTACTTAAAAAAATTGACCTTCCCCAACCACTTGACTGGTCATGGTGTAATCACCCTTGTCACTCTTCCTTGAAATTCACAACCAACCATCTCATAAGTACCATGAGCCTAATTATCACAAGCCACACTAGTAGTGTCATTTATAGACCACACATCTTCCCACTGAAGTACACCCTCCTTTGATGGATCTAGATTCTTTGGGTTGCACACCGTATGCATGCAGATCATGTTAAGATCTTCTTCACTTATGGTATCTATATAAGGTGAAATATTTATGTCATCCATTTATATCACAATGTGTTCCCCTTTGTTCTCAAAACTTACATAACATTTTTTAAAGCATAGATCTGTGTTGTTTGCATAATACTAAGGATGACCAGTAATCAATGTTGGGAATTTTTCTGCTTTAGAAAGCTCCAGGACCTCAAAGTCACCCTTGAAATTAGCTCCCTACATGGTGATAAAAGTACCCTTCAAAACCCCAATGGGCATAGCCCTTATCTTATTGGCCATGTACCACACATTCAAGGATGGATGAAATGACGACCTCCCCATCTGGTTCTAATCATCAAGTGTGAGGACATTTACTTCTGCACCAGTAATAATGAGGATATTGCTTACCAGTCATCCATTAATCACTACATCTAATGTGATTTATTTTTCATACTCATGATCTTGAGGTGGTAAGTTGGCATGGAGAATCTGATGCTCCCTTTCTATACCTGCGTGCAATATTTTATATTTTATCTTGTAACCATCCTCCCAACAGAGGTATGTTATTCTCCTACTTAAGCATCGTGCATACCTCTTTAAAGTTGTCCACATCTTTATGAGGTATTTCAACATTCTTCGTGTGTTCCCAATTGCATTTTTGCTCCTTCAGGAATTGTATCTCCCCTTGGAGTTCCCTAATGACACCCATAGTCTCATGATATACTTCCTTCTATTGCCCACATTTGGATACTTCGTATATGCACAACCTCCTCCCTTATGATGAGTGGTCTTGATTTCCCTTGATCATGTGTGTGCTTCCTCTATGTGTGTAGTTATCAATAATGGTTGAGGTTCCGCTACAACAAATTTATTGGGTGTCCACTTCCCTTGCTTGGTGCGTTCAACCTGAATCATGGTTGCACCCTTATCCTTCTTGTTCTTTTCGCATATGTGGGCATACAAATTAAGGAAATATTTGACCTTATGTGCCTTGCCACAATATGTGCAAGTCTGATTCTTTGAGCACTCACACTGATAGTGATCAGGTGATCCACAAGTGTAACATGTCCCCTATGTGCCTTTATCGACCACCATGGCCTCTACCTTGGTATCCACCTCTAAAGCCTCCATTACCATTTTTGCACCCCTCATTATTTTGTCCCTCTTATGCTTGCTAACTACTCTATACGTTAGTCTGGCACAACCCTACTTCACAAGCTTCATGAATCTAATCAATTAGATAACAATTGGCCATATCGTGAGTATGCACATCACATATTTTACAATATAAAGAAATTTTATTTTGTGTAGGGCATTGTAAAAGTGGACAGTTACAAACATTATGGTTCTTGTGGAAAATTTCACAAGTTGTCAATAGTGCGTGCACATTCCTGTGTAGACAAATATCCTTTGAATTCCTCTGCACTTCGTAATCGGTGAACCATAGTCTAGTACATGTCTCATGAGATAAATTGGTAGATAATTTTTCCAACTAAGTGGCCATTGTTGATCTGAGCCTCAAGAAATAGACTTACCCTGTATCTACGCTCCTAACCGCTTCTACGCACAGTTTTGCTTCTAAATCCTCATGCGGGTCGGTGAACATCAGATGTGATAAAACCCTTCAGAAAGGTGTCAGAAATCCTCCTACAAACCATTGCACATGTTGAATCTAATGAATGCCATAAGAAATATTAGATAATAAAGTCTTAAAATGTGCATCATATTCTTGAACATTCTTGGATAAGTCTTACTTTATGTCCTTCAGCATGTTGATGCTCTGTTTCTCAAACTCAGGTATGTGGAATTCAACCAATAAAGTGGTGTGCAACACATCATAGTCCACTATTGTCTGGTGTGGATCATACTTCCTATACCAACTATGTATGAGACCTTGAAGTGTTGTAGCAAACTGACTAGCCTTTTGGTCTGGGGATGTTATTCCTTTGGCTCTTTATAACAATTCACACTTATGCATGTGCTTTGTGACATCTTCAACCCCCTATAATTTGGTGTATGGAGTGACATCTTGAAGTAGATTTATGACTATTATGGTGGTTGTTGAGGTTACTGAGGTCCTTGTGCTGGAGTGGGGCCATACCCTGATCCTGAGAATCCACTAGGATTTACTATGCATGATGGTGGACCTAAACCTCCCGGGCCTCTTTTCACGACCTAGGAACTTATAAAAGTACTACATTGCATCCCCTTAGTAGTGTTGAATTAAACACCAAAATGTTATTCCCCTAATGGAAGTACCTCCAATTGGTAGCATGCCAGTACTCTATCCTGATGTCGCGCATATAGGATGGATTACAAATAATTTATACCAAAACAAGGATCCCATTGCACTACTATATGGGATACCTTAATCTACTGTGCCTCTTGAGTTGTTACAAATACGTGCCTACATGTACCTCCAACCCAATGTTGTGATCCTCGGTTACCTTCTTGATATCCGTCATTATGATGGTCTTCTATAACAACTTCAGGATTCTAAAAACCATGCACAAGTGCTAGGGGTCCGAGGTGGGTAAGGTGCGTGCCAATGGTTCTTAATCTCTCATCAAAATCACTTTCTTCAAATACCAAGGGGATCCTTCTATTACGCTTCCCCAATATCTTGAGGACATGGTCCTATGGTCCCTCGCCTTCTGTAGTGTTCTCATCACTTCCGCTCGACCCCATTCCCTTTATTATTAACACCTCCTCAACTGCCCTCTCTCGTGCATCATTATATATGCACAGTATTTCTTCATTGTATCTCTCTTCCACTTAGATTGACGCCATCCTTCCCAAGCCCATTCCTGCCCCCGCATGCAACAATGTTTATCTATCTATAGGAAAATTATCCATTCCCAACTCAATCATCAAAATATTCATTGCTAAAGGAATCATGTGCAAGTACGATCCCCTTCACTCACGCATAAAATGGAACTTTGCTTCCTCTGGACACAAATACATTGAAATTACATACTCCAAGGTATAATTGCACAACACACCTTCCCACTAATGATCTATAACTCAAGTCCATGATTAATCCAAATCAGAGAGTGCTTGGTATTTATCCTGGCTCCAAACTTGCTTCTTTCCCAGTTGGACACCCCTATTCTATGCATAAGTTGCTAACCATTCATATAAATTTATTGGGAAGAAACTGAAGAAGTTATCATACAATGAATCATATAGATTATCTTCCACCCATTTGCATTCATTAAAACCTCTCCTAGTGATATATCTCTAGCAAATTTGTCCTCGTCGTCATGTACACAATATTCAATATTCTCTAAAGACAACCGAAATGCTATGTGCATGGCACGTCTTACAGGTAATAATAAAAGAAGGTCCTGATAATGGAACCAAAATGTTGGAATCTAGTTTCCAACACCTTACAAGGTCAAGCACACTGGAAATTCACTATAAAGATGTCTAAGTGCTCACCTGAAGCGCGTGTCACCTATCAAGTTCTTGCTCTTTCTTGTTTGCAAGATGTGGGATGTGTACTTAATCATTATATCATAGATGAAGACAACAAAAAAGTATAACAAAGATAACACATACAATTAATAAAATAATTACTCATTCATTAATATAGATAATCAAAAACAATATTTGGATTCCCATTACACCATTTCCATCTCTACTAACTCTAGCAATCCATACAAAGTTGTCGATCATAAACACAATTTGTTCTATTACATATACTCACTGATTACATCCATGCATGAAACATTCATCTAGTACTTAGCACTAGGAACTTACTCACATACACTATATATCTCCATATCTCCACATCTCTTACAAAGAAGTGTGACACCTATTTATACATGGTAGGAATTTTTCATTCTCCACTTACATGCTTTAACGCTAAGAATAAACATCCTAAATTTAGGATGCATGCCCTTAGACTTTGACTTTAACTCTAACTCGCGCTATAAATAGCTCGATCAATTCTATTATGCTTTGTTCTTATATTTAGATTTTTCCAAGCATTGTTCTTGCCCTCCTTTACATGTGTTTTCCTTGTTGTCGGTGCCTTATCCTTTCTATGTCTATTTCTAGACCTTTCTTGTCTTTCATGCCAACTCTTCTTTTCCTATTTTTAGCCTCTCTAGAAATCCGACTAAGTCTTAAAACCTCTATGTTTGTATGCATAAACATTATCATGCTGACCTATTTTCCCTTGCGTGAACCTTTTATGCACTAACACACATTTATTCTCTTCTCTTGTGTGGGCTTCCGTGCATTCCTTTTGATCTCTTGATCTCTTGATGTTTATGTTTAGTTCTTGCGTGCACTCCTACGCATGGTATTTATCCTCTGCACATGGCTAGTACTTAGCCATTTGCTTTGATTAACAACATGTCATTTTTGTTTCTTTGTTTATCTTGAATATTATATTAAGTATAGTTTCTTGTTTATTTGTTTCTTCGATCAATTATTTTCAACCATAAGGTATCTCAAGTGCCTAATGATGTCACAAAAATATACAAATTCCTTAAATGAGCATTACACAATTGTCCACACATTGCATGGACTCATTCCTAAATGTCAAAGTTGTGTAATCTTACATAATTCCACTTATCCTTACTGATGTTGCAATACATTTTCAATATCGTGAAACATTGTATAACCATTTATTAGTGTTTCCATGATGAAATATACATATGACAAAATATCCTCTCAACATTGACGTAGTTAGGGGAAGCACACATGGGACTTGATTTAGCACACTGGTTGTACAGATAATATATCAGATCTAAGCATACATGCAAATAAAAGTGGATATTCTACCAGAAGAAATATACAAAACAAGAGATATAAATCAACACCAGATTTAACGTGGTTCACCCAGTGTGGGCTATGTCCACCAAGAAACAAGTCAATCTATTATCCAAAGCTTTGACAAGATATACAAATGAAGATTTACAATCTTCCACACCTCTCAGATGTACAGTACTTTCTTTCTCTCAAGCTTTTGCTTCATCACCAAGAATTCTCTCTCTCACCAACTTTTGCAAGTTCTTCTTAATTCTTGTTAATACTTACTTCTAAACCCTAGATTTCATGCTTATATAGTCATTTATAGACTTAGGGCACTTAGCCATGCAATTACAATCAATAGATATACTTTAATGCTAAAAATAGATCTAATTCCCGAGAGTTAATTAAAACATCCTCGCACAGGTAACCGATGTTAGTTCTCCCTAACCGATGTTGGTTCCTCCTTTCCTGACCGATGTCGGTCCTAGGTGACCGATGTCAGTTCCCCCTAACTGATGACGGTTACTGTGTTTTCCAAAAAGTTTCACATTGCATGCTAATATGAAGTAATTGAGCTCCACAACTCAACAATATCCCACTTGGAGATTAATTACTGCACCATACCTGTACAACATCATTCTTGGATCCTTCCTTAGCTTTGTTTCTTCCTCTTCAAGTCTCAAACTCGAAGACCAACAGAAGTGGAGTGTAGCTCCAACTTCTCCTTTGCTAATGGCTTCGTTAGCATATCTGCAGGGTTCTCGCTCATATGAATCTTTTCCAGATTCAACTGTCCATCCTCCAATACCTGTCGTATGAAGTGATACCTCAACTGAATGTGTTTCATTCTCGAATGAAATGCTGAGTTCTTTGCCAAATGAATTACACTCTGACTGTCACTGAACAATTTACAATCATCTTGCTCCTTTCCCAACTCTTCCATGAACCTACTCATCCATATCATCTCCTTGCTAGCCTCTGTAGCTGCAACATACTCTACCTCTGTAGTAGACAAAGCCACAACCTTCTGCAATCTTGAAATCCAGCTAACTGTCATCCCACCTACTGTGAAAATATATCCAGTAGTGCTCCTCCTACCATCCAGATCTCCAGCCATATCCGAATCAACATAGCCACATAATGAAATATCTGAACCTCCATAGCATAACTGCATGCTAGATGTCCCTTTCAAATACCTGAGTATCCATTGGACTGCTTTCCAATGCTCTTTACCTGGATTGGCCATATATCTACTCACAACTCCCACTGCCTGTGCAATGTCTGGTCTGGTACAAACCATAACATACATGAGACTCCCAACTACTGAAGCATATGGCACTCATGTCATGTATTTGACCTCCTCATGTGATGATGGACACTGATCTTTTCTCAATTTGAAGTGTCCAGCCATAGGTGTACTAACAGGTTTTGCATTCTGCATCTTGAACCTTTCTAACACCCTGTAGATATAATCCTCCTGAGACAAATACAATTTCTTATTTTTCCTGTCTCTATGTATTTGCATACCAAGGATTCTTTTTGCAGCTCCTAAATCCTTCATAGAAAATGTGTGAGCTAGCTTTCCCTTAAGCTCACCAATGTCCTGCATACTAGATCCTGCAATAAGCATATCATCCACATACAGTAACAAAATAATATAGCTCCCATTTTCAAGCTTCTTGAAATAAACACAATGGTCAGATTCACATCTCAAGTAACCATGCTCATGCATAAAACTATCAAACCTCATGTACCATTTCCTTGGAGCTTTCTTGAGCCCATATAGGCTCTTTTTCAACCTGCACACTAATTTCTCCTTACCCTTGACTTCATACCCAAGCGGCTGCTGCATATAAATCTCTTCATCCAAATCACCATGAAGGAAATCCGTCTTCACATCTAGTTTCTCTAAATGTAAATCTTCTACTGCAACTAAACTCAATACAATATGAATAGAAGTCATCTTAACAATAGGAGAAAATATTTCACCAAAGTCAATACCTGCTTTCTGTGTAAATCCCTTTACTACAAGCCTTGCCTTGTACCTTTTCTGTCCACCCTCTTCTTCCTTAATCCTGTAAACCCACTTGTTCTACAATGTTCCTCTTACCTGCTAGCAACTTAACCAAATCCCAAGTCTGGTTCTGTTCCAAGGAGTCCATCTCCTCATCCATGCCATGCTCCCACTAGACGTGGGTCTTATCCTACATTGCTTCTTCAAAGCTCTTTGGTTCACCATTATCAGTCAATAATAAATAAAATAGAGAAGGTGTAAATCTTTCTGGAGGTTTACTTACCCTTTGTGACCTTCTCACAGGAGTTTGGGGTACCAGAGGCTCAATCTGGACCTCCTGGACATTTGTATCCAAATCTGACAGTGACCGACGTCGGTCACCTCTAACCGACATCGGTTCTGCTAACCGATGTCAGTTTGGATCTTCTGTAACCGATACTGGTTCATCTGACCGATGTCGATCAGGGGTAAACTGACACCGGTTACTGTGTAACCCTGTCGGTAATACTTTTAAATCTGAGAGTTCATTTTCATTCACAAACTTCTCAACCGGTTCATCCTTGGGTACCAAAATTTGATCCCTGTACATTCTCTTTTCATTCCATTCAACATCACGACTCCTAATAATTTTAGAATTCTCTAAATCCTAAAAATGGAAACTGAAATCACCAGATCCATAACCAATGAAAGTGCATCTCTTGGATTTTGCATCCAACTTTTTCCTATTTTCCTTATCAACATGCACAAAAGCTTCTGAACCAAAAACTTTAAGAAAAGAAAGATCTACCTCTTTTCTGGTCCAAGATTCCTCTGGTATTCCTCCATCTAGTGAACTTGAAGGCCCACAGTTAATCAAATAAACCATTGTATCAACTGCTTCTGCCCAAAACTACAAAGGGCAATCCAGAATGTATCCTCATACTTCTAGCACGTTCCATGATTGTCCTGTTCATTCTTTCTGCAACACCATTCTCCTGTGGTGTTCTTGGAACTGTTATTTCTCTACGTATCCCATTCACTGAACAATTAATTGAAATCCTTGCTAATATTCACCACCATTGTCAAATCTAAGGCACTTTAACTTAGAATTTGATTCATTCTCAACAAGGGATTTCCATCTTTTAAAAGTCTCAAAAACATCATATTTATGTTTAATACAATAAACCCATACCTTTCTTGTAGCATCATCAATGAAAGTAACATAATACTGGGATCCTCCATGAGAAGCTACCTAAGTTGGTCCCCACACATCTGAGTGTACAAGCTCCAATTTTTCTCCTTCTTAGTTTCCCCAACTTTGAGAAATCTCACTCTCTTTTGCTTTCCAAAGACACAATGCTCACAGAAATCAAGATCTAAATCTTTCAAATCTGATAACTTACCCTTAGCCTTTAAGATCTGCATTCCTTTTTGACTCATATGGCCCAGCCGGTTATGCCACATGCATGCATCTGAATCTGAAGTAGATAATGCAGAAAAGGAATCAGTAATACAGGTAGATAAATATAACGTTCCTACCTTCTTACCTCTTGCCACAACAAAAGCACCCTTGGTGACTTTCCAAGAGTCTCCTATAAAAGTAACCATGCAACCAGATTCACCTAGTTGCCCTGCAGAAATAAGATTCCTCCTGAGGCTTGGCACATGCCTCACATCTTTCAATACCCATGTATTTCCATTCTACAATTTTAGATGAACTTCCCCTTTACCAGTAATACTGCAAGGTTCATCATCACCCAAATAAACATGCCCAAAATTGCCCTGGACATAATTTCTGAAATAACCCTTATTAGGGGTTGCATGGAAACAAGCTCCTAAATCTAAAACCCATGATTCAATTCTATTATCTAAAGAAAGAATAAGAGCATCTTGCATTACCTCTGATGTAGCAAGATTTGCTTCTTTACCTTTGTCTGGTTGTTGGTTCTCTTTGTCCTTTGACCAACAATCTTTCTTTGCATGTCCTTTCTTTCCACATTTCCAACAAGTAATTCCCTTACTTCTGGATTTAGATCTGTTATCCCTTGACTTTGATTTCCCATTACTCTTACTCTTGGATCTCTCCTTCTGCCTGCCCTTGCTTTCTACATTCAAAGCATTTCCAGATGATGATTCCTCTGTACTCTTCCTGTGAATTTCTTCATTCAAGATTATACTAACCACATCATCAAACTTCAAAATATTATTAGCAGATGTTGTATTACTAACAACCATTACCAAGTTATCCCAACTATCAGGCAAAGAACATAAGAATAAAAGTGCTTTCACTTCATCATCAAATGGTATATCAACCAATTTTAACTGATTTACAATAGATCAGAAATCATTCAAATGACTAGATGCAGATCCACCTTCATGCATCTTAGAACTAAATAGTTTCTTCATCAAATAAAATTTATTTGAAGCACTAGGTTTTTCATATAAATTAGCAAGAGATTTCATTAACCCTGTAGTAGAAGTCACTTCTGTAATATTGGAAGCCACAGATGGTGTCAGGCTCAATCTTATAGATCCCAAAGCCTTTCTGTCAAGAATCTTCCATTCTTCATCAGTCATCTTTGTAGGTCTAGAATTCTCATCCAATGGTAAATACAAATCTCTTTGATACAGATAATCCTCAATCTGCATCTTCCATATTTGATAATTTCGGCCGTCAAATTTCTCTACCTTGTATTTGTTTTCTTCTTCCATTGTTGTAGCTCCCACTCAATCAGAAAAACCCTTTGTGAGTAAATCTGTCAACACACAAAACCCTCAAACAAAGCTCTGATACCAGTTGTTGGGGTTAGCACACCGGTTGTACAGATAATATATCAGATCTAAGCATACATGCAAATAAAAGTGGATATTCTACCAGAAGAAATATACAAAACAAGAGATATAAATCAACACCAGATTTAACGTGGTTCACCCAGTGTGGGCTACGTCCACCAAGAAACAAGCCAATCTATTATCCAAAGCTTTGACAAGATATACAATTGAAGATTTACAATCTTCCACACCTCTCAGATGTACAATACTTTCTTTCTCTCAAGATTTTTGCTTCATCACCAAGAATTCTCTCTCTCACCAACTTTTGCAAGTTTTTCTTAATTCTTGTTAATACTTACTTCTAAACCCTAGCTTTCATGCTTATATAGTCATTTATAGACTTAGGGAACTTAGCCATGCAATTACAATCAATAGATATACTTTAATGCTAAAAATAGATCTAATTCCCGAGAGTTAATTAAAACATCCTCACACAGGTAACCGATGTCAGTTCTCCCTAACTAATGTTGGTTCCTCATTTCTTGACCGATGCCAATCCTGGGTGACCGATGCCGGTTTCCCTTAACCGATGACGATTACTGTGTTTTCCAGCAAGTAGACCCTAACCACAACTTCATCAATTATTTATTGTGTCCTCATGAAGTGTATAAGGTCAATTTTGAAAGTGTATTGTCAAAAATTCTCTAAAAGTATGAATGGAAAATCTCAAAGGTTTGAGTTTTTTTCTTACCCTTGAAGCATTTCCTTGCTAAAATACAACCATACTCTATCTATACACATTATTTTTCACTTACTAATATTTTTTTTATAGGCTATTGACACATAACTCCCTCGATTATATGCCTGAAGGGGTGCACCGATAAAGGACAGGGGTAGTTTTGTAGCACCTTGTGATAGATCATTACATCACTTTTCCTAGCCCAAATTAGATTTCCTACTACCACTTAATATCATTAGTACTATTACCTTATATCACCTTCAAATCATATTACTCTAGTGCCTTCATATCCAATCCATGTGTCTCACTCCACCTAAATTCTCTCATCCCATTTACCTTTTATGGGCTAGTTATAGCTAATACCACTGACATTGTGAACGTCATCTAGTATACATACTTATCTACCCAACACCGTTGGGCGTATTCAATTACATTGACTAATTTGAATTATGAAATTTTAGGTTATGTTCCCCAAATTATGAATATCATTATTATTTCTTAAATATCATCAAATAATATGGTCTTATTTCACTAAATATGTTACTCTTAAAGGTTGATAGGTTGGAGGGTCCAATGGAGCTTATAAGTAGACGATATCACTAGAGTATTAGGTTACTATGAGCATAAAGAATATTATTTGAACCAATAAGCAATACCTCAATAATTAAAGACCCCAACTTTGGTTTACTCACATCTTCCAACAATTGCTCTTGTGATCCATCCATAATAATCTCTCATAAGGTGATACAAAATAAGGAGGGGGATTAATGTGCCGAAAATATCCGATGAAGGTATACATTGAGTCAAAAATATTATCATGTATACATATACAATATCTCAAAGTATGTTATAATTTTCAATATATGTTTAAAATTAGATAGCTCCTTCATCCTTACAAGGAGGAGGGACAATGTGTTGTGAGGATGTCATTTATCTGGTAATTGCGATTGATTGCTTTGGGGATTGTTCCCTAGATCATGCACCCTTAGTGATCACTCACACTCTATCTAACTATTTCTATAGCTATAAAATATAATTGTTCACTACATTCTCTTTTATGGCCATTTACGAATCAACTAATCTTTCTCGTTGTTCCATTATCAGTGCTGATTGGGTGTATATCACATACCACTATCTCCTCTAGTCGTGAATATAGATGTAGAAGGAATAGTGTCATCTCATTGTTTGTTTAGGGCTCATGTCACCTCTCGTGTGAACTTGAAATTATTTATGTGTTGATATTAAGGGTGCTACTAGATCTGATATAACCATTATGTCTTGGTGGTCTAGTACACCATCCATAATCTCACGATGGTTGGTTTCAATCATACAATGCCACTCCCAAACACGTGCCTTTGCTAATGTGGGATTTATTTCCTTACTATTATTACCAACAATACATAATAAAAAATCATTAGAGTAATGATTACTCGTGGAGGTCATTTGGTTAATGACTAAAATCACACAAGTAAAAAAATCCCATAAAAATACATATCTAATTAAATTTCTCATGAAATCCGAAAACTTAACATAACATACATGACTGGGTTGTATTTGGTATAATCCCATACTAGTAATAATTTTAAGACACAGGTGATTTATTAAACACTACACTCACATAAAGATTTGTCAATGGGGCAAGAGACTAAAGTGTGAGAATCCTGAATTGGTGATTTGCATTCAACCCCCCCCCCCCCCCCCCTAAAAAATGTTTTTAGTGCTTTTTTATAAAGTGGGTCACTTTTTCTTGTTATTATAACCATAAATACATGAGGAAAAATTTCGTAGGGTAATGACTACTAATGGACGTCATTTGATTTATGACTAAAATCACACAAATAAAAAAATACCATAAAAATACATATCTATGTATCCCGACCCCAAGTCATATATGCATTTCAATACATATTGGAATTCCTTTTATGACTCCAAAAATTCCCATTCATTCAAAACATTAATCCCATAACAGTTGGTAGGATTGGTCTATGAAAACATGTATACCCCCATATACCATAATCCTTATCCCAACTGGTGTAATGCCATGATGGAAATGACCCTACTATTAACATAATGGTTGAATTGTTGTGGGATGGATATTTTTTCTTGATCGAATTTATTATTTCCTCCTCTTTGGATTCATATACCCAAATAAATATCATTTAGTTACCTCTTAAAAACATGCTTTATTACCTGAAGTCAAATATACCTTCTACTACATCTCTGAATTGCTTTTATGGCCCTAAAAACCCTCATTCGTTTAAAAACACAATCCCACATTAGTCATGTTTTTTCTATGAAAGAATACAGATCCCAATGTCCCATGATTCTTATCCCAATGTGGTGACACCACAATAGAAGTGGTCGTACTATTAACATAATGGTAGATTGTTTATGATTGAGTATGTTTGCTTAATCACCCTTCTCTTATCCTTCTCT
Organism: Taxus chinensis; assembly: GCA_019776745.2. Lineage (NCBI taxonomy): Eukaryota > Viridiplantae > Streptophyta > Pinopsida > Cupressales > Taxaceae > Taxus > Taxus chinensis. Next base: position 151,140,777 of record CM034154.1, read on the forward strand.
TTGGATCCACAGTACATTAAAACTTTTGTTCAATTATACCTTAAAACATTCCTTTATTATCCCAATCTGAGTATTCCTTTCAACGCATCTTGAATTGCTTCTACGATTTTTAAAATAATCATTTGACCTCATCCTCACAATTCATTTTACTCACTAAACCACCCTAGAAAACAACTATGATTTTCAGACCCATATCAAATTCAAGTGCCTATAAAAAAAGGAATGACACTGCATGGTGGGCAACAAACACCAATAAGAACTACCCTTTTTCTTTCATCATGTTTTGTTAAGGATTCAAAAATCCATTTGCTATGATAACTCTATTGATTTTTCTTTTAATTCTTCATTTAATTGGTATTGATAGATATCCCTCTTGTGAATCTTGATATTTGCATTTCTCCATTTGATCATATATGCTTTTGTTTTCAAGTTTATGTAATTTGTTTTTGTCTATATGCTTATTCATGGAATATATATCATTTTTAGGGAATTCGGGGTGATCTATTTTTCTACTAGTGCGAAGAAAATATAGGGATGGAAGAGGAAGAATAACAAGGAGCCAAAATTTTAGTGAGATCAAATTAGTTTTTAAAGTAAATCCTAATAGGGAAACTGGTTTAGACTCTTCATTACTACCCTCATTTCTAATGTCTACTTCTTCCATCAACGCAGCTACAAAATCACCACATTCTTATGATTGTAAGACCTCAAATGAAGAAGAGGAAGTTCAAAGTGGTGTACGAGAAAGTAGGTTATCAATTGTCAAGAGATAATCAACCAGATATAAAGAGAAGGTTATATGGAGATGTTATAAGCATGATTCATTAGGTTTTTTGGAACTTCTAAAAAAATAGGTTGGACAATATGATGTAGAAATAAAAAACTTTAAGTGGTAGGGTACAATGGAAATAAAAAAGGACCTTCCTACAATAGGTTTTTTGGAACTTCTAAGAAAATAGTTAGGATAATATGGTGTAGAAATAAAAAACTTGTAAGTGGTAGGGCACAATGGCAATAAAAAAGGACCTTCCTACAATATATGAAGCTTTTAGTTTTTGGAGGTGACAATGTATGATTTTTACATCTAATATATGTGATGTTGGTTGGGACGGACTCTTTATTTCTACCCCTATTAATGTGGGATCAAGAATTTATCAAGATCATGGATTATCCATATTACCATTCTACGGACCTAAGTACCCTTCAAGGTTTAGTCCAAGTTGGGTGAATTTAAGTTTAGCATGTTAGCTTATGGGTTATGTTTAAATACAAAAACACTATGAAACAAAATTGTGAAAGGGTAAAACATATGGAAAATCCACGATCACACATACATTATTGGTTTTCCATATGTGTACAAAAATATTGTTGGTTTTATAAACAATTGAAAAGGATCCAAGTAAGAGAAAACCAATTTTCAATTCATGGAGTGTAAGAAAACCATGAGATCGAGATGTCAGCAAAAAAATTATCATTCTATAATTGTTTTGAAGAAATTGGGGATATTAAAGTAGGCGAATAAATATTTATTTATCACAACCATACTCATCCCACTCCCAAAAATTTAAGATACTATAAAATATAGTGGGCCCAAAACTAATGATATTTCATCATCTTTTTAGTTTAGTTAGGATTTTGAAATGAAGAGAATAGTTGGAAAATATTAATGGTATAATAAATCTTAGTGATATCATTTTGCTTCATAAATGTATACTTCGAGATTTTTTTATCAGTAAAAAAGGAGGGTTGACAGGTCAATCACCTTTGATATTGAAAATTTGAAAATGAAATCTTCAAAATTGGTGTTTTACACATCAAAACTAGTCTAAATAAAGCCCATCTTGTTTATAAAACAAACAAATAGGAAATCCTCCAAAACACTTCCCCTTTCCCTTCCGTAGCTTCCAAATGTTAGAACAACAATAAGTGGGCTTAACCCCTTAAATTGTTCTTATAAAAGTTATATTTAATTATATATTAAATATAGTTATAAACCTTGGTTTATATTTAATAAAAAAATATGAAATATTTTTATATATTAAATATAAACTTAAGTTTATAGGTTAATTGATTTTATCAATTAAAGTGGAGGGGTGTGTCTCGGGAAGTCACACCCGACCACCCCCACTTAAATAGGGCACTCAGGGTCTGTAAAAAATGTGGGAAGACATGATAAGTGAGGTGAGAAAGTTGTGTTACTGGGCATATTTACCATTGGTAAATAGTTGAAGTTTCTCAGATAAATGGAAATCTATTTGTTTATGGGTTTTTACCTCATAGAGGTTTTCCCACATTAATTTTGGTGTGGCCTATGCACTTTAAGTTATTGTTGGAGCTCAAAATTGTACATTGGATATGATCATGAATGACCAAGAATTCTGAGGCAACACGGGATTGTCTCTTAGTTGCAGGACTTGCGAATTGAGACAAACCTCTGGAGAAGGCCAAATTCCTCTACCTATCCTAATGCTAACAATACTCCTAATACTTGAAATAAAATCCTAACCTAAACATGCCAAGGGACCAAGGATAACACAAGGAAAAGGGTCGATCAATCTCCACGAAGGAAAAATAAAGAGGGAAAACATGGGAGAGAGGGTGGACAAGCGCACCACATTTAAGAACCATGAAAACCATGCATTCCCATGCACAAACAACACATTAAATGGAGCCTGCAAGTAAGGAGAACAAACAACATGTAGAGAAATGCAAACAAAGAGATAAGGAAAAATAAAACGTGACCAAAGCACAAAGATAACCACAAAATCTGATTTTATTGCTTAAGGGATGCATAATTGTCTATATTCATGGCAAAAGGTGAAAATACATTGTAGAGACCAAGTCAAAGGTCTAAAACCTGTGGGAAGTCAGCCACCATTTTGAAATGGTGCCGTTACAACAAAGAGGGATCAATCCTTATGAGAAGAGCTCTTATATTTATAGAAAAAGAAGGAGAGAAGAAGAAGAGAAAGAGAGGGAAACTTGAACTCAAATTTCCAACCACCAAAAACAATCATTAAATCCTCTAAAAAATTCAAGCGCCTCTGATTTTCCACTAGAACACACCATTTTCCTTATTGGAGAGATGACACCCATACTGCATTAAATGTTGGTAGTTACACCACCTGGAACTATATCTTTTGCGTGTTGGATAAGTCTTCCACCTTTACACATATCTATCCTCACTTAAATTAATAAATCTAGTTTCCATTACATAGAGGACGTTGAGACATTTCCATCGATATAATGTTTTTGAAAATCAAAGCAGTAGGCCAAAATATATGGCAATTTTAGTCTTATGCGGAAAACTACCATTTTCCTTTAATACGCGACTTTCTTCTTTCAGTCTTGCATGGATTTTGGCTTCCACGGTTCTTACTTATGCTCCGTAGCATTACTAACTTCTTTGTTTCACTCCACGGTCTCCAGATGTTTTGCTTTATGTGCCGTGGCTTTTTCATCTGTATTTGTGGTTTTGTCAGACTCTCCACGACATGTCTTCTTTACATTGCGGCATATATTTATGATGTGGATTGTAATTTTCATGCCGCGGCTTTGCTAGCTCCTCTGATTTGACCCATGAACTCATCCATCATGTGTGACTTTGATATAACATCCACGGTTCCTTTATTTCACTCCACGACATTCCCTTTTCATCCATGATCAATCCAAAACCTCCACGGATTTCTTCCGACTTCAGCAGCTACGTTCTTCTAGCCATGGATCCTTCTATTTATCCCTTGAAGCCTTTAAAACTTCCCAAGCTCAATTTTATCAAGTTGTCCAATTTTTTCAAGGGGTGAAAAAATAGACAACATTTTCGATGACTCACAGGGGTCATCTACCTGCTAGATGAACTGATCAGTGGCCTGAAGCATCCATTGGGCATTGAGTTAGCCTCATAAACTTGAATTATGATCTAAACTTAAAGAACCATACCTGAGACCACTTGAAGCATTTTTGGAATTGACCTTTGTCTTTTACTTGGAACTGCCTTCAAAGGACTGTGCAAGAGCAACAAAACACCGCAAAAACTATGTACAAAATGGAAAATCATACATATTCCAAGCGGAAACATATAGATTGTTTACAAGCACTTTTTCTGCTGAAAGAAAACCTACGAATACTCTAACCTGACCAGAGGCAAAGAAAAGCTAAAAAAATCCCGTAACAAGAAGGGAGAAGTAGCTTCCCTTCTTTACAAAGTGCGAACATGTAATTAATTTGGCAATGATCATGGCCATAAATAAGAGTGAAAAATTAATCTGGGACCAATTCTCCAACCAAATCCTCAAAGTATTAAAAAAAAACAAAAATATTTCCTCCTTTAGTTTCTCTGCATTTGGTTGGAGGCATTGTTGTTGACTTTTGGTGCATTGAAGTTCTTCCTCATGCTTTGAAGTGAGCATGACTGGTGGTGATTCTATCTTTGGCTCTAAGATGGCCAAATATTTGATTGGGCATGCAACCTTGAGAACCAATAGATGGATCCTTATGATTTTCCCATTTCTTTGAAGCTCATCCCCATGGGTGGGGACATCCTGCAGACCTTCTGGAAAAGCGCTGTGTGCAAACTGATTTTTATTTTGTGGTTCTTTACAAATAACTCATCAAAGGGATATACTACCTCCACGAGGACTAAGATGTCATCATCCTTCTATTCATGCTCCATGGATGGCTGATGAGAAATTATTGCATCAATAGGTTCGTTGTGTTGGAAGACAAATGGTGGGGCTGTAAAAGTGGTGAGCTCAATGGGTTCCTCTTCACCAATGCAATCTTCAAATTCTGATAGAAAATCATCCTCTTCAAGATCAAGTGTTGCAAGACACTATTCTCCTTGGATCTCAGCTTATATGTGCTCCTCTTCTTGTGGATTTGGAGTTGATTCTTTATTCACTTCCAATTTTGTGAGCTGAGATGAATCAATAACCTCCACGAATACAATGCCATCATGCACACTACATTCAGAATATAGAGATTGGTGGCCATATTATTGTGATTACTCTGCTACAAAATCATCTTCCACCTTCTGTTCTTCAATCCGCGGATCAGTTGAAGGCTTAACCAATAATGGCATGCCATTGGAATCAAGACTTAGATCCCAATCTTTCAAATATTCTATGAATTATTCCTTGCCAGGTTTTGTAACATGTTGCCCTCTGTGTCTAATCTTATGATTTTTTTCTTGTTCTCAAAATGGGTTTGGGAATGCAAGTGGAGGGGTGGGATATGATTCAACTGATGTTTTCATGTTTTGAAGTGGAAGGGAAGGAGTAGGATCCTCTTGCAGAGGAGGTGGTTTGGAAGGAAATAGGGCAGATAATTGGAGGTGGGGTGGAAGAAAAGAGGATGGAGAACAAGAATCCTCAACGGAAGCAAGCGGATAAGAAATAGGAGCATAGGGAACAAGATGAGATGGTATAGGTTGGGGAGGAGGAATGGGAGAGCTATAAGATGGTGTAGAGTAACCCCATTGACAGGGTTTCCTAACACTAGATTGGTAAGCTTCCATTTCTTTAACCCAGTCTACAATCCACAACATCATTTCGACCAAAAACAATAACTTCTACTGAAGACTGAACCAGTTTGCTGCAAATCCTGTCCATGGGTAGGGATTTCTGAAACCAATCGAGGCTACCTTCATTGTGCATATAACTCTAGCCTGCACCATGCTCATCTCCATTTCTTCAATCTACCTTTGTAAATCAGCATCTTCCATAGGAATGCCATCATTACCTACATAACCTTGTTCTTGATAAACATTTTGGTTATGTGAATAACCATATGGGTCATTGAAGGATGGGTTATGTGCATGTTCTTGATGATAGGGATCATAACAATGATTCAGAGGAATATTTTGAAATTGCGGGGATGGAGGGGAATCGTTTTGCTACTACAAATGAGAATCCCAATGAACACATGAAGTCGTGATTTCACAACTTCAGGAAAGAAGAAAATGGAAGGATATGGAAGGAAAATGGATAGAAATGGATGGAAACAGTGAATGGAAAGAAGGGAAAAGGTCTGCAACTCAAAAATAATGGGTTACCTGAATAAGTGGAGTTGCCAGATATGCTTGAAACTACCTCCAAAGGCTGAGATCTCAACAAGTGCACATCAAACTTGCTAAGACAAATATGTAGACCAAGATACACACTTGTCAAATGCATAACTCTGATTACTTGTTCCACTGGGCATGCCAACACTATTAGAGCTCAAAATTACACCCTAGATATGATCATGAATGAACAAGAATTATGAGGTAACATGGGAGTGTCTCTCAGTTGTGGGACATGTGAACTGGGACAGACCTTTGGAGAAGGCCAACTTCCTCTACCTATCCTAATGCTAACACTACTCCTAATACTTGAAAGAAAATCCTAGCCTAAACATGCCAAGGGACCAGGGATATAAGGAGATGTAGAAAAGAGGAAATCCTAAGCTAATAGGGGGTAATAACACCAGGAAAAGGGTCGACGACTCTCCACAAAGGTGAAAGAAAGAGGAAAAACGTGGGAGAGAGAGTGGATGAGTGTGCCACATTTAAGAACCATGTAGACCATGCATTCCCACGCGTGAACAACACATGAAATGGATCCTGCAAGTAAAAAGAGGAAATCCTAAGCTAAGAGGGGGAGATAGCACCAGGAAAAGGGTCAATCACTCTCCACGAAGGTGAAAGAAAGAGGGAAAACATGGGAGAGAGGGTGGACGAACGCGCCACATTTAAGAACCATACAGATCATGCATTCTCGCATGCGAACAACACATGAAATGGAGTCTGCAAGTAAGGAGAGCACACAACATGCTAAGAAATGCAAAAAAAGAGGCAAGGAGAAATACAACGTGACTAGGGAAGAGAGATAGTCATAAAATCCAATTTTATTGCTTAAGGGATTCACATTTGTCTACATTCATTGTAGAAGGTGAAAATACATTGCAGAGACCAAGTAGAAGGCCTGAAACCCGTGGAAAGTCGGCCACCATTTTGACATGGTGCCATTATAACAAAGAGGGATCAATCCTTATGAGCAGAGCTCTTATATTTATAGAAAAAGAAGGAGAGAAGAAGAAGATAAAAAGAGGGAAACTCGAACTCAAATTTTTGACCACCAACAACAGTCATTAAATCCTCTAAAAAATTTGGGCGCCTCTGATTATCCACTATAACACGCCATTTTCCTTGTTGGAGAGATGGGCAACCATACTGCATTAAATGCTGGTAGTTGCACCATCTGGAACTGTATCTTTTACGTGTTGGAGAAATCTTCCATCTTTACGCATATCTATCCTTGATTTTTTTTTGAAAATTGGAGTAGTAGATCAAACGATATGGCAATTTTAGTCTTATGTGGAAAACCATCATTTTCCTTTGATACATGACTTTCTTCTTTCATTCCTACACAACTTTTGGCTTTTGTGGTTCTTCCTTATGTTCCATGACATTACTAAATTCTTTGTTTTACTCCACGGTCTCGAGATGTTTTACTTTATGTGCAATGGCTTTTCATCTATATCCGTGGTTTTCTCAGGATCTCCACGGCATGTCTTTATGACGTAGCTTGCACTTTTCATGCAGCGGATTTTCTAGCTCCTCTGCTTTGACCCGCGACCTCATCCATCATAGCACGACTTTGATATAACATTTGCGGTTCCTTTATTTCACTCCATGGCATTCCCTTTGCATTTGCGGCCTATCCAAAACCTCCATGTCTTTCTTCTGACTTCAGCGACTATGTTTATTTGGCCACGGATCCTTCTGTTTCTCCCTTTAATATGCTTAATTATTGTTATAACCGTGATCCGATGGTTGTAGGTACGAGGATGAGGGTTAAGGACAATATCAGATGCAATATTTTAATTGAAATAAATTGTGACATAGTCTACCTAGGCCTGTGCACCATTAATTTATATGGGATACAACTAGAATAACAATGGATAAAAGTCGTCTTCCCCATCTCGTTAAAAAATAGAAAATTTTCCCCCTCAAGCTTAGGTCTATCTTGAATATTATGTTAAGATACATTACTGGGTGGCTTTATTTCCCTGATACAACTTGGATATGATTACTCTACCACTCACATTCCTATTTGCGAGTAGTATATTGAGAGATGGACGAAGAATCAACAAAGGAAAAAAGAAAACAACTTCAGGAAATGCATATGGAAGCATGGAAGAGTAGCACAAACATAGAAAAATGTGCAAGAAAGCTCGCAGTCTGCCCCTGAGATTCATAACTCTCCTTTCTCAAGATTTTAACAGAGGATTCAAGTTGAGTGATTGCCCATCCTTTATTATTAATATCACATGCCAAACAAGGATAATTTCAAGAATAATATGGCTCACTGAGGTGGATCCAAACATGAGACATTTCTACCTTCATCTTGTCCAATTTATAAATCTCATTTTTTGTTTTAGTCCTCATTTTTATGACTATGCTGAAAGTGTGCAAGTATTCTATGTCATCATCTCTTGAGCATGTAACACTGCATTAATTTTTGCCATCTCAAGGTACTTTAATACCTCATCAATGTCAATATGAAGAAGGAAATTTGGGACTGCCTCCTCATGATCTACTTTAAAATTAAGTAGCATTCAATTTTCTATTGAGACACTTGCAGGTTATCTTCATCATTCCAAGCTACACAGAGGGAAAATTGGGTACATGGTAGAATTTAGATTAAAATTATGTAACTTGTCTTCCATCACCCGAGTCATTTGATTGAATTCAATTTCACTTGGAAAAATAAGTTTTTTTAAATTTTATTTTACAGATTTTGAATGGTTTGAGGAAATTATATTAAAATCATTCCATATGTTTATATAGTTTTTATAATCATTCCAACAAGTTTATATGGATAGTTTAAAATATAGAAAATGTGTATTATATATATTCAATCAATTTTTTATTTTTATTTCATTTTTTCAATTTCATAAACCCTAAATTTTTATCTAGGGTGTACGATGTGTTGCTATTTTGTTACTAAATAATTAATTCAATCAAATTCAACTTCCATTTCCAATCCGAAGCCCTAATGTGGTGTGACAAGAAATTGATTGTGGAATTTAAAAGGTTCACATTTTTTTGGTTATATTTCTTATTTAAAAAGGAGGGGGGAAGAAAGAAAAATAATGGAACAAAGGCATCTTGTTGACGTTTGGGAGGTAAAGCGTGGGAGTAGGCATTGGAGAATGAAGAGAATGGGTAAGCTCTTTATCAACCATATGGACTCTTCCCCTTCATATCTAGGAAAGTAATTCAAATACCATTGTTCTAAATAATTATTCACGGAGAATATTACATTGAATGAATTATTTCATACAACTCTTTTACATATATCGATAAAAAGTATAAAAATTAATGTTATGATTCAACTGAGGATTATATTATCATTCATTTAAATATATCTATTATATTATATCCATTTAAGTTTTGTCATATGCTTTGGGCAATGGAACTCCTTCGGGCGGGCTGTGAATTTGAAATTTCAGGTGGGCTGCGTGAGAGTTTCGAAAGCACTGTTTCAGCAGCTCTGGCTGCTAAATGTCTCTCAAAGAACTGCGATGTAGCCGCTAAGGAATCGGTAAAAATGAAAAATGCGATCATTGGTGACAGCTTCGGGTCTAGAGCCTGGGCGGAAGTTGTTAAGACTCCTCCTGACAAAAATGCGAAACCTCAGGCTGCATGTGATTTTAAAAGTACAAAATATGCTGAAGGGGTGACCCACTTATAGGTGCCTGATGGATGTCTGCAAAGAGCTCTAGAGAAAACCAATCTGGCACTTGTCGGAAAATTTTTGGGGGCACGACCTAATGTGGATACCATTAGGAAATGGGCCATTCGTAGATGGAAACTAAAAGGAGATTTAATAATCACCACTATGGCAAAAGGTTTTTTTCTGGCTAGATTTAATCTCCAATCTGATGTTGACTCGGTCTTGTTGGGTGGTCCCTGGTTTCTGGGTAATATGGGACTATTTTTTAAAAAATGGTACCCCAGATTTAATCCATTTGTTGAAATTATTCATGCCATACCCATTTGGTGTAGAATCCCAGGGTTTCCTCTGCATCTTTGGGATGATGAAATCCTCCTTCACATTGCCAAATCGATTGGTTCACCTATTGGCCTGGATGGGCCCACGAGAAACAGGTCTAGGCTGGCATTTGCTCGGTTCAGTGTCTCCATAGAAATGGATCAGGGGCTCCCCGATAACATTGTTCTGCAATCCAAATTTGGAGAATGGAATCAGCAAATAGGAATATGAAGCTTTCAAGTTAAGATGTAGATAATGCGCATAGATTAGGGCATTTTGCCAGCAAATGTCTGAACATTACAGTTCAAAAGCTGGAAGATTTATCATTATTCATGAAGATCAAGAACAGAATCAGAGAGATAAGGCGGAATAAAGAACTGATATCTGAACTAGCTACTGGAAATAGACGTTTGGAGAGGCATTACAAGCTAAAAGAAAGGAAAAAAGGGTTTAAGGCAAAGAGACCACCGGTTTACAGAAAACTTTGGAAACCTAAGAAGCTGATTGAGTCTCAACAAGTATTAGATCTGGGTCCGAATGAGGAAGAAAACAAAAGGGAGATGTCAGTGGATTCAATATTGAACTCTTTGACTCCAAATCCGGTAAAGCTGAACATGGAGATTGATGAAGAAAATGAAAAATTTAGCATTTCTCTCACATACATGGAAGAAGAGGAAGACAAAATCAGTGCCCATCAAGAGCTGCTAAGGAGCATCTCTATGGAGAATCTAAAAATGAGACAAGAAAAAGGCAAAGAGGATCTAGAATCCATTACACGTGATCTAAACCAAGAGAAAGAGGACACAGATGTGGAGGAGCTGACTCCTAAAATGGGTAAGCAGGTTGATATTACCACAGGAAAGGAGGATGGGGAAATTACCCCAATCAGTAAGGAAAATGATTGTGATAATGATGGATTCATCTTAGTGAAAAGAAAGAAAAGAGGTTCAAAAAGCCTAGAAGAAAAGAAACTTGGAGGTTGGGAAGCTTCCACCTCAAGAATCACAAGGGCCACTGCTAGAAGAACTGTAAATTTTGGAGTAACCTTTAGAAAAGGCAGGCCATCTAAGAGAGAAGCAAGAGAAAAAGAGATTGAAAAAGAAATTGCAGATGGTACACAGAGAACTCTGAGCCATTCGGCAAATGCATCTCCAATTTTTTTTTAATGAAGGTTATTTCTTGGAATGTCAGAGGCCTCAATGGAGGGCCTAAGCAAAGAATGCTTGAGGAAATTAAAAGAGTAAACAAACCCAACATTCTTCTCATTCAAGAAACTAAAATGAAAAGTAAAGCAGTTGAAGACTTCAAAAGACATTTTTGGCAGAATGCTGCCTTTGCTGCTGTTGACTCTCAAGGGGCCTCTGGAGGTTTAGCGATCTTTTGGGATACAAAGATGTTGATGGTAAGGTACTCTCCTCACCCAGAATCATTAGCTATTATCTTTAAAAGCCTTGAAAACATCATAGCTGGATAGTGCTCTATTTATGGGCCCAATACTGCTACTGGTAAAAAGAAAGCTATGGAAAGAGTTAACCTTGTTCCAAAGCAAGGTTGAAAACATAACTGGTTGGTTATGGAGACTTCAATACTCCTTTGAATCCAGGAGAAAAGTTTGGAGGAAGTCTGAATGCTCCCTTGGTAGGGAAGAATTTGCAGACGTCATCTCGACTCTTAATCTTGACATAGAGCTTCATGGGAATCAATTCACATGGTCTAACAGAAGATTAGGGAGAGCTTAATTCAGGTTAAAACTTGATAGAGCTCTTATTTCTGCAAATTGGATCCTAGACCAGAATTTCCATCTTTCTACTCTCCCCAGAACGGGATCTGATCATAATCCAATAGTCCGCAATTTCTTCAATTGGACAAAACCTTTTCATGGTAATTTCAAATTTGAGAAAATGTGGTTCGAACATGAGGACATTCTAGACAAAATTAAAGAGTGGTGGGTTTCGGAAGGCACAGGGACGGCCCAATTCAGGCTCCTTCAGAAGTTAAAGAATGTTAAACAGAAAGTTAGAAAATGGAATAAAGAGGTTTTTGGAAACATTTTTGAAAAGAAGAAAGAACTTAAGCAACAGTTTGAAGAGCTTGAGCTAAATGTCTCCATGAAAAGGTATGACCCTTGAGGATCATCAACGGAAAAAAAACTCCTATCAGATCTGCATAATATAAACACACCATGAAGAAACCTTTTGGAGAATGAAATCCTAGAGCCCTTTGGCTTAGGATGGAGACAGAAAATACAATTTTTTTCACCTGATAGCCATCAAACATAGACTTGTAACAGAATTTCTGAAGTTGCTAAAAGAAATGGAAACATTACTAAGGATCCGAGAGATAGCAAAACCATAGGCGCTAAATTTTATAAGAACCCCCCCTCATTGAAGATACCTCCTACAATGAACAAGCGGCATCTTTCCTCCTAAATCCATTCCTAATAATATAATACCTGCTGAGAGATTTGAAAAGTCTTTCAAAAACGGTCACCATTGAGGAATTAAAAAAGGCTGTCTTTGCTTTAGAAGGGGATAAGGCTCCAGGTCCAGATGGCTTTCTCGGCTAACTTTTTCCAAGGATGTTGGGGAAAATATGCTCTGAAGATCTCGTGAAAGCTGTCAATGAATTGTACAGAACGGGAAATCTTATAAAGAACTAAATAATACACACATTGTGCTTGCCCCAAAAAAGATGGATGCAAAAGACTTCAAATATTTCAGGCCTATCAGTTTGGTTAATGTCATTTATAGGATCTTCACAAAGATTCTCACCACTAGAATACAACCTATTCTCATGGAGATCATTTCTCAACAGCAGAGCGGATTCATTCAGGGAAGAATTATCCAAGATGGAATTATCCTGGTACATGAAACTATACATTCTATGTATAAAAGTAAAAAGGCGGGGATGGCCATCAAACTTGACATGCATAAAGATTTCGACAGAGTCTCCTGGAGATTCATGGATGAGAACCTGTCCAAATTTGGTTTTCAAAGAAAATTCAGAAAAATCATTCACTCTTGCATCTCTACCTCTAGATTCTCTGTGGTTGTTAATGGGGAACCTGTGGGTTTTTTTGCCAGTAATAGAGGTATATGGCAAGGTGACCCAATCTCCCCTCTTTATTCATTATTATGGTTGACAGTTTAAAGCAGATCTATTTCCAAAGCTATTGACATTGGCATGCTAAAAGGGCTTCCCTCCAACTACTGGTAATTAGATCTCCTCTCATCAAGCAGTTTGCTGATGACACTTGCTGCTACTATGGCTTCTATTATGGAGGCAAAGGCGATTAAAACTGTCCTCAGATTTTATGAGGAAGCCTCAGGGCAAAAAGTTAATTTTGACAAAATCTCTATTTATTTCTTCAATACTCCTGAGGAGAGGCAAAGAAATATCGCTAATATTCTAGGATGCATAATTAATTCTCTACCAGCTACTTACTTAGGGTTACCTTTAAGTACTGGCAAGATTTCAGTGGAGGTATGGAATGATCTTATTAAGAGATTTCAAAGAAAGTTGGCTGACTGGAAAGGAGCAGTTCTTTCAAGTGCAGGTAAGTGTCTTTTGGTTAAAAACACGCTTCAAAACTTGCCTATCTACATTCTGTCAATGTTCAGCATGCCTACAACTGTGATGAACAGTATTGAGAAGATTCAAAAACACTTTTTGTGGCACGATACTGAGGACAGATTCAGATATCATCTTTTGGCTTGGGAACAGGTTTGTAAACCTAAGAGACTAGGGGGGTTAGACATCAAAGATATCAAACATATGAGTACTGCCCTTACTGCAAAATTAGGATGGAGGCTTATAAAACAACACAAGCCTTGGACAGAGCTGATTAAGATCAAATATCTTTCAAATCAAAGAAAGATTTCCTTCATTTATGATCAGTCCCTTCCGAGTGGTTCTATTTTTCTGGAACAACCTTCTTCATAGCAAACACATTCTTTCTCAGGGGTGCAGCTGGAAGCTTGGAGATGGGCAAAACATAAACTTCTGGACTGATAAGTGGATGGATTCTAACTGGTTTTCTGATTATGATCATATTAAAGACAACTTAATTGCAAAGTATGGACACAAAATCCAGGGTACATTGAGAGGAATGGAATCAAAAGAAAATGGAAACAGCTAAAAGTGGAGAATGTTAATATTCAGGCTGATATTACATCTCTCCAGAATCAACTTTCCCTAATCCATATAAGTAATCAAAATCTTAAGGATGAGCTCATCTGGAAAGATTCTTTTGCTAGGGATTACACTGTTAAAGCAGGATATAATTCTTTCTTTACATCCATGGCAAGCGAAATTAAGTGGCACAAATTGTGGATGCCGGAGCTAACCCCTAGAGTGAACTTCTTTTGATGGCTAATTATTAATGGTAAGATCCTAACTAATGACAACCTCATCAAGAAGGGATTCATCATGCCGAATAGATGTTGCATGTACCAGCAAGAGGCTGAAGATATAAAGCATTTATTCCTCCATTGTGAGATTGCTTCCAAAATTTGGCAGCTTGTTTTTGTAAAATTTAATCTGAGATGGATTTTTCCCCTTACCTGCCCTCAGGCTTGGGAGCAATGGAGCTCTCCATTCAAACATTGCATGGTGAAAAGGCTATGGCAACTTGTTCTTCCCCATACTATGTGGAGAATCTAGAAGGCTCGTAATGATAATATTTTCAGAAACAATAGATAGGCTTGTAACAAAATATATAAGGAAATTATCATTGTTTGTGCAAGATAATATTGCTAGATTTAAACCCCCTAAAAATAGACTCTACCCAAAGAATGAAGAATGCATTCTGACTAAATGGAATATTACCACTGTCAATAGAAATAACAGTGGTATTGATAGAAACACAGTCCGATGGATTAAACCCCCCACTGATTGGCACAAGTTAAATTTTGATGGGGCCTCTAAGGGCAATCCAGGTGACTCTGGAGGAGGAGGAATTATCAGGGATCAAAGAGGCTATTATGTTGCTGCTTTTTCTGGGAGAATGGGAAGACAAACTAATCATTATTCTGAAGCCATGGCAGCTCTTTGGGGCATTAGAATTTCCAGAGATTGTAATATTCCAAATATCATAATTGAAGGTGATTCTCTAAATATTATCAATCTTCTAAATAAAAAGCAACACCCCAGCTGGTCTATTAGGGAGTATATAGAAGAAGCTATTGATATATGTAAAAGCTTTGTAAATGTCCAAATCACCCACACCTACCGGGAAGGAAATAGGGTAGTTGAAAATTTGGCTAACTTCGGTGTTAATAATCCCTTTCAAACTTGGATTGGAGGGGAAGTTCTACCCACTCATGTCAATAAAGCCATAATCATTGATCTTCATGGCAGTGAAAATCATAACTAACGGCTATTTTTTAAACGCTAATGTGCTGGATCCCCAAGTACATGTGGATGACATCAAAAAAGATTTGGATGATTGTTGCGATCTGTGTGGGCTGGGTCTGTCATCATTTCTTGGTATAGGAGGAAAGCCGAGGCGTGAGGCAATAATAACAAGTGTAGCATAATAATTAAATCGGCTTTCACGGGAAGGAAAGATTCAAATTCCAAGTTCAAAGTTCATCCTATTCCGCACATTGATAGCTATTTTACCGTTGAGAACAGGAAAAGGTGCAGAGGAAACATGGTGGGGCCACCATGCAAAACCGAACCGACCCACAATCCTGAGTGGAAAGAGAACACGAAGCTTTGGGAATACCTGCAAATCGGGGGCTTGTCTAATTTCATTGAAAGGATCCAAGGCTTTGACCAAGACATCTCGATCAAATTCACCCGGGGTTGGAAGAACAGAATAGTCAAATATAGTAACATGAAAATGGAAATCATAGAAGAACTCATAGCTTAGATCACGGGCCTCAGCCTGGAAGGCAAAAAAAATTTCAATAAGAAGGTAGACATGGAGGTTGAAACCAAGAAATTTTTTGAAGAGGGAGAGAATCTTGAGTTCGTGACTGCTGGCCTCAAGGTGGAGTCGATCCCTGAACCGTTTGCTGAACTAGCCAAAATGGTGGTAAGGTATATTACCCTTGAAGGAAGATATGTGACTATACCTCAAAAACATCTGATTTTTCTGAATCATTTTCGTAGAAATAACATTATCAGCTTTCCTCATTATCTGATTAATTCTCTAGAGAAATCTATAAGGGAAGTTCAAAGCCAATCTAGGGTTGTCCCTTTGCACCAGGGCCTTATCCTCTTGATTCACCGCCATTTCTCCAGCTGCCCTCCTATGAATCCTATCCCACCTCCCTCCTCCATACCTACACTTGCCCACACTGCTCCCACTCCCCCTGCTAAAAAGAAAGAATGAAGATGCGACCTCCAGCAAGAAAAGCAAGAACCTCAAAGCCAAAATCCCTACTTTCTAACGAGTCCTAAGGTGCCACAAGGACTTAGAACTAGCTGAAAACCTCCCGCATATCAGCAGGTCAGTGGAGGAGCCCAAAGAGGAGGAATTCCTAGATAGGGTGGATAGATTAGAAAAGGAGTTTCAAGAGCTCAAAGGGGCTATAAAAAACATGGAAAAAGCTAAGGGTAAAAGGATCCTTCAAAGTGAGGAGGAAGAGGGGGTTATTGGTGAAGTCTTCAAGAAACTACAGTCCCTAGATGGTAGATTGGGGAATGCTAAAAGCTGAAATGACTACATATTGTCTGCCCTCAAAAGCATTTACAATTTCATTGAGCAACATGTCCATAGTGTTTGCAGTTTAAGTGGGATCAATGAGGACATATGGGGTCCTAAAGAGAAAAGGGATAGTGCAATTTCCCAAGCTGATTTACAAGACCCCTCTCAGGCCACTGCCATTGCCTTCTTCATGTCACTGTAGGCTATCAAGACCAAAATTGACAGAGCCATCAGGTAAAGGGCTGCTGGTGATGCTATTTTTTGGCTGCGATGTGGCTGTCATAGGGTGGTTCTGGAGCTGTTTTGTGGTGAGGCTCCTTATTCTGTTTCTCTTTTGGTTCCTTTTTGATCTTGCCTTCTTTTCTCTGGATCTTTGTACATTTAGATCCTTTTTTCTCCTATATTGTAATATTTGGCTGTTGAGCCTTCCTTGGTTGGCTTTTTTTCCCTTCTCTGGGCTGCTTCTCTCATCTTTACTATCTGGCTTTTGAGCCCTTTTGTATACAAGGTATAGTCCCTTCAAAACTATTTTCCCTTAATAAAAAAAAAGTTTTGTCATATGAAATAGTAGGGGTTGTCTTATTGGGTTTGTATAAAACTCAAAATGATTTCATCGCTCTATTATGTGTCATTACATATTGAATAAATTCAAGGGATAATCACATAACAAAAAAATATGAGTTATATTTTGTTGTATAAAAAATATATTTATAAGAACATATGCATGATTTGAATTTTACACCCATCAGAACTCAAAATTAAAACCTCTTAATATCATTACATAATTATACCAACGAGCTTATGTGGAAGCTATATTTGACAAATAGAGTGGGCAACCTATATTTGAATAAGAACACAACCTTGTTGTTTATTTCATTCCTCTAAATGCACAAACTTTTGTACTAGTAATGAAACCAAGGGGTGATTACACTTAGGTTTATTTTCATTGAGATGTCACTCTCTTATAATTCCACTACGAAATCCATAGAACTTGAAAATTGTTGTTCTTATTGAGAAATCTATAAATTCTTACCTTTATAATTAAGGTTATAGTGTGTTCCTAATATTTTTTAATCTATCTCTTAATAGAGATCTTCATTGAGAGCAATTTTATGCCTTGATTAGGATTGTGATATTTCATCTTTGTAAATTACAAATTGGATAAGCGGTGATCTCCTATATTCTTATATATACTTTTCTATACATATTTTAGTTGGACTAAGTTGGATATTACCTTTTATCATACTATTTTTCATATAGTACAATGTTAGTAATTGGTGATTTAAGTAGTTTTTTGCTTCTCCTTGTTATCTTGAAAGTTTTCTGTTATGATAAAGGTTTAAATATCAAATTGTTTATAACAATAAATTTGTGTTATTTAAAAATTATATGATTGTTTTTTTTATAATGATTGTTGTAGAAAGTCATATGAGACATTTAAAAAAAAATTAAAATTATTGTATGATTAAAATATTGGAAAAATATGATTGAAGCGTGATTATATTTTGCTCATAAAAGTGGATTTTTTTGTCAATTTTAAAGGATGAGTAAGTTATACATTGTGTGGGAATGCACTTGGGCTGTTGCCCTCGGACCTCGTGAGGGGCCCCTCCACCCCGCCGGGGGCTATTACCCCTAGACCCCCAGTCCCCTGTCTTTTGTTTAGTGCCTTATGTGATCAAAACCTCACCTTTTTGTACTTGTGAGAAATATCAACGGATGATGTTATAATAATGCATATATTAAACATCGAATATTTATATAAAGTTAATGTTTATATAAAACAATTTGTATTAGATAGTCTTTAATAATTTGAGTAAATTAGTATGTGATTACTAAAAAATAGTATGTGTGCACAAAAAATGACAGTTGGGGACGCCCTTCATGTCTTTATTGGAGACGTCCAATATTGATTGCATCTAATATTTTTTCAAGATTGAAATCTTGATGTTGTTTTTTCAAAATTCAATATATTGGTAATATGACATGGTTGATTATAAACATAATGTCATTAAATTTGGTATACAACTTGCTTTTAAACCTATTAATGTAGGATTCATGTATCGTTAAAAGTGAAATCAATAATGGTTTATATTGTTCTTATTATAATAATATTGCTTGTTTATATGGATATTGTGATTCTAACAATGTTGGTGTTGTGTTAGATAGAAAATATACAACTGGATATGTGTTCAAGTTTGGTACATGTGCCATTATTTGGAACAACAAGAAACAACTAATAGTCTCCATCTCTTCTACTGAGGAAAAATATAGATTGTAAAGGAAACAACAAAAAAAACCATGTGGCTAAAGCGGTCGTTGGAAGAAATTCACACGGAAGTTAAAGGAAATACTCTTCTGTGTAATAGTCAGAGTTTTATTTCTCTCACAAGTAATCTAGTTAAGAATCTAAGAACATAACATGTAGAAATTCATCTGTATTTTATCTGAGATAAGGTTCTCTGTCATGATATAGATCTCTAGTTTTGTCCTATTGAAGATTAAGTTGTAAATATCTTCACAAAGCCATTATGGGTTATAAAGTTTTGCATGTTTAATGCAATGCTTTGCCTTTCAGAATTGCCATTAAGGGCGAGTGTGCATGACAATGCCACCTTTTAACAACCGACCATGTGTTTTATTTTTCACCTCTATACTTCTTCTCCATAAAAGCATTATAAAAATATTTTTATGATCTAAGTAAAATTATCACTCTAATTTTATTATATAGTCCAGTAACAAAGAATCATTTTGTAACGAGTTCCTTACTTTATAAAAGGATCCTAAGGTGTTCATATATATTTCATTTGAGAAACTGTGAGATGTATTCTCACAAATCATGCTTAGCATAAATCATCACTTCTGATTTATGGATTTCAAATCCTTTTGTACAAAAAGGTAAGTTTAGTATGATGAAGGTGTATAAATCCTTCAGAAGTGACATGTTAGCCTAAAACCCTTATCTTAGTTTAAGGATTGTAAATCCTATTGTAAAAGCGGGTAAATTTGGCATATAAACCCCACTTAATATTAAGGGGGAATGTTAGAACAATAATGATACGTGAGTTTAACTCCTTAAATTGCTCTTATAAAAGTTATATTTAATTATATATTAAATATAGTTATAAAATTTAGTTTATAACTAATAAATAAAAATTATTTCATATTTGTATTTATTAAATATAAACTTAAGTTTATCTAGGTTAATTGATTTTATCAATTAAAGTGGAGAGGTGTGTCTCGAGAAGTGTCACACTCAACCACCCCCTCTTAAGTAGGGCACTCAGGGTTCGTAAAAATAAATGCAGGGAGAGAGGAGAAGTGAGGTGAGAAAGTTGTGTCATTGGACATATTTATCAAGGGTAAATAGTTGTAGTTTATCAAATAAATGGAAATCTATTTCTTTGTGGGTTTTTAACTCATAGAGGCTTTCCCACGTTAATTTTGGTGTGGAATATTTACTTTAAATTATTTATTTAATGCATTGTGCCATGTTTAATACTAATTTAACTTTATTTATTTTTACCCTACCTACTCACACCAAAACATACACAAACCTTAACATAAAGTATTCATGCTACCTATAAGAAAACCCACAAGATAATGGTTGTTTCTAATTAACCTCCTACCTTAACCTATACAATTTATAGGAGTCCCGGCCACTCCGAAGGATCACTATTGATCATTGTAGACAAAGGATTAGGAATTGTAATAACAATCATAAGAACATATAAAACCTTATTTGTCTCATGAACAAAATGGTGGAAAGGTACAAAATAGAAAGTTGCTACCAAAACACGACTTCCCTGCATTATCTAATATAGATTCCAATTTTGTGTTTCTCCCCGTATCATAACATTAATTATGATCATGGAGTCACCCTCAATAACTAAATCATTATAACATTTATCTTTCGGTATAATTTCAAATATATAATGTGCTTTTCAACTTGAATTTATTTGAAAAGTTTTCACAAGCTAATGATTTCCTTTACTACCTTGGAAATTCCCATAATCATTTGAATTATATATTGAATGTATTGAAAATTTTACTTCATGCTAACTTTTTTGCTTCAAATATTGTATATGTATGATAATATTTCCCCTCATTTAAAATTGTACTACATAGGCTATGGTTTACAAAGGTATAAATGACACATCTATCATCCCAATCATTTCATACACCTAACAATATTAATCATCAAGAAAGAAAAAACAAAAAAGAGATCTAAGCCCCAAAACATAACAATTGTTAATGTTCTAGCCATTAATCCAATATTATAAAGTTAGATTTAAACATTACGAAATAAACTATAATACAAAACATAATAAATAACCATAACACAATGAACAAAAATTTAATGTGGAAATTATCATATGAGGTAAAAAACCACGGTCAAAAGTAGTGTATACACCCGTTTTCGGTACCTTACATTGTTTAGCCACACCCTTCACATTTTCATTCAAAATCAATAAACTATCTTATTATACTATAAACCATGTCCTCAACCCTATTAAATCAAACCTTACCCTCAGTAAAAATCTATTTCACTAACCCTAAATGACCTAAACCACACAAACCACCTATAACACATCCTAGCCCATTTTAGCACTAACCTTCTAACCTCCCAATTCCCTCAACTCATTCCTAACCATCCTCACTTGTCCTCATACCCATATTAACCAATTTGGAAGTGGTTGAAACCATTCCAAACGGGTTTCCCCACTTTTTATAGGTTTCCAGTGTTTTAAACTAATCACCAATGATTATATACGAACCATCAAACTTCATGAATGAGATCCTTGAATTTTTCCAGTGAATCTCTGGCTCACTAATGAATTAGCTGACATAATTTTGGATATCTTGACACCTCTTACATATATGCCACATCCTCAGAAGCTTCAAAAACATTGTAAGACTCCTACAACATCATTTCTTAACATTCCATACCAAAGGTAAGCTTATGTCATCTATTTTCATATTCAGTTTATCGACACATCATATTAATTGTCAAATTCATCTACAAACCATCTATTTTGCATATTACTTGCATTTTATTTAGAAATAAACTTTTTCCACAGTAATTGCCAATGATTCCTTTGAATCGCCAATGAGTACCTCAAGTCACCAACAATCTCTATCTTTTAAGTCATTTAATCATATTTCTCACATTTGCAATCAATATCTCAATCTATTTTTCATCCAATCAATTTTTTTCCAAGTTGTTTCTCTTGTAGATGAATGTACCGGGTCAAGCACATATGATTACTAGCATCTACAATCTAACTATCATCTCACAACCATTTGTCTAGGAATAATTCGACATTGCACAAAAGTTGAGTCTTTGTGCCATCTCCTTAACACCAAATGTCGAAGACATTGAAGATCAACTAGAAGTCATATGAGAAGAACATGACACCACTAAGTAGGAGTGGTTCGATTACTTTATAGAGTTCAAGCTTGACCTAGCCCTTGCTTGGGCCACTTGTCAAGCAAAGCAAGATCTCTTTATCCCTCTAGAACTGCGAACTTCCTTTTACTATCAATTATTTTTCTATCATTATCACTTGATTATAAATCAGTTCACACCCTTCAAATAATCCCTTTGGTTCCTGGGACCGAATTTTTCCAAACAACTCATCTTATCCTTATCTAATATCTATCTTGTCTAGTTATCTATATGTGTGAGGGGTTTTCTCATTTGCTGGAAGCAGGAGTCCCACACCTATTTCGCATCTACACATATCGACATTGCATTGTCGATGCAGATATTATTAAACCCTATCGTCTTCCAAGTTTTCGGTGATTTGCTATATAATAAGTAAACCAAAATCCACCACAAACATTCTGGCATGCCCAGTGGGACCCTTAGTCCCCTTTTGATCAGATTTGATATCTTCTTGTTTTTTATTGACAAATTATCTAACTTTTCAGCTCGGAGTGCTTTGCTATCGCTTCTTAAAAAATGCATTAAAAAATTTATTTAAAAAAAAGGAACAATGAACACATGTACGCTTATTTTATTTCATTTTTTTCTTTTGGTATTACATTATTTGTGTGGTTTTTCTTCATCCAAATTAATAATTTGTTTGGTCTTAAAGTGAATCTTCATTCTTACTTGCTCATATAGTTTGATTAGAAGTTAAATGATTGCGTTCACACAATTCTTGTGACACACAACCAAACCATGTAAAAAATAAAACTTTCATCTAAACAATCCCTTCTAGGTCTACCTCCTTGGATTTCATCACCAAGGGGGAAGTCGACTTAGTGTTCTGGCCGAGTATAAATAACTGGTGGGTGGTATATCGGTTAAGCACCCGACAACCTCATCACTACGGCACCGTGAAGTAAGTGGGTAGGCCCCAATATCATGCCTCTTATTGACACCAACATAGACTCGGGCCTCTCATACCTTCAAGTATATTAGGTACTCCAACCTTAACATACCCGAGACCCGCTTTAGCTAGTCTATTTCCTAGTTCCTTTTCAACCGCCTTTCATTTAACACTATTCTTAAAGTTAATTATGATACTCTAAAACTTTCTTGTGATTTTGTGGTTTTCATTTATTTTAACAACCATCTTTCTTTTCTTTATTACTTGTTTGTTTAGTTCATTGGTTTGACAAGACAACATTCTCACCTTCAAAACACCTCAAACATGACAAATCCATTTTGAACACCCCTGGAAATATATCAGAAACCTCTGCATTCCCTTAAAACTTAGTCTAAAACATTAGACTTTCCTAGTCCATGTGCTCCGCAGTTCTTCTAGAGTGGTGACCTAATATTTGTAAAACTCTTATACAACAACCTAGTTGCTCTTAGTAGCTACCTTTCTACAAAAGGAATTTTCCTTCATTGTCCCAATCTAGAATATTGTCCATCTTTCACTGTTGATACTTTTGACTATTCCAAACTTTACGACCCTGATTATCAACTTGTTATAGAACAAATCACTCCTTACCCCTCCACTAGTGATATAGGAACGTCAACACCTGCTTCATCCTCTCCCGTCACTAGCTTCAACCTTAACAACATCTCCTTACATAAAAAAACTAGTCAACAAGCACTCGTGCCATCGGCTTCCTCATCTAGCCCACAAAATACTCAAACTTATACCTCTACTTCACCATCTACATCTAGTCACATAGTATCTACTGCTCCCCCCTCCTCTTGCAAGCTCACTTGGTTTCCCTCTCTCTAAGTTTCCATTGATCACATCTCAACCTATTTCATCACAACCTACGTCCTCGATCCAAAATCTAGTTCTATCCATTCCTACATCTATACCACATATCAACATGAGTTCCATTGCTAGTACTCTGCCATTTTCACAACAAACATCCATATCTCTTGTCTCACAATATAGTTACATATCTTCTCAATATATCCCACAACCATCACGGACTCATGTCAACACCTTTATTCTCTTCCCTATCAGTACATCTAATCCTCTTCACAACTATTAGTCTCTTAACATAATTATAACACCCCATGACATATTCCTCTCTCTCAAAATATTTCATTACTGTATCACTAATATCAACAATCAAACCCCATCACTTACAACCAAACCAACCATTCCTCTTCAAATACTGAGTCATCTCAAAATGATCCCATGCAAGCACAGTTAAACAAATCACTTTCCTCAAAGATGCTAGTATGGGACCCAAGAACAACCTTTCATATGAAAAAATCTACAACGAACCTATTAATCCATTTGTTCCCTTCAAAGGCCACCCTCCGGACTCAAATTCATCAATTCTTATAGTTAAAAGGACTCACAACAACATATCAGGGCCTTTCGTCATGTGTTATCTCACCTCTCACAATTAAAACCTCATGTTGAGGACATTGCCCATTTCCTTGGTTGGCCCCACCCTTGAGTGGTATAACAATATCCCACAACATTATCTTTATTATTTCACACAACTCGTGCAATTGTTCTTAGAACACTTCTCCATCAACATCACTCGTAAATTATCCATCACCGACCTATATGCCATCAAAAAATTTGAGTTTTAGTCTGTTATCGATTTCATTGCTAGATGACGAGGAATTATAAACCAATTATCCTTTTACCTTCCACAAACTGAGATGATCAAGTTATTTTCTCGATCTTGTGCCAAACACATATCACCAACCCTTCAAATTCAATACTTTTAAAAATTTGGCGAAGACTTTTCCATGGCCCGAAAACTAGAACTCTACACCCTTGAGGATGGTAAAGTCAAAATGTGATCGAAGAAACCGAAGCTTGAGTCCTCCTTTAAAACTTATTCTAGCAATGAAAAATCTAAGGGTTCGACAAACACGAACTATTTTGAAAACTATGTTTGAAGGGCATTTGAACTTTGAATGGTCCCAACCTCAACGTAAGTACACACCTTTAGGGGAGTCCTATAACATTATCTTCAATAAAAATTCAGCTACATGTATGATTAAGCTCCTTCCCATCCAACGTATCGATGAATCATCCAAGCCTTTGTGGTATAAGGACAATGACTATTATAAATATCATCAAGTTTGAGAACATGGCATTGAAAGGTGTCATTTATTCATAAACATCCTCCAAGACCTTATTGACCTAGGTGAGTTACAACTTAATAACCTGAACACACCTCCTAATTAAGGCTTAGACGTGTTTAAACAACCTTTTCTGAATCACTCCACATCTAGTAGTTAGCCTAAGTCCAATTCCATAGGGTCTCATCATATCATCAACATTGTCAATGACCTCATACCCACACCTACAATACCAAGTGTTTCCATACCTGAAACACTAATAAAAAAATCAATCTTTGAATCTCCTCACTACTGATATTTTGAGCCCATCCACATTACAACATATAGAATCTTCTACATCTACTCCCACACAAACTTCCCATATCATCCGTTTAGGATCTCAAGAAAATAAACCTGTTGAAATTTTTGATAGCTCTTTCCAAGACCACGTCATCCAACATTAAATAAAAAATCCTAGAAATCTAATTCATCCACTTAAAAAAATAGAAACCATACTAAATATTCACTAGACAATCATACCATGAAACATACAACCCCTACCCTCTATTTTGGGGCCACACAGACTCATCTAAAATCACGATCATGATAAAAAAATATAATTTTTTTCCCCGACCAACACCTAAAGGTGCCCCAAAAAACATGACTCTAGTATCTCATACGTCTAAATCATTAAATGATATCCAAATTCCTTCACCTTTGTCATTGTCTCAAATAACCACATCAGGATATTACATAAAAATATTTGAGAAGCTTATCCAATCATCAATCATAACATTGTCACTTATTAAGCTTTCTGACCCTCGAGGGTGAAAAACCTCCTGGTATGACTATGAGGCATTTTGCACTTATGATTGTATGTCAGGACACTTCATTGAGGACTACAAATCCCTCCATGCCATAATTTGAAGTCTCACTAGCAAAGGACTTATCCCAACAGATAAAACCATCCACCTTCTAGTCTTGACATAATAAAACCAAGACAACAAAGTAAACCCACTTCTCAAATCCCTAAACATATAAGTTCTAAATCATTACTTAACATCATATCTACTAGAAGCAAGGATTCATATGGTAAATCCCCACTCCACCAAATAGACACCATTCATACATTCACAAGAGCATACATACAAGACTTAAAAGATTAGAATATAAATGGGCCCAAAGTCTCCATCTCTGTCACTCCCTTTGAATCACATAATCCATCGTTTTATATAGCCAAGGTTTCCATCCTTGCTACACCTCACACTCAATCTACAACAATCATACAAAACACTGTCATCAAACAATTACATCAGGCTCCTGTTAAAATGTCTCTTTATGAGCTCATCCAAAAATCTTCGCAAAATTTACAAGCCATGATTTAAGATCTTCAATCCATTTTAGTACCACGAGATGCCCCCAACTGTTTGCCAACCTTATTGGCACCCTTAAAATTTCTGCTGCTATCACGTTTGAGGACACGAAGATTCCATCCTTACAATGTGAAGACCATGATCTTCCCCTCTTTATCACCTCCAAGATCAATGACACTCTCTTCAAAAGACTAATGATAAAAAATGACGTCAACATCAACATAATATCATCTCACGCCTTTAAACAACTTTAGTTACTTGACACCATAATCACCCAATCACTCACCATGCTATGTGCCTTCAACAAAACTGTCCCCCCCACATTAGGTACAATAATTTTACCTATAAAAAGGTGTTTAAAGCCTTCACAAGATCTTTTATATTGTAGAAGGAGAGTTCCAATATAACATACTACTAGTCCATATTTTGATATGCGACATGCGTTGTATCCCATCAACACTGCATCGGTGTCTAAAATATGAACATGAGGATAAAACCTTCACGTTCCCCATTAACCCTAATCCCTTCAAAGAATGTCACATGACCTACAAAACCAATGATGTGTTGCTTCTATTACAAAACTCCACATCTTTAGATCAATATTCTATAAGCTCTTCCATCCCCTCATCCAAACTACAAGACGATCAATCCTTTGAATACATCATGCAATGTCTCTCATTGGGGGAGTATCACCTTCTAAATCTTAACGCACTCCCTACACCTAAAACATATGGGAGACCTAAAAAAAAACGACTCTATGATCCTAATGTAAGAAAAATCATTTCCTTTGGCTCCCTTTCCTCTGAACAAAGCTTGTTTATGGAGGTATCGACTTTCCTTCATCTCATCTTGTTGGTCAACCACAAGTAAAGCCATTTTCCTCATATTTTTCATTCTTATACACCGTTGTGCATGGAAGGACATTGGTTCAGGTTAATATGAGCAAGGTTTGCATGAATTACCTTATAAAGATCTTAAAAAACCTCGTGAGAAACATGACCTCAACTTCAAAGTATCTTATTCTAATCCATCATCATCAACAGAACCTTAATCACTGTTAGCACCATTATTAAATCCTCCCCCTGATGACAATGAAATTATGTCTATCCTACCTGATTTTTTTAATCAACACTATAACACTCAGACCGCTAACTTATCAAGCTAACGGAAAAACTAGAACTATTCCTCTCACATTACCACATATGATAGAGGAGGACTCTTCCCTTACTATTGACATCCTTCATTTACACGACGATGACAATATCCTAACTTACATGGGGAATGGTGATCACTACCTTTAGAAATCCTTACCTCTTGACACATCCACACTTTTTAATGAATTGACCACTGATGTTAATATTGACACATAAGAGGAACCACACATTGTCAAGATTGGCCAAGCCTTAGACCTGCTTGAACTCCGAGAATTCACTACTTTCTTATCAAAACATAGTCAAGCATTCATACGGTTTTATAGTGACATGCCTAGTATAGAAACTAAAATCATCATCCATAATATCATTACCATCCCATATGTCAAGCCTGTGAAGCATAAGCTTTTTAGGATGCATCCTTGCATCATACTTGTATGCTAGGAAAAATACGCTGATAAACAAGAAAATAAAACTCTAACACAATACATCCTCCTTTGCGATTCCGTAGCAAACCTCAGAATGGCCAAGGAAACATGGATGAGCCCCGATTATGTGATATGTATGTGCTTTTCTCAAATCAGAGCAAGGATTTATTGCAAAAAGATCTACTTACTTTGCACAAAATGGATAAAAGGAGTTATGGATTTGGGATACTTCAAGATGATGCTATTTGGGCATTAGGACGAGGTAGGAAGGACACTCTTTTCTCAAAGGATGTAAGAGTTCAGACATGACATTCAAGCTTATTCTTCATGTATTTTTAGAGGGGGGGGGGCAAGGTTGTATTTATAGCCTGTGAATTAGATTAACTTAGGGGATTTTAAGTAATCGCAGTTCTAAAATGAGGGCATGATTAGGTGAGTGGGGACAAAAAGGAGTGGGTGAGGATTAAACTTGTATTTTTGATTCTCAAATGGGGGACATAGGGAATATTTTGCATGTGAGGAAGATTGGGTTTAATTTAGGGGTTGAAATGGATTAATTAATCGATTAACATTGATTAATTCTACGAGGATTTTTGTGGGAAATGGATTGGGGAAATTAATTGATTTGGAAAAGGTGTGAAATTAGGGTGTCTACATTTTCCCCTCTTTGGAAGGGTACTATGAAAGTAGTATCCTTTTAAAGAAAGTAAACGAGGTGGATGAATATGCCCCAGGTGGAAAGATTGAAGGTTTTTGAAGAGATTTTTCATAAGGAATGAGTTCCTTCGATAAGAAGTTTTTAGAGGAAGAAAATAGAAATATTTCTCTAAGCAAGAAGTAGAACAAACTTTCACTTGTAAGACTGGGGGAAGAATTCAATCTTTTTTTCCTAAGCAAAAAGTAGAGTGAATGTTTGTTGGGGAGAGTAGAAGGTGGTGAGTGATGGATGTCATGGTATCCTCTAAGACAAAAATGTCATGAGAAGATGTGATTATGGATAGATGTGATGATGCCCCCTTGAGAAGGATGATGAGGATGGAATATATGACAGAGCTATCGAAAAGAGGAGAGATTAATTCTACGGAGAGGATGATGAGAATGGGGTGTAAGAGAATGAAATGACTGCACGATGTAAATGGAGAAAGGATTCAATCATCCTTAAATGCTAGGTGTGAGGGTGTGTGGAATGATGTAATGGGAAAGAGAAAAGGGAATGGACATGAGTGGTGGTTGATTATGATAAGAGCAAGAAAGGTGAAGGGTTATGGAGATAGATGAGGGAAAAAAGGAATAAAATAGGTAGAAGAGAATAAGAGAGAGGGATGATAGGGGAATAAGGGAATGATGAAAGTAAGAAGTGGTTTTTGTGAGAGTGGAAGAGGAGGTGAGAGGATGTGATAATGGGGAATGACAAGAAAAAGTGAAGGGTGAGGATGTGTAGCGATGAGGAAAGGAAAGAAGAAAAATATTCCTTAAGAGGGACTCTTAAGTGAGATCGCCATGCCGCGCGAGTGGTTAAGTAAGATTTCCAAGACGAGGATGGTGATAGCGGTGGTAAGAGGGTGTGGTGATGGGGAATGAAGAGAAAATGTGGCTGGTGAGAATGTGGAGTAATGGGGAAAGGAAAGAAGATAGATCATCCTTAAGAGGGACTCTTAAGTGAGATCACCATGCCGTAGGAGTGGTTAAGTAAGTTCGCCAAACTGACAGTGATGATATGTAAGGAGAAAGACAAAATTGTTTTGGGTATAGGGGTGGAATGGTTGGTTGAAGAAGATGATTGTGATGAGAGGCGGGAGAAATAAGATGGGATGGGGGAAGGCCATAGGGTAGATCAACCTTAAGAGGGACTCTTAAGTAATATTTCCATGCGGTAGGGATGGTTAAGTAGGATCGCCAAGATGAAGAAGAAGAAGAATGATGATAAAGTTGGTGAGAAGAAGGTATGACAAAATGGACTGAAGGGGAACCCTCAAGTGAATTTTCCATACTATGAGAGTGTGTAAGTAGGATGACCAGGTAGAAGACAGATTCAGAGAAGGATGAGAAAAGAGTGAGTGATGTATGCCAGAGTGGTAGAGGAGGTGGGATGAGGTGATAACAAGGAAGAAAGGAAACAAAGAAGTGTAACATGAATGGATGGAGGAATATATGCGGTGGAGGGCGGAGAGTGTGAGGGGAATCCTTAATTGGGATGCCCACATGATGAGAGTGATGATGTAAAAATGATAAGAAAAAGAGGTAGTGTGGAAATATGTGTGTGGTGGTGATTTTTGTTTGATGAGAGGGGAGAGGGTGGAGAAGCTTCTACAACAAGAGGATATTAGGGAGAGTGTATACCTCCACTAAGGGTCCCACATAGAAGGGGTTATTAAGTAATATTGTCAAGCAGGAAGTAGAAGAGTGAAAGGAAAGAATACAAATGGGTGAGAGGGGACATGAATGGTGAGAAGGGTAATGTGGGGATAAGTGGCGGATGAGTAGAAATGAGGAGTGAGGATGAATGGATCAAATACATGGTGACCATGGTAGGGGAGGAGGAGCTGCTGGATAGGGAATGCTACTTGAGAAATATTTTCAAGTAAGATTCACAAACTATAACGATGATCAAGTAGGATTCCCAAATTGGGGAATGTATTAGTACGGGTGAACGGATGGGGTGAAAAGTAAAATTTTGATCATGTAGGAAGATACTCACATGGCGAAAACATCTTAATTATAATATAGCACATAACATGATGCATTATGATATAAAAGATCCAAATGACTAAACTATAATATGTGTGAGAGCATAGACATGGGCAATAAAAAAGGTTTGATGCCCTAGTACGATATGCGAGTGGAAGATAGCATAGACAGAGACCATCAAGAAGGTATGATGCCCCAATATGATATGTAATTAGATAACATAATTATATTAGAGAGAACACCAGGATATACAAAATCAAGATGCCCCCGTAATATATCAAGATACAAGAAAGCAATTAATAAATTATAACTAATAATGCAACACAAAAACCAATAAACATGTCCCTAATGTGTTCCACAGTGAGGATTGATCGGATGTGCCCCCAAGCAGGGGTACAAGGACATAAAAAAGAATTGGGTCATTGTCCTCAAACAAGGAAACAATGAGAGTTGGATTTTCCCCAAACGAGGATTCACACGAGGAGAAGTGGTTTGAATTTGATAGTCATAAGGTGATTGGATCATTCATTGGGGATATTAGTTCAAAGGATGAATTGTGTTGATTATTTTAGAGTTTTTCCGATTTTGTGGAGTTTACAATTTTTTTTTTTACAATTTTTTTAGAATTTTTGTGATTTTGTGGATGTTTTTAGGAATTTTGAAAAGTTGTCAAATGTTTTTTCTATTTTCTAATGTTTTTGGGGATTTTTTGTTTTTCTACTGTTTTTGGGGATTTTTAATGTTTTTGAGGATTTTTGATTTTTTTAATGTTTTTGGATGTTTGAATTTTTATACTATTTTTGGAGATTTTGTGTTGGCAATTTATGGACCAGAATGCAAACTTATTTTGAGAGGTGATAAACCAGGATATCGTCCATATGTACTGTGTTCCGCGTGGTAACTTATGCTTCGAATAATATAAAAATTTTCATTCCATTGGCAGGATATGTTGGTGATGATATGATGGAAAGAAGTCCAACCCCATTCTTGACTCCACACAACTAGTAAGATGCGAGGGCTCATCACCGAGAATCAAGGACACAAGATGTAGATAATGAATATAGAGACAAGTGTTAATAATAATCCCTTTGGGAAATTGTGAATCAATTCTTCTTAAGGTCACTGAAACCTTTTCAAAAAATTACTTTCACTCTATGGGTCACGTGCCAGACTTAGACAGTTATGTGGGCTGCTGATTAATAAGATATGAGGTGAAGGGATATTTCTCTCTTCACTTAGGCATTTGAATTACTTCTTTGGGGATTCTATAATTATAAGCACTTTCAAATTTATAATATTTTTTTATTTTTGTAATGACTCCCTATGTCTTGCCTCATGCTACCAGTAAGAAGCAAGGGCTCATCACCGAAGGCAAAACATAGGCGAGCAAATTCCTTATATATATTTAATTTATTTTTTTGTTTTTGAATTTTGTGAATTTTTGAATGGTTTTTATTTTTATGCTTTTGTGAATGACCCTCTACGCTTTGCCCCATGCCACCATTAAGAGGCAAGAGTTTATCACTGAAGACAAGACGTAGACGAGTAAGGGAACCTCCCTCCATTCCCAGTCTCACACTACCAATAAGAAGTGTGGGCTCAACACCAAATATTATGAAGAACGAAAGGCGTGATAATGAATTATTCACAATTTATTGAATTGATTGAATTTTACAATAGTGCTTTGTAGTTGGGAAGGAACGTTTTCCCCTAATCTTAGCCCCACACAACAAGGAGGACGTGAGGGTTCAACACCGAAGACTAAGATGGACGATCAAATGAATTGGGTACAGAAGTTTAGAGCTTTGTTTTGAAAGAGAGAATTTCTTTGAAGGGAATATATTACCATCAGTAAGCTTCTAGGTATGACCATAGGTGAAAGCGACTGAAAATGGGAGATATTATAAGAAGTATGATACTCACAAAACTTAATAGGATCTATATTAACACCTGTCTCATGATGATAAATATGAAGATGTGATTTTGATAATGAAAATATCTTTCAATGGAAACACATAACATTAAATTATGCGGAGATAAGTTAGATAGAAGAAACAATGTACAAGTCGTTGTCTCTCGGAATAGAGAATGCCCCAAGGATAGAATTTCTTTAAATGTATTGCATTCATTGGTTCATCAAGTTCCTGGCAATCTTCAGTGGTCAATTTATAGGATTTGGAGCCAAATTTAGCTATAATTACATAGGGTCCTAACCAATTAGGTCTAAAATTTCCTTGTTTTTCTTGATCTTTAGTGGTATTCTTTTGATTTTCTTTTAGAACGTGGTCACCAACCTCGAACTCTCTGGGTCTCACCTTTTTATGATAACTACATTACAGTCAGTTTTGATAGACTTGAAGATGATAAAGGGCATTACATCATTTTTCATCGAGAAGATCAAGCTTGTGAAGCCATGATTGTCGATATTCATCCTCATTAATTATATCTTTAAGAGAGATTCTCAAGGATGGGAGTTCAAATTCAATAGGTAAAATGGATTCACAACCATAAACAAGGGAAAATGGGCTGGATCTTGTAGGTGTGCGGTAAGCCCAAAGAGCGGGGTAAATTTGAGTATGCCAATTGCGTTCATGGGTGTTGAAAATTTTTTCCATGATGGATTTTAAAGTCTTATTGGTCACTTCTGCTTGACCGTTACCCTGAGGGTAGTATGGAGTGGACCACTTAAGTTTGATGTGGAAATGTTTGGCAAGGTCCTTTACATCTTGGTTTTTAAATGATTTTCCATTATCTGCGACAATAGAGGATGGAATTCCAAATCGACAGATGAGATTATTAAAAATGAACTTTCGATATTTGGCTACCGGTAACATAGGTGAGAGGCATAGCTTCCACCCATTTAGTGAAGTAATCGGTAGTGGTAATGATGAACTTATGTCCATCAGATGATGTTGGTCTGATTTTACCAATGAGATCAAGTCCCCATTGAGAGAAGGGCCATGGTGTGGTTATCGATTGCAATGCTTGGGAAGGTGCGTGGATAATATTTCCATGCTTTTGACAAGCTTGACATCGTTTGACAAAATGGCATGCATCACTTTCCATGGTGGGCCAATAATATCCAACACGTAAGGATTTCTTGGCTAAGGCTATACTATTCGTGTGCACTCCATAAATACAAAAATGGAATTCAATTAGGACACTCTAGACTTCCTCCTGATTAAGAAATCGAAGCAGGGTGCCATCATAACCTTGTTTATAAAGAGTTTTTGCTAAAATGGTGTAACGAGAGGCACGTTGTGGTAAAGCATGTTTATGCATTGGTTTCATGTCGGTAGGAAATGTTTTATCGCAGATGAAGGTGTAAATATCATGGTACCAAGGGTTATTTAGACCCACAATTTCACATACCATAGTGTTTTTAGGAAGATCATAGGCAAGCATTAAGAGATGTTCTACGAGAAAATGTGCCCGAGGTTGATTAGATGTAATTTCTAATAGGGATCCAATAGTTGTCATAGAGTTGGTGAATTTATTACGAATTCTAGGGATTTGATCAAAGCTAATTAATCAAAAATAGCTGCAAATGATATCCACCACGCACTTATATGGGATAAGTTTTTCATCCTTGACTTGGTATTCATTAGTAACTTGTTTGATGATAAGTAAAGAATCACCAAATACAACTAACTCTTTAAGATTCCAAGATATAGCTAGTTTTAATCTACGATTAGAGCTTCATATTCTATGATATTATTGGTACATGGGAATGATAATCAAAATGATTTGGGGATGACATGCCTAATAGGTGTGATAAGAAAAATACCAACTCATGATCCATGGAGATTACAAGATCCATAAAAAAATAGAGTCCAAGCTGGCGTGATGTCTATGTATAGAATATCTTCATCAGGAAATGTAAAATGGAGTGGTTCTGTTCTAGGAAGAGGTGCCTCGACAAGTTGGTCTGCAAGGGCCTGTCCTTTAATTTCTCTCTGTAGAATGAACTCGATGTCAAATTCACTAAGTAGTATGACCCAACTAGACATTCTTCCTGTGAGAATAGGTCGAGACAAGAGATACTTGAGGGGATCAATCTTAGCGATCAACTTAGTTGTGTGATTGAGAAAATAATGACGTAACTTATGGAATGCAAAGGCAACCGCCAAGCATACTTTTTCAATTTGGGAATATCGTACTTCATGCTCAATAAGTGTTCGACTAAGGTAGTAAACAACCTATTCTTTTTCTTGATCGTTGTGTTGTGCTAACAGAGCTCCTATGGCATGTTTAGTGGCAGATGTATAAAGCAACATGGGTTTATCTACGACTGGTGACATAAGAACAGGTGGGTTAGAGAGGTATTCTTTCAACTTAGAAAAAGAGTCTTGACAATCATGGTTCTAGTGGAATTGTGCATCTTTCTTGAGTAATTGGTTAAAGTGGTGGAACTTATTGGACAACTGTGATATGAAGCGTCAAATAGATTGGATTTTTCCCTAAAGACTACCTAATTGTTTTAGGTTTTGAGGAGGCATTTCCATAATGGCTTTGAATTTTACAGGATCAACTTCTATACCTCTTCAGGAGACAATAAACCCTAAAAATTTACCAGAGGTCACCCCAAATACACATTTTTTGGGTTAAGATGAACATTATACTCACGTAATATGTCAAAAATGTGTCTCAACACACTTGGATGTCCTATTCATGTTTTTGATTTTGCTAATATATCATCAACATAATCTTCCATGATATCATGTAACATATCATGAAAGATGACTGTCATTACTCGTTGATAGGTGGCACCGGAATTTTTCAAGCTGAAAGGCATGACCTTATAACAGAAGGTTCCCCATGGTGTAGTAAATGTCATTTTATGTTGATCCCCTTCAACAATATGTATTTGATTGTAACTAGAAAATCCATCCATTAAGGAGAGCATTTCATGGCCTGCCGTAGAATCGACAATCATGTCTATGTTTGGCAAGGGAAAGTCATCCTTGGGACAAGCCTTGTTAATATCTCAAAAGTCTGTGCATATCCTAATGCTGGGGGTTTTCTTGGCTATGGGAACTATGTTGGATATCCATGCCGAATAATCAATAGGTCGGATAAAGTCGGCTTCTAAGAGTTTCTCGAGTTTGGCTTTGACAAGCAATGCTACTTGGGGATGCATTTTGCGTAGTTTTTGTTTCACAGGATTTGCATCTAGATGCACCACAAGGTGGTGTACTACAAGAGATGGATCTAGGCCTGACATGTCCTTATAGGTCCATGTGAAAATATCTTGGAATTCAATAAGGAGTGTTGTGAATTCTATGCATTCTTGGTCAGACAGACTAATGCCAAGTTGTAAAATTTTTGGCTGTTCGATGGTACCAATGTTTATATCTTTAGTTTCTTCTACAAGCATTTTAGATGTATCCTTTTTAGAAAATGATGCTAATGGTTGATGTAAGTCATCAGTGTCGGGTGATTTAGGGGAGTTGGCACATGATTTTTATTTGTGATGTTGAAAATTTTTATTGACATGTTTGTTTGATAGGGTGGCAATGAGATTTTGACTATGGGAAATTTTTGTTTGTGCTTTTGATCCAAAGTTTCCAAAGGTAAAGGATCCAAATATTCTATTTCTTCACCAAAATAGGTCGATTCATCTAGGTTGATTTCAAATCCTTTCTTATGGTCGGAAATGGGGATTTGATCATGATTTCCAAGGAATTCTTCAATGGCTTCATCATTTTGGAACATGTCCATGGCCACATGATGTGATTGGCCATGGTCTATGAGAGTTGGATGCATAAGCTTGAAATCGATGACGTTAATGAATAAATGTTCAAAGTAAATATTTGTTTCAGCAAGGTCTTCGAAAAGGCTATGTGTAGACCTAGTGTCACTATTAGAATTGGTGTCATCGTTGTCACTTGAAATTAATACAGGAGCAACATCGAATACCTTGAAACCCAGACCATGTTTACCGTGATGTTCTGTGCAATTGATTGGGTCTAAATGACCTTGTTCATTTGGACCGAGTCCTTTACCCTTCCATCGCATGTTTTTCATTATTCGATGAGCTTTGGTAAATTGAGGGGACTCATAACAGGGAGAAAATTCATCATTATATAACCAAGATCCTGAAGAACTTGGAATATGTTCATTGTCGAGATAACCAAATTTTTTCCAAACTGACTATCCCAATTGGTAAGTGGGATGGATTCTCAGATGTGGAGCGTTGGGTTTTCCATAGTTGTGTGGGGATTTTTTGATGTAAAAGGAGTCTGCAACCTTTTGGAATTGATATTCACCACATCCTTTGTCAATAATTTTGAATGTGTGGGACAAAGGACTAGTAGGTACCTCACGTGGCGGGGAAGTCAGTTTGGTAGTGAAAGATGAATAAAATGGGTTATAAGAAGAGGGGGGTGGATTAGAGGATGAAGCTTGGTTAATCAAAGGAGAAGGTATCTTAATAGAAGAGGTATGGTTAGATGAAGAAGGTTGACTAGGCGAGGAAGAAGATTGTGTAGTGGAAGAGTGATTGTCATTAGAAGAAGAAGCTTGATTAGTGGAAGAAGATGATTGATTAGTGGGAGGAGGATTGGTTGAAGATTGTTGATTAGTGGAAGAGAATGGATTGGAAAATGTTGTTTGGTTAGAAGGTGATGGTTTCAGAGCATATTTGGGGAGTGTATTCAGATTAATGCGTGTTTCGTTAGGGATTACACGAGGTAGAGCATACTTATCTATTGATGGACAATAGTGATCATGTCTATACTACCCTTCGAGGAATCTACAATACTCGAAGGGTTGGGAATCCACATGCAGTGTAAATTCTTTGTCCAAATAAGGAAATTTAATACATTGGTGGAATGTTGATGGGATGAATTTCATGGCATGAATCCATGGTTGGCCAATGAGAATGTTATATGCGACTTCCACATCCACCACATGACATATCATTTCTAAAGTGATGGGTCCAACTTTGAGAGGTAACGTGATTGTGCCTTTAGAATTTCTTTCACTATTACCATACTCACGAATAGTTATGATGTTGTTTTATAAATCATTTTCGGTGTAACCTAGGTAACGTAAGAGTTTCATGGAAAAAATATTCAATGTGGATCCATTGTCAATTAATACGCACTTGATCTTACGACGAGTTATATAACCCTTAACATATAAAGAATGATTATTAGAGATGTTGGGATTAAGAAGGTCAATTGGACCAAATGATAAAATAGGATTGGGTACTGAAAGATGTGCAATTAAAGCCTGTAATTGTTGTGAATTGATGTCCTCTCAGACACGAGCATTATTCAATGTTTGCATAGGGATGCATTGTAGTGCGGGAGAAGAATTAAGTAATTCCATGATGGAAATATGAGATGTAGTCTTCTCCAATTGTTTGACAATATTGAATGATGGCGCAGGTTGTGGAGTGGAAGTGGTGGTGGAGTTAGATGGTGGATTAAGAAGTGGTGTGGGAGATGAAGTAGCATATTTTTTTGTTGTAGGGACCCACATTTTTTTTGTCTAGTGGTGATCGCATAGTCAGTTCTGATCTTTATAGTTGCCACTAAGTCTTGGTCATAGTCTATGGTCGAGATGACTGAGTCATACTCAACGTTTCTTGATGATTGACCCTTATCCTTTGAATTATCATCGTGGTTAGGGAAGGGTTTTTGAACATGTTAAGTTTTTCATTGGGTGTTTTTGTCTCAGAAGTATTTTCAACTTCTATGTCTCTGCATTCGATCAAGTCTTGGACGTAATGGTAGAGTTGCATGCATTGATCTGTAGAGTGCCCTTTTATGTGATGGTAATCACAATATTCATTGTCCTTATACCAATTTGGTTTGGGTTGTCCTTCTTCGAAGGGTTTGAAAATGGGGTAAGTAATCATGTTGGCATTACCAAGTGACGAAAGATGCTAGATAGGATTTCTCAGAGTGGAGTGAACTGTCTTTGCTTGTCCCAAGAAGGATATTCCTTTCTAGGGATTATAATCAGTTGTTTGGATTTAAATGTGTTGAGTGGATTTTTTGAATGTTTCAGACATGGCAAGAATCAGTAACGCCATCGTTGACTATATTTCGGTTTTGATTAAAGAATTTGGATTTGTCCTGGTTCTGAGGGGTGTCTCTATGAGGTTGGTCCCTAAAGGGTGTTTTAAGTAAGCCCTTAGAAATGAGGGATTTTTCGATCTGTGTTCCCTTTTCAATGACTTCTTTGAAATTACTTAGACAATGCATTTACATGTGGAATGATAATTCGGCATTGAGATTTGGAACAAAAATGCTAACCAATTGTCTTTCGGGTATTGAGCAAGGGAAATCTGCTTGCAATTCCTCGCCATCATTGTAAAAATGAGGTGAAGTTTTCATTGGGCCTTTGTCTAGTGTTACAAAGATCAAGCATGGTTATTTTTGAGTCCAAGTTGAAGGAAAAATGTTTGACGAATTTTTTTGATAAGTCTGCGAATGTCGTGATTGACCCTTTGGGAAGATGGATAAACCAGTCTAAGGCCTACCCTCCTAAACTTTGAGGGAATAATTGTAAAAGATATGTGTCACGATAAGAAACTTCCTGACATTGCATGTAAAATTCCTTGACATGTTCATGAGGGTCACCCTTGCTTTTGTATTTATCAAATTTTGGGGTTTCGAAGGATGACGGAAATGGTAAGTGTAATATTTCCGTATCAAATGGGTAAGGACATAGTTCTTCAAAGTTGAATTGTTTCGATTGTTTTTGTAGTCCTTGGATGGTGTCTTTCATATGTTTCCATTCTTGTGTGAATGGAGAGGTAGGGGATGGGTTATCAAGAATTTTGTGAGTATTGGGGTCTGGATTGGAGTCTTTTAACCTTTCAGCTCTAGCAGTTGCTTCCTCAAGTTTCCTTGTTAAGTCTTGGATTTTGGTGAATAACTCATCGACCAAAGAGCTATTTGGGTTGCTTGGTATTTCATTGTGGTAACTTGATTCACCATTTTTGATAAGTTTGTTTAAATTTTCAGTCCCGAAGTCAGGGGGTAGTTTTTCCCCCATGCTAGGATGCGTAGTAGATATTCGTTCTTGTTTTGTTCTATCACCCTATCTACTTGTTCTTGTTCTTCATTGGTGAGTTCTGGTTGTGTGACTTCTTCATCATCATTTTCATGATTGTGACTACGTGTGAATACCATGATGAGATAGGTGTGTGCCTGATTAAGCTGTAAAAGCGGTTATGAATTTTGAGCAAACACAATTAAACGAGAACTTAGTTGCTTTGGATTTAGCTTGAATAAGCTCTTGATTGTTGATAAGGAGAGTAACTCAAACAAGTTATCTCAATATGATTGTGATATAACTTGAGATGAGATATTAGGGAATTTGTGTCACATTGTGTAGATTTGGCTTGAACAAGCTCTGGATTGTTGACGGGGAGAGTAACTCAAACAAGTTAATCTCAATATGATTGTGATATAACTCGAAACGAGTTATGAAGGGATTTATGTCAGATACGATTTTGATAAACTTGATAGTTGAAAAAATAAGGAGTGAACTCAAACAAGTCTCCTAATGTCAGTTTGATATAGCTTGAAACAAGCTATGAAGGATGTTTTGGCAATTGATGAGATAAGGAATGAATGCAAGTCATTCAATATCTGTTTGAAACAAGCTATGAGGGATTTGTTTTCACAATTGATGAGATAAGAAGCAAACACAAGTCACTTAATATCAGTTTGATATATCTTGAAAAAATGCTATGGAGGATTGGCTGAAGCAAGCTAATGAAATTGGTGTGATGTTTTGATCTTCGTTGTTGGATTGTTTCAACGTTTTTCTTGGTATTGAATCTGTTGAGAAATGGTTTTGTGGAACATGACTAGGATTTGAACTTTACAATGAACACATTGATATCAACCAAGTTTTATGATAAGAACAATGCTAAACTATTTTGTTTACAAACAACAAGCAGTCATGTGTATCAAAT
Source organism: Taxus chinensis (assembly GCA_019776745.2). Taxonomy (NCBI): domain Eukaryota; kingdom Viridiplantae; phylum Streptophyta; class Pinopsida; order Cupressales; family Taxaceae; genus Taxus; species Taxus chinensis. The sequence goes on from CM034154.1 coordinate 151,181,558, forward strand.
TGTTTTGGCTCAAGAGGTAGATTCTTCGGGAATGATCATTGTTTCATGCAATCAGACAAGTATGTTGTGGAATGATGGATGCAGACTCTTATTACTCCAAAAAGATGTGTCCTCTGATATACCCTAGTCTTGATATACCTAATTCTGTATGGGGACAGAATTGGTATGGGGAGCCCTTAGAGCACTGGAGGAGACTCACCAATTCTTACTTACCTTGCTTCGGAGTGAATCACCACGTCCAAGGCAGGTTTTGTGAAAAGGTGGAAGGTGATGGGGGGATGAATGTGTATGGTGTCCTTATAACTCCCCAAAGATTTACAGGGATGATGCCCAGGCTTTGTTGTTACAACTATTTAGGCGCGAATCACATGCTCCACATGACAACATTACCTGTAAGTGAAGAGCAGGGGTGAGGTAGATACCGAACGTTGTGATGAGACTATGTCTCAAAGTGCAATGCAAATGTGAATGTTGTTGGTGCGTGGTAGTCAAGTCCACATCACTGGTGTAGCTTTGGTGGTGATGAAATCCACCTCTACTACGTGCAAAAACAAGAATGATGATGTGATTATACGCAAGGTTCTTTCCAACTTGAAATAAATTACTGGCGGAAAATGACAGCGTACCTGAAGCGTGCTCATTTTTTTTTGGTTCAACAGTTTTCTTTGAATGGTGGTACTTTTGTGGGAAGGTTAAAATTTTTTGTTTTTGTTTTTGACAATATTCCAGCGACGTGGTCCTACAGAAAACAAATTAGTAGTTATCCTGCAGACAAAATGTTAGAAAGAAAAATGATCGTAGCTATTTTTGATTTCCCAGATCGCTCGAAGGTGCAAGAAAAGAGCATACACAACCAACAATCGATCAAATTATGAAGAAGCAACAAAATTGAAGTGACAAGTTAGTTAATGACAAAAAATAGAGCTAATTTGAATGATTTTAATTAAGCTACAAAAGGCCCGACTAGTACGAAATGTTGATTTAAATTTGTCGATTTGATTAGGGGATCCTGCAATGTTAGAACAAGAAACTAAACAATCGTGACCATTTCTGATTTTCCAGATCACTTGAAGGTGCATGAAAAGAGCATATGTGGATACAATTGGGACAAACTTTGGTAAAAATGTTAATAATTATTGCACTTAATCGTGATTGCGAAATAACGATAACGATTATCTTCACAAAAAAGAAAAACGACGAAAGAAGAGTTTTAAAACGTTACCAGAAGTGTCATCATGGAAAGTTGGAATGTAAGGCAATTTTTGTTTTGTTTTGTAGAGCCTGGGGGGCCTCCAGTTTGCGAAAGATGAGTGAGAATGAAAACCCGATAATTTTGGCTAGATAGGTGTGAAAAGGTCCTGCAAGAAAATGATTAGTAGTTTGTACCTGCACACAGTGTTAGTAGAATGATCACTAAAAATAAGTAATTAAAATCATTAAGTGTTAAAAATTACAAAATTAAGGTGATAAAAGAAAATACAAAAATTGTTAAACAATGTGCACAAATCTACCAAAAGCCACAAAAATATTAGATGACTCTGGAAGTGATTGAGAACTAGTTTAATGTGATTAAAGTGATCAAAATGATGGATTTGATTGAAGTGTGAAAAATCGAAAAGGTGTAATTAGGTAATAGGTTAAAAGACAAATAAACAAGGTACTAAAAATTGGAATGATTAATGAATCACAATAAAATAATCAAATAATAATATTAACCAAAATGCTACGATGAAAATCAAGATTACCACAACTGACTAATCATTGTTAGGAGTAATTGTATGGCCTAAATTGATGAAAATGTAATCCTAAGAGCTTGGTGACTTAACGAGAATAAGAATTAATTTATAACGAGGTTATGTGTAAATAGGAAGTTAAGTAACGACATATGGAAAACAAACAAATCACTAAAAAGTGAGCCCAAATTTACAAAAAGATTAGAGTTACGATTATAAGCTTAACAAAAAAATAAAACAAGAATTAAATATGGTCAACAACAAAGAAATACTGTAAAATAGATATCGTGGCAATATCGATGGTGGGTACCGGGAAAATGGAGGGCTAATGCAAAAAAAATGACAAACCAAATGGGGAGTGGAAAGTTGGAAATGAAAAGTCTACGTGAATGGGACCGAAGAGTGGATTTAAGGAAGACATCCCAGATGGTGAATGTGAAGTGTGGATGAAAATGTGGACTTTTGAGGAGGATCAAATCGATTAGAATTGAAACTATGAACGATAGATATTATATGAGACTTGGACCAAAGGGGAGGATGTAATGGTGAACCAGAGTGGAATGGGGTAGGTATTTGAAGGGCCCAAGTGGTGTACCAAATAAGAAATTTGAGTGTGGACTAAAAATAGCCACGTAGAAAGTAAGGATTAACCAGTTGTCTACCGTGTATGGAATGATTCAAATGGTAAGAGAATTGTGTATAATGTTATCAAATAATTAATTTAATACTAAAAAAATAAAAAATGTAAACCATGTGATAATTGATAAGTCCCTCTGCGATTGCAAATATCAAAGTAGTATAAGACGAGTGCGGAGGGATCAGTGGATTAGATATGAATCATGGAGAAAATAATAATCGTGTTGGATCAAAGCACGATTTCAACAATGCAGAGGTTATGTGAATTTAAAGCTTAGTGGATTAACAAAAAAATGGACCAGAGAGGTTGAAAGTAAAAGCATGATGGGTTAAGGCTGAATGTGGTGAGATGAAGGCATGTGCAAGGATTGAAGGCCACAAAAATGGCGTGCAAGGAGAGGTGAGGCCAATAAAACTTTTAACGTTTGGACGCAATGTGAAGAAAAGTGGGGATTAGAGATATACGAATGAAGTCAACCACAATTACCAAGGATATTCCAGGGGGTATTGCAGTGCATATGCTTTCAAGAGAGAAAGGAGATTTGGAAAACTTTCCAAGAAAAATAGAACTTCGATCAAAAGACAATTGACCACCATTACCCAATATCGATTAGGAGCATCCAGATATTCATGGTAAATGTGGTTGCATGGGTATGGAGGTTTGGTGAAGGAGTCTGATGAATTGGTGTAGGATAGAATACATGGTAGAAGGGATATGTGTAAGTGGGGAGATAATCAGGGATGAGGAGTTGCTGGAGGAGTATGGGTGGAGGAAGGGATGGAGCTAGGAGATGGGTTGTGTGAGGAGTGGTGAGTTAACGAAAGGTAACGGGGATCGAGACTGTGGAAAGTCAGCGCTAATGAGAGTTGATAGGGGAAATTGAGTGTTGGTGTGAATGGAGAGCAGGGAGGATTGGATGGAGGGCTATGTTGAGGGGTGGGAAATGGGAGAGAATAGGTCTATGTCAAGTGTCCAGGGTAAGTCTATGGAGAGGAATAGGGATTGGGTTTGATGAGGGGGTCAGGGAGATGATAGAAGTGGCTTGGTGGAGAATGGGAGAAGGAGCTCGTGGAAGGGAGGAGATGAGAGGGGTGGATCTAGGGATTAGGATAACGGAGAATGTGATAATGGGAGGGAGGGAGTCGATGGAGAGGGATGAAGCTCGATGAGGGAAGAAGGGAGTTATGGCAGAGAGGAGACATGCTGGGGGGGGAAATGGGTGGAGGGATATGTGAGGAAGGTGAGATGTGATAGGTGGGTGGGGAGAGTCGGTCAGAGCCAAGCCGAGGAAGGGAGATTTGAGATGAGTTAGATCTGCACGTGGTCGGAGGGAGGTGTGTGTAGGTAGTTAGGTGCGGATGGGTGAGAGGAGAGGACTGTCAGCTTGGTCGAGCTAACTGAGCTGGTAGGGTGGAAAGGGGGGGAGGGTATATAGGTTAGGATAGGGTTTACAATTTTATGTTTTTTAAATGAAGATCTATATGTTTTAATATTTTTTGGAAAGGAGATTCGCAATAATAAAGTTAAATAACATACTAAATATATATAGGAAACTAAGATATTCAAGATCTAAATAAAATACTAAACGGTATGACTATGAGTACGATTATATATATATATATATATTAAACCAAATTTTTCAGAACAGTATTTGATTTATATTTATCTTAAAACCCAAGATTAGAAAAAAATTGATTTAGTATGGAAATAAGATCAATTTCCTACAAATGACAATAAATATGTTAAAGCAAATTAAATGGAATAAATTTATTTTCTGAATTGATTTCCCATGCCAAAAAAAAATTGCCACTGCAACCCACGAGTATCTGGATCAAGTGATGGACCTTATTCTTCAAACACTGCCAAGGATATCAAAGATATAAGAGCGTCATAGTTGTCATTATTACTATAACTTGCATATACACCACAAGACACCACACAACAAAACACTTTCCATAGCATGAAGGTTAACCAAATAAGGCCATATGGCACAAAAAGGAGATAATAATAGAAAATAATAATAAACAAAGAATGGATAAAACTACTAATTGGGAAATAAAAGGTAACAAATCAACCGGGCATGCCAAAATGTATGTTATGAAAAATACATTGATAAACAAGAAAGTAAAACACTAACAATAATACCTCATCCTTCACGATTTCGTAGCAAACGTCAGAATGGGAAAGGAAACATGGATGAGCCCTAATTGCGTGATATGTAGGTGCTTTCCTCGAAATGTAGTAAGGCCTTGTTTACAATAATATCAACTTACTTTGCACCAAATGGATAAAAGGAGTTATGGATTTGGGATACTTCAAGATGATGCTATTTGGGCATTAGGACGAGGTAGGAAGGATTCTCTTTCCTCAAAGGATGCAAGAGTTTAGACAAGGCATTCAAGCTTATTCTCCATGTGTTTTTAGAGGGGGGTAAGGTTCATATTTATATCCTGGGAATTGGACTAACTTAGGGGATTTTAAGTAATCGCAGTTTTAAAATGAGGGAATGATTAGGTGAGTGGGGACAAAAAGGAGTGGGTGAGGATTAAACTTGTATTTTTAATTCTTAAATGGGGGATATATGGAATATTTTTCATGTGAAGAAGATTGGGTTTAATTTAGGGGTTGAAATGGATTAATTAAGCAATTAATTCTACAAGAATTTTTGTGGGAAATGGAGTGGGGAAATTAATTGATTTGGAAAAGGTGTGAAATTAGGGTGTTTACAATACTATTAATCAAATAATAATTTCAACGTATTTTTTCTGCATACTTCATACTACCTATTGATTATCCCCAATGGGTTTCCAACAATATGTCTGTCACTAAAGCCACTAGAAAATTTCACGTCTGTATGAGCATTTGATACCTTAACCTCATTACCCTAAAGATGATTTTCCCCTACCCAACATCAACCAACTCGTCGATCTAACAATTGGCCACGAGATGTTGTCTCTTATGGAAGGTTTCTCTTGTTATAATCAAATTGTCATTGCACTCAAGGATTAACACAAGACATCCTTTATCACCCCATGGGGAACCTTCTGGTATAGAGTAATGCCCTTTGTCCTGAAAAATTTAGGAGCCACTCATCAACACGCTGTGACCTACATCTACTATGAACTCATCCACAAACCCATAGAAGACTAAGTCAACAATCTCCTAGATAAATCCAAACATCGAAGAGATCACTTAGCTATTATTGATGTGATCTTTGCACGTAAATCATAGTTCTTTCTCTACCTTATTTCTGCTAAGTGAATTTTTTAAGTTCACACAGGAAAACTCCTAGGATTTATAGTCTCTATTAGGGAAATTGAAGTTGACCCCACTAAAGTCAATTCCTTTTTTGAAATTCCTCCACCATATAATCTTAAAAAACTTCGTAGCCTTCAAGGAAATATTCGTCATTTCATCTCTCAATTATCAGACCATTGTTAACCTTTCCATCATCTTCTAAGAAAGGACACCCACTTGAAGTGAGACAGTAATTGTCAGCACGCATTCGACACCCTCAAACAATATATTTTATCTCCACCAGTGCTTATGCCTCCATGTGTGAGGGGGATCCCTTATATCTTTATATCTCCGCAATTTACCATGCCTTAGGAGTCATGTTAGAAAATTGAGATGAACAAGGTAAAGAAAAAGATTTCTATTACATAAGCTCCACCCTTTATGATTAGGAAATTCATTATTTCGAAGTAGAAAAGTTGTGTTGTGCCTTGTAATTTGCAACTACCAAATTTTTTCATTATCTCCTCAATCAAAAAACTTACGTAGTCATAAAATTTAATCCACTCAAATCTATGCACTCTAAATGATTGCATGACTAGATGGCTCATGCTCATGACTGAATTCAATATTGAATTTATATCTTAGAAATCTATTAAAATACATGTCATTTCTGATCAGTTCACTGAATCTCCCCTCCCTTCTAATCAATTCCATTGTGAACACTTCCACGACAAATCTATCAACACCCTCAATCATGAAAATACCCATCTTAAAATGACCTTTTTCTTTGATGGGTCCAAATGTAGGCAGGGGGAGGTGCTGAAATAGTTATCAAATCCCCTTGGGACACTTCTATTCCCTTATCCTTCAAACTAAATTTTGAATGAAGTAATAACATGGTAGAATATTAGGCCTTCATCATGGGAATTTAAATTTCTGCCTTCATCAGTGTACAAATCCTTGACCTATATGAGGAATCACAACTTGTCATCAATCAAATCAAAGGGACTTATCAATGTAAAAATGGGGCCCTAAAAAAAATACAAAACCATTGTTGAAGATTTATTGAAACTCTTTGACCACTATAAAATTTAAGCCACCCTTCGACCATCTAAAAAATTTGTGAACAAAATGGATTCTCTTGCCACTCTAATCCCTTTATCACCAGATGATTCCAATCTCTTCATCATCATAAACAAACTCAATCAACCATCCTCTACGAATAATGAACTTCCTACCATTCATCGCATAGAAGATAACTCATATTACACCTAGTATACACATACATATGATTATGTTTCTACTGTAGTGCCCACATTTTACACACCCAAATACAACAGTAAAATACCGGGATGATTTTTTTTGACTTACATTGCTCACTACACACAACACCGTAAGGGCTACAAGTACAAAAATCGACTCACATGCGACAATCACATAAGTCATCGACTCACATAGGCACATGCAGATGAAAACGACATGTCGATGCCACACTTTTCCCAACGAACGAATACTAGCCATAACACGACCACAATAAAAAGGGACTTAAGGATTGACAACCCACAACACAACATTACCATGGTTAAATGTATTTTAGTTACGATTAAACATCCCAAGAACATTGTTATGTAATCATATTTATCTCCCTTTTTCCACTTACATGTTCTGAAAATTCTGTTTCACTTTTCACTTATTGTTCAACCATTTAATTTTGCTCTTTACCCTTATGAAAATCTTCAAAACTTACATAAGTATTTTTCCATATTTCAAAATGCCTACAAGATTCTAATTATCTCGTTCTTATGTTAAGATTTTGCTTCTCAAATGTTTATTTAATGTATAAAATTTAGTCTTGCTACACAAGAAAATCTCACATGATGTCAAGATGAAATCTTGGGATTAAGGAAGACATAGATTCGAGATATCCTTTTTCCAAGAACATCCTTCGATCATGGAATAGTTATTTCCCTATTATTATTATTATAGTACAATAACTTGCTGAATTCCAAATTTGATATATATATATATATACATCCTTTGTTTTCTCGAAGTTTGATCACACCATTTGACAATTCATATTCTTTGTAACACATGAAGTTGCTTAAATTAAGTCATAAGGACTCCCAGTGACATTGTTTCCAACCTCAAATTTTTGTTTTACTCTCATATGATTTACTTTCATGTCGCACTAGGGTCTCATTATTACCATCATTTTAAACGTAAGAGTTACGAAAGTACTTGTTTGACATATTAAAGAAGCACATGGTTAAGCTTAGTTCCAGTTTCACCCAGGGCTTCAATCTCTATCATAGGTGTGATTAAGGTTAAAATGTATTTACCCTATAACCTTTCGTGAAAGATCAAGGCACTAAATTTTCACAAGCCCAAGACAAGACATTTATCTACAAGGGACAAAAGGGTTCACTAACGAGAATGCAAGACATAGAACAACTATATCACGACCTTCATTTAGGTCGTTTGGATCCAACAGGGACTCCATTCACTGATGAAGTTAATTTCTAGATCTAATTTCGTAAGGCCTGGAAATCCAATAGGATACAAGGGAGTAATATCTCTACCTACTCCACAGATGGGAAGGTTACACTGCTTAATCATTCCTTCTAACAAGGACTCATAAGGTGACTTCTAAGGCAGTCTTCACCACTCAGCCTGGTGTCAGACCTGATGAGAGGACATTCTTCTTGCGATTACCAAAACTAGAAGGGAACTGCATACTCTGAATAAAGTTAGACCATGTCATTCCTAAAATATGGGTTCACGACAATGTCGCTAAACCTAATGACTATGACGGTAAACTCCGACTAGGGGTTTTATTTACCTAACCTAGGAGGTCTCATCGAGGGCAAGCTTAAGTTTGTTATAAAGTCTTAATTTTCTTATATGGTAAAAAGGATCACACAAGCATGCGAGTTATGCACAAATATTTTATTAAGGTCGAGTGTTCCCATTAAAACTCTTTATTAAGTTTGTAAGGTAAGAAGATAACCCAGTAATTAATTTAATCGTTTATGGAATACTGAGAAAGTACTACAATATATTAACTTCAATTTCAATTTACTATGTATAAATCAAACCCTTTTTTTTTCCATACACAACTAAGAAACAAATTGAACCGGAGATTAGATGCACATTTCCTAAGTATCCCTAAAACTAGCATCTCATGCGTATTACAAAATTTCAATTATAACTTTTCTGTAACAAGAGACTACATTAGGTAGTTATTCATTTTGCAATGACCTATAAAGGTTATAATAATAAAAAATAAATTACACATCACCTTTTTTCGTCATCATTCTTCCATCCTGCAAAACCCACGTGAGCATGATATCAGCGATAATTTGCTGGCATGACATCTACCCTAATCAATCATAATAGTCATTTTTCAGTTTCCCATTTACATCTGACAATAATTACAATTTGCAATCGAAATAAAAAAGGTCTAGAAACATGTATTCATTGCATTTCATTTTTCTTCATTTTATAAACCCAGGAGAGAGAAAGAGAAATGAAGAGAGAGAAAACATCGTTTTGTCAAAATTTATAATACACACAACAAGTTTCATTATAGTGTTTTTAAATAGTTATTTACGCGTGTTAAAAGTTTCCAGGGTGATTTGGTAACCCTACGAGGGTCTGCAGCTTTCTACTTTTACATTTTCTCACTAGCTACAAAACGTACAAAAAGGGCTCTGAGGCTAAGAAACTGCTTCCAAAGGTTATCTCCTAATGAACAGCACACACACCAAAACTATCTTTCTACGTGTCCCCATATATACCAGGACTTCATAACAGTTGACGGAATTGAAAAAGATAGCGAACGGTTTGCGTTTGGCGGCTAATTTTTCGGGGCTACTGGTCATAGTTGACCCAGTTGTAAAATGCCAAAAGTTAACTCGAAGGGCCCAGGAAAACTGCGTCCATAAGACGAAGTTCAATGGAGAAGCACACAATGAGACATCTCTTACTAGTTCCCCTATATAAGAAGAGTTCATCAGAGTCGACGAGACAGAGAACTAGTAAACTATTTTCAAATGGCGATACGTTTTCTGGGGGTGACAAGAAGAAATTGGTCCAGTTTTGATCTCGTCAAACTGCGATCGGGGGGCTTATAAAATGGCTTCGCCAATCTATCCTAAAAAGTTCTCTTTCCTATGCTAAATGTTCCATGCATTTGTCTAGTATAAATGCTAGAGGTTTGCGAAGACAGAACGTGATTTCTCTTTCTTGGTTTTCAAATGGTGGGTCCCAAGCGAAAGCCAATTTTTCTAGTTTTAACAATTCTCTATTGTTGTAAAACAGTGTATCAGGGCTCCTAGAAGAGTGTCCAAAGGATGTCATGTGATCGTTTTGGGTTTAAACCAAAAATCTAGACGACTCCTCATATACCAAGGTATGTGAATGAAACTTCACATCTCATTTCCAGAGTTGCGAAGGGTACTTGGTGAGTCTCCGAAAATTGCAAAATTTAACTATTTTAAGTAGGAAGAATGTCAACTTATTAAATGGAGAGTCAAATTTGTGTCTAGTCGATAAAACGATATTGAAGCGATCAAAAAGGGTAAGAGTTTTCTAGATCATCTCAAAGCGAGGGTGATAGTTTATGGTTAAAAGTAGGCGAGTTACAATGGCTTCAAGAGTTGTGACATGACACTTTATTGTTTTGCAATGAGTTGAAGGAACATTTAACTGTATTTAAAAAAATTCCATAATAATTTAAAATTTTTTTTAGTTGCAAAAGAGAACTAAAACACGAAAATTATGAGAGGTAGGGGAAGAAGAACCATGCATGGAAATGATGAGCGAAATGGTATAAGGGGCTCGAAGTGGTTTACAGGCTTGCGATCCGTTCAGACCACCATTGCTTGGGCATCTTCGATGCCAGGTAGTCACGTGCAAAAAAATCCATTCGTTGCTCCACTATGTTTGCATTGAGAAGAACCATTTTTTTGTTTTCAAGAATGTCATCTCGATCCAAGAGACTACAGTTGCATATGTCAAATAAATTACATCTTGCCTTTTCAACAAAATACTTGATGGTTTTTCGCATATCTCAATTCTAAAGCTCTTATTTTTTGCACATGCGGGGAGGGATGCTGACAGATTTTTTGTGGAAGTGTTGGCTTTACCACGTACCCATTGCATTTGCTTGAAGGTTTCCAAGGCCTTTTACAACCAAGCTCATTTTATTTTTTATTTTTACACCTCCTGCAATCAATACATGCCCACGAGAACCACATATCCTTTCAGGCATTTTGCCGAACCAGTATTGCATGTGCTGTGTACTATTTTTCACATTTTGCATGTCTATCACCCTGAAACACATTCACACATTTTCATGATTACAATCTGACGAGAAACCCACAAAATAAAAAAAATAGTTTTTTTTTATGAATCTCCATTCACTTTTTCCAAACTGCCACGTTTTGGTACACAGGCAGGGAGATACGCTGGACAAAGGGTTGTTGAATTTGGCTTTACACCTGCTAATTGCATTTGGTTAAAAGATCTCCATGGCCTGTTCAAGAAGCCCATTTTATTTTTGCAGCATCCTGCCATCATTGCAATGCATAAATAACATTTCTTTCAGGCATTGTCAAACAGTTCACATGCTTCCATATTTTGCATATGTATATACCAAGGGACTTGCAAGCCTAAAACATACAAGGATCCCTTCTCCATAATGCTTTGGTGCATGAATGTATTAATTTCAAAGCTCTTATTTTGGCGCAGGATGGGAGGTTGTCTGGAACAAAAACGCTGTGGAGTCCGGCTTTACTCGTACCACATGTATCATTCTTGGAAGTTTCCAAGGTCAGTTCAACAAACTGCATTTGTGCATATGCCTACCATCGTGGCATTCCATGAGCCCACATCTATTTGAGGCATTATGTCCATAGTTCAGAGTGCCCCTTCTACACATTTTTTATGCACATACAAGTGTACCAGGGAAGTAACAGCTACAACATTTGACAATATTCCTCTCCATTACATTCTAGATCTGCCAAAACGCCCACTCAGGTTCCTAAAAATCTTATTTTTTTGTTGTTGTTTTTGGCACACGCTGGGAAGATGCTGGCATAGGCCACAAAGAAAGCATGGGAAGAAGTCACATGAACCCAATAGACATTGCTAATGCCTATAGGATCCGTGACAAGGGAGAAGTGAAGCGGTGGAATGAACCAGGTGATCTGAAGAAAAAATGCCCAAGGCGCATTGTTTGTGAAACGCTACGACCCCAAGAAAACAAAATGCAAAACTCTCATTCTTCCCTCATGGCAGCAGCGCGCGATAGCACTCCCTCCCTACATGCAAAACCCAAAACAAAAGAAGAAATAGTCCTACTTTTGCCCTAATCTCACCCTTTCATGAAGGCTTTCACGGCTATTTTTGTGTTAATGTTTTGATTTGTCTCCATCTTATTAAATTTTAGCTTAATTTACATATATACACATATATATTTCCTTTAAACAATTCATCTAAAAATGGAGGCATTTCATCCACCCAGAAACAAGAAAATGATATTATCCAAAGCTTTAACAAGTTATACAATTAAATAATTTAAAATCTTCCACACCTCTCAGATGTACGTTACTTATCTATTCACTCAAGCTTTTTCTTCTTGTCACGAAGAATTCTCTCACTCACGATAATCATCAACTTTTGCAAGTCCTAATAATTAATTTGATAGGGTTCTACGACCCTAACTTTCGATGATGGTCTGGATAGTCCAAATCAATACTCTAAACTTATGGAACAACTTAGCCATGTATATTATAATTAATATATTTACTTTAATGCCTAAAAATAGATCTAATATCATGAGAGTTGAAATAAAACACTCCCGCACAGGTAACCGATGTCGGTTCCTCCTTGCCTGACCGAATGTTAGTCATAGGTAAATTGATCCTGGTCCCTCCTAATTAATGAAGGTTATTGTGTTTTCCAGTAAGTTTCACATTACATGCTAATCCAAAATAATTGAGCTCCACAACTCAACATCTAAGGGAAATCCCATCAATGGCGACGACCAGTAGTTTCAATTTTTCGGAAACCAAGAACTCAGGTTTTGCCATACCCTTAACCGGATAACTGCACTGACGCTACGGGTTCCGCAGTTAAGGGGAATGAAGTACGACAATGACCCGATCAGGCGAGAATGATTTTAGATATCATAGGTGTGAATGATCAAAATTTCTCACTGCGACCTAGACACGGTCACATGGTAACGGTCAAGGGGAAAACATTCTCTTTTGCTACACCAGTTCTCCTTATTTATGAAATTAGCAACAGGGTCGGCAGGTAACAGTGTGCTTTTTATGGTTATGGACAAACAGGGCATCAACAGTGGCGTAAGTATGCCCTTTCCATATTCAAGACCAACGTTGTCTCTCCTATGTTCAATCAATCCTAGGGAAGATATGATAGCAGCTAAATAAATTTGATCCTCCCAGGTTCCTTCTTCCTTATGCTCAGGTGTTTTTAGCAGTTCATCAAATAGTCCTTAATGTCTCTGGCTTCTCAGCCTCTTATTACATGTTTACAGAATCTGCATGCTAACTCCAAAATGATTTGGTTTCTTCCTCGTCACATGATTCTGGGATTGATCACCCCCAATGTTTCAAAAAAAATCATAAATTTCTATCCAATGCAACCATCTTCAGGCATGAAACATGGAATCATTGGGATTTTATCCCTAGGTAAACAAATAGATGCATTCCTTCCTAGTTTCACATATGTTTCACTTTCAATTTTCTATACGAACTTGATAAGGGCCATAATATTTAGGAGCAAGTTTGTTGTCCACTTTCCATATTTATTTAAAGTTCAATCTGTTTGTAAGGATGGAGATGTACGAATACGCTCTGTCACCAATTGTCAAAATTTCTTTCATCTACAGAGCATGCCATATGCTTGTTGTTTCATCTTGGAATTTGTGCTAATGCTAAATTCTCCTTTGAGAACTAGCTAAAACGTGTTGTTGATGTTGAATGTGTTCCTCAACATCTATGACCTTAGTTTTGCACCCTCAAGGAGGAAGTGATAGAAGGTGGATTTGGTAACCATATAATGCTAAAAAATGGGGGTCATTTGAGAAGAGGTATGAAAAGATGTGTTATATACCACCATTCTGCAAGTGGTAGCCATTTAATCCACCTTTCCTGTTTATCCTTGATACAAAACAACGTAGATTACCCCTCTAAGCATTTGTTGACCACTTCCGTTTTGCCAATCAGTTTGAGGATGATAAGATGTAACTGGTGAGCTAGCTGAGTACCCAAACATGAAAATAATTTGGTCCAAAAATTACTTGTTGAAAATATGGATCATGATCACTTACAATTATCTTTGGGGTTCCATGTAGCCTTTGAATTTATAAATCTCCAAAAAAAAGAAACTACAACTGTACTATCTACAAATGGATGTGATAGGGCACAAAAATGGGCATATTTTTGTGAGCCTATCAATAATCACAAAAATAACATTCTTACCACTTGAACAAGGCAATCCAAGGTGATGAAATCCATCATAGACCTCCTCCCATCTCTGGCTAGGAATTGGTAAGGGGTTACAATAGACCTGGTGTCTTAATTGTTTCCCCTTTATTATGTTGGCACACTAAACACTCTAATAAAAACTTGTGTACATCCCCCTTGATTCCTTCCCAAAATAATTCTCTTTTCATTCTATGATATGTCTTAAAAAAACCCAGAGTGTCCTCCAACAGGTGAGGCATGTAGCTCTGCAAGAATCTTATGCTTCAACTCAGAATCTTTACTCAAGCATAACTTTTCCTAATGTACCATAGGGCATTACCTTTCCCACTCAAATTTGTTAGATGTCATAGATCCTTTCTTGATATTTATGGTATTAGATATTGTGTATCCTTGTCTTAAAGATCCCATTTCCAATCTTGATATTCATCCACCCAATCAGTCGTCAACAATGGACATTCTACATAGTAAGGGCATCTGCGGATGTATCCCTTCTGGACAACGACATCAGCTACTACATTTTCTTTACCCTTTTTGTATATGATTTCAAAATCATAACCCAACATTTTTGTTACCCACTTCCCCAAGTTGATTCCTTAGATGATAACCTTTGCTCCAAAAAAGCTTATTTGAGACTATCATGATCAGTTTTTACCTTGAAGTGTCCTACCCATGAGATCGGGCCTCCATTGCTTGACCCGTCATGAAGAATAGTCGTTCATTTATTTCTCATAGACAGGTTTTGAGTAGATCTTTTCCTTTGAATTAGTGACTCTCAAATGCAATTGGTCTTCCTTATTACATTAGAATTGCTCCCAATCCTGATCCTGAAGCATCACATTCAACAATGAAGTTTTTTGTGAAGTTTGGGAGTTAGTCAAAACTTGGGTACTGCACAAGGCTTCCTTTAGCTGCTCAAAGGATTTAGTGGCTACATATTTCCAATGGAAGGCATCCTTCTTTAGCAATGTATCTGAGTGGGGTTGCTACTTCTACCATATCCCCACACAAATCTTTTGTGAGTACCCAGTTAGTCCTAGGAACTCCATTCGAAGATTTTTGAGAGTTTTGGGCCTTGGCCATTCGACCATAGCTTTGATCTTTTGATGATCAACTTTGATGCCTTCGTGGGATACAATGTGAACCAAGTAATCTACCTCTTGTACACCAAAAGAAAATTTGTATGGCTTTGCATAGAGAGTAGGTTTCTCCAAAACTTCCAACACTTTATTTACATGTTGTAAGTGTGTTTTCCCATGTCTTACTGTAAAATTAATATGTCATCAAAAGAAAACTAATACAAATTTCCTTAAAAATGGCTTTTTTGAGAAAAATATGTTCATCAAGCTTTGAAAGGTTTGAAGGCACATTTGTAAGACAAAAATGCATTACCAAAAACTCATAATGGCCCTCATGAGTCCTAAAATAGAGTTTTATGAACATCTTCCTCTTTTATTCTAATTTGATAGGTACCCACCGAAGTCGAAGATCTAATTTTGTGAAATAAATAGCACCATGTAATTCATCAAGTAAATGAATCAATTACTGGAATAGGAAACTTATCTTTGATGGTGTACTTGTTGAGTTCTCGGTAATCTAGACACATCCTCCAAGTTTCATCCTTCTTAGTGTACCATGACCACTGGTGAAGAATATTGCACTTTGGCTAGGCCTGATGATACTTTCCTTCAACATTTCCTGAACCAATTTTCTCGATCTCAGATTTTATGGGAATATGGGTATCCTGTACCAGGTTCTATATGTTAGGTGTTTGGCCTTTCCTGGAATCAACTGAATGACATGATCATGATCCCTAACTGGTGGTAGTCCCTTTGGAAATTGCATCAAAAACAGATGAAGTGAGCTTAGTCAACAATCTTTTGAAGATCGGGAAGGTGACATTGAAGACTTTTGTTTTGTACTTTCTAGGGGAAAATAAATTTGCTATAAATCCATCTACTCCTTTTTTTCAGAACCTTTTGCATGGTGATGAGAGATAATAATCTGTGGAGACTTATTCTACCATGGAAAAATTTAATTGTATTGTCCTTCCATCTGAATGAAATTGCATGAACAATTCTTGGAAATTCATCTCTATAGTACCTAAGTGTTGTGAGCCATTGGACACCCCAAAACAATATTTGCCCCCTCCCATAGAAATAACAAACATAGGTGAGTCTAACATGTAGTCTCCCATGGAAATCTTGATACTATGGAACTTCCCTGTGCATTTGACTGTCCCACCATCCACAATCATAAGTTGCATTTCTGAAGCTAGGTAAATAAAACAATTGAGGCGGGCAACTAACTTACTATTTATGAAGTTATGAGTACTCCTCGAGTCAATCAACACCATCACCTTCTGTTTTTTGAGATAGCCAATAACCTTGAGTGTTTGAGGAGTACTAATACCTGACAATGCATGGGAAGAAATTGTAAGATGGTGATCCTCTACTTCATCTTCTACTGGTTCCTCAGCCTCTCCTATAATTTTAGCTTCCTCATCATCCTCATTACCTCCATCAATATAGAACAACTTCTTCTCAGCACATTTGTGTCCCGTTCCATATTTTCTATCACAGTTAAAACATAATCGTTTTGCTCTCTTTTCTTCCATTTGTTGAGGAGTCAGTCTAATTGGCCTAGAAAATGAAGGGGAAGAGATACTACGGTCTTTGGTGTTAATGAAAGGTGACATCCTACTACAAAGAAATTTTTTCCTTCTGCTCGATGTGCCATGATAATAGAATCAGAAAGCTTTGAATGGATTTAAAACATATGTACCTCATTCTCGATGTGTTCCTTAAGACCCCCAAGAAATAGGTCATTCAGATTCTCTTCTGGAATATTCTCCACCCTTAAGAGATAAGTTCTGGAATTGATGCACTATAATCTTTGTCTGATCCTGTTTGTCCGTAACTTTTCTAATTGACTAAAGTAGTTCTCTAATACACTGGAACTATAGTGGCAATTGCAACTCCTCGGTAAAAACTGTCCAAGTGACATTGAGACCATTCTTCTGCCTCTGAGCACATAACCATCGATACCAAAATGAATTGGTCTGGTTCAAGATACATGGATGCTAATGTCACATTTTGTACTGATGGTGTTTGAATGTAACTCAAATAAGTTATCCATTTGATTTATTCCAATTCAGGGGATCCTTACCATCAAATTTGCGCATATCCACTTTTCGGCATCATGTTCCGTGGTTGCGAATAAGTTGGATTCTGATTGGGCTTAGAAAAGTGATCCAACATGGTTATTTTGTCCATGATTTTGAATTGAAGATCCTCCTTAGTCGATATGGGCTGGATTTGGGCCATACTGTTTACCCTTTACATGTTGCATGATATCATCCAATCGGATGATTGATTTGGTCTGTCTCATTTAGAGGCCATCTCAGATTGTACATTTCATAGCTCATACTCAAGTTGGCCCACCTTTATGATCAACTGAGGTAAACCCTTGGTGCTGAGGAATCTGTATTATACCCCTTCTAACTCCATATCTTCAATCACTACCCCATCTTTATCTGGGGTTTTTACCCAGAGTCACCGGATTTTTTTTTTGCTCTTATGGAAGGCCCCCGCCATGATGTCAAACCTTAGGGTTTTAGGGTTTCGATACAAATTAGGAATGAACACGAAAAAACACAGAGAAGATACTAATAATAATTTTTTGAGATATTTCTGAAAATGTAAAGAACTTGAAAAAATTCCACAATTTGCACCCTAGGGAGCGATTTTATGAAAAACCCCTAAATTTGTAATACCATGTGAAAAATAAATCCAAAAAGTCTAAAATTTTCAGGGGAACCTTACTTGAAATGTTTCAAAACCATGGTAAAAAATATCTCCCATCAATTCGCTCTAGTTCGCAGTATATGGCGGAAACAAAAAAAAATTAGGGTTTTATGCCCTAATTTTGGCCAAGATCGCAGCTCTAATACCACTTGTAATGAAATTACTCCCTATAATTAAGATTATGAGCAGCAATAGAACACAAAATAACACAATATTTCAGAATAATGATCTCAATATGCAATTAT
Source organism: Taxus chinensis (assembly GCA_019776745.2). NCBI lineage: Eukaryota > Viridiplantae > Streptophyta > Pinopsida > Cupressales > Taxaceae > Taxus > Taxus chinensis. Next base: position 151,199,729 of record CM034154.1, read on the forward strand.
AATAGCTTCACCACTTTGAGGGGGCAACCTCCAAACCATATAATAAGACTCAAATGCTCAAATGATAATGAACTACTACCTACAATCCCCTATATATACTATTCATATGCTACGTTCATCACCAAGGCCGACCTATTAATCATGATAAAGTATAAATGATATAATAAAATGATATGGTAAGCCACAAGTCAACTACTCATATCCTAATACAAACAATAGATTAAGGGCGTAACATGTATCCTTTACAAAAGAGGATTTTATGGCCTCCTCCTCCGGTGTCTTAAAACTCTAGAGGATCATTTATCTATCTAAGAAGTCCATGATGACATATGAGGTGGACACTTCAATGATTTATTTGTCACTAAACATATCCTACACATGGGATACTATTGGCCCATGCTTAATCAAGATTGTTGTGATTATGTAAAGAAATGCATCAAAAGTCAACAACATTCCAATCTCACACATATCCCTAGTCACATTATTCAAACCAATCAAGATATTTGACATTTATCATAATGGGGTCTTGACCTTATCATCATTATCAACCCTCATTCATCACAACAGAAAAAATCCATCATCACAACAATTGAATATTTTACAAAATGGGTGGAAGAAATCCCCGTTATCTCCACCAAAGTAGATAAAATCATCAACTCCATCCATAATCACATTATCTGTCACTTTAGTCTACCTCATAAAACCATCACAAATAATGACTAGTCCTTCAAAAAAAATAAATTTCAAAAACTTTGAAACAAATACAACATCAAACTTAGTTTTTCAACACCTTACTATCCACAAACAAACAATCAAGTAAAAGCATCTAAAAAATACCTCAACACAATCCTCATGAAAATTGATGACAAAGCTGGTAGAAATTGACATCTTCAAATTCCATTCATGTTATGGGCATATCAAACCAAATTTCAAATCCCTATGGGCGCTACACCCTTCTCGTTAGTATACGACATTGAATTCATTCTTCCACTTGAAGTCCAGATCCCATCCTTGTGCGTTTCTCTCAAAGAATTCATCCCTGATGAGGATTATCATAAAAAATGCCTATCACATTTTGAACTATTAGATGAATTTTGTCTAACTTCTCTCCAACATATCAACATCTATCAAGAATGAATCTGACGAGCCTATAAAAAACATCTCAAAGAACGTGAATTTAACATTGGTGATCTTGTTCTCAAAGAAAATAAACATGTCACTAACATGGAAAAGAGTAAACGTGGGAATTTTACTCTAAATTGGTTTGGACCATATATTATCACTCATAAATATGGCTCTGGGGATTATTGTTTAGCCTTCCTTGATGGTAAACCTGAAAAGGAGCCTCTTAACGCCCTACACTTACAGCTATTCTATTGTTAAAATAGTGACTTAGAAGGTCTTAGTCAAACTACAATCTCCATCCACTAGCCTACACATCGTATCACTTTCGTAATGATTTTGAATCATGTGGTATTCCATCAACATACCACTCATGACCTTGAATATGGGCACCACAATTCTTCTCACAACACATTCCATACAGACAAGTTCCCTACTCACAATAAGGGAACCCCACAATCATTAATCTCACCATCCCCTTTTCTTATCCTATTCAACGACATGATAAGGACATATGCGTAGCTTTCACATTTACTTATCCCCTTCTCAAGTGGTTACTCATGCTTACCCTCAGCTCAAAATAAAAATATCTATGGGATGGATACAATCAAAATATAAACCAATCCCTCAAAGAACAACAAACAAAAATAAAAAATATGTCAAATAAAGTTGCAGACCACTCCCTCAAAGGATGGATACCCAATCAAAATACACAAATTAACTTCCTACATTGATCAATCCTCATATCAAAAAAGGGCTTCTCGTATTGATCATCCATCTCATCAAAATAAAAAAGAAACCATCCCAGGAAAACTTCCTGCATCGATCAAATTGTGTAATATTCAATAAAGTTAAGGTAAAAATTGGGAAATATCATGAAGAACCTGTTTCCTCGTGTTTGCTACATACAAATATTTCCCATGTCAAGAAAAGGATAAATAAAACTATCCCACATCCTTATATGATCCTAACATGACTAACCATTATGATTCATAAGTTAACATTAATCACAAGGCCGCATGTGCAGTATCATACGTATAAATCAGTTTAACATCATACACTATATATGTCTAAAATAGTAAGGAAGAAAACATTCCACATCCTATTCTTTTCCATCGTATAGTGTATTGATCAAACAACAAGATCATCATTTATCACAACCACATCTAAAATCACCAAAATCACATCATACATATCTAATCTAAAAATATGCATTTCACATACAAATATAACTCATCATATCAAAATCATAACTAAAATCATTAACCAAGTTATCACCAAATACATTTATATCCATCACATTACAATCATTACAAAACTCAAAACATAACTCAAACATCAAAATCATGTGTGTGTTTGTGTATCAAAAGTGTCTATACATCATCAAGGGCTTTAAGGAGCCTCACATATAAAAAATATATCCGTATATCATCGAAAAAGGATTCAGAGAAGCATCATACATCAAAACCTATCAAAATGGGCCTACAAAACTACATAGTGAACGAAATGTCCATCAATTAGACACTCCTTATGGTATTGCTCCTCTGATCATCATCTAGGCCTCTAGCTAGTCCCTCACTTGGACCTCTCGATGGATGAACCACGCACGCGATACTACCTAATGGATTATACTGTCATCAAGCCAAAAACACATCATATCGAGTCTCATTTGAAATCCTCCACCTCGCTAAGTCCTCATAGTAAGGTAGCTCATCACCTGACACCTGGTAGTGAGTGATTCTCACACCACCTAGGGGCCCCATCTGAACACTAGTTTGAGCTCTAGATGCCTATAGCTCATCCCATGATACTAATATACCTATTACTTCAAAGTAATTCCATAAGGCCTCTTTATCTCATCCGTATCTATCTCTATAAGCTTGGGCTTATGTAAGTTATGCCTATAAAATGGCAAGTTGTTGGATCTATCCATCTCTCTCTCTCTCTCTCGTAATAGTATCTCGTGCAGCTATGGCACTGTCCCTTAAAAAAATCAATGTGGCTCGCTTAACCTCCAGTCTCACTATAGTGGAATCCAAAAAAACAACTATATCATCCTCATTCCATCCCTCACCACCATCACCCCACTTGTAGCACCTCTAGGTGAGCCCACACTCGCCTCTCAAATACATCTAGTTGCCCCTACCACCATGCATCGTAGGCCTCTTTCACTCCTATGTCATCATGCCCCACCATTTCCCCCTATTCATCCACTCTCACACCTACTCCCTGCTTGTCTACCATATCCACTACCTCCTGTACATCTAGTAGTGCCATATCCAATTCTCCATCATCTCATCTATAAGGTAATTCTGTCTCTAACACATCTTGAATAAGACCAAACTATCCCCTAAAGTGACCAAACCTCATAAGTTCTCAGTGGTTGGCTCTTTTAACCCACACCCTCCTATCCTACTACACAACCCTCAAATCCCCCTTTGTACTTGGCCATACTGGAAAACCTGTATAAGGCCTCCAAACTACATCTCCACCATGTAATCCGACTAGAAGATTTCTATAATAGTACTCGCTCTGGATGGCCCCTATGGCTAGATGATATGATTACCACCTCATAAACCCCACTAGATACTCTAATTCAGCCCATCTCATCCATGACACCCCTCTAGGATGAACAAATGAAATGTGCTCATAGGCCCAATAGTCTAATAAGAATGATACATTGACTCTAAATATCCATCCCATCCTACATGACCACAACTCTATGTATACCTATGCTAATAGGGTAGGGGCCCAAACAAACACTATCCTGTAATCCATTATGTTATCTATAACCCCAATAAATATCCGTGAAAATGTGCCTCCAGATGAATCTAGTAGGGCGTAACAACTGATCCCCATAATCAACATCATCCGTAAAGCTCGAACCTCATCATCACTATATAAATCTCCATATAAAAAACCCTAGAAGAGTAAACCACATCATCACCATACAATCGCTACATTGTAACTTCCTTGTCCCCCTCATCAATAAGATAAGCCTTCTCAGCCTATACTAGTAAGTGCAGGATCATGTGTATATCCTCCAATGTGATTGTCATCTCTCCAGTAGGCAGCCAAAATGTGCCTTTGACGTGGTCCCATCTCTCAAATAGAGCCAACAATAATCCCATGTCCATGTGGATATGTCTAAAATGATGCACCCCTCCCAATCCAACCCCCTCCAAATGATCCCAATCATCATCTGAAAATCGATCTTGGACATCATCCAGTATCTTTGGGATCCTATCCCTTGTCTACAATCTCTCTCTAGCCAACATCCATAAAGAAACAATAACACACTATCAGAAAAAATACATCAAAAAGAAATAAAAAAATCTTAAAATCAATATCTATTATCATCAAACCACACTAATAACTAGTTATTCCACTTGAAACACTAGTGACCATATGAAAATCACCCATTACCCCTAAATCTCTAGCGATTTCATAGTGATTCCAAAATTTTTAGAAAAAAATAAAATAACACAAAATTCAAAAAACACCACCTACCTCAGCATGAGTGGGCCTCCATCACCTCTACACACCTTTGGATGCCTCTATCTCACTAAAACGACTCAAAATAAAAATTAGGGTTTGTTTAGTTGTTTAAGCTCTAAAATCGCAATGACAACAATGAATCTCCACATTTCCTTTTATATCAAAATTTTTCCCACCCACCTAATTGTTGGCGATGGGGATAATCACTAGCTGTTATCCCATTTTTGATTTTATTGATAAAATGGGATAACCAATCAAAATTTTCATGAAGAACATGTTTATGTCCCATGCTTCATCCAAGGATTTCTTTAAAAATGCCTTACTTGATTCCTGAATCGGTTTTTGAGGTCTTTATTATCCCAAGTTTTCCCCCTCCTGGATTAATTTGAATAACTCTTTTAAAATGCACTTAACACTTTGTGTATAGGCCTGAGACGTTCAAATGACCATCAAATTCCACCTCTCCAAAGCACTGGCCGTTGGTATTTAAAAACCCGTGGGAGGCTCAACTAATCCACTGACAGGTTATATTTAAAAAGACCGTGTGAATTTCAGTTGGCCGTCAATTTCAATGCCAAACGTAAAGCAAAAGGCCACATGGTAGGATTCCAAATCTCCTCAAGGGTTTTGGCTTCGGCGGATGTGAGACCCACGGAATAATCCGCATTCCATAATTTTTTAGGCCCATAACAAGGCAAACAAATTCATCGAAGGTCAAAGGAAACATGATGGAGTTAGGGGATGATAGATGGTAGAATATCAATGAATGACGTTGGACATGTGTTGAAATTCTGACAGTCTTCAAGGCATATGCATTTCACAGACCTTAAGTCCGTGGAATGAACTGAATTTCAGGCCCAACTACAAACCAAACTAGAAACGGATTACCGGGGCCAGGTGGACCTGAGGACTAGCGGCTCAATTCTTAATATAGATAGATATATAGGGTCATTTTCCTCCTCTAGAGTATGGTTTGGGGTTGGAGTAGTAGGATCTTGTGCACCTGCACATCCAGAGTATCGAAACTGTATCATAAGGCCCCTATGGGTCCAGGTGGTCTGGCAGGGATACGTGACAACATTCCTATGGAGCCATCAGTTTTAAGTCCACCTAGATAGAATTTGCAACATGAAGGCGTAACCAATGTAACTAGAGCACATTCCATGCGTGGAAATTTCCTATTGGCTCTTGTTTTGAAGTGATCAAAAGAGGGATATAAAGGTTTTAACATTGCGGGGAGTGTGGATCTTTATTATTGGCTCACATTTTGCGGTTGTCAGTCAGGATAAAAGAGACATCTGACATGAGACATATGTGGAACCTTATTACTGGTGCGAGCTTCATGGGGGTTGATATGGTATAGCTGAATACTGACACGATGAAGGAGCGTGGAGCTTTCCTATTGGCTCATGTTTCGTGGTGTCTAATATAAGTAAAAGAACAAGTCTAACACTGCAAAGGTACATGGAGATTTCTTATTGACTTACACTTCAAAGTGAACATACCTGATATAGGGGTAAAGACCGACCCCAAAACCAATTAGAGACAAAAACATAGAAAAGTCAAAACAAATAAAATATGTGGGTAAAGGCAATCTCTGAGTCCAATCAAATTCTTCCACATGTCACTCTCCTGTTCATCCCGACATTCAAATATTAAAATGGCCATAAACTTCACTCTAGAGCTCCAAATCACACAAAATCAGTCTCATTGGAAAGGTCTCCTCGAGCCCTTTAGTTTAAAATCACGAGATTTAAGAATCGATGGTGCTTGGTGGGAGAAAATAGAAAAATATAGTTCAGTAATTGATGTGCAGTCACAAACGGCTCAACTACCTGAATGGATGAAGTATGGGGCTCTTACCTCCTCCTAGAAGAAAAAGGACATTGGGGAACGAGTCAACAAGGTGCCCATGATGTTTTTCAAAGATTAATGGATGATTGATGGTGGTTGAGGCTTGAGAGTCATGTTGTAGGGAAAGACAATGATTTTCAGTAATGGCAAGATAAAATTTGATATTTTTTATTCTCTTTTCCGTCTTCTCTCTCTTTGATTCTCTATATATTGTAAACTAATGCTTCTTTTAAGGGTTGTATATTTTTACATGAATTAGATCTTGAAGTTGCAGAGACAAAAAACTGTGTTTTATATTTCACTATTGAAGAATATTAAATATTTCTTTTACAAACTTTATTTTGTGGATGAGTATTTTTCATTTGAGGTATTTTTCTTAAGTTTAATGCACTGAATGGTTCTTTGTTTTAATATCTATTTCACTTAATCTATAGTAATTTATTAATATTTGATCACGTGTGATTATCTTTTGATCTTCTTTTTCTTAAGTGAAAACACGTTCCTGTTTATTCTCTTCTTCTTCTTCTTCTGCCATTATTCTTGTCTACCTTCTTCCTCTCTCTTTATACACATTCCTTTCCAATAAGAAAAAATATACTAGGATGAGATCCCAACCCGGAATGGTTAGATTAGTGTGGATATTGTAAATATTCTTTGACGTGATTTAAATTAGTAATAAACAAGGTGCTTCTCCTTTATTTGAGGAGGGACTTTGTCCCACATACTATGGTTGAACCTCATATTTTGTCTTTGACAAAATATCCAACACTAGTGACCAAGGGTAATCACTAGTGATTACCTCCCCTTTATCCAAAATAACAATATGTGGTCTCTAAACCTCATTAAATTATCATTTTTATCATCCCTTGTCAACAATTACACATCTCAAACTATGAGCTTCCTTTTTTGGGCCCTAAGACCCTCTTAAATCCAAGATTCAATTAATCAATATAAATCCCATCCTTATCAAATCCATCTCAGATTTCACATCCTTTTTGGAAACCTTTTTCCCATTGCTCCCTACAAGTCATACATCTACAGGTCAAGAACCATTGATTCCCCTATCACTTGACTTTCTGGTCACACAAGCCCATCTTAATGACAACATCCTTTATATCGAGCCTGGGTTTCCTGATACACCATGAACATAATAATATTTCAGGAACCTTTTCTCAAAATATCCTATGAGTCATATGTCTATAGGTTGAGAACCCATTGGTTCCCCTATCACTTGACTCTATGGCGGCACAAGCCCACCTTTATGGCAATCTATTTTCATACCCGATCTTGGGGCATCTTAAAACACAACATCACACAAGCCTGTCCCTACATCCAACAACTTATTCAAACCAGTGATCATTGCAATTTGTCACAATGAACCCTAGTTTAAGGGGGACCACCTATCTAATAAAAATTTGACCATTCCACTCATTTTTTTCCAATGGATTGTCAATCACAAACAACTTTACAAAAAGGGGGAAATATAGACACCCAATTTTGGTACCCTACATTATTTAATCACACCCCTCACATTTTCATTCAAAATCACTAAAATATATTATTATCCTATAAACCATGTCATCACCCCTATTAAATCACACCTTACCCTCAATAAAAATCTATTTCACTCACCCTAAATGACCTAAACCACCCAAACTACCTATAACCCATCCTGCCCCATTTTAGACCTAACCTTCTAACCTCCTAACTCTCTCAACTCATTCATAACCATCCTCACTTGTCCTCAAACCCATATTAACCCATTTGGAATTGGTTGAAACCAATTCCAAGTGGGTTTCCCCACTTTTTTTGGGTCGCCAGTAATTTTAACTAATCATTGACGATTATATAAAGACCATCAAACTTCATGAATGGGATCCTTGGATTTTGCAGCAAAGTTCTGGTTCACTGATGACTTACGCGACATCATTTCAAATATCCTGACACCTCCTACATCTATGTTACACCCTCAGAAGCTTCACAATCATTGTAAGACTCCCACAACATCATGTCTTAATATTCCATACTAAAGGTAAGCTTATATCATCTATTTTCGTATTCAGTTTATCAAAACATCATATTAAAGGTCAAATCAATATACAAACCATCTATTTAACATATTACTCACATTTTATTTAAAAATCATCTTTTTTTTGCAGTAAATTCCAGCGATTCCTTTGAATCACTAATGATCACCTCAAATTGCCAGCAATCTCTGTCTTTTAATTCATTTAATCATATTTCTCACATTTGTAATCAGTATCTCAAGTTATTTTTCATCTAATCAATTTGTTTCCAAGTTGTTTCACTTGTAGATGATAGTGTTAGGGTAGGCACATCTGATTAAAAACATATATTATTTTCTATTATCTCACAACCATTTTTCTGGGAACAATTCGAAATTACACATGAGTTGAGTCTCTGTGCCATCTCATTGACACCAAATGTCAATGCCATCAAAGATCAACTAGAAGTCATATGAGAAGAACATGACACCACTCAACATGATTGGTTCAATTACTTTATGGAGTTTAAGATTTCCATATCCCTTTCCTAGGCCACATATCATGCGGAGCAGTATCTCTCTATCCCTTTGGAAATGTGACCCTCCTATTGTCATTTATCTTTCTATCTATATCACTTGATTATAAAATGAGTTGAAACCATTCAAGGAATCCCTTTGGTTCCTGGGATTTTCCATTTTCGAAAAAATTGTCATATCCTTATCTAATATCTATCTTGTTTAGTTATCTATCTGCGAGATTTTTTTTTCCCATTTCCTAGAAGCATGATTCCCGTGCCCATTTTTCATCTACACATCTCGACATTTCATTGTCGACGCAGGTATTGTTAAACCCTGTCGTCTTCCTAGTTTCGGTGATTTTCTATATAATAGTAAACCAAAATCTACCACAAACATTTTGGTATGCTTGGTGGGACACTTAGTCCCTTTTTGATTATATTTGATGTCTTCTTGTTTTCTTTCTTGTTAAGTTATCTAACTTTTCATCTCAGAGTGCTTTGTTATTGCTTCTTTGAAAATGCATAAAATAAAATTAAAAAAATGAATAACAAACACATGTATGCTTCTTTTATTTCATTTTTTCTTTCATGATCACATTCTTTGTGTGTTTTGTCTTCATCCAAATCAATCTTTCTTTTGGTCTTAAAACAAACCTTCATTCTTGCTTGCTCATATAGTTTAATTTGGAGTTAAATTATTACATTTGCATAATTCCTGTCATACACAACCAAACCATGTAACAATTCGAAATTGCATCTAAACAATCCCTTCTAGCTCTACTTACTTAGATTTCATCACCAAGGGGGAAGATGACTCGATGTTCTAGCTGAGTATAAATAACTAGTGGGTGGTATATCAACTAAACACCCATCACCCTTATTGTTGTAGGACCATGAAGTGAGGGGGCAGGCCCTAATATCATGCCTTGTATCAAAACCAACACAGACTTAGGCCTCTTGTACCTTTATGTATATTGGGGAATCCAACCTTAACATACTTGAGACCCGCTTTAGCTAGCCTCTTTCCTAGTTCATTTTCAATCATATTTTATTTCACACTTTTCTTAAAATTAATCGAGATAATCTAAAACTTTCTTGTGATTGTGTGGTTTTCATTTATTTTAACAACCATATTTATTTTATTTATTACTTGTTTATTTAGTTCATGGTTTTGACAAGACAACAATCTTGCCTTCAAAACACCTCAAATGTGACAGATCCATTTCGACATACATCTCTTTTTAGAGATAGATTTACTATTTACATCTCTTTTGTAATTTCAATCCTCTGAATAATATACATCTCTTTTCAGAGATAGATTTACTGTTCACATCTGACTTAATTATTATTATGTCCTTTAATCCCAAAACCCCTAAGTTTTGGATTGGTGGTATCAGAGAGAAGTTGCTTTGAGAGTGTATGATTCCCATAATGAGGTTGGTATATATAAAGCTTGGGGTGGTCCACACAAGATCCTTCAAAATACTTGACTGCTCATTATAGGTGACCTCAAATGGAAAACAACACTAAGGAAAATGATTCTCTCAAGTGAAAGGTGAATGAAGATCTCATAGAGAAAAAAGAGTAGATGTTACAAAAATTCACCCAAATCCTTCAACAACTACAAATGGGAAATCATGCCTCCTCTAAGAGTCAGCCCTTTAGTGCCTTAGTACACGTCAAGGCTCAAGTGAATTTTGATATTCCTATTTTTGAGGGTAAAATAAATTTTGATGCAATAGAAAACTGGTTGGATCTATTATCCTTCTAGTTTTCTTTAAACAAGTTTACCGAAAAAGAAAAAATAACATTTTCTCTTTTGAAATCATCACTTTCTGTCAAAAATGGTGGGGGTGTACAAGAATGAAATCAATAAGGGAAAACTAGGAATTGAAGAGGAACCTACATGGGATGATTTTGTGGATGCCATAAAGGAAGAATAATATCCTATTAGAGCCTGTGATGATCCATACATAGGGTGGAAACAACTTTGCTAAGGTAAGGACTAGTCAGTTCAAGATTATATCGATACTTTTCATTCTATATCTATAAGATTATGAATTCAAGACACAAATAATGTCAATCTAGGGCTAGTGTCTGATTTTTGTATTCAATTGGAGAAAGAGACCTTTGGAAAACTAATCCTTCAAACACAATCCAAACTTTCATAAATTGAAAATCACACTTGCAAAAATGGAAAATCACACTTGCAGAAAAGAAATCACACTTACAGAAATGAAATCACGCATGCATAAAGGAAATTGTTGAATTGGAAATAAAGATGATCAAATAAAACACCTGCAAGTTCACAACAAACTGAATGAAAATAAATATTATAATACAAGGAGAAAAACAATACAACAAAATTATAATCACATAAAAAGGAATAAACATAAACATAAATTATTACAAGACAAAAACACGAATACACATATCCATCTTCCTTGGAATGAGTGGCCAGCTCATTCCTTGGAAGAGGATTTAAATCATGCTTCCAAGATCTTAATTCAAAACTTCAAAATATTGGAGAGAAAATGACAGATTTTTCATTGCTTGGTAAAAAATTACATACAAGAGTGTTGAACGTTGCATTTATAGTTCATGCATCCAACCAACTCCTTAGTCCACACACAAATAACTAACTACTTATTCTTGGGCACATTTATTCAAAGCAATAAATCCTAAACAAACTTGACTACAACCGTCCACTTATCATGGAGAATATTTATATAAATCACCCCTTTAATCTAGGAACAAAAGTTGGGAGAGTAATTATTTAGCATTCCTAATACTATTCCACTATTTTCTCATCCTTGAAACATGGAGAGAAAATGGAGTGCTACATCCATGACTTTGAATTATTTTAGTTTTTGGAATGCCACATGCATGCATGACTTTGGATTGCCACACGTTTGGATTTCTATTCTTGGTTGATGACGTGGAAGCAAAGAGTGGGCTAAATAGTTTAGTGCTCTTTTACATTACTTTGGAACAAACCAACAAAGTTTCACTAGTTTGGCCTTTCAGTAGTTGCATTAAGACTTTTAGTAGCTAGGTGTTTCAATAGTTGCGGGAAGACTTTTGGTAGCTCCAATCTATGAACTTGGAGTAGAGTTGCTTATGACCTATTTTATACACACTATTACATTCCAAATTTAGAATAAATATCACGAAATAACAACAATTAGATGGTAAATAGATTTCTAAAGAGATGATAAGATAAATCATATATTCTACCTTAAATATGTCATATATTATTAAAACTACATATAAATTCACTGAAAAGCTTGATTTTAGGAGAGATAATAAGAGTGATATTTGGTGATATAATGAGACATATTTTGGTCTCATCATTTCCCCTACACTTAACTTCACGCATGCCCTCATGCAAGCTACTCATCTTCCTGTAGAATCTAATTTGTCAATACTTTTGCATCTTTCAAAAAAAATTCTCCTCTTTTTCATGATAAAAGTAAACTGGGATTTCTAGAAGTAAATTTTTTACTTCCTTCTTATTCATGCTCTCATGAGGTTTTACTTAGATAATGTAGAGAGATTTTTTCCCCATACTTAGCTCTTTTTTTCTCATGCATTATTCAAATGATTTGGAAGAGAGTGAGTCTCCCCCACACTTAGCTTTATGCATGCCCTCATGCAAACTATTTTTTTATTTTTTTAGCAGCTTATAAATCCCAATTGTTGCAAACTAGAAAGACTTCATCTACATATGTAGATCTTGAAAAATGTCTCTCTTTTGTTTTCTCTTTTTTTGAACCTTTCTATAAGTAAATCTATATGTAATTACAACAACAAATAACAATATTTGAGAATAGAAAAATAAAATTTACCATACCATACTCATGAGTTATCCTTACTTTCATCATGTTGTATAACCTTTATTTCCATCTACATCTGAACAAAACAAATAGATGTGAAGTCAAGGCCTCTGCAACATAGAACTTTTTAGCAACAAATAATTTCATCAAGCAAGTTGGCATAAGAGAAACAGTCATATGTATCCAAGAAAGACTTTGAAGTGCAATTACTTTTTTGTTTTTTTTTTAGTAATTGGCTAGCCAGTAAACTGGTTTTCTAACCAATCACTATCCTTTTGAGAAATGTCAACATGATGGAAAATCAGGAAGCAATCTTCCAAAGTTTCTGCAGCATCCAACCAACTAAGAAAGTTGATTACAGTCTTTTGAGAAACAATGGTAAATTGTTCTGAGAAATGGGGTGGTTCAAGGACTTCTTCATTTATTGGGAATGGATGGTTTATTATAAGAGGTCGTGGGTATGATCCCAGAATACAAAAGGTATGTTATTATTTTAATTAGAATATACCGGTTGAGTCAATATTTTCCTACAGTCATGAGAAGAATTAACATTGACTACTGAATATTGGAGGAATTTTTGTGGTTCCAATAGTTGGGAAAATGAGTTTTAGCAAAATCTCAACAAAAAATGAGACAAAGAGGGTAGAATGGAATGAATTAGGTACTGAAAATTAGGAGTATTAGCAAAATACATGTATGCATCATAAGATTATTTTTTTTGTAAACAAAAAAAGTCTTCAACATGTTATTTTTTTGAGCTGAGTGCATTCAAACTATGATATATTGGGCATTTCTCAATGAAAATGAGTGATTTAAAATGATCAGGAAATATCAAAGCATGTAGAACAAGACCCAGAAAGTATTTGATCTATTTCTTTATGAGATGCGAGCAGTTTGTATCAGAAAATGCTACTATTTTTCACACGATAACTCCTTATCAGCTGAATATTTTTCATTGACCTCCTCCACAATGCCTTGTTTCTGTTGATTTTGTACTTTCCTGCAATAATTATGTTATCTAAAAAATAGATGCTTGCAATATATAATCAGCTCTTGCAAATTGGAATCTCCAATAATTATTGAAAACAATTTAGAACACATCTCCCTCATTAAATAAATTGAGTCAATTTAGGAGCATTCTTTGCATGAGACTTAATTGATTAAAATATATACAACCTAGAGCATTCATTGCATGTAAATTTATTTTTTCTTCATATGAAAAATCTATTTCTAAATCAATTAGGTCGACATGCAAAGAAAAACTTTAAAAAATTGACTAATTCATTAAATAAAAGAGATAAAATAGGGATGCATGTTATTTGATTTTTTCTAAAAACTGTGTGAGTCATTGCATGCAAAAAGGAATGTCTCACTTCATCAAATGTAGGAGTTAAAAGTAGAATTCTCTTCTTTCATGTTTGAACTCTTCAACCAAACGAGTTGTTATATGAGAGAATAATGCATACCTTTTTACTTTTATCTACTATTTTCTAATAACTTTCATTATTGTTATAGATTCATTTTTTATTGTAGATCAAGGAATTCAAGTTGCAAAGATAGCTGCATGCAAAATACTTTACCAAAATATACGCAAAGGGTTTTAGCCTGTAGGGAAAGAGTTACAGATGAAAGGATGCAAGCATGAAGACATCCTACATCTTTTCCTTCAACATGGTGTTTCCTTCCTCCGTGATAGAAACAATTCAGCTTTTCCTTTAACTCCCAATCTGTTTGCACAAATATTCCACAAAAATATGTGTCTCTAGTAACCTGCACAAAGTTCGTTTTTTTTTTGTTTTTGTATTTTTTGCATGCATGAAAATTTCTTTAATCTTTACAGAAGTATCAATACATGCAAATAAGAAATATTTTAGAATAGGAAACCCTCATTGCATGAAAACAATAGTATAAACATGAAATGATGTTTCCATTTTATTGGGGGGTTTACTTTTGGCAATCTCTAGCAGGTTTCTAAATCTAATTGCAGAAATAATATTTAACCTATTTGCAGAAAAGAAATATTAATCTATTTTATAGAAAATAAAAATTTAAAGAAATTGCCACCAAATACTTCATGTCATAGAATTTTCTACGAGATATTTTACCATCACTAGAATATTCTTTTACAAAAATTTGAGTCTCCTAATAACACCATGATCCCCAACAACAATGCCAAAATAATGAGTGACATCAATCCTCTTCATTAATAATGTCAATCTAGGGTTGGTGTCTGATGGTTGTAAAAAATGGGAGAAAATTATCTTTGGAAAAAAAACTCCTTCAAACACAATCCAAACTTACATAAATTGAAAATCACACTTCCAGAAATAGAAAATCCCACTTGCAAAAAAGAAATCACACTTGTAGAAATAAGATCACACAAGCATAAAGGAAATTGTTGAATTGTAAATAAAGATAATCAAATAAAACACATGCATGTTCACAACAAACTGAATGAAAATGAATATTACAATACTAGGAGAAAAATAATACAACAAAATGATAATCACATAAAAAGGAATAAACATAAACATAAATTATTATAAGACAAAAACACAAATACACAGATGCATCTTCCTTGGAATGAGTGGCCAGCTCATTCCTTGGAAGAGGATTTAAATCATGCTTTCAAGATCTTAATTCAAAACTTCAAAATATTGGAGAGAAAATGACAAATTTTTCATTGTGTGGTAAAAAATTACATACAAGAGTGTGGAAGGTTGCATTTATAATTTATAGTTAATGCATATAACCAACTCCTTAGTCCACACACCAAGAACTAACTACCTATTCTCTAGCGGATTTATTCAAAGCAATAAATCCTAAACAAACTTGACCACAACAGTCCACTTACCATGGAGAATATTTGTACAATTCATCCCTTTAATCTAGGAACACAAAGTGGGAGAGTACTTATTCAACATTCCTAATACTATTCCACTATTTTCTCATCCTTGAAACATGGAGAGAAAATAGAGGAGTGTTAATTCCATGACTTTGAATTCTTTTTGGAATGCCACATGCATGCGTGACTTTGGATCACCACATTTTTGGATTTGTATTCTTGGTTGATGATGTGGAAGCAAAGAGTGGGTTGAATAGTTCAGTGCTCTTTCACATTACTTTGGAACAAACCAACAAAATTTCACTCGCTAGGCCTTTAAGTAGCTGCATGAAGACTTTTGGTAGCTAGGCATTTCAATAGCTACGTGAAGACTTTCGGTAGCTGCAATCTATGAACTTGGAGTATAGTTTCTTATGACCTATTTTCTACACATTATTGCATTCCAACTTTAGAAGAAATATCAGGAAATAACAACAATTAGATTGTAAATAGATTTATAAAGAGATGATAAGATAAATCTTATATTCTACCTTAAATATGCTATATGTTATTAAAACTACATCTAAATTTAGTTTAAAATTTTATTTTAAGAGAGAGAATAAGAGTGCTATCTAGTGATATAATGAGCCATTTTTAGCCTTATCAGTACAATGGTACATACGGGAGGACATAGACCTATTTTAATTCTATACCCTCTGTGAGGCATATAAGTTCACGATTGAGATTGGACAAAAGCATAGAAATATAAATATAAAGAACTAACTTTTGAGGGGGAAAAGTGATAAGGAAAGTCAAAACCGAGGTCAGGGTTGAAAACGAAAGGAGTCACAAAGAAATAAACAATATAAAGAGAAGATAGGGAAGTGGTGTAACCTCCACAAGACTAATCATCATTCTATGGATGAATGTCGAGCCATAAATTCCTTACTCTCCGAGTCACCATCTTCAGCACCCATTGCTCCACCTGTTACACACCTCGAGGTCAGAGATGAAGAAGATGAAATTGTAGATGTTGAACCAGATGTGATCATTGTCACCTTATAATTCAAGAAGATGGATGAAAAGGAAATGTTATTTCTCTCCAAGATTTGGGTAAAGGGTAATCCTCTACATTTTATAGTTGATAGTTGAATTCAAAAGAATTTAATTTCTACTGATGTTGTGAAAAGTCAAAACTTTCATGTAAAGTTGTATCGATAGCCATATAGTATCGGGTGGTCAAACCTAGGAAGATATTTCCATGTCACATAATCTCCTCCCATATGCAATAAAATCCTTCCATGGTGAATTCATGTGTGATGTTTTTCCATTAGATGTTTGTGATGTGATCCTGGGAAAACCCTTCATGTGGGACAAACATGACATCTATGAGTCATGACCTTGAAGGGTTACCATTAACATTGGGAATTGGTGCTATTGGATGCCCAAGGTCATCCCCTCAAACTCTGTTTCCCTTATCAGTATAAAACAATGTAAGAAACTGGTGGCAAAAATAAAGTAGTTCATCATCTTGATGATCATGCCACAAACCACCAAGAAAGTTGTTGTTGCCACCTTGAATACACATTGAGTGCAACAAAAGAAGAAAATTGACCAAATCATAGTTGAGTATGACGATCTATTCTAGTCACCCACAAGAGTGCCACTTAAGTGCGAGGTAATACATGTTATTGATTTGGTTCCATGCTATCCTTTACTCAACAGTCCTATGTATCATAGGTTAGTCCTTGAAAATGATGAGATCAAGTGGTAAATCCAATAGTTGATTCAAAACTAATCTATTCACCATGTGGAAGTCCAATTGTCTTGGCACCAAAGAAATATGGAAAATGGAGACTTTGCATTGATTATCAGGCCTTTAAAAAAAATTATTGTCAATAATCACTATGACGTACCGAGGATTGACGATTTTCTAGACCAACTCCATGGTGTAAAATTATTCACCAAAAATGATCTCAAATCTGGCTATCACCAGATTCCCATTGAGCCCATAGATGTCTGAAAGACTACATTTAAGACTTGGGAAGCTATATTTGAATGATTGGTCATGCCATTCATCCTAACTAATGCTCCAGTGACATTCATGAGGATGATGGATGACATCCTATTGTCCTACACCAAATCCTTTGTGGTTATCTACTTAAATGATATAATCATCTATAGTTAGATGTGGGAGCAACATCTACATGTTCGAGAAGTAATTCAAATCCTTCAAAAGCACAAGATGTATGAAAATATATAAAAATACACATTTGGGATGAGGAAGGTTCAATATCTAGGATGTGTTGTAGATGAAGGAGTCCATGTTGACCTAGAGAAGATATAGGTTATTCAGAAATGGCCTACTCCAAAGAATCTTACAGAGATTTGTAGTTTCTTGGGTCTTGCAAATATATACCACCAGTTTGTCTTGGGATTTTCACATAATTCTTTTCAAATGAACCAAGTGACTAAAGGAGGAAACAAGGCTATATTCTGATGGGGGGAGGTGTAACAAAGAGCCTTCAAAATTTTGAAATAAAGATTATGCTCGGCCACTGTTCTCTCCTTACCTAATCGACATCAACCTTTCGAAATGATGACAGATGCAAATGATACTTGGACTCAGTAAAGGGTTCAGTGTAGAATCCTACAACGGATCTAAAGTATCCAAGAAGTGTGATGATGATGTGGTCTTCCTCATATAGAATGAAGAAGATCCATCCACATCGAACAATGTTCCTGCCCTTAGAAAAGACACGAATGGAGTACTGGAAATTATCCCACTCCGTGAAGGAAATTGAAGGCAACAATACGAAGAACTCTGAATCTACCCTATTTAAATGTGACATAGGTATAGTAAATGAGTACAAAGGAACCAAAGGTAATGCCATGAACATAGAACTGTAAGTGTATGAGAGAGGAACATCTGCCAAAAGGATTCACAAGTGAAGTGAAGGCAAAGTGTCAACCTCCACAACAATAGAAAGAGGATCCAAAAGGAAGGGTGGATTAATGATGGTCTCTAAAAAGGTGGAAGTGATAAGGATCCTAGAAGGGATAATCTAAATAAAGGAGATGAAGGAATCCTCTGAAAGACATGTAGAAAGATGATAAACTCCTTATATGGCAACACAATTACACAAGTAGGCATTGTGAAGAGAGGACTTAGGTTTGGAAGATAATCATCCCAAGGGGTGGCTTGACAAACAGAAGAGAAATGTTTGACAGGTATGAGTCATCAATGCATGAAGGAGGAGGATTGGAAAGGGAATCACATAATAGAAGTGGAAAGGAGGAAGATATAATGATGATATGGAGCTAGGAATAAGACTGCCTAATGTCTGGTGGGAAAAGA
This sequence comes from Taxus chinensis, assembly GCA_019776745.2. Lineage (NCBI taxonomy): Eukaryota > Viridiplantae > Streptophyta > Pinopsida > Cupressales > Taxaceae > Taxus > Taxus chinensis. The sequence continues at coordinate 151,218,744 of CM034154.1, forward strand.
GGAGTGTCAACATACTCTGAAAGGCAGCCAAGAGGAGGAGAGGAGTCCTCATCAGTACTCTCATAATAAAAACTAGAAGAACAACCCTCATCATCAGGGATGGGAATAGGCAAGTCTATGTCAATAGAACTGTCATCACATGAAGAGGAAGAAGAGAAAATGGTATCAATAGGAGAAGCAATAACATCAGTCTCTGAAGGATCTTCAAATAAGGACTGAAGAATGATCCAAACAGTGTGAGAAAACTCTGTGTGCACCACATGATGGTGGAGAGGCCTAGAAATGTATGTCAACAAGTGTCAAAGCATTCTTCAAGCTGACCATGATCATTGCGTTCAAGTACTTATCCATACAAGTACATATAAAGTTCATATTGAATAAGAAAACATTCCATGCTTGAATGTCATAGTGCATAGTTAGCCCTACCAAGAAGAAGAGGAGGAGACTGTAATGCTGAAATGGTCTTATGAAGTGTAGGTCTAGGAAAAAAAATCTCCATGGTGCATGCACAAAAAAATAAAGAAGTGAAAAATTCAAGAAAAGAAGGGTGCAATAATACACACAAGTTTGAAAGACATCAGAATCAGCCGAAAATGCATTTGCATGCAATACAACACCCAAGAACAATGATAACCCCTCAGGTTTGTGGAACTTTATAATCAATGTGTTGACTACAATAAGGTGTGTTCATGCGACATGGGACAATTGACCACTCACTTTGTAGTAGGTGATAAATCACGTAAGATTGGACACCACAATAAGTTTCAGTAGAAAGTAGCAAACAACACGTAAACAAACACCGAAAAGGCGTTAGCAAGGAATAAGGGGATAAAACAAATTTTGGTGTGAGAAAAAGTGTCTCACTTCACAGTATAAACCCCCTTGCTACAAGACTATGGTGGACACCCACACTAGTCCACAAACAATAATAAGGGTAATTACAATGTAAAATAACATTCTCAAGATGAGTCCAAGGGACCTCCAGGATGTCGAAAATGCTCTCGGAAGGTGGAAAAAGCTAGAGGGGCACTACACACTCCAAAAAATGATTCACAATAAAAATGTCCAATAACACGATAAAATCATACTTCAAATGTTCCCTATTGGTATAGTTTAGAGATCAAAAGGGAAAAAATGATATTAACGTTTAATTAAATGATACATTTAAACTACTAATTAGATAAATTAAGGAGCTAGATAGAATTAAATAACCCCTAATTAACATTAACACCACCACTTAAAAACTAATGTTATATCCTAATTGAATAAACTAAGACCTAACAATATATTAACCATCCTTACATTTTAAAGTATTAGATCACCACTTTAATACCTCTCCCTCCCTTTAATTAAAAACTAGTGACCAATTTTATAGAAAACTAAGACATCACATAAAAAAATTTAAACAATGTTAAGTTTAGAAAAATAAATAAATAATTAAACTGGGTTCGGTCGAATACACGTAGAGCTCGGTCAATGGGGTGATGAATTGGGCAAGGAATGTGGTTAGGAAAACAAGGAGAGACCCGTTTAATGCGTTGAGCACGGGAAAGGTGCAGGGCTCGAGGCAGGGGTGAGCATGAAGATAACTCGAAAGTTAGTGGGTGATCCAAGTTTGTAGGTAGGGTTGAACGCGAGGTTTGAGGCTAGTGGTGAAGGGCTTGGAACGAGTCAGATGATGGAAGAAGGTCGGCAGAGCAGAACTCGCACATGGGAGTGAGAGAGCAGGGCAAATTGAGAAATGACCTTGAGTCTTACAAAGGCACAGAGCAAGCTCAAATTAATAACCAATGACCCAAGAAAGATGGTCAAGGCAAAGGAAGTTTCGGTGAGAAGGGAATGGCTATAGCTCCCAGGCCAAGTAAAAATGAACACAAAGCTAGAGAATGTGAGCTGGGGTCGGCTACAACGAGGCAGAGCAAGGCTGATAGTGTAGGGTTTGATGGCATGGTTGGGTTTACAGGGACGGCTTGGTAGGTGAGATCCTCATTGAGCCAAACATAACTCATCTCGTAGGGAAAGGTGAACACTCCTAGATGCACACACACAACAATGTTTTTGCTCGACTCATGACAAGGAACAAAAAACAACCCACCCAATAGGAAATCAATCCCGATGTAGCAAAGTAAAATTTTTTTGTCCCAAATTCAAAGCAACACAAGACTGACACAATGCAACTGGACACATGCAAACATAAAACCCTAACTCACTTGATAGAGATAGCACACCGGGGAGCTTTCCAAGCTCTGCAAAATATCGACTGAGAAATGAGATGATAAAACAACAATAATGGTAGAAAACAACATGGAAGAGGTCAGGAGGGTCCCAACATAAAATTTTCAATAAAATTTAAGTTTGTAATGAAAATAATAAATCTGATAAAAGAATAAAACTGAAATTACCTCCAGATTTAGCTATTCCCTCCAAAATTAGTTGTAACTAGCTAGATTGTTAGTGTGAGTTATCCTATGTGTCATCCTTTCATATTGGAGGGTCATCTCACATGGGTTAGGTTTAGGGTTTACATGTGTGTCATGCACTAGGGTTACTCAGCACCCTATATGTACTCTCTTTCCATTCATTTATGAGCATGCCAAGACACTCCGCTGTCTTTTCCTTATGAGCAACTTTGTTTCTGTTTTACAAATCTTCCATTGTTGATCGATCCTTGCGATTATGTTGGAGCCATTCGATTCCGTTGGAGTGCAACCTCTTCATGGTGCATCGTTGCCGATACGATTCTCGTATTCTTTTTCATGGTATCAGAGCTGAGATCGGGTAAACGTGTATTCGTCATTTGAGTTGTGATTACTCTTGGTTTCTATTTTGCATTTTTTTACTGCATAAGCTCTTGAGGTGTGAGCATCTCTGTTTTTTATAATCACTATATTCTGGAAATTTATTGTTAATCTCTTTAACAAGTTGTTCTTTTGGAGTGTGTTTTTGGGGTTTGTGCATGTGTGCAGGTTTACATTTTTTCACCCCCAAATTCACTGGTTAAGTCATAACTTGGCGGGAAAGCATTATTTTTTGAGGTTGGTTCATTTTTGGTCCATTCATTTTTTAAATCCAAAAGAGAATTTTAATTGGAAAATATGTTTTTGGCCGTCTTCTGCTCTCTCTCCTATTTGCATTTTTTATTATCCCATGCATAAGCTCTTGAGGTTTGTTGTATTCAACCATATTGCATCTCTGTCTATTGGGTCATATAATTTGCATTATAAAGTTCTTCTACATATTACATGCTGAAACTGTGATCTCTCACATGTATTTTTTTTCATACCCTGCATTTGTGTGCTTACGGCTTGTCTTCTTGACCTTGCATTCTGTTGTTTTTTGTTTGGATTTTGATGAAGCTTATCTGAGTCATTGAGGCATCTGCTAAACATGGAAAATGCATGTTTGGACAACTAGATGTGGGTTCTCTGATTGCATCTGGATTTTTTTTGCCTGGTTGTGTTATTTGCAGTGGGCTGATTGCATTGCAATTTTTTTGTTAGCCTCCCACGTGCTGCTCTGTCTGGTGGCAACACTATTTTCGATCCCTCCTAGAATCCATAAAACAAAGTGCTCCTCCCTCCCCCCTCCTTCCTATTCCGGTGCCTCCTGGGTTCTTCACATGTTGAGTTTTCCAACATCAAACCATGTCCACGCTGCTCTCTCAAACCTGTGTTTTTTTACACTGGCTGCTGCGTTTTCTGTACTGAGGGAAAGGTTGATGACCGTTCACGTTTCTTTATTTTTTTTCTTACTCATTTTTAATACTATGCTATGAGCGTTTTGGAATGTCTAAATTTTTTAAATACTTTCTACCCTTGAACAATTGAGCCAAAGCAATAAAGTTCAACGGGTTTTAAACGTTTTGTAGGGTCTTTCCTGAGGTTTTTGGAAAATCCTCTACACAAGAACTTTTACAAGGAAAATCCTACTTGCGTCCTTTTCTTGTTAAAACAAAAAACTTCTTTTTTTAGTTCATACTTTCTAATTCGTTTACTAGTATTTTTTTATGTGCATTAAACAATTGAGGGAATTTTTTTTTATAATTAGGATTTAATTATTTTATTAAATCTTAAAGTTTGAATTAATTAGATTTGCAATTTACTTAAATCTACTTTTTAATCATGTTTTTCTCGATTTACAAAATGGAGGTGAATATGTAAATAATAGGTTCATGGATTTAAAAATTGTCTTTTAAATTAACGTTAAAATATCATTTTTTTAAAAACTCCATACAAATCTGCTTATTTAAAAAAAGAACCATACTCTAAACGATAATTTTTTTAGGCGTTAGTGTCGATTTTTTTTCCTAATTGTGCGCTCGAAGCAGTGAATAGTGAAAATTGACTTTTTTTTTCCTTCACGAGGCAGTTTTTGGCATTCTGGTTTAGACGCAAGTCTGATGTTGAGCACTCCTTCGAGTTCATTCGGATAATGGCTCAAACCTTCCCAAGAAAAAATTTTACCCTTATTATTACTTGCGACTATGAGCGCGTCTGCCATAGTTTGCAGCAAGGGGGTATTCATTTGCGACGTGAATCACTTTTTCTCATGAATATTGAGAGAATTTGCTTTCACCTCCTTGTTTTTTGCTTGAGTGCTTGTTTACAGTGTCCTTTTTTGCTGTGCTCTACGAACTACTTGTGGTTCTTCAGCTCATTGATGTGCGTTATTACTGACTAATGTAAGATGAGTGATACCAAGTGTTTCAAACCACATGCTCAGACCTGATTGTAATCAATGCACTAAACTATAAAGTGCTGAAAGCAGGGGGTTCTTATATTGTCCTGGATGGTAGTGTTGAGGACTATTTCTGCATTTCTTTCTCAAGTGAAGAATCTCTTCGACTATGAGCCTGATGCACTTTATTCCTTTGCTTATGCCGTTAGGAAAACTTGCAAAGTCTAATGGAGATCAAAATTAGATGATACTAAGGGGTACGAAGGTACTTCAGATGGAGTCTACTCCTTCACCATGGGAACTGCTTCTGAACCACACGATGAATCTGGTAATCCTAAGTGGGTTAAACCGTAGTGATGAAGCTTTATTTCTTTGAAGAATGTCTATTGGGATCTCACCGACTTTCTCTTCCGACATTGAGGCATATGAAACACCTAAATTTACATGGAAAATGCTAATGTGGATGTTTCCGAACAACTAGTATGACATGTAGATGCGCATGATGTTGGAAAACAAACTACTAAGGTTAAATCCTAGTGACTTTGAAAACCTACAAGGTTTTCTTCTTGAAATTTGTCCACATTAGATTGTTCCTTAAAAGGATGCTTCAAGTAGAGAAGAAGAGATTCTCAACTGACCCTTGTCATTCTCTCTAAGCTAGGTCCCGAATATTCTTTCAAATGTGTCAAATTTCTACGCTATAAAAGCTGGACTTGGTAACTTGGACTATGCCCTCCTTTGACTATTTTTGGTGCCCTAGAGGAAGAGACTCATTTGAGAATAGGACAAACTCATTCAAATGGGGTCTCTCAAGTCCAAGATCACATGCCCTCATTTGTATCAAGTACTAGCAAGGGAAATGAAGACTGAAAAGAAGAAAAAAACTCCGGGCTTGGTATCAGGCCTAAAGAAATGTCGACTCCTTTTTACTAATCACGCTAAAAGTGTTTACTAGGTGACACTTCTGACAAATGTTTATATTTTATCCCTGAATCCATAAAGCAAGTTTTTGTGTTCCTATCTGCAAGAAGTCTGACGACTCCTTCGAGTTCATTTTCAGGAAACAGATGATCATTTATTATTGATTGCTTGAAGATAGCCTTGAGCCAACAAGTTTGAATCCATAAAACTGCTCCAAAGGCCGGGTCTTCTTACAAACTTCCGTGAGACGCTAGATTCTCACAATTGATAAGAACTCAGGAAATCTTGCCCTTTCACCAACCTAGAGTTGCTCCTTGTATCGACATGGATTTGCTTCTGGTGCTCGTTTACATGGGTGTCTTCACATGTTGTTGGGACGATAGTGTCAGTTTCGGTAGTGGATTGTCCAGACGATTTACCAAGTCATGACCTGATCTGCTCGGACCTGATTCCTATCAGTTTACTCCACTCACCTTGGATGAAGTGCTGAATGCGAGTTGGGCTGCATGATTATTCTGGGAGCTTAACAATGAGCAGTGGCTAAGGGAAAGGCATGACCATTCTAAATGGATCCTTCATTACTTCTCAATGTTCATGGCACTTATGCTAATGGCATTCACTATCATGGAGGGGTAGATATTGACTTGATTGGGTTCACAGATTTTGATTGGGCCGATGACTTAGATCATCAAAAATCTACTTCTAGCTAAAGTTTCTCTCTTGGATCGGGTCATATTAGCTGGTCTAGCAAGAAGTAGAATGCAATTGCGATATCATCTACAGAGGTAGAAAACAGAGGAGAAGTTAATGTTGCCACATAAGCTATTTGGCTACAGGGTATTCTGACAGAGTTTGGCATCCACTTTCGGTGGCCTACCATTATCTACTATGATAACAAGAGCACTATCTCTATTTGTAGAAATCCAGTTCAGCATCAGAAGATGAAGCACATTGAAATCCATATGCACTTCATACGTGAGATTATTCATGATGGTGTCATCGACATTCGGTACATTTAGATAGCTGATCAAATTGCAGATTTATTCACCAAGCCCTTCACTGAGATGAAGTTTCATGACTGACTTAGGTCTGCTTCATTACTTCCTGAAGGGATATTCACTTACAGTCTCTGACTCAGGAATCTTGATTTCACAACCTAAGTATGCTCTTGAATTTGCTGGCTCACTTGTCATGATGTCTGATTGCGAAGTCTTCTCCTACTCTTGGGGTGAGTTGATCTTATACAACTGCTCATCTTCTTCAGGCTATGTATTCCTTCTTTTCTTCTTCTTCTTCTAGGAAGATTGTGTTTTTATATGGGCACCTTATCAGGCCTTTAGTTACCGAGCCCATTGACACATCTCTCTTAGTTTTTTAGGAGTATCTTCTCTTTCCATCGAACTCTCATAACCGCTACCCAACTTCGATGAAGGGGGGGTGTTAGTGTGAGTTATCCTATGTGTCCTCCTCTCATATTGCAGGGTCATCTCACATGGGTTATGTTTAGGGTTAGGTTTAGGGTTTACATGTGTGTCATGCACTAGGGTTACTCAACACCCTATATGTACTCTCTTTCCATTCATTTATGAGCATGCCAAGACACTCTGCTATCATTTCCTTATGAGCAAATTTGTTTTTGTTTTGCAAATCTTCCATTGTTGATCGATCCTTGTGATTATGTTGGAGCCATTTGATTCCGTTGGAGTGCAACCTCTTCGTGGTGCATCATTTCTGATACGATTATCGCAGTAACAAGAGCATCATTTCTGATACGATTATCGCAGTATCTTTCATAGATTTGGCTAAGAAACACTCGAAACCTGCATAGGCACAACCAGAAAACCAACACAAACTCCAAAAAATGAGATTGTTAAACCCGTTAACAAGATTCCAAAGAATGATTGAAAACTTGCATGAGAAGCGTGAAAAAATTAGCAACCAAAATCAAATGAGTGCAAGATTACCAAACAATAGCTCTGATACCATATCAGATTGTTCTATGAGGAACAACAAAGAACCTTGTGCACATTAAAGAGGTTGCACTTCCAGTGGCAACGTGAACGCTCTAAGTAGTAAACAAGAACTCGAATCGTAAATGAAAATCAAGTACGAAATAAACATGGTCTAACATTCTCATAGATAAAAAAAATAAGGTACATATAGGAGTGTTGTGTAACTCATGTGCATGAAACATGGACACAACCCTAATTAAACCTAATGACCTATGATATCACTAAGTGAGATGACTAACCATATGTGGTGGACAAAACACTAAATGATGATGACACAAGTCATATATAAAAAAAAAATCATGCCCTACACAACTCCACCAAACACAATCCATTTCAATTTTGTTACAGATTCTAACCCATGAGACCCATTGATGTATCCATTTTGCTGCATACAATGGAATGCATTCCTCACGGAAAAAATAAAGTAGAAAAGGCAACAAGGTTTGTTAAAAAGATTCAGTACACTCAACAATAGGTCCATAATATTTTACAGAAGATGAATGGAAAGTATAAACAACACCATGATCAACATAGGGTTACACATCATTTCAAGTTCAGTGATAAGGTCTGGTGTCGAATTCAGAAGGAAATAATTATTGGTATGCATAGGAAAATTCAACCTCTATGCTATGGTCCCTACACTATCACTAAGAAAGTAGGAGAAAATGATTTCGAGTTGAATTTTCCACCCTACCTTGGTCTGCATCCTATCTTCAATATGGACCTCCTAAAACCATATCAACCACCTCTTTTTGACCGCTTAGTCATAGTAGAATAGCTGGAAATATTTGAAATCAACCTAGAAATATTTTATCTAGTTGAGAAGATCAAATTGTGAACACTTGGACCAAGACCACCAAAGGACATCCTATTCATCTATATTATTAGGTAATAAAGAATGGAAAGATCAATCATCAAGGTGAGTGGCTCACTGAGTACCAGATCAAGAAAAAAATTCCACACTTGATGGGACTCCTTAGCACAATGGGGACCATTATTTTTAAAGGAGGGAGAAATGATTCAGACAACAATCTAGGAAGAAATTCTAGCGGGTAACTTTCGGGAGTCATAACTTCTACCCCATAGCTCTAGTTGAATCCATTCAAAATGCATAGGAAATATTGAAACCTGTAGAATATGGTGAAGGGGTGCATATGTATCTTTAGTAAAGTTTGATCCCTGAAATATGCTTCTAAAGGCCTCAAAATGTAATTTTTGTAGTGTTGTCTAAAAATAGTAATTTTGTGAAATTTTCACATATGTAATTGTACCAACCAAAACTTACATGGTGTAATATGGAAAACACGACACATATTTAATGATGAAAAAAACCTATTCCAATGTAAAGATGAGATTCAGATCCCTTTTTCTCTCCTTCCCACTCCTTTTGTCGCTCAACTCAATATTCTCCTTATAACAACAAGCTTATTTGGATCTTAGACTGTCGTATTATTTTCCTTACATACCAATAGTGGCTACGCAACCTCCCATGTTACAAAAGTAATGGTTGTGCAATCTCCCCTCTAGAAATATGGACGGTTCTGTCACCTTCTAACGAAACCCACGTTTTGAATGCATGTTTTGATTACTACGTGATTTTATCTCATGTTTTTGGGTCAAATTAGCTAATTTTGGGCTTGTTGGATTGGCCTTGAGTTCCTCTTCCTCATTTACTAAATATAGTATGTTGATCAAAGAATACTTATTAAAGATCACACAAGGAGTCCACGTAGGATAGAAGGCCCGGAACTAAGGGCGCGGAAGGACAGGAAGGACCCACGCATGGAAGGCAAGTTTAGTTTTCAGGACTTAGCCAATTTTGAGCATGAAGACCTATTTTTAGAAGATGGCGTGTAAAACACACCAACGATGCAGAGATGTGCGCGCCATGCATTGTCTATCTTTGGAGAAGTGGATCAAAGTGTTTTTGCATGGAGACGAGCTGAGAATAGAATTGATACTTCAATTAACTGTAAGAGGACTATAGATAGCACACTTGCATGTGTGGCTATGCTTGTAAATGGCGTGTGGCTATCAATAGCATGCGGCCTATTTCTAGAATAGATAAGTGGTGAAGGGAAAGTCCCCACCCTATATATATATGATGTTAGGTACATAGTAGAATGTATAGATGGAGAATGTGTATGTATGTGTAACAGAGAATAAAGTGTGAAGTGTGTGTATACACATATGACTGAATCACTGTATCAGATCCATACGTGCATTGGTATAGATTGACAATACTGTAAGGAGTTTTTGTATTTATTAATAGATGGAAGATATTGGCTGAATCTAAGTGTCATTCTGTGTGTAGTTGAGTAGTGCATGTTATTAATTCAATCATGATTATTGTTTAAGCTTGTTCTTTCATAGATCTGAGGGTAGCATGCATTGTAGAATGATGGATTAGTTATGAATCTATATGTTTCTTCCTTCATCATGTTAACATCCTATTACAGCAACCCTAAAGAGGGACCTGGTACCTTTGCGTGCTTCAGGTGAGTGCTCAGTCTAGGCTGAGTGATGTGCCAGCATGACTAGGGTGTTATCTGGTAAATTCTAGGCTGCATCATTGGTTCCATTTCCGAGACCTCTTTTTCAGTTGTTTTCAGGATGGTTTGCGATGAAGACGTACCGGTTAACTCTAGTAAGTATTGAGGAATGGATACATGATCTGGAGGAAGAATATGCATGATGGTTCAGCAGTGGATCTGAGTTTAATGCACACACTTGGGTAGAACAGAACCTGTATGACAGCTTATATGAGAGATTTTTTGCTATCTTTCCAGTAGAACTATACGAGTGGCTTACTACTTATGCATCTCAATGGAATTGGAGGTATCGCGCACTTGTCTGGACATAGGAAGAATTTCAGGCCCTCTATGATGTTGATTTGATCTGGACTCATGGTGGATATGTGGTTTCATGGTGTTCTAAACAGTTATATTCTGGAATATTCAATTTTGACGTACTCTTGCCCAGAGGTAGCTGAATTCCAATTTTTGTGGTATCCAAGAGGAACATATTTGCAAGGTATTCCACTGGCGATCAAGATCTTAATGGTAACTTTGAACCTGGAGAGTAAACCGATGGCTAACTAAACTTCACCACGTGTGAGGGTAGGAACAGGTTTGGTTTAAGATGGCAGACCTAGTGGTAGAGAAACAGAGAGAGGAAAGGTGGCTTAAGTATAATGAGGTGTACGAGAGGGAGATAGAGAAGTAGTGTTCCGTTGCAGAAAGTATGGCATGGAGGAGAGAGATGGCTCGTGAAGGATTTATAGCTCACGTAGAAGACGTGGAGCCAGAGCATCAGGAACTCCCCCATCTTGGAAAGCATGATAGAGATCCCCCCTCGGCCTCACACAGAAGTGTGCCAGTAGAGACTACCTGGACTGCAGGGGCGGGCATCTTAATCCACCTAGTGACCTAGCCCTTGCGCTTGGTTTTTTAGTATCTAGTACGACAAGTAACCAACAAACTAACTTGGGAAGTAGGAGAGTAGGAGTAAGTCATGGATCAAGTACATCAATGGAAGGAAAAAATACTTCAATGTCATTTGGAGGAGCATTCTTAGGCACATCATCCACACAGAATGTGAGCACATAGAATGTTGGATTCACCTCTGGAAGTGGAACTACCTCACAGACTGTAGGGGTTCAGTATAGTACTACTGTCGGAGCACAGGGGAGTACATCTATAGGCCCTATTCCAACTACAGGTGGTGGATTAGGAGGTATAGGTGGTTCTAGTTTAGGTGGATTTGGTGGTTCTGGAGGTAGAGGGAACACAGGAGGTTCTAGATCATGTGGTCAAGGTCCGCAACAACCACAAATATCTATATGGAGATGTCTCTTCGTCTCCGAGTATAGAGGTATAGAGGATGCTGCGAACATGTGCATATGTGTGAAATCTTGTGGCACTAAAGGGATCATGGATGCTGAGTGAAAGGCAAGTCAATTCGCTCACTACATTACAGGGGTGCACACAGCTGGTATAGGAAGTTTGACCCTGATCAAACTTGCGTGGATTATGCAGCATTGAGAGATGCTTTCTTGAAAGAGTTCCATATCCCTGAGTTTGAGCAGAAGAGTATAAGTGCGCTCAAGGATATCAAGAAAGGCACTACTGAGAGTGTATGTGAGTATGATGCTCATTTTAAGACACTTCTATCTAAGCTATCTTATGATATTCATGCTAAGCTAGCCATGATATTCATGCACATGCACAATGGTTCGTTGGAGGATTGATTACACCTTTTAGAAGGGTGTTGTCACATAAGACATACATTGATCCACGCAAAGCACTGGAAGAAAATTTACATGCTGAGGTAGTTGGGAGCATTGACACTAGTGTTAGTCCATTCCTAGAGGCACAAATTAGAGAAGCTATCAGCAAATTCAGCCCATGAAACGCGCTCAAGAATTTGGTGTACAGATTGTGAAGTGGAAGGTCACACCAAGGATAGTTGCCCTCACAGATCTGTATGCTCATTACTATTGGACTGTGAGATTTGTCATTTGAATCATGATGCTAGTCATTGTCCTTTGTTACAACATGTGATAAGGAAGAATGTATCTTGCTTTTGTAAAATTTACAGGTCCACGACCCATGATACTGAGGATTATCAGCTGATTGGTTAGATCCATGATGCTATAGACCTTGGGGTACGACAGATAAGTATAACAAATAATTCTAAGGGTAAGAATGAGCACCAAGATTAGGGTCATAATCAAACACGCTATGAAAGGAATGAGGGGCATTTTGAAGGAGGTCGTGGAAGGGGACGTGGATATCATGGTGGATATGGAGGATGAGGCCATGGTGGAGGAAGAGGTGAGTTCCCTCATGTGGAACATGTTATACATGTGGATCTCCTGACCACTATAGGTGTGAATGTCCTCAGAATATTGCATGTTCTTTCTGTGGAAAGAACCATAGCTATGAAGAGTGCCTGGACTTATATGAGCATCTGAGTAAGCAACATAAGCAAGAAAACAAAGGCATCAGGATGGTTAGAATCTAGCGCGTGGTAGAAGATCAGTGGATGCCCAAGATAGCATAAGGACATGAGGCATTGACAGTAAAGATTACTACATGCGCTGAAGCAACATGCATGAGAGAGGCATTGCACTAGAAGCCTACGATCACCAAGGAGGAGGTTTTGCATGTAAGGTACCCAGATCCTGCTCATCAGAAGGAAGTTTACCAGGATACCATGGAAGTGCTAAGGAATCTTTAGGGTGAGATACAGTACCTAAAGGAGAAAAAGAAATCATCAGAGACAGTCCAAACTGATATCGATGATCTATGAGAGGTGTGCAAGATGTTGCGCTAGGAGAACATTATTCCACTATTAGGAAGTTGGTTAAAAGGGAACACTCCATGTGTAAGTCTTGAGACTGGATGACAGATTCTACATGTAAATCTTCCCCCTGATAACATTGACTATGAAAAAGAAATTACTTTGAATGTTGTTGTGGATGGGTGGTTGTTGAGCAACATATTGATTGATACAGGTGCGGAAGTAAATGTGCTTACATTAGATGCATGGGTACAAATGGGGAGGCCTCCATTGCAACCATCATCTAATGTGTTATTTATGGAAAACCAGACTAAGGCCACTCCCATAGGAGTTTTGAAAGATGCATCTATAACTATACAAGGGGCCAAGTTCACTGGGGATTTTGAGGTATTAGCACTTGTAGAAGCAGACAATTTTCCAGCCCTTCTTGGATGCCCTTGGTGTTATGCGAATAATGCTGACTTGAGATTCAATAAGGGGTATATCAGCTTTGAAAACAAGGAGGAAAGGGTTGTGATACCTTTGATAGATGGGAAGTCTACACCATATGTTGAACCTCTAAGTGAGGAGGACTTAAACAGAGTCTATGTATGTGTTATTCAGGACCCAGAGGTCAATGAGCCATCAAAAGAAGGCATCCTACAGTGGGAGGATTCTCATTCTATTAGTGATACTACGAGTATTGCTTATAAAAATTGGGCTCATGGTACATATGAATTAGTAGGACGTGAGGTGAAAAGCGTGGTTGCGTACAAGAATGGACTTTGTTCAATTCGACGGATAGGTAGCACAATACCTTGGTATACAGGGACATAAGATCTTCCTGCCTTTCTGAAGGCCATGGAAACATAGTGGATAGATCAAATTAAAAGAAGAGATATGTTAGTATATACACTGCACGGGACAACAACGCGCTGGTGGGTAGTCCACAGAGATAATCTTATAAACTGGGAAGAGATTGGAGTCACTTTGTCTACTAGGTTTATAAGGAACAATGCACCTACGCAAATATGCACTTATCATGGTGATCAACCTATTCAGCATCACATTCAGCAGTGTGAGAGACTCTAGACAACAGGACAGGAAGCATTACCACCTTCACTCTGGGTGCATAATTGTATTCTATGCTACAAGGATGCACACATGCTTGGTATGTATATGCAGAACTACATCGAGAAATTGGGAACTAGAAAGATTTGACTACAAGAATGATCCAGACTTTTGACTACTTCTCGACTAAACCTCCTATAGCAGAGGCATTAAAATTTGTCAAGCGCTTAACTATGGGAGATAGTGCAAAAGTAGAAGAGCATATTCAAGAATTATTCGGTGAGGTAGAGTTCGGAGCATGTTTTGAAAAGGAAGAAGAAATGGACTCCATACTACTTGAACGCGCTTGCCTTGAGAAAGAGAAAGGAAAGATGGTTTACATCGTGGATGACGAGGAAGTTGAGAACCTAGATATTGAACATTCACACGGGGTGTGTGAGGTCTTGGACAGTGCAGACAAGGATACATGCACCTACCATGAACCCATGAAGACAAAGAAGGTGAATATAGGTTCGGAGGCTGAGCCTAAGGAGGCCATAATTGGAGATTACTGGTCAGACTCGGAGGTAGCAAATATCATCGAGTTACTCAGGGATTATCAGGACTTATTCCCTTGAGGATATCATGAACTTAAAGGCATGCATGAATCACTTGGGGAAATGAAGATCAAACTTAAGGACGGTGCATGAACAGTTAGAAAGAGACCTTACAGAATGAATCCTAATTTGCGTGAAAAGGTAAAAGAAGAAATTGATAAAATGTTGAAATATGGAATTATCAAGCCCCTTGATGAGTCAGAATGGGTTAGCCCAATGGTGATCAGTATCAAGAAGGATGGATGGATTAGGATATGTGTGGACTACAGGGAGCTGAATGCTGCATGCATCACAGATCCATTCCCTACGCCATTCACTGAGGAAATACTAGAAGGAGTTGTAGGGCGCGAAATATATTCTTTCACAAATGGATTTTCTGGGTATCATCAGGTTAGGATTGCTCAGGAGGATCAAGAAAAGACAACATTTACGACTGAATGGGGCATTTTTCCGTATACTGTGATGCCCTTTGGATTGAAAAATTCAATTGCTGTATTCTCGTGCATAGTTGCTCAGGCATTCAAATATTTTATTCACAACTTCTTACAGGTCTACCTAGATGATTGGATAGTATATGGGCTTGTGAAAGATCATTGTGACAATCTGTGCTTAATGTTTGAACGATGCAGACAATTGAGTATCTCTTTGAACATCAAGAAGTGCATATTTGCTATGCCATTTGGGATACTGTTAGGACATATAATCTGCAAGGAAGGTTTGTCTAGTTGATCCAGCCAAGGTTGTAGTCATTTTAGGCCTAGAAGCACCTACCATTCAAAGTGAGGTGCGCGGATTTTTAGGTCATACAAGATATTATAGAAAATTCATAAAAGGGTATGCCAAAATTGCTGCACCCTTGGAAGAATTACTAAAGGGGAAAGGTACATTTTATTGGGGAGAACCGCAGCAGTGCGCGTTTGAGATATTAAAAGAGAAACTTACTACCGCGCCCATTTTGCGCTTTCCCTCATGGGATAAACCATTTCATGTGCATGTGGATGCTTCTGGCATGGCCATTGGCACTGTGTTAGCTCAACATGACAAAGGTATTATAGATCATCCAATTTGTTTTGCTAGTAGGAAGTTGACTCCTGCTGAACGGAATTATACAACTATAGAGTGTGAAGCTTTGTCAATGATCTATGCATTATACAAGTTTTGATAGTACTTGTTAGCAACACCACTTGTGTTTTATACAGATCACATGGCATAGAAGTACTTGGTAAACAAGCCCGTCTTACAGGGGCACATATGCAGATGGGTGCTCTTATTTCAAGATTTTGACTTCAAAGTTGTGGTGAATCCAGGGAAAAGCAATTCTAGACTGGACCATTTATCTAGAATCAATTCAGGAGAGGATGCACAGAAAATTGAAGAAACAATGCCAGATGCACAATTATATAGATTACAACACGCACCCATGGAATTAGAAGACATTGTTGTCTTTCTATAGGTATGGCACTAGAAGGAATGAAAGCATTGGAAAAGAAGAAACTTGCTATACGCACGATACCATTTATGTTAATCAGTGGTGACCTCTACAAGTGAGGCAGAGATGAAGTATTACGTCGTTGTGTATTAGAGCATGAGTGTAAGGATATCATGGAAGAATCTCATGGTGGTATTTCAGGAGGTCATTATGCAGGTGATGCGACTTCTTGGAAGATCCTACTTGTTGGATTATGGTGGGAGACATTGTATAAGGACTGTAAAGAATATTGTAAGGTGTGTGATCATTTTCAGCACCTAGGAAAACCAGGGCAAAGAGATGAGATGCCTTTGAGACTGGTTACTAGTGCCAAACCATTGAGAAATGGGGCATTGATTTTGTAGGACCTATTTTGCCAGCCGCACGCAGGACTGGATCACGCTATATCATTACTTGCATAGATTATCTCACACAGTGGGCAGAAGCAACACCTACCAAGGACTGTATGATAGCTACAACAACTCAATTTCTATGGGAGAATGTTCTTACAAGATATGGATGTCCCTTAAGCTTGACAAGTGATAGAGGTACACACTTTTTGAATGAGACAATAAGGATCCTATTAGATGAGTTTATGGTTGCATACCATAAAACTACACCTTATCATCCTCAGGAAAATGGAATTGTTGAGGCCTTCAACAATATTTTGAGCCAGACTTTAACAAATATTTGTGATGTCGGAAGAAAGGATTGGGATGACAAAATATCAGCTGTTCTTTGGGCATATAGAACAACTTACAAGATATTGAACAAAGCCACACCGTTCCAGTTGGTGTTTGGCGTGAAATATTTTCTCCCTATAGAATTTATGTTACCTTCCTTGTGCATTGCGTGCGCTGGAGGTCTAGCTGATGAACATGATTTAGAAGAGCGTATCGAAAATATGATTCAATTGGATGAGCGCTGAGCCATAACACAATGGAGTTAGAAGCAGGAAAAGGCCATGCAGAAGGCATGGCATGATAGAAACATAAGGGATAAGAAGTTTGAGATTAGACAAATGGTACTTCTTTATGACTCAAAGTTCTTGTGCTATTCAGGCAAACTCAAAGTACATTGGTTGGGGCCGTATGTCATCAATTCTATACTTGATTCAGGTGCTTTCTAGTTAAAAGCACTTGATGGAACATGGCTACCCGGTTACTTTAACGGGAGTAGACTGAAGCCCTACTATAAATAAGTCTTCTTGGTGTTTGTAATAAGGCAGTATTACCATTTAGTTCAGGTTTTCAATTCTGTATTTCCTTCATTGTCTCTATGCTTTGTCCATTTAGTTGTTGTTTTTGTGTAATAAGTGCACTTGCGCGCATGAAGCTAATTACTGTATGAATAATGTTTATGCGTAGAGGATTGCACATACTTTTAGTGTGGGGTGGTTATAGTTATCCAAGAAAAAAATTGTGGGAATTGAAAGGTGAAAGGAATAAGCTGCTATGGGTGTGCTTTAAGTAAAAAGAAGATTGCTTCTCAAAAGTGACCAAGGATGGAGATGAATGAAAGAAAAGTATAACGCGAGGTAAGTAGAGGCCATGATAGCTACCAGGAGAAGGTACAGTGATGAGGTACTCGGGTAGGAGCGCGCATGCTGAAGAGAAGTTTGTGACCAGAGGGTAGGAAGGCATGCTAGAAGGTTATAGCTGGGCGCAAAGATGTACTGCACAGAATGAACAGATTTGGTCAATGAATGAGGGGATATTTGGTAGGTGAAGGAGCAATAAATGCATCAAAATTTGAAAATTTATATAAGGATGGAATGCAGATTCATTTTTACTGTTGTAACTAAGAGTATTTGAGAAAAGAGCCAAGTGCGAAGAGCCGAGTGATCAAGTTAAGGTGCGAAGGGTGTGAAACCAAGCATGACAACCAGATCTATGTGACAAGAAGCTTGCATCCCCGGTGGTGAAGGGTTTGAGCGAAGCAGGGAGACAAAAAAGAGTTAGGTTACAAAGTTTCCACCTAGGAAATGGTTGAATCGAGCTAGGGTTTGATTCATAAAGTTACAGAGTTGAAGAGGAGACATTTGCAAGGTAAAAATGGCATCGAAGAAGGCATCTACATCATAAGTAAAAGGAAATAAGAAGGTGGTCATCGAGGAGGAAGAGATGGCACCTGAAAGCCATTTTTTAGAGATGCAATATCCAGAAGGAATCATCGTCGGGCAAGAATGGGGTTCACCCATCAGAAAGAGCAAAGTAAGTGAATATAATCACATGTCTTTGGAGAACAAGAAGGAGCTTGATTCCTTGCTCACTACTAGAATGAACAAGCGCACAATGGATGATATGCCAACATATGACGATGTGGGTGAGAAGCTTTTGAAGAGAATTGGGGTCTACTAGTTGTATGACCTTCCATATTTCTTGAAGTATGAGCCCTTGTATTAGTGGCTCATGAGAAAGGTGCACGAAGACTTCTTCTACTTTGCAAGATGTAGAGTTAAAATCTCATCTGCGTTTGTCTCATTAGTTACAAGTCTGAAGGCCACATGAGAAGACATAAAAGGTGATCTTGCAGATCAATCCGTGATTGTAAAGACCAAATAGGAGTTGGGGTACCTGAAGGGTCCACGCGAAATGGACATAGAAAAATTGAAGAACCATCCAGTTGTACAAGCTACAACACACCTTGTTATGAAGTTGAATGATCAGGAGAGGTGGTCACAGGTAAATACTATGTGGTTACATGTGGCACGTAAGATGTCAGAAGGGACAATCTACAACATTACAGGCTATATTACAGAGAAAATAGTCAAAGAAGTGTGCACATGAGGGAAGATCAGCTTTGGGGCTGTTCTACTATCACTGGTATTCATGGAGATCGGAGTACCAGATGGACCAAAGGAGAAAGTATGGGAATACCCCATGGAGAAAAAGTCCCCAGCTGAAAGATTCAACAAGTACCTATGCAAGGGGGCCATGACAGATGACATAAAACAAAGGGTAGAGAAATGGTATGACAGGCTCCATGTGACATTTGGGGAAGAGTGGCACATCCCAAAGGACCTACCAGTAGTGGTAGGGAAACAAGTTTAGTTTATTGTATATCAGCATTTCTGCATCATGCGCTTCCCAATGAAAGATGGAGTCTGGAGCCCTTGGTGTAAATTACCTTACGCATTCACTGCAAGGTATTTCCAAGCATCTGTTCATAAATTTACAGACACATGATGACTGGTCTTCAATGTAGATAAGGTAGATATGACTACCATATGTTGAGGAAGAAGTATGTGTATCCTGGTAGAAGTGCTTATATAGAGAGGATCATTTCAAAAGTATTGAATATCAAGCCAATAAGTTTGGCTGTAGCAGATGTGGGGGCAGACATTGGTGTATCTCCAGCTGAAGCCAAAGATGGAGAATAAAAAATATGTGGAAGGTGAGTTCACACTTCCAGCACCACCAAAGGGAAAGCATACAATGGAGAACATCCTAGTGCCTAAGCCCACAAAGCCAATTGAAGTGGAGGATGAGGAGGAGTGTGAAGATAGTGGTGGTTTGGAGCATAGGGGTAGGAGACATCCTACAAATAAGGGTGAAGCTGAGCGTGCCATTACACCACCTCAGCCACAAGAGGGGGATGATGAGGACTTGAATACAGTCCAAGGGGAGCACAGGTTTAAGAGGGTATTTAGGAGAACAAGGACCCAAGGTGCTACTCCAACCACTGTGCGCAAATCACCCAGACTCTCTCCATGAAAGAAGGCGACCGCGTAGAAAAGGAGGAAACTGAATTTGAATGAGGAGGCAGAAGAGTCAGAGAAAAGCATGCCTAATTCTCCTACACTTCTAGAGAACATAGAAGAATAGGGTGAGGAATCAAAGGGAAAAGAAGAGGATGAGAAAAGACCAGAGGAGATATCTGCAGAGAATGTTTAGGACATGGAGACACAAGTCCCAAATTTGGAGGCTAAAGTTCCTAAGTAGCAAAGGTCTAGAAGAACAAGTGGAGAGCACATTCCACCAGCCATGGGGTATGCAGGGGACATAGGAAAAATTGTTCATTCCTGCTTCCAAAGCACGATAGCGCAGAATGATTTATTCAGCTGGGAGTTAATGGATGAGGATATGGTGAATGTACGCACTCGAAAGAAACTATCATGGTCAATGCACACCCACATGGATGAGCCTGACTTTGATGTGTGTGAAGAGTCATGCATTTTGAGATGACTGAAGAAGGAACCTCAAGCTAGACACATGATAGTAAAGCCTACTGTCATGTTAGATGAGCAGGTCAGAAATGCATTGGTGAAATTTTCTGCTAGATGGCTAGAAGAAACATGGACAAAGCTTCCACGATCAGAGCGCTGCGCAAGGAGTTGAAGATAAAATATGTAGAGATAACACACATAACATAGGAGAGGGACTTCGTGCAGAAGAAAAACGACGTGTTTATCAAGATCACAAAGGAGATTGGGGACAATGTAATTAGAGCAAGGCCACACTTAGAGGCCAAGGTACCATAGACATTTCCTTCAGCGATACACTATGTGGGAAAGTTGGTGGACTTGGTACTTGAAGATGAAACTCTACTCATGCAGGTGCCAGAAAGCTTAGAACAAGATTCTGAATGGGAGAAAGCATCAGTGATGAGAAAAATTGCATCTTATGAAGGGTTGTTACAAGCATTATAGGAAGTATTGAAGAAAGAAGACCAGGCTTTAAATGTATGCACAACTCCAGAGGTGCTTATCAACATCAAGACCCTCGAAGAGAACAAAGAGGTCCAGAAATCGATGACATATGAGACATTGGGCAATGCAGAAAGATTGTCAATGGTTAAACATATAGCACGAGGCCTTGACAGCAGCACAAGAGCTGCACAAGACTCAGACTAGAAGATCTTGGAAAGCTAATTACGTAGAAGATGGACCTTTTAGAAGGTAGAATGACATCAATGTCTAGTGTTGTGTTGGTTCTGCAAAATGAGAAAGGAGAGATTGTGAGGGATGAGTTGGAATCCATTATTGTGGACATCCCAAAAAAATTAGAGCAAGCACTCACTGAATGACAGGTATTGGAGGCCGAAATAAAGGAGTATCCAAAGTTGATACTACAAACTGATACAGAGGAGGTTGCCTCATAACCTCATAAAAATTCTTTATTTATCTACATTCTTTCATTCTTATTCTTTCCATTCTTCTATTCTTTCCTTCAATTTTTGGAGATACCCATTGTCGGGATGACAATGAGATTAGTGTGGGGTAATGTTGATCAAAGAATACTTGTCAAAGATCACACAAGGAGTCTGTGCGGGATAGAAGGCCCAGAACCAAGGGCGCGAAAGGACAAGAAGGACCCACATGTGGAAGGCAAGTTCAGATTTCAAGACTTAGCCAATTTTGAGCATGAAGACCTATTTTTAGAAGATGGCGTGCAAAACACACCAACGATGCAGAGACGTGCGCGCCATGCATTGTCTATCTTTGGAGAAGTGGATCAAAGTGTTTTTGCATAGAGACGAGCTGAGAATAGAATTGATACTTCAGTTAACTGTAAGAGGACTATAGATAACACACTTGCATGTGTGGCTATGCTTGTAAATGGCATGTGGCTATCAATAGCATGTGGCCTATTTCTAGAATAGATAAGCGGTGAAGGGAAAGTCCCCACCCTATATATATGATGTTAGGTACATAGTAGAAAGGGAGATGTATGTATGTGTAACAAAGAATATACGCATATGACTGAATCACTGTATCAGTTCCATACGTGCATTGGTATAGATTGACAATACTGTAAGGAGTTTCTGTATTTATTAATAGATGGAAGATATTGGCTGAATCTAAGTGTCATTCTGTGTGTAGTTGAGTAGTGCATGTTATTAATTCAATCATGATTACTGTTTAAACTTGTTCTTTCATAGATCTGAGGGTAGCATGCATTGTAGAATGATGGATTAGTTATGAATTTATATGTTTCTTCCTTCATCATGTAAACATCCTGTTACAACAACCCTAAAGAGGGACTTGGTACCTTTGCGCGCTTCAGGTGAGCACTCAGTCTAGGATGAGTGATGTGCCAGTGCAACTAGGGTGTTATATGGTAAATTCTAGGCTACATCATAGTATGTTGATATTTCCTTCCCAGAATGAGTCATTGTTTCTTGATTGACATGTGTTTTAAAAATATTCTCCTCTAGCAACTAATAAAAATAATATTTTCATTTGTATAATGGGTTGGGCATTTGATATTCTTTTGTGAAGTGTTATGCTCCACATTTTGGAGAGGGGTTACACATATATCCAGTTCACTTATTTGTTCTTTCTTTTTGCTCACCTTTCAGTCATCCTCTTTGAACAAATCCAACCACATTCAATTTTCTTGATTTTCTTGTTATCATTCAACATTCTTGCTTCCTTGGGGCAATTGGAACTTAAACATTGGAAGGAGATTTGAATCCGAGGAGACACCAAATGCACTAAATCTATGGAAAAACCTACAAGATCACAATAGTATCCAGGTTGGAGTTGCATTAATTTCTTTGAAGTTTTGATATAATTATTATTTGTTGTAAGAAAAAGAGGTTGTTTATTGAAAAGTAACTAAAAGGGGAGGATTTCATCACTTCCCTTGTATTCAAGTGTTCCTTTCCAAAATAATTATTCCATTGATATCCTCTTCCCTTCTTAGGTTGGAGGAAGAAGTAGTAGTAGTATTTTATTTCTTCATTATTATTTTCTCCTGTTTGATTTAAAATTTCTGCCGAGGAAGCTTATACGATAAAGAAGAAAATTGCTTCTGAGAAGCTTTCTTCTTCCTGAGAATCTGAGGTAGATAGTTTAGAAGAAATTGTGTTCTTAATAGATAATATCTTTCTTTCAATCTGATTATCATCATAGCAATCAAATAGAAACCTGCAACAAAGGAAAAAACACACATGGTTAATCCCTGTTTAGTTTTATTTTAATTTCGGAAGAAATTGCAGATTTATTTTAATAAATGTAGATTCTATTTCTTTTAATTTTGTGTGTTTGTACAAATAGTTCTTAATTTATTTTGATTAATCCTGAAAAACACACAAATATTAGAAGTTTAGATTGTTTTAATTATTTTATTTTATTCAAAAAGATTCATCAAAAACATTAAAAAATAATTAGAAGAGTAGATGTATTTGTTTTATTTAAACAATAGTGAACATAGTTTAATTAATTAATAGGGAACTTTAACTATATTTTATTTAAGTTAGACTCCTTTTACATTGTTAATTTAAAGTTGGAAATTTAGAATAATGTAGAGGATTAAAACAAAACGAAAAACTTAGTTATTAGCGGCTTAGACTGTCAGTTCATAGTCCTTGGCCCCTTTCGACTAGTTTCCTAGCCTCATTTACCTTACTCACATGTTGATGTTCTCACATGACCATTCTTGGTCCGACCAAACCTCATATGAGGATATTTGTGCCAATCATCCATCCACCAGACATAAACCAATATCAAGGAGACACACATTTGGGTTTATGAGCATTAGTCTTTAGATCTACTCATTTCCCCCCTCATATAATTAGCCAGTTAGATGCCCTTAATGAGAAATTGACTATAACATCAGAATTTTAGGCTCATCAAGAAAATCGGGTAACACACCCAAACCATTAGTTTGCTTCTCATGTCCTTCGTTTTATCTTCACGTGACCCTATCTAGAGAGGAGTATTTAGAGACGAATGAGCATTTTCCTTGAGTTTGATAACCGGTTCGAGGTGTTTTTTATCTTACAGACATAGATCAAGAACTACGCACGAAAATTAGCCTTGACCGTAACATCACACTTATAGAGGTTAGACAAGATTTCAATGCCCTTGACAAACATGTTATTTACTTGTAATTTGATTGATTGAATTTAGATTGAATCTAGAACCTTGATTATTTACCATACCCATCTATTATATATCTACCACCTACATCCATCCCATTCCCGTATCATCTTTCACATTTTAGCTTTCTTGGCATGACCTCGGTAAGTCAAGTACATAGGGAATCCCGTGTTACTTTTCCCATGTACAAATTCTATTGAACCCGATGTGAAGGATTAGTTTCTTCTCGTTTCCATTGTTATTCTCTTTTCTATTGTTCCACCTTTTCCCTTTGCTATTATTCTGTGGGTGTTCATACACCCTCGAATATTACAAGTTAGGATTATAGTAGGCCTATGTTAGGCCAAGAATCTTATTACATTCACTTGAATGCTCAACAATCACCCTCACTATATGGGTGGTATGATAACTACTCCCAAATCTCTCCTTCACCACGTGTCTCTTCTACGCAAACTTTGAATTATCTCCCTATTGTGAGGATTGAGGAGATTGACCAATTATCAACCTATCAGGGTCCACAAGTAGAGCTTTTGAACTCCAACAACATGAGCTTTATAGGAGAACATGGTCTCTACCAGTGGGTCTTGACAAGGCCATAAATCAATGTGCAGTTTGATTTTACCTCATCTTATTTATAACCTAATGAGGAGGTTTTGGAACGTTTTGGCCAGAGCAGTGATCGACTTAAGGCCATGGATGAATCCCTAGATAGGTTGGAGGTATATATTGAAATCCTTTTCTAAAACAATTTCTCATTTACATCACCAAAAATAGAAAACATTCCACAAAAGGGGAAGGCCATGAACGAGTAATTTATAAAAGGGTACCACACACCTTCTCAACTCAAAAACACACAATACATACCCAAATAAGGGCCTCAATATTAGCAAAATGATGTCATATCTATGTTAGTAGAAAGGATTAGAGAACTGGAAAATGCCCAAACCTCATAACCAACACATGTGACTAGACAAAACACTAATTATCATGTTAACAATCAAGGCTATACCCTAAGTACTAATAATTAACCAGTACAACAAACACCATAGCAAGGTTAGCCAATCAATACTAACTCGGGTGATCTTCTCACAGGATCTGGTACACTAGGGATATCTCCTCACCCTTCTTATGCTTACCCCACACACGGATTAATTGGAAATACATTTCCACCTACTACTTCAAACAATGTAATTTTCCATAACTCGATGCCCATGAATGCATTCCCTAGTGTTACCCCTCCTTACATGCACATATATTCGAAATCACCACAACCAAGGGACTCCATATGCCCCAACTAATGCTTATACAATAGCCTATCAAACTCTTCCTCCTCCCTTTCATCAAGGAAATTCAATGGTATACACCTATGCAATGGGAACTTATTCCAAATATTTGAAGGATCCCCTCAATTTCACTATACGGGGTATCATGCTTCGATGCCCATATTTTAAAGGAGAGGGTGGTCTTAATGCTCATATCAAGGCCTACGCCACTGCTATTAGGGAGTGACTTCCTTGGGGTGTAGTAGTGGCAAAGATATTCCTAAATACTCTTGAAGGAATTACATTAGATTGGTACTATCAAATCCCTGAAGCTTCCATATACTCTTTCAAGCAACTTCTTTCTGAATTCATCAAAGCCTTTGACATGAATAGTTGTTGTAAATGGGGATCATGGAATTCCTTCATATCAATAAATAACAAATAGAATCCACTGCTTAATTCATTTAGATATGGCGTCAAGTTCTCTACTCTTTTGTAAGTGTACCTAACATGGACCAAATGGATCTCTGTGACCTCGACCTCCACTTGCTCAATCAAGAAACCAAGGAGGAAGTGCATAAGTTTCCTTTTTCATAGTTATGAGGAAGTGTTAGAAGGTGCAATTTTCATTGATCAAAGGACCATTGACAGTGGGTGTAAGACTTACAACCCTAACGGGAAGTTGGTAACTGCCAACTAAAACAACACAAATTATAAAAACAATGTGAATAATAATCAAGGGCCTAAAGTTTTAAATTGAAATTGTGGTGTTACTGACCAACCAAAGAAACATAATATTGTCAATATGGGTGACACAAATAAAAAAAATATAAATATGGGGAACCAAAGGAATAATGGTCATGTTCCCGCTATTAACGTAGTTGAATTTAGCCACCCCTTCCCTAACAATACTAGTCCCAGGATCAAAATTAGTATCATAATCCTAGCTAACCTCAGAACAACAACCAAGGTTTGAACTAATAGAATCCAAACCAAATAACAAAGGGATTGCAATCCCAATTGATATTACGGTTTTCACTGAGTCATCGGTCATGATTCATGCTCCTGTAGGGATTATAACAAATTCATTTAGAGGATTCCCAGAAATCAAAGATAATTATTTGTAGATATGTTTCTAGGGTACCTTGAAGGATCCCCAAGACCTGGTTACATAGGACCCGTTACACCTCAAAATGTAAATTTAGGAATCTATCGAGATCCATTTCCCAAATGTCTTGAAGATGAAAAGGTAAACCCCCAAAATAAAAACAAGGGTATTCCCATAGGGACTTATGATCATGAAGCCTTGATTTTTGATAACTCTCGAGTTTCCCCAAATCTAGATCAAAGGAACAAAATAAAAATTGTGGGAATGGTTGAGTTAGAAATGGAGTAAAAAATCAATGTGATGACTCACACGAGGGAATATACATCGTAAAATATTCCTTTCTATCCTTTAATATGAGATGAACCATGTGTAGTTCACAAGCCTGTGGGGGCATATGATTTGATTACATAACTCAACAATACCTTTTCTCACATTTCTTTCTTAGATATTTTGAAGAATTCCCCATCCCATCGCTCTTCCGTATTAGATGTGCTAGGTCTTATTCATTTAATCCATGTTACACCTCCCCTAGAGAATTGAATCAACCACATTGATTTTGATGTGTATCCTATCGAACAAAATGATATGGATACATGATTTGTATTTGACATTATTAAAATTCCTTCGGATGCTGAGATAACATGAAGAGGAGATCCCGCGTTATATTTATAAGTGTGGGTCTACAACAATTACTTTAAGAAAGCTATGATTGATGATGGAGATATGGTAAAAATAGTCCCATTTTGTTTCTTATAAAATTTAGGATATGGGGAAACTAATTTCTCTTTGACCAAGAACACGTTGCAGGGTTATGATAGCCTAAAATCCACATCGATTGGAACCATAGTTCTTCCATTTTCCCTCGGAGCAAAGACCATTTTAACATAATTCTACATTATATATAAGGAAACCAAAGATAACATATGTATACAAGGAAAATTGAAACAAATGAAAGAAAACATCAATAACAATGCAATGTAAACCTTTCTTCAGGTTCTCTTATAACCTTAGATTAGATGGATGAAGTGTGGAATGGAGTACCACACTTGTTGAATCTCTTTGTATGATTTGGTTGTGGATGCTCCAAACTTGGTTCCAAATGGAAGAAGGATGTGATACAAGCAATGGATGATCAAATAGGTAGCCTCATGATGTGTAAATTCAAATTCCAAAATATTCCAAGAGATGATTTGTGAAGGAAAGAACGTCATATTTATAGCTAAAGGCTAAAGGAGAGGTCATAGATTGTGGATCAAGCTTTGAATGAGTTATAGGTAAATGAATGAATTTTCCTAATTTAACAAGTTGATTTGGTCTGTGCAGTTGGCTATTTTGAATAAGAATTATAGGGGCAATGAATTTGAGTAGTTGGCTCTTGAATTACTCAATTATACGTGTAATTTTTCTTCCACCTTTGTAGGGTTCTATAGCTTGAGTGGAGTGAGCTATTTAAACTTAAGTGAGCTGGATATTAAAGTGGATTTGAGTAGAGGGTGAGTGGATAAATATATTTTATTCTATTTAAATAGCTAATTAAATTAGATAAGGTGTGCAAGTGTATGGTTAATGGATGATAGAATTAATTAAATTAATTATAATGGGATGTGGTTTAATTCCAATGGAATGTGGGAGGATAATGGTTTAGGATGCATTCCAAAACTGATTTGACACATTATGCAAGTAATATGAATGAATAAGAATAAGTATGTATTTTTAGGGTGTCTACAACATGCTCCTAGGAAGGCCATGAATTCACAGGATGAAGGCCATTCCTTCGATGTTGTTCTAAGAGGTTATATTCCTCCATTTAGGTAAAGTGTTTGTGATGGAGAGCCCTACATGCACATCTTCTACAACATCCACAATAACATAAGAAACATCAAAATCAACTCTATCATTCACTTGCAATTAAGAATTATCACTTTGCTTCACAAGCCCAATTTTGCTCAAAATACCTAAAATACATAAAAAAACCCGACTCAAACCCAAATTGCTTAAAACATGCTTATACTCAACAAACAAACATGATCAAATCAAGAAAAAAATTCCACTTCATCATCTTTCTTACTTTTCCTTCTATACCTCATTTTAGGCTGATAGCCCTCAAAAATAGGTTTTTCTAGAAAAATTCATCCACACATCTTCATACCTGACTACTAATATTTTTCAATACTCTTTATGATTATTTAGATGTATAAAAAATTTCAAGGCTTAACTCTTCCCCAAAAATCTTTTATGCTCTTTTTAGTAGATTTGCACTAGTGGAATTAACCCTCTTTTCTCCTCAAACCTCCATATATGGAAAAAACCAAGAATAAAATAGAAAAACTACTTACATTTCCCAGTATCCTTTTTCAATTTTTTTCTTTGTTTCAAATTTCATTCTCCAACTCTTCCTCTAACACTCCCAATTCCAAATTTATCCTTTTTTGCTTATTTGTTAGGTTTAGTTAGAGCTTGGATAACAAAACTAGGGTTTGTTCTTTCTTTCACTATCCCAATTACTCAATCAAATTATTCCACCTATTTGTATCTTTCTCACATGATCTCCATGTTGATCTGGAAAACTCGTTCTCACACGGGTGAACACCGAGACTGCAAGCCACCAACAACTTCGAATGATAGAGGGCTTAGGACCTCAGATGCAGATATGGATTCTGGATACAGGTGCAGAGAAAATAGATATGTGAGAAAGAAGATAGATCTGCAAGATGGAAACAGATAAGATTAGATAACGATATGTGGGGGTTTCCCAGACAGTGTTGGTTCCAAGAGGATTTTAACTCCCTTGGAGGATGTCAACCCCCATGTCAGACAAGATAATAACAAATCATGAACAGTAGTAATGGAATATAAAATGAAAAGTAACTAAAATAACGAGGGAACTTAGCTTGTGCTATGTTATGGAGATGAATAGGGCATCAAGATGGCAAGATAATGAACCATGGAAAAGGTTTCTTCTTTAAACTGGCAGAACTTAATTAAGCTCTTCCTTCTCTTCTCTAGGCCTAGGTATCTCCAGGTCTTAGATCCTTTTCTAAGTCTTCTATACAGGGTCCTTGAAATATGGGGGAAAACCCATATTTATAGATTAGATGTGAGGTTAAACTGCAGGTTAAATGATACCCAGGGTTGAGTAAATTAACCTGAGTTAGGGATATGATGTGATCACGTGGGGACCACGACTTGAATTATTAAATGGAGTGGGAGCATGATTGACATGGTGGGTGAGATAAAGATTCCATTTTAAAAAAAAGGTGTCGGATGGGTGTATTAATACCCATGAATTAAATAATTTGTGAAGGATGGGGATATGACAAAAGTTGAATTATCAAATGGGTCTACATGGAGCCCATTTGATAATTAATCAAATAATGTGAGAAAATAGATAAGATTTTATTTAATTTAAGAGAAAGAGATGCGAGAATGGAAATTGGATGAATGTGAGATGACGGAGGGGTGCTATACCAAAAATAGGTGTCTACATTTGCCCCTTTTTGTTGAGTGGTTTGCGATAGCAAGCCACGAGACAAAAAAAAAGGGTTAGATGAAAGATGTGTCTGAGGATGGATGAAGACATGACCAAAGGCAAGATGCCTCAGGCAAAAAAGGATTGCAATAAAATAAAAAAATATGGTGGTGACTCCAATATCACATCGGTAGAGGACAATTGTGGTCTCAATGGAGACAGATGACAACGTTCTACAGACCAGTGAGTGGGTGAAGACCACTGCAGTATGGATGTAAACCAAGATGACCAATGGGTCATAGGAAAACATCAAAATATGTGCAACTAAATGTGAAAGATGTGTGCAATCCTTTGTCTGTGAGGAATCGTGTAAAAAAATCATGCGTCCATAAAAGGGACGAAGATGAAGATAATGATGCCCCAACATAGGGCACGAGAAGGACACAAAGTGAGTTATATGCGTTGACAAGTACAAGGATGAAAAGGTGCCCCAACATAAGACATAGATAGAATAATCATAAATGTGGACAAGATGAGCAGATAGGATAGAAAGGTGAGATAAAATGCCCTAAAAGGGTAATAAATATGATGACAATCATGTTTCATAGGAAAGATGCATAAGTGTTAGCAAATTAGAAGGTGAAGAAGACAAAAAAGTCTTATTTCTTTGGTAAGTGTGATAGAGATACTTTTGCGACAAAACAAAAGCAGAGAAAATATTCAAGGAAGAGAACAAGATTAGATAGGTGATGGCCGTTATGGTATCTTCCAAGACAAAAATGTCAAAAGAAGATGGGAAGAGATTCTTAGAAATGGATATGATGATGTCCCTACGAGAGGACTGACGAAGATAAAAGATGTGACAGGGTTCTCAAAAAAGAGAAGAGGTCAATGTTGCAAAGAGAAGAACAAGAATGGTAATGAAAGGGATAGATGGCGATACATAAATGGAGAAACATTGGCATTGACTGTGAATGCCAGATGTAAGGGATGTTGAGAAAGAGAAAAGGGAATAGACAGGAGGATTGGTTGATTATGAGAAGAGCAAGAAAGATTGAATATGAAGGTGACAGGGGTATGGAATAGAGGGACGGAGACGGAGGAGGAGAAAATAAGGAATGAAAGGGGAGGAAGAAGATAACAAAGAAGGATTATAGAGAAAGGGGGAAATGAAGAAGGACAAACAAAGAGAAGACAAGAAAAGAACAGAGCAGAGGATGAAATTATGAAAATGGGAGAGAGTTATTCAAGATGAAAGGCATGATGAAGGATGGAGCAGAGGAAAATAGAGAGGTAATGGAAAATGAAAGAGATGATAGAGCAAAGAAAATTGAAGGAAACAAATCATAGTGAGGAAATCCAAGGCAAAGAATATGGAACTGACCGCATGGAAATGCATGTGGATGATGAGATGATAAAGGAAATGGGATAATGCTGAAGAGTCAGGTTTTTGATGGGGAAGTAAGGAGGAAGTGCGAGGTAAAATGGGGAGAAGGATGATGTAGAGGAAGTAAAATAAGATGAAGATCAGAAAGGAGGAGAAGACAACGAAGAAAATTATGTAGGTAGAAGGGAACCAAGAATGAAGATATTTGGTAAAGAGTGAGAAGCATAAGGAACGTAAAGAGAAACTTGAGGGAAGGAATGACATCGATTGGAAAAGAAACAGAGATGCATGAGATGAGGATATGTTGATGATGAGAAAATAGAGAGAAGGTGTATGATGAAGACAATGAAGAAATTGGCAAGGAAGAATGGAAGATAGAGAGGTGGCGAGGAAAAAGAAAGGATGGGATAGGAGAGGCAATGCCAGTGAATGGATGTTAGGAGAAATCCACTGATAATGATCAGTAGGAAAAGATGGGACAAAAGATGAGACAAGGCAGAAAGTAAATGAAGAATGGGAGGGGGAACGCCAATGAAGGGACGTTAGGAGAAGTCCTCCGATAATGATCAGAGGACACAGAGGAAGGAAGGAATGAAGATAGAATGGAGGAGGTCAAAGAAAAGGATTCAGGCTGTGTAGAATGGGGATGAGTGATTTTTAGGAGAAGTCCACCGATAATTACTAGCGTGGAAATGGAAGATGATGATGAAATAATGTTAGAGAGAGACCAATGACAATGATGGGTAAATATGGGGGTAGATATGTGGGAGAACTCTAGAAGATGGAGTGGAAAGAGTAAAGAAAGGAGGGATAACGATGTGTAGGAAGATGAAGGCGAGGAGAGGATGCAGTGGATGAGAATGAATGAGAGAGAAATGAAGAAACAAGACATGAAATGAATGGAGAAGCAACGGTTAAGTAAGATTACCCAGTGATGGATGATGGAGATGAAAAAGGGACCAGTAAGAAGTGGTGTTTGCGTGAATGGAAGAGGAGGTGAGAGGATGTGATGATGGGGAATGCCGAGAAAATGTAGATGGAGAGAATGTGGGGTAGTGGGGGAGTGCAGGATGACAAATCATGCTTAAGAGGGACTCTTAAGTAAGATCGCCATGCCGCAGGAGGATTTAAGTAAGATCACCAAACCGGCAGTGACGATATGGAAGGAGAAAGACAACATTGTATTGGATGCAGGTGTGGAAGGGTTGGTTGGAATGGATGAGTATGATGAGAGGCAGAAGATAGAAGATGAGGAAGAGATGATGGGAGATGGAAGGATCAGATGGCCAACCATTCTTAAGAGAAACTCTTAAGTAAGATTTCCCTGCGACGGAGATGGTTAAGTAGGATCGCCAAACCGAAGAAGAAGAAGAATGATGAAAAGACTGAGCAGTGTATACCAAAATGGAACAAGAGATGAAAGGAGGTGATATTAAAGTGATAACAAAGAAACAAAGGAGTGTGACATGAATGGATGGAGGAACATATGCAACGTAGATGGAGAGTGTAAGGGAAATCCTTAACTGGGATGCCCATGTGGTGGTAGTGATGATGCAAGAGTGTTAAGCGGAAAAGGAGGAGTGGAAAGATGTTTGTGGTGGTGATTGTCATTTGTTGAAAGAGGAAATGGTGGAGAAGCTTCTACAGTGGGAGGATCCAAGGAAGAAGATATACCTTAACTAAGGTTCTCTGGCTATATGGATGGTTAAGCAAGATTGTCAAACTGAAAGTGGAAGAGTAAAAGAGAAACTCAAGAGGAAAGACAAGTAAGATATTTGGCATCGTGCAAGGGGACAGAAAGGTGAGAAGGATGATGTGGAGACAAATGGTGATGAGTGGACATGGAGAGCGAGGAGCAATGGATCAAAGATGGTGTTGAACATGTTGAGAGATAAGGAGCTGTAGGATAACGAACTTGCCTTGAGAAGGACCCTCAAGTAGGATTCACAAACTGCAATGGTGATCAAGTAGAATTCACAAACCAAAAAGTGTATTTGCAAATGCATTCATGGAGATGATGGATAGATATAAAATTCATAGTGTGAAATTTGATGTGATTTTTATAAAAGATGATTTGGATGAGATGAATGGAACATAGCTGTAGCAAGGGTGTACAGGGAAACTATGTTTTGAACTGGATTGGAGATAAACAAGAAAAGGTTACCACTCAAGGCATTGCACTTGTAGCCAATAGCAGGTGTTAATACATAACCAACGATAGTTAGTTATACCAAAAGATCATGAGGGAAATATGGATGAAAGATGCTCATAATCCTAATATTGACATGACAAAGGGATCAAAGATGTGACTTGTACGCGGGAAGAGGGATCTCCAAAGGTGGTGTTCCTTAAGTCTATGCCCCAGCTCTGGGAAAGGGAAAGAAAAATAGCAGAAAGCTGATCAATGCGGGAAGCTTTCAGAAAATGTTGATAAAAGAAGGTTGATCAATGTGGAAAACCTTCCAGATGCCATAATAACAGAGTAGCCATCCTTCGAGGGTATGGTCTAATTTATACATAATATGGATGACAAGAATAATATGATAGCCTTCCTTTAAGGGATCGGTCTATTTCTTTTGATTTTGATTGGATTTTGATTTGTATACTTTTTTTTTCATGAACAACTGTCCTTTGAGGGATCAGTATTTTTTATAACTTTGATTTTTCCTTTTACATACTTGAGTTTGAGCTTCACATGGGGGAGAGCTGGGAATAGCTAAGTAAACCACTTAAGAGGGGATAAGGAATGTACAAGAGACACCCTGGACCCTTCGCATGGCTGCAATAGGAGAATGAGAAGGTAATGGATGTAATGGTTATGGGATCACATCAAAGTAGTGAAGGCGGACTACATAATTCAGATTATTACAATGATAAATGGAAGGGGCTAAAGATGGCAGAACAATCTAAGGATGTAACTAAGTTCTCATTGGTAGATATGCTAACAGTAGACTGGTCACAAGTGCAATGCATTAAGAGGTTCCATCTCTGGTTTACCACCACGAGAGGGAAGACAGTGTAGTTGCAATAAGATGAGATGATAGCTAAGCAGGAAACAAAAACTATGTCCTGAAGGAAACAAACATATGACCACAATGGTGGATTTAGATGAAAATAAATGATGCCCCAAGAGAGACATAAACATATGGAAGGACAATCATGGCCTCAAAGGAGGGCTTGATGAAATAAACGGTGTCCCAAAAGAGACACACATATAACCACAATGGTGGACTTTGAGAAAATGGGATCCCTCAATGGAGAGACAAACATGGCCTCAAAGGAGGGCTTCAATGAAAAAGATGATACCCCAAAAGGAGCATAAACATAAAAGAACAAATATGGCCTCAAAGGAGGGCTTATGAAAAAAGATCCCAAAAGAGACACAAATATAGCCACAATGGTGGACTTCAGAAAAGGTCCCTCAAGAAGAGAACAAATATGGCCTCAAAGGAGGACTTAGAATGAGATGAGGATCTGGATATAATTAATTTAGATTGGATGGATGTGAAGAAAGGTAAACTAAAACAATGTCAAAGAGTGAAGTCCCCTAGTAACAAGGGATTTGTACGGATGATGTGTTCAAGGGTGAAGGGAAGGTTGGTCCCCCAATAAGTTAAATGTGAAGGAGTTAAAGGATGTCGAAAGAGTTTAGATGAGATTGTTTTAGATTTGGATGGGATAAACGATTGGAGACCACAAGTGTGCTTAGTAAGATAAGTAGCATTGATGAACAATGGAGGGCATTCCTTAGGAGGAATGACATGGGCTGGATGGATATTAAGGGATGATGTGGATGGAGGGATCATGGGAGATCTGACAGATGGGATATGGATTGGATTCAAGGTAGATGGAGAAGGAACTTTCCCCTGAATGAGGAAATCATCTTTCTCAATAAGGTTGTGGACGATTGACCGAAAGGCCTTACAATGTTCGATGTCATGACCTGGGGTACGATGATAAGGCACAACTGCAATTAGGATTGAACCATGATGGCTTGGGACCATAGGGATTAAAGGCTTTAATAGGAGGAAGTTTGATGGCAAAGATTTGAGTTAAATGTCGAAAGATATCTGCGTATGACCCCATTGAAGTGTCATGGGGAAGGTAACTTTTGTGGGTTTTGATAGGATGTCTCAACTTGGAGTTAGGAGAAAATGTAGATGTAGATTGGATGTGTGAATTTCGTGTTTTGGAGGACAAATCAAATTTGGTTGAAGGATGATATTGTTTGGATGTGGATTGATTATTGCAAGATGTCGTAGATGGAAAAACTGATCCTGACATGGATGTTGTGGCATTGGATTGTTGAGAAGAGGGAAAACCTGAATGTTTCCAAGGATGCGTAGGGGACTGTCGGGGATGTTTTCCCTGAGCCTTAGACTTCAACCGAGAAGATTTACCTCTAGCAGGGATGACAATAATTTCAACCGGAGGATCTGATAGTGGTGGTGTGGTTATTAATGGAGAAACTGTTCTAAAACAAGACGAAGATGTTAATGAAGAGATAGGTGTTTGTATGATGTGATTAATGATATCTATGTGAGACATGGATTGTTTCGATTTGGGCATGGAAAGAGATGATTTTTTAGAGGGAGAAGGTAAAGCATATTTATTTGATTTAGGTGGATGTGTTGGTACAGTAGGTGATTCAAGGGGTATATTTGATAGGGTTACAGATCGAGAGGATTGGGTTGGTGTGATAGAAGGATTAGGTAAAGAGTATTGGGGTAGACTGGGTGATGTGGCCACGGGAAAGGTTGTCAAGGTAGAGATAGGTGGACTTGTTGGTATAATAGGTATAGGGGTTGCTGGGATAGATAAAGATGTAGGCATTTTTGGAATATGTGGAGATGTGAGTGATGTGATAACTGATGGAGTAGACCTTATGGGTAAGGGTAATGCAGCAAATGTAGGAGCATTTTCGGATGTAGAAGTAGAAGGGACTGGTTGTTTCATAAATGTTTCAAGGGGTAAGAATGATATGTTAGCTAAAGGGGTTGATGTCGAAGGTGGGGTTGTAAGGGTGCATGTAGTAGAACTAAGTTTTGTTGGGATGGTTATGAGTAATGTAGGTTTAGTAACAGGTGTATTTGAGGAAGATGTCGGTGAATGAATAGGTGTGAGAGACATAGAGATATGTGTGGATACGAGTGGAGCTGAAATAAGTTCTAAGGATGAATCTAATGTGGTAGATTGGGTGTATTTGAAGTGGTAGAAATGGATGATATAGTTTAATTTGATGTGGATGTGATAAGGACAAGAGAAGGTGTAGGTTCAACACAAGTAGTGAAAGTTGATGTAGGTGTGACAGGTTCTGAATAAGAGGTGGGAATAATGTCTACTGTGGGAACATGTGGAATTGGTGATAAAATATGGGATCTTGATTGACAATGTCAACCATACAAGCGTTTGATAGTTGAGATGTAAAGGGGGTGACGTGATTTGTTGGTGGTTGATTAGTTTGTGCAGTGGAGGTATCAATTTGGATATCCCCTTGATTTACAAGTTGTTGGACACGATCTTTGAAGGAATGACATCTCTCAATGTCATGACCTTTGACTCGATGATATTTACAAAAGTGGGCCTCGTGATACCAAATAGGCTTGGCTTGCGAGTTGTCCACGGGTCGTATGGGAGGCAGTTGGATAGAGTTTACGCTCATCAACTTATCAAATACAGAACTGTATGATTCTCCTAAAGGAGTGTAGTTGGTTGTTGATTGAGGAGATTGTTGTTGAGACCATGTGCTTGGTGTAGATGGGGATGAGGGTTCAATGACCATAGTGTTGGCCGCACCTTTAAATTTTTCACTATGTGTGAATGGTTTAGTGGATTCAATTTTTGATTTAGTTGAACTTAATTTAAGATGACCCTGCTCAATGGCATGGGTTTCAAGCTTGCGAGCCATTGTGAAAGCTTCATCAAAGGTTTGGAATGATTGGATCTGCAAAGTGGATGATATATGTTTGGCACACGAATGTGAGAATAAGTTGATGAGTTCGGTTTGTGGGATAGTGAAGGATAGTTGGTTTATAACATCATGCCATCGTGCGATGAAGTCGGTGATGGGCTCGTCTTCATACTGTCGAATGGTATATAGATCAACGATAGTGGTCTTGCGTGTGATATTGATAGAAAAGTGTTCTAAGAACAACTGTGCAAGTTGAGTGAAAGAGAATAAGGAATGTCATGGGATACTATTGTACCAGTCCAACCCGGGACCAGACAAAGACATGGGGAAAGTGTGAAGAAGTAAATCATGATCATGCACAATAAGACAACATGTGTGTTTAAATGCGAGGAGATGTTGTTGGGGATCTTCTTTATTATTGAACTTATTAAATGCAGGAAGTTTCCAATGAGGAGGGTAGGGTTTAATTGGAACCGACGGATGAATGGGTTCATTACAAATGTGTTCATAGGATAAGGTGTTCTTGGGTGGTACGGTAAGGGTTTCTAAACTGGCTAACTGATTCATTAAGGTGTGAATTGAATCACTCGAGGTGTTGTAAGGTTGAGATTGGATTGGCTGTGTGGTTTGAAAAGTAGTTTGATAAGGTGAATGATGTGTTTGTGGGTGTGTGGGTAGTTGGGTGAAGCGTCTGATAAGGTGTGATAAGGTTATGGATAGGATGTTTGTAGAACGGTTTGATAAGATAGTTGATTAATTTGTGGATATGTAGGTGTTTGGGGAGTTTCTTGGTAAAGACTAACATGTGTCACAGGTTGGGATTGTTGCATAGGTTGGTGTTGAGCAATAGGGGCATGACGATAAGTGGGGATATGTGTGTTAAGAATTGGAGATGGCTAGATAGGCCTATTAATGGAATTGTCAAAATGGGATGTGGGTGGAATGCGATCCACCAATTTTGGAGATTGGGAGGATTGAGAGATTGTAGGAGATTTTTGGAGTAAGAAGTCATATATGGGGTTAGGAGGAGATTTGAGTGTATCTAGAGGAGCAGGAGATGGTGGTGCGATCGATTTAGGAAGACTGGCTTGATGAGGGATATGAGGGTTGGTGTCAAGGTGGGGAGAATTTTGTATGACATGGTTCTCATGAGGTGAGACCATGGAGACTGGAGGTTGGGTGACTGAAGACGTGGTTTTGAGTTTAGAATCTTGTCATGTGAGATCATCAGAGGAAGTAACTTTATTGGATAGAGCAGATTGTTGTTTTGTCTCGATTTGGGAGAGAGCGACAATAGGTGTGAAATAGAGAAACATCTGTTTATGTATGTTGTTGACAAACAAATCAAGCAGAATATTTTTTAACATCATGATTAATTTATAGGATGTGAACAGAAAAGAAAAGTAGGTAATGAAGGTGCCTAAAGGAGTCTAAGGTTGGTTTCAGGTAGTTATGGATTGGGAGATGTCTGAGACGGTTTCCTGTTGGGTGTTTAGGTCCCAATCAGTTAACCAGGTGAGAGGAATGTTTTGATGTGTTAATTATGTTTGTGCAGTCTCAGGCAGTGTGTGATAAGTGAAATGCAGAGAGTTAAATCCTTTACTTAAGCTATGTGATCAGGCAGGATGCAGAAGGTTTGTTTTAGACCAAAATGAAATGTGACGTTCGATGTATACAGACACTCAGGAAAGGGAAAGTTTGATGCAAAAAAGAGAAAATAGAGAAAAATGAGAAATACCTGGAGAATCACTTATTGGTGTTATGTGATTGTACTTGATGATGGTGTTTTTAGAAGCACCAGTTAGTGACCTGAAATGCCTGGGTACCCTGAAATGGCACCGTTTAGAATTGCAGATGAGGCTAGTAAATTTCTTTTTTTGTTTTACAAAGCAAGTGATATCTGACGACGTTGTTGGATGATCGTGAATTTGTTGATTTCACCTGGAAAATAAGATAAATATAATTAGTTGATATGGTTAAGAAAGAAGATATAGATGTTGTCAAAAAGTTACTTCGTAAAAAAAAAGCAAGATAATAATAATGAAGCTAATTAATTAAAAAAAGATTATAGGCTGACATTCATATACAATAAAAGGAAATAAGCTACGAAAGCTATTAATAGACTATAAACTAAGGGATAAACTAAGAACTTGTATTCTTAATAAATGATTATGAACTAATAAACATAGAAAAAAATGGTGAAATAAATGATTAAATGCTAAGATATACTATAAACTATTCGTAAATATATTATCATAATAATAATAATAATAATAATAATCTATACAAGAAGCTATGAAATGGATCTGACGAAAAGAATTTGGAGTAGATTAATTGATTCGAAATCGATTCGAGATGAGGAATGCATCTAGTTCTTCAAGTGGAACAGTCCATACACACAACATGGGTGTTTTATAGATTTTTGATGGTGTCTATGCTATAGTTGGATTATTTTCAGTCAGACATGCAAAAGGTGTCTCAACTTTACTCACCCACATGTGTGGGACCAACAAATTGACTTCCGACCACCGCAAGCACCAAGGGGTCATTCTATGTGGGGAAGAGTGTTTCCAAAAGGCAGATCAATTTATAAAGATGATGGATCATTTTGATGGAAAAGCAAATCAAATCTAATCTTGCCTTTAGGAATAGCAAAGTCAAAAGTTGAATCTAGGATGGGTAGATTGAAACCGGTTAGTTATATTGCACATGGACGTGGCTCTTCACATAACATCTAAACAAGACATATATAATTGACAATGGTGCTATGAGCATTTTGTATAAAAGAACTGTTATAAACATGTTCTAAAGATTTGGGATCCAAATAAAAGATTGTACAGTCACTTCACTAAGAGCTTGCGTGAAGTTAAAACTGAGTTGGAGATAGTTGAATGCTTCTAAGCGTTGTAAAGAATCATGCAATGTTTATACCTGTAATGTAAAAAAATTATAAGCCAACTTCTAGAAGGAGACTGTACAGTTGTACTATAGCGTTTCTACGATCCAAATGAGATAAAGAGACTGTACAACCACTATCGATGAGCTTGTGTGGATTTTGAACTGAGCTGGAGACAGTGGGGCAGAGGAATGTGACAGAAGAAGATGTGGTGTTAGAGTTGGGAATGGTGGGTTGGAGGGTGTGATCCATTAAATGTAAGTCGAGGGCTCGGTGCTCAGGTCTGTTGGAGGGATATATCACTTCATTTATAAACTTCTCAAGAATTATACAAAGTTTGTGTGGCAGTTGTTCTCCTATTGGATAGAATTATAGTTTAAGGAACCGAATCTTTGAGGAGATTAACAAAATGCTCAGATTAAGAGTGGAGTTGAGGATGGATATTTATTTTGTTGTGTGTCAATCCATAGCTTATAACTAATTTGTTAATAGTGGTCTTGCACTGAAGGGAAGATACGGGGATGCCGTGTAGTCCTAGGTAGTTAGGGGTTGTACAAAATATAACACAAGAATGCACAGTCAAGGTTCTAACTTTAAAATCTCAGCCCCTCTCCCTGCAATGACAGTGAGGAATTCTTAGAAGGCAAATGGGATGTTAGCAAAAAGGATGTCTAAATAAATGAGCTTGGGTTTATTAATGTTGATGGAAAAGGAACTTGTGGATGAGGAGGGGTGTGTAGAGCATTAGGAAGGGACCGTTGAGAGGTGGTGAAGGTACAGTGAGGAGAAAGGGGCTCTGTGAGGGAGAGGAGATGGGAGACAGTGTGAGAGATGGAAGAAGTAGGGAAGGAGTGAGTGGAGGACCAGGGAGGAAGGTGGAGTGAGAGGACTCGGTGGGAGATTGTGGGGAGAGAGTGGAGGAAGGTAGTGCTGGAGAAGTCAAGTTAGGGGAGAGTGGCTGGGAGTATGTTACGTGGGAGTGATGAGAGAGTACGTGGTGAATGATGGGATAGGGAGTGTGGGAGTGTGAGGGGAG
Source organism: Taxus chinensis (assembly GCA_019776745.2). Classification (NCBI taxonomy): domain Eukaryota; kingdom Viridiplantae; phylum Streptophyta; class Pinopsida; order Cupressales; family Taxaceae; genus Taxus; species Taxus chinensis. The sequence goes on from CM034154.1 coordinate 151,259,669, forward strand.
ATGGTGGGAGTGGAGCTGTGTGGGAGGATGGTGGAGAGTGAGTGGAAGGAAGATGGGAGCTCGGGAGAGGGCTAAGTCCAGATGGGAATGAGGTTGGAAGGGAGATGACGCGGGAGGGTTAGCTGAACTGAAAGGAGTCGAGCTTGGGATAAGGAGAAGGGAGAGAATTGAGATGGAAGGGATCGAGGGTATGAGTGGAGAAGGGAGGAGGTCGATAGATGGAGAGGGGAGTTGGATGGAAAGATAATTTAGGATAATAATTCTTATTATTTATTTTTTTTTAAATAATTAAATTGTTTTGTTTAAGATAATTGATTTATTAGATTAATGATTTAAAATAAATGAATATGTCTATTAGTTTTAAAATAAAATAATGAATATATAGACATATGTTAACAAGGTAAAAAAATGTGAGATGAAGAAATGCGAGAATATTAAAATTAGAAATATGATCTAAATGATATATACGGAGTTTCGCAATATATAAAAATATCTAATAAACATAACGTTGAGTTTAAAACAATTTATATCTATTATGCAAAATATAATACAAACTAAATACAACTAAATAAGAATTAATTTCTGGATTCATTTCCCATGCGGGTGAAACTTAGTACCAAGAAGATTAAACACTAGAAGAGTAATTACCTTGAAGACGACACAACCCTCTGCTAAATACAAAGATAACACCAAACCTGCACAAGGTGAATAAAAGGAAAAAAAAAGACCAAATCTTGGATCTGGTCCCACTAGGCGTGCCAAATGTTGATCTGGAAAACTCTTCTGCACGGGTGAACACCGAGACTCAAGCCACCAACAACTTTCGAATGATACAAGGGCTTAGGACCTCAGATGACAGATATGGATTCTGATACGGGCGCAAGAGAAAATAGATCTGTGAGAAAGAAGATAGATATGTAAGATGGAAATAGATAAGATTAGATAACGATATGCGGGGGTTTCCCAGACAATGCAGGTTCCAAGAGGATTTTAACTCCCTTGGAGGATGTCAACCCCCGTGTCAGACAAGATAATAAAAGATTATGAACAGTAGTAATGGAATATAAAATGGAAAGCAACTGAAATAACAAGAGGACTTAGCTTATGCTCTGCTATAGAGATGAACCAGGCATCAAGATGGTAGGATAATGAACCATGGCAAAGATTTCTTCTTCAAACTGGTAGAACTTAGTTAAGCTCTTTCTTCTCTTCTCTAGGCCTAGGTATCTCCAGGTCTTCGGATCCTTTTCTAAGTCTTTGAAAATCAGGGTCCTTGAAATATGGGGAAAACCCCATATTTATAGATTAGATGTGAGGTTAAACTGCAGGTTAAATGATACCCAGGGTTGAGTAAAGTAACCTGAGTTAGGGATATGATGTGATCACGTGGGGACCATGGCTTGAATTATTAAATGGAGTGGGGAGCATGATTGACATGGTGGGTGAGATAAAGATTCCATTTTAAAAAGAAGGTGTCGGATGGGTGTATTAATACCCATGAATTAAATAATTTGTGAAGGATGGGGATATGCCAAAAGTTGAATTATCAAATGGGTCTACATGGAGCCCATTTGATAATTAATCAAATAATGTGAGAAAATAAATAGGATTTTATTTAATTTAAGAGAAAGAGATGCGAGAATGTATCAACTCTTTATATAATATCCATCAAATTGAAAACAAGAATAAGACTAGTCATGCTCAATACTTCTCCCCAAAACCCTCAAATTGACAACTTTACAGTTTAACTCTATGGCTTCCTGTTGGCGAGAAAAATTTCAGGGGAGAAATCAGTGGGTTTCTTGCCAATGCTATGGGAATCTAGGTCCCTCTACTTAATCGATGAAACTTCTGTATATGCATGCACGAGTAAAAAGGTGGATTTTCTTTATGGCCTTTCAGACGGGGATCCAACAGGGGCACTCCACTAATCCTGCAGAAAAATCTTGCAGATATCTACAAGGGAGGAATTTTCTAGGAGAGTGGGAAAGGGAGTGAGACTGTTTAGATAAAGGGAAACTAATGTTGGAAGTAGGAAATTAGATGCTTACAAACACGAGTTAAAAGTTTCATCACATGCACTAGAATTCATAAGAAAACAAATATAAAAAATAACAACAAGACCAAATAACATTTAATGAGCACAAAGTATTAGTAAACTCCTTAGTCAAAAAAGGCTGAAAACTCTTTCTTCTTATATTGATGCTCAAGTAGAAATTGTACATAATATGAGAAATAGAATAAATTTGAGAGTGGGGGAATGGAATAAATTTGCTATCTATTTGATCTTTCAGAAGGATCTCTCTCTCTCTCTCATGAATTCACAAGAATATCTACGAAGACCCTCAAATGAGGAGTGCATTACAATTTATAGAAGAACAACACCTCTTCATCTTCCTGGTGATTCTTCATATACCCCCCAATGACACTTCATATGGTCTGAAAATTTTCAAATTCCTAGGAAAGCATTAAGTCCCCTTTTAGAATTGAAGGGTAACTTATTACATTGAAAAATTTAAGGCATTTGAAAAAATGTAGCCCTAATGCAAGATTAGAATATTGAGAAGACAAAAAGTTGGGGGGATGAGAGGAGAGAGAAAGAGAGCAGTGAGAGAGGGAGAAAAATGTTGATGAAGAAAAAGCCTCACTGATCCACTATTCTACTTGATCGATCCGATGCAATTCTTTAATGTAGTGAAATATGGATCTTGAGAGACTTTCCTTGAATGACACATGGACACCGCAAACTAAGTGTGTAAAAAAATTGTCGAATGATTCCATTAGTGACCATGAGAATCACTCATGAAGATCCTTTTTGAAGAGGTTGAAGCTTTGGAGTAAATCCCGCCTTGAATCCTTGCAACACTGTCACACTTCTTAGTTGGTTTGAACACGATCCTGATGAAACACATCATGAATAGTCTGACGATGTCGAGTGTGAATTCCACCTCACACATACCAATTGAAGCATGAAATGAGTGTCAAAAGACACTGTTGAGATCCATGTAAGAAATCTCACTGTCATTTACTCCCACATAGTTTGATGAATGAGACTTCACTATTTTTGCCCCTACAAATCTGAACTTCATTTTCCTTGACACTTACTATATTTGGAAAAGGAAACTATTTTTAGTAAGTGTTAAGAATTTTCCCTCTCTGGTCTCCAACTGGTGATGTCAACTTGGATGTTGAACTCCCAATGTGCTCCCTCTATGAAATCCACCCTTTGGAATAACCTGTTATTTTTAGTAAGTACCCACATGGAAACTTACTATTTTTGACAAGTGCACAAATTAGCTTTTCCAGACCTCAAATGATTATGGTAGCTTGAATCCCTTCTTCACACTGCATTCTTCTCACCTTCTGGACCAATTTTCTATTTTTAGCAGGTGCTCACGAGACCACTTACTATTTTTAGTAAGTGTTAATTCTGAACCAAGACGACCATTTCGATGATTTCTCCCTTCAATACATCTTCTATGTTCACTGTCTCGTTCGCAGGTTCTTCAGTTGATGAATTTCCCGAATCAACAGTCCTCTATGTAAAAGACATGCTATTTTTAGAAAGCGGGCTTCTGGTGGTCGGATTGCTGTGAAACGAAGTTTTTTAATATGGGTTTTTGCTTCTTATTCCACCAGTGAAATTTTGTGTTTACCCGATCAATAGTTGATGAGATTTTTAAACTCCATTTTTTTCACTTGGTGACCACTCTGAACACGGCAGCCGCTAACAGACCTTGAAAATTGCAGGTCTGGTTTTCTTCTCTGTTTGCAATAAAAAATATATTTTTATTGTGGGTTTTTTCCTCTTATTTCACCTGTGAATTTTCACTTTAATTTGATTGTTGGTTTGATGGGAAATCGAGCATTTTCCTTCATTGAGCCAAAAGGAAGATTTCTTCACTGTGAGCACTCCTTTTTGAAAACGAGAGGTTTGTTATGGGGGTTTAATGGTCTTTGAAAATGATGAACATAGCAAAAAATTTCATCTTGATCTGTGCACTGATTTGCTAGATATGTTTGAATCTTTGCTGTATGGAAATGGATTCTTCAGAAGAATTTCTTTTCTTTTCTCCTTTGTTTGTTCATTCCTCTAACTCTTTTGTTTGAGAGTTTAGTTGATGTGGTGGAGCTGGTTTGGAGCAACAATGTGGAAAGTTATAAGCGGGAAAGAAAGCGACAGGAAGGATTTAAAATATTTAAAAAATGCAAAGAAAAAGTGAGGAACATTTTCATGTCCCTCATGTACCTTAAGCATTAAGGGACATCAATTTTCATGTGGCACCTGGTCGTGACACATGGTGAAAATCCAACGGTTGAGGGTTTGAGCTAAAAAGCAAGCTGGAAGCACTAGGGGGCTGGAAAGTGGTCGTATGGAGGACCAGTAGACATTCCTTGGGATGGGTGCATTTTTATGTCCCTCATGTCCCCCAGTATAAAGGGACATGAGCGTCATCAATTTACACAATGCGCATTAGCTTGACACTTGGCAGCAATCTAACGGTGATTCGTTTAGCTCCACTAGCTCTTGGGGGCTCAGAAAGTGCACTGGAGAGGGTCATATGGGTGACCTGAAGAATCTTAGGGGCTGGGTGAATTTTTATTTCCCTCATGTCTCTCAGCATAAAGGGACATGAGGTTCATCAATCTGCATGGTGCGCCTCAGCTTGACACTTGGCACAGATCCGACGGTTGAGGGTTTGAGCTCCTGCAAGCACTTAGGGGTTGAACTGGCAATCCGAGAGGTTGTATGGGTGACCAAAGGACTTATAGGGGATGGGAAATTTTTTAGGTCCCTCATGTCCCTTTACTTGAAAGATGAAAGGGACATGAAATTGCACCAGGCTCCTGGAGCTGACACGTGTCCTCATCAAATTTTGACTAACTCCCAAACTCATTCCTAGAGGGCAACTTCAAACGGTGATATATTGAGCATCCGATGGAATTTTTGGGAATTTTTTATATGTTATTAACTAAAAATTGACTTTGGAAGCCAATGGTGGGGGCATCAGGTATTGATTACTCCATTTGAGCCCTGAAAAAGATGATTTTTGATCTGGATCCCTAGTTTTGCATGAAAAAACTAGTTGTAAACCTATTATGCCAAGGTGTTGTGAAAATTATGATTTTTCCATCTTATAGGGCTTGTAATTCCCTTTCTGAAGATGTATTTTTTGTCTCATAACTCCATCCAGAGCTCTCAAAATCACTTCCTGAAGCTCAACAACTCTTTTGACCCTGTGCACTTCTCAGGCATGTGAACCCTATTTTTTTATCAAACTACCTCGACTTCTCCAAATCTTCTATGAACCTTCCAAAATAACTTCCCTGATGTTTACAGAACTCCAATTCACCTCCATGTTAGATTTGGCTCCTCTGTTGTGCTCCAAGGGGGTGCTGTTAGTCATGAGAAGGACAATGATAACCCTTCCCACAGCTGCACGAAATTTCCATTTTCCAAAAACTCCTAAAATCACCTAGGGGCTTGAATTGAATTTCCTAAATCACCTAGGGGATTGAGTTAACATCATCTGGGAGGTCATGGGATTGACTGGGTAGACATGGGGTGCCTTGGAAGAGCAAAACTTGGGAGTTTCGACGCATGGGTATTGTTGTCATGCTAGAAAGTTGTCAATTTCCCCGTTGCACATTTGCATGACAACACTTTGAGATTTTGGCATTAAATATTTCCTCAAGGTTTTTTTCTCTTCATACACATATAATATTGAATCCTTGAATTACCTCATAGACCTCTTTATATTTTGTTACCAACAAAGTAATGACTTTCCACAGTATTGTATACTTTCAGAACTGAGTTCTCTACAACAAATTTTACAAACTCACTAGGGTTTTAAAATTTGATCACTTTTATCAATCACTGTGAAGGATCTCTATGTTTATATTAAAATAAAATCACATGCATGACTCAACCAATTCCCAATACATGGAGATACCTTACGAAATTTGTTTATAACCCAAAACTTGATATCTCGGTCTGAGAAGATTGTATTACCCTAATTTCATATAGTTTAAACCACTTTCTCACACTATCTTACTTATTTCTATTTACTTCACTCATTATCACTTATTTTACAATCTTAAATCACTGAAAATCACTCCTTTTACAATATTAACTCACTGAAATATCTTTATCAATTTATACAAGTCACCTTAAACTTAGTAATCAGTTCTTACCTTTACATATAGAGCTAAAATATTTATCACTTGTTTATCCTGCTTGTCATAGGATCTCTTCACCTTGTATTACTTTCTCTCTTCAACCTACATGAATTCTCTAAGTATGTGATGGTATTCATATATTATTCCTAAATGGATTCCATCCCATATTCTTAAACATTCAAATCCAATATTAGGGCAAGTCTTTATACACAGTTTTAGAATCAATGGAGAAGCTTCATTAGATAAATCATGAAATTATACAAGATTCAAGAGCTCTAAGGCTTTGTTACAGAGATAATTCCCCTCTTTCAACCTCTACTCCCTCAAAAACCCCTCTACATTCAAATACGCACACTTTTTGATGAATTAGGAGGTAGTTAGGTTTTCATCAATCTTAACTCAACCCGTGATTAGGCTAACAATAGTGAGTTTACACCATGGTAGGGGTTAAGAGAGTGTGTACAAGACATGAACACTTATTTTAAAGCTTATACTAACACTTATCCTACCAACTTAGGCCTATATTACACTTAGGACTAATTTGAATTTTCAAATGTGGTTTTTGAAGGGAAACCTAAAAAATACCACTTATTACAACATGAAGGGTCAATATGGACTAAATAGGACCCAAAAGCATCCTAAATATCCTAAGAACCTAACCAAGCCAAAATTGAAGTATATACATGATATTCTTACATCATTTTGTTGCTCAAGGGGATCCAAAAACCTTTGACATACATCTGGAAAATCTTTAAAAGGAACTAGGAATCCATTTTGAATTCCATCTCCCCATGTACATCCTTCAAAATTATTGTTCGTGACCAAAACATGGGTTCCAAAAATTGAAGGAGATAAAACCAAGGGAACTGAGGTTATGGAAATGAATGATGGTAAATTTTTTATTGTAGAAAATTTTTCTACTAAAACAACGAAAAAATTTGTAAAACTATTGGAAAATAACTCCCCTATTACTCTTCTTTTCGACCCATAAGGAATTGGAAATATTCTTGGCCTTTCTTCTCTCATTACCAATGATCTCATAGAAATTTACATGGTGGATGTTTCAAACGTGTGACAAGAAACTCCCGAAAATAAAGAAGGTTACATTTTCCCCATAGACTATTGTATGTTCCATTACGATGGATCCAAATACCGTTATGACACAGGTGCAAGGGTGATCCAACCCTCTTTGGAAGGAAGGATCATTCCCTTTGCTTTCAAGTTAGATTTTGAATGCACCAATAATGGGGCAGAATATTAAGCCTTGCTTCTAGACCTCATTGCGGCTAAGAAGATCAAACTTAAGAGAATTATAGTTTTAATAGACTCACAACTAATAGCCAACCAAGTTTTATAAGTTTATGAAATAAGGGCAGAACATCTACAACTTTATAAGACCATTGTATGTGAGATAAGAAAATATTTTGGCTTTATCCACACTGAAGAAATTTCTAGGGAGATAAACTAGTTGACAAATTTTATGGCATCTTCCTCTTCTCGTTTTTGTCCAAACAAGGGTTTGAAAGAAGTTGAATTTGTTGTATCCATGAGGAATGAATCTTTAATTCGAAGAATGCCTAATACAACGATATTATCATACATGAAAAATAGGAATGATCTTGTCACTATGGATTTCAATGAAAATGATGAGGCAATCCTAAGCTTCTTACATGTGTAAAATGACCTCCCCTCTACACATCATAAGAGATGTTTTTCTCTTGTCCCACATCCTTTGTATTACTTTGGAGATAAGACAATTTCTATACCTTACCTTTAGGAGCTTGAAGTTTATGAAGTGGAAGAGGAACCTCTTGAGCTTCCCCTTGCTCCCCCTGAATTCAAAGAGGGAAATTCCTCTTTGATAAAAGGAACAATTGATATAAACATTGGAATAGAAGTTGATCCTAATATTTTTAGGCTTGGATATTCATTATCAGAAAAGGAAATAGAGGAACACATCTAAGTCCTCAAGGAACACTCATGCAATTTCACTTCCAGTTATAAGAATATGATAGGGATTGCTCCTAGTGTAGTAGTTTACAATTTGGTAACCAAACCCAATGTTAAAATAATTAAATAGAAGTTAAGGCCAATGAAACCTAAGGTAGCATTAATGGTCAAAGAGGAAGTGATTAAGATTCTACAGGGAGGGTTTATCAAGTTAGTAGACTAATCCATGTGGTTTTCTAACATTGTTCCGGTCCTCAAGAAAAATGACAAAATTAAGATCTGTATTAACTTCAGAGACATTAACAAAGCTTTTCCTAAGGATGATTTCCCATTGTCATCCATAGACATCATTGTTGACGCAATGGCCGACTATGAGTTATTATCTCTCATGGACAAGTTTTAAGGATACAAGAAGATAATATCTTTGAAGATCATACTAAGATAACATTTATCATGCCTTGGGGGAATTTCTGTTATAGTCATGCCCTTTGGCATGAAAAATGTTGATGTTACTTATCATAGGGCCATGACTTACATATTTCATGATATCATCCATAAGATCATTGAAACATATGTTGATGACCTTGTAGCAAAGGCTAAAAAGAGAAGAGATCACCCTGTGGTCCTCCATATTATTCTTTCATGCTTAATTAAATATAGTATCACCCTAAATCCTAAAAAATGTGTTATAGGATTCATGAGAGGAAATATCTTAGGCTACATCATATACTCACAAGGAATCAATGTAGACCCGAATTTTTTTTGTATAATTCTTTAGATGACCCACCTATGGACGAGTTTAGGAAATTAGATATTTCCTGAGTAAGCTTGGGGAAATCCGAAGGTTTGTACCTGATCTTACATATGCCATACATCCCATCAATGGTTTTCTAAAGAAGGATTGTTGCAAAACATGGACAAAAGAGTGTCACAATGCCTTTGAATCGGTGAAATGATTCCTACTTTCTCCACCAACACTTATGACATCCAAGTTTGATCGTCGTTTAATCTTCTATTCTAGAGCTATGAACGTTTCAATTGCGTGTATGTTTGCACAAGAATATGATGATGACCATGAACATACTATTTATTTAATTAGTAGCGTACTTATCGATTATGAGAATCGATCTACACACAGTCATAAAAATAATGTCTGGCCATTATTTTCATAACCAAATGATTGAGGAGTTACATGCTTAATCAAGAGACAAGGGTTATTGGTAAGTCTAACTAGTTACATACTTTATTGACTCAAACAACCTTGTCTAAGAAGGCCAAAATGTGTATACCACTTATTGAATTTGAGCTTACTTATGTTAATAAAAAATTAGTCATGGAGTAAGGCATTTCTGACTAGCTAGTTGAAAATCCCTTAGACTTTGACAAATAGGTCAAATTTGATTTCCGCAATGAATGTGTCTACCACATTAATAAACCCATAATTTCATCATGCCCGTGGTATTTGGATATGGTAAATCGGATTGTGGATTGAACTTACCCAGAAGGGGCTAACTTGTAACATAAGTAGTGACTTTATATTATAACCGTTGCGTAGAAGAAGAAGAATAAAAAATGATTCTTTTTTAATCCCACAATGGAGTTTGTGGTGGGAATTCAATTTCTCAAAGATTCATTGGATGGGCTACTTTTGGCCCATGTTGGAGCATGATGTCATGGAATATGTGCAAAGGTGTCAAAAATGTCAAGAATTATTGCATGCCATACATATCCTGACTCAAGCTCTAACACATATAGTTACACCTTGACCATTCTCTACGTAGGGTTTGGATGTGATAGGATAATTCTCTCTTGCCTCCACTAACAGTCACAACTTTGTTATTACAACCATTGAATACTTTACAAAGTGGGTTGAGGTCATGCCTATAAACACATTTCCTGGTTATGTCAAAGATAAGTTCATTTTGAATCAAATCATTTGTAGATATAGTGTTTTCAAGTCATTATCTTTGATAATGGCTCTCTATCCAAGAATGATGAGGTAAATGAATTGTGTGTGAAGTTCAAGATATCTCATCATACTTCCTCTTTGTATTATCTTAAATCCAATGGTCAAGATGAGGCTACAAAAAAAACATTAAAGTCCATTCTCCTAAATTTTTTTAAAGAGAATAAAAGGGATTGGTACTTAAAGTTATTCCTAGCCTTGTGGGTATATATGACATCCTTCCATACACTAATTGGGGAAACACCGTTTTCCTTGGTTTTTAGTACAAAAGTAGTGTTACCTTTGGAAGTAGAACTTCCTAGACTTTGTGTGTCTTTATAAGTGATATTGGATGAGGATGCGTATAGAAATGTGCATTTAACCATTTTAGAAAACCGGGATGATAAGAGACATAGATATGATGAACATCATCAAGTTTATGTAGATAAAATGTGTCGACAATATAATAAGAAATTTTATGAGCATCCAATCTAGGTAGGTGACCTTATGCAAAGACTTGACATTCGTATAGATAAAAAGGTTGGTGAAGGTAATAAGTTTAAATCAAATTAGTTATGCCCTTAATAGGTGACTGAGGATTTCAAGAATGGTACTTGTTGTTTGTGCACTTTAGAGGGCGAGGAGATCGGTGAATCCATTAACTCACTCACCTAAAACATTTCTACATATAAGTATTACATTTCCACATTGTTCTTGTTGCATTTTCACCCTATGTGTTGTTTGTATTATCATTTTTTAAGATCATAATATGGATTAACTTGCTTTTAGATGTTTTTTAGACTTCCAAACATTGGAAAATGTATCGATCATAAAATATATACAATGTCTCCACACTCTTAAATTATAAAATTCACATAATCATTTTTAATCATGAGAAAAGTATTAATATTAATCCTATAAGGTATTACATGTTTTACCCCTCTTACAATCTCTCCTGATTCATATGTTTTTTGCCTATGACCCTCTTTATAAGATTCCTAATGGAAAATCCCTCCTTGAAAGGTGTTCTCCATAGCAAAAATATTTTAAGAATTTCACCCAAATCTCATGTTCACCCATATCATTATTTAGTGATGATCCCTCGCATCTTACTAGTTTGTGGGTTGAGATCGAGGCACAAACATCTCTCCCAACAAGTACAATGCAAGGATAAGGAAAAATAAAACAAAAAATGCATATGCCTGTATTTTTATCACAAATAACCAAATTTTTCATCCCTCTTAGTCTTTGGTGGTGATCCCATGCTTCTTACTGATAGCATGATATATACAAAGCAAACCAACAATATAAAAAATTGATATATAAATTGACACCAAGTAATAAAGGCACTAAACATATCCATCTCTTCAATATCCATGAGAAGTAGATAGCTAAGGGATCCAGATATGGCTCCTATGATGAGGTGTACTAGGCCCACATGGGAACCTCCATGTACTGAATGATGAGAGTGCTCTTGAGAGTTCCCGTGAGAGTGTCCATGTGAAGTCATAGTTCTAGCAACTCCACTATGGGTAGATCACCCCTCAACATCTCAAAATAGTCCTCAACCTATTGTGTAAGCACTACAACTTGGGTTTGCAATCGAGAGAGCTCTCCTGCCATGTGACATGCTGGTGTAAAAACATCCGTATGGAATTTGGATTGTACTAGAAGTCTTGTATCCTCTCGTAGGGTGTCTCGAGGAAAACCAGATGTGATCAAGAATAAATCAAGGTTCATGAACCTAATAATATCCCTCTATCCCATAGTATTGGTTGTAAAACATAGGCACACAACAACAAATATGTGGAAACAAAAAAGTGTATATATATAAAACAACAACGTTTACTAACATTTAGTTAAAATAAATCTAATTTAGGGAGTAAAGAAAGGAGAAAAATTACTCACCAGGATCTCTCTCAACACAATTAGGGTCTGCAGCCACCTCTTCAGCCTCGCATTCCTCCCACTCTTGCTAGAAAAACTCCTCCTCTTTCTCCTCTACGTAGACAGACTCATCCTCTTCCTCCTCCCCGGCTCTGGCTACCTTCGCCTCCTCTCTACTACCCTTCCAGTTAAGGTATGAATCTGAACATTAACCCATATTTTCCTCCTCCTCCTCACTCCCCAATAGTTCTTATCTAATTTTTAGTATATCTCCTCCTTCAACAACTAGCCCAGGTGTAGCTCCAAGTTTCCCAATTGTTACTCCTGGGACTATCACTGTCCACCTCAAATGGTGCATGCAACCATATTATTCCTCCATAGTACCTCTGAATACAATCCCAATGATAATAAGGGCATTAATTTATGGTAGCCCAAACTATTGAGGAACTCGTGCCACTTGATGAAGTTCCACTCAACTACCATTGTTGACTAGTTGTGTAGTGGTTGTACATGCAGCAAATCCAATCCTATCTTCCCCCCACCGCCCTAACATGCCCTGGTATGACTGGGCCATCATATCAATAGTAGTCAGAGTGCATGTTGCATGTGGTGTAGCTCTCTAAGGTGCCATATCCACCCATCTCGTTGTCATGATACTCGTAGGGTATGTTATCTCAATTCCCCTCTGATAGGGAATCACTATCATGCAAATCCATGAAATGACTAGTGTAGGGTGGATGAGAGAATTTTATACAAAATCCCCCCAAGTACAACTTCCTTATCCCCAATCAATTCTTTAAACTGAAGAAAATGAGGAGAGGATAAAGGTTTTGTGAAAATGTTAGCAATACCATCAACAATGGGAACAAACTCTAGATGAATAATACCATCTTGAATCAACTTACAAATGAAGTGCGTGTGAATCTCAATATGTTTGGTTAGATGATGCTCAATTGCATTTTGAGCAATTTTAATGGCACTATGATTATCACACTAGATTAGAGTGAGATATTTTTGCGAGAATACAAATTCATCAAGTAGTTTCCGAAGCTAAAGATCCACCGCACCAACCTTGACAACACATCTATATTCTACCTTGGTAGATGATAAAGTAAAAAATATATGTTTTTTACAAGCCCATGTAACTATACCTAAACCAAGGTAAAAAAAATCCAAAATCCTATCATCTTGTATCACAATATCCACCCCAACGTGAATTTGTGAACCCTTGAATATTAGAAGATACCTATGGTGAATAGTGAATGTCAAAATTCAAATTCCAATGAATATAGTGCAAAATACGCTTAGTTGATTGTCAATGAATCTCATGAGGTTCGTATGAAAACCAAGAGATGAGGTTAACATAAAATTTTATATAGGGATGAGTGTGAGTTAGATATAGAAGAACGACTACCAAATATCGAAACAAAGTAGGATCAACCAACTCAGTCTTATAATCGATCATATAAATGACCATATTGAAATGTTGAATAAAATATGTAGATATTTTTTGTTTCTTGATGGAAATTCTCTCTAAATATTGATGAACTTGGAGACCAAGAAAGGAGTGCAATAGACCCAAGTACCTGATATCAAAATTTTCCTTCATCTTCTTTCGTATGTCCCAAACCAAAGAATAAAAATTTTCAGCAAGGATTAGATCATCAACATACAATTATCAATTTCAATGACTTAGATATCAAAAGAGATGTAGGTGTTCTCCATCCCCTTTACATGTTTTTTAAAAAAATTAGGTATAAATTATTGCTTCCAATCCATCAAGAGTATACACTCACTTATTCTTGCACACTTTAAACGATCTTAGTTATGAGAAGATGATCCATGTCAAGTACATGATTGTACATGAAACTCATCCTCAATACCCTTGAGTATTAATCCATGTATACTCAATATAATGGTCTAAAGAAACAATGTATATATCCTTCCTTAAGCTAGATCCCTAGAGGTTTGGTCAATCTGGACAACCAAGTTTTATATCCAAGCTTCACAATAAAACATAACTTTTACATATTTATATCATAGGCTCACAACTCATAGAAAAAAGTACATACTAAGCCACATCATACTTCTCATTTCATTATTATATTGATAATATTCATATTTCAAGAAAGGAATAGAAGATTAATAATCATTATAGTTCATGAAGTTCATAAAAGCAACCATCAATAAGTCTCGGTATATGTTGTTCTTGTTCAATTTGCAACCTAATCATTTCTTGAATTCTTTATTTTGTCTCAATTTGTTTCCCCCATAACATTCAACTCTATTTTTAAACATATTACAATGGTGTAAATCAAGTACTTAGGTTTTCTATATGGATAGAACTCATTTCTAATAACTATCTTCTAAGATATACATAAGCTGAATGATTATGGAATTCAAGCCAAGAACTAATCCTTCCACGATAAGAAGTGGTTTGTATTTATGTGAACATAATTTACACTTTTCTCTTAAGAATTCATCACTTAGTTTTGGGTACCCCAATGTGTGAACTGTAGGTTTCATCTACTCTTCCATGTAACTTGATACATATACAATATTTTGCATAGACGCTAGGTTATCATACCTTTTTAGACCTTAATATATTCAAGTACATACTAATAATTTGTCACGGTCCATAAAGACTTGGATGAACTATTAATCCTTTCAAACATATCTTGCTAAGAATGTAAATTTTTTCTACAATTCCTAATCATTCCGAGATCACATTTCCCTATTGTCCATCTGAAATTTGGTTCCCTAATTAGATCCAACAATGATCACAAAAGAATAAGGTCCCATTTTCTATTCAATTTCCTAAAATATTGTATAGTTAGAAAAGGGTTTTTATGTTATCAAACTCGTTGTAAAAGGGAGAGGTTTTGGTTAGCTATTGTTAGAAAACCTAGATAGAAATACATTATGAACAATGCTAAGGTTTTATTCATGTGATGGTCAATATATAGACAAAGTAATGCTTATCAACAATGAGTTGATATTTTCAAAAAACCACTTCTCATACCCCTAGTGGGAATCAGTCTCACTCAGGTATGAATTAATGTTATAAACATATCTATTGATTATATCATGAGAAATGGAGGTTGTTATAATATAACATGACATGAAAAGTATAAGAATAAATTCTATAGTTTGTATTCCCTCAAAATATTGAAGATAGTAATTAAACCATAAAAAAAGAGAGTTCATAATTTATAATTAAATATGTCATTCAAAAAGGGTTCATATACATTACAAGTAATATATTATGAGATCAAAATCAAGTAGAAAATTATCCAAACATGGTTAGATTATTTCAAGCTACTTTCTAGAGAAGGAGATAATAACCAAGCTTGAATCTATAACTATGACTGCTAACAAATAAAGTAATAGGTCGAATGATATTCATAGTATCCAAATTTAGTTCTAAATGTATTATAGTTCAAATTTTCCTCCAAATTATTCTCACTTTCAAACACAATCTCAAGCTAGTAAAATGCAAGAACACTTATTTCTCATTCATCAGTAAATACATTTACATATTAGTACATTTATCAACTAAGAGTTCATCTCACTCCTAGACCTTTGTATAACATGTTTCACACTTAGATAACCAGAGAAAACTCATTATATAGTCTTATCAGGCCTAATACTGTTATAGCCACCATTATCATCAACCAATGGAATCGCTTAAAAAAATTAATTTGCAATGTTGCTATCATGTCAAAATTTTGTTACCATTTTGAAAATTTTCACCTTGAAATATTTTCCACTTGATATTTCCCCTCATGTTTGCATTTGAAAAATGCTTGTACTGGTTTGCAATTTGTAAGCTTGACTATTCCTTGTGCAGTTTCTGCACTTTGTTATTTTTAATCCATTTATGTTAAGGTAAACTTCTCCAAGTATTTTTCTTCTCCTTAAACCATTGCAAAAGTTATTAAGTAATTTTAGAGGACCATTTGGTGTTGCAATCCTGCCTTTGCATTCGATCTCTTCCTAAAACACTCCTAAGTCCTCTCGTGCACTATTCAAGTTCCTAAAACTCACCCAATATGTGCATAAATATTTTGGCTACTAAAATTGCATTGAATATGCACTTTTATTACTATTTTAGTTCCCAAAATCCTCTCTATGTGTGCCTTTTGAAGTCTATGGTTCCAAAGTGCACCATAGGAGTCCCTTTTGCACTTTTTTGGTTCTAAATTTGTTTATGGAGTGCACTTTGCCTTTGAGTTGGTTCCTAAACAACATTATATGTGCACCTAGCTTGATTTTGGGTTATAAAAGTCCTTTACAAGTGCACTTTTATTATTATTCCCAAGATGTTTGTTGAGTGTGCCTAGGCCTTAAAGTGGTCCTCAAAATTCTCCATGAGTGCACATAAAGAGGAAACAATTCTAAAATTTTCCTTTAAGTGTGCTTATATTAATATTTTAGTTCCAAAAGTGAGTTTCAAGTGCTTCCATGGAGAAAGTGGTTTTAAAAGTGCCTCCCAAATGTGCATTTATTCATATTTTAGTGCAAAAATCATGTTCCATATGCGTCCAAGCTTAGAAAAGGTTGTTAAGAGTCCTTATGAATGTGCCTAGGCTGAGGAAAATTCTTAAAAGATCTTTCGCATTTTTGAGAAATCTTTGGTTCCAAAACATGTCTTCAAGTGCACCCAAGCCCTTTTTTTTCTCAAATGCCTCTCATGTTGTGCCCCAAGACAACTTAAGTTCTCTAAACACTTCATATATGCAACCAAAGTCAAGATGAATAAATAACATGAAAAGTGAAAGGTCATTATTGCTCCAACATTCTTATTTTTCTCTTCATGCAAAGTGTTGGTTTGCGCTAGCTACCCCTACATGCCAAAGATGAGTTTTTTCTCATAAATATTTCCCCTTCCATAAA
Organism: Taxus chinensis; assembly: GCA_019776745.2. Classification (NCBI taxonomy): domain Eukaryota; kingdom Viridiplantae; phylum Streptophyta; class Pinopsida; order Cupressales; family Taxaceae; genus Taxus; species Taxus chinensis. The sequence goes on from CM034154.1 coordinate 151,276,527, forward strand.
AAATCCCTTAAAATGTATCCACTTATTATTCTCCCGTGTGCCTTCATAATGATAATATTTTTGTGTGCTATGGTGGTCTGATTTATTTTATCCACCTCCGAAGGGGTTTGAAGAGTTTTTATCCATTAACGGTCCATAAATCATTGTTTCAACACTCCCTCTATTTATTTTACGTTCCAAAACACTTGTTTACGACTTGCATCAACTCCATTAGAACCATGAAATTCAAATATTCCATATATGAAAACATTTCTATTTTGGTTACAGAATTTCCCAACATTAGGAACAACAATGTTGATTTCATGGACGTTAAGACCTCTAAGTGAGAATGACAAAGAACAACCATACTCTAGAGGTAGATATGATCTTATGTAGTGGGTTATATAGAGCTTTTGATTTTCCATTATCAATTCAATGTGTTGATTTAGTCCTAGACTATTCAAATAACTATGATCATAGTAGCTATGAAATCGAGACATCCAATGGAACATTGGTAGCTCAATTTGATTAAGATAACATTGTTATCACATTCATAATCCAAAAAAGGAATCATTTTGTGTTTATCATTAAGGAAGATGCCATGGTTGCGAGGAATAACCAAGATTCTAAGCTATAGAACAAGCTAGCCAATTCTTGGTTAAAGGTGCCAAAAAAGGGTCCTTCAAAAATTCCCAAGAACCTGGTGTGGGAAAAATTTCACGAAGAATTTTTGGACATAATTGTCCTTGAGGATGGTGATGGGTGATCCCAATATGAAATAGTTCTAGCTATGGATGACTTACAACATATTATCTAGTATCAGATCATCAGTGATGACATTCACAATGCATTATTGAAGCTTCTAACCAAAAATGAGTTCATACCTCATCTATTCCATTGCAACCATAAGAGTGTGACTAGGTTTGTATTCATAGGGAGAACTAGGTGAAAGATGGAAATTTTATGAATTCCACCTGTAAATTACTCATAAAGCAATTTGACTCACCTCAAATAGGCTAATGAAGCTATCACCATGTTTGCGATCAAGTTAATGGAAGGAAACACCGCAATGAGAATTTCAAGGGATGTCGTGGAGCTAGTCATGAAGTATGGGAGTCACTTCATTAAATTTCAAACATTCACATACATCATATTTGGTGGGTTTGAAGGCCATCCTTACAATATTCACATGTACACAAATGAAAAGTTGGTCTTAATTGAGATTTGTAGATAACTATGATTTATTCATGCTAAATGTAAATAAAGGAAATTTACTATAAAAATTAGTTTCTATTGTTGCAATAATTCCTAGGATGCCCAAAATATTGAGCCAACTTGACTTCCATTTAATTTGCACATGTATTCCAAAAGGACTAATTTTTACGGTAAAAGATTTTCAAAAGAAACATCTTAAGGATTTCTGACACTGAAAACCATCAATCCAAAATTAAATATTTTTGGAAAGATTACTTTGATGATCTTGAAGTCCATCAAAGGGACTATATGAGACTAAAAATTTAAAAGATGAAGGCATTCATATTGGAATGGGTAACTGAGGGGTTGGTTGAGGATGGTAGTGATTTCATCAACTCTCGCTTCATGAAAAATGTACAATATCAAACACTGATACCTATTAATTGTTAAATTAGGGAGGCGGGTGATATCAATGATCGCACATATGTCATGATGAAAAGGTCTAAGAAAAGGTTTCTTAGAAAGGTAGTAGAGTTCATTTCCTCTGGTAAAGATGTTGATCCTAGGGATAGTGAAGGGAATTATCAAACCAAAGTATATATCAAAACACCAAGTTCACGTGTCAATGAAAGAAAAGTTACAACAACATCAAATCCTCACAAATTCATTTCTCTAGAAAAATAATGAACTTCTCATGTTTCAAAATTTACTGTAAGAATAATTTTTTTAGCTTCCCCAAAGTAAGGTTAAATTGTCTCTTCTCCCTTGAAATATATTCCATTTTTCCTAGAAGAATAATTTCTTCAATAATTTTCTCTTCCTATGGATTCTCTTCACAAGAATCCTCCTCATTCACTTTCACCTTCACTTGTCATTCATCTCCCTCCATTGACTCATTCTTTCCCTCATCCTTCTCCCACACCATTACAAACCTTATCCCCTCACTCTTCTTCCTATTTTCATTATTTCTCTCGAGTCCCATCCTTAATTGAGGATAAGAAACAAACAACAAATAGATCCATCACTCTGAATTATAATGTAGTTTCACATCTCTTAGAAGTAATCGCTTTAAGGCTTGTATCTGATGATTGAGGAGCACATTTCATATAAGTTTTACATCCAATTGTCAAAAAATATGAGTCATAAATGAAAATTGTTGAATATGATCTCAGTAGAATCCTAGTGGGAGAGTCTACTCATGAAGGGGATCTGCATAGCCTCGGGGAATTAGATGAGAGACTAATTGAAAGGGGAAAAAGGGGAAATAAACTCAATAACAAATCGAAGAGAATGTGTGTTTCATTTCATCTTGCATCCAATTTTTTTTGGACCCAGATGCTTTACCAAATTCTTCAAATCAAGCAGTCTCTCCTATCAACAAGTTATATCAAAGAGTTGTGGAAGAATTTCATCGATTCAGTAAGTAAAGAAGAATTATGGAATCATGGGTAAAAATATTTATGATGAATGGTTTTAAATTCATCCACGAAGTCAGTAAGGTATATGAGACCATGACTCTAAAAATAGATGCGACTTTGAAAGCAATCAACACAAAAATTTCTCATTTGAAGAATTTGTTTCTTAACATTTTGTCCTTGGACAATTTGGACAAGAGCACGATTTTTTCAAAAGCAGTCCTTCTACGTGCATAAAACAATATTTCAATAAAATGGGTGTGAACTATTGAATGGATAATTAAGACACTCAATGAAGTGGTTGATGATTTTTCTCCTCATTTGTAGAGAAATGACATGTTGAAATCAAAAAATTGTGTTGATTTGCATGATAGTTATTTCCAACCACTTGATGAGATAAATTCTAGATGAGATTGGCTTAACTTAAGGGAAACTCGTGAGAAACATCAAATATTGACTCTTCCATCCTCAACATGTTAGGGTTGATTCAATGAACTTGATTGGCCACAATTTGTAATATCGTTTCAGATTCAATGAACTCCCATACTTTTTTAGATGAGTTTAGAAAATTTTCGAGGCAACTGACTCTTGGATTGATGTTCTAGATAATACTATTATCCCAAGTGAGCATGAAGCAAAGGATGTCGTCATACGTTTTTGGTCATATGTGTTGAAAGTCGAAGTTTTAAAATATATCAGCCAAGGAGTCTCTTCAATGGTAAGTGTTTCTCCTTAGATCCTCTTATTTGCATTTTGCCATCACTTAAGTGCATTTCTATTTTTGCATTGGCAAAAAAAAAATTGTATCACTTTAAATAATTTTTCTTTTTTTACGTTGAGAAATGCACTTTTTTTAGAACTTAAGTGACTCAAATATAAACTCACTTAAGTTATGAATTAAGTAATTGATTAAAATTTAATTAACTTTTTTTGTGGGAAACAGTTACAAGTTACTTACATGCACAAAATTATAATAGAGTGGTCTTTTCCATTTTAAGAGGTTGATTTTTTGGTTCTGCAGATTGGAATTCTTGAAATTAGAGATTTTTGAAGAGAAATTTGTATCTTCTTTCGCTCTTTCTTTTCTTTGTTTATTATACATTTCTGAATGAATATATCAATGAAACTATTATCATACCTTCTTAAACATATTTCAAACTTTGTGTTGGTTGTGTTCTAAGTCATATCAATTGTGGTGTGATGTATGAATTTGTTTTTGTTCAATGAAATGTTGTTTAATTTGAGATACACATAAGTAAGTTGAGATATATGTTTTCGCTCATATGAAAATACTATCATTCCTTTGTTCTTGATTTTTTCACTCTTGTTTCCCATTCTCTTCTTATTTCTTTCTTTCCTTAAAATCCCACCATATGGAATCAAAGAATTCAAAACCATCTAGATAAAACACTGTAAATAATATACATATTTTTGTAGTTAATATTTTTGGATTTTAATAAGGGAACTTCCCCACTAAGAGGAGGGAATTTGGTCCCCTGAACTGTTTTCATTTTTTCTAAATACAATTTTTCTGCCAACAATTTTTTTGTGCCCACCATGGGGCAGTCTTGACATACATGTGCCACCCATGGTCTTCTTTTGTCACTCCTATGACCATCATTGGAATCCAAACTCCTATCCTCCAACCAAATTTGCACTAGTTTCAGGATTCACAAGTGTACATTGTTTTAGATCTTAGAAGTGTTGTTTGGGTTAATCGTACTAGTGCAAATCAATATCATAGAGTTTTTGCAGTAATTGATCATGAAGAAAAAGTTGATATCACACATCAGGATACAAAATTTATTGCTCAAAGAAGACCTAGATAAATTTTAGTAAGAGTATTCTAGAGAGATGCTCTACGTCATGTTCCATACAATAAATCTATAACAACTATTACAAGTCATCCTCTTGCTCAACAACCCAATCTTGTTATTATTCAAGACACTAAAAAATATATTTTTGTTAATCTAAGAAGATTCATTTGGAGATATGTAGTAAATAGAACTCACTTCAATATTTATTATAGAGTATTAGATGAAGAAGAAATAAATGTAACCGCATTGATGAGAATTGAAATTGAAATAATTTGAATCAACACAGCGGAGTTTGAACAAGTAGTTGTATCATTGTTTCAAATAACCATTACTGGTTGGGCTCCACTTCTAAGACCTGGTATCTTTCTTTTTTCATTATCAAGAAGATATATCAAAATAATTTAGGACGGGTTCTTATGTGAACCATGAATATGATGTTTAACATAATATAGTTAACAAAGTGTTGAACGAATAAGATGATCGCACCCATGCTATAAGCAGAGTGCAAGAAATCAGAAGAAACCAAAAAAGGAAGGAAAAAGTCATAGTTCCAATAGTCCCTATTGCTCTTATTGTTCCCATTGACCCTTTGGTTCCTATCATTCATATAATTACTATTCCTACTCCTATTGCCCCATAACAATAAGATTATCTAAGCTGGTGGAAAGAAGATTGCCTCAAACTAGTAGAGCATAAGCATCAAAAGATTTTTCCTTCGAGTTATGGTAGAAATATTCTTTTAAACAATCTCTAAAGAAGAAATGGAAAAGTAAAAGGTCTTTTAAGTACTCCATCAAGCAAACAAAATACAATCTCTCCTATCCAGATCACTCTAAGTGAATATTTGACTCTATTAAGGACTCTTTTTCCTTTACAAACTATCTTTCCCAAAATGGCAGAAACAGTCCCATGTGGACACAATATTGGGCCTCTTGAGTTGGCTCAGCCACTTCATGACTTACCCAATGGAAGTTGTAATAATTTTCCAAAGTTCAAAGGTGATGGAAACCACACCCTACTAGACACCTTGTGACATTATACGTTGCATGCAGAGTATTGGGAGTCGATCATAAGGATGTTTCAATCAGAATTTTTACTGAGAGTTTGCAAGGCAACACAGCTGAATGGTTTTATCACTTCCCATTGAATAGTATCATCAATTGAGATACTATGAAGAGAAAAATCGAGGCTATATTTAAGCCAGTAGAATATTTCCACACTCTTTTGGCGTAGCTCTCTCAATTGAAAAATGAACTCTACGAACCTAAGAGGGAATTTGTGGCAAATTTCAATAAATTTATACATTAAGATCCTTGTTGTTGCTTAAGAAATGACCGAAAATCTTTTTTTTTCTTCACTAATGCTCACCTTCCTAAAGTGAGCTTTTCATTACAAAGGGCTCAATTTCCAAACCTGGATGATGATAATATTTTAGCTATAAGCATGGAAGATGATTTTATCATGTTAGGGAAGTTAGGGAAAGAGCATGTTAAAAATAAAGCTCAAACTTTCAGTTATACCAGTTTTGATGAAATTGTTTAGAAATTGGCTAACAATTTAATTGATTTGAAAAAGTAAATGTCCCACAATATTCCATCCAACATGTACAAGGATGTCCCGAGGAGAATCTTTGGCTATAGGAATCGTCTACTAGTTGTTCATCCTAAAATTGTTATCGAAGCTCCCCAATTAAATCCACAATCAATGCAATATGTAAAATTTGAGAAATAAAAGATGATGAAGTCCTTGAAGAAGAAATTGAAGAAGTTGAAGAAAAAGAAGAGGTTGAAGGAACCATAGAAGGTTTTAATATTTGTTTTTTGATTATAGATCTGAAGATGACAACTATGACTGAATAGTGGAAGATATGAACAACTACACCTATTTTGTTCTTACCAAATCTCAACTAACTAAAAAAAAGTAGATCACTCATCTATATAAGAAAGAAAAATCTAATGATTTTTCTAAAGCAATTATTGTCATTGTTGATCTCATCTCCCTATTCTTCTCTAGCATGTAGATAAAAAAAGTAAGTACTCTTCCTTCTACTTCGTCTGTTTCTAAAGACACTATGCCTACAAAGATTGAAAGTATTAAAAAAAAATCGATTACCTCCGAAAATTATTCTTATACAATTTTTTTATATAGTCGACCACGTGAAAAATTTTGAAGTCCAATTTTTTGAAGCAGAATATCTACAAACTCATCCCCACCAATTTTACAGATTGGTCAAATATATTAAAGCAACCACTTTGAAGCCAACGCAAATTGCTTCATCTGTAAAATAAATTTTCCCAAGCCCTAAATCCTTTCCTTCACAATTTTTTTTGGCATTATCCCCTTCCAGATCAGGAAAAATTGAGCCTTTCTATGTGACATTGTTTATTGGAGGTCATAAGTCGAGTAATTCTATCATTTATTTTTGGGCCTCTAATTATGCTGAAGGTGTTACTCCTATGGGAAAAGGCTTTGCAAACATTCATGGGACTGTGTCAAATTTGACGACCTAAATGACGGTTTTGCTATTTTTAACAATTTTACTTTTGTTATTTTTAACAATTTTATTTTTTGCTTTTCTAACAATTTTGCTTTTATTTTTTTAATTTTTTAAAAGATATTTTTAGCTTTTTCATTTTTAACAATTAGATGGTGAATGCTACGTATATATAGTATTTAAGTACCTCACTACCACACTGCCAGCCACAACAAAGTATTTAAATTAAAATTGCTACAATTTCTTTCAAAATTAGGATTATTTCAATTGAAGAAAAGAGCATGTGAATTTTAAAGAAATCATACTACATGACATTCAAATTATCGGTGCCTCTCAAATCAAAATTTGTTGACAGCTTAGATCGCTAAGGTGGCTGGGAATTCTATTTTTTTAATATAAAAATTTCCATTTTTTTATATTTTCACAAACTAAATAACGAAAAATATTAAAAAAAAAACATACGGGTTTCTTATTTTTTAGCCATGTAATTGTCTAGTCCCGCCTTAATTTATTACGGCCTCCCAACTTTCAATTTGCAGGCCCACAGTTGATTTTCTATGGTTTGTCCTGGTTTGATGAGGAGTAATTACATTTGTAACGTTGATCATCAAACGCTCGAACAAATCTTGTCCATATCCATTTTGTCTTTGTAGCGTGCTTCGTTGGCTGTTCATATTTCTCATAAGTTCTAATAATGACAGTTATGATGGCCTTTTTGACGTTTACGCTTTTCCTGGCTATTTTCAACAATTTTACCTTTTTTGTTTTTGCATGCTGAATGCGGGTTTGTTGTTTTTAGTTTAGCATGTTGAATACCAGGTATATTTAGCAATACTGCAAGTTATACATATATTCTCTCTTTGAAGTTCATTGTTCTTATTTGCAAGAGATTTGTAAAAGAATACAAGTTCTTCGCACAATGCACGGAAATTCATCCAACAATCTTCGCACAGGTCACAAAACATTCATCCAACAATTCCTCCAGCAATTTCTTTTCAAATTCGTAGTAAGTTTTGTGACTCAAACAACTTTGTCCTTTGTCATCCTCTCTTTTCTACCCTCCATCGTCTTCTTTTGCTTTGTGTTCTTCTTAGGCTTTGGTGTTGATTGATGGATTGATTACAAAATATGAGATTTGTAGCAAATTAACTCATTTACATTGCATAGTAAAAAAAAATTGGTTAAGGAGAGCTTCATATTGTTCAGGGAGTTTCAAAGGACCTGAATTATATTTATATCTTAAAAGTGCTTGCCAAATAATTTAATTTACTTATTCAAATTTTGTTTTCAAATTGAGGAAAAGCGGGGCATCATATGACATTGTTTAATGATTTTGTATTGCTTCATTTGGTAGATTTACCAAATCTACAATTCCTATAGGAATGCTACAATATATAATTTGGAATAGCGTGAACTCTTTAGTTTTATTTATGCAAATTCTACCTGAGGTATCACTCTATACGATTGTTCTGGTTTCTCTCCAGCTAGACACTTTTTAATAGATTTCCAAGTGACCTATAAATATTTTTGTTTGCCCATCAGTTTTTCGGTGATATGCACAACATAATTAAATTGTAACTTGGTATTCATTTTTTTCAGAAGAGTTTTCAAAAAATAGCCTAGCAATTTTGTGTCTGATTCAGAAGTAATGCTTCTTCGTTGTTCGTGCATCCTCACAAATTATTTTTAAAAAAAATTGGCAAACATATTCGTAACTTGTCAAGCATCCTTTGTCTTTCTACAACGTAGGAAACCGTCCATTTTAAAAATTCTATCAACAAAAACAAGGATCGAGTCACCCATTGTGTTATAGGTAGATTCAAAGTAAAATCCATTGAAATATTATCTCATAGTCAAATAGGAACATGCAATAGGGTCTACATTCGCGTGTTTTGACTTCTTCCCTTTACCACCTGGCCAATTACTCACCCTTTCACTCTTCTGTTATTATCTTTCCTTTAAGCTGGCCAATAATACCGTTATGCTATTGTTGCTAAAGTATTTTTCCTCCCTAAATGGTCTACCATTTCTCTCTCATTAACATGTCCCGTAGCGATTTTTCTTGTATATAGTTTCTTTCTATAAACAAAAGTCTTCATGTAGAAAATAATCCAAAATTAAAACCCTTTCACACTTCTTCAGAGTTTTTTTCAACAAAAGACCAACCAAACAATAGATGCAATACTAACACAATTACTCCAAAATAATTGCAAACCACATCAACTACTAATAATTGGAAAGCTTAGAGACCGGGTCAAATTTGGAGGACATCTAATAGTTTTCTACAAAAGTAATAACTGTCTTTCTAAGTCGAATAACAAATACCATTTGGCATTCACATTGCATTATACACATGCGATTGCTAGTAATGTAATGCTTTTCCAAGTCACTCATGCTCTTGTCATGATTATCACCAAAGCTTTTGGTCCATGCTATTCTTTGGAGACTAAACAAGTACCTTTGATTGAGTGGATAAAATATGCTCAAGTGGCATTCATGAATTTTCCTTGGAAATAAAGCAAAAACCACTATTTTATTGGTTGATATCCCAACATCTTATGGAATGTTGTTAAGCACAAGCTTTTTCTTAGATGTAGGGGTGAAATTAAAAATGATTAAATGATTGCTTTAATTTCAATGAAGGAATAAATGAAGAAATTACTTCCAGAAAGGCAAGCAAAATATACATTGCCAAAATTAGACTATCTTGGGGCAAATATTTTGTATTTGGATATGGGTCATGGAAATTAATCGATCATATCAGATACAAACCATGGTCATTCCTGATCCGTAAACTACCTTTTTTTAACAATAAACATATCTTGTTCTAGTGATAATTGAATGGAAAATGACTAAGTTCCTTTTAACCAATATAATGTGCATGAAACATTCAATACTATACTGCAAATTGAGAGATAGAAGACAAAGGAGACACAAGAATTTATCCTGGAGAAACCCAATGTGGGAAAAAATCCAGTGGGTAAGAAAATTGCTTCCCTTTCACTATGTAATTCTCTAAAATACAAAGCTACTGCCAAATATTGACCTTCAAGAAGGATTCAATACTCATCCTAATTGTATTTGATTTCTTACAATCCTCAACAATGAAGAACTCACTCTTAATGAGAAAAACAAGAAAGAACTCCAACTCCTCTCTGATTACATTTTAATTCACTCAAAATCACCTGATAGAATGAAGAATCAAACTTGTATTTATAGTTTCTCTTCCTATGGATGGAGGGAAAGGTGAAACAATCCGATTCAGGAAGTCCAAGCATTTGCAACTGGTCGAATTATCATTTTTGTGCCATTGGGGACATGACCTTCGGTGACCACAAAGTAGCGGTTGCACAACCACCAGCCCCTACAGGTGGCGGTTGTGTAATTGTTGTGGTGGTTACATAACCATCAGGGTAGTTTCATCATCGTCTCCTAAAAATCTTCAAAACAGAAAAATAATGGCCCTCTAATGTCATTCGAGGGTTTCTGGATCACCTTTAACTTGACTAGACCATCTCCAGAATAAAGATTATGTTGAGAATATGCACTGTACGTATCAAATAAGGAGAATACATAGAATTGGGTATTTTCATATCCATTTTTGGATCATACCTCCCCAATATGAGGATTTTAAGTCCCTAAAATATTCAATGACTGATGATGTGAGGAAATTTCTTCCCTAGAATGCCACTTGGCCTTGGTACGCAATTTTCCTTTCAACCCAATTAGCCACCTATCATGCACTCTTGTGTGTGTTGTCCTCTCTTTTCATTGCAATACCACATCTTCCTTCAATTCCAACTGATTGTATGGAGCAAGACCCTCAATAGACGGTAGAAACACTCCCTCTTCTTCTTCATCCAACATGGAGGGCTAAAAAAGATGTAAATTTTAAACATTCACAACTGAGTAGATCCTCATATAAGGAGGAAAATCCAAGTGAAAATTATTCTTACCCACTTGTTCTAGAATATCAAATGGGCCATATCAAAAAGACTTAAGTTTCTTAGCTTTTCCATGTAGCCTTTCTCTACTCAAGTACAACCATATGTTGTCTCCCACAAGGAAATAATGCTCAGTCCTATGTTGATCATGTCGTGCTTTATAATTGGCATATGACTTTGTCAACTTCTCATGTACCTGGAGGTGTATTTGTTGAATTTTCTCAATGATTTTCTTTACTTTGTGGACTTATAGTTCCACTTTTCTATTGTCTCTGCATGGTAATCTTAAAACAACATCAACTGCACTCCTAGGAAAATAACCAAAACATGTCTCAAAAGGAGTTTTATTGGTAGCAGTATGATCTATCATGTTATAAGGATGTCGGATACATACCAAATGCTCATTCCAAGTCCTCAGATGTTTCTTGCTATACATTTTCAAAATTTGGACTAAGGAACAACTTACCACTTATGTCTTCTAATTTAGTTATGGATGAGCTGCGTTAGACCTCGTAGTACCCATCTACTCCTATAATATAGACCAAAAATCACTAATGAACTGTGAGTCCCTATCTAACATAATAGCATTGGGAAAATCAAAATGAACCCACACATTAGTAACCAACAACTCTGTTGTATTACTGGTCTTCTTGCAAGGAATGTGAATACCCATTTTACCAAACCATTCTACCACCATAAAAACATACTCCACCATTTTTTAGAAGTAGGCAATCTGTCCACAAAATCCATGGAGAAACTTACCCAGGGTCGGGAAGGAACTAATAATGGCATACATAACCCCAAATATCCTTCACTACATGAAACAAAACCCCTGGAAAACTTAGCAACTTCCATCTACATGTTTGGCCAAAAACCATACCTATGTACGTGCCCAATAATATTTGTCACAAAAAAGTGACCAACCACCCTTGAAGTGTGTTCTTTCTCAAACAAATACTTCAACTATTGTTTCTCTTCGTAGGCATCCTGCATGGTCTTCTTATGAAATCATGATTTTGGAAGTGGTCCATAGGGTAACAACTGTATCATATGCTCAATCAGCCTATTCAAGGCTAGCCTCATAGATCCTCCCTAAACTACTGAACCAATTTTTCCATTTACTTCTTTTTGTTTGTAACCATGCTACAGGTGGTCTTAGAAATAATAACTTCCTTAGTTTTTTTATCCCTTAGAATAAGTAATGAAAATATTCCAGTAGCATTAATAAGCTTCTAGGCTTGAGTGAAAATTACCAAAGAGATATTTGAGTCTCCTACAAAGGCTAAAATGACGTATCTCTTACCATACTTCACCATTCTATATTTGATATACAAATACAGACTGCCAAACACTACACCACACACATCAAGAGGAACAACATCTAAAATAACTTCGTCATTGAAATTTTGTCAATACCAAACGTAATTTTACATTGTTTGGTAACCTTGATGTCTACACATATATTTACCCAACCCAATGAGTATGGGCTTGGATGATTGTATGTTTCCAACTTTAGCCTATCTACTAACTCTTTACTAATCAAATTAGCTTGAGAACATGTGTCAAAAAGAGCCCCCACTTTGGTTTTCTTCAACTGAAATTTTATATGAAAGATCTTAGTAAGTTCATTCTCTTGAACATTCTTATTATTACCTAAACATACCTCTTTACGGATAGAGGTACAACACATAGTCACATCCACCTCTTCATTACAAAAGACTTCCTCTCCCTAGAGGGTAGCAATGGCCTTCTTCTTATTTATTATTATTTTTTAATGGATGTAATTCTGAGTGGAGATTCCAACGTCTTTCCTCGGAATGAGTGTGAATATCACAATGACCAAAATACAATTTAGTATCCTTAATGGAAGTAGCATTCTACTTACCTTTCCCCTTTTATTTTTCCTTCAGCTTGATGTCACTATGATCATTTGAAGCATACTAAGAGGTAGATGAACTCTTCTTCTTGTCCATCTCTAAATAGTGGGATTGAGAACAAGCCTCGTCTACATCCATCGGTTTGGCTAGGAGAGTTGATCTCCTCAAATGGAGATGGAGTGCCCCGATATACTTCATCATAAATTCTCGGTTCACTACATCTTTTCCCATTTGGACAACTTTCTTCTAGACCTCATTGGTGTACTCTTGCACATTTTGGCCTTATTTCTTCCTGAGATATCACCAATACATGGACCTCTTTTCTTCATAAAAAAATATGATAGAACTACTTTTGATTATCCTTTTAAATTCATCCTACTTAGTAATAGAAGGAATCTTTTTAACAACCAAAGAATTAACATAGCTTTCAAACCAAGTTAAAGCATGATTGGTTAATTTTAACCTTGAAAAATAAATATTCTGAATCTCATTGATTTGATGCAAACCGAAATATAGCTCAAGTTGAGCTAGCCAATGGTCTATATTCTTAGCATTCACAACCCCATCATAAGGTTGAATATCCATATTTTCCTCTTCTTTGAAAGGAGGAGGTGTAGGGTTGGCGCGAGGCTTCTCTTCCTCATACTCATAATTATCTTCTTTATGAGATCCTAATGCCTCATTCAGAACACCAAGCTTCTCCATGAGAAATCCCATGATGGACTTTAATTTCCTCGTAGACAAAGAAATACTACCTACATCCTTAGAAACACTTGCCACATCCACCTCTAACTTATAGAAACTTTTTTCTCCAGTCTCCCTTACATCATCTCTATGAGCCATGTCTCAGATTCCATGCTTCCACTTTCTGGTGGAAATATCTTCTTCAAAAGGAATGAGGATACCTTCACCACTTTCACTTCCCTTTCGAGTAAGGGGCATTTAACTAAAAATTTCAACACAAGTTAAACCACGTAAAACATTTGATCTTAACTTATCTTATACCATTTTGATTTGTAATTTACCTCTTTTTTAGCAATAAACAGATCATGTTTTAGTGATAATTGAATGAAACATGGTTAAGTTCCTTCTAACCAATATAATTCGCATGAAACATTCAATATTATACTGAAAATTGAGAGATAGAAGAGAAAGGAAACACAAAAATTTATCCTGATAAACTCAATGTGGGAAAAACTCCAATGGGTAAGAAAATTACTTCCCTTTCACTATGGAATTCTCCAAAATACAAAGCTACTTCTAAATATTGGCCTTTAAGAAGGATTCAACACTCCTAATTGTATTTTCTTGCTTAGAATCCTCAACAATGTAAAAATCACTCTCAATGAACAAAACAAGAAAGAACTACAACTCATCCTCTTTGCTCACACTTGAATTCACTCAAAATCACTTGTTAGAATGAAGAATCAAACTTGTATTTATAGTTTCTTTTCCCATGGATGGAGAGAAAGGCGAAACGAAACGATATTGGAAGTCTGAGAATTTGCAAATGCTCAAATTCTAGTTTTGGCATCGTCAGGGACAAGACCACCAATGACCACAGAGTGGTGGTTACACAACCATCAACCCCTGTAGGTTTTGGTTGTGTAACCCCTGTGGCAGTTGTGCAACCAACACTCTATAAAGAGCGGCGGTTACGTAACCGCCAAGGAAGTTCTGTCACTGTCTCCTAAAAATATCCAAAACGGAACAATAGTGGCCCTCTAAAATTTCATTTGAGGGTGTTTAGATCACCATCAACCTGACTAGACCATCTCCATAATAAATAATATGCATTGTAAGTATCAAATAAGGAGAATACATAGAATTGGTTATTTTTATATCCATTTTTGGATAAATTCCATGATTATCCATGAAGATGCAAATGACATATAGACTTTAGAATTTGATGGGAGTTATTCTTCTATAGGTTATGGCGTTGATGTGGTTCTTGTTTCATCCTGAGGGAAAGTTCATGATTTCTCCTATAAACTTTAGTTTACAAATACCAACAATACAAACAAGTATGAAGGATTTCTTGTTGTCCTTGTGGCATCAAAATAAATGGGAGTCAAAAATATTAGATCTCAAGGCGATGTAAAGCCCATGGTTAAGAAAGTCGGGAGTCTATTTCAGGTAAAGAATGAGAGGTTAGAGAACCATAGAAATAGAGTATGGGACTTCATTGAATATTTTGAAGCCTACTCAATCAATATTGTACTAAGGGGGAAGAATACAAAAGAAAATACCTTGGCAGTATGTGTGTATATCCTTATACTGCATCTTGATTTTAATAAGGAGAAGTATACCCTTGAAATCATCTTCTATCCCAATGTCCTTGACAATTCAAAGAATTGGCAGGTATTCAAAAATGACGAAAATATTATTTCCCTTCTCGAACAAAGAGAAAATTTCAAGCAATTATATTATGAGGTAAGTGAAGTAGGATACAAGAAGTATCTTTCATCCAATTTTGAGGAAGGAATTGAATGTGAAGAAAATTAAGAGGGTTGTATTCAACTAAAATGGAATAAACCCCTGAAGTTTTGGTAAGTTTAGAAGAGGTTTTTAACAAACATGATCATTTTATTAAAATTAAATTATCAGATGAAAATTGTTAATCAGTTAATTGTGAGAAGGTGAATATTGGGTTTGATAAAGAGTTGAGGCCGGTTAACATTGGAAAATATTTCTCACTAGAGGAGGTTGGTCGTCAACCCTGATCCTACAAAATAGGAAAAATCACACATACACACAGGTCATTCAAATGATTGGAATCACAACTGGTAACATTATATTTATACATAAGTGGCACCATTAACTCAAGAAACATTCCGCCCAAACTTTGAGGATGAAGTATTCCAAACTGAGCCTTGTCATCGCCAAAATTCTCTCAATCATTTATGAGATGGAAAATATTCTAGTAGCGATTGACTCCTTCAAAGGATCCAATAGTGGATTCCCTCTTTAGTTGTCACGAATAAATTCTAATTTGAACACTTTTAAGACTATCCCTTTCATTAATGTATCTCCCAAATAGGAAGTTGTTACTTCAGTTAGCATTTGGTTAAATAGACTTAGTCATTAGAATAACTAGTTCTCTCCTCACAGATCTAAAACATCTCTTGTATAAAAGAGATCATGTACTCAGATTTATTGGTTCAATTTTCTAGTTGTTTTAATTCACTGTATTTGAGCATTTTCAATTCAATAAAGGTAGCAGATTTAGGGGAAATTTTGTTGCTTAAATTCAAGTGTTAAACCTGATTGAAGGAAAGGAGCAAGGGCCGCTCTTAACCGAAAAAAGGGAGTTTTATGTTTATTTATTTTCAGTCTTCGTGAATGCATTTAATATTCTAGCATTTACTGCTTTATGTTGATGCACTTTTGTTTTCATGATCAATAATATTTCTATTGTGCATTTCATTTTAATGTTACTTTTAAGCATTTTATTTATAATCATGATCAGTTCATTAGTTTCTTAGTTTTTGTTACTAAAATATGTGCTACAAAATTGTTCCTACTGTTTCCTTTGTTGCAAATAGTCGTAGACACCACCGTGGATTGAAAGAATAATATGATTAAAGTACGAGTATCAATGACACTCGTCATTTTTTAGCATCGTTTCCGGGGAACTCAAGGTGTTATCAAAGTTTAAGGTGCTAGCCAGAGGTACTGCTTGTTTGTCTGGTAAGTTTCCATTCAAAAATCTCATTTCTAGAACTCTTTCTTTTATAAAGATCAAAATACCTTGTATTGACAGCAAGAATCCTCTAAGTGGGAGTATGTGGAACACACACATGTGAGTTAAGTGTTAATAGTTAGGTAACCATTTTCAGTATGATATGATTGTATGTTTAGACATAGAGACCATATAGGTAGATTCATTAGACTAAATCCTCAAAACCACCCTTAAGAGCAGCCTATGGAACAACTTGCTGAACAAGGAAGAATGGATGAAGAAGTACATAACTCCAATGGTGAAAACAATGGTGCAAATAATGGGAATTCTCCAATTGAAAGAACATTTACCTATCCTATTGAATTGGATCCTAATGAGGATTCTCCTATGAAAAATATGTCTCCATCAATTCTTCCAACTTTCAGGGGATTAGTTTCAGAAGACCCTAACCAGTTCCTTTTTAAGTTCAAGGTTTTATGCCAAACATATGAATACACTGCTGATAACCAAAAGATTAAATTGTTTCCCTCTACTCTGAAAGAGGAAACTATGAGTTGGTTTATGGGTTTGAGCCCAAATTCCATTCATAACTGGGAGGAGATGGAACAGGTCTTCATGGACAAATATCAGGATTACCGCAGGGTTGAAGATAGAAAAGAATAAATTTTTAGGATTTAATAGAAGGAAGATGAAATTGTAGAGGATTATTTGGATCGGTTCCTCTTCCTTCACAGAAAATGTGGAACTAACCTAGATATTAACCTAGTCAAAACGTTATTTTTGAAAGGGTTGGATGAAGACACACAAGAGGCATTCAACTTAATGGAAAAGGGAGATATGAACAAGTTAGAGTTCACAGACATAATCGACCTCTGTTAAAATTACTTCCGAACTCGCCCCAATTTGAGGAAGCAAAAAGGCAAAATGGCTAATGGGGACCTATCCAAGTTAAGGGAAGAAATTGCAAATTTGAAAACACACCTCCTAATTCAACTCAATACAACTATGGATAGAGAGAAGGCTAGGAACATAGAGCCTTTTTTCATTTATTTCCCATGATGTAGAGCTAAACATGGACTTAAGGATTGTCTTTTAGATAAAACAGAGATCTGTCTTCTTTGTGAACTTAAAAATTCCACAGATCAATGTGGAATTATTCCCTTGCTAAAGAATCACTTAAAACAAAGCAACCAAGAGGAGTCTAATCTGAACTATATGGCTCATAGGCAAAGAGGACAATTTCAAGCCAACCAAAATCAACCCTGCATCCCAAGATCAACATGGAATCCAAATCAATGGAATGCAGCATGGCCATACCCGTCACCTTGGGTTCAACAAGTCCCACAATAATGGAGCCCACAGTATGCCCCACCAACTTATTATCAAAATACTTGGGCTCCACCTCCGAAAATTCCATCATATCAACAACAGTACCAACAATAGTGGAATGCACCTCAAGGAATTGGGCAACAATAATATAATAAAAGAAGACCTCAAAAATAGAAAACCTGTTGACTGGTCCCACCAATGCTACTTAATATGATCAACCTACCCAACCACTGATCTTTGCACAAATTGTGGCCAATCCTAAGAATGTAAGGCATGGAAATCCAACATATACAGTAGAAATAGAGAAGAACCCCACAATGAATTCGTTGGATTGCAAGAAGATATTTTTGTGTTTAGGAAAGGTTGTACATCAAAACCTTCCTCTCCAGTTATTGAGGAGATTCTTGAAGAAAATAAACAACTAGATAAAATGCAGCCCATTACTGTTAAAGAAACTCATCAGCCAGACATTGACATTCCCTTCCTATCTAGGCTCTCTGGGAAACAAAATTCCATAGTTCCTAAAAATCCAGAGTCATAATTAATCCAAGGATTGAGGAAGCTAAGTATTGGCATTCCCCTGTTGCAAGCTCTCGAAGATATCCTTGAACTAAATAAAACAATTAAAGAGCTATGTTTCAAGACTCCAGAGAGAAGGAAGAGTCAACCCAAGACCATTCATGTTGATGGGAAACCTTCTAGCAATTTAGAAGGAAATAAAACTCCTCCTAAGTATGGAGATCTTGGAAGTCCCATTGTAACAGTCTATATAGGAAATGTTCATCTTCCTAATGTCCTTATTGATTTAGGAGCTGCCACAAACGTCATGACTACAAACACTCTGTCCATATTGGAACTCCTTGAACCACATTCCACACATATAGTCCTACAAATGGAAGACCAGTCAGTTAAAAAACCCAAGGGAATAATATATGATGTTACCATTACAATCAAATCTTGGGACTATGCGGTAGACTTCATGATAATAAAAACAAAGAATATAAAAATTGGTTACCCCATAATCCTGTAACACCCTTGGTTAGCTACAATTGTTTCCCTTATTGATTGCAGGATAGGAAACATGGTCATCACCAATGGTCATGATTCAAAGGAATTTTCATTATACCCTACAACCAAACCATTTGCTATAGAAAACAAACAGTGGTCCAAGGATGACTCTAATGATTATGAAGATATCATATCCTCTCTTGCCAAGGTAGTAATTTGAGAAAACTCGGATCAGATTCAATGTGACTACCATGAAACTCATGTTGTACATAACCTAATTCATGCACCCGAGTCTTGCACTAGGCTCAGTTCAAGTCTTGCGCTTAACTCATGCACTGAGTCTTGTTATAGTCATTTGTGACTTACTGAAATAAGGAATGATTTCATGGATGAAGATAACATGCCCATTATTTTTCCTTTCACGAAGAACATTGATATGACAAAGTGCAACTTCCAAAACATAACCTTTGTGCACATATTTCTACCACATAGGTGTCCATTAAATACACTTTTAAGAAATTTCCCCGTGGTAAATTCAATTCATCATGATACAAAACAATTTCCTATTCTTCTAGGAAATGCATTGACAATAAACAATTGGCTGACTGATCAAGAGGAAAATACATTGTTCAAACGTCTTTGTTCTCACACCCCAAACCTTTATTTGGGAGTACAATGATATGAAAGGTATACATCCTAGCATATGTACACATCACATTTACACCACGGAGGCCAGACCAATCAGGAAACCTCAAAGAAGGATAAACCTAGCTCTGAGAGACATTGTGAAAACTGAGATTGAAAAGCTTTCGAATGTAGGATTGATTTAAACAATCTCAGACAGTCAGTGGGTTTCCCCTTTGGTCATAGTGCCCAAAAATAATGGAAACTGGAGAGTTTGCATGGACTATAGAGAATTGAACAAAGCCACTCATAGGTATTACTGTCTATTACCTTTTATTGATCAGGTCTTAGATAATTTGTCCAAAAAAAGATACTTCTCATTTCTTGATGGATTTAGTGGATACAATCAAATAACAATGACTCCTGAAGACCAAGATAAGACAACGTTAACCTGTCCTTAGGGTACATTTTCTTACAGAGTGGTACCTTTTGGGTTATGTAATTCCCCTGCCACTTTCCAAAGAACCATGTTGGTAATCTTTTCTGATCTCACCCATGATTGTGTAGAAATCTACATGGATGATTTTACGGTCTATGGGGAAACATTTCAAGAGGAAGTCAATAATCTAAATAAATTTCTTGCTCACTGTGAAAAACACCAGCTATCCATAAATCATGAGAAATATTTATTCATGATGGAACAAGGTATTTTTTTAGGCCATCATGTTTCAATTAAGGGAATTAAGGTTGACCCAAATAAGGTGAGCATCATTGTAAAACTGTCATCACCCACCAATAAAACTCAGGTAAGAAGTTTTCTCGGTCATGCTGGTTACTACCGTAGGTTCATATCAAATTTTAGTAAAATTTCTTCTCCATTATTTTCTCTTCTAACTAAGGATTCTAAGTTTGAATGGACATAAGCATGCCAACAAGATTTTGATGCAATTAAGGAGACGCTGATAAGTACACTGGTGTTGAGAGGTCCTAATTCGAAGTTTCCCTTCCATATCCAAACAAATGCCTCAAATGAAGCAGTACGTATTGTCTTGGGACAAAAAGAGGAGGGAAAACCGATGCATGTAATTTACTATATCAGTAAAAATATTTCCCCTACTGAGAGGAATTACACAACAACTAAGAAAGAATCTCTGGCAGTAGTATATGCAATCAATAAGTTTAGACATTATATTACAGGTTATGAGATAATTTTTCATACTGACCATTTAACCATTAAATATCTAATGAATAAACCTTTAGTTCATGGAAAGATTGTTAGGTGGTTATTGTTACTATAGGAGTTCAATCTAAAAATCATTGACAAAACAGGGAAGTCCAACATTGTAGCTGAATTTCTTTCCTAACTTACCACTTCAGAGGAAGATGAACAAGTCAATGATGACTTTCTAGATGATAATTTGTTTGCACTTTCCACTACCTCTCGTTGGTATGCAGACATGGCGAATTACTTAGCCACATGGAATTTTCCAAAAATTTTCACACCAAAACAAAGGAAGTAATTAATTAAACAGAGTGTAATGTATACTTGGTTGAATGGAATCATGTTTAAATGTGGGCTTGATCATGTCTTACGTAGGTGTGTAGATGAAAATGAAGTGTTTGAAATACTTAGGGTATGCCATGATGAACCATCAAGAGGACACTATTCAATGCAAAGAACCATCCAAAAAATTCTTGGAGTTGGTTACTATTGGCCTTCCTTGTTTAGGTATGTCAATAAGTATGTATGGAGGTGTGATCAATGCCAGAGATTGGGGAAAGAAAATTTTACATCAGAAATTCCCCTCCAACCAAAAATTGTCTTAGAACCATTTGAGAAATGGGGACTCGATTTCATTGGGCCATTTGACCCAACCTCCCAAGGTAAGGAATACATCTTGGTTTATACTAACTATGTTACAAAATGGGATGAAGTGTAGGAACTACCACATGTAAGAGATGAGAAGGTTGCAAAATTTCTCTATCAGTGTATCTTTCAAAGGTTTCGAGCACCAAGATCAATTGTGTCATACCAAGGGCCACATTTCATGTCAGGAGTAATCAACTCTTTCATGGAGATATATCAGTTAAGGCACAAGAAGTCATTCCCCTATCACCCACAATCAAATGGATAAGTAGAAGTGACCAAAAGAGAATTGGAGAACATACTCACTAAGACTGTAGACATCTCAAGGAAGAATTAGTCTCATAAACTACCAGAAGCAGTGTGGGTTTACAAAACAACGACAAGGTTTGCACCATATGAACTAGTCTATGGTAAGAAACCAATATTTCCCATAGAGTTTGAGATCCAAACATTAAAGACAACATCTGAGGTGGGCATTGAATTGACAGAAGCATGACAGGAAAGAATTTTTCAATTAAATGAACTAGATGAGATCAGGCTTCAAGCACTACACCATACTAAGATCAATAGATAAAGCCAAGAACATTGATAAAACCAACTTTGGCATGATAAATAGATAAAGCCAAGAAAATTTCAGAAAGGAGACTAGGCCTTACTGTTTGATTCAAAGTATAAATACGTCAAAGGAAAACTACAAATGAGGTGGATGGGCCCATATCAAATTGCAGAGGTATTTGACAACGAAACTGTCAAATTGGTTCCAATAGATGGTGAAATGAAGGTGATGTTGGTTAATGGGAACAGAATGAGGCTACACCATAAACCAACATCAAAAGAAGAGTTTAAGAAGGAAATTCAAGAGGATTTAGGTCTGAATTGTGTGGGAAAAGTCTTTTTTCCCAACACAACTCAAACTTGAGCATCCAAATTCTACATAATAAGAGGGGGTGATTGAAAACCAGTGATGGCATTCATCCTCCTCAGAGACATTGGCTGAAACCCAAAAATGTTGGCCCTCTACCCTAAATATGATCATAAATAAAGGAGATACCATGTATGCATGGAGCATGACATCACCATGGGACTAATGACATATATCAAGGTATGCGTAATTGATTACTTCTAAAGTAGGAAAGATTTAAATTTAAAGTTTTAATTATTGCCATTGTGTTTATTGATTTCCCCTCCTTTCCCAAGTCACTTCGCATGCTCCCAAAATCCACATCAAATCCACAACTCATTAATTACCATCATGCTCACATGTGTCCCATTACTTCCCTCATCACCTCGGTATTTTAACACCACTTTCCGAATTTGGTTATATACCTTGCATGTTAAGTTTGTTCGAAATATGCTTTCCAACTTAGTCACTTTCAATCCTGCACCATCAATTTCTTGCACTATCACCCTAAGACTCCTGCACTATCATTTATGTGCTTTTATGTCTTTTATTAACTTGCTCAAATATAGCATGGGGCCCAGGCTGTGACATGAACCCACCAATTATGTCGATATCTTGGTAGACACAAAGTCAGTAGAGATATTTGAGAAGGCGAGATGGTTAGATTTTTTGTTGGCATACGAAGAGTTTAGTATCCCAAT
This sequence comes from Taxus chinensis, assembly GCA_019776745.2. Classification (NCBI taxonomy): domain Eukaryota; kingdom Viridiplantae; phylum Streptophyta; class Pinopsida; order Cupressales; family Taxaceae; genus Taxus; species Taxus chinensis. The sequence continues at coordinate 151,299,359 of CM034154.1, forward strand.
GACTGAAGAATTTGTAAGAAACATGGAAGATGGATACGCCACTATAAATGGTAAGGAAATTATTTTCTCTCCCACTATAATTAGTCATTTTTCTGCTATACCTAATGATGGGTTAGATATTAACAATAGGACAATGTATCATAAGATAATCAAGAGGTTTGTAGTAGCGAAGAAAGAGAAATTACAGTTGGTAATTGACAATAAGGGAAAGGAAAAATTAGTTAAGAGATTGAGCATACTAAAACCTTAGGCCGAAGTGGCCAAGTGGTTAATTAGGTATTTCACATGTGAAGGCCAATATGAAATTGTGTTGGGTCCAGTTTTAAGAATGCTCATTCATTTATGACATGGAAAAGTTGAGCCCTAATATAAATTCAGTTTTCCCCAATTCATTTTTGAGTCCATTTGTGTTGCCACGGAAACATTTTGCTGGGGGGCTTCATATCTTAAATTTCAGGGGTTAATTCACTTAATTTGCAAACACAAATTTTTGAAAAAGAGGCATGGGACAAAGAAGTGACTTAAATTCCAAAAATCATACTCCTTGAAGCTTGATACTGTTATGGAACACACTCCATCCACATCTGGTAGGCCCAAGAAACGCCTCCATACTTCCCGGTTTACCCATGTTATTCATGAAACCCTAGTTGATAAGCCACTGTCACAAGAAGAAAAAGAGGCAGCTGAAATTATGCAAACATTGGTTTAAACTCCACCCGATTATCCACATAATCCAATCTCTCCATCTATTTATGAAGAGTCCTTAACTAAAGATAAGGGTAAGGCGCGGTTGGAAGAAGGAGGAACTAGTTCTCCACCAAAACCTGATACTATTTTACCGCAAGTTCTCTCCTTATCTAAAGTACAGTTCGAGTTACAGATATCTCTGGATAGAATTTGCAACTGCAATCACTTTTGGAAGCTAAGGATGCTAGTTTCTCCCAACAACTATCTTTCAAGGACCAAGAAATTAAAAAGCTGCGATAAATTATCGTTCACCACAAGGAAGCCACTCTCCAGATACAACAAGCCTTAGAAGTAAAAGAACAACAGATAAAATTACGTGAGACTAAAAATTTGGAGCTGAGCACATCACTCACACAGTTGCAGGAAAGCAAAAAAGAGAAAGAGCATACCTTTCCTCAGATTATTGTGTTGAAAGGTATGGCTAAATGGATGGAGGAGTGTTATAGGCTCAGAGCAATGGAGGAAGAGAACAAAAATATGAAGGAAGAAAATGAATTATTGAAACACAATGTGGTCATAATCAATAAGCTTTATGATCAGGTAATCTCTTGCAAAACCCCTTCCAATTTTTATGCCTTGTTTTTAAAGGAACAATTTTTCAGATGGAAAATAACTAGAGCCAGTGCAATGTTGGATATTGAATTTGAAGATGACCATCAACTTGTAGGGGCATATATAGTCGCCAATGATATTGAGAAAAAATTGCTATGTGAGTTCTATGTTCATAAGTTTCTGCTTCTAGAGTAGATTGAAATCCCAATCAATTTGTATATGGGGAAGTTCAGCTGAGAGCATTTATTTCAACGCTCAGACATCATGGCGAGTATCAGGATCAAAGAGCAATCTTTGTGCAAGCAGAGTCTAACATTGGCCTCTTAATGAGGCATATTGGCCTCTTAATGAGGCATGATTTATCAGCCCCCCTTTTTTTTCAACAAATTACGTTAACAAGTGTACTGTCTACGTTTGGTAGACATGTATACAAATATTCTTCATAATTATGTCAATAATTTCAGAGAACATGTGCTCCCCACATTCAATATTAATTTTTTTGCCTCCCAGGTATGATATCAGTTGCTTGCAGATCCATACAAAAGGAAAGAGGTCATTTCACCAACGAACCTCTGGTGGTCCTTAAAATGAGCAAAAGATATCTGCAAAATCATTCTAGGCCTCAAAGAACAATGGATTGGAATAAGATACAGACCCCCTCTGATTCTTACATCAATGCCACTGTGGAATTCAACAATTGACCAATCAGAGGACAAATATGTGACTTGGAGGAAGAATGTTGTTGATCATTTTGGGTTTTCTGATACATATTTGGATGAAACTTAGCAAACCTTTTCCAATAAGTATAATTGTACTAGGATTGTTGAACAACTTAATGTTAGGTAGTAGGAGTACATGTTAAATCCTTAGTCCAGGGGAGAGTGGTGAACCCCATTTTGTTATTTTTAAGCCCTGTTTAAACTCATATCATTTTGATATCATGATACACGATGAACAATGATTACTCTTGATATTTAATACTTTACTATGATTATGGAGGAATTATTGTGCATATGCTTGGTATTTTTATCTTGTTAATTCTTCTCTAGAAATGGCTTAAATGGTTTTGTTTTTGAAACATTAACTATACTTTTGAAAGCGTATGTGTTGAGTTATAACAGGGAGCGTAGGACTCAATTCATGCACAAATGTGGGACTCTAATTAACATGTTGGCACAGGACTCGCCTCCATGTTAATAGGGAACTCAGAGTACCACATCCCGACCCTCCAAGTCATCAACCCTGATCCTACAAAACAAGAAAATTCACACATATATACAGGTCATTCACATGATTGGAATCAAAGCTCGCAACATTATATTTTGTACATAAGTGGCGCCCTCAACTCAAGAAACATTCCACCAAAACTTTGAGGATGAATTATCCCAAACTGAGCCTTGTCATCACCAAAATTATCTCAATCAGTTATGAGATGGAAAATATTCTAGTTTTGATTGACTCCTTCAAAGGAGCCAATAACGGATTCCCTCTTCAGTTGTCACGAATAAATTCCAATTTGAACACTTTTAAGACTGTCCCTTTCATTAATGTATCTCCCGAATAGGAAGTTGGTACTTCAGTTAGCATTTAAAGTTAAATAGACTTATTCATTAGAATAACTAGTTCTCTCATAACAAAACTAGAACATCTCTTGTAGAAAAGAGATCATGTACTCATATTTAGTGGTTTAATTTTCTAGTTGTTTTAATTCACTGTAATAAAGCATTTTCGATTCAATAAAGGTAGCAGATTCAAGGGAACTTTTGTTTCTTAAATTCAAGTGTTAAACCTGATCGGAGGAAAGGAGCAAGGGCCACTCTTAATCGACGAAAAGGGAGTTTTATGTTTATTTATTTTAAGTCTTCGTGAATGCATTTATTGTGTTCTAGCATTTACTTCTTTATGTTGATGCACTTCTGTTTTCATGATCAGTAATATTTCCATTCGGCATTTCATTTTAATGTTACTTTTAAGCATTTTATTTGTAATCACAATCACTTTATCAATATCTTAGTTTTTGTTACTAAAATATGTGTTGCAAAATAGTTTCTTTTGTTGCAAACAGTCTTGGACACCGCCCTAGATTGTGTTAGGAAATATTATTAGTGCTTCACTTTGGGCTAGTAATTATTGTGTAAATAAGTTGTTATTTAAACAACTCATATCTATGTTTATATGTTAGTTTGTTAGACCCGTAAAACTAATATAAGGGTTAATTGTTATGTGTTCTTCCTATTTGTTAGGAAGTTGTTTAGTTATCGATATGGCTATATAATAGCCTCTGTAATGTTCTTTGAACAATATGTTGAGTCTAATATAATATGGTTATCTTTATTCTATGTGTGTTTGGCTCTGTTAGTTCATAAAGATCCTCCATAATCTATCAGTCGTAGTGAAAGATTCATGAGTATGGTCATCTAATATGTGGAGGGGCATCTTTGTTTTATTGCCCAAATAATGGCAAGTTCGTATTGAGAGAACAGTATGTGTGCATCGTTGAATGTCATTAAAAAAAGCTTGTGTTGTTTGAGTTGTTCAGAAATATGTAATTATTTGATGATTTGGAGTGGTTAAAACATTATATATAATTGACTTCCAGCTTCTCTTCCGCCTCTACCTTGTGATAGTGGATGTGCCGAGCGTGGACAACAACTTGACGTCTATGTTTATTGACATCCAAATTCAAAATTTCTTGAATTGATTTTATATAGTTCAATTTCTTCTAACTGTGTTGCATGGAAGGATGCGTAGTTAGTTGCATAAAAGGAATAGAGACACAAATCTGGGAGGTAACGCCATTATTGAAAAACTGCCCAGCTGCTAAAATCTTCATTTGGTGTAGGAGGAGAAGGTCGTTCAATATTGAGTTTGTTTTGATCTGCATTCTGCCCACGTGCCCTTTGACCATTTGTCTCCTGGTATATTCTTGTTGTGTTTAAATCATTTCATGCATGATATAAAATATATCTCTTGGAATCAAATCTTCATCCCAGCCACTGCTCGTAGCCACGCATCCCATGCTCATACAGATCTACAACAGTAAAACTATATGAAGTCTCATTACATTTTCTGGACACGTCCAATAAAAGACGGTTGGCGTGTTCTATCTTGTACCTTCGGCAACCTGTTACCTCTGATATTGACATATTTTGATCTCAAATCCCTACGCGACTGTGACGAGATCCTTCAATCATTATTGGAGCTTCAGTCGTTGTGAAAGTGATAGGCATGTAACAGATTGATTTTGCAGACTTATATACTATGTTGAGTTGGTTTTGTTTGGTTGCACTCAGATTGATCAGATAAATCTTCAAACCGCCATCCATTGTCAGCAATAACCAACTCCATCCACCTCGTACACACTGGTATTTCCTGTCGCTCCATCGATCCATCAATGTCCTTGTCAATCCTTCGCGAATTGCGCAATGTGAAGTTGAACAAAATCAGGCAAACTCACCTCTCTTTAGGTTTAGGGTGTTAAGTTTTAGTTGTCAATTATGTTGTGTTATTTAGCGTAAAACATATTTTCAATGTCCCCTTAGCATAGCTTCATTATCCTCTGTGTCAACAAAGTCTCGTATTAAGAGTCGTCGTTTTTTTTGTCGAAGTAGTCAATTAGCCAAATACATTGTTATAGATATACAGTAATATTTTTATTTGTTTGTCAATTTTCTGTAACAAAGGTCATACCTTTCATCTGGTATCCATGTTATTAATATAGTTTGTGATAAGGGAGTCATTTATTAAGTCTATATTTTATGTTCAATATTATTAATTGTGAGATTTGTCAAATGTTTATTAGAGTCGTTATAATAGGTTGTCAATAGTGGTGTTGAAGAGTCTTATAATTGTTTTGTCAAATATTTGAAGTCTTTGTGAGTTGTCATCAAAAGATTGTGTCATTGTAAAAAAAATACGTAAAAAAAAAAATCCTTACGGATGCATTTTCGGTGTTACCTGACGTCCGATAAATAAAGTGTTTCACATTGCGGGAGGAGACAATAAATTACAATGTGGAAATAAATGAGATTCAAGTTCCAATCCACTTGAGGTAGCAGCTTCAAACTGGAGGATGGAGGCACAGGAGGTTGGAGGTCGATCAACGATTTCTCGTCAGTCACTAACGACGGCGCTGCACGAAGCTATGGTGACAGTGTGTGTGTGTGAGTTTGCTTTTTATTTCAGAGTTGCAGTTTGTTTCGGTTGTGTGCAGTATGATTTCAGAGTTCATGTTTTGTATTGAATAAGTGAAAAGTTCATATTGAGGGGGGAACATGGTTTCAGTGTTCCATTTTCAATTTTCCCTCTTTTCATATTTGTATTCAGGAAACAATGTTTACTGCATAATTCCCTGAAGGAAAAACATAATGGACAGGCGAAAGCACAAAAGAAAAGCAACATCATGATATTTGGGTTGTTGGTTGTCCTATAAAACCATCCTTTGTTGAGGTTGTTGGTTGTCCTGTAAAACCATCCTTGTTGAGGTTGTTGGCTGTCCTGTAAAACCATCCTTGTTGAGGTTGTTGGCTGTCCTGAAAAACCATCTAGATCATGAGCACACACGGGCGGCAAGCTGCAAAGGAAGTGTGATTTTTTTCTCCCATGTTTGTACTAATGGGGGGAATGTTATGCAATATTATTAGTGCTTCACTTTGGGCTAGTAATTATTGTGTAAATAAGTTGTTATTTAAACAACTCAAATCTATGTTTATATGTTAGTTTGTTAGACCTGTAAAACTAATATACGAGTTATTTGTTATTTGTTCTTCCTATTTATGAGGAATTTGTTTAGCTATCTATATGGCTATATAATAACCTCTATAATGTTCTCCGAACAATATGTTGAATCTAATATAATATAGTTATCTTTATTTTGTGTGTTTGGCTCTGTTAGTTCATAAATATCCTCCAGAATCTATCAGATTGACCCAATAATATGATTAAAGTACGAGTATCAACGACACTTGTCACCTTCAAGCCAGAAGTACAACCTTTTAAGAAGAAACAAATAGATTATAACCCAAAAATTGTTGGGACCATCTATGGGGAAATTCAGAAAATGCTATATACAAGAATTATCTTCCCAATCCATCACTCCATGTGGATTTCAACATTGTGTTGGTCTGAAAGAAGAATGGTGAAATAAGAATATGTGTTGACTTTCGCAGTTTGAACCAATCTTCCCCAAAGGATAATTATCATTTTCTAATTATGGACCAAATTCAAGAAGTTTTCACTAGATCAAAGATGTTATCTATGCTAGATGGATTCCCTAGTTACACTAAAGTTGAAGTCTCAACTGAAGGTCGACACAAAAATGTTTTCACCACTCCTTGGGGGACTTTCACCTATACGAGGATGTCTTTTGGCCTAATCAACGTAGGCGAAAATTTTCAAAGAGAAATAGATTTAGAATTTTATGACCTTAGGAAAAAATTCATAATCATCTATCTTGATGGCTTGAGGGCTTTCTCAAAAAAGATGTAAGAACACTTTCATCATTTGAGGCTTGTATGACAAAGATGCAAGGATCATGGTATCTCACTTAACCCTAAGAAAGCTATGTTCAAAGTAACAAATGGAAATTTTCTTGGACACATTTTTTCAAAACATGGAGTTAAGGTTGATCCTAAAAGAGTTCAAGTTATCCAGAAACTATCACTTTGCACCAAAAAACAAGGGGTTCATTCTTTCTTTGGCAAAATAAAATTTCTCATAAGTTTTGTTCCATATTTTGTGGAGTTAACTAGGCATATTATGACTATGATGAAGGGAAGCAAGCCTTTCAATGGAGTGTAGAGGGGAATAATGTGTTTGATTCTATCAAAACTTCCTAAGAAAATGCTCCTATTTTGGATTTTCTAAACTTTGAAAAACATTTCAACATCTATTGTTATACTTATGAACTCAGCTATTCTTTATCCTCGTTCAAAAAAATGAAGGAGTTTAAGTTGCAATCATTTTCATGAGTTATGGCTTGAAATAACGCGAAGTATCATGACTCATCGACAAATACTGAAGAAGATATTTGATAAGAAGGCCACGCAACAAAATTTTTTAGATTGGATACTTGGTCCTCATGTGGGACAAAAGAAGAGAGCCTAGAGGCATGCATGGTAAATTTGATTCACTCTAGCTTGGACCATTCAAAGTTTAAATTTTTGAGATGACACTTACTATCTTGCATATCTGGATATGAAACATCACACATTTCCCTACAATGGTAAATATTTGAAACTATATCAATAGTGAAGCGAATTGTCCCCCGCATTGTACATAGATGCTAGGTTTTGTTGTATTTTTGCCTTGTTTTTCCTTTACTTCTTTTGTTTCCTTTCATTCTCTTATTTATCTCTTTATTTTCAGAGTTTTTTGGTCAAAGTTTTCTAATGACTCTATAAACCCAATGGATATGTAAACTAGAGATTATGTGGTTCTTCATGTCTTGTTTGTCACTTTGAATGAGTCAATACAACCCAAAACATACTTCTAGTAAGAGCTAGTTATTGTCGTGTCAAAAGTATGTTACCATTTTGAAATTTTTTACCTTGAAACATTTTCCACTTCATATCGACCCTCATGTTTTCCTTGTACAAATGCTTGTCTTAGTCTACAATTTTTAAGCTTGACTATTCAATGCGTAGTTTATGCACTTTGTTATTTTTAAGCCATTTTTTTTGTGGTAAATTGCTTCAATTGTTTTTCTTCTCCTTTAACTGTTGGGAAGTGCTTAAGTAATTTTTGAGGCCCATTTTGTGTTTCAAGCTTGCCTTTGCATTCAATTAGTTCCTAAAACACTCCCAAGTTTTCTGGTGCACTATCTAAATTCCTGAAACTCACGCAAAATGCACCTAGGAATTTTTAGGTTCTAAAATAATATTGAATGTGTGCTTTTATTTTTTATTTTAGTTCATGAACTCCTCTCCATGTGTGCCTTTTACACTTTTGGTTCCAAAGTGCACCATGGGAATCCCTTTTTCACCTTTTTTGTTCAAAATTTACTTATGAAGTGTGATTTGCCTTTGAGTTGGATCCTAAACATCACTATATGTGCACCTAGATTGCTTCTGGTTGCTAAAAGTCCTTTCCAAGTGCATTTTATCATTATTTTAGTTCCCAAGATGCTTATTAAGTGTACCTAGGCCTTAAATTGGTTCTCAAAAGCCACCATGAATGCACCTAATGACAAAACAGTTTTAAAAATCTCCTTTAAGTGTGCTTATATTAATATTTTAGTTCCAAAAGTGAGTTTCAAGTGCATTCATGGAGAAATTGGTTCTAAAATTTCCTCCCAAATGCACTTTTATTCATATTTTAGTGCAAAAAGTGTGTTCAATATATGCCCAAGGTTAGAAAAGGTTCTTAAGAGGCCTTAAGAATGTGCCTAGGTTTGGAAATGTTGTTAAATTCCCTTCTTAAAGTGATTTTGGGAAGTCTTTAATTCCAAAACATGTCTTCAAGTGTGCGCAAGATCGCTTTGCTCCCAAATTCCTCTAATGGTGCGCCCTAAAACAACTTGAGTTCTCTAAATACTTCGTATATGCATCCAAAATCAAGATGAAAACATACCATGAAAAGTGAAAGGTCATTTTTGCTAACATTCTTATTTTATGCAAATTGTTGGTTTTCCCTAGATAGCCCTACATGCCCCATATGATTTTTTCTTATAACTCTTACTCCTTCCATAAAAAATATCTGAAAATTTATGCACCCATTTTCCTCCCAAGAACCTTCTTAATGATAGTATTTTTGTCTACTATGGTGGTTAAACTTTATTCATCCACCTTTGGAGGGTTTTGAAGATATTTTCTCCATAAACTATCAATAAATCATTGTTTCAACACTCTCTTTGTTCTATTTACCTTCCAAAACACCTATTTATCACTTGCATCCACTCCATTAGAACCATGAAATTCAAATCCTTTGGATATGAACCCATTTCCGTTTTAGTTATAGACTTTCTCAACATTGTGGACATCAATGTTGATTTCATGGACTTTAAATACCTCTGAGTAAGGATGGTAGAGAACAATTGTACTCTAGATGCATATATGATCTTCTGTAGTGGGTTATATAAAGTTTTTGGTTTCCCATTATCAATTCAATGTGTTGATCTTGTATTTTCTTGTTCAAATAATTGTTGGCATTGTGTTGTCATTGATGTCAAAGTGTGATGATGAAGGTCTTGATCTATTAGTCGTCATGGAGTGTTGTCATTGATGTGGTTGTGTCATAGGTCATTAGTAACAAATATGGTTACATGAGGTGTCAAGATGATGTCATAAAGAGTGTGATGCCATATCATGTGCAGGTTGATTAGTAGTGTCCTTCATTGTTGGCATGTTATGTTTGAGATGACATGATGTTTTGAGGTGTCTTGAGTGACTGTGATGGCTTGTAGGAGTGTTGCAGTAATAGGATGATGTGGTGATGATGTCATGAAGTGTGTTTAAGGATCTTATAGGTGTGCATGTGTGCAAAAGACATGATGAAGTCAATAAGGATGGTGCAAGCATGCTTAAGATGCTTGGTTGTGTGGCCTAGTCAGCATTCATGAAGGAGGAAGGTATGTTATGGTGGTTCTCTGGTATGTAGCAGTTGGGTGAGCTTGGAGAGCATAAGAATGAGGTTTAGAATGCATGATCCGAGGTATGAAAGTCGGTTGGAACAAGAAGACCAAGGTGTAGAAGATCCAAGGGAAGAAAACATAGTATTATTTTTTGTCTTAGTGTCTCATATAGAATGCTTCGGAGTCTATCTGAAGTCTCTTCGAATGCTTCGAAGTTTGTCCAAATTTTGTGGTTTGTTGTTGTATGGGACCAACAGTGTTGACAAACTAATATAATACATCCTTTGGAGTCTTCCCTGAGTTTCTCGAAGTTTGTCTGAAGTCTGTTATATTTGCTTTAGAGTCTAAACTGAATGCTTCAGAGTCTGGTTCAATGCTTTGGAGTCTGTCCGAAGACTGTGGTTTGTTATAATCTAGGACCAATTATGTGGGCTGACTATTGCAATGCATTTATGTGTTTACTGGTTCAGTTTTTGTTATCATGTTTGGCTGACCTTCCAAGGATTTGAAAGCATATTTGTGTTTTTCTTGTTATTGGGTGACAGTATATGTTTTTGGCACTAAAATGTTCATATGTCTCTGGATGACCTGAGTGATGGTGTATAAAGCATATGGTGATGATCCTAATGTCATATAACATTTTTGGTTGCATGATTGTGTGTTGGTGCTGATTTTTTTGCTTTGACTTTGAAGACTGTTTTGGAGGTCACATACCTAGTGAGGACATCTGGTTGTATTGATTATTTCAATGCATGAGATAATGATGCAGGGTTATTCAAGCTTGTTATGGGTAACTAAATTGGTGTTTTAGGAATTTGGGAAGCTATTTTACATGTCCATGGTGGTTTTAGATCATGGTTGAGCCCTTAAGAGGTTTGTTATAGTCTATTTTGCAAGACTGGTTTTGGTGCAGTTATAGGTGACCTGGTTGCAGAGGTGTTTTGGTAGTGTTTCAGTCTACTTTGTGGTTTTTTGACCACTTGGTGATGACCTTAAGGTCATGAAATTTCCATTGATATATCACACTTGCAATTCTAATGTGATTTGATGAGGTTTTGGTCTACATCTCTGAAGGTTGGTTTTCTAGGTCATATACCTAGTGAGGATGGTTGCTCCTAAATGTGGTGTCATTGCATGAGATGATGGTGCAGAAGTGTAGAAGCTTGTTAGGGGTTTCTTGAAGACTTAGAAAAAAATTCTAAGTGGTTTTATATTTTTGGTGAAGGCCATGTGGGCCCAAGTGATCTTGGTTTTTATGAGAGGGCAGTTTGAGTGAATTAGGGATAATTGGGTCCTAATGAAGGAGTTGTGTTTTCACACGATATTTATGACCTTAGGAGGTGTATGAATGGTATTTTTATGATGTTTTAAATATTTTTTAATTTCATATTGAGATATATGGCCGACCTAGTTGTGTTGGTGTGCTTAAGTCATGTATATAAGCAAGTTTATGGGGCTTATTTGTGTAGCCTTGTTGAGGATGAAAAAGTGTGAGTTCCAGGGTTGTGTGTGGAGGTGAAGGAGGTATTTGTGACCATATAGAGAGGGCAGATATGATGTGTTAATGTTCTAGAGTGTGTGCTTATGTAGGAGAGATAGGTCATTAGGCCTAATCAGCCTAGAGAAGAAGTGCTTGAGTGAGTTGGTAAGAAGGGTAGATTTAGAGAAGATTGGAGGAAGGAGAGATTCATAGTGTCATCATCAGTTGTGCAACATTCTAGAGGTGACAAAAAAATTAGGTGGATTTAGTTGGTGCTAAGTTATCTAGGGGGTTGGTTCCTCCTTGTAGGGTTGGTGCTCTATAATCTAGGGGTTGGTGCTCCTTGTGCAGTTGGTGCTCCTTGTGGGGTTGGTACCTCACTAAATCTAGGGGTTGGTGCTCTTTTTTGGGTTAGTGCTCAACTGAATTTGAATCATTACAATAATAAAACTTTGTTTTAGTGGGCTTTCTTCCCCATGAGGGTTGCTCACTCAAATCTAGTGTTCATGTGTTCTTATGATTCATTTGCATGTATGGATGTAATGTTTTGATTATTCATGTTAAGTTGGTTTGTATTATTAAGTTGAATGGAATGATTGATAAATGTTAAGTAATAAATGAAAGAAAGTTTTAAATGGCATGTTGATTTACCCCTTCTCAATAGTTGTGCTTCCAACAATAACTATGATCTCATTAACTAGGAAATCAAGACATCTAAAGGCATTGGTAGCTCAAATTGATTTAGATAATATTAGTATCATATTTAGAATCTAGATAAGGAATAATTTTTTAGTTCTCACTAAGGAAGATGCCATGGTTGAGTGGAATAATTGAGATTCTAAGCTCCAAAACACATTATCCATATCTTAGTTAAAGGTGCAAAAAAGGGGTCCTTCAAAGATTCCCAAAAACCTGATGCGGGCATAATTTCAAGAAGAATTTTCGGACATGATTTTCCTCTTGAGCATGGTGATGAGTGATCCCACTGTGAAATATTTCAAGACATGGATGGCTTAGTTCATGAATGTAATATGTGACAACTTGCAGTGTATTGATTGGTTTCAGATCATCAATGATAACATTCACAGTGCCTTGTTGAACCTTGTAGGCACAAATAAGTTCTACATGAATTCATACCTCGTTGTTGTCTCCTGAAAACTACTATGTGTTTTCATAGCCAAATTCAAATTTTTTGAGCTCATGCCCTCTGTTGGTGTTTAAGCCAAGTTAGAGATTTAAGAAATTAGCAAAAGTCATGCCCTTGCGCTGTTTAAATCTTTGTTTTGCTTATTTTGAGAAATTCGCCATTTCTCGATCTGTGCACGTAATACCCTCTTTGCAACCTCCATTTTTTATTGAAATTGTTCACTTGTTCAATGGCCCGAGTCGTCAAGTCATTTGTTTGCCTCTATGCCTCCAGTTCGTGAAGGAAATTTGAAAGTTGGACACAAAGCGATGAAGTTTTCTTCCTCTGCATATTTTCCATAGTTGAGATGACAGGCGTCTTTTCCCTGTCAAATTTTGGCTCCAATGAATGCAGGTACATGGTCAGATCCTATTAGATGGGGAAGAACGGGATTTTTGGTGAACTTAACACTTTTGGTCACTTTTGACAAAAAAAATAAATTTTCCCTATGGCCCCGATCAGGCTATAAGGGAAAAAGTCAAAGGTGAAGCCCGCCGTTGAAAATTCAAAGCGGGAGAGCGGGCTGGCGGAGGCAATTGAGTTTTTGAACCTTTTTTTCCAAAAAAAAGTTAAAATATTGAGAAAAGGGTCGCGACCCCATTTCCAATCAGAAGCAGCCACGTGTCTAAGTTAAAAAGTCAAAGCGGGGGTGCAGGCCAATTTGTTCCAAATTGCCAAATCTTCAAAAAATCACAAAATGCAAAGGGCTTCCCCCGTACCCACTCCAATCCCTTCCTATCACGTGGACAGACCGATTTTAGAGTTAGAGGAGCAAATCAAATGGTCTATATTTAAATTGGCAAATCGAATGTAACGGTAGCTTCGCAAGATCTGGTTTTTAACCCGCCATGAGTGTTTTCTTCACAGCAGAGGAATTCGAAAAGGTGTTGAGGATTTGTGAAGTTATAACGGTTTCTTACAAAGAATATAATGGCTTCTCGACGTCATTCCAAGGGCTGGCGATTGGTTTCAAAAAAAGACCAGAGTGTTATGTACCTAGAAAAGACAGAAAATGCCATTCTTCTTCTATTTTCTCTTCTTCCTCAAATTTCTTCCATTCTCAAGCTATGTACAAACGCTGCTCAAGCTTCAATAATAAAAAAACGAATTTTTGCCTTTTTGATTGAGGAATTAATTGGTACTTTGCAATCAATGAGTTTTATTCAGTCTTGTGGCTTCTCTTGCGGATTTGTTTTTCTTTTGACTATAAGTGCATGTAAATTAAATTTCTAATTAATGTGTGTGGGCATCTAATATTCTACTCGCAACATTAATTTCTCCTACCTCCATTCTCACTCCCTTTCCCCTTCTCAGACAAAGTTCTTCTCTAGTGAGAAATTGCTAGCTTTGCCACAAGGTCAGCGGAGTTCCCCTGTTGGATCTCTGGTCAAAAGGCCACCATTGAAATCCACCTTTTCACGCATGCACATACGGAAGCTGCACCATTCAAGTAGAGGGACTTCGATTCCCATAGCGTTGGCCTGAAACCCACAAATTTGTCCACAAGACAAATTTTCTCGCCAACACTCGTCCATTCCATTATGACAATCAGAGTGTGGCCAAGGTTGTCTTCACAGGGAGAACTACATGAAATATGGAAAGTTTATGATTTCCATGTACAAATTACTCATGAAGGCAATTTGACTCACTTTAAATGGGCTAATGATGCTTTCACTATGTTTGCAACTATGATAATGGAAGGAAACATCGCAATGAGAATTTCAAGGCATGTCACAGAACTAGTCATGAAGTATGGGAGTTACCTCATTCAATTTTAAGCATTCACTTACACCAGAGTTATTGGTTTTAAAGGCAATCCTTACAAGCTTCCCAAGTACACTAATGATAAGTTGGTCTTAATTGAGATTTATAAATAATTAGGAGTTGTTCATGTTAGATGTAGAGAAAGGAAATTCAAGGGTGTGAACTTACCTATCAAACTTAGTTTATATTCAGAATTCCCAGGATGCCCAAAATATTGAGCCAACTTTAGTTCCATTTAATTTGCACCAATATTCCAAATGAACTAATTTTGACAGTAAAGGATTTTTCAAAAGCAACATGATAAGGATTTTCAACATTGAAACCCATCAACCAGAAATTGAAGACTTTTGGGAAGATTGCTTTCATGATCTTAAATTCTGCCAAATGGACTATATGAGAATGAGCATAGAGCATATGAAATTATTTAGATTGGGATGGGTAACTGAGGGGTTAGTTTAAGATGGTAGTGATTTGATCTCCCCTAACTTCATAAAAAATGTGCAAGATCAAACATTGAAGCCTATTGATTGGTCAATTAGGGAGATAGATGATATCAATGATCACACATATGTTGTGATGAAAAGGTCTAAGAAATAGTTTCTTAGAAAGGTAACAAATTTAACTTCTTGTGGTAAAGAGTATGATCCTAGGGTTGGTGAAGGGAGTTCTCGCACCAAAGTATAAATCAAGACACCAAGGTCACATGCCACTAAAAGAAAAGTTACAACAACAAGAACGCCTTGTAAAATCATTGCTCTAGAAAAATAAAAAACTTCTCCCGTCTCAAAACTGCTAGTAAGAAGAAATTTGTATCTTCTCCAGAGCATGGTGACATTTTCTCTTCTCCCTTGAAATATATTCTAGTTGTTCTAGAAGAATACATTCATAGATCCTTTTCTCTTCTTGTGGATTCTCCTCACAAGTATCCTCCTCATTCACTATCACCCTCACATGGCATTCATCTTCTTCCCTCCATTCTCTCTTCCCATCATCATTATCCCGAACCATTACAAACATTATTCCCTTACTCTTCTTCCCCTCATCCTTCTTTCTCATGAGTTACATCCTTGAATGAGGAGAAGAAACGGACAGCTGCTAAAGCCATCACTCTAGATTATGATGCAGTTGCACATCTCTTGGATCTAAGCATAACTGTAAAGAAATCCAAAACCACTTCAAGGCTTGTATTTGATGCTATGGGAGAATAGTTCATAGAAGTTTCACGTCCACTTGTCAAAAAAAAATTCATAAATGAGAATTATTGACTATGATCTTAGTAGAATCCCAATGGGAGAGTCTACTCATGAAGGGGATGTGTACAACCTCAAGAAATCAAATGTAAGACTTATTGAAAGAGTAGAAAGGGGGAAACAAACTCAAGAACAACTTCAAGAGCACATGTATTTTCTCTCATCTTACATCAAAACATTTTTGGACCCAAATGCTATGCCAAATTCTTCGGCTTAAACAGTCTCTCCTGTCAGTAGGTTCGATCAAAGTGTCATGGATGAAGTTCATCGATTCAATAAGGAAGGAAGATTTACAAAATCATGGGTAGAAATCATTTTGATGAATGGTTGCAAATTCATCCATGGTGTTGGCAATTTATATGAGTACATTGAGATTATGACTCTGAAAATCGATGAGACTTTCAAATCAATCAACACTGAAATTTCTTATTGGGAGAATTATATTCCTATTGTTTGGTCCTTGGTCAATTCAAATAAGAAGGTGCTTTTTTCAAAAGGATTTTTTCTATGTGCATAGGATGATATTTCAATAAAATGGGTGTGAAATATTGAATGGA
Source organism: Taxus chinensis (assembly GCA_019776745.2). Lineage (NCBI taxonomy): Eukaryota > Viridiplantae > Streptophyta > Pinopsida > Cupressales > Taxaceae > Taxus > Taxus chinensis. The sequence goes on from CM034154.1 coordinate 151,315,464, forward strand.
TAATTAAAACACTCAAGGAAGCGGTTGATATTTCTCCTCATTTGCAGAGAAATGACATGTTGAAATAAAAAATTTGTGCTAATTTTACATGATGTGTTGCAGTCCACTTGATGAGAGCAATTCCAAGGAGACTGGCTAAAGATCTCAAGGAGTGGATCATGAGAAATATCAAATATCAGCTCTTCCATCCTCAACAGGTTAGTGTTGATTTAATGAACTTGATTGCCAAAATTTGTAATACCAATTCAAATGCAACCAAAGAACTCCCAAACTTGTTTGGATGAGTTAAAAAAATCTTGGAGGTGACCGATTCTAAGATCAATGCTCTGGATAAACTATTATCCCATGTGAGCATGAAGTAAAGGAAGTCATCATGCACTTTTGGTCACATGTGGTGAATGTTAAGGTTCTGATGTAGATAAATCAATGAGTCTCTTCGACAGTCGATACTTCTCTCTAGATCCACTCATTTCTGTTTTCTTGTCACTTAAGTGCATTTTTTGCATTGGCAAAAAGCACTTTTTGTATCGCTTGAGTGATTTTTCTATTTTTACGTTGATAAATGCATTTTTTAAAAACCTTAAGTGACTCAAATATAAATTCACTTACGTTATTGATTAAAATTTAATTACCTTATTTTGTGGGAAACAGTTACAAGTTAGTTACATGCAAAAATATATAAAGAGGGGGTCTTTTCCATTGTAAGGGTTGAATTTTTGGTTATGTAGATTGGCATTCCTGAAATCATATATTTTTTAAGTGAACTTTCTATCTCCTTTCCATCTTTCTTTTCTTTGTTTATTGTACCTTTCTTAATGAAGATATCAATAAAATTGTGTTCATACCTTCCTAAACATATTTCAAACTTTTTGTCGATTTATGTTTTGATCATATCAATTGTGGTGTGATTTGTGAATGTGTTTTCATTCAATGAAATGTTGTTTAATCACTAATATGCATAAGTAATTTCAGATCTATATTTTTGCTCATATGAAAGTTCTATCATTCCTTTGTTCTTTATTTTTTCCCTCTTCTTTCTCGTTCTCTTCTTCTTTCTTTCTTTGTTTGAAAACCTAGCATGTAGAATCGAAGAATTCACTAATATCAAGATAAAACACTGTAAATATACATATTTATATAATTAATAGTTTTGGATTTTAATAAGGGAACCTCCCCACTAAGGGGAGGGACTTCGATCACCTGAACTATTATCATTTCGTCTAAATACAAATTTTTCCACCAAGTGCCACTTAGGTTTATCTAGTACCCATGATGGATACATGGCACTGTTTCAATACACACAAAATCATCACATCAACATTTTTGAAGATATAATTGTTCATTGTTGATAAGTTATCTTTTAAGAGATTGCATACCTTATTCTACATATGTAATGCCCCTGCTAGGACACCCAAAAAAAACGAGACCAAAGGTGACTAAAATCTCAGGGTAATTTTTTTTTTTTTAAAGTGTTGAATTAATACTAGTCTATTTCATAACCCATTCTCGATACTGACTAACCCCTTTCAAAAATTTAATCAGTTTTCTTTCCCCCCCCCTTTTATTTAATTTATCCACACACACAATCTAATATTTTATTTCCCTTTCACATTTAAACTACCCATGACTCAAGGAATGTAGGGTTAATTTTTTTTTTACCCTAGGATCAAAAGGATCTCAGCCTTAGATCTAAGTTTTGCCCTAACTTTCCTTATGTTCCTTCCCATTCCTCTCCTTCCTCATTTTATTTTGTTTTGTTATTTGCAGGAGTTTGAAGAACAATGGAACTTGTTCTCTTGAGGTAAAAGAATATTATCCTCATTGAAATTGTTTATGGCAGTGAAACCCACCCACCACTATTGTTGTGTTAGTGTTTTTGTACTCTGTGTGGCCGTGGTGAGAGGATGCGAGGACCTGCGAAGGGAAGGAGAAGAAATCGGCGTGGGAGGCGAAACAGTTGTTAGGGGGGGTCGCAGGAGGAAGGGAAGGCGCGTGGAGTGGGGAGGGAGAAGGCAGGGAGGCCGCGCAGGGGACGGGAAGGGACAGTGCAAGGTTTGGAGGCGGCGGGACGGCGGTGGGACAGCACCGGCGGGGGCGGCGGAACAGGGCCACAGGGACGGCGCTGGGCGGAGGGACGACGCAGGGCGGAGAGGCAGCGCAGGGCGGAGAGACGGCGTAGTGGTGGCGGAAGCGGTGGTTTTGGGTAGTGGGGGGGTGTCCGTGGGGGCAGCGCCCCCACTCACGGCAGTTACAGGGGTGCAGGGGGGTTCGGCCCCCCCTGCCATTATTTTTTTTTATATATATAAACTGGGACAGTCGGCTGGGGGGAGGGGGCCGACCCTCCCCAATACTATAAAAAAATAAATTGTTTTGAATAAAAATTTGTTTATAGAAACGTTTTAAAAGAATATAAGATTGTTCTAAAATCAGGGTGTGTGTGTGTGTGTGTGTGTGTATATCTTGTTTATTGATTGTTATTTATTTAATAATAATACTGTTAAATACCATGCATATACATTGTATGTATGTATGTATGTATGTATGTATATATATATATATATATATATATATATATATATATATATATATATATATATATATATATATATATTTATTCTTTTATTAAAAAAAAACAATCTAGTATAGTGCAAAAATGTGATTAAGTAAACAAACTCCTAATGTGTGTGTATGTGTGTGTGTGTGTGTGTGTGTATGTGTGTGTATATATGTGTGTTATAACTTATTGTGCACACAAGAAGAATTAAAAACTTACTTATCTATAAATTACAGATTTTAATTTTTATTATTTTGATGCCAAAAGAAATTTAGAACTTTCACTATTCACCCTAAATGATTGATCTATTTTAATAATGTACATGATGAAGCAAAAATTTTGAAAAGAAAGATATTGCTTAAACTATCACTTAAAGGAAGGATATGCACACCAAAACTACTTCTTCATCCATTCAAATAAGATAACCAACAAGGAGAGTAAAATCAGTATTATTTCATTCTCTAACTTTTCAAAATTTGTCACATTAAGGATGTTTCAAAAACAATGTCCAATCTTATATTTACACAAGTTCTCAACAATTCACAAGATGAAATCTATCACAAAATAATGAACTTTCCAACAACTCATATTAAGAAAGTTTTTCACTAATTACAATCCTTTTTATTTCAAATGTTTGAGTCTTCCAAAATGGCAAGGCATAGTTCCACATCATTCCAAGTATTCACAAAAAGGATGCTAGTTTACATATGACTTTAAATACCAATGAGGATTTACAAGGAGATGTAACTTCTTACATAACTATATTCAAAAGAGGATTACATTGCAAGAAAGTATCACAAGGAAGGATAAGAACAATGAGAGTCCAAAATGCCACCAATTCCAGCTTGAGAGCCATCTTCCATGTCTTTCTAAAACCATGCAAGGAGAAAAAAAGAGTTTGTTTGCCACCCAACCATAGGCATCATCACATGCCTATCCCAAGGTTGGGATGCATGCTAGCCTCCCCCAAGCACATGGGAAAGAGGATAACTAATCAAAACTTGCACAAGGATGGAGGGTAAACTAACAATGATACAAGCACACAAAAATAAAGTTCACAACAACACAAGACTCCAAAAATTTACAAGGAGGAGAACCCATGTTCATCCTCAAAAATGGGGAAGAGAGGAGAAAGTTCTCCAAAGTTATGCATCAAAAATTATCTTGCACAAATACACATCTCCATATCCTCCTTATTGCTCCTAATTCAAACAAGACCCTCCTTATTCCTCCCCCTTTCTCCAAGTCCTTCTTGGAAGGATTTTCAAACCCCAAAGGGGTTTCCTTACCAAGAATGGGGAAGGAGATTCAAGCCAAATGAATCAACTTCCCCACCTCAACCATTTGAGGGGAAAAACAATAAGATCCTACAAGGCTTGTCCATCAAGCCTTGAGGATTGAGAGGGAAAATTCCCTCTCTCTTCCCCCACACTCCAAAACTCCATCATGCCATATGATGGAGGGAGTTAAAGAAAACAAGCAAGCAACCAAAATTCACATACAACAAATAACAATTTTAAGCAACAAAAAGGCAACAACACAACAAAAGACATGAGAGCCTACCTCAAGGAAAGCTCTCCAAAAAGCTCTCCAACTTCAAATGTCTTCACACCTTGACTCAAGCCAATCTCCAAGCTCCAAAATCCACAAGCATCCCAAGCAAGAAGTTCAAAAAAAAAAGTCCCTCTCTTTTCCCATGAATGGGAATTTGAAGAGGTGCAAGCAAGCATCCTCACAAATGAGGGGGTGACATGTGTCACCCCTCTCCCTCATCAAGGTCAAAGATGCCAAAATAAAAGAGAGAAAGGGTAAAATTAATCTTTTTGCCCTCTTCTCCCAAATTCCCTTAAATGTTAGCAAGACAAAACTAGTGGAACTTTTGATAAACACACAAATCCACATCCCTTACATGGATGTGACTAAACAAGAGGTGAAAAGGGAGGGAAAACTCCCTCTAGCCTTGAAAATAAGCCCCCCTACCCATTAGGTAGGGTCCAAGGGCTCATTTTTATGTTAGGGGGACTCCCAAGCTACAAAGGGGTCCCCAAAAATGCCCAAAATACCCTAATTTCGGGTTTTGCATTTTTGGCACAAGGGTAGAGGGTGTGGGGACCACCCAAGGGTCTCACATGTGACCCTAAACCCTTGTGATTAAGTGACACATTAAACATAATTAACAATCTAAATGAAAGAGGAGTTATTAATTCCCAAAACAAGTTTACATCATAACCAACTACCCTAACCAAAATTAATAATTCAAAACACAATACATTACATACATTGGGGTCACTCATAGTGCCCAAAATAATAATCACCTATACTAAGGCTTCACACAATGAACATGGCTAGGACTCAGCCCGTGGGCTGCTTGTGCAAGATTGAGTAGTTGGCCTGAATCCCACGTTCTCCTGTAAACCTGTCACCTGCACACTCATTGCACACATTAACCGCACCTGTCCGATACAATATAATTCAATGACATAGTAAGATATCAATGCATTCTAAACTAACCTAACATCCTACTGAAATCAAGATGCGACAACGTGCACAATTATATTCCATATTCCAAAAGTTAGACAAGATGATAAAGTGACATATAATCCCACCATGCAACAACTATCCATCAATATAATTAGGTTCCAAACACATCATTATATTCATTAGTTTCCATGACATAACAAGAAAATGCGACAATATAGAAATTAAGCTAAATTGGCGCTATACGCCTAAATGTCCACACTTGTCTAATAAGATCAAATATCTAAATATAATGTCCAAGATATAACCAATCACTGTCAAAACATGTCTATGAGCAAAGAAACAACAAGCTACTGAGCTATAAAAAGTGTGGGCACTACATCCCCCTCTACTAAAATTAGACTTCCTCCTGGAAGTCACTGAAAGAGATAGGGATATCTAGCCCTCAAAGGTATCGCATCCTCCCAAGTAGCTGTTGTCTCGTCGTACCGGTCCCACTGTACTCTAACCTGGTCCAAGTCTTGACCCCGAAGGGCCAACCTCCGGTGCTCCAGTATGCGTACAGGCTCCAATCTCCACTGTCCTCCATCCTCTACCTATAATGCCGACCAATCCAAGACATGAGAAGCATCAGGTACATATCTACGTAGTACAGAAACATGAAAAACATCGTGGGCCCGTGCAAGGCGTGGTGGCAAAGCTAGGCGATAGGCAACTGGACCGATGACCTCTAAAATATCAAAAGGCCCCACAAAATGAGGTGATAGCTTAGAACCCTTTCCATAACGGATAGGACTCTTATGCGGATGAACCCTCAAGAAGACTTTGTCACCCACTGAGAAGTGACGATCAATCCTCTTGGTGTCTGCATACGCCTTTTGGCAGGCTCTGGCCTGCTCAAGACGTTGTCTAATCAACACAACCTGCTGCTCTAAATCCTGAAGATAGGCTGGTCCCAGAATAATCCTGTCATCTAGTCTATCCCAACTCAAAGGTGTCCTACAAGGTCGTCCATACAAAGCCTGGTAAGGAGCCATACCAATGGAACTATGATAGCTGTTGTTGTAGGCAAACTCAACTAGATGCAAATAATCTTCCCATTTCCTCTGTTGATCCATGACATACATTCTCAACATGTCCTCTAACACCTGATTAACCCTCTCTGTCTGCCCATCTGTCTCTGGATGATAAGCTGAACTGAAATTAATCTGAGTACCCAGAGCGGCCTGAAAAGAAGTCCAGAAAACTGAAGTGTAGATAGTATCCCTGTCATTGATGATGGTCTTCGGAATCCCATGCAACCTAACAATGTCCTCCATAAATACCTTGGCAATGGCCTGTGCATTATAGGTGACCTTGGTTGGTGAAAAATGCGCAACCTTAGTCAACTTATCCACGGTGACCATAATGGCGTCATGACGATAAGAAGACATAGGGAGTCCGACTATGAAATCCATGGAAATCACATCCCATTTCCACTCGGGAATATCATGGGGGTGTAAAAGTCCTGCGGGATGAGAATGCTCTGCCTTGACCCTCTGACACTCAAGGCAACGTGCAACAAAATCTGCTATGTCCCGTCGAAGACCTGGCCAATAATATAACTCCCTCAGATCGGCATGCATTTTCTTCACTCCTGGATGTGCCGCATATGGGGCTCGATGAGCCTCTGTGAGGATGAAGCTACGCAGATCACCTGACTTAGGCACGTAGATGCGCCTGTGGAATCGAAGCAAACCATCTGTCTCTAAAACACACCCCGAATATCTGCCCTCTAAAGAACCCTGAGACTCTAACATCTGTCTAGCTCCCTCATAAAATCTGTCCTCTGGAAGGTGCTCAAGAATCCTGCCTCTCAAATCTGACTGAAGTGTCAAAGAAGCAAGCACATGTCGTCGTCTACTAAGAGCATCTACAACCACATTTTCCTTCCCTTTGATGTACTGAACCTCCATGTCATACTCACATAGGAACTCCATCCAACGCCGTTGACGAGCGTTGAGGTTCGGCTGTGAGAAGATACGCTGCAAACTCCGATGGTCTGTCCTCAAAATGAAAGGCCTACCCAAAAGGAAATGTCGCCAACGCACTAGAGCATGTACAACTGCTGCAAGCTCCAAGTCATGAGTAGGATAATTAAGCTCGTAGTCCTTGAGCTTACGAGACTCAAAAGCAATAACCCGACGCTCCTGCATAAGAACTGCTCCCAAACCCTCTAGTGATGCATCAGTACAAACAACAAAATCCTCTGTCGGGTCTGGAACTGCTAAGATGGGCGCCGTGGTTAACCTTTCCTTAAGCAACTGAAAGGCTTGCTCACATTTCTCTGACCAATCAAACTTCTTCCCTTTCCTCTGAAGAGAAGTAATAGGGTGAGCAATCCTAGAAAAGTCCTGTACGAACCTGCGGTAATACCCTGCCAAACCCATGAAACTCCTCACCTCAGTAACTGATGTGGGTGCTGGCCAGTCCAAGATAGCCTGTATCTTAGAGGGATCTACAGAGATACCCTCGCCTGAAATGATATGACCCAAGTACTGAATCTCTGTCTGAAAGAAGCTGCATTTTTCCAAGTTCCCATACAACTTCTGCTCTCTCAAAACCTGAAGTACCTGCCTCAAATGCTCCTCGTGTTCCTCCTCAGAACGAGAATAAATCAATATGTCATCAAGGAACACTAAGACAAAGCGATCCAGAAATGTCCTGAATACACCATTCATGAGGCTCATGAAGACAGCTGGGGCATTGGTCAAACCAAATGGAACCACTGTGAACTCATAATGCCCATAACGTGTGCGAAAAGTTGTCTTATGAATGTCTGCATCTGAAATGCGCAACTGATGATACCCTGACTTGAGATCAATTTTGGAGAACACTCTCGCTCCCCGCATCTGATCAAACAAGTCATCAATCCTAGGGAGCGGATAACGGTTCTTTATTGTGACTTTGTTGAGCTGCCTGAAGTCTACACAAAGTCTGAGAGAACCATCCTTCTTCTTCACAAATATGACTGGCGCTCCCCAAGGAGATACACTAGGGCGAATGAGACCCTTATCCAACAACTCCTCTAACTGAATCTTGAGCTCATGAAGCTCTGGGGTCGTCATCCGATAAGGTGCCCTAGAAACTGGTGCTGATCCAGGTACTAAATCAATGGTGAAATCCACCTCTCTGTGGGGTGGTAACCCTGGAAGCTCACCTGGAAACACATCTGCATACTCCCTCAAAACTGCATGATCATCTAAGGGTGAATGCTCTGGAATGCTCTCAGATCGATCACTGATGGTGATAGCAAACAACTGACACCCCTTACGCATGCTCCGCTTGAGTTGCTTAGCCGATATCATGCGCAAGGAGATAGGCCTCTGCATCCCTGATATCACAACTGCACTCCCAAGATCATCCTGACACTCAATGACCTTATTTCTGCAATCCACCTTAGCTCGATGGACCTCGAGCCAATCCATACCCAAAACTACCTGATAGGAACCTAGAGGGATAACTCAGAGGTCAAGAGTAGTGGAGAAGGCTCCTAAATCAAGTACGCAACTCTCCACATACGAGTCCACGACGAGTTTGGCCCCAGAGGCCAACTCAACCTGCCAACTATCTGGTTGCCTAGCCACCACTAGCCCACACTGGTCCACTATAGAAGGTGATATAAAGGAATCTGAAGCACCTGAATCAAAAAGTACTGAGACAGAAATACCCCTGATAGTACCTGTCATCTCAATGACTGTGGCCTGATGCTCGGCCTGGCGGTTGTCAACCGCTGCATATACACGATGAGCGCGTCCTACATCACCCACCGTCTGCTCGGATCTAGCAGCTCTCTGTGCATCCATGGTATTGGGTTTGTGCGGGCACATGCGCACATAGTGATCTGGAGATCCACAAATAAAACAACCTCCTGTACCCCTCTGAGATGGGGTCCCTCCTGTACTCTGGTGTACTGATCCTACCGGTCCAACCCTAGCAGACTGCTGAGTGCGAGCTGGCTGTGCCTGCTGAGTGCCCTGCCTCCTATCTCTGGCTCCACTAAAACCACCTCTAGAAACACCTCTCTGAAATCCCTGTGTCTATCTAGCCCCCTACTGCGGGTGGCCCTGCTGCTGTGTCTGTCGCTGTGGGTGCGGTGGAGCCCTCGTGGTTGCTGACGGAGGCCAAAATCCTCCTCTAGGGGGTGGTGCAGTACCTCGTGACCTCTGACTCTGGAAGGCCTGTATCCTCTCCTGAAACTTGCTCTTGTTTCTATCACGATGCTCCTGTGCCTTGGTCCTGTTCTCCTCAGCTAAGTAGGCCTTCTCAACGGCCTTCTCAAGTGTGGGAGGAGATAACATCCTAACTGCTCCTGCTATATCTGCATTAAGCCCTCGAATGAACCTGTTAACCTACAATTTCTCATCTTGCAGGTAGTCCACATACTGTAGAAGATCCAGGAACCTGCTCTCATACTGCGCTACTGTGCCAGATCCCTGTCGTAAGTCATGAAACTCATCGATCCTCTTCTGCACAAAATGCTTTGACATATAACGAGCCCTGAAGTGCTCCTCGAACATCTCCCAAGTCACTATCTCTCGAGTCAGATGGAGCTTCCGCTCCTCATTCCTCCACCAAACGCCTGCTGCATCTCGGAGGAGGTGTATGGCGAACCTTGCCTTGACGTTGCTCTCGTAAGAGTGCAAGCCAAAATAACTATCCAAACTAAGGAGCCATGACTCAGCCCCAAAGCCATCTGTAGAGCCGGTGTAAGTGGGCGGCTGCAAATGAAGAAGATCCCTGATCACACTGCCTGTATCTCGATCCTGGCGATGTAGTCCAACAGGCGAAGGGAGTCGCCTATCCTCGAATGGTCCCTCGAGACTGTGTGAGCGGCTACGACGGAATGAGGCTACCCTCTCGTGATGAACGGAAGGGCTACGTGACCTCTCCCGCCTCGGTGTATCATGCTCTGGCGGCTCCGAATGCGCGTCCTCGCCTATCGGCTCCTCGTCTCCCAATGGTGCCTCCACTCTCGTCTCCTGCGGTTGTGGTAGGCGTTGCTCCACAACGCCTATCAGCTGGCGCAAGGCCTCTAATATCTGAGGCCCAAAATTCGGGTGCCGGCGGCTCCTGCGTAGATGCACTATGCCCCAAACCTCTAGCTGATCGTCCTCGCTTGGGCGCCATCCTGCACACGAGGTGAGCAAGAAATTTATTAATTTAAAATTTAATGGTCGTGGATGATTTATTTTAACTGTTTATTTTTATTCATTTAGTTAATTTTGTGTTGTTAAAATTGACCATTAATTATTTTAATTAGTTACCCAGTGGTCCGCGAGTGCGAACCCCAAGCTCTGATACCAATTGTAATGCCCCTGCTGGGACACAAAAAAAAAACGAGACCAAAGGTGACTAAAATCTCAGGGTAATTTTTTTTTTTTTAAGTGTTGAATTAATACTAGTCTATTTCATAACCCATTCTCGATACTGACTAACCCCTTTCAAAAATTTAATCAGTTTTCTTCCCCCCCGCCCCCTTTTATTTAATTTATCCACACACACACTCTAATATTTTATTTCCCTTTCACATTTAAACCACCCATGACTCAAGGAATGTAGGGTTAATTTTTTTTACCCTAGGATCAAAACGACCCTCAACCTTAGATCTAAGTTTTGCCCTAACTTTCCTTATGTTCCTTCCCATTCCTCTCCTTCCTCATTTTATTTTGTTTTGTTATTTGTAGGAGTTTGAAGAACAATGGAGCTTGTTCTCTTGAGGTAAAAGAATATTATCCTCATTGAAATTGTTTATGGCAGCCAAACCCACCCGCCACTATTGTTGTGTTAGTGTTTTTGTACTCTGTGTGGCCGCGGTGAGAGGATGTGAGGACCTGCGAAGGGAAGGAGAAGAAATCGGCGTGGGAGGGGAAACAGTTGTTAGGGGGGTCGCTGAAGGAAGGGAGGGCGCATGGAGTGGGGAGGGAGAAGGCAGGGAGGCCGCGTAGGGGACGGGAAGGGACAGTGCAGGGTTTGGAGGCGGTGGGACAGCACCGGCGGGAGCGGTGGAACAGGGAGATGGGGCGCAGGGGCAGGGACGGCGCTGGGCGGAGAGACGGCGTAGTGGGGGCGGCGGCGGCGGCGGTTTTGGGCAGTGGGGGGGGTGTCCGTGGGGGCAGCGCCCCCACTCATGGCAGTTACAGGGGTGCAGGGGGGTTCGGCCCCCCTGCCATTATTTTTTCTTTTTTTTAATAAACTGGGACAGTCGGCTGGGGGGAGGGGGCCGACCCTCCCCCAATACTATAATTTTTTTTTTTTTTTGAATAAAAATTTGTTTATAGAAACGTTTTAAAAGAATATAAGATTGTTCTAAAATCAGGGTGTGTGTGTGTGTGTGTGTGTGTGTGTGTGTGTGTGTGTATGTAATTATATTATTATATTATTATCTTGTTTATTGATTGTTATTTATGTTAATCGTTAATAATACTGTTAAATTAATATATATATATTCTTTTATTAAAAAAAACAATCTAGTATAGTGCAAAAATGTGATTAAGTAAACAAATAATGTATACATTATATATATATTAAACTTATTGTGCACACAAGATAGAATTAAAAACTTACTTATCTATAAATTACAAGATTTTCAGTTTTTATTATTTTGATGCCAAAAGAAATTTAGAACTTTCACTATTCACCCTAAATGATTGATCTATTTTAATAATGTAATGATGAAGCCAAAATTTTGAAAAGAAAGATATTGCTTAAACTATCACTTAAAGGAAGGATATGCACACCAAAACTACTTCTTCATCCATTCAAATAAGATAACCAACAAGGAGAGTAAAATCAGTATTATTTCATTCTCTAACTTTTCAAAATTTGTCACATTAAGGATGTTTCAAAAACAATGTCCAATCTTATATTTACACAAGTTCTCAACAATTCACAAGATGAAATCTATCACAAAATAATGAACTTTCCAACAACTCATATTAAGAAAGTTTTTCACTAATTACAATCCTTTTTATTTCAAATGTTTGAGTCTCCAAAATAAAATGGCAAGGCATAGTTCCACATCATTCCAAGTAGATCTTCACAAAAAGGATGCTAGTTTACATATGACTTCCAAATACCAATGAGGATTTACAAGAAGATGTAACTTCTTACATAACTATATTCAAAAGAGGATTACATTGCAAGAAAGTATCACAAAGTGAAGGATAAGAACAATGAGAGTCCAAAATGCCACCAATTCCAGCTTGAGAGCCATCTTCCATGTCTTTCTAAAACCATGCAAGGAGAAAAAAGAGCTTGTTTGCCACCCAACCATAGGCATCATCACATGCCTATCCCAAGGTTGGGATGCATGCTAGCCTCCCCCAAGCCCATGGGAAAGAGGATAGCTAACCAAAACTTGCACAAGGAGAAGGGTTCACCAACAATGATACAAGCACACAAAAATAAGTTCACATACAAACAAGACTCCAAAAATTTATAAGGAGGAGAACCCATGTTCATCCTCAAAAATGGTGAAGAGAGGAGAAAGATCTCCAAAGTTATGCATCAAAATTATTTGTACAATATACACATCTCCATATCCTCTTTATTGCTCCTAATTCAATCCAAAGACCCTCCTTATTCCTCCCCCTTTCTCCAAGTCCTTCTTGGAAGGATTTTCAAACCCCAAAGGGGGTTTCCTTACCAAGAATGGGGAAGGAGATTCAAGCCAAATGAATCAACTTCCCCACCTCAACCATTTGAGGGGAAAAACAATAAGATCCTACAAGGCTTGTCCATCAAGCCTTGAGGATTGAGAGGGAAATTCCCTCTCTTCCCCCACACTCCAAAACTCCATCATGCCATATGATGGAGGGAGTAAAACAAACAAGCAAGCAACCAAAATCCAAAACATACAACAAATAACAATTTTAAGCAACTATGAAAAATGCAACAACACAAAAAAGGACTTAAGAACCTACCTCAAGGAAAGCTCTCCAAGAAACTCTCCAACTTCAAATTTCTCCACACCTTGACTCAAGCCAATCTCCAAGCTCCCAAAATCCACAAGCATCCAAAGCAAGAAGTTCCAAAAAAAAGTCCCTCTCTTTTCCCATGAATGGGAATTTGAAGAGGAGCCAAGCAAGCATCCTCACAAATGAGGGGGTGACATGTGTCACCCCTCTCCCTCATCAAGGTCAAAGATGCCAAAACAAAAGAGAGAAAGGGTAAAATTAACTTTTTGCCCTGTTCTCCCAAATTCCCTAAATGTTAGCAAGACAAAACTAGTGGAACTTTTGATAAACACACAAATCCACATCCCTTACATGGATGTGACTAAACAAGAGGTAAAAAGGGAGGGAAAACTCCCTCTAGCCTTGAAAATAAGCCCCCCTACCCATTAGGTAGGGTCCAAGGGCTCATTTTTATGTTAGGGGGACTCCCAAGCTACAAAGGGGTCCCCAAAAATGCCCAAAATACCCTAATTTCGGGTTTTGCATTTTTGGCACAAGGGTAGAGGGTGTGGGGACCACCCAAGGGTCTCACATGTGACCCTAAACCCTTGTGATTAGGTGGCACATTAAACATAATTAACAATTTAAATGAAAGAGGAGTTATTAACTCCCAAAACAAGTTTACATCATAACCAACTACCCTAACCAAAATTAATAATTCAAAGCACAATACATTACATACATTGGGGTCATTCATAGTGCCCAAAATAATAATCACCTATACTAAGGCTTCACACAAAGAACATGGCTAGGGCTCAGCTCGGAGGCTGCTTGTGCAAGATTGAGTAGCTGGCCTGAATCCCACGTTCTCTTGTAAACCTGTCACCTGCAAACTCATTGCACACATTAACCGCACATGTCTGATACAATATAATTCAATGACATAGTAAGATATCAATGCGTTCTAAACTAGCCTAACATCCTACTGAAATCAAGATGTGACAACGTGCACAATTATATTTCATATTCCAAAAGTTAGACAAGATGATAAAGTGACATATAATCCCACCATGCAACAACTATCCATCAATATAATTAGGTTCCAAACACATCATTATATTCATTAGTTTCCATGACATAACAAGAAAATGCGACAATATAGAAATTAAGCTAAATTGGCGCTATACGCCTAAATGTCCACACCTGTCTAATAAGATCAAATATCTAAATATAATGTCCAAGATATAACCAATCACTGTCAAAACATGTCTATGAGCAAGGAAACAACAAGCTACTGAGCTATAAAAAGTGTGGGCACTACAACATATACCCAGATATGACAAGATTTTTCTACAAGATTCCCCAGAAACCTTATTATAGAGTTCATTCCACCCCATGTTCAGAAACAATCCACTATTACCAAAAAAAGAAAAGGTTACTATCAAAAACATATTTAGTCACATATTAATTTGTCAACGTACTTGTTAGTAATACACTTGAGGGTCTTCCTGAAAATGAAGTTCACAATGAACTACTTCTTGCTCGCATGGATGTTTTAAAGGCATAAGAATAATGCAAGTATCAATCGTTGAAGAACTATATCATGTATAAAAGCTTATGGATACTACCACACTCATTACGCAAGTAATGATCCAACCTTAGATGCAATCACACCCCTTTCAAATAGATAATTATGCACACTAAGAATTCTAATACAAATCAAAGGCATTTACATAATATTAATGATTCATATAGAGAGTTGGGTCAACAATGATAGGTGCATCTATATTAAAGGGTAAATTTAACATTTCTTGTGTTAATTCTACTTCAAATGAAGAGTAGTTATAGAATTTACAATTTTGTGGCTACTCCTTTTTTTCTCTTTTCAAGAGAATTACATTAGATACATATAGCTAAAAACCCACTGGAAATTTCTTGAGTTTTAATGAATCCAACCATGGATTAATTAAATAAAATATTGTTTTTTGCATTTCTTTTAATCAAGAAAGAGATTATAGAACATGAAATTCTTCACGTGCAAGATACATGGATCAATTGAGTTTGCATGATATCCATTTCTTCGGTTCAACATTAGCAATGTAAAACATTAGATCATCAATTTGTTTTTTTTAATTTTAGAACACTCCATATACAAGAATGAGTGAAAACATAATGTTCCATATGAATCCATTCTAGTAATCATCATAACTCACATAGCAATGGTTTGAGATACACGTATTTCACTAATCATATTGTCATCGTGACAACACATAGGAGAAAGAATAATGAATGTCAAGCAATAGGGAATTCCAATCATAACCCCTAGGGTTTCCATAGCAAACTCTTCACACTATAAATGAAATCCAACCACAGAGAGGGGGGAGTAATATACATATACATATATGCATATATATACATATACACACACATAGATATATCTACACACATACACACATGCACATATACACACTTTAATATGTACATATAAAGGTGTATACATACAACTCATAAAGCAAATGAGGCGTTGAAAGACAAGAAACCATACCTAAGAAGTAAAAACACTAGACTACTCCAGCAATAAGCTCACGGGTCTATCACCTATGTTCATGCCCTAACCCATACTCTGAAATCTACTGTTAATACTCATCTTCTTGTCATGGCTCATAAGTGAGAACATGCATGCACATGCGCGTACTCACACAAAGATATATTACAAAATTCTAAAAATCTCCCTCTAACTAACCAATGCATTTTCCATCAATCTCGAGTTTTGAAAATCAAATCAAAACTCGTGCAACTATTTGTTCCCAAAACTTCCCACTATAAATAGAAGAGAAATCCCATTTTTAGGGCTTCACTTCCGGTCTATGAACCATGCATTTACCCCCATCTTTTGGTCTCAAACAATCTCGATTATGCAACTAGGGTTACCAGTAAGGCTTACACAAATTGAGGGTTTCGAAGAATATATACGTTTTCACAACTGAAGTAGTGGCAACAATAAACTAAAACTCTTTTCAAGCTCCAACCCATCTCCATAAGGGTTTCACAACCCGTTTTCAATCATGTAGTTATCCTAGATTTAGGGCTTCAAAATACGTATATCTTGATCATTTAACCCTATTTAGGGTTTTCTCTAAACTTACTAGTACCTTTTTTATAAGGCTCTACGAAGCTTAAGTCAACCACCAGTCACAAAAAGCAAAAGTGACAATGATGTGATTTCACAAGCCATGTCACTATATATCACGAGTTCAAGTACGTTAATAATTGTTTATTCCAAGGTCAAGAGTCTTTATAAACATATGCTATGCAACTAAATCTATAAGAATGATACCTTGGTACTTATGTCCACATGTTCACTCAAATAAATACTTTTGTAGATTATTGACTAGGAAGTCTATAAGGTCCACAAGCAATAATTCTCAATCTCTTACTATGTTAATCATTAGATACAACCTCTATATAGTCAATGCTTATAGTAAGTCCATAATATGTGACAAGGTCCACACAAAAGATATAAATCAAATCAATTAGAAGTGTCAAGTTTTGATTATAGTCTAACCCCATAAGTAAAAGACTAGAATGTGGTAATCAATAAATCCACAAGTGGTATGTATTTAAACTCCATAATATCCCATGCCATGTTAGGCCATACTACCACCTAAGCGTGGATATAACATGCCCATAATAGGATTGAATCTCATCATCATAGAGTAAGAATATGGACAATGTGAAGCATAGAAGTATGGAATTAAGTGGGTTGTCTAGCGGCGAGGATGATGGTTTAAAAGGTATTGCATAGCCATCCACTAAGGTACAAATCCCAATGGATACCAATAAAAAGAGATGCAAGCAAGATCGTTCCTCGGTAAAATTTGATGGAAAAGAATACCTCACAATCCTTGGCTCTAAAACTAATTAAATGTAATATGGTGCTCAACTCATTCATTGTTAAGCTTTCGATAAAAAAAAAAACTAGGGGAGTGTCCCATAACCTCAAGCTTACTAGGTGGCACTTAAAAAATTACACCATGCCCATAAGTAATGGCTAACAATAACAATATAATGTATGCAAGAGGAGGAGCCATTGGTCTCTCAATGGCAGTGTTTACTACACTAACTCAAAGTAGTTGAAATGAATCAAGCATGTCAAGACCACTGCTAAATGCGCGTTTGATATGTGTGTTGCTCACACTAGGGGCCTAATGCACTCATTGAGCCTTGTAATGCTTTCCACAATAGTTCTACGTCCCAAGGGACGATTATCATGGCATCAAATTTTAGGGCACCAAAATGGGTGTGACATAAATGTTTGTCATCCCAATTGAGAGAACTATAGTTTTGGGGATACAGTGGCCTAACTAGTTGGGAACAATGCCCTTCAATTTTCGAGAGTTATTCGCTTTCAATGCAAATGAAGAAAGTTACAAACTTATTGCTATGCAATCGACACCAAGCAAAATCATTAGCTTTTGTACGATGGAAAAATTATTGTAAAAGAGATCCTACCACAGAGTGGCATAACCATGTTTCTTAGAAGCACAAGATGTGGAAACTAAAATTCCACCAAAGCTTCAAGAGCTCATTTGCCATTGTATGTGGGGTTTTCAAGAACCCAAGGATCACAAAGATCACGCTCATGCCATCGAATTGAGTTTGGAAAGTAAACAACCTGATATATGCAATTGAATGGATTTTATTGCAATGTTAGCAAAATCAACGCAATTGGATGTGATATTTGGCAATAGTGGATTAACTCATGAAGTACGCACATTTCTATGGACTCTTTAATCCCTTTCTAGCCAACACAATGGCAAAAGTCTTCACAGACGGTACAAAAGCTCCATGGCATTCCCAGAATCATTGAGAGTAGTCCCAAGCCTATCTTGACTAACCCACATTTCTACCGACTTTATTGTCCCTTTCAAGCCAACACAGTGGCACAAGTCTCCATAGACAGGGTGCAAAAGCTACATTGCATGCCTATAATCATTGAGAGTAATCATGACACTATGCTGCATAAATTGCTTTAAAAGGGATCTTACCGCATAGTGACCCAACTTTGTTTCTAAGAAGCACAAGATGTGGAAACCCATACTCCACTAAAGCTTTAAGAGCTCATTTGCCATCATGTGGGTTTTTCAAGAACCCAAGGACCTACCTCCACACACAGATCGTGACCGTTCCGCCAAATTGAGTTTGGGAAGTAATCAATCTAATATATGCAATTGAATGAATTTTATTGCAATGTTGCCAAAATTAGAGCAACTAGACGTTATATTTAGCAATGGTGGATTAACTCATTAAGTATGCACATTTCTATGGACTCTCTCGTCCCTTTCTAGCCAACACAATGGCAAAAGTCTTGATAGATAGGGTACAAAACCTCCATGGCATGCCCAAAATCAGCAACCCTATCTTCTCTGGTACATGGTTAAATTACCTCCTTACAAAATGGAGGAACAAGATAAATGAACAAACAATGAAGCCTATTTCTAAATAGATAGGTTTGAACAAAAATGAGTGATGTAGTTGCGAACTAAAGCCACTCTCGAGGTTTTAGTTAGGTGGAAGAATTTATTAGTGGACAATAAAACATGAGAAGATGAACATTCTTGCAAAAGCATCCAAAGTTGCTAAGCAATGAGAGAAAGACTTGTCTGAAGAGGAAGGGCATGTTAGTCTCATGATATTCTATCTTTCTAACTATACTAAAATTACTGTATGGCCAACTTGTGGTAAGCATAATCATAAAATTTTCAGTTATTAGTCCCAGATGTTTCTTTAGGCCAACCTAGTAAGGATGAAGGGGTGTGACCCTACAAAAAAGCCAACCTCTCCCACATCATCATAACTTGTAAAATCTCAAATTCCTTTCATTATTACTTGTATTTTGAAGGTTGGCCCCTCGAAGTGGTAAGATATTTGTTTCAGTCATATCATTTCAGTTATCAATTACACATCATTTTTTGATCCATGCACATTATATACAATAAAGTAGATCTATGATTGCTCCTCAGTTTATTTTGAAGATATATCCAAACAAGATTCTTCTTGGTTTCCTTGGGATGTTTACTTCTCATCTATCTCTTGGGATTAATCCCCTTGGTTACCCTGGATTACAATATCTTTCTTTCCCTCTTGGGTTTCCCTACATATTTTTGCTAAACGCCTACCACCAATGTCATTGAGAATCCATACATTGTATCCAAACATGAAAATTAACTCTAGAAAACATTAAAAAAAAACTTGTTTCTTCATGCAAGTTCCACATTGTAAATCATTTTCTCATTTATGTTTTTCTAAAAACAAATAAACTAAAATCATTTTATCGTCAAACTCTATTCACGAACCTCACAACAAAGTCCTATATAAACATAGTTGGATGATTGGTCACTTGGGAGGATTAATTATTGAATATTTATATTTGTTAAGGTCATTCTAATCAGTTCAACAATAGATAACTTCCATGCTTTTAAAAGAACTAATACTTGCAATATATTTGACTAAAATCTGTTATCAATGGATGCAAGCAAGTGATGAGAATACTGATACAAACATTTTAAATACATCTATCTGAAATATGCCGAGAGATATCAATTTGAAGGTTTTTATGTTGTATTTTTCACAAAACACATTGACCAGTAATTACATTACATTGTCTGACAATTGCCCATTGAGTGGTGACAAATGGCATCAAACTAGCTACACTATTGTGTTGGTTTCAACATAATCTCTCCGGGAAAAAATAGGGGCCCCAAACTCTACCATTCGCCTAAATATTACTATTTTTCGACCGACTTCCCCGAGCAAAAATAAGAGACCTTTAAAGTGACAGTCAAACAGAGGTCAAATTTAAGGATAAATTGCCTTGTGAAAGTCAAATGGGCATAAAATTTAATATCAAGAATAAAAGTGAACTCCTCACTCCATTACATTGCCTAGCTGCCAACGTAGAAATGCCTTTCGGCGTAATAAATGCCCTCCTTGGTGCTAATTTCTTGGGTATGTACCCCAATAAGAAAAATAGAGATGCAAATCAAGATGGATTTAGCAAATTATAGAAGAATAGTGGAATGGGATGAGCTCAAATGGAAAAAACATGGGCTTCCAAAAGGTACCCTAAGTTCAAATCCCGTGGGAGACATGATTAAGTGTTGAAATTGGATAAAATAGCAAACATCCAACTCACTCAGTTTTGAGTACCCCAACAACCGAGGCCCAATGGAGGTTCTTTACATTAGAGATGACCTCCATAGTGGCATCTAAGCCTAATGTTACCCAGTAAAAATATAGAACAAAGGAAACGGGGACTCTTGCTGAATTTGCGAGAATTCAAGATGAATGTCCAACGGGAGAAATGAAAAAAATGCATTGCTTCATGGCATGGTGACAGACAAATACGACCAGGGAGAAGGAGCTCAACATCTGATACTGAAGCAGAAAATGCCCTTGACAACTCTTAGAATGTGGAAGAAAAGGGCTGGAAAACAACTTGGAATCGTTTTGTATCGTATTGAGAAGAAAATGTATGCTGTATATATCAACATGTCATAAATCAAATTACTCCTCAAACCAAGAAAGCAATCTAATACCAATCTTTGATTTACAATATCCAGTCCTGGGACAAGAGTACCATCACATGCATCCTCTTAACAAAATGTCACTGAGATGATAATACCCTTAGGAGCAGAGCTGTTCATAATAGCCAATGCAGTTCTAATACAAATTTCAGAAGAAAAGATGAAAATGGACATGAAAAATCACGTTTGAATTATTCATCACTACTAACTCTCCTGCTTTAAGATGGAGAAAAATGCTTTATGGCAAATGCTTTGCAGATTTCCACAGGGCAATTACATCCATAGTTAAGAGAGGGAAGTATCACATAGCTTGCTCAGATCTGGTATTGAACTTTGACCTCCAAAATTCCAAATTTCTAACAACGTAACAATTTCATGTATGCCATTGTCAATAGAAAAACATGATATTATAACTAATTTGTATTTACCTGGTATTAAAATTGACCTCCAGCAACTCAAAATCTCCAAATAGAGATAGCAGTGTGCAGGAAGGATGAGATACAGCCCTTCGCCGCAACCAGTACAGAGGGGTCTGTCTCCCTTACCTCCATGTAATTGTTTTTGTCAACCAATAGAGAGGGAATTGACCAGGAGAAGAGAACTAAAAATTTCTCCTCACCTATGTGCTAATACACAAATGGTGCCATGACTGTGACCCATCGAGTGATTGTAGTTATATGCTTGTACATTTATTCACTTAAGACTTATCGAATGAATCCCAGAAGCAATTTCTCTCTCTCTAGGGTCACCATCCTCCAGAGTAACACCCCTCGGATCTTCTGCTACCAAGAGTGGAAGCACACCATTTGAACTCCAGTGGTGTGCAACACAATCCCTGGAAGTGCTTCCAAGTGTAATTGTAAATATTGCATCAAACCCTCCAGCACCAGGAACGCCAGCCAACAGCACACCTTCCATACTCATTGTATCATCTAGCATACGAGTCTGAGTTTCAGGTTCAATCTGCATAGAAAATTCAAACAGAAAACCAAATTTAAAATTAAAAAAACTATAGATGACAAAGATGGAAAATAACAGTAGCTATAATCCTTGCTCTCAAACAAACATTATTAACTTATATAATGAAGATCAACCATAAACTAGACATCTCCAGCCTTATAAGTTGCACCATCTAGTATAAAAGAAGGTAAGATACGAAAAAATTCTATCCAAGAGATCAAAAAGATAATAAAAAGGCAGAGAGATCATTTCAAAATGTGAACCTATCTTTAAAGTAAGTGACACAGGAAAGATGTGCATACCGGAACTCCTGCAGCTTCTCCAATCTGCCTCAAACGATTTCTAACCTCCAGAATAGCTTGCCGTGCTCCCAACAAAGCTTCAATAATTGCATGGTGACTAAAATCATCCTTGTGATAACCCATCCACTACATAAACACATTAGCATGACTTCAAATTTTCGTATGCGTGTTTCTAATAAAATAACTACCTATGTCAAATACTTGAACATGTTTTTATGAAAAACAAAAAGCACATGAATAACCAGATTCACCAAGATAACTTTGTTCTAAGTTCAATGCTATCAGCAATTCTTCCTTACTTCCTTCCATATTCTAAATGAAAAGGGCAAGACCTGACAAGTGTTATGATATCTCCCAAAATCATTTTCATGGCAATAGGTTTGCCTATGTTTACAATAGTTGGAATTCACCAAAATAGCTAAATGAAAGGGGCAAGACCTGACAAGTGTTACGATATCTCCCAAAATCATTGTTGTGGCAGAAAATCTGTAGAACCTTATTTCAATAGGTTTGCCTATGTGTACAATAGTTGGAATTCACCAAATTTTTGCATTAAGAACTTCCTGACCGGTATGATGTATTAAAAAATTACACTGATAAATGTCTTTATACAGCAACCATCACCCAACTAATAAACAAGCAATAATGTCTGCTATATGAATTTTCCATCTTGAAGTGGTTACCATTAACTCCACATGGCGAGATTGGTGATTGGACAGCACATGCAATTGAATTCAAGGGTAAGGCATATCAAAGTACAAATGAATGCTATGTGAAGGAAGGTCAAAGCACAAATGAATGCTGTGTGAAGGAAGGCATATTCACTTTGTGGTGATAACTGATGACTCTCTAGATGATTTCTATGGGAAACTTGGTTGACATAGAGCTTGTCCCTAAAGGCATGTCTGTATCACAAACATTATAATGAAAATCTTGCAAATTACATGCCCTCAGTGTTATCCATAGGGTAGGTTTCCATCTATGGCAAATCCTTTTTCTTTAAATTTGTCTTCCTATGTTTCAAGTGTGAGAATCATATTTTTGGGTGAAAGAATTAAGTCTTAGGTTGTGTGGATAATGTACCATGGTGTAGGCCAAAGACTTTAATGCAGAACATGGAAAAACACTCTTAATTTATGGCAATTCCTATGAGCAAAACCATTAAGAACTAACTTAAGGATATCTATGTCAAACACTATGCCAATATCTATATATGTAACCCTCTATACAAGATTTTAGCATCCACTAGCAGCAGCAACTCCTTTACCTGTATGGGACTAAAGATCGATTTAGCTCCATCTTCTCAAGTCCAAACCATAGAAAGGAAAAAAATTATATTAATTTCCAAAAGTGACCAAAGATTTAGCTCCATCTTCCCGAGTCCAAACCACAGAAAGGGGAAAAATTATATTAATTTCCACAAGTGACCAAAGTAGGTTAACAGGACTCGTGAGCACATTCGGTTACAACAGAAAATTACAAGGGTAAAAAATAACCCTTGAATCTGAAAGAGTAAGACCAACACACTGAAAAATAATGAAAGCGAAAACAAGAGGTAAGTCCTAGCCATAATATACAAGTACAAATAAATAACCAAGTGCGGAGAAGAGACCGGAAGGAAGTCTAAGTAGAAGAAGTCTGAAGTCTGACTCTTAAGACCAAGGTTGGAGACTCGTGCAGGAGCATCATATAGATGCTTGGAGAATATGACCAAGTGTGAATAAGCCTTCTTGAGGCATCCTTAGCATGTACTAGGTGTTGTCAAATTTTCCTCCTAGTCTCAAGTTTGAGAAGTTTGAATTAGCAATGTAAAAACTCTTTACCATAAGAGTGAAAGGGTGAAAATAGGTGTGTATGTAAATTTATTGTGAGTATGATACGTTGGTAGGAGGTTCCACAATATAGGGAAGTCAATTTGATCTATTCATGGCTGTCCCTAAGTTGAATAAACTGATTCCTAGTTTCTAGCATATGTGGTTGAGATATAATCTCACAAATGTAGGAATTTGGGAAAGAGATAAGGCTTTTAACAGCTAGACCAAGCTAATTCAAGAGAGAGAAGCTCAAATTCTTATCAAGAAAGACAGAGAGGAGGAGAATTACATGAAGAAGTTGATGTTTTGAAGGAGAATGCAAGAATTGTATGTTGTATGACAGGTTTCATTCATGAATAAAGTGAATTCGAACCCCCTGAGCCTTATAAGTCTAAGAATTCTCTTTCATGGTATGTATGTGAATGGTTTAAAGTTGAATAAACTGATTCCTAGTTTCCAAGCTAATTCAAGAGAGAGAAGCTCAAATTCTTATCAAGAAAGACAGAGAGGAGGAGAATTACATGAAGAAGTTGATGTTTTGAAGGAGAATGCAAGAATTGTATGTTGTATGACAGGTTTCATTCATGAATAAAGTGAATTCGAACCCCCTGAGCCTTATAAGTCTAAGAATTCTCTTTCATGGTATGTATGTGAATGGTTTAAAGTGGGTATGATGGTTGCAGAGCAAGAATATGTCTCTCTATCCTGGTATTTTGCTTGCTTAGTAGGACTGTGCATTATGATTCCTGAGAAGGCAGCGAACTTGAAACCCTCAGTACAATGTAAACGTAGAGAAACTCTTGACTATTAATCTAGAATGCTTGCACAGATGATAAGGAGCACACACATATTTTCCTTGGCTCTTGACGATAGTTATTTGAACTTTTACAGTCAAATTATTGCTCTCGGCCCAGATCTAGGGCATCATGTTTCTTGTGATTGCAACATTGACAATCACTGAAAATTTGAGAAAAGTTCTGTCCTGGGGTGATAAGGAAGACTGCCAAATTTCATTAAGAATGGGTTTGTGCATCTAAAGATATTAATGACAGTATTTAGACTGTGCAGGGGAAACATTAAAGTCAATAGAGACCGGCTAAATGAAGGAAACTTTAATCATGCTTCAGGTCTATGGTTCTGGCCATGATATGATGTTCAATAAGACATTAGTAAGGTGCTAAGAAGATTTATAGGGAATTTCCATGAATGACATCATAAACATAGCATTCAAGACTGACTGTGCAGGCTGGGAGATCTAACTAGGTCACTGTGAAGCTAGGAAAAGGTGAGCTGGGTAGAATATGGATGGATCTAGTCCATGAGAGTTTGAGAGCACCTCAAATAGGATAAAGGATGTCTAGAAATCACAAGGTTATGATTTGAAACTCTCTTATTTGCATCTTAGTACTTGTTTTGTGTGTATGAGGGGCTACAAGAAAGACAAAGTTGGATATCAAGGAGATAGAAGAAGGATTCATGCATGACCAAAGCTAAGTGGATTTATCCTTCCCAAATGAGGTCTCTATCATGACAAATCAGGTATGAATGAGCTAATGAGCCCCTACATTTAGTTGAATACCTTTGTGAACAAGGAAGGTGAGAATATAAGAGCTAAATTTGAGGCATGTTAACTAAAGAAGAGTTACTGGAAACATGGATTGAGAAGAATACAGAAAGAGGGTGGCTTTCTTAGTGCTAGATCGTGATGGATCCGTCACTTACAAGTAGAAAAATACCATAACCTTTCCCTATTATAATTCTGAGTTCATCTATTCAAGATAGGACAGAGTTCTGAGGGAGCAAGCTACTATGTTATGATCTTGAAGATTGAAGGCATATACAAGTTCTTGTATAGTGTGAAGGATAGAATATGAATAAGAATGATATCTTGCAGGGGACAGAGCTATGAGAAATGAGTACAAGGTGGACATAAACAATAGGCCTCATCAATGCATGGACCACATTGCTTTGAAGAGGAGGTAAGAGTAATACTTCTTGAACTCATGAAAGTAATCTCAATTGTCATGATCAGATAGGGAACTTCCAAAGGACAAAGGTATATGGTTATGAGAACATATGATCTAGGGGGAGTTAAACTTCCAATTCTCCGTACTGTACTATACTCCTCACTGTGGAAAAAGGTGGTAACTTCTCACACTTGGTTTAGACCTAATCTTACTAGTAGAGTCTTATCTTGAGTGACATGGTAGAATGATGAGCATGCAAATTAGGTATAAAGACAGACTGAGAACTCTTTAAGCTTACATTGCATGAAGCTATGTGTTTTCTATATGATCTTTGCCACTATTATCAAGAACATACAAGGACTGTGGGTTTCAAAGTTTTCTTAGGATCAAAGGCTAGCTGAGCTAAGATGGTGCACATCAGAGACTCGTGTTCTCAAATGTTTGTATCAAATGATCGGAGAAAAAGAAGAGGAATCCCCAACATCATCAACCACCAGTACCATATGGACCAATGTAGGATCTCATAACATACAAAGGAAAATGTCGTGGACCAAAGGGCCTGGTTGAACAATCCTAGGAGGAAGCACGATAATTCAGGAACCTCTCCCAACATCCAAGGTTGAAAAGTCTCAGAAGGTGGAGAAAAACCTTATTGATGCCCGCATGTCTGTATGCCCCAAGCTATGAACAAGGAGAACTTGAAGGCCCGTGTCATCAAATAGAAATAGAACAAACAATATCTGCCACTTAAGTGAGAGTACTACAATATGAGTAGCAACACATGATGGCAAAAGTCATTTCATTGATTTCACACCATCTATGGGAACCAACCAAATTCAAGGGAGGCTTAAAGCTTGAAATATCCCTTGTGGGATATCACTTGGAATTCACAAAATATATAAAAATAACAGCGAACTAAAATTCTGTTTTTTAGGACAGTAATATTCAGAAACAAAGAAAAATTTGTATTTTCCAGAATAATAATTTCTAACACTACCCAAAAGCTTCAAATAACATAGAAAAATATGTAAAACAGTAAACAAGAGAGAAATAATTTTTATCTCTCAGATCTGATTTTATTTATTTATTTTAACGGCAGAAACTGCCTAAAAATTCCAAAAATTCACAAGGAGCTGAAATGATCCTTATAAATCCTGAAATTCGAACAGCAATATATTTAAATCATAACGAATCAGATCCAACCTAGAAAACTGAAAAAATCCAACCAAAAACCCTAGAAAACGCTGCTGCAAAACCCTAAGTAGATCTCAAAATAAATAAAGCCCAAACAGAATGAAACTCCTCCTGGGAATTTGCCAAGCTTGCCTCAAACGCTGGGAATAATTTGATTTGTAGATGGCTGAGCAAATCCTTGAAATTCTCTGATAATTCTGATCTGAAAATCTGATTTCAATGAAGCTCCAAATTAGCAAACTAGGGAGGATCTCTCAGCACCGAAGATTGCTCTGCTAGTTAGGAGTGGATCTCTCACCACCGAAGCTAGGGTTCCTTTGGGATCCTACTCCACAAGCAAAAAACATGCAACCAATAATGGCTTCAATATCATAAAAGAGTGAGTGTATGAATGAATGAATGCCCTTTTCTCCCCCAAGCGCTTCCGTTTATAACTTTTCATTGCAACAAAAGGCCCAATAGAACCCTAATCGACCTCCTTGGGGAAAATCCACATAATAATAAAATAACTTGAGTTACTTTATCACCACTATGCCAAAAGTACACTTAAGTACCCCCAACGAAGAAATAGAAAATAAAGTACCCTATATTCACCCATCACTTAAGTCATCGACAAAATATAACATAAAATACCTTAGGGGAGCATCACGCAACCTTATTTCACTTAAGTCACCTTAAAGTACGTGTCTAACGTCAAAACATAATATATAAGTGAAATGATGGTGCAAACCATACCCAATAACCATCAACGTCACTAGCCCCTTGGGCATGGCCAAGGCTAAGATGGATGAAAGGCCTCCTAGGCCACCTGTTCAAAAATGGGGACATTACAAAGCTCTAAGTCCATAAAGAGCTAAAAGAAAGAGGTAACCATCTTATTAGCCTCAGATGTCCCCTACAATGTCATACATTTGAGAGTTGCGGGCTCTTATTAGCCTCAGATGTACTCTACAATGCCATACATTTGAGAGTTGTAGTCTCCTAAAGGAAAAAAGCCAAACATCTCTAGTCAAGATAACAAAAGGTGGATTGTGAGCCTCCGGAGTCTCGATATAAATAACGGCATCTCCCCTATAGATCTCAAAGTAAAGAGCAACTCAACCCGTAACTTGTGTGCAAAAACCCTTAGCTAGAAAAGAAGAATCCTCTTGGCATGCCACCAATGGCACAAGAGACGGTCAAGTCTAACAATCATGCAATCAAGTATTTATAAGTAATACTTGACATAGAGAGCCATCTTGGGATGAAGGAGCTATAAGGAAGTGGTCAGGTTGACTTGAATATACTATCTATAGATGTCCTCCTAGACAACAATATTCACATCTTTTAGGGGGCGAAGGCAAGGAGGGGCATATAATGAGTATTTGGATGAAGCAATTTGATTAGTATGGATTCCGATAGACTAGAGAAGTAAATGAGCCCATAAATAATAGTGAGACCCAATGAGACAACCTTCTCTGAAGAAGATAGTGCCAAATATGGATATCTCTCACAATCTGAGGCTGAGCCATGCAAGGATCAAAGTCTATGAGTAAAGAAAGTGGGACTGAAGACATTCTCCAAACAAAGGGGTTCGGAAGAAACTTGGCCTGGACAATGCACTGTGTAACCGCTCAATTGCACTGGATCATACGATGAATCAGAGTAGTTTGAGCCCCCTCAATATGTGCCCAATCCACAGACTGTAAATTGGGGCCCTAAATCTCTTATCCATGAGGAGCTGTGAATTTAATGTTGAAGATATGCATCTTGAAAGAGATATTCTGCAAATGTATCTAAGCACTGGAATTCGGTAACAGAGAGTGGGGCATATCCCTTGGAAAGATGCAACTAAGAAGAATGCTGCTTCATATTAAGAGATGGACCAGTAAATTGAAATCCCAAATAAGTATATGCTGTCATACTCTCCATTGAATCTCCTTTCAGGAAGAACAAAACCTGGAAAGAGCATCCCTATAGATGCTTAAAATCATAGATTTAATAAGGCTAACCACAAGCTCACGATGATTGAGAAAGCAAGAGAAGGCATCTATCTATCTCTGCCAACCATCAAAGGAAAGAGAGCGCCACATCATCAGCAAATAAGAAGAAGGCGACCAAAACATAATGCAGTATACAACCATCAACATAAATATGCTGCAAAGAAGTCCTCGATCTCATAAATAGAAATTTCAAAAAGAGTCGGCAGGGGAAAATCCTGGTTTGATTCCAAGAGTACTCCTGAAAAAAGTTTAAGATTTTATAGCTAGTCGAAAACAATCTAATAATTGCCTTGTAGAGCCTCAAGATAGCAGTGATGATGATCTCGAAGACACCAAGAGTATGCAGCCCCTGGAAAAGCAGATGTCTCGAAACAGATACAAAGGCTTTTCTAAGTCTACAAAACAACAAAAATACTTTAGAAGACTATAGATAAGCCTCCTCAATAATAATCCAAAGTAAAAGTGATCAATAGTTTGGGAGTTTACCTTGAATCCTGCATGTCCCATCACAATGTCCAAGCTCAAAATATTTATGCCTGAAAGTATCTTTTACTCAAAAAAATCACTTCGAAAATATAATTGACTGAACACTAGGAAAGACGTAGCGACCATAATGTCAAGCACATTTTAAAACTGTTCCATGTGGAGTGCTCTTAGAACTCAAAGTGCTTGAGGTTTTCATGGCCACCTTTACTCAGCCACAGCAAAAAATGTTTAAATCTCAATACAGAATGGTGTATGTAGACGACATAGATCACAAATCATTCCCAATATTTAAAAAGGAGTAGAACCCAAAAACTTGTGTCATGTATAAGCATGGACATAATAGGATTTCTTAGCTATTCCTCTGTTTTCATTATTGACTAGGCTTGACACTAAAATAAAAGTCTATTTCAAGGCCTTGGAGAGTCAAATTGACCCTTGCCTCACCTTAAACAACCAAAACACATAAACTTCATTTAATCCTTCCTTTGATAGATTTAGATTTCTTATATGTCATTATCCATACTATTTTATGTGAACTCGTTTGGAAATTGGCCATATGAAAGCTTAGTCTGCCAATCTGAGTGAGACTTTTCAGAAGTTGTGTTCAGATGATTTTTGTTGGTAACAAAATGGTTACACAGTTGCGTTTAGCGAGTCTGGACGGTAGTTGAAATCTAAGAACCTCTGTTGGAATAGTATAGCATTCTGGGTGCAAAACAACAGAAGTTACACCTGTTGAGAAGTTGAATTACTTGAGACTAGAGTATTCAAGCTATAAGAGAATTGTTAGCTGTCACCATATCATTGAATTAATTGAAAATTTCCATGACATGTCTCGCTGATCTCTGTATGCTGTGAATTAGAAAGAAAAACTGATAATGTGATAGGTAAGTGGTTGATGTCTGGATTCCATGTTTTCTTCTATCTTATGATACTAATGGAGAAAGAATGGAAATAAAACAACAGTTGAATTCAAATACCTAACAAAATAATTGGAGCTACCTTCTCTGATTAGTCATTGTGTTCATTACAAAGTCCAAATGCTGTGAACTTTTAATTTATTAATTGTCATGCAATCTTAAACTTCCCAGGTGATGAGAACTGACCTTTGAGGGAAAGAAATAATAAGCATAGTAAAACAGAATATTCACCAGATTTATATAAATGCGGATCATTATGAGTGTTATGAAAAATTCATATGCACCTTTTCAGCTGAAAGCTTGCTACAGTTTTCTATAACGTCTTTATACTTCTCTGGTTGCTCTTCAGCTATTTTCTTTAACAAAAGGAGTTCTCTCTCCACAGCTGCATTTGTTTCTGCTAAACTTTTCCATATTACTTGGGAATTTTGTGGATCTCTCTTCCTCCATGATTGGACTGCACCTACCATAGATGGTGTACAAGAGCCACCATATCCCGGTTCCCCCAATAGCTGCATAAAAAGTTGCCATGTTTGACAGAGAACTAAAATATTTTATTGAAAAGTAAAAGGTATTGGAAAAACAAAACCAATTATAGTTTTGGCATGTATTTCTTTAAGCATGTTGGATGGGTCCTACCTTAGAATTTCATAATTGGAGGAATACCTAGTCTCTTCGTACTAAAGTTTGCCCGAGAACACTCAAGCATAATGTGATTTTAAGGCTCAAAGAGACTTACCAGGTTCATAAATGGAGGTAAAGCATACTCGATCCTTCCACTGTCCCATGTACGGTTTAGAATCTCAGTAATAGCCTCCAAAAGTGATGTACTTTGCCTGCTAACCTGCATTTCTCAATAGTCAAAAATACTGGGAAGACTGCAAACAAGGTTCGGACTAGTTAAAGCTGCATGTAAATTCAATTTCTAAGTCCAGATTTTTCACAAGGATTCAATAGCAAAATCAACAGGGTGTGTCCAAGGATGTATGCGGGAGATACATCAATCATGAGTATGAGCATCAACATGTTTAGAGGGGCCTATAATGGTTGCCTTTTTCTTTTTACCACAAGTTATCAGGATAGAAACCCTGGCTTCATGACATCTTTTGCATTATACAAGTGAGTGCTGGGAAAACAAGAATGCTGGTAAGTTTGCCTCAAAAGTATACCATAAGATAAATTGTCATGCAATGAAGAAATGTGATTAAATTAAATGGGTGTGGTAAACAGAATGTGTTAATATTAGATGACAACATCAGTCTCCAAAGGCAAAGCAAAGAGTAAGAAGAAACCATAAAACTAAGTGGAACAACCATAAGAATAGTGACAGGCGCCACTTCTCATATAATTATCCAGGATGACTTGCATGTATGCAAACAACTGCCATGATGGACAAACAGGGTGACCTATGATTAGGGAGAAGGAAAGGGGGAAAAGAACAATTTACATGAAAGACCAAAACAGGTTAAAATGACTTGAAACTTGAAAGTAGAGTCAATAATAGTGAAATCAGGGACTTCTTAAAGCATCTTCTACCATAGATGGTAAAATAAATAAATAAAGAGTGAGGGTTACCAAAAAATATGTGAATATCAGACACCTATAAAACTGCAATAATAAATGGTAAAAGAAAAGAAGTATACAATCTTGGCGAAAAACAAGCAAGCTGACATCCTGTCAGAAATCAGTCGTGCTTCTTACTATACCAATAAATACAATAGCAAAGTACTCGCAGAATATTGAATCTGCAACTTTATTGATATAGGGTAATGCACGTCAAATAGCTATGGTACATGAAGGCTATGACAATATGGAAGCTCCCTTCCTTGTGCTTCATCATTCTAGAATCTACAAATAGATTGGTTAATGGAGAGGCGTGTCAGTTAGACCACAACAGTCAAGGTAATAACAGTACTAGCCAAAAGAAAATTAAGCATGCTACACATGCCAGCACATGCCGACTAAATTTACATAACATAACAAATGATTACAAATAAACTTGACTATCCCTCCATGCTCTCTCTACCTAGATCCACCCGATCATTTCATTTCTTTTACAGATTTAAACCTGTCTCCAATCAGCCAATCCTTTGGCGGTGAGGCCAAGGCCATGGCATCCTTCACTCGGCCTCCTCTATTAAAACAGTAATAGCAGGACCAGCTAAAAAACTCCAGGAGAAAATTTCTTGCTATACGTTCATCAATATGCCAGGGAAGTCAAATTTCCTGCATAGAATGGCTAATGGCTTCTATCTAAGGATGGAAACTCCTCCAAAAATAAAAGTTTTTATAGAAGAGGCAGAAAAAAGACTACAGTACTTCAAGGAAAAATCCATGATCTGTTGATATATGGGATCCTACCCACATCCAAAAACTCCACGAGCATGGGGTATATGAACAACATAAATAAACATACTGCATTGACATATTGATGATGGCCAAAGGCAGTTTTATGGCAATATTTGTCTCTCAAGCAGAAGACAGAATTTTCCAAAGAGGCCCATGATTCCAAACTAAGGCAGGTATCTTTATGAAACCATGGACCCAATCTTCTAGTCCCACTGAGAAATTGCCAAGTACAGTACCAATCTGGGTTGGACTCCATCTTCTGCCAAGTGAGTTCTAAGGAGAAGAAACATCGATAAGGATTGGAAATACAATTGGAGAATATATAGGGGCCTCAGAACTCATTAAATAGCAAGATTCTCAAATATGCCAAAATACGAGTTATTTAGAAAAAACTTTGCCAGAAAGGATTTTATTAGGTCTAGGAGACAATGATTGTAAACAACCTCTCAGTTAGGAGAACATTCTGTTCAGGTGCAGAATATGCCACAAATGCAGTCATCTGGTCAGAGTCTTCCAAAATCGCAGCAGAATAATGAAGAAGAGACTCCAAACACTGGAACCACTATGGGAATCCAACAAATAGCAGCGACAAATCATGGAGGAAACTTCAAAGGAAAATGCTCAAGTAGCCCATGATCAGCCACAGCACAATAATTATACAAACACAACATCAGAGATCAACCTAGGAAACAAAAGAGCATCAAACCTTCAAGTGCATAAGGGAAAAGAAATTGAAAACACAGCCAGTACCTTCAAAATCAAGCAAGTCTTCAAATCATGAACTCTTTTGAATATCTTAACTGTTCTGATTCCATTAAGGATCCAGAGGAAGAAATAGCAGTGGAAAGAACGGATAATGGAAAAAAAATAGTTTTGGTATCCTCAAACTCAAAATTGGAAAGATCATTATTGCTTCACACTGACATTTTAAATTCCGCCATTTCAGAGATAACCACAAGGGGTAACATGGAAAAGCAAGCCCCATAAATACAAAATCCTAGGAATCAAGCATTACAAAACTTAAGAATACCCCACTCAGGATGTAGTGGCAATATGAAACATGGAGGGACTACCTCAAAATCTCCACAACAAGTTCAAACAAAGGAAAAAACTCTGTTCCAAAGGCAGGCAGCAAGCACTCAAAAGATCTGTTTCTTTTGAAGCATCGGAACCTAGTAAGACCAATAAAAAGAAAAACACAGGCACCTCTGAGTTATATCCATTAACCAAACTCCTGGAAATGGAAAGGTTTCAACTGCTCAGCCAGACTTGTGAAGCTATGGGGGCAGACCTCACACTTAAATAGGCACTGAATCCAAAACCTCCCGATAAATGCAATCTTATGGAGCACTAGAGATATATGATCCAGAAACTTTAATGCATCCAAATGAATTTTGAACTCTTGGTTCTATTTTAGATGTGCCGAATTGATGCAATACCAGCCTCATCTTCAATATTACTCGGATCTTCCTGTTTTTCACTTCCCTATTGGAACAGAACTCCTGTATCAGCTGATCTAAAGAATGAGAAATAGCCACAAAAGTTTTGATGAATCTTTTGTATATTCCCCACTCCCCAAGAAATGTTTAACATATATATTTCAGGGTCCCTCCACTTTCATCTTACCAGGGTTTTTTAACAAACCATCCGAAATTTGTGTCAAAGTTAATTGTCATCCAAAAAATTAAAACAGCTGGCTAAAGTGTATTCTAGAATTATAGCCTGCTAGTTTGGCCAGGCTTCTTTGTCACAAATCTTGACAAACAATTTCAATGCACATGCAGCAAAAGTAGTTAACAGTCTTCTCAAGGAAGCACATAGATGCACCAACAATCATGTGTCCATGAGACAGAGAAGTAGACATAAACCTGAGCTGGAGAAAGAATATCAGGAGAAAATCTAACATAGCGTTGACTCCCATAGACAGCGGCACTAACATCAAATCCACTGCCAATCTTTCCTTGGGCTACACAATGAGCTGTCTGAGACACAGCATGGACTAAATCCAAATCAGCGTCCATCATCTTATCTGCATATTTAGCACAAGCTGGAGTAGGGACATTAACAACTCCAAGGTAGTGAAGAAGACCTGCAACTACAGCTGTTGTCATAGCAGCTGATGAACCCAGCCCAGTTTTTGCAAGCTCTGGTGCACATGTGACTGCAGATGAGGGATGTGAATTATCTTTATCCTTTGAATTGTGGGTTATTGACGAGAAGGCAGGAAGTAAAGATAGAGTTTCTGAAGTTAAGGGCAAGCCACGTGCATCAATCTGCATTATACACCAGAGGAACATATTGTCAACACCAATGAAACTTTCTTCCAATATCCATATACAAACAAAAGTGCATCAATATACGAACACTGGCAAGGAATGTTGTTTCATGGCAAGCAACACAGTTTATTATACTTCATGTAACAACAAGAGGTAAAAACTAATAATCATGCTGCACATGCAACGTGTTTTTTATTATACACAAATCAATATTGTTTTGGGCACAAAATTCATGTCATAAAATCCTTATTTAGAAGCCAAGAAACTATAATATGCTTGCCTTTCTTGTCATTTTCTAAATGGCGATATTTTAGGTCTTAAAAGTATAAATGCATACCTGTCTTACAACATGCATGTACTAAAAATACTAACATGAACAGAACAAAAAATGTCATTTTCTACAGTATACAGAATCCAAACAGAAAGAGCCAGGTAAAAAAATGAAACAGATTACAGACTTCACTAAAAATATTCATTTTGATATAAAAAAACAGAAAAAAGATACTTGTTTGCGATATGAATAGAAATCGTTGCTGCCCAAGACGGTGATATCAAACCCTGCATGGTCAGATATTTTTTAAACATTCAGCTCAAATTATCTAAGATCATGCCCTTAATATGATCACTTCACTGAAAAAAGTTATAAAAGGAAACAATATCATTGGATGATGTAAGGTATTTCAGCTCACATATCGTACATGGAAACATAAATGTTTCTAAGTGTTCAGATGTGTACGCAGAGACAGATAGTATGAAAAATTAAGGAGCACCTTGTAAAATAAGTTTGTGAAGCATATCCTTCTTGCCATTATCATCAATAAAGGCTGCTTTTGCAGCTGCAACAGCAAACTGCACTGCTTGTTCCACAAAAGGATTGCCATTTCCACTGCACATCCCAAAGAAAACTATTATTTTACCTTCACGAGTCCAAAGCAATGTTATCTAACACATATCTCTACAACAATAAAATGTAGTGAAATTTTATTGCACTTTGGTAATCAAATGGCAAAAGCTTGTAGTTTCCACCTGGAGAAACTGTAACACAGAAAACAATGTGGAATTTCTCACTGATTTGTTCCAAAGCATTGTAAAGATCTGTGAATCTCTATGACAGAGCACAATTAAAAGCCATATCCTGACAAGTCTAAGAATAGCTACTTTTGCATCAGATACAAACTTAAAAGGATCTACAGATTTGTATAATCTAATCAATAAGATCAAGCTCTTAAGATAAGATCACATATGAAGCACAAAAGTTCTATTGGAACAAGACAATTTGCTTAGATCCTCATTTCAAACCTACGATCAATTAGATAGCAAATTGTTGAGAACTAAATGGATTCAAGTAGGTCTAGATTAGCTAGCATGCTCACATATTATTCTCAGATTTCTCTAAAATCACTCAGATGTGGCATGCTCACTCAATAAACCAAGATAATATACAAAACTTCCCACCAAATCTATCTTTAAAAAGTTACAATATATCAACCAAAAAGAAACCAATCAAACTCCATGAAATAGAACATAGGATATTCAATAATGCAAACGATAAGGAATTGTATTGATGTTAGAAATTACATACAACACATAAAGGCCTCACACATTAATAAATATGCAAAAACTGGTGTATGGACTGAGGCTAAACTCCTTTATATCTCACCCAGTGAGAGTTTGGTTGATAACCTGTAGCTACCTTTCCCATCATTTTTTCTTTTTTGCAACACATGCATCTTATTTTAAATTATAATCATAGATAATTCAGCGGCGTACTACAATAGAAAGAATAGGGTCCATCATGCAGTGTTATCCCAGCATAAGTGAGAACACCCAACATGTCAGCCTTTGCATCAGCGGCAAAAAATTGTACCCCTAATTTAGAGCAATCAAATTTAATAATAATTGGAAGCAATTGAAAAAGTTTAGAACAGATCCCTTGAAGATTTGAGTTAATGGTACAGAATTATAATGGCTGTGATAGAAATATATCCCATGCATCTGCAAATGGATGCAATGAGAAGAATCATTTTCACAAAATCACCAGTAACATATTATGACTGAAAAGTTTTTGGTTCTGTACTAATAGGACCAGTACAGTAGAGAGCTTCATCCATGGCTGTTGCCCGGAAATGGCTGAAGAGGGAAGGCCTCAGCTCTCCACTAGCTCCCTGATATGGTAGAACTCTGATAAAATATATTTGATTGCCAAGAGCAGAGGAGCTTGAGCCATCTGAAGCAAAAAGACACAAGCGACCACCATTATTGAGGGAAAATGCTGAATTCTAAAATGGATGCCATCAAAGGAATAATATCTAGAATGTGCAGTAGTGTTTCAGTGTGAAATACTGTGCATATTAGGGTTTACGACTATTAATATTTGCATTTTTTTCATGACCATGAATAGCGGGTGGGAGCATAGTTGTTTGCTTCTGTGAGTTGTGGGTTGCGACTGAAAACCATTGGAGCTGTGATTAATGATTTAAGCTTGGTCCCTTCCTCACTACTCCAGCTGTGTGTTGACAGTTAAGGCTGGACATGCAGGTTGGGTGCAGGGTTTTTCTCTCTTCAACAAGCTATGTCCCTAGAGCATTTGGTTCCTGGTTTGCAACCACTCGTTTGTCAAGAATCTAGAGCTTTTGTTTTGGGGGCTAAAGAGGATTTGCAAAAGGTTAAGAGGAGTGGATTTATGCGAGCAGAGGCAATCTGGCATCTCCCCAACAGGAGTTGAATATGGCAGGAGCTCAATTTCTTTCTGATTTGCATGCTCTTGAAAGAAAAATGAGAAGTTGCTCCGGTGCATGATACATCAGGAGACAGCTATCCTGAGATTAAAAATCCATTAAATTTCAGAGATGCAGTAAGAAGCACAAATCCTTTCTCCAACAACCATTTCCAGCGGGGGCTTCTTCGCTTGCCTAAGGTCGATCCTTGAAAGACTGAGACAGGATGTATGAGGTCAGCAAATGGGTCTCCGGTTATCACGGTCAGAACGGAGGATCTCTAGGTGGCATTGATGTCATGAAAAGGCAAGGACTAAGTTTCCGTCTTATGGGTTATCGTTTTTATTTGTTGGGGTTTAAGATATGGGCAACACAGCAGTAGGAAGGTGAAAGATGAGTTCACTGCTTCTGTGTATTTCAATGGATATTTTCTTGTGATTTTTAGTAATGAAGAAGATAGAGAACAAGCTTTCCAGGGGGGGCCATGGTTATATGGCAGGGGAGGGCTATTTATGAAACCTTGGCACATAAAATTCAAAGCCAAAAAAGACCTTCCCTCCAAAGACCCAGTTTGGATTCAGTTATTTGGTTTACCGGTTGAGTTTTGAAATTCGGCAATCTTAACGTCCATTGGGAATTCCTTAGGAATTTATATGACAGCTGATACTGCACACCGATTTGAAGATATTATCCATGCTAGAATGTGTGTTGTTATAGGTTTTGATAAGCCACTTCCGAAGAAAGTAACTCTTGAATTTGGGGAGGATAAATGGGAGCAAGAAGTGGATTATGAGAACATTCCTTTTCGATGCAGATTTTGTCATGAATATGGGCACCTCATTCGAGATTGCAAACAAACATTCCAGAAGCATTTCCGGTCAAAAAATTGCTTAATGATTCTCAACTGCCTAAGAAGAAGAATTCTATTAAAAAACATATGGTTCACGACCATAATGTTATGTCCTGGAATAGATTTGCCAATTTATAGGGGGACGACCCTTTACAAGATGAAGACAATTGCATGGCCTCTGCAGTCCACAAAACTCAAGAGAAAATAACAAGAAAGTAATGGACAACAAAATTTTTGATACTAAAATGGACCAAGTTATAATACCTGTGGACTCTACTCAAGAAATTCAAGCCAGAGGCTATCAGCGCAAGAATAAGGAATAAACAGGATTATAAAGAGAAATCTCCCCCTGTAATTTGGCAACAGGGTGAGCCACCAATAAGACTTTAATAATTTATTCTAGAACTCTTGACCTAGAGGATGTTCTAGGTCCTGCTGGAATTAGTCAGACTTCTCTTTGAAAAAAGAACCTTATTACCAATCAGAAACCAAGCAGAAGATGAACCAAATTAAGCTGAGAAAAGAAAGAGAAAAGTTATTGGAGTTGGGTAAGGTAAGGGATCTTGCCCAGATTGTTAGGCATAGTAATTCCTATGTTGCCAGGATACGGGTATGGGTACGGGTTCGATACGCGGATACGTCAATTTTAAAAAACCCTTGGGTACGATACGTCTTGGATACATCCATACATATATATTAAAATTTTATATATATAATCATTTTACTCATTTTTTAGTCCATAAGAAATACAAAACTGAAAACTTGAAAATTATAGTATCATCGATGTTCAAAACATTCAATATACTTAAGACTTTATATTTTCATTTATCATGTGGCTGCCATACATATGATATACGAATATCACGTCAACATGAATACAAACAAAACTGGAAAAATATGCTAGGATCAATGTTCAAATTTTCAAAACATACAATATACTTAAGATTTTACATTTCATTTATCATGTGGCTACCATACATATGATATAGGAATATCATGTCAACATGAATACAAACAAATCTAGAATATATCATCTAGATTTTCCTCAAAATCAAGTTCTTGCGTGCCACTTGCGCTTGCTCCACTCTCATTAGCTCCACTCTCCACTCTATGCTGAAATATTTATTTAAACCAAAAACTGAGTATCAATAAATGCCCAGATTGTGGTCTTATTACTTACCACTGTATTTCTCCTTCAAATGATCGTCCTTGTTGGTTGTGATTGAAAGGATGTGATTGTAAAAAAATGTGCCCTAAAAAAAGACTATGTTATTGGAATTTGTGTAGATCCCTTTTATTTGAAAGGCAGTTTTCCCTTGTATTTATTTGCAAACAGATTTATGGCCATTTGCTACTAATCACGACTGTTTTCGTGACTGTATTATTCAGATTTATGGCCTTTCATGACTAATTTATGGTCTTTCGCTATTGTTGACTGTATTTTCGCAACTGTATTAGTGACGTTTTTGAGCATCTGAAACCCTTCAAAACTGGGTCTAAAACACTTCAAAAAATCATGATTTTTCACCCTTCACAACTGCATCTGAAAACCTTAGAAACCTTGTGATTTTCACGATTTTCGAGGTAGTAGATTTAAGCTTGGGTTCGCCGTGGGTACGTCCGGGTTCTTCCCGGGTACGTCCAGGTTCTTCCCGGGTACGTCTGGACGTACCCGTCACGTATCCATACCCGTACCCTGACGTATCCCTGCCGGATACGTATCAGGCAGGGTATGGGGGGCTGGGGGTCGTATTCTAGCAACGTAGACTAATTCTTGAAGTGCATTACCTAGAATCTCGAAGGGTTGAAAGGGTGCCCCTCTAAGCATAATGATGTTAAAAGGTTAATCTAGATGGGTCAGCCTCATTTGATTTTTTTTCACGAAACCTTTTTTCATGAAACAAAGGTTTTAGTGGAGGAAATGGATACCATTGCTAAAATGATTTGTCCACAGAGTGTAGGGACTTCTCTGAATTCTTCAGGAGCTTCAGAGGGAATAGCTTCTCTTTGAAATCCAAAGGAAATGGTTGTCCTGG
The DNA here is from genome assembly GCA_019776745.2 of Taxus chinensis. Classification (NCBI taxonomy): domain Eukaryota; kingdom Viridiplantae; phylum Streptophyta; class Pinopsida; order Cupressales; family Taxaceae; genus Taxus; species Taxus chinensis. The sequence continues at coordinate 151,355,872 of CM034154.1, forward strand.
ATTACATGGCTAGCTAGGGAGTGTTAGGGCTGTTGGTTCAAAGCAAGGACTTTTCTCAGCAATTTTATGCTAAAATGTTACTCTCTTATTCCCTTAGAGGATAAAAGGTAGTTGTGGAAAAATATTACTTCTATTATCAAATCCTTTCCCGATGCCTAGCCACTTTTGGGGAGGGGGATTTTAATACCATTTTATCTCTGGATGAGAAATTGAGGGGGAATAGAAGTTTATATCGAAGTGCGACTCTGATGTCAGAACACATTAGTTTCCTGATTCTGATTGATTCAAAACACTCTAATGGGCTGCAGACTTGGATGAATAAGAGTCGGAGCCTCAAATGTATTATAAGGCTAGAGAGATGCCTCGTTTCCAACATTTTTTTCACTTTTGGTTTTAATCCTAAATCAGCCATTCTAATTTCTAAGTAACATGTGTTCTGATCATTGGCCAGTTAACTTGGATGTCTGTAACTCCCGCCCCACCTACTCTCCTTTCAGATTTCAGCTTATGTGGCTTCAGGATGACACTTTCACAAATAAAAGTATTCAGTGGTGGCATGAAGGAAAACTCAGATATGATACGAAAATGTTTAGCTTTGTCAAATGGCTTCAGTGTATTAAAACTCAAGCTAAACATTGGAATTGGGAAGAATTTGGCACTGTCACAGAGAGAAAGAAAGAATTTGTCAATAGATTAGTGCAATTGAATGAGGATATCCGGTGTCACGGAAAGACAAAACTCTTTGCTAAGAAGAAATCCATTTAATTGCCCAAAAAGAAGAATGGGAGAGAAGAGAAGAGATTCTGGTCAAACTGAAATCTCGTATTCATTGGCTTCAAGAAGGGGATCAAAATACTAAGTTATTCCATAAATCTCTTTTATTAAGATCTCATAATTATATTTTTTCTCTATAGAATAAGAAGGGTCTTTAGGACTACAATTGGGCAGGAGATGAAAGATAAAGCAAAAGATTATTATGAAAATCAGTTTTGAAGCGGAAAGCCTTAAAACTTAGAAGCCCAACATCAGACTTTTGGAAGACATTCCCACTCTTGCTATCGGTAGAGGAAAACAATAGGAATTTGTATGCCAGAGTCCATAGATGTTAGAACTTGAGTGAAGATTGATTTTAAATATACAAAAAGGGAAGACTCCTAGTCCAAATGACTTTTCCTATTGACATTCCATCAAGAATTTTGGGATATAGTTAAGGATGAGCATCTTAGAGGTGATGGAAGGGGCCCACATAGCCAAGTCCATTCTTAAAAAGATCACCAAGACTTTGCCATTGCCCTAATTTCCCAAATCCTTCAGAAGAGTTGATGATATTTTTGGCTTCCGACCCATAGCACTTTGCAATGTTCTATATAAAATCATTAGTAAACTTATTGACTGACGATGATCAAACCTTTGTCGCATAAAATTATTTCACCGGAACAAGAGGGATTTTGTGGAAGGCAGACAAATCCTAGATGAAATAGTGTTGGCTCAAGAAGCTCTTCATTCGATGCAGAGCTCCAAAGATTCCCTTTATGTTTATCAAATTGGATTTATCTAAAGCCTACGACAAGGTGGATTGGCGTTTCCTCCTCCTCAACGTCTTGTATGAGTTTGGATTTGTAGCAGATTGGGTGGATTGGGTTAAGGAATGCATTCTCTACCAATTTCCTTTGCAGATCATTATTAATGGCTCCCCTACTCATTTGCTTAAAGTCTCTCGTACAGGATTAGACAAGGTGATCCCCCTCTCACCCTCATTTCTTCGTCATTTTGGCTGAAATTCTTGTAGCGATAATTTTCTAAAGACAAAGATCATAGAATTTCAGAGGGTATTACCATTTCTCAAGGGGCTAAACTAATTACTCATTTGCAATTTGTTGATAATACTACTTTAATGGGGCAAGATCAAGGTTACAGAGGCTAGTAGATTTCAAAAAGATCATCAACACTTTTACTCAAGCTACAAGTCAACTAGTGGATGAAAATAAACTCCAAAATTGTTTTCTTACATTGCTCTCAAAGGCAATAGAATTTAATCATGGTAGAAGTTCAATATTATCAAAGCTTCCCTCCCGCTTACTAATCTTGTTATCCTCCTACAAGATAAGAGCCAAAAGCATTGGTCTTGGTTGATTCAACGAGATCGAGATAAACTCTCATAAATAGACTAATACGTGGTTATCTACTGGAGATAGAATTACTTTGGTTAAATCAGTCTTACAAGCTCTTCTAATTTATGTCTCTTCTAGTGTTGCAGTATCCCTGCAGTAGTTTTCAAAGGTACCTTGACTAGTTTAGTTATAGATTCCTATGGAGTGAGTTCTCAGCAAAGATACGGAAATGGGCTTTGCGGTGAAATGGGGCACTTTATGCCATCCTAAAGTAGAAGGGGGTCATAGTTTCAGATATGCAATGAAGAATGCTAATGGCACTTCAAGCCGAACTATAATGGTGACTTCTACATCATTCCAATGAATTATGGGCTTATAATTTTCAGGCTTAATATGTGGAAGGGAAAGGTCTCATTGAGGAGACTATATGTCTTCATCTTCCTACTATGGAGGTTCTCCTATCCTTTCTACTTTAAGGGTTGATAAGAAGATGCTCAAGAATCATCTCTACCAGATTGTTAGGAATGGTAAAAGAGCTAATTTTTGGACAGATTTCATGGGATGGCCGTCCTGTCTACTCTATTGAGCAGTTCTCCTTTTTGGAGACCTATCACGGAGTAGTCTCCATTCCAAGAATTGGATCAAAGTGGCACATTATTACAAACCATTGAATAACATGGCAGAAGTAGGGTAGAAGTTGGATTCCTCCAAATGATTGGCCCGTTTATAATTGGCGAACAATCAAAAGCTAGGTCATCTTTAATGTAATCCAAAGGAGGTCACTCTCTTGCTCACAAAAAGAAGATAGTATTCGCTTGGGGTATTCAGGGGCTTTATACTGTAGTTGAAGGTTATGATGTTCCTTTGTAGTGTACCAATCCTCATCTCCTTACAAGACATCTTTAACCCTCTTCTAGTCTCCAAAACCTTTTGCTTAAAGCCCTATTTCTTCATCTTGTTTATTGCTACATCAACAAAATCCTTGCACGGGTGAGCAATTGTTGAAGAAAGGATTTCACGGTCCATTTAGATGTGAAATGTGTCGAGGATAATGAGGAATCTATTAATCATCTTCTTTAAAGACTAGTCCGAGCACAATCAACCTGTTGGCACGGCCTGGCAAATTTGTTGGATATTTATTAGCAGGGGGTTAGAAATATGGAATCAAATCTGGAGGGACCTGGATCAATCGGGATCAGCCTAACAAATGTGTCAGTAAAATTATGTGGATGAGCACATCTCTTCTCCTATGGAATATGTAGAAGGAAAGGAATCAGTGAATCCTTCAACCATGAATACAAGGACAACTATTTTATTTGGAACTAAGACTCACAGTGAATATCAAAGAATGAGTTGATTATTTAATAGCACACTCTCAGGCACCTATTCAAAGATGTGTTGGCATTTTATCTAAGCTTCAAATTCAAGCTAGGTAGGTCTATCGGCAAAAGAAGGGCTATGCGGGATAACTAAAGGGGCAATAGTGTTTCCTAGCAAACTCAGTATGGGTAGAGTAGGGAGGTCACACTGATGGGGCCTCTAGAGGCAATCCTAATAAAGCCAGTATGGGAGGACTAGGGAGGTCACATGACTGAGTGGTCCAGCTTTCCTGTTTGCAGAAAAATTAGGGTTTGTCTCCAATAATATGGCGAAAGGATATGCTATTTTGAGAGGACCTTCAGGATAGGTTGTGAAGGTAGGTTGGCAAAATACCATAGTTGCAGTTAAATTCTCAAATTCGGATCAAGTATCTACAGAAATGCTACCCCTTGCAGCCAGAAGCGAATGGGAGATTGGGGAGAGTGCTGTATACAATTGAAAATATTCTGGCATACACTTTCATAACAATAGACTTCTTGTATATCCCAAGGAATCAAAATAAGGTCGTTGATAGCGTCGGCGAATTAGGTGTTGGAAAAATCAGATATAGTTTGCTAGGGTCTTCCCCCACAATGGTGGTCATCACAATCCAGGAATGCTATCTACTTGCTTCTTTCTTTGGAAGATTCCAAGGTTTGGAATTTCTAATTGCTTGTAGTATGTGTATATGTGATTAGTGGTGCATTTTCTCCTTGGGTACGTCTTGGGTATGTCTCTACAAATGATATATAAAAAATAAAAAATATAGAAATTATAGCGTAATAAATCAGAAATTAGAGACATTTGTCATTAATAACCATATAAGTATGCATATAAAAAACAAAATAACCACAATGATGAAAATATTATCCAAATGCCAAATGTCATAATAATTAAATATCTCAAATGTCATTTGTTGATCATAATTAACTACATTAAAATAAATATTCATAGTCGTCTTGCTCTTCATCGAGAGCATCCAAATCAAATCATGTGGTGCACTAGAATCACAAGCACCACCACTCCCACCAACTATATGCCTCCCAAGAGAGTCAATGTCAAACAATGACTGGTGTGAAAAAAAAGAATTCAAGTAAAACATCCTCAGGATTTATATCCCAATGCTTTAACAACCCTTCATTGTAATCAGACTTCTGGTGGGAGATAAGGCGCAAGTTCGAGTCTATGTAGACCAAGTCCTCGGCTTTTTTTTTGTTTCGAGCTTGTTGCGCTTTTGTGAGTGGATGAAGTTGTATGTGCTCCAATTCCGCTCGCAAGAAGATGAACTTGCAACCTATATTAAAATTTATACAAAGGTAAAAGTTAAGATTCAAGTTTTAACTTTTAAACAAAACTAAAAAAAACGTTAAACATTCAAAAAAATAATAAACTTGCCTATGACAAGACCTTGATTGCAAGAATTTAAACGGTTGGTGTTGCTTGGCCATGGAGGTGCCACCACATATATGCATCCTTCTTGTATTTGTCCCACATGGCACCAAGGCTTTGATCTTGGGAGGTGATGAAATTCCCAAACTCAGTCATAAATGTGTCTTCTACCTTAGGATCAGGAAAAATCTTGGCTAATGCCAACTTGAACCCTTCGGCCACTTCCACGTCTCTATATGGTGCCACTCTCCTCGGCGAAGAAAGGATCTCAGTGCTATAAAATTGATAAGTTAATGCAAAGGCAAGGAGATGATAAGTTAATGCCTATGACAAGACCTTGATTGCAAGAATTTAAACGGTTGGTGTTGCTTGGCCATGGAGGTGCCACCACATATATGCATCCTTCTTGTATTTGTCCCACATGGCACCAAGGCTTTGATCTTGGGAGGTGATGAAATTCCCAAACTCAGTCATAAATGTGTCTTCTACCTTAGGATTGGGAAAAATCTTGGCTAATGCCAACTTGAACCCTTCGGCCACTTCCACGTCTCTATATGGTGCCACCCTCCTCGGCGAAGAAAGGATCTCAGTGCTATAAAATTGATAAGTTAATGCAAAGGCAAGGAGATGTAGTCGGGTGGTCATTTTGTTCCACTGATCGATTTGACAAGAGAGATCTGAGTATGGCTAACAGACCTACTGACTATGTTGTACAATATATTAACCGATTCTTTCATTTTTGTTGTAAGCCTGATGACTGCAATGCACATATGTTGTTTATAAATTATAAGCATTGAATTTACAATGATCAAGCTCAAAAAAAATTCTTCAATCATGGTGTTGTGGCACTTGGATGTGAATAAAAAGAAATTAACCTAATGCAGATGGCTTATGGATTGTCAGCCTCCCTTTTTTGCTAGCACAAAAGGGGGAGAGTATTGAAGCTATGACAATTTATATTTAAGCCCTTGCTAACATTTAGTTTTTTAATGATGTTATTGTTGGATGGCAAAACAGGCATCTACTAGTCTACATTTTCCTTTGTCACTTCAAATGACTCTTCATTTTAATATAGATTAGAGTGCACTCTATTTTTATGTTTTATATTTTAAAAACATGGCTCAATAAAATGTTTAGGTTGATCATTTAGCTTCTAATGAAAGCTCCCCTCCTACTATATTTTTCAAGTTTATCAAGTTTATTCCGATATCAAGGTTAAATTTGAGCATTGATCCTATTATATTTTTTAAGTTTTGTTTGTATTCATGTTGACATGATATTCGAATATCATATGTATGGCAACCACATGATCAATGAAAATGAAAAGTCTTAAGTATATTGAATGTTTCGAACATTGATTCAAGTTTTCTATTACTATTTTAGTTTTTTATGGACTAAGAAATGAGTAAAATGAGTATATATATAAATTTTTTAATTTGTATGTATGGACGTATCCAAGACGTATCTTACCCAAGGGTTTTTTAAAATTGACGTATCCGTGTATCGAACCCGTACTCGTATCTGTATCCTAGCAACATAGCCTTTTTTAAACAAAGGGTGCCCATTTTCATGGCATAGGTTGTCTGATTCCTCTTACTCCTTGATAAATTCCAGAATTTGTGTTTTAGACATTGGAGCAAGACGTGTCCCCTTACATCTTCTAAGACCCATATTAGGTATGTGAAATAGGTGGGCCTTCACTCAGCTATATGAACTATGGTGTGTAACATTGCACCAATTGCATCTCCATTTAGCCCCCCCACCACCTGGAACCAAACTTAGAATTGTCACATGCCTCCAAAGTGGTGATTGTTCATCATGTTCAAAGTGAAATTGCTCTTAATCCACTTACCCATAACAAGTTGACATTGTGATTGTAAAAATGTAGTTGCAAGTTAAATAAACATGCAAACTATCACCAAAATATATATATATATATATATATATATATACCCTACAACTTCGAAAATAAAAAATAAAAAAATTCAAGATTCAAACACTTACCTTGGCAGCGAATGGGCTCCTCAATCACCTTAGGAACACTACTGCAATGAAGTTTGATGAAGCTTCAACCCTAACTGAGCAATGGAAAGCAAGTATGCAAAGAGAAGAAGGGAGAGAATAGTTTTTGCATTTGTGTTTTGTGGTCTTATATCTTTGTTCTTTGTGTTTGAGTTGATTTTTTAGGGTTAGAATGAGTTTCTTATTAGAATTTTTAATGTTTTTATGTTGTTTTTTATCAAAAAAGTTTTAAAAAAAAACATTTTACCCTATGGATACCACTTGGTACCTCTTAGGTACGTCCAGGGCGAACATGTACGCTCGGGTACGTCTACAAGTGGTATGTAATGTCCCCTTTTCAGAATTAATTGACTCTAGATCCCTGAAGCCTATTCTTATTATTTTCCGTAGGCTAAGGGGAATTAAAGAGGAAAATAAATTAATTTAAGTTGTCCAAGGGTAATTTTATATTTCAATTGGAAAAAGACACTTCGATTATATTTTTAATAAGTGGTGGCCAAATAGCAAAAGTGGAATAAAATAATAATAAAATGATGAACTACTATTGTGGGGGCGCCAAAGATAGAATGGGTTGCATGAGCATCAAGCTTCTATTTGTGGATTGGGCACCAACATTGGAGAGAGAATAAAATAATTTTATATTGTTTATTGAGCATGCATGTAACTCCAAAAGGGGGCACCAACTTTGGAAGAAGGCCTTAAAAGTTATAAAAACAGACTTTGGGGATTATTATCAACCATCTTGGAAATTTATCAACTACTTCATTGTATGCAAGTAGCTTCTACTTCTGCATTAGTAATAGAAGACAAAAACCCTCATTTACACAGATCTGAGGACAGAAACCCACTTATCTCAGCTTGGCAAATCCATCCAGGGGTTGTAGTAATCATTCAGAGTACAAATATTCATCCAGTTCAGCTAGGGTATCATATTCAAGGTTGTTTTAACATCCAGAACAGCAAGTGCAGCTAGGACATCAATACCGTGCTAGCGCCATGTCTGGGGGCAGATTTCAGTCAAAACAGTTTGCATGCTTCTATCTTATGTTCATCTTTCCATTTGGTTCAATAATTCTAAAAAAACAATTGTATTCAAACATTCTGGTATTTTCATTAAAGTTGATTTGAAAGAAATAAATAAAAGTCTGTTTTTCTACATATTGAGGTTTGTTGTTTTTTAATATAAATCAGATTATTGCTGCTATCATAAATTTCAAATTTTCATATTGCTGCCCTAAGGTTTGATAAAATATCCAGATTTGTTAGAAATTATTTATCAGGGATATTACATGGTACCATACCCATACCACGTGCTGGGTACGAGGACCTTAGGGGAGGAACCACCTTCTTAGCTCCAGACATTAGCAAGGATACCTGACAAGTTATAAGAGATTATAAAAAATGGAGACAATGAAGGTTGTTCTCACCCCAATGATGTAAACAAGTGAGAAATTTTGACCATCACTAAGACAAATGAAAATAGAGGGATGAACAAAGTTCAAGGAGAGGTCCACAACGTAGTGGAAGGATTAGTTGTCAAAGAAAGACTTGACAAAAGAAGAATGAGTTGGAGCTAGGACAACGGACTTGAAGAGGCCAACAACGAAAGGATTGTATGGGAGAACGATATTGACAATGAGTGAACCATTGAGAACAAAAGTTGCCATCCCCACTATGGGACGACTATCAACAAAAGTCATAGAAGAATGCATCAACATGGAGAGGGGCAATGGTGGTGAAAGGGATGAAGGGACTGAAACTGAGAAGAATTGAGTACCAAGCTGCAAAGTAGATTCAAAGATTGCACCCAATTTCTTGGGAGATCATGGTGTGGAGATTGGGACTGTTGATGCTGAAGGAGAAGCCCTAGTATAGACGAACGAATTCTACCAAAGGAGGGATTGGTGAGTTAGAAGACAAATAGAAGCTAGGCATGACCACTTGAATTAAAACAGAATACCGCCAAAACCATAAATGCCACCACTAACACCACAAAACAATAAGGCAAGCCTACCAACAAGTGACAGAAAAAAAAATCATAAGCTTAGGAGGGAAGGTAATCGAGATCCCATCCAACATTGTCACATTTGCATTAGAATCTGGGGAGTGAATGGTCAGACAAATGAAGCCTATTTGTACAGATAATAGGGTTGTGAATTATTGGTCCATGGAGTAGAACAAGACAGAATCAGACAATTCAGAAAAGTTAAGGAAAACCCCATTTCATTCCTTACATCCACGTTGCCACTTCCGTAAGCCCCTCTTATTGTTTCAAGTAAATAATTAGGTACTTGTGTTGGTGTGCACCCTCCATACTCCTAAGTCCAAGCCAAGTTTTTTCAAGCCTCAGAAAAAAAGAGTCAATTTGACTCCTTGTTGCAGAATCAGCCACATTTCTGCAAGACTCTCCAGTTTTGTACTGGAGACTTGAGTTTATTCAATACCATGTTAACCCATTCTTTGAAACTTGCAGATGAGTGCACAGTCTGTTCTGCAGCACATATAAGGGAAAGAAAAGCTGTCTTTTGCCACTTCAACTATAGAGTAAGGGTTCATTTGTAGTAGCCATTTTTACTAAATAAGGTTGTCACCTTGCAAACTACTTTTTTTGCATGATAACTTCATATCTCTAGTCACGACTCACGAGAGAGTAATAGCTGTGGCAGTCTGTTTTTCTTCATAGTTTTAACAAAAGAGAGCATTTTTCAAGGAGGTTTTGCAGAAGTTAGTCCCTGTCAGCAGTTCCAAAATTGGAATGAAAATTATCTCATCAAAAGAAAAGGAGAGAAGAAAAATATATTAATGTCCATGAATGACCAAAAGTAGGTTAATGGGACTCAAAAAAACATCCAATTACAATAAGGACGGGGTAAAAGGACCCAAGGATAAAAGACTAACTAAATTAATTTTAAAAGAACTAAAGCACTGAAAATAAACGGAGGGTAAACCCAAAGCAGTAAAGCTCCAAATCATGATGTTAAGAAGCCAATGCAAATAGGCTGATGAAGGTCAAAAATATTGAATGCTAGTCCCATCATACATAGCGGACCATATGCGGGATTGAGGAATCATCTATGCCGCCATCTATCACTATGAAAGGGACAATGCAAGATCTGATAATGCTGATTGAGGAGTGTCTAGGGTTGAGGAATCCAAGCTAGTTAATCCCTGGTGGAAGCAAAGCACTCCCATTAGAATCCCTACTAACGTCCAAGGCCAAAGAAACTCCCACAGCAGAAAAGAAACTCGTAATGTGTGCCTATCATTGCAGCTTAAAGCAAGTCGAGAAGGAGCAGATCCACGATGTCCAAGAGGAGTGAATCCACAATGCCATGTAGGAGTGAATCCACAATGATGAGGAGCAGATCCACAACATTGCGGAGCAAATCCACATCGCTATGAGAAAGTGTGTTGGGGCACCCTAGTAGTGATATACAAAGATGAGAGCTGCCTCACTAACCTACCCCTCTCAGTGTGTGAAGCAGCAGTATCCAAAAGACACTTAATGCCACCAACCTCCATGATGGGCTTAAGTAACCTGGGAGCTTCAGGGGTTCCTTGTAGGGAATTGCATTGAACGGTGATAACTTCCCAAAGGAAAAGGGCAAGGAACCATTAGTCCAGGCACCAAAAATAAGTGGATAAAGTGACCTGCGTCTGTAAAGATAGCGGTATCTCCTCCATATCTCATAATAAATGGGGCATCTAAAAATGTTCTCCTCAATCTCCACTCCCCAGAGGGCAAAAAGACAACATATTCTATCCCCACATGGAATATGATAATCAATCTCACCCCGCATATAGTGCAAGCACACCATCAATGATTCAAGGGGAACCTCAAGCCATGAGACCCCAATAACATTGGAGATAGTAAGGACGATGAATGACACCATCCACCTATTGCACAAAATGCTCAACATAAAAGGCAAGCTTGAAGTTGAGTAGGCAGGGAGGAGAAATCCATGTGACATGGGTGTACTTCATGTAGATAACCTCTCTGACAGCTCAAATGATGACCTCCTTTAAGAGAAGAAATGAATGAGAGGCATCCAAGGGGTACCTGAAAGGAGGTAACCAATATATCAATAGAGATGTTAATAGACTAGAGGAGAAAACTAGTCTCAGAGTACTAACAATGCTAACATTTAAGCCCAATGATGCAATCGTCTCTAAAGAATAAAAGGCTAAGTATATATACCTCTCATGGCATGAAGCTAAATCCCCCATGGTTTTAAATCTATGAATGTAGAAAATAAGCCTAAAGATAGTCTCAAGGCACAAATGTTGGGTGACAAATGCAACTTGGACAATGCAATAGGTAGCAGTGTGTTTGCAATGGATCATATGTTGAAGTGTGAGAATCTAAACCCTCTCAATATGAGCCCAAGCAATAGACCCCAAAAATTGAACCCGTAGAAAACCATAGGCTTGGTGATTGAATCAAAAAGGCGCACCTTTAAAGGGATATCCTAGAAGTGGGTCTGAAAACATTGGCACTTCAAGATAGAAAGGGAGACATATCCCTTGCAAAGGTGTGACCGAGAGGTAGGCTTCATTTCGAAAATTTGAACTCCCAAGTAAGTTTAGGGCTCTGTGATCTCCAAAGATTTCCCTTCGTCAAGGAATTGGAACTGGAAAGAGACCATGGGAGGTGTCCTTTGTCAGGACATTTTATTATTGTGGCACTTATTACCTCAATCACTTCCACTTCCTCTTCCTCACTCTCATCTCCCTCCAAAGAGGACTGGACAAAAACAATGTCATTATCCCCATCAAAATTAATCTCTCTTTAACATTGAAACATGTGTATTAATCATCATAATTAATCTCTTTGAAAAGTTAAAACATGTAATTTAATGTGACTTGTACTTCTTGTTCCTAAAATTCATAGTTTTCTTATTGTATAAACATAAATGAAAAATTCGACTAATGTATGTCTTGCTGACAACCATTGCATCATGCATAGAATTCTTGGAATGTTAGCCATTATGTTTTTGATTTCTAGGTATCTTTATGAGGTACTCTTCAATTTCTGCATCTTTTACCCCCTCCTCTTGTATTTAGCTCTATATAAAAAATCGCGATTTATCGCCCAAAAAATCGATGTTTATCGTTTAGGGTTTAGGAAACAATTTATCTTTAAGAAAATCGCGATTTTCGAACTGCCAATAGATTGGCGATTTCTAGAGAGAAAAACACCAAAAAAACGTGGAAAATCATTGGGAAAACCGTGGAAAATCGTGTGGGTTAGGTATAAAAGCAAAAAAACAACCAAATCGAAAAAAATATGCTCGTCTGGAACCATTTTGTGGCTATTTTCTCCTACGCAAATCGTGGGTTTCTTGTTTCCCTTTGACCAGGGTTGGTACTAGGTAGTCGTACTTCCTTTTTTATTTATTTCATTGATTATTCATTTTTTTAAGATTTTGCAAGTTTCTGAGTTTATTGATAATGTCGTTGTGTATACTACTATACTGTATTGTTATAAAGTTATTTAAGTTATTCAAGATTTCATAATATCTATTATCAACATCCATGAATAATGTCGTTGTGTGGAACTGCATAAGGATTTTTGGGCTTTAGGAATAAGTCGAAAAAACTATAATGTTGTTTGCAAACTTTGTACTCTTTTTTGGTCAAAACTTAATCGAAAATATACATATGGGCCTATGGCATTCTAGAGAGTCACTTCTCGCATCATTTAACATTGTTTTTACATTTAATTTAAGTATATTTTATGAATTTAAATGTTTTTAAAAGTAGCGATAAAGTTGCCGATTTTTTGCCGATTCACGATTTTCGATTCAAAATTTGTCCTGCCGATTAATCCCGATTTACGATTTTTTGAACTATGGTATTTAGTACTCTTTGTGTGGATCTGCTAATAACATTTTGTTTCCTTTTCAATATTAATATACTTACGCCTTATCAAAAAAAATCATAGGTGTTTTGGAGGGTCATATATTTCATCACATATGTCTCTTAGTTTTCTCTACTCTCTTTATAATGCAACAAATATGCCAATATTTGTAGAAGGTAGATCCTTATCCACATGGCACCCCATATAAAAAATCAATTAAGAAAAGATCCCAACTAAAATTGTTCATCCATAAAAAAAAATACATTCCACCTCCCCACATAGATACGTCATTTCCCATCAATCCACAACATAATAAATTGACCACTAGTCTAAGCTTATTACTGTTCAATTTTGCATACTTATCAAACCTGTCTGCACCTTCCTAGGAATCATCCACTCATTCACTGCACACACCTCCTCTATCAAATCCACCATGTCCTCTCCTTATATGCCTTCCTTTGGTCTACGAACTTGCACTTCAATAACTAGCACAGAGAGATGACTCACAAAATCACAAGATTCATAGGTGACTACCTTACCCCACAAAGCAAAACCTTTAAATTGAACAGCATAGCCTTTTAATGCCTCATGCAAAATCTCCTCTCACTTTGGTTTAACCAGTAATTTAACACATGGACCTATCTTCACCAATTGCCTTCTTAACTCTTCTTGTGCATTGAATTTTTCTCATCAAATCAGCATGTTAGAATTGTCTTCTTGATGCCACCTAACTCCATTTCTTACTATTTTCCCCTCTGTTAGGCTGCTTGAAGTGTCTACCATCATGGGGTTTGCACATTGAATTTCTTGATGTGCCACCTATTTATGATGTTGTAATGTCCCTTTCAGGCTCAAAATTGAAATAAACGGATATTGCACAAAACCTGATAGATAACGAACTGAAATTTATGACAGCGAGTACAGCAAACTGATTTATTTATAACAGCAATTAGATTTTTGCAATTTCCTCTCAAAATACTCAAACACATAGGAGCAATGTGGGACTAAATCCTATTGTATTTGCAAAGGTCTAACGCTTGAGAGACAAGTGGCAATTCCACAAGCCGCCACATGGCCTAACCAACCGCCAAGCGTATTACAACTAGTGCCCAATGTTCAATCACTATTGCACGGAGATGCGTCCCCCACCACTTGGGACGCATCCACCCAATGGGTACGGGAGACATCTGCCCAAACCCTTGTACTGATCGGAACACGGACTCTTGTGGTAATGTCTCCTCCCTTCTCCCAACACACTATGACACATTTGCATCTGCACACAGCTGCACACGCACATGCACACACACACACAGTGCACGCACACACAAATCATGGATTGTTTGCCCAATGAAATCTGTTACAATAAGTACTCTTCCTTATGCAGATACGTGAGGGATATCAAATATCAATCAGAATTACTCATCTGCTTTTCGAGGGATTTCGATTTCCTTAACAGCTTCAAAGAAGTATAGTTATGCTTTTTAATTTTAATGAAAATTCTGAATCCAAATATGATTAATAATGTACCCAATAGATATTCTTTTCTACTTTATTGCATACTATATATGGGTCGTCTCCCCATGTGGTATCTCCCACTTTATCTAAATTAAATGTCGTACCACCTTTGTCTTACCCGTACCCTGCGTCCACACTACTCCATGTACCCGTCGGTGCACTGGTAACTAAATTAAAGTGGCCAATGCATATGCTACTTAGTTCTATCAAGGCACACTAGTCAAAGTCCAACCCAACTCATTCCACTTTTGGCGCCTTCTAATTGACTCGTCATAGCTTTCAGATGCCTTCGCAACAAAAACTACAAGGCATTCAAATTAAATGCATGGTCCTCATGACCACTTTACATGGTGATAAGGGTGTATTTAAACCCTTGCATATCCCCTTTGGGCACCCGGGAAGTCAACTAGTGGGATAAAGGGTCCCACAGAGAGCCAACTGTTAAAGAGGGGACAGACAGAGGCTATTTTAAGCCTTCAGTTGTTTGTATCAAGGCCTCTTACATGGGATTTTATTCCTTGCTAAAAACAAAAAAAGACTCATTTTTAAGCGCTTTTAAAATGTGTTCCCCATTGGGATTTTCACCCATCATAAGAACAAAAACCTTGATTTCTAAAGGACAAAATAGGCTAAAAACAAAGACGCAGTCCAATTCCATTCTAAAAGCTCTTTTTTGTGGGATATCATACTATCCTCAACTTGGCATCTTAGTTCCTTATTTTTGAGCTAGGCAAGCCAAAAGAAAGGCATTTTAAGTGGAATCCCTGAACCCCAATCTAAGTCTTGGTAAAAGGCTTAAGACTTTAGCTGATTTTGAACTGCAAAGAGCCCAAAAACATATATAGGAGGACATATTGCATTTAAAATGTAAATTTTTTGAGCATTTTTAATGGTATCATCCCCTTTGTGAAAGGAAGAATTTTGTCAGGTCAGAATGTGGGAGATTTGTGTCAAGTGAAGGTTATGAACCTGAGAACTCCTATAGACAGATTATTTGCAGATTAAAAGCATTCCCTTTGGGGAGAGATAGCCCATTACACTGATAGAAGATTTTGATGTAAGACATGTATTTTTGCACTGAACCTTAATTAATCAGTTCATGTTTTGGTCAGACCCAGAGACGTAGCCCACTTGGGTGAACTCCATTGATCAATTTGTTGTAGTATTACTGTCTCTGAATCTTATCTGTCTAGATTATTGTTCTCTAAATTAGCTATTAGTTTGGAAATCTTTTTATATATTAAGCCACATTTTTACATAATTACGACAAAATTACATCTGAAACTAAGAAATTAGGTTTGGTATATGAACATTGGTGAATTAGAGAGTGTTTCCATGAACTAACAATTTTGGATAGAAGTTTGGTATCAACTGAAGCCATTTTAACGTAATGAGTACTGAGAAGAATTAAGAAAATTGATTACAATTATGTCACTGAAAATGGAGAAACTAATGAAATCTGTGTGCATATAAAATGCCCATTTTCGGATTCTCCATTGCCCCATAAAACAAGCAAGCCATCTTCACAAGCCAAGGTAACAGTTTTGCTATCCTCTCATGACCATAATGAGAGATGATGTAGACAAAGTGTCTTGAGGGATAGCTTGTATTGAGCTTCCTTTGAGAGTTGAGGAGACGATAATTTAACATCTGTCCATAGCTGCAAAACATCAATGGATTACAGACATAAGCCAGGTCAAAAAAAAAGACAGAATGGAAATTCAGTCTAGACTGTCAGAATCTAGGTATCTGTTTTTTACAATATCTTTGCTAATTGTAGCATGGAATTCTGCTTTTCACCCAGTTCCATACATACCACCGTAAAGTTCTAATGTTACTATCAGGGAACAAGAATCTTACACTAAGTTCACTTAATCAGGAATGATGACTAGTTGCCCTCATTACCTTGCCTCCAAATGACCATTCCAAAATCAATTGAAATTCAATCCAATTGTTTCGTATTTCGTTATGAGGATGCCTCCTTCAAGCCGAAGCTCGATATCTAACAAGCAGCTATCTCACAGTACCTTGCAGAACTTAACTTTCATTCTTGCCCATACCATCCAATAGAGGTCGTGGACGTCCTCCTTTCTTATCAATCGGGTTAGTGAAGATAAGAGGAAATTTAGCTTGTTAGAGAAAGAAGTTATCCCTTTTCACATACTCCTAAAGACCAGGAAATGAAGATCATCAATTGAACCAGAACTTCAAGGCCCTTGTACATACCTGTTCTATTCAAATCAATTAGGCTCCTACGAGCCAAAGGTTCTCCTTCTAGAGCATCTTGGACAAAAAGCTTTGCAAATCCAAAAGCGTCGAAATTGCCATCAAAGTCGTGACGAAAGAATTTAAAGAATTCAGCTCCAAGAAGAACCACATAAAGAAAGTTGTCCTTGAAGTAGAGAACCAAGAACATGCACACTTGCCTAGAGGAATGCACATGCAGACCCGGCTAAGTACTATCTCTATAACTAGTACATGGTTTTTGTAGATTTTTCCATCTATATATATTGTAGCCACCAAAAGTCGGGAATGTGGACACCAATTTTCAGACATTAGGTCACCAGAGGAACTTGGAGACAGCAAAATAAGTCTGCTCAGAAGAATTAAGCTCTCCCAGATGATTGTCTGGGAACTAAGACTATATGAAGATTCAGCTTCAGTGATATGTCTCCCATTTTCCTATTCTTGATTTACTGGCTGCAATGGTAGACATCCAGATGGGATGAAGTCGTCGAGACTGCTTTAGAATTTTTCATTCCAGTTTTATAATTCTACAATATCGATGTTCTCAGTTGGTACTAAAAACTTAAGTTTTAATATGATATATATATCCCATCATATCTATGGCAAAGCCACTATATACCCTATACATAGATACAACTTCGTGCCATTTTAAGGCAGGAGCTATCAGATGCATAATTCTTAGGATACCAGAAGCCCATCCAAAGACAATCAAAAACTCCGATACAAAATCTCCATCACTTCTAAAAAAGATGAGATAGATCCAGTAGTTTGTATGATTCAGAAAGATTATTGCTCTGACAATCTACATGCCTTCATAAGTAAAATGTAATGTCCTCTTTTCTACGCCAAAGGCCTAAGGGCCAATTCGAGTCCAAGTCTTTGGACGCTGGGAGCTATTGGGTATGAATATCTAGTCCATTTTGTTATAATTCTTCATTGACATAAGCAAAAAGGTGTTTTGGAGGGACTAGATGTTATGTTTTGCTGTTAGGAAGGGGCCACATGGTTCTAATCTTTTAATTTTGCATTGGGGGGTCACTTTTGGACCATGGCGACTTAAAAGGGGAAAAGTAACTTAAGTTACTTTTATTTTATTGGCCCTTCCAAGGGAAAAATGTGACTAGGGTTTATTGGGGCTCTTTTGCCTTGGAAGAAGTTATATAAGGAGTTGGGAGGAAAAAGGAAGAATCATTCTTGCATACCCAGTTATTTTCCTTCATGTGCAACTGTTGTTTGCAAATCTATAGCTTGTGGAGTGAAATCCCACAGGAACCCTAGCTTCAGTGGTGAGATATCCATCCCTAGCTAGCAGGGCATTCTTCGGTAGTGAGAGATCTACCCTAGCTTGTCATTTTGGAGCTGTTTTCAGGGCTGATTTACAGAGATATTTTCAAAGGAAGGGTTTTGCGGGTTTTGGAGACATTTGGTGAAGATAATCAGAGGGTTTTCAGATCAGATTTACTGCAGCCATTTGAGCAGAGTTTAGCATCAATTTGAAGGCCTTTTCATCAATTTCCAACCATTTTCCAAGCTAGGCAACTTGTTTGGAATATTGCAGCCTTTATTTGAGGGGTTTCCAGTTGTACAAATTCAGATCTGAAGGTTGGAATATCATCTCCTATATTTATAAATGTTATTTCCAAAGTTTCATAATTTTTGCACTTGTAATCGGAAAGTTACGAATTTTAGAAGTTTTCCAGCTGTCTAGGGCACGCTGTAATTTTCTGGCAGCATTTTATTATCTGAAAAATTCCAAAAACAGTTTTCTTATGTTCTTTATAATATTAGCAAGCTCTCTTTAAATTTTCAAGTGATTTGGGTGGATATTTTGGGAGATATTAATTTTATTTAGTTCGCTGCCCTAACTGTTAAAAATCTGCAAATTTAGTATTTTATTTGGCTGCAAATTTTCAATATTTTGTGCATTTTTAAGTGGTATCCCATTTTTTAGGAAGAGATGCCCGTACGAGACACTGGAGACTCCGAATAAACTCTCCAAGACTTCAGAAATGTCCCCGTACCCATCATGCGTCTCCAAGACATACCCGAGACACATCCCCTATACCAGGAGATGCATATCCCAGTTTCTATGATATATATAGTTCTAATTATCAAAAAAATACTTCTATTGAATCACATCTGTATGTATTTCAGTTCTGGCACCAAGATCTGTCTATTTAGTCACTGCACTACTCACGTTACTACCCCGCCCAGACAAATTCAGATTCTTAGCTGCCTTGTTACCAATCGCCCATTTATCAACTGAATACATCTTTGATTTGAGCACCATGAGCTTGGAAGCATTATCAAATGTGTGCTCCACGGAAGAAGAGATTGACCCTGCTCAGACTGTTGTCTGCACAACCACCATTGTGACCAAGGAAATAACACAAGAAATTCAGCTTCACATCGGCACACGTGCATGTATCGTCAAAATGTGCAATTTCCTTCAAGTTCAGGGCTGGAAGGAATACAATTTTCAGTTTAGCTTATTAAAAATGGCTTCTGTGCTGTGAGGGTATAAGACCTCAAATTAATTCAAATACATAAGGTTCATGTTCTCGGTTTAGCTTGTTCGCAATACGTCAATACATTTAATTCTTCCGGATTGGACTGCATAGAAGTTTTACAAATGCATGCATAAGGTTATTCACATGTAACAACTCGTGATGAAAGTTTTGTCCTTGCTTATTTCGATGAATAACCTTAAAGGGATAGAGACTACTTTGCAACAGCGTTTTTCCCAGCTCATGTCATGGGGAATTGGACAGCCTTTCACTTCTACATTGTAAATCCCAAAATCTTGAGAAATATAGCAGCCAAGGATGTGAACAGTGTCATTGTCTGCTTCTGTGGAGCTCACATTTGATAATGCTTTCCAACTCATGGCACTAAAATCAAATATAAATCAGGAAATAATGCAAGAAAATCAGTGTCGAATAAGCACTCGTGCCTCCATCATCAAAATGGGTAATTTTCTTCAAGCTTAGTTCTGGAAGGATAATATTTTTTCATTTAGCAGATATTTAGAACTCCCTTCTATAATGTTGAGTATTTACAATCAAATTGACTCAAATATCTATGTATATTCACATGGAGCAATGCATGTTGGAAGTTCTGTCCTTGCTTATTTCCATGAATAATCTAAATAAATTAGAGACATTTTTGCAACAGTGAATTTTAGCACCAGTCACTTCTACATTGCAAATCCCAAAATCACCAGTAATGTTGCAACCAATAATGCAACCTATGCTTCTGAGGAGCGCGTGTTTGATTATACTTTCAAACTCATGGCACTAAAATAAAATCTTGGTCAGAAAATAAAGCAAAAAAAACTGTGTCACGTCGACACTCATGTATGCATCATCAAAATAGATGGTTTCCTTAAGTTCAGGTCTGGAAGGAATATAATTTGCAGTTTAGCGGAGTTTTCAACTTGCATTCTATGATGTGAGGTTACTGACTTCTGCAGTCCCGGCTGGCTTTGGAGGCTGAAGTCATCCAGGTGGCAGTTCGGGACAGTCTTTTAAAAAATTAACAAAAAAAAGTATATCATTAGTTTGCCATCTTGTCAGGATCATAACTCCTTGACCATAGCTCAGAATCAGTAACCATCTCTGATTTAAAACTATGTGTTTTCTGCTGAGGACTCACGAGAAACCATGAGTCGGGCCTGTGACAATAAACTACTCGGAAACTCACGAGCCGAGTTGACCTGAGAAAATCAGTCGAGTTTCAGCGAGTAATTTCTGTGCTTATGCAGTGTAACTCGCGAAGATTCCCGGGTCAACTCAGCTAACAAAAATATATAATGCCCAGGTCAAGAGAAAAACAATTTTATCCCAAAAACAGAGCTGGTTTGTATTATTCCTTTGCAAATATACTGGTTCAGTGAATGTGATTGATTGGCGCTAATAGTGGTCCATTGAAGCTAGGATTTTCAGAATATCAAGGAACTCGTACACCCTGTACTTAGTGAAAAACAAAGAGTTTTAAATCAGAGCATACAGGCAAAAAAAGATTACAGTTTGTAGTTTACCAACATGAAAATGAAATTGTAAGACTAACCTTTGTCACTCATTGACAGTCCATGATCTATAGTAAAATGTAGGTAGTCTGATTAACTTTGATTATCAATGATACAATAAGACTATGTTTTTAGTAGAAGTAGATCTATACTTTCTAGCATCCACTTTGTTGATTAGCACTAGAAGCTAGGCCCTAGGGTTTTCATATTCAATTTCTTGAATCTTTTACTTCTTCCCTTGATTAGCAGCTAGAGTTTTCATCTAAAACTTTTTTTCTGTTTTATCTCAACCTGTTTCAGAATGGCATCAGCATCTTGTTCAACTGCCAATAGTAAGCCTAAGTCTATTGACCCTTCTTGGAAGCATTGTGAACCAGCGGCAAAGGGCAATTGCATTATATGTGATTATTGTGCAATGAAGATGAGTGGAGTCAATCACCTCAACTACCATATCACACAACTATCATGGAAAGATGGGGCAGTGTGCACACAAGTGCCACTTGAGGCTCAAAGACAGATGGTTGCTTAATTCGCGACTTATGTAGAGAAAAAAAAAGGAAAGTTGGTGCACTTGCAACCCTAGTGGATAGGAGGGAAGCGGAGGATGATTATGACATTGAGGTCATTTCTATTGCCTCAACCTAAGGGATCAAGGACAGAGACGGGGTTCATCTACTACAGATAATTTGGGTTCTTTTTTTGTTCATCAAAGTAGTCACAGGGCACAACCTTCACTCAAAGGTACTAGTTGGAACCGGGAAGTGCACAATAAAAGCAAGGATAGTTGTGGCAAACTTTTGGTATGACAACAACATTCCATTCAATACGGATACCTGAAACCCCCCCCCCGAATCCGGCAGGATACGTATCCGATACGGATACGATTCGGATTCGCCCTGGATACGCCCTTGAAAGATCCGTACAAGATACGCCCGGATACGTGGCGGATACGTTGAAGGGAAACCGCGTCAAATTTTTCCGCCACGTATCCGGGCGTATGCCGCCCGTACGGATCCGGGGTGTATCCGGCTCTAAAAACGTTTTTTTTAAGTTCTATTTCATTTTTTTTTTAATGTTGACAATGAAATTACAAATCATAAATGTAAAATCTTAAGTATATTGTTTGTTTTGAAAATTTGATACATGGATCTAGTTACCTAGTATATTTTTAAAATTTTCAAGTTTTGTTCGTATTCATGTTAACATGATATTCGTATATCATATGTATGGCAGCCACATGATCAATAAAAATGCAAAGTCTTAAGTATATTGAATGTTTTTGAACATTGATTCAAGTTTTGTATTACTATTTCAGTTTTTTATGGACTAAAAAAATGGTAAAATGAGTAGATGTACATGATATATATATATATATATACTATATATATATATATATATATATATATATATATGTACGTCACGTATCCAAGACGTATCGTATCCAAGGGTTTTTTAAAATTGACATATCCGCGTATCGTATCCGTATCCTGGCAACATAGGTATAAAGTCATGGGCACTCGAATGTGAAAATAATATATTAGAAGAAGGCAAAGAATTTTATAGCTTCTCATCTCTTGGCAAAGATTGCTACCACTTTCTAATATGCAGAACAAAGAGCGGTAGATTCAGATCTCTTCTCAGAGATTGCCACCTTCCTTTTGCAAAAGCATGAGAAAATTAGTGTTATCTCAATTTTGCCCCCGGCAAAATTGATCAAACACGACCCCGTGCAAGAAGAAATTCAAGAAACGGTTCCATTGAACGAAACCACGCTTCAAATCCAACAAACAGGTTGCAGGCGGGCTCTGAAATGGAATAGCAGGGTCAGGGAAGGAAGAAACAGTGTCAAAGAAACCAAAGGCTCAAAGGAAAAGAAACAACGAAGGTTTGAAGTTTTCAGGCTCTACAAATACTTCAGAACAAGCCCCAAAATTGGCTAAGTATGGAGGGGACAACGGAAGCTACCAAGTGTCCAAACGACGCACCTCCAAAGATTAAATCCAGAAGGCCGGCAGACCCAAATAAGCGCCAAGCCTCCATGCGTCCAGAGCCCCAAAAGTTGCACCGGCCGTTGAAAAGTATTCGACTCAACAGAAGGTGCCAAGTGTCGGCTCAACACAACACCAAGATGGGAGCCCAAGGCGGAGACTCAAACTTGTGTCAGCCCTCCACGTGGCAAATGGTCAACAGAGGTCAAAAAGGAAAGAGCGGGCCCAAAACAAGTAAGTATAGAGTGCAGGCGGAAGGCGCCACGTGTCTTAACAATGCTCCTTCAAAGGTAAAATCTTGAGTGGGTTTTCAAATGAGCCCGAGCCTTCCACATGTCCCAGAGTCCAAAAAGGGACAGAGTCGGGGGGTTGAATAGTCAAAGCAGAGGTAGGCCGGCGAAAGCTGCCAAGTGTCAACACGACACTCCTTCAAAGGTTAAATTTGGGGCGGGTTTCCAAACGACAAGTCCCAGAGTCCAAGTCGGCCTCCAACGTGTCCATGTGGGACGCAACTTTCAAAGTAAAATTTTGTTTCCAAATTAAAAGCCCCATGTCCAGCGAAGGACTCAGGCAAAATACAAAGGAACATCGTGGAGCTCGCGGAAGCTGCCACATGTCAGTTTGATGTTATTTCAGAAGCAAAAGGCAGGGGCTGGATCTCCAAGAAGCGTGAGGCTGCCACGTGGACCCGGTATGGCAGATTCTTTCAAATATTACGTGCCCACGACCCTAATATTCAAATGGCCATATCTTTTGACTGGAAACTCATATTTGGGTGGGAGAAGACTTTTTGGAAACGTCTCGACACCCTCTACGCCATGGAAACATAAAATATCATTCTTAATAGGATTTAGTGGGTGAAAAATGGGAAAACATCTTCCAGGCCATTAATACATAATGTGATTTGTTCAACTACCAGATCTGAGATTTAAATTCGTCGTTCTTCTTCCTCAGCACGCCAAGCAGACATAGGGAACCAAAATCGACAGATTGTAGGTGGATTTGAGAGGGGCATTGATTGATGGTAGTTGAGCTTTCAAAGTAGGATTCAATGCATATCTCAAGGTGGTTGAAGCAGGATTCAAATTTTTTCCTCCTCTCTCTCTTATTCTTCCTATATATTGTAATGAAGGGGCATATTCAAAAGGTTGGTCATTGTTTCTCCTCTTCCCCCCTTTCTCTTCCTTCCTTAGGGTAGAACGCGGAGTCTAAGCCTCCTTTCAGGGCTTTGTAATGGCATTTCCTTGCCTCTTGCCCACTGATGATGTACCGTGTAACATTTTGGAGCAATTAAACAAACTTGTTTCGTGATCCATCTGTCCATCCTTGGCTTATTTTGTTGTCTCTTCTTACCTCTCATCATTGTAGGGTATACTATGCATATTCTGATGTTCGTTGCAGGTCCTGGGAGATGTGTTTAATGGGTTTCGAAGTGGTGTCTGTGTGAAATCTATCTTTGGTCCATGGTGCATTTCTGTCCACCCTATCCTCTGCTCACCTCTCTCCACTTCAGGCAGTTGGGTCTGTGATCATCCACTTCCTTTTCTGGTGTATCACCGCTTAGTGTAGGCTCTTTCACCCTCTCTCTCTCTCTGTCCCCTTGGAATGGTTAGATTAGGATAGAATAGGTTCTGCCTGCACTGGAGTAGCTTATGGTAGGTAGATTAGGAAGCAAGAACCGACTTTCTCCGGAGGTCCATCTCAAGTTTTGCAAGTCCCACAGCTTGAGAGATGGTCCCATGTTGTGCAATCACACTGAGTGCCCCACTTCACACCTAGGTCATTCGGGGGTGCTGTTAAGCTTGCAAATATGTCCTAGACAATCCAAATACAACCAAATATGTCTGCAGATGTATTCTAGCACATCTGTGGATCGTCCAAGACGTATCCCAGTCATATGCAAGGCAAAAACAAGTTTTTTATTTTTCACAGCATTAAAACATAGAGCGACCAAAAAAGTTTAAAAACACTACAAACCCTAAAAAGTCAAAAAGACGGCATAACACAACACAACACAAAAGCATAAATTCCAATTCTACAATGACTTTGCCTCAATACATTGCAAGTTTGTCTTCCTCCAAACACAATGAGAGTACATATAGCTTTTTCCACTCACAAAAGCACAACAAGCTAGTGGCAAAAAAGGTTGAGTTGTAAAATATAAATTCCAACTTTGTGCCTTTTATCCCATAAGCAATTGTGTACAATGAAGTAACCAACGAAACATTGGGACGTAGATGAAGAGAAAATTGACTTGAATGATTTTGTTTCCCACCTATCGTCATTAGATACTTCTTTGACATCGCAGGACCCACATGGAAGTGGAAGTGTAAGTGCTCCAAATAATGTTGATGTTGGTGTCCTCAATGACGAGGATCAATATTATAGATATTGAAAAATAGTTTTGATATAATAACTAAATCTAATATTTATCATGACATTTGTCATTTAGCATTTGATTGGCATTATATAAATTATCGGCAGTGTTTTGTGGTCATTTTTTTTATATGCATATTATGCGGTCAATTCATTAATTGTTAAGCTAGAATTTATATTTTTTTATTTTTATTTATGTATCGTTGTATCTAAAGCCTAACATAAGAAAAAAAACAATGTTGTAACCACATATTAGATTCTTCATATCCGTACCCGTACCCATATCCAAAACATATAGGTAACTTACCATATGTCATCCAGTTTTCCAAATTTTTGTACAGCGCTACATATTAGATTCAACATTGGCAAAAGCATTCTACTTGCACAAAAGGTAAGTTTTTTCATCAAATTGTTTGCAATTATTGTGGTAGAAGAGGTCATGATTCTAGTCAGTGTTGAAATCTCCAATCTTATGAATTATGCAGGAACAACAAACACAATAGTTTTATATGTCAATTCGTTGAAATCCCTAAACAGAGATTTTTGAAATCAATAAAAGTTAACTTTGGATGAGCCACCCCACTTAAGTGTAAGGAATTCACTTCTGCACTCATAGTTTTCAATGTTCATCGAAAATCAGACTAGGAGCAATAGGGTCCTTTGCTTCTCAAGAAACAGTGAATGATCCAGGTGGCATTTCAAGACAGTCTTATGGAAACATAAAAAAAAATAGTGATATCACCTTGTTGGGATTATAAACTTATAACTCCTTGATCATAGCTTAATGTTAGAATCCCTAAATACACGCCTCTAGAAACCATTTAGAACATCTGACTTTAGTTTCAGGGCCAAAACCGCTTCAAATGGCCTCAAGAATGCAAAAGACAAGAACATAGAAATAGTAAAATTATATGTTTGTTTGGAGTAATGAAAACCCTCTCAACTTCTTAGGGGAATGCTTATGACTCTTCACATTCCAAGTCAAATCACTTTGTATTTTATTTTTAGACCATTCATTCCCTACTAAAAATAGGTATAAAGGCATTGACAGTCTTGTAACTTCTCATCTCTTCTTGCTATCACTTTAGAATATCCAAATAGACAAGTGGTTTCACATCTCTTCTCCGAGATCACTATCTTCCTCTTGCAATAGCACAAGAAAAGTAGCTCACATTTTTCCTCAGAGATAGCCCTACCTACCTCCCATAAAAATGAAGTCGTAAACTCTTTTATTAAGATTTTGTTCTTTCTATGCATATTTTATTTCTATCCATTCACAGTTCAACTTCATTTTGCTACAAGTCTACAATATTATTTTATGATACAATTGCTGCAATTAAATTGCTTTCAGTTATAATACATTTTGTTTCTGCAATTTAGGGTGTTGTCCACTGGATTCCTGATCCATTCTGGATCGTGTAGTCTAAAGTTTATCATGGACAGAAGTATCCTTTTGCAGTCCAAGTGTACTGATTTCAGATTCGGATATCATGCCAATATGCAAAGTTCCAATGCTTTGTTTTATTCGTTAAGCTCATATGGAAATGTGTAAGCATTTATAGCAAAGTTCTGTCATACTTATTCTTAGTCAGTTGCTTAGATTTTATTTTTCTAGTGAGGCATCTGGTCTTCTCAGTCAGATATATTAATATACAAAATATTATTCTCTTTTTCCCATCAAAAAAGTTGATTGGAATATAAACATCAATACAATAGTTGGCAGCATATGTTACAGCCCAGAGAAGGCCTTCACTGAGAAGAGAAGCCATTAACTTTGTACTCAAACTACTGGAGGAAACCCTAACATCCAAACTAGACACAATAATATTTAATGACATCATCACCATAACTCATCTATGGCCCAATTATTAAATCCTTGAGGAAGTAAAGGTTTGGGCTTTCACAATTGTGACTGCTGCGAGTAGAATCCTATTTGAAGGTATTGTTTGCAACATTGAGGCAGTAATAAAGGCAATTACTCACCTGAAGACTAGTTTCAAAGATGGAATCAACATCGGATCTAACTAAAATATGTACAGATAATCCGAACTTTTACTGATTATTATAAATGTTGTGGAAGTCTCGACCAAATAGGTGCAGTAACTCTTGGGGGGTGAAGGATAGTTTGTAGATAATGATCTCTTTTTAGAAACTACTGGTTTTCTGTCCATATCTTCCTTCTTGGGTGCCATAACATAGCCCAACAATTTGTAAGCTCGGTTATAATCTGGAGAAGGTTCTGAAACTTACCCAGCTTGTCGAATGCAATTTGCAAGAATTTGAAGGTTGAAAGAGAGCAATTTAGTACATCAAAACAGTGTAATGTCGTAAGCTTGCAGAATGCTTCAATGGTGATAAACAAATTCTCTTTGATTGGCAATGTAAAACCCCAACAGAAGTATTAACTCCTTTAAAAGCCGGTAAACAATTGAGTTAATGGCGGTCGAATATTCTGCCTTGAATTTATCAATCCATCGTTGTGCAGCTGATTCTACTTTTCAAAGCAACCCCTTCGAAAATCCGATGGATGGCTGAGATGAAAAGTCACAAGACCGACAACCAATCTGAGGTTCGGGAACCTTGTCACCTTTCTCCTTGAATCCTTCTGAAAGTCAGATGGACAGTTAGGATGATGTCGTACATGATTGACAGTAGTCAGATATGCAAGCTACCCCTTCGCTTTCTATGTAAACCTATCCAAAAACAATTTACACCTGAAATCTAATCTCCAAAGATCAACAGCAACATGATGTGGAAGGCCTTTTAAACTTTTCATGTGATCCATCCCGCAAATCAAACTGACAAATAGTAAAACTATTAGGAGATTAATGGTCAATCTAGCATTCGGGGCCCATTTGCACTTTTCTTCTCAATGCCCTTGAAGACTGGATTGACGGTCAAGATTAAAACCCAGGAAATCAACAGCAATCGCATGTTCGAGACAGCTTTACTTAAAATATGACATCCCTCATAAACACAAGATTGACAATCCAAATTAATTCTTTGATGATCAACAGCAATCAGGTAATCGAAACCATTTTGCCTAATATATGCAACCTCACCCGAATATGAGATTTATGGCAAAGATCAATTCGCTCAAGGTCAACGGAATGTGATGATTCGAATCCATCTTACGAAATAACCTACACAGCCTCTGAAGATCAAATTGGCAATTGAGACCATAACCATGCAGATCAACGGTCAATCTGAGATTCGGGCACCAACTACATTTTTCTTATTAACCCTCCCAGACATCAAATTAGCAACCCAAATTTAGCCATCCAAGATTGATGGCCTCTAAATCTTCGAAGCATTTATCATTCTTTGCAGAGAAATATAATTCTCCATCAATCTTTAGTCAGCACAATAGTTTTATAAAGTTTTTGTTTTGACGTAGCTTTGGAAAAGAAGATATAATTCTCCATGCATCAATTGTTCCTACATGTGGGATATAGCTCTGTTTATAAAGATAGCCGGTACCTGCTAGGCATTTCCATTGTTGCTCTTGAAGGCTCTTCAGAAAGCATCATTCAACACTTCAAAATGTTCAAACTAGTCTCAGAGGCATGCACACCACACCAGCTAAGATTTATTACTCGTTGGCATCGTAACATAGCTTATCAAGGGTCACCCTTATAGGTTGCCAAGGTATGCAAGTGACAAATTGGTGCTTATTGAACTTTGTGGACAGTTGGGCATTATCCATTCCAAATGCTGAGATAGGAAGGTGGAGGGTATTCCTTTCCCAATCAAGCTAGGTTTTTGTTGCTGCAAGAATTCCCATGATGTGCAGAATATTAAATCTACTATGCTACCCTTCAATTTCTATTCACATTCCAAAAGGAAATTTTTTGGCAGTAAGGGCTTTGTCAAAAGTAATCTACTGCGATTGGCCAATACTATAACCCACCAACCTAAGATTGAAGATTTATGGGAGGATTGTGTTGATGAATTTGAGGTTTGCCAAAGAGATTACATAAGAACGACCATGGATCGGATGAAGGCTTTCCGTCTTGAGTGGATTACAGAAGGTCTTGCTGATGATATGAGTGATATGATTGTGCCACACTTCACAAAAATTGTGCAACATCAACTCCTAAAGCCCATTGATTGGTCAATTAGAAAGATTGGTGACCTGGCAGATTGTACTTTCACAGTTTTGAGAAGATCTACGAAATGGTTTCTCGGCAAGTTGTTAGAATTCACCTCTTCTAGTAAGGATGCCACTGAAAAGACTCATGCAATCGTCATCCTCCACCCATGGTTAGAAGGACTCTACCACAAAGGTATGCATCAAGACACCTAGACCTCGCGTCACAGAAGGTAATGTCAAGGACACAGAGGTTTCTAGTAATACGAGTCCTCCGAAGAAACAACAAGTCTCTCCTCCTCAAAAGTTGCCAGTACGAAGAGGTGCCAGAACTTCTCCATAGCAAGGAAAAATTGTCCTTCCTCCCATGAGAGATTTCCCAATTATTCCTGAAGAGCTTGTGCAAAAACCCTTCTCTCACCCTCAGGGTTCCCCCAATAGAAATCCTCTTCATTCTCCTTCGCCTTCACCCACTACAAGTGTTTGTGTCTTCTCTTCACATTCATTCCCTCATTCATCACCCGTCCCGTTACAAACCTCACCTCTTTGGTCTCCATCTTCTAGCCCTTTGGTCAGCGTCACAACCGTTGCAAATAGCTCTTCCTTCTCTTGGGTTCAGCCGTTAATTGATGATAAGAGGCAGGTAATTGGCAAGGTTGTCACCCCAGCTTATGATGCAATTGTCAGACTTCTACAAATCTCTTGAACTACCAAGAAAGCCAAGACTATGTCAAGGCTGGTTTTTGATGCTTTCGGCGCCAGTTTTTGTGGAGATTGCTCAAACATTGGTTGAGAAGAATGAGTCTGTAATGACCCTCGCGGAATACCGTCTCAGTAGGATTCCATTGGGAGAACCTACTCGTGAAGGAGACATTCATAATTTCAAAGAATTTGCTGCCAGATTTATTAAAAGGACAGAAAGGGGAAAGCAAACACAAGAGTAGCTAGAGGAATATGTGTGAGTACTTTTGTCATACATCCACACCTTTTCGGATCTAGAGGCTCATCTTATCTCTTCAGCTCAGGCAATCTCTCTCATAAGCAAATTCGATAATAAGGCAGTTGAAGAAGTTCACTACTTCAGCTGGCAAGGAAAGTTTACCAAAACATGGGTTGATACTATTTTTTTGGATGGATGCAAGTTCATTCACAAAGTTTGCGAAGTGCATGAGCTCATTGATGCAGTTGCCTATAGAGTGAATGAAACATTGAAGGCCATCAATGAGGAAACTTCGCATTGGGGACGTCTATTCCAGGATGTGCGCACTATGGCCACCACAGACAAGAACATTCTCCTATCTAAAGATGTCTTCACTCGTGAAGAAGATGATTTATCTAAGAAGTGGCCCATGTCATGTTCCCTTCTCAAAAAATAATTCAGCTAGAAGACCCTTAGCCTGTCCATTATTTCCCTTAGGCTAATAGGGTGGTAAAAGGGGACCAAAATTAATAATTTAACTCAGATGGCTGAAAAATAACTTTATGTTATATTATAAAAGGCAACTTATGTTTTATTATTAAAAAAATAAAGGTGACCTTTTAATAAAGCAAGTCAATATTAGAGTAAAAGATGGGACATTGCTTTTGGGGACTTTTCATTGGAAAAAGTTAAAGGATAAAAGGGAGTTGGGGCTCATATGGAAGGCATTCTATTTGGCCATTCATGTTTTTCATATTGTGGAGTTTGAGCATTTGCTTTAGCTTTCAGCATTAGAGCACAGAAACCCTCTGGTGGATTGAGACTTGGGGACGAAAACCCTTCAGTTCTTTGTGGTGGCTCCATCCAAGAGCTACAATTATACCTCTGATCTGTTTTTAATCAAATTCAGCAATGGAAAATCTCAAATCTACATTGAAAACCGGCTAGGGCATCATTTTATGCTATTCCAGAATTAGTGTGTCACACTATGGACATCATTTCAGGAAATTCCAGGATTTGCGTCACACTTTTGGGCATCATTTTAGGGCCAACATCATCACCCTAGGGCTCGCATCACACTTCCAGGCCTGCATATCATCATTTGCAGCCATTTTTTCCAGGTCAAATCTCCAATTTTTGTATTCAGCTATTGCATTGAAATAAAATACAATTTATGTACTTTATTCTGCAGTTTATTTCCATAAATTGCTATTTTCGTATCTTTATTAGAAGTTGGTTGAAAAATCAGAATTATATATTTTCAAATCTAGGGTTTGATAAAAATAAAAAATTTCCATAATTTTATTCTGCAGTTTATTTCGATAAATTGCTATTTTCGTATCTTTATTAGAAGTTGGTTGAAAAATCAGCATTATATATTTTCAAATCTAGGGTTTGATAAAAATAAAAAATTTCCATAATTCAGTTATTTTTCTATACGGGTTTTATATAAAAAATCATATCTCAGAAGTTTATATTTTTCCTCTAAGGGTTTTACTTGAAAAAAAAATAGATTATAATATATTTTTAGAAAAGGGTTTGCTAGAAAATCCATATTTTTCTATTTTGTCCAACAAGGGGACATCAGCGCAAGACACTTGAAGAAGCCTCAGGAGATCCTTCTTTAAATTTTCATAAGAGTGAGGCCTTAAGGTCCAAGATCTATGTGGACTTGCATGACTTGTGTTGATAGCCACTCTGTGATGTTGGCTCCAAATTGAGGAAAGTTGATGAACTCAAGGATCAATTCAAAGGAGTTATCAAAGGTAATCTTTTTCACCCTCAACACTTCAACGTGGATTCTATGAATAGTCTTGTTAAGTTCTGCAATACAATCTCCGAAGCCAAAAAGGAGATTCCATATTTGTTCATGTTAGGAATTAGTCCTATTGTGTGTAGAACAATAATATGTAAAGCATATAATAATATTGTAAATGAGTTGTGAAAAAACACTCACGTAGGATTTAAATAAGAGATTTTAGGGAAGGTTGGTGGTTAGAAGAAAATCTAGGTGGTTAGAACAACCATCCTAGTTTAGTATTAGTGGTTATATGAGTTAGAATAGCTAGCTCTATATATTTATAACATTTGTAATAGTTATGTGGTGATTTAAATTGTATTGAACGTATGCTCTTTCTTTAGATATGGGGTAAAACCCACATTTAGTATCGGACTAGCTTCTCGATAGAGGCCTCTCTGAATTTCACCCCACTCATGATTCATTCGTCAAGTTAGGTAATGGCAACAGGCGAGCAAAGCGGACCTCGTGCAAACCCATTTTCCATTGACTATGTGTCATCCATTTGTTGTAAATTCAAGCGGTGCAAATAAAGGACTAGCGGATACCACATAGTCAAACCTCGCACGAAATATGGAGTTTGTATTGTCCACCCTTCTTACATATTTGTCAATGGTACTAGCAAATACCACGGACCTTGCAACGAACTCGTTGACATACGTCATTGATTTGCATCGACTTCCCATATCCACTATGTTCATTATATCCATAGTTTTCAATCCATTGTGTTCACAATGCTCATACCCCTAAATCAGAAAAATAAATAAAAATGAATAGGAGCATATATGTCGATTGCTGGAAAAAATGTTTTACAGGCATTTTTTTTTTTTTTTAAGTTTACAGATATTTGTTGAGGGGCTACATGGTTTGAAAAGAAAATGGTCTGCATTTATGTTTTCAAAGATGTATTTTGCATTACTACATCAATGGCCTTGAAAAAAAATCACATTTGGCTTGTTTGTATTGCATTGGTATCTTTGTATTTTGACTGAGCCACAGGCATTGGATTGAGATCTATTTTGGTTGTCTCCATTTTGCATTGGGAGAATCGATCCACCCCTGCTCGGCTTGATTCCACCTTGCGTTCTATCGATTGTCTCAAGTTCATTCCTCATAGCTTTGGTTCAAAGTGAAATCACCTCGCCACGACAAGATCCACTCTTTTCTTGAGATTTGCAACTTCTGCCCTATTTGACATCTAATGTTGACGAGTAGATCAATGAGTTATTCATCAATATGGAACTGTCCCAGCTCGGTCTTTATATTATTGGAGATCTCTCTGTGAATATGGATTGATATTGTCCCTAGTTCGGTAACAACTAGATCATTACATAGACATCTAAATCAAGTCCAGTTGTAGCTTAGTATTACCCAACTCGCGGTGGCAGTTATCTCCCTGACGGCTCCACAAATTTGGCATTGTGACCGATCTCAAGCTCCTCAGTAGATTCCGGTATTTTTTTTAGGCTTTTGCAGATTTTTGTATTTGATATATCTAATTAAATATTGGATTCATATTTGTGGTTTGGTGGATTTGCATATTACAATTTGAAGGATCTATTTTATAGATATCTAACCCGCATGCATAGGATCTCTCATCAAAAGACTCGACATTTGTATGGATTGCGTCAATCACTTTGATTTGGATCATATATTGTTTTTGACCCTTAATATTGGAACTACATCATACGATGGAGACTACTACTCCTCAGCTTCTACATAACTGTTTGAACCCTCACTCGAATGAAACTCAGACCAGATATTATCATTTTGGCATTCTAGTATCTCCATTGACAAATCTTGCAGTGAATTCCATGATCTTCTCGACGGCAGTTAGGAGAACTTTCCTTCTGCGTTGAATGGATCCAACCATAAAGAATTGCGACACTAAATCACTAACATCTAGATGGGATTTATTTCGCCCCAGTCAACAACAATGGTTCCACGACATGCAGTATGCACCATCTCCATGAGATCAGTTTCCAAACTCTAGCATTGATTTCCTCCATAAAAGGAATTAAGAAGAGGGTGATTCTTTTAGGGCAATGTTTAAGTTGTTAGGTAAATGTTTCAAAAAAGGGGTGTATATATATTCGAAACTTTTTGTAAGGGAGTTTATTTTATGAAGGTCACCATTGGGTGCATAACCGACATCCAATGTGTTATTCATTGTGCTGGGATTTTAAAGGATTTGAAGGTCACACCGCAACACCGGTGCATGATGTTCTCTCCCCATGTTAGCACTAAGGGGGGGAATGTTAGGAATTAGTCCTAACATGGGCACATTTGTGAGTGTATATTTGTGTGTAGAACAATAATATGTAAAGCATATAATAATATTTTAAGTGAGTCGTGAAAAGCAACTCATGTAGGATTTAAATGAGAGATTTTAGGGAAGGTTGGTGGTTGGGAGATAATCTAGGTGGTTGGAACAACCATCCTAGTTTAGTGTTAGTGGTTATACGAGTTAGAATAGCTAGCTTTATACATTTATAACATTTGTAATAGTTATGTGATGATTGAATTGTATTGAGCGTATGCTCTTTCTCCATATATGGGGTAAAACCCACAGTTCAACAAAGCTCACATGATCTTGGATGCAGTAGACTCTTGGATAGATGTGCTTGATAACACATTCATTCCTCGAGAGAAGGAAGTGTCAGATGTGTCTCAAGATACAAGTTAGACATGTTGAATGTGAAATTGCCAGCACGGATCACTCAAGGAAATTCCTCAGCCACAATGCCTTTGCTATCTTGTAACCACTTAATAACTATTTTTCTTCTCCCACTCCAGGCTGGAACAGCTATTCTACCACTTTTGTTCTTTTCCAACTAGTTAACAATTGTAGCTCATTTTGTACAAGAGAATGAGAAGTTTGTATCTTTTTCAGATTTGATTGAATGAAAACTATTGGTAAGAACTTTGTCTTTTGGATATTTTTCTGTTTTCAAATTTCTTTCAATATAATATTTGCTGCAACAGTTAATAAGTTGTTCCTTTTGATCAAAATTCTCTAGAGTGCTAGACAATAAACTTCACACTCACTTATTCATCTACTCTCTTTCTTTACAAATACTATCTTGCATTCTTTCCATTCCCTCTCCCTCTCTTTCCTTTTACTATAGATCTTTCCTACACAATTTTGACTGTAATTATTGTACATATTCCTACTTCCAATATTTGGGAGCCTCCCCATATAATAGAGGAGAGACTTGTCTCACGAGCATTTGCTAAAATAGCCCCTTTTGTCCTCCTGACATAATATTTCACCAAGAAGGGAAAAGTTGGGGTTTCCAAGTAGAAATAAGTAAAGATAAGTATTGTCTCACTGACTTTGTCCCCGTTCGCATCTGAATCTGCATTATCTAAAGGGTGCTTAATGCCTCCAATGTTTGAGATGAACTGAAAAGGAGGTAATCAGCTTGACAGCTCTAGGGATACCCTATAAAGTCTCTGTAAAGAACTGATAGGATCTTGAAGAAAAAAAGGCCAAGCAACACATGGAATAATATAACTAGAGGGATATGGAAGATAATACAAACCAAGAAATCAAAAATACCTCCAACCCTGCATAGTTTACACCCAAAGAGTAACATCACTCGCCAAGCTAGGTGCGCATTAGAAGAAAATTTCTTTCAATCATGTGAATTTAAATTATAATGTCCCTCCTATACTACTAAATTTCAAAGGATCGTCCCTCAAGTGGTACAGTACTCATTAAATAAAAGCTGAAAATAAACTATACAATAGCCCTTGGGATAAACTCAAGGATACAATCAATAAGATATTTGCACCCCAAAACGAAACCTGAGAAGCCTTTAGACAATGGTTAGAAATTCAGCATGTAGCCAACATAAGAGATTATACTGAAATAATAGAAAACATAATAGCTAGATAAAACAAACTTTCATAGAAATTCTAGAGCTTTTATGACTGATTGCAACCCCATCCTGACTTTGTTTTAATTTGTTTGATGTTGAGCAAGATTATAAATTATTAACGGTCTTGGTCACATTATAGTATATTCTGAGACAATCGTGCGATAGTAGTATGAGTAGCTTTGGAGTAGGAAGTATGAGGTCAATTCCTCTTACATATCATTTTGAATTGAACCGGTCGAACCGGAACCTGCCGGTAAGACTGGTTCAAACATTTTGACCACCGACTAAACTAAAAACTGGATCGGTTGACCGATTTGGCCCCAAACCGATCAAACCGGTCCAGTTTTGACCAAAACCGGCCGAGTCGTGGGCCTGCGCTGCCTTACAACGCTTTTATAAAAAAAATCACATTTTTAATTAAAATTTATATTTTTTAAAACACCTAAACCCTAATTTGGTGCTATATATACACCCCCCTTCTATTCACTTCACACCTCTCTCATTGAACATTTGTGAGCATAAGATTGAAGAGTTTAGTTTTGGAGTGAGCTTGGAAGTTGGAGCTTGTTTGCCATTGTTTGTGGGCTCTTTGTGGTGATATTGGCATCCATATAGAGACTTCCTCACCTCTATTTGTGAGCACTCTCTTATTTGGAAGGATTTGGAGGCTTGGGGCAGCATTGAAGAGTGTTGATTTGGAGTGAGTTTGGGGATTGTTTGGCATCAAGTGTGGGCTCTTTGTGGTGGTCTTCACATCTACATTTGGAGGGTGCAGCCCATATACAAGCTTGGAGTGTTTCTTCACCTCATTTGTGTGCACATTGAAAGGTATGTTAAATTTTAAACTTGCCCCTATTTGTAAATTTTATTAAATAGGAAATCTGATATTTTTTTATTTGCATTTTCAGATTTCTTTGCATTTGCAATGGCCCCCCGAGCTAAAGACCCTACATGGAACCATGCAAACATAGTTGATAATCAAGTTTTTTGTAAATATTGTAAGAAACACATCAAGGGGGGGGATTCATAGGTTGAAACAACACTTGGCTGGTCAAAGAGGCCAAGTTTCCCCATGTGATGCACCTGATATTGATGCCATTAGGTTGGAAATGATAAACTTGCTTGAGAAACATAAAGAAGAGAAGGCTAGGCAAAAAGAGATGGAAGCTGAAATGGGGAGGAGGGAACATGCCTTGGCCCAAACAAGTGTTAAAGGCTCTTGCTCTGACCCCTCTGTCCATGTTAGAGACCCCTTTCGGTATATGCCTCCCCCATCCACTCATAGTCAAGAAAACCGGCCTCAAAAAAGAAAGAACATCCAAAGCTTTTTTCCATCTTCCACACCTACTAGTGCCTCCATGCCAACACAAAATCAGCCCACCTTGGATAACCATTGGAAGAAGCAATACAAAGAAGCAGCTTTTGAATACATTGCTAGATGGTGGTATGATGCAGATATCCCTTTCAATGTTGCCCGCTCACCTTATTACCAGCCTATGTTTGATTCCATTGTTGCTACTGGTAAGGGCTTCAAAGGCCCTAGTATGCATGACTTGAGAGGATCTCTTTTGCAGAAAGAAGTTGCATCCATAGATGAATATTTGAAGAGTTATAAAGCATCATGGGCCAAAACAAGATGTACTATTATGTCAGATGGGTGGAGTGATGGCAAGAACCGCACCATAATAAATTTTCTTGCCTCTTGTCCACAAGGTACTATGTTTTTGAAATCAGTTGATGCATCTGATAGGGTGAAAGATGCAAATTTGTTGTTTGAGCTTTTGGATGAGATTGTTGTAGAGGTGGGGGTGGAAAATGTTGTACAAATCATAACAGATAATGCCTCTAACTATGTTCTTGTTGGTAAGATGTTAGAGACTAAACACAAAACAATATTTTGGACTCCATGTGTTGCACATTGCATAGACCTCATGCTTGAGGATATAGGAAAACAAGATTGGATCAAGAACATTGTAGAGCATGCCAAAAGCATCACAAAATACATCTACAATCACTCAATGGGTATTGAACCTAATGAGGAAAAACATTGAGGGCAGAGAACTTGTTAGGCCAGCCATCACGAGATTTGCAACAAACTTCCTCATGTTGCAATCTCTTCTTTCCCAAGCACAAAACTTGAAAAAGATGTTTTCAAGTGATGAATGGAATGCATCAAAGTGGAGCCGCAAACAAGATGGGAAAGACACAAAGAAGAAAGTTTTTGACAATTTATTTTGGAAAAAAACAGCAGAGATTGTGAAAATTGTTGAGCCTCTTGTTAAGGTGTTGCGGTTGGTGGATGGGGAAAAATTAGCCATGGGCTATATTTATGAGGCTATGGATCAGGCAAAGGAGCAGATAAGGGCAACATACAAAGACAGGGTAACTAAGTATGGGCCTATATGGGAGATTATAGATAATAGATGGAACAATCAACTCCATCGCCCTATACATGCAGCTGGATATTTCTTGAACCCAAAATATCATTACAGAGCTCAGCTTGGAGAAGATCAAACAGGAGAAGTAAAAGATGGTTTGTACAAGTGCCTAGAGAGCAGGTCCTTGATGAGAGGCAACAACTTGAGATTCACCAATAGATCAGTTTCTTCGGCAAAGCCACAGGTACCTTTGGGAAAAACCTTGCAAAGATTGCAAGAGATGTGGACCAACCAGGTAAGCAATTCTAAGTTTTTTGAAGTTCATTTGATTAAACTTTTTAATGAATAATCATGAATTTTTAGCATAAGACACAATCTAATTTGTTGAATTAGGCTTTAAGTTATAAGTTTTACTTTTAATTTTTAAGTTTAACTTTGTATTTTTATCGTCATTGTTTAATAATTAAACATTTACATTTTTTATTGCAGCACATTGGTGGGATTCATTTGGTAGTCAGTGTCCTCAATTGCAAAAGTTTGCAATTAGGATCTTGAGCCAAACTTGCAGTGCTTTTGGGTGCGAGCGCAACTGGTCCGTCTTTGAGCGGATTCACACGAAGAAGAGAAACTGTTTGGAACAACGGTTGAATAATCTTGTCTTTGTGCAGTACAACCTTCGGCTAAGGCGCAACCAGTTGCTGAACCAAAGACCTGATACAAATCCCATTGTCTTGGATGATATAGATCCAACCTCAGATTGGGTAGAGAGAGTCAGCCAACAGAGTTTGATCCCGATAACTTGGGGTGGATGGGTTTGGATCAAGATGATGAGCCATTAATAGCACCACCACCACCATCACGAGACATAGCAGGCACTAGTCGCACTCGTGCTACTCTCCATGCCAATACAATTGTTGCAGATGTACCTGAGGATTTGGATGGGTCCGAGTCAAATCTAGAGGACGGTGATGATATTGATGAGGATGACCCTGAGGATCCCATTCTTAAGAATGGTGCAAAGTTTGATGATTGATCATTGATGTCATCTAGTTTCTTCTAGAGTTTTGTAACTTGTAGTATCTGTAATGTATCAATGATCATAGCATGTTGTTTTTTTGGAGTCTTGGACTATGGAGGCCATTTAGAGCCTCATTATTTATGTATTTTGTTTCGGAATCTCATATAATATGATATATGTATTGTGTATTGGACTTGGAGTTCGTTCCATTTTGCTATAAACACCTTTCTTACATATATACAAGAGCAAGCTTTGCATATTTTGTGTGTAATTGTTGGAATCATGGTTTCTAATCTTTCAAATATATTGTTTTCATTAAAAATATAAATTTTTATGTGTTTTTTAGTAAACCGGTTCATAAAGTTTGAACCAGTCCGGTTCCGGTCCGGTCCGACCCTCGGCCGGTTCCAAGTCCGGTTCCGATTTTTAAAACATTGATTTTGCATTCCTTTTATATCTGGAAGTCTTTTCTAACAAATTTCATTTTGCTTCAAAATATGTTTTCTATTAAACTCCACACATGTAGGAAGTTTATGATTCACCTTTTCTGAGGTGAGTTTCTCCATTTCCCAAAATCTTTAGCTCTCCTCCATTATCCTTTCTAAATGAGAGAGTGGATAACAAAAAAGTATCTTACAAGGAAAACCGTGATGGAGTACTTGTTGATTTTAAGAGATTTGTGGTATTGATTCTGGAAAGGACAAAAGACCTGCTGATCCTCAAGGAAAAGTGAAATTTGATGAAAGAAGCAGCAGTGCAGCAGGTTTCATTCACATGCCTGTGATGAATGCCCTAAATTTAGAATGTAAAAGATACCAATGAAGTTTGCAACACTTTGTCTTAGTCATATGAGAGGTCTAGGCCCCTACGGTTTTGGTTCTTAAAGATTAGTTACATAATTTGACGATGACAGAAGACCAAAGTCTGGAAAATCATCACACAAAGTTGAAAAATATTAGAAACCGGCCTTCAAGCATCAATGACATAATCGATTAAGATTCTGTAGATACCAGACAAGTCAAACAGCTTACAGATTAATAAATGTCAACACTCATTCCCAATTGCCAATACTGAACCAGACAGCTTTATGAATCAAGTAATAAGGTATAGGAGTAGAGAATTAAAAATCAGATAGTGTGATTGATTCAGAACTAATCCACTCCACCTCCATGACTCTTGCCTTCATTTTCTGAGTACAGGCTCCATCCCAAACATTGATTTGAATCAAAAATAAATAAAAAACACACGAGGCTTCTATGTTTCTTGGTGCTGCTATAGGAAGTCGGGTTGTTCCTCAATGGTGCCAACAATAGTTATATCAGTAACTGGCTTTCTGAATCCATGAATTTGCTATGCCTCAATACCATTCGACACTAATAGTTCCTGTCTGCAACTGTGAGAATCAAATTTGGATGCAACCTATAATTTATTTATAGCCAAGAATATAGTGAAACAAGGGGTCAAATATCCATAAACCATGACTCATACTAATGTCTTCTAAAATCACATTTTTGCCTGATGAGTTATACATAAATAAAGGATTGGTTCAGGGTTCGGATCTACTAAACATCAATGAAAAGAACATGATAACATAAATATTTGAAAATATCCTGCATACTTTTTAAACTTTAACACATTTTATAACTGCAACGCAGATTGTGAATATGGTGCTTTCCCATTGTTTTATCATGTTATCTTTCCAACTTATTTCATCTCAAGTCAACTTCTTAAAAGATTGGTTTTTTACTCTGTTCTTGCCCATTGTCTTGCTGTTAAAATTCTAGGAGGCAATTATTATCATGTCATAAAACAAGAGATGCAAGTCCAAGCAAATATTTTTACAGCCTCTCTGTTTTAGCTTTAAAATGTATATTTGAAAAAAGAAAATAAAAAAATGTGATGTGTGAGGGCAAGTGAAAAGGGTCAAAAAAAAGTACCCAAGCCCAGCTCCCCGAATCTATGCTATTACGCAGTGGCTTCACAATTGCGTAGAAACGAGCTGTGGTAGTAAGGACGATTCCTGGATTTGGTTTCTCAAGAATAAGGTAAGCACCTGTTATTAGAACTTTACCAGGAGCTGATGTAACGCTGCAGTAAGCAATTTAACATAAATTTTTATTATCATTAGCATTTCATAATCCTTCTGACAAGCTTCACTAAATGGCACTAAAGAGAATTAAAAAGCCAAGCAACTTCAAGTGACAAGGGTATTATAATATTTTTGCGACTATGAATACAACTTACACAGCCATGGATTGCTGTCTTCCTCACTTTCTGTTACTTTGGCTCGATTCTTCTCTAAATATAAGCCTGTTCTCTGAAAGGGAACAAACTTACATATTAATAGTAACCTACATGTTAAATAAGCTCATCAAAAGCTAACAAATTACAATGTTAGAAAATAAACCCTTAACTGGGAGTTTTTGAATATAATTGTCAAGCAGCATATAACTCCAATATATTGTTTAATTATGAACGAACAGAAAATAACCATATCTCTTCCAATTCTTATTTTGTATTACAAATCTCTGAACTTCCTAACCAACAATGGAGGTTTACAAGGCTTAGTCTCAATTTTTGGGAAAGCTCATTTACGGAAAAAGTAATTATATTTGTTTCAGATTTTAAATTCAAGGACGATTTGAAACTTCATATAGCTTCAAAACTAAGTGGACTGAGTTGGTCTTGGACATATTTGAAGTTAAATGGAGATTCAAGATTCAAAAGTTTGAACTATAAGTGTTTGAATAAAAGTCAAAGCACTCTACGTGATATATTGAATTTGACTACCATGCACTGATTTACATCCAACAACAAATCCTAGAATTTAGATGCTTTTGCTAACTAGGCAGGAACAACAAACTACGATCCACTTTGAAGAATGTTAATTATTGTAAGCCTCCAAACACCATTTGTTAAGGTATTTTTCAGATTAGTTTTGATCATTTATTTATTGGTTTTTGTGTTTTTGTTTGGGCTGCATCACGTAAGTTTGTGTGCTTCAAGTTACAATCAAGGGCCATGTAAGACAATAGATCTGTGATTCGATTCTCTTCAACGTCAAGTTATTATCATGTCTAATGAAGCCTCTGGTCTTGATTATGGTGCTTCAGAATTTTCCATGTAGTTGATATATACAAATGCAGAATGTGGTATATTGATGATTAATTATGTATGCTACTTAGCAATAGCATCATGTGCCATAATAGACATCCCTAGGGTGAAGTTACAAAACTGGTATTATTGAGGGGATATGGATGTCCTAGCAGGAACCCAACTGGTAGTGATTTGGCTCTATTGTTACTGTTATCTTGAGAGTTGTTATGGATTAATGGCATTTCAGTTCA
The DNA here is from genome assembly GCA_019776745.2 of Taxus chinensis. NCBI lineage: Eukaryota > Viridiplantae > Streptophyta > Pinopsida > Cupressales > Taxaceae > Taxus > Taxus chinensis. The sequence goes on from CM034154.1 coordinate 151,398,200, forward strand.
CTATGATAAAATACAACTTTTACCACATCTTGTAGATCCTGACTGGCCATTTTCTAGTGCACTATCGACATTGGAAGTTGTAACTGTAATATCAGTTGGTGAATGTAAATTTGGGGGTTGTGTTTATGAACTCCCTCATGAGACTAGGGTCGCACTCACAGTTGCTGCATCAATTGCTGAGGTTTCTTTCTTTTTCTCGTTCATCCTCCCTTTCTGCACTTTTTTATGTATATAACTAAAAGAACATATTTTACACACACAGCTAAGATCAGGCTTTTATTGCACAAAGCTAATTGTACCATACTAATATGATATTGTCATATTGATTACCATACAATCAAAAAATCATTTGCAAGTTGCAGACTCACATCCACATCATCAAAATGTATATGTGACTTTAGAATTGCAGTTTATAGCTCATTATATAGGTAACTCTTTTAGAAATGTGAGACGGTGTGTAGGTATACCAACAGAGAAAATTAAAATCATTAATTAACCATTACAAACTAGACATTACAAACTTTAGTTGAAACAGCTAATTGATACATTGAATAATCGTTCATCTTAGGTATTGGGACCTCCACTAAGGTTGAGGATGATGGTTTGCCACGATTGACTTAAGCTAAAGCACTCCTCCTTGTTTAATTTATTTGGATTTTTGCTGATTTCCACCGCCTCCCTAAATGTCACTTGTAAAAGTGATCCTCCTTTACTATTAGATCAGCCTTCTCAATACAAATGTGCTGTTTAGTCCCATCTGAATGCTCTGCCAACAAAGATTTTCTACATCGATAAGATGGATGTCCGCACTATGTTCCTTTATCCTTGTTTGGATTGATATGCCAGTCTCACCTATGTATGGTCTCCTACAACAGCACTTAATGCAATAGACCCTAGTCTTCAGCTTTGGCTCCAAATGATCTTTACAAATCTTAAGAGATATCTTTATCTTGCTATGAGGAATAAGAGCCATATTAATGTTGTGGTGTTTTGATGTCCCAGCATTCTTGTTGGAAATTACTTCTACTTACAATACACTTGAGATTGGTCTTCTGAATCCTCAACATTCCTTTGTCAGGCACTACTTGCCTTCCAGAAAGCACTTGTTATTTGCTTTCAAGTTTCCACCGTATTCATTCTTCTTGAATACCATCACCAAGTATCTTTTTTCTTCTTCCAAGTTCTCTTCATCTAAGATCTTGAAAGCTCTAAGATCCTAAAAGCTCTAGATGTCAAGGTCTTCAAACCCCCTTCTTTTAGAGTCAGGTGGTGATGAGATGAGGCTTGCAAGAACTAATCTATGTTCAACCTTCCTGTACACTTGGCATGTCAATCCGCCTTCCTTTTAAAAAAGAACATCTAAGAAGAGAATACATCCATCAATAGCTCCCATGACTACATAAATGGTCCGTAATCTTAGCCAAGTAATCAAATTTATTCACCACTACCATAGCATTACCCTTACCAATCTTAGTTACTAAGACCCTTGGATTTCTAGTAACTCACCATTCAAGATGTAACTTTTGGAAGAGATATAAAAACATCCTCAATGCCAACCAAAAATATTCTATTGGGATTTGCTTAGAAGTAGTGAAACCGAGAACATCGATGCTTAACATTAACCTATCTAAAGTGATATTGTATAAGTTCACCACCCGCTTCTCCTCCCAATTAGAGATTTGTAAGCAAGGCAGGTGATGACCTAGCTCCTCTACTACATCAATCATAGAGATCCATTGATAAGCACTTTTCAAATATTGTTCCTCAACCTATGTCAAATTGGACAGAGAGGCTACAAGATCCTCCTCCATAGCATTTTCACACCTATTTTGCACCTTAAATACACTTCCAACCAACTCTGCATTGTCAACAGCACCGCATCGCAGACCGTGCATACCAAGAATGCTAATCACAATAGAGGACAAATCATGAGCAAACATATCGCCAATATAGATCTTAACAACTTTTTCATACATTAGTTCTCAAACTAGACTTTGCTGCAATGAACTAGGCATGCACCCTGTAGACCATCATGTTAGTATTGTCATTGTTATCAATATATTAATAAATTAGATGTTACGATAGCTGATGTTGATATGTTTTTAATGACTATATTGTCGGCTTCGGTAATGTATGTATTAGTTATATTTCATAATGAAATATGCATTAATGATACTTCATAATGAACCGTTGGGGTCGATGGTTGTGTCTTAACGCACATCTGTTGATCTTACAAAAAGCAAGTTGAATGTCGGGGTAGGGTGTTGATGTGATAGCTCCTCTCGATACAAAGAATTGTACTATACATTACCTACACAACAAAATTGTTAATTTTTCCATGATATTTTATACCATGTTCATGGTATGTGTTCATAATTTTGTAATAGTATTCTTTTGGTAGTGTGGCTTTTTATAGCAAACATTTTGGGCAGGGTTGCCTTTCCAAAGTCAGCTCAAATTACAATCATGTAGACGTGAATGACAGTCAACAATAACCATTGACGACAAGGCACTACATCATCTTATAAGATCTTTGTGCTGCACATAACTATGAAGCACAACGAGACACTACATTATCTTATAAGATCTTTGTGCTGAGCATAACTGTGAAGCACAATGACAAACGATTTTATCACGGTATGAAGACTGATGTCAGCAAGAAAAAGAAAGATCTGACGACCAAAGTTGTACAAGAAAGTATCAATGCCTTTAACCCCAAATAAAGGAAGTAGAAGAAGACAACATGGTCAGGGGATGGACCAAGATATCAAACAGTCTACCCGTTTTGTGAGACGGCGAGAAAGAATACAGACAGCGAGAGGCAGCCAATTCTAAAAATTCATCAAGAGAAGTATGGAGCAAAAGCCAAAGCCAAAGCCAAGGCCGAAACCTGAGTAGAAGTTAAAGACAGACAAATGTTTGAAACCAAGAAAGGGTTCAGCCATAAGCATTAGGCCCTAAAGGCTACGCCACTCATGAGGAGGAAAGGGTAAAAGTTGCAAGACAACTGCCCTCTTCCAGGGGAAAGAAGTGCAGACATTGTGAACTGGACCAAGTTGTCTAGACGTGGTTTAGTGAAGTTCTTCCTTTGCACTAGACCTTTATGTTTCTTGTATTACTAGCCCTGTGTGAGTTGCTTACTCAATTACAGCTGTATGCAGGTATCTAGGTGGGACGATCTGCAACATCTCTCCTACAGAAAGGAAGTTATCATTCATTTCTAATTTACTACCTAGAATAAGAAACAGGTGACAAGGCAATAATAGGCAGGGTATAGTAGCAATTTGTGAAGGGACATGGACAATATGCAAATGGGTGGAAGATGTATGCACCGCCACAATAGGGGTGGAAGAAATGGCCTAGGTGATGGAGTGATCCAAAATATGATTGTAGCACTTCATACATTTTTTTAAACTTAGGAGATCATAGATAGAACAAGTGGACCAGCTCTAGAGTGTGAAACAAACCCATGTTTAGAAGTAATCTTAGCCATTATGAAAAAAAATGTTAATTATAGAACTCGGACCTATATAAGATTCATATTCAATGAATAACACGATGTCAATATCTATAATAATCCCTTGAAAAATGTGTCATGGGACTAAGAGAAAAAAAAAGTTACTGTGCAATTTTATCAGCGGACAGCAGAGAACACAGAAAGTAAAGTTTAGATTGACTGTCTTTCTTTATTCTTGGTAAGTTTATGTTGTTGTACCTTGTCTTTCATATGTTAACTAACCATACAGAGCAAAATCAAATCATATGCAACAGCCAACACCCTCACTTATCTTATAGTTTCGCAAGGAAACAAATCTTATAGTATTCACAACTCTCAACACTGTGCTTGATGAAGCAAGCATTAAGGCATCTTGCCATGGCCAACAAACGAAGTTCTAGCTAGTTAGCGACTACCTCCATTGGTATCATTTACTCATGTTTAAAGTAATTTAGCAGCATAAACTTTCTCATTATCCTATTTACGAGTATTTGATGCCATATACACGCCAATTTTGAGCTGCAGCTTTGCTTCCTGCAGTGAGTTCATCATCCATTAACTAAACATTTGCAGGATCCAATGGACACATTAGGTGCAAGACCACACAATTTCCAAATTTGATCTAAGAATTGTAATACCGTTATATATAACTGTGCATGTATACCTAAAATTTCAATATTCCAAAGAACCAGATTTCTAAAGCAGTAAAAACAGCAGATGTTATGTTAACATATATAAACCCTTTTTAAAACTTAAAGGAACCTAAAAAATAATAGACCAGAATAGAATCTGAACAGTAACTAAATGAAAATACAACTCACCACCGTAAAAGCACAAGAAACACCATCTCCACAACTCAAAAAACTAAAAGAGAACAACAAGGACAACATGTATGTTTTCGAAATGTTCATAATTTTACAGTGGCTTGACCTAGGTCCTAAACCAATAACGTAACCAGTTTTTAGTGTTTTAAAGTCCAGATACACATGCATAGAAAACATGGAGCAAAGCCGCCTCTCATATTTGTTTTCCTACAGCTTTGAAATATCCCTTTAATGGTTTTTCAGAGTTTTTTCCTATGCGGTAACACATCCTATAGTCAATTCCTACCCATTTTTCTTAATCCTAATTTATAAAAAATATCTATTCAATATATGATAAGAAGAACAAACTCTGTTCAAGTGTTACCTCGAAGGATTTTATGATGGATGTAAGTTTTCATTCCAATCCAAAACTCCTAGGCATCTTGTTGTAATTGAAAGCATGTTTCATTACCATGGCTCCAATGTGCCCTTTGTTCCCACAAACGTCTCCATTGTCTTATACTTCCACACAATCGGGTGCTCTGCAATTAAAAAAAACATATCTTGGCCTAGATCATAAGGGTTACCCTTTTGTCTTAGTTTGCCATGTGCCAATTCATGTATTTTGACTATTTTTTTCCTAATGACTTTTTATTTAATAATTGACTTTTTATTTAAGAATAAACTAGCAATCGCACACAAACTATGTGATGCAAATGTCGAAGGGGACACGTCGAAGAAATTAAACTTGAGGGAGCATAACATCGATGGAGGAAGAGGGGTGATTAAGAGGGGGTTTGAGGGAGAATAAGTCCAAGGGTGGGGAAAATGTTGAGGGGAACCAAAGCAAAACTCTTCTTTCTTACGACCAGGTACATATAAACTACGTGCCATTTTTGTCAATTGTTTTAAGGAGAAAAGGGGTGCAGTGCACAGGTTATTGAAGCAATGTACTTTGGAAATATCTTAGAAAGCAAGGTGTGGCCTATCTTTTTTGTGTATAAATAAATGATGGTGTTTGATTTTACAATCTATTGTAGACGCATTAGAGGATTTATGAATTGTGGGTTTGTCTATGTTATTTTGTAGTAAGCGACAGGTTACGGAACAAAAGATTGGCACCTGGGGTCTTTCCACCCCCAACACTAACAACTACATCTACCAAATCCACCTTCCATAAAGTTTCAATGGTTTCCTATGCCCTACTCTAAACTCCCATTTTGACCCAGCTGGGAGGAGGTTGACATGTCTAAAAAGGGTATGATGGAATCACGTAACAAAACAACATGAAGTGGACATATTATGTCACAAGACAGTTGGAGGACCTTAAATATATCCATGGGATGTTGTGAATGAGCTCGCCAACATTCCCACCAAAAAGTATAATTGTCCACACAATGCACGGGCTTAGTAGAGGAGGCAACACAATCTCGAAATGTCCACCCCAAATCTAAATCCAAGCTCTTTGCATGCTACCGAGGGATGGCAATAACATGTGCCTAAGGTGGTGAGCCTCAGGCCATTGACCCTGAAATCCACATTCTCCCCAGCCTCGGAGGCTTTGCAGAGTCTCCTTCACCATCGCCTATAGAAAGGAAGCTTGCATATGTTTAAGTCCAACAAGCTTTCACCCTTTCCCATCGTGCCCTCTAGCTCATCCTCGTTGTCCAACTTATCCTCTCTATTAAGAGAGAAGATAGTGTCAACAAAAACAATCAGCATTTTCGTTGGAGCTATAGATGTCTAGGCCCTTGAGTCAATACTCATGTGGGGAGTATATACCATGTTTTCTATTGTGCTTATTGTTTTTCTTGTTTTCCTTCCATGTTTACATTATTAAAATACATAACAATGTGATTGCAATAATCTCAAAAGTTGTAAATCCAATAAAAAGGAGGTCTATTCAAGTTGGCGGTGATCAAGACAATTTTAATATTCAACAAACATTGCATTAAATACATGATGTGGCAATAGTACGAAAAAGGGACATGTGGTCCATATGTGACATGTCGGAAGAAAAACGAGGTTCACCTATATTCCTTCCAATGGATTCCCTAACCCGAAACTTCTTCTCCCTTAATCCCCTTCTTCATCAAGACTCTTCCCCAGTCCAATGTTTCACCTTCAATCATCCAATTTTAACTTCTTCAACACCTCCCTATCAGCAACTTCAATGCACCGCATGGGCGGGATTGCTAATTACAATGACTAAAGAGACTTACCTTTTCCATCATGGTACTTTGGAGTGGAACATGTTTTCTAGGCATGAAATCCTTTGTTGAGTAAGCTTAGGACATTGTAAACCATTGTTTTCGTAATTGAAAAAGAATGCCCAAAGCAAGAAAAAAATATTTTTATTTCTTTTAAAAGGCTTTTGGGTGTGTAGGTCAACATCAACAATAATACACTATAGTGGGTCCATTCATTGCACAATATTTTGGGGATGGGAGATGATGTTTGAACTTGCAAAACATGACATTAGCATTATTTTAGAAAGATAATAATGAAGTGGTTCGTGAGATATCCACATGGCACGAAATAAGAAATAATTTCTACACGTTAGAAATATGAAATAGTAAAGATAAAAAAGTTATATGTGGGAAATGAATTAATGTTTGGGCATTGCCTTTTTTACCATAGCCATTCTTCTCCAAAAGAGGAAAGATGGATAGGATGGCCTTTCCATGGTTTACATTGGGTTAGTTATTTCCAACGTAGGTAGAACCATGGCACTTTTTAATAAACATTGATAGATTGGTATAGTTTTGTTTTTTTCTTTTTTCTTTTTTTGAGAGGTGACAAATTTAGAAAGATATTTTGACATAGATTTGGATCATTTGATTAAAATATTTTCCATATCAAGGAGAAAACAAGGAGAGTATCTTTTGGGGCGGTGCGCGAATATGATGAAATAAGTATTGAGAAGCATGGTTCAACTTAATCAAAAATAGTGTCAAGCTTAAAAATAACGTTATCTTGCATCTTTTTTAGCCATATGGAGGGGTCGCTCAGTTAGCACCATTAATTTGTCCATCAGCTATAGGTTGCCAACAACTGGCCCTTACACAACTGAAAGAAACAAAAAAAATTGGAAAAATATGGGGGAAATGGGCTTTGTTATTTTTAAATTTTATTTTTTTATGGTGTAAAGGTTTTTGATAGGATGACGTTTAATTTGATAGATCAGACGAATACAAATGTGGAACATAAATGTGGGAATTAAATCCCTACATGTCCTATGCACCTATTCCACGGCTTAGATTGTTCCTACCCAAATAATATCTGTTATCTGTGCTCTACTTTACCATCTCGATCTCGCCCACAATATTTACGTGAGTGAAATTTGCACTTAAAGGGGCCAAAATAAAAAATACGGAAAATCCTACAAGTTCCACGGTCAAAACACAACCCCAATGCTGACTTTTTGTAGCACTTTGTAGCCCCTTTTTTCAGTTTTAAACTTAACTAAGTGTAGGAAAACAGGCAATGTGCTAACAATCAGCGATAATTGAGGCGTCTCGAAATGGGGCACTTCCCTCTTTTGTGCAATTATTTCACAAAATCATCATGTCTGAACTTTAAGGCGGAGCGTTTTAAATCAGTAAAAACTTAGGCAGCAACCATGAAATATAGTATCCGAGTCTATGTCATCCTTCAGCTATTAATCCAGGATACCATAATTTGTTGTAGGGGTTTAAAAACAAGGATGAGTTGTCAATTATTCTTATGGTTGTACTTCATTATAATAAAAATATATACCATGGTATGCCCAGATTTGGAAGAGTAGGACTAAACTTACCTGATACCATTTGGGTCCGATATGAAGACCCTCCACTAATTAATTGTTATAGGGCATCTGTGAGGATCCCTATGCAAACCATGAAATCTTATGAAAACAACCCAAACAATCCAGCTCGGTGATACGTGGGAGAATACAAGGTATTTTGATTTACTTTAAACTACGTTGCCAAGATACGCCCAACCCCCCAACGAATCCCCCCTGATACGTATCAGATACGGATACGTGTTGATACGGATACGGATATGTACGGGATACATACGGGAGCCTCCAGGATACACCACGGATATGTACACACATATCCGTGACGTATCCGGGAGGTTCCCATACGTATCCCTCACTAAAAACGTCTTTTTAAAGTTTTAATTCATTTTTTGTATTTTTGACTTTTCTATTCCCTAAAACCGAACCCTAAAAACTAAATGAATAAAATAATACACAATGAAATGTAAAATCTTAAGTATATTGTATGTTTTGAAAATTTGAACATGGATCCTAGTATATTTTTCAAATTACAAGTTTTGTTCGTATTCATGTTGACATGATATTCGTATATCATATGTATGGCAGCGATATGATCAATAAAAATGCAACGTCTTAAGTATATTGAATGTTTTGAACATTAATTTAAGTTTTGTATTACTCTTTCATTTTTTATGGACTAAAAAATGAGTAAAATGAGTAGATGTACATAAATAAATAAATAAATATATATATATTTTTTAATTTTTCAATATATATGTACGGACGTATCCAAGACGTATCGTATCCAAGGGTTTTTTTAAATTGACGTATCTGCGTATCATACCCGTACCCGTAACCGTACCGATACTCGTACCTGTATCCTGGCAACATAGACTTAAAACAAACCATCTAACCCAAAAATTGGAATGCTCTGAGAAGGCCAAAATGAAAAAATGAAATAATAAAAATAAAAATTCAATTTTATTAGCCGGTACTTATTTTTAGATGTCGAAAATGAGAGAATTTTTTGAATGGGCCAATCAAATTACATAAAGTATAAAAATATTAGGTTGTCGACCATATTGGAAATAAAGTACCCGCACAACTTTAAAACATCCACACCAAAGAGGTGTAAGGGATTCATGAATGGGAAATACTAGCAATTGCACATGAGTTGCAAACTACGGCGGAGAGCATAGGACTATGAGTATTCTCACGCATGGCTACCATGATTGGGTCGGTTTGATTTCTATATTTATTTTAACAGTACTTTAGTGTGTTGCAAGTTGCTGCCTTTTTTAGAAGATGAAGGGTGTTGCATATATATAGAGGTGGAAACTAACAAGGGAGACGCTAACCTAACGTACAAGCTAAAGCATAAAAGTAACAGTATTTTGTTTTATACAAATATGGCCTCCTGTATGTGTTGTATGTGAGTGGGAAGTTGTTTACAGCATAGCCTATGTTCCTCTTTTATGCGTGCATGAACATTTTTTCTGTGCATCATTCGTACATTACGCTAAAACGTAAAAGTGAATGAGATTTGTAGGTTGTTGAGTGTGTGCACTCTTGAGATTGTTGTAAATGTTAGTCCCCAAGGACCAACATTGTCGATGTTTATTGTTACCTTGTCAAGCATTATGCACAACGTCTTATGAATGGTGAGACCCCACAAAATTTTAAGTGGGTTTTGGCGATGGAGGACCTTGTGTGTCTGTAGGCAATGGCAAGTGCGTTGGGTGGAGGAGGTCTCGTGGGGGCCCTCGATAGTTCTTCAAATCAACAACAACAAAGGACAGCAAGTCTAGGGGTTGTGATTCTGGATTTTACACGACCTCCGCAAGTTGACCAAGTGCGATGAGCATTTCCTCTACTTGAGTAAGTGAAGAAATGTAATGTCTCCTCTTAGGACAAGTTAGAAAATGGAGAAGTACTTGTCAAGATCAAGCAAAGAATGGATAAACCCTTTTGCATCAACCTAAAATATCCCAATGTCAGCTATTTCGAACCCAAATGGGGTTGGAACTAGCCAAGGTGATGGGATAGATTAGTTGGAAAAAAACAATTGGAATTTAAACACATTCAAATCAGATTTTTAACAGTTGGAAAATAATTAATAATCACACCCCAACTGTTGCAATCTTCCAAACTTATTTCCAACTTAACCATCAGAGCAAAAATATTCAAACTTTGGATTTTGGGCCACAAAAATATGAAAAATAATATGCAAAAATCAGATTTTGCACAACCAACACGAAACCCTAATTTTTCCCTAAAAAGTAGGTCGCCCAGCACATTTAGGGCATCAAATCAACTCCAAAAATTATAAAATTACTTTCTCCTTATTCTAACTAATTTCTACAACCAAATCCAATATTAAATTGATCCCAAACTGCAAATCTGAAATAAATATTAATTAATATCAACCAAATAGCTTGCAGACAGCATAAATCTTCTAAAATTCAAAACCCATTCAATACTTAGTGTTTTTCCATGAAACAAGATGCAAAATAAACTAGAAATTTAGGGCTTTCCACTGCATTAAGAATCTGAATTTTCTTATCAACAAAACCACTCCAAAACAGCCCCAGAAAATTGATTTCAAGTCGCTAGGGTTAGATAAAATTATATAAATTATTATCAGTCCTTTAGCCTCAAAACACTCCATATAACTATCCCAAACTTAGATAATAATTCTAACACAGATCAGATTGCAGATCAAGCACATATGACACCAAAACATGATAAAATAAACCCCAATCCCAATCGCTATGGCTAAATAAAATGCAACAGCAATAACAGTCATAAAAGTACTTCAAACCCTTCACATACATGCAGATTTACTCTCAAATAAATGCATCAATACTCTAAACCAAGTCACCAATGCTTAGAATGGAGCAACAATGCATAAGATTCACTCAACATGATTCCAAAAAGGCTTCAAAGTTGGGGCATACATCCCATTTCTCCAAGCATGGAGTAATTTCAAAAGTTCAATCAACATATCCCCACGAGAGGAAATGCCACCTCCTTTTATAGAGTTAAGGGGTGCAATATTCAAAAAGACCGACCTTTCCCTTTTGCAGGGAAAACATAAACTCTCATTATAATAAAGTCTCTAATAAACTAAGACTATGTGCACTTCATTATTTTTAATTAAATAATAAAAGCAACTATCCTATGTGCACATTTAAACTAACTAGAAACTCCCACTTATAGCGCTAGGCATGCCAAGGGGTTACAATGCAAAAGAAAATAGATATTAGTAATGTCCCAGAAAAAAGGACATTACAATCCTCTCCTCTCAAAGATTGTTTGCCCTCAAGCAATAGCAAGCTCATGGATCCATGTATCAGGCCCCAAAGAGAAGATGTGGGATGGTGCCTCCAAAGTCTCGAACCGATGCCGGTCAAATGGTGAAGCATTGGGAAGAACTTGTTTTCTTCCCTCATACCCATGCAAGTGGGTGTGTAGTCATCTCCATAATGTGCTCCAAGTGATGGTGCCCTCATCATGGGATGTGGAGCCAACAATGAGGTGAGCTTTACTAAGTTCCAAAGATGCCCACTCAAAGATATTTTCGTGGAGATCAATAGTCAACATCTTATCTTTATGTGTCTTCATAACCACACATGAAGCAAACTCATTAAAAAAACAAGTGTTGAAAAACACTTTTTCAACTTCACCTCCATGTCTCCAAGGCATGGATGGCTCCCAAATCTTCCTCATGCATGGGTTGTCCCCAAACTCTGTTATGTGGCTCCAAACACTGTTGTAATCATACATTCTCCCTTCAAAAATCAGAATTAGAATGGCTGGTTTCCATCCCCAAGTATTCACCCATGAGCCAAAATTAGTCTCCAACAATAAATTCATTAATTGCCTGGCCAAAAACTAACTTATAGAAGTGGTAGGGGAGTTGGTCATAGTGATGTCAATCATAAAAATGATGGGACAACAGCTAGCACATTTTAAAAAAAAAATCTCAACATGAAAGAACATCAATCTAGTGAATAAATATGGCTCCCATGTGACTGAAATTTCATCCTCAATAATAACAAACTGAAAATGACTCATATGCACAGCTATGCTGGATATTAAATTTTCAACTCAAATAAAGGAACCAACTTGGAAACAGTACAAATTTAGTAACATATGCGTCTAATGGCAACACATCAATTCCCCAAATTATACTTGAATAGTGACATTAAACTTGAAACTAATATTGAATCCAACAAATGATATAACTTCAAGAATGGCATACCCACGAGCATATCTGAATTGTCCTGTTCCTCCCACCGCACTTCCTCCCTTTGCGGCAGACGAAATCTATTTGCCCCTTGCAATTCAAGGGTGCTTCCATTGTATTTTTCATTCTCAAATATAACAAAGGTAACATGAAGAAAATTGCTTATTCTCCAATCGGAACTGGCCTCCATTCCCTAGATTCTCCCCACATAGTTGGATGATGGATCGGGTCCTTTTGTGATGGGATGGTCCAGGACGTTCACCATTCTCAACCCTAGGACTTCAACGAAACTGCTAGCGTCAAAATCAATTTCAGAAAACCAAATCCATTTCTCCAACACCATAATTACAATCTAATAATTACTAGAATATAGATACACGAAAAGATTGCAAATGTCCTGAAGTGCCCCAAATATGTATCCGCAATGTATGCTCCAAGGAAAGACGTAAGGGATAAAGTGTTGATCTAGTTTGTAACATTCCTCGTGGAAGACACACTGCCCTCATGCAACTTGTTCGTTACATATACCACTAATTTTTCCCAAATGCCCGCAAAAGCCAACTTTTCTACAAATTTGTAGCCTGTGTATAAAATTAAAACAATTATTTTCGTAAGAAAGATGGAGCCATATTGTGGGCATCGAATTTAATCCTTATAGTCTACCTTCACCCGTAAAATAAATGACATAAAAGACCCAAGTGACAACCAACGGAAGGCCGAAGGCTTCGTATTTAGTTGTATTTTACATCTAAAAACACAAAAAACGTTTAAACGCCCGTCAATTTTAATCTCGTGACGTGAACGACCAGACGCTCTTACTCATAGGGGCAATGCCTGTCGCCGTAACAAAGAAACGAGGAAAAATGCGAAGTTAACTACCTCCATGGGACCGTGTGTTGACTTGTCATATGTTGATACATGCGAGTTTGTTAATGCATATTGGGTGTCATCTTTTTTGTGAGGGAGAAGTATATTTGAGGACGACGACCTAAAATCATGGCACCACGGAATACGACTACTCCTTCCCAAGGGTAAGATGCCCATCAAATTTAATCCCTTGATGTGAACAACCATTGGATTTCTCATAGGGGCAACGCCTTTCGGCCTAATAAAGTAACAAAAAATGATTGCATCTTTTCGTATCACTTTTTAATTAAAAAATACACAATACATTTATGATTTTTTTATTAGGCCGGAAGGCGTTCAAGTGTAATTTGTGAGGATAACTTCGCGGCGAGTGTTGAATAGTGTATTCAGGTAATACATTAGTGCATCTCAATTCATTCAATAAATTCTCGTTTACACGCTAGTTGTGCAGTCGTTGTTCCCGGATTCCGCTCCCCGGCTCCTCTGTTCTTCGTCGGGTTCGCTACATGTTTTTTTAGTTCCCACTCTATTAAATTTGCACATAATCAAAAGCAGGGGAGTTTAGAATATCACTTCTTTGAGATGTATTCCAAACCATTTTGAAGGATCTCAGGGTTGTTATGTTGGAAGCTCTCACTGTTGATACGGCTGTGTAGGGAGGCAAAGGGACGGTTGGTTGGGAGTTGGCGCCAAGCCAGGACAGCGCCTGACTGTTCCTTTTTTTTCAGGCATGCTTTTTCCTCCCCTTCATGCTTGATCCATGTGAAAGCTTTGTGGGAATGATTGTCCAAGGAAAATAAATAAATGAACTGGAGGTGTTAGGGACTAATATGGCTGTTTGTAAATCTCACCCGATTCATTTTGTGGGTTTGAATTTATGTGGGTATTGTAATTCCTGATGTCTGCAATAAAATGAGTACTCAGCTATATTCTTCTATATATATATTAATTTTGTTTGTGTAAATGCTTGTTCTTTCATGATCTGGTTGGGCATAACCATGAGGGGTAGCCAAATTTTAAGACACACACACACATATACAATTTAAATGTTATGAGCTCTTGACGTTTGCAAAACTTGTTTGACGGCTGTACACCCCTATACATTTTGATATTTTTGTTGCTCAGTGTTTTCATTGATGTGAGTGATTGAGAATACCCATGAGGGGTTTCCAAAATTTTGTGACAGCAGTTGGATGATTTATAAAAATATTAAATTTATACGAATGCTTATTGTTTTGCACCCCTGCAAGCCAAGTGTATACAGCTATACACATTCTTTTGTGTTGACATCATTATCATGGGTGTTTAGTTGTGCTTACCATGAAAGACTGCCCAAATATGTGTTATTGAATTCTTTCTGCTGTGTGAAAATGTATTCATTTTGAAATTAGACAAATTATAATGTCGGCAGAGTAATTTTGGTTCTCCATATAGCCTGTTATGATGATATGAAAAATAAGGGTACTTTGATTCATTGTTAACCTTAAATACAGTATCTTCAACTTTAAATAAGAACTTAGACTCTTTTATCCTGTGAATTTCGTAGGTGATCAATGCAAAACCGAATTGGCATAAGAGTAATAGTAAATACAATGTACAGAACTTTAATAGTATGGTTTATTTCAGTGATACCGTTTCTTCTGCTATCTGTTTCATGATTCATGGACAATTCCTCTTGTAATAGTCTCCCATTCAGCAGCACTATGTGAAGTTGGGATCTGCAGTACATTGATTTTTCTCGTCGCATAGGTCTTCCGTGTCTGTTATCTCAATCCTCCCTTTAACAGCTGATGCCTCTTTTTTTGGATCTTGGGGTTTTTCGTATTCATACATTTTCGTCTTAGCAGTAGTTTGCTCATTTATGTCTCCCTTTGTTTTTGGTGAGTGCGTTATTTTAATTTCTTTTCCCTCTTATAATGAAGACACTCATCTTCAAGGAAAAAATGCTCCATCATATTTTCTTTAGTGCCTTCTAATGTTAACGTATTGGGTATTGTTAAACTCCATTAATAAGAGCACTGTCATGCTTTGAATGATGACCTTCAAACGTCTTCTTCATTTAAAGTTTGTCTTTGTTGTTTAAATTAATTACTCCTTGTTGTACAAATAAGCATTTGAATTGGGTAGTTACTTTTAAGTGAAATAACTTATACCGAAATTTTAAGCATGTTATTGTTGGCAACTTTATGACGTATAGCATATTTTCTTTTCATAGTAGTTTATAACATATGGCTGCCAAATTTCCTTCCGCAGGTATTAGGGACCCAGTAAATGGGAACCCACGATTATTGCCATATCTGACTTGACGTTTAACGTCAGTGTTCGCTTCCCACATAGTGAGGTGATAGCTTTGAATGAGGTGCCCACATAGTGAGGTGATAGCTTCGAATGAGGTGCCCCATTCTTTCTTGCCCCAGGTTGCTATGGAGGGGAACTCCACGGATAGTGCCCAACATACTTTCGCAAGTTCCGTTCAGTCTTTCTCTACTCTTGTTACAGTTACCTGCTTCGACATTTCTAATAGGACATCAAAAACTCTATTTCCTTTGACTGTTATTGTAGATAGTGATTTCCATCTCATGTGGGACCTCATGAAGAAGGTTGATGACAAATATTTCTGTTTGAAGCCTTGTACAACTTCCTCCGTGAATTGGGCAACAACCAATATTATTAGAAATGTATGTGAGTAGGGGAAATGGAAACAAAATTTGGGTGTATCAGAAATGAAGCGAAACCAAGGAATATAAGTGCTCATATGTTTAGTAGCTCCATTACAAAAGACACAAGGAATATGTAGCAAAGCAGAAAAGGTTTACTTCGCAGAGTACAAAGCTAGGGCAATGTAGCGAATGCATCTACTGGGGATAGATTATCGGAGAAGGTCGCGTCTTTTGCTGCAACTACCACAGCACATTGGGCTTGCTCTCGTTTCTTGTAGAGCTCTACCTTTGTGGAGATTGTGAATTGGTATGGAAGAGAATCAATGGACCAAAGTAAGTTAAGAGTTCATCTCAACTTAGTTCAACTTTGTAATGGAGCTACTAAACATATGATCACTTATATTCCTTGGTTTTGCTTCATTTTTGATACACTCAAAAAAAATTTCCATTTCCCCTACTCACATACATGCATGGTGCATTCTCACAAGAATGCAACCTCCTCCAAGTTTTGTACTGCTTCTATGCACTTATCATTATAGTCCCTTCACTCCAACTACTAAACATAAAAGTACTTGTATTCCTTGAGTTCATGTGATTTCCCAAACATCTAATTTTTGTTTCCACTTGCCCTCGTCTCACATAGGCATGGCGTGTTCAATGAGAAATGCAAAGCTCTGTTTGAATTACAACATCAACAAAAACACAATAAACGAACATCGCCGCCATAAAGCTAGAATCAAACGCTAGAAAACGAACATGCATGTGCTGACATCCTTAGAACACCGTGATGGCTGTCTCCAACCGCGTACCCCAATTCTTTCTTCTCCTCAAGATGTGGAAGGCAAGGTCTGTAAAAGAATTTATCTCTTCCCCACTCAACACAAACACTTTATATGCAACGAGTTATATGTAGGCCTACAAACAAGGATCCACAATGGTGGGCGTGCTTTTTGAAGATGTATTGCTGAAAATGATGGCCACCGCTTCTCAAGCTGGAATAACATGGTCCTAGGTCTTCAACTCGAAGTTCTTTCTTGTAATGTCTCCTTTTTCGGGACATTACTAATATCTATTTTTTTTGCATTGTAACCCCTTGGCATGCCTAACACTACAAGTGGGAGTCTCCAGTTAGTTTAAATGTGCACATAGGATAATTGCTTTTATTATTTAATTAAAAATAATAAAGTGCACATAGTCTTAGTTTATTAGAGGCTTTATTATAATGATAGTTTATGTTTTCCCTCCAAAAGGGAAAGGTCGGTCTTTTTGAATATTGCACCCCTTAACTCTATAAAAGGAGGTCGCATTTCCTCTTGTGGGGTTATTTTGATTGAACTTTTGAAATTACTCCATGCTTGGAGAAATGGGATGTATGCCCTAGCTTTGAAGCCTTCTTGCAATCATTGTTGAGTGAATCTATGCATTGTTGCTCCATTCTAAGTATTGGCGACTTGGTTTAGAGTATTGATGCAGTTATTTGAGAGTAAATCTGCATTGTATGTGAAGGGTTTGAAGTATTTTTGTGACTATTATTGCTGCTGCAATTTATTTAGGATTTAGATTTATTTTATCATGTCTTGGTGCCATATGTGCTAGATCTGCAATCTGATCTGTGTTAGCATTATTATCTAAGTTTGGGGCAGTTATTTGGAGTGTTTTGAGGCTAAAGAAGGACTGATAATAATTTATATAATTTTATCTAACCCTAGCGACTTGAAATCAGTTTTCTGGGGCTGTTTTGGAGTGGTTTTGTGGATAAAAAAATTTATATTCTTAATGCAGTGGAAAACCCTAAATTTCTAGTTTATTTTGTATCTTGTTTCATGGAAAAACACTAAGTATTGAATGAGTTATGAATTTTAGAAGATTTCAGGTGTCTGCAAGCTATCTGGTTGATATTAACTAGTGGTCGCTCCGAGAGGAGCAAGATTACGCCGTGTGTGGCTATTGTTTTTTAAAAAGAAATTAATGGCATTTTTTTGTTTGTAATTTTAGTATGCGCAATGGAATGCTTTATAATAGTGGTTACTATTTTGTGCATGGCATCTAGTGCAAAAAAAAAATTAATTAATTTGGTTGGTTTTATAATATTTTTTTTTCAATTTTTTTAAGTTGTTTGAAATTCAGTTATGCTTTGGGAAATTAAAGATACGTTTTTTGTAGCCAGTGATTAGTAGGGTTCAATATAACTTGGTAATTAAAGAATAGGGTACATGTAATGCTAATCTATAACAAATATATGAGAAAAGCATCTAAACGCGGTAAACATTTACTTTGTTTGAGAGATAATAAGCATGTATTTAATTATGTTGTTCCACAGGTGTGCCTTCCATGTATTGTTTTTGTACGCATTCAGATAGTAGTAGTTGTATGCGAGTACAATTAGTTCCAATACGGTCTGTTATGGCATTGAATGTGGCCATCATGTTTGAAGTGCCTGCAAGGAGGTGGGTAGACAATTTATCAGAGGCATAGATTGAAATACCTGAATGGTTTATGTTTGAATTGAAGGCATCATATTGGTTTGTATGTATTCAGTCAAATTACAAGAATAGATAGTATTTAAGGAAATGATCATGAATAGTCATGTATTTAAAGTTACCATGTATATTTTCAAGTGGCATAAAGAAGTTTATGACCAGAAATAGCAGAAAAGTAAACACGTGGGAGTTGGTTACATTTTGTATATCATGTTCATATTCATTGTTCCTAACATTTCTAGATTTTAAGGTGGAACTGTTTTGCATATCAACTTCAAAGTCGTTCAAGCATTCATACTTGAAGCTCATAAACAATTCTTCTTTTTCTCATTTGACAGATCTCATAAACAATTTTCAAATATGAAATAAGATCAATTTTGGGTGATGTTAAATGCTCTTGAAGCCAAAATGATCCATGGAGCCTATCAAAGTGTGTTTACTTGTTTATAAGATTATGACATGAGTGGGACATTAGGAGGTGGGATATAAAATTATATAACAATCAGATAATAATTTAATAACTTTTTATATGGTGGAACATAATACTACAACATTTGCCCTGCTGCCAGATCAATTGAAGAATGCACATAAATCATTTAGATCCATAGCATTCATGAACAACAAAATTCATCCATATGTAAATCAATCAAATCCATAAGATAATTTCTAAAACCTTGAAAACCAAGAAACAAATCAAAGCAAAAAATAGGTGGCTATTCTTTTATGGATATATGTAAAGAGTTAATTTTTTTTAGCTAATTACATGAATAATGAAACAGAATTGTGCATATCGTTTTGATAAAAAGTAAATGAGTTTGCTATAAAAGCTGGAAGAGTAGATTTACAAGACACAAAAAAGCAAACCATGCTTTAAAGTGCATGCATTATCAACGGTGTCAAAACAGGGATGTAACCAACATTAAGTAGTTTATATATGTATCTTTTTTCCCCTACTCATTTTATGCTTAGAACATGTATTTTACAGTTTGTGGTATGTACATGAGGAGGATGGAAGTGTTTTTTTGGTGTTTTTTTGTTATGTGGAGGGGGTGGGTTTATAAAATTCTATGTAGAATTTTTCCCTAAGGATGTGGATGGTGTCCTTGGTGGAAATGGATACTTGTTGGAGTGCAACTTGTGCTTGTTCCAATCTTTGTTGTGTAAGCAGCATTGCAGATATTGTATCGTTGTCTACAGGTGTGGTTTCCATGCATTGTTTCTTGTACACATTCAAATAGCAACTGTTGTATATAGGTGCAATCGGGTTCAGTTAGGGCTGCGATAGCGTCAAATGTGGTTGTCATATTTTGAGTGCCTGCAAGGGGGTGAGTAAACAATGAATTAGAGGCATAAATTGAGGAGGGTAAATTACAAGTTCAGGGGAAAAAAATATACGAGTTCAGATCTCGGCTACACAAATGTTCAAATCATCTATGACCTTTGGATTCTTTTTTTGAACACATAATCAACAAAGAAGGCATGGGATAAATTTATTGAATATAAGATTGAAGTCATGGGATGAATACTATTTAAGTCTATCCAATCGGTTCTAATTGGTTCAGGCAATAGCAGGTATAATGCAGTTCAGATAAGATTGAAGGCATGTGGTGAATATACTTAAGTCATTGTATAGCTTATAGGGGTTGTCTTAACATAATTCAAGATTTGGCTTAAACTGGATAATACAATTCTACTGTCTGCGGAAAATTGTATCTTGATTGCCCTAGTCTTTCTATAGACAAAATTCCATAAACCAAAGTCACAGTTTAGTGTGGTTGTAAGCATTAGAAACTTATTTAGAAGGAGAAGACATGGCTTAACTCTTTGACAAGAAATAATTTTTTGCATGCACAATTTGGTCCCATGAGAAACAACCAATGAATTGTTTCTAAAGCATAAATACTCAGAAAGTGGGAAAACAAGGCACTGAAGCTTTAGCTTTTCCGAGAAGAACATTTGTGTTGCTATTATAATTGCTATTGGAACATGAAAATGAGATGCTAAGAACTATAAGTCAATTCGAAAACAACAAATAAATGTAAGAAAGATTACAAGGACAAAGGCACAAAGTACACCTTACTGAGGTGTAGGGTGTATTCTTGTCGAATAAAGGTTATGGTTGTGCAAACTTAAAAAATGGCGGATGATTTGGCTTGGAGGATTTGATCCACGATAAACAGTAAAAGTGCATTTTTTTTATCTTTTCTATAAAGGAATAAGGATATTTTAAAACTCATGGTGGTCAATTTGTCAATGCAATACTTGCATTTGTAAAATAAATTTCAAGCCTTGGCCTTGTGCATCTTTCTGACAGTGATATTGAAAACAAATGGCTATAAACCACTAACATTGGTTCGTCAGATGATGTGGAGAATTGTAAAGTTATAAAACAACAACATAAAACAAAAACAAAGTTCAACATATATTCATACTGGATTGATAAAGGAATTTAAATATATCCAAATCAAAGAGAAGTTTGCAATTGATCAAAAGGGAAATGGTCTTTCCAATAGCCCACATATTCACTTTGTGGTTTTGTCTGACGGTCACAAGAATTCTGGAAGACCTCTTCCCACTCTTGAGACAGTATCCAGACTTCTTGCTGCAACATTTATATTTAATTCTATAAAATTAACAGCGAAAAATGTAATTCTTAGGTTTTGCAATCCGCAGTAAGGATTTTTTATACAGAAGGGGGGAAAATCATGATAGATGGAAGTAGTTCAGTGGTAGTTTCTTTTTTCAAGTTATGAATTGTAAAGACAATGCAACTAAGGCAATCAAAACTGTGATGACCACAGGGGGAGAGTAGGATTAGCCAGTTAGATGTTGAACTAAATTTCAGGGTAAAGATTTTAACTGGCCCGCATTAAAAACCGTCTTAAGATGATCTTTCTTGGCATATGACACGAAAACTTATCTAGAAGCAACATAATGATAGTACTTAAATAGCAGATTGCATTACTGACACTGTAGTAATGGAAATGAAATTATGTCTTTACAAAAACTATTGGTGGGGACAGTAATCTTATTTTAGGTATTTATTGTTCAGGCATAGACAATAATGCTGGGTGAAACGAATGTCACATTGGTGGTCGAATTTCAGAAGTAGTTTGGAACAAATACATCCTGTGCAAGCTATATTGTTTTTGCTTTATAATAGCATACTATGACGGCTAGGAAAATAAAAAATTATATACAATTAACGTGGATATCAATAACCGTATAATAAAATTGGAACCGGGGCTGGGTTTTATAACAGTGACACCATATTTACTCTTGAGTAATGATATGAAATGCATCTAAATGAACTAATAATAAATCCACAGCTTGATTAAAACAAGATAACAAGAACATAACACTGATATGCACCATGAACTGATTTGTAGACATTAAAGATGTTACCAAGATGCAACATTACTGAAACCATATCGTAAGAGAAGCTATGGAGATAAAGAAGAACCCAAATAATTAGAATAAGGAAGTTGGTTTTAAGATCAATCATGGTCAGAGGTTCATCATCAACATGATGAAAAAATGAGATGCTTAGTGCCCGACCTGGTAGATTGAATTAACATATCAAAAAAAAATGAATGCGAGACTGCTATCCCACTCAAACAATTTTAGTAGATAGTGTGGATGGGAGTAGTCTTATAGCATGGGTTTGGTGAATGAGATGGTTAGGGAGGCTGGTAAGTTTTTAAAAATTGTTAGGATTTAAACTGTAGGTGGTGTTTTTATGTCATGTTCTGTGTTAGCTGCTTGTTTCGGTTTCGATCGCAGTCGAATTTTTTATGCATAGAAATAATTGTTTTGCTGGAACTGTCATCGAGATTCGTGAGCATATGTTTGTAACTTAATGTGTGTCTTGAGAAGATTTGCTTGGAATTTCGTTATGGCTTCTAATGAGCTTCTGCAAGAATATTAGTTTTCTTACAGCTTATTAAAGGGGAGTAGTAGAATTCGGGTTTATTCTGTGGTTTCCATTTTTCTTAAGTCAGATGGTCAACTGGTTTGAATTACATTTTGAGTTGTACTTCTGTATATTAGTTGTATTTAGGATTTCATGATTATTATTATCATACAAAACATGGTTGTTGTATGCCACAACTCCCGAAGACTACAAAAAAGACTGTGTATTACAAATACAGTGAGCTATGTAGTTGATACAAATGCATTACGTTTTGTATGTGTATTTTGTCATTTTACAAAATTGTCGGTGATGATAGTTTTTTAGGTGTGGGAGTTATAGTATTGCGTGTAGAATTGTTCCGTGAGGATTTGTATGGTATCCTCGCTTGCAATGGTTTTAGGTGTGGGAGTTATAGTATTGCATGTAGAATTATTTAGTGAGGATTTGTATGGTATCCTCGCTTGCAATGGCTGCTTGCTAGAGTGATTGTTGTGCCTACTGTAATTTTCCATGTGTGAGTTGCATTGCGTAGATTGTTTCTTTGTCTACAGGGGTACCCCCTTTGCAATGATCTTCTATGCATTCTGATAACAAGTGTTGTATGTGGGTACAACTATCGTTAATCCGTGTCGATATGGTGCTGAAATTGTTCGTCATATTTAGAGTTCCTGCATGCGGATTGGAAAGAATGTTAATGTTAGGTGTAGATTGGTTTGGGAGTAAAGACAAAGTTGTTTTTTAATAGAATAATAAGTTGACCACAACTATATCTGGTTTTTAGAAATGCTATCTAAATAGGGAATTGAATTAATGGTATTTGAATAGAGTAATAGATATATAACTAAACTGAAAATATAATTTTGAAAAGGTAGTGTAACTATGTCCCCAAGGGAAATTTGACGGTAGAATAACTTGTACCAAAGATGTCGTATTGATCCTAGGAACAATTTGCAAATACTATATTACAAACTTTTTTTTTGAAAAAAGGAATTAAACTACGATAATTCATAGATAAGTTCGTCGGGGTATTAAATTTTTTTTTAAAGCATATTGTTATGAAAGGAATTAGGTTGTGATAACTCGCAAAGAAATTGTGTGCAGTAGGAACATTTTGTTGACAACACTATAATTTTCAACTGGTTTGAAGCTTAGGATCTAGTTATGTGAGGGTGTCAATAGTAATTAAGTGGAAGTTTAGAAACAAGATTAGGTGATGCCTTGAGTTGTTAAGGTTCCTAAATCTTAGAATAATGCAAAAAAACACATAGATATATACGAATACAGTGAGGTAGAAGAGGTTTCACAATATGCAATGGAGCTCAGATATAAAGCATAGGAAAGGCTTCCCGAGAAACGCATCTCACAACTGCGCAGAGAATAATGGTGGCTTAAGTGGAATTGTAAATGTTAAAGACGAAAGATGAAATTGCAAATCCAAAGTTTGGTGAAGAACATGAAAGGAGCTGACTGAAAGATTTTAAGCGCATCTAAGATTTGGTAGTCATTAACAACTGCTGTCACTTAAAATGTGGTCCACATATGTTTTTTTTTGCTGATGAAGGATTGGTTGATTTTTTTTTTGGAATTGTATGGGGACAGAGTAGTGAGTATGAAGATATTTATCTAAAACAAATGGCTAGCTTCAGAAAAACAAAGATTCCTATAAACAATGCAAATCTGTGTTTTCGTATTTGGATATACAATGTCATCACATCAAACAAATCATAGATATTTGATTATCTTATAGTAGATAATTAACAACTATTTTAAAAAATAACAACCAGCTTCCGCTACCACTCATAGTTTAAAACCACATGATAATAAGCTAAGTTTATTATTAAAAAAATTGAAAACGTGTCTTTATAAACAAATAATTAAAAAAAAACGAACAAATTCAGAAAATTTTAATGTGCTTGACCAAGTGGTTTTAAATACAATACAACGATACAATATCCACCCAAATCAGCATAGCTGAAAACTAAACAGGTTGTTTATCATTTTCTTGCAAAATACCAATAATACCAGCCTATAATTCAACTTTTTACCCACCCAGTATGCATGTTAAATTAACAACAGTTTTACTAAATCCAAGAATAGACTTCATGTTTGCAGATGTTTGGTAACATTCAGATGGCAGAGGAATACTTGTACTTTCCCATTAACTCAATATACTTTCTCGTTAACTCAGTATGGGTTATGAATCCTATAAATATCCTGCGACCTTCATCACCCAAGGCATTTTATTCAACTCTACATACGTCTCTTGTAGCTGTGGCTGTGAAATCTCACCTACACAAAGAACATGCACCTTTTTTATGACCTTTTATTTGTCCTTCATCAATCGTCTATCATTTACAACCTCACCTCACATGCACACCTCTACATAGATGTGATAAGTTGCAACTTTTTCATTATCCAACTGAAAAATAACAGTTGCTGTAAATAATAATGGCCGCATATGTTTTTTTGTGTTCTTCAACTACCAAGAAAACACATCGATACAATCACCTCAGGTTTCATTGGCACGTTGATGATACAGTTTACAGCTTCCTCTACATAGCCGGCATGGCCTTGAATTTCAATCATGCAAACATATTGATTAATTCATGCCTTCAAAGTATTCACAACCTTCATTCACCGACCTTGTATGGCTACATGCTATTTACAAAAAAAAAGCTTGCATCGTCAGGGTATGCTCCATGGCATTATGTCAAACAATTGGCATGCCTTGTATATGCTTTCAATTTATGCAAAAGCTTGTGGGTGGTCCTAGTTTTTATTAACTAAAAAGAGTAGCTCCAGCTCCTTGATCGCTGCTGATCACAATGTTTACAGTTTGTTGGTGTCAAATGAATTTTTTCATTCGTAAGAGAAAGTTTTAAAATAGTAGTATCCCAATAGTCTCTGCATCTCTCCAATAGCCACTAAGACAAAAGCAAAATACACAGGCAACTCACTAATGACCGCATATGTTTTTTGTGTTCTTCAACTACCAAGCAAACAAATCCACACAATCACCTCAGGTTTCATTGGTAGGATACAATCCTTGGTCGAGAACCACTGGTGTTACTTGGCATCAAACCGATTTAAATTCCTAATCTCTATTATAATTAGAATTCTTGTGGGGGTCAAGTTTTGGTCTGATTGATACCTTCTCTGTGGAGATGGGTTTGAGGTAAATTTTCATGGGAACGGATTTGGTGGTATTTGCAGCAATTAACATGGCATTTCATTAGATGGCAGCTACACAGAAACATTTCTATTGAAAGCCTGAAAGTGCATTCAAGAACAACAATTACAGAAAAATCTAGGTATCTGGAAAGGTTTTTTTCACTTCATTTATATAGTTTTAGTTGCAGGTGTAACAGGAAAACAAAGCTATAGTTTCATAACACATAACCACCAGTCACCTGATGGTAAACACTGAATTTACCCGATGTTATGGTCCCTAAATTGTCACTACAAAACTAATTCCAACATATCTGGATGCCACTTGATTTGTAATATATATTGGAAAATATGCAGTTTAGTCCAGGGGGTCAAATCCATGAGTTGCAGGGTACGTATGGTAGGAGTAGCATGTGGTCATGTAAATAAGATGCACGTTTTATGAGCTGTAACTTGATATTGTTTATAAAAATCTTTTGTAGTAAACAAAGAAAATCCTGAAGTCTAGAATGTGGTCCTTGTTGCTTTTTTATAAGATTGTGGCCTCCTCGGATGAAGCCTACTCAGTTTAGCAATGACAGAATTGCGCTTTTATTGATTGAGGATATGGGTGTTAGGTAAAATGGAAGGACTGATAGAGATTATTTAAAATGATGATGGCAGAATTATAATGTCTTGCCCCATGAAATTTCTATGCCAAAGAAGAGTCAACGTTAAAAATGGTGTTTGTAATGCCGCCAGATTTGTAATATATATTGAGAAATAAGATGATACATTTAAAGAATTTTTTCTTGCTTACCTTAATGTCTATTTACCAATGAGGACCTGGGTAATTGTTGTGTAGTTTCTCACCTATATTATTCAATCATTTTTTTGTATATATGAGCTATGATATTATTAAACGTTTTAGTCTTCTATGTAATTCACAAGCGATAGTGTAATAGGAAAAATGTGTTTTTTTTTTAATTGATGCGAAAATTAATTCCACTTTCAGTATTTAAATTGAAAGTACTGTAATTGTATTCATATTTTACATTATTCTCATGCTATTTTGGTGTTTCAAATGATAAACCCAGTTCATGATGTGGAAAAAAATGAATCGAATTAATGAAACACACTAATTAAAGGGAAGTAGACACAATAAATTTACCTTGGCAAAATTTATGGGCGATGGTAGAGCACAAGGATAGTCAAGAGTAGGAACAGTGATTAAATAATGGAGTGGAGATCATAGGATAAGGAGTTAAGGGGTGCAACTAATCCTTCCATATGTAATATAAAGGAGTAAGTTAAGATCTGTATAAACATTGGAAATCTATAACTAATGCAACAGGTTACGTGGAAGGAAAATATGAGTCAGCTTCCTTTGGAAAATCCCCTAAATGTTTTGAATGTCTCAATCCCCTTAAAAAATTCTGTTCATATAGGGATTTCATCAAACATATAACCAAGATTTTCGTAGTCTCTCTCCCCAGTTGGGTTAGTGAAAGTGCTTTTCATATTACCTCAACACAATTGTAATGGTGATGGAGAAACATGACCCAATCAACGAGCTGAAGAGTCGAGAGAAATTTAAGCCCTCAACAAATAGCAGTTTTGAACATAGGAAAATGTAACATACCTAAAATTAGCCTAGGAAAACAAAACAAACGCTGAGTGAATGGCTATGCCAAGTTTTGTGTCGGGATTCAGATATTCTGAAGGCAGTTAAGTGGGATTTTAATAGAAGTTATACCATTTGGCTTCAACCCTGACTACCAGCATTCATGCAGAGAGTACACCAAGAAAAGTAACTATATTTTGCTTCGTTCCTATGCGTAGCATTTCTCCAAATAATTCAACAACATCTTTGCTAAACCCATGTTGGTCGTAACCTGTAATCATTGAATTCCATAAAACTATATTTCTCCGTGGAATTTTCCGAAACACATGCCATGCATCATATAAGATGCCACATTTTTGATACGACAGCTGGGAAACAGCGAGACCATGCGTTTTTTGTTTTGTGGGAAACTAACATGTAGCCGCTTATCTCAGGGCACCACCAGACATGCAAACAGGAACCAAAGTAAGATTAAAACAGAACCCAGACATTTTATAAAAAAAACCCCGTGATGGCCACTAAATAACCGCATATGAGTTGTAACATTCGAGTAACCTATTTCATTCTATTAACATCCCAACTATCTCTACGATTCCCCTGAATGTGACGAAGAAAAACCTTGCTGAGCGTGAATTTGGGGACAAGTATACCTGATAAGACCCAGACTCTAGAACTTGTAAGGCATTTGTCTCAAAACCTAACAGTAAAAGACCTTGTTTCCACACATTAAATGTCTATTTAGACCCGGACTTTGCTAAATGGGTGAATAAGTATGGAAATCAAGAAATAAATACCCAGATGTCATAAACGAAATATTCCACTGCAATAATAACGCAGGGTTTCAGGAAGAAATAAATATATGCAAGCTTAAATTTGGAAGGCATAATACCTAAAATTATAGCGTGATTTCTTTGAGCAGGACTTGTGTTGGAGACAGAAGAGCATCAAATTATTCTGGGTCATCTGTGTGTGGCATCAGCATTGGTGATAAAGTGGCATTCAAAAGGGTAGAATAAATAAGCAGACCAAATCTGGGAAAAACGGCAAAGACTGCATGCCATTGACACGTGCTAGGATGTACTCAACATGCAAAAACAGGACGAAACTGTGAAGGCAATACAAACTAGGAGGGAAAGGGATGACAGGTGTTAAGCTCCATAGCGTCGTCGTTTGAAGGCGCTACTGCAGATAAAGCCACGCCTCGGCCGTCGTAATTTAAATATGTATTTAACCTATACAATTTGGTAATCTAAAATTGATATTAGATTTGGTTGTAGAAATTTACGAAATATGGAGCAAAAATTTTATAATTTTTGGCTTGATTGAGTCCTTAAAGTGTTGGACTGACCATTTTTAGGGCAAAATTAGGGTTCATGTGGACAGCCTAAATTGATTTTTGCATATATTTTTCATATTTTTGTGGCCCAAAATTGCTTAGATGGTTAAGCAGAAAATAATTTTGGAAGATTGCAGTGCTTGGGGGTGTCAAATGATTTTTTCATTCGTGGGAGAAAGTTTTAAAATAGTAGTATCCCAATAGTCTCTGCATCTCTCCAATAGCCACTAAGACAAAAGCAAAATACACAGGCAACTCACTAATGACCGCATATGTTTTTTGTGTTCTTCAACTACCAAGAAAACAAATCCACACAATCACCTCAGGTTTCATTGGTAGGATACAATCCTTGGTCGAGAACCACTGGTGTTACTTGGCATCAAACCGATTTAAATTCCTAATCTCAATTATAATTAGAATTCTTGTTGGGTCAAGTTTTGGTCCGATTGATACCTTCTCTGTGGAGATGGGTTTGAGGTAAATTTTCATGGGAACGGATTTGGTGGTATTTGCAGCAATTAACATGGCATTTCATTAGATGGCAGCTACACAGAAACATTTCTATTGAAAGCCTGAAAGTGCATTCAAGAACAACAATTACAGAAAAATCTAGGTATCTGGAAAGGTTTTTTTCACTTCATTTATATAGTTTTAGTTGCAGGTGTAACAGGAAAACAAAGCTATAGTTTCATAACACATAACCACCAGTCACCTGATGGTAAACACTGAATTTACCCGATGTTATGGTCCCTAAATTGTCACTACAAAACTAATTCCAACATATCTGGATGCCACTTGATTTGTAATATATATTGGAAAATATGCAGTTTAGTCCAGGGGGTCAAATCCATGAGTTGCAGGGTACGTTATGGTAGGAGTAGCATGTGGTCATGTAAATAAGATGCACGTTTTATGAGCTGTAACTTGATATTGTTTATTAAAATCTTTTGTAGTAAACAAAGAAAATCCTGAAGTCTAGAATGTGGTCCTTGTTGCTTTTTTATAAGATTGTGGCCTCCTCGGATGAAGCCTACTCAGTTTAGCAATGACAGAATTGCGCTTTTATTGATTGAGGATATGGGTGTTAGGAAAATGGAAGGACTGATAGAGATTATTTAAAATGATGATGGCAGAATTATAATGTCTTGCCCCATGAAATTTCTATGCCAAAGAAGAGTCAACGTTAAAAATGGTGTTTGTAATGCCGCCAGATTTGTAATATATATTGAGAAATAAGATGATACATTTAAAGAATTTTTTCTTGCTTACCTTAATGTCTATTTACCAATGAGGACCTGGGTAATTGTTGTGTAGTTTCTCACCTATATTATTCAATCATTTTTTTGTATATATGAGCTATGATATTATTAAACGTTTTAGTCTTCTATGTAATTCACAAGCGATAGTGTAATAGGAAAAATGTGTTTTTTTTTTAATTGATGCGAAAATTAATTCCACTTTCAGTATTTAAATTGAAAGTACTGTAATTGTATTCATATTTTACATTATTCTCATGCTATTTTGGTGTTTCAAATGATAAACCTAGTTCATGATGTGGAAATAATGAATCGAATTAATGAAACACACTAATTAAAGGGAAGTAGACACAATAAATTTACCTTGGCAAAATTTATGGGCGATGGTAGAGCACAAGGATAGTCAAGAGTAGGAACAGTGATTAAATAATGGAGTGGAGATCATAGGATAAGGAGTTTAAGGGGTGCAACTAATCCTTCCATATGTAATATAAAGGAGTAAGTTAAGATCTGTATAAACATTGGAAATCTATAACTAATGCAACAGGTTACGTGGAAGGAAAATATGAGTCAGCTTCCTTTGGAAAATCCCCTAAATGTTTTGAATGTCTCAATCCCCTTAAAAAATTCTGTTCATATAGGGATTTCATCAAACATATAACCAAGATTTTCGTAGTCTCTCTCCCCAGTTGGGTTAGTGAAAGTGCTTTTCATATTACCTCAACACAATTGTAATGGTGATGGAGAAACATGACCCAATCAACTAGCTGAAGAGTCAAGAGAAAATTAAGCCCTCAACAAATAGCAGTTTTGAACATAGGAAAATGTAACATACCTAAAATTAGCCTAGGAAAACAAAACAAACGCTGAGTGAATGGCTATGCCAAGTTTTGTGTCGGGATTCAGATATTCTAAAGGCAGTTAAGTGGGATTTTAATAGAAGTTATACCATTTGGCTTCAACCCTGACTACCAGCATTCATGCAGAGAGTACACCAAGAAAAGTAACTATATTTTGCTTCGTTCCTATGCGTAGCATTTCTCCAAATAATTCAACAACATCTTTGCTAAACCCATGTTGGTCGTAACCTGTAATCATTGAATTCCATAAAACTATATTTCTCCGTGGAATTTTCCGAAACACATGCCATGCATCATATAAGATGCCACATTTTTGATACGACAACTGGGAAACAGCGAGACCATGCATTTTTTGTTTTGTGGGAAACTAACATGTAGCCGCTTATCTCAGGGCACCACCAGACATGCAAACAGGAACCAAAGTAAGATTAAAACAGAACCCAGACATTTTATAAAAAAACCCCGTGATGGCCACTAAATAACCGCATATGAGTTGTAACATTCGAGTAACCTATTTCATTCTATTAACATCCCAACTATCTCTACGATTCCCCTGAATGTGACGAAGAAAAACCTTGCTGAGCGTGAATTTGGGGACAAGTATACCTGATAAGACCCAGACTCTAGAACTTGTAAGGCATTTGTTTTAAACCCTAACAGTAGAAGACCTTGTTTCCAGACAGTAAATGTCTATTTAGACCCGGACTTTGCTAAATGGGTGAATAAGTATGGAAATCAAGAAATAAATACCCAGATGTCATAAACGAAATATTCCACTGCAATAATAACGCAGGGTTTCAGGAAGAAATAAATATATGCAAGCTTAAATTTGGAAGGCATAATACCTAAAATTATAGCGTGATTTCTTTGAGCAGGACTTTGTTGGAGAAAGACAGCGCAGCAATTATCTGGACCTCTGTGTGTGGCATCCGCGATCTGGTGATAAATGTGGCTCCAAAAGGGTAGAAACTAAATAAGCAGACCAAATCTGGAAACGGCAAAGACTGCATGCCATGACAAGTGCTAGGATGTCACTGCAACATGCAAAACAGGACGAAACTGTGACAGGCAATACAAACAGGAGGAGAAAGGATGACAAGGATGTTAAGCTCCATAGCGTCGTCGTGAAGGGTCTACTGCAGATAAGCCACGCCTCCGGCGTAATTAATATTTATTTCACCTCTACAATTTGGTATCAATTTGATATTAGATTTGGTTGTAGAAATTACGAGAAATATGGAGAAAATAATTTTATAATTTTTGGAGTTGATTTGATGTCCTAAATGTGTTGGCTGACCTATTTTTTAGGGCAAAATTAGGGTTTCATGTTGGCTATGCTAAATTTGATTTTTGCATATTATTTTTCATATTTTTGTGGCCCAAAATTGCTTAGATGGTTAAGCGGAAAATAATTTTGGAAGATTGC
Source organism: Taxus chinensis (assembly GCA_019776745.2). Lineage (NCBI taxonomy): Eukaryota > Viridiplantae > Streptophyta > Pinopsida > Cupressales > Taxaceae > Taxus > Taxus chinensis. Next base: position 151,430,080 of record CM034154.1, read on the forward strand.
AGTGGTTGGGGTGTGATCAATAATTATTTTCTAGCTGTTAAAAACCTGATTTGAATGTGTTTAAATTCCAATTGTTTTCTTCCTATCTATCCCACCACCTAGGCTAGTTCCAACCTCATTTTGGTTTGAAATAGCTGACATTGGGATATTTTAGGTTGATGCAAAAGGGTTTATCCATTCTTTGCTTGATCTTGACAAGTTCTCCATTTTCTAACTTGTCTTAAGAGGGGACATTACAGTGGTATCAAAGCATCTTTCCTCTACTCTTGTGGGTGTTGTTTGTAGAGTTTTTGGATCATGGGGATTGCAAGTGATGGAGACATGAAGGCCAAGCTCTATATCACAATGTTAGAGATCACCTCAAGAACATACTACTGTCTTATTATTAATAATATCCTATCGAAAACACGTCATATATCGTCAACGACAACAAAAACCCTGCACACCAAGGAAATTATGACAAACCTAAATCTAAGGGTACGTCTAAAACTTAAACAGTGTTTTAAAAAAAAAAAAAACTTTAAAACACTTGGTTATAAATTAAAAAAAGGATTACCATTAGCATTAACAGTGTTTCATTCGCTGTAAAATTTTAGTTAGATACATCAAATCTTTTAATCGTGATGAAGAGCCAAAATCTAGTGCACTGACTTACTTAAAAACTGTAAATCCAAAATTAAAGGTATCAGGGAAAATGTGAGACATACCCAGGGTTCTACAGCACCACGGCCTAAGCTAAAATGGTTCTGGAAATGGACTATGCACTGACTTTATAAAAGTTTGCAAACCCAAAATTAATGGAACAGAACCAAGGGAACAGAACCACAGCCTAAGCTAATACGGCCAGTGTAACCCCAACTAAAAAGGATCACTACCACATTTCTAAACATGATCAACTACCAGATTTTTTAAATAATAAAAACCTAAAAAAATCACTTCACCATAAACTACAACACTAAATTCTGTGTTTACATTAACTAATAAAGTACTAAACCACAACACTAAATTTTGTGTTTACATTAACTAATAAAGTACTAAACTACAACACTAAATTCTGTGTTTACATTAGCTAGTAAAGTACTACGCATAACACTAGAACACAACCTTGTGTTTACCCTTAAAAAAATATACGCAAACCCTACCCTACAACAACAATTACAAGGAATATATAGGGACCGTTAATTAGAAAAATCACTCTCTCTAAACCCTATGCTAGAGTAAGCTAGCTTGACCATTAACTAGAAAAATCATTGCCTCTAAAACCTGTGCTAGAATAAGGTAACATGTGTGTTTAGCTTCATAAATAATGTCAAACCTGTGCATAACCCTAAAATACGACCATATCTGTTTACCTTCAAAAATTATTTGCAAACCCCAACCTACAAAACAATCAGAATTTAACTAGAAAAATACTACCCTAAATTGTAACTGTACTCTTTACCCTGAACCCTGACCTAGAGAAAGCTGACACGTGTTTAGTTTCAGATTTAGTAGCTTTCAACCCTGTACTTAACCCTAAACTGTAACTACATGTATTTACCTTCAAATAACTAGAAAAATCATTGCCTCTAAAACCTGTGCTAGAATAAGGTAACATGTGTGTTTAGCTTCAGAAATAATGTCAAACCTGTGCATAACCCTAAAATACAACCATATTTGTTTACCTTCATAAATTATCTGCAAACCCCAACCTACAAAACAATCAAAATTTAACTAGAAAAATACTACCCTAAACTGTAACTGTACTCTTTACCTTGAACCCTGAGCTAGAGAACGTTGACCCGTGTTTAGTTTCAGATTTAGTAGCTTTCAACCCTGTACTTAACCCTAAACTGTAACTACATGTATTTACCTTCAAATACACTAAAAACAACCGTTTCTAAAGTCTTCGGATTAGGTGCATTTATCTAAATAGAAAACTCAAGACAACTAGATCTAAACCTTGTTAGACACTCTGGGTTCATTTGTCAAAGAAAAAAAAACTTTCTAGCCAGCCAAATCTAAACCTCGAGCTAGTAATTTAAGAGCATTTATCTAAATGAAATCTCTAAATCCTAGAACTAGTGAGTAAATTAAACCTAAAACATTCTAAACAATAAACAAACACAGGAAACATAAACCCTTGTGCATTTGCTTCGAGGTTCGTTAAAAGAAAATATTAAAACAAACGACTTATTCCTACTCCTACTTTTCCAAATGAAGGAAAACTAAAAATACTGATAAGTAATGCGCAGTTTGAGAAGGAAAAATAATTATAACAATAAATGTTTGAAATAACTCACCCTTGGAACATGGAAGATGCGACCTTGGTTATCTCGCTGCTACTCCCTGCTACCTTTGTTGTTCTACAACCTGCTCTGCTCTGCTCTTCCCTTAAACAAACGCCGAAAAAACAGAGACAAACACCCAAATACAAAAAAACACACTAAACATACAACCAAAAATTGAAACCACAAAAATGCAGTCGAAATCACTTCAAACCACAAAGAATTCAGATAAAACAACAAAATCGAAGACAAAAAACAACTCCCCCAAATAAACAGAGCAGGGCGGCTGGCAATCAAACTCCAAACCCCCAAAAATACAGTTTAAAATGATGGCGAAATAAAAATGGGAGAAGTGGAAAGACTTATATAACCTATGTCACCGACTCTGTAGCTTTATTTTCCAACAGTCACCTATGCACCTTTACAGCTGTCTTCCAGCTGTTTAACAATCATCCGCTCCTCGTAACGTATCAATAGTGGAAACTTCTAGATTGTTGGAGTAATTTTACACATGTTTAGGTATGCTTTATTTGACAAGATAAATTTGAGATTAACAAAAATTAAACTTAACTACTTTGAATATGTTATCGATGGATAAAAGTTTTTTGTTTTGAACACTTGCCCCCCACGTGTTGGATGGAATGCTTCCACGGACAGTAACATACCATGAATCCAAAACTAACAATCCCACACATGAGTTGCAAAATTTTTAGGAAATGCATTCCATGAGACCACATCTCTCCATGTTATTATATTGCCGAACGTAGTTTTTTTTTTAAAAAACTTTCAATCAAATAAATATATTGAACCCTACATACCAATAACATCTTGGCCAATATAAAGCTAATAATACTATCTGATCGCGCTCTGATTGCGCCCTCGGCCCTCTCTCTGCCCGCGCCTCCAGCCCTGAGCACTCGGCCCTCTACCCGCGCCTCTCTGCGACCTCCCAAGATGGTTAAGCGAAGGCACGGCGGCCATGGCGGTCTGAAAAACAGCGGGGATGATGGCAGACGCGCTCAGGAACCATTGCGAACTGAAGCAGATCATGTCCTTTCGTGGATCGATCAGGCTTTCTGTGATGCTAAGGCGGCTCCCAACCCTGCTGGTTCCTCTCATGGGGACGGATCTCATCTGAGGCCTTTACCGAAGACACGATCTTCCTGTGCTGATCACTCTACTGCTATTGGGGTTTGCAATAATGGTAGAGCTGTAGGCGGCGGATCTCCATTACAACCTCTGAACCGCTCTTCTTCAGTGGATTTACACACGAAGCTCACTAAGACAGACTGTCCTGATACCAGGGTTCATGTCCTGAATAATAACCCACACAAATCGACTACATTTAAAGATATTTTACAGGGCAGGAGCATAGCGCAAGGGACGAGCCCCATCACACCTTTGACTCCTGCGGTTACAAACCCCAGCGTTGCATTTGGGAATGAAGTCCTTGATTCATAACGTTTCTACCTAGAGCATGCCCTGATCGGGAGATTCAGCGGGCTCTGGCCAAACCTAGCTACCCTTCATGACTGGATTACAAAGCACTGGATCCCGATTCTATCTGGTAAGTTAGATCTTTATCCATGTGCGAAAGGTACTTTTATTGTTGTTTTTTCCTCAATCCGGGATAAGGAAGTCATAGATAAAAAACTTTGGGCTTTGCAATCCCACTACTTGGTTTTTGAAACCCTGGTTCCCAGCTTTTAACCCAATCACTGAATCATTTGCCTGCAAACCAGTCTGGATCAGAATGCCCCCATTTACCGCTCCAATTCTGGGACCGTACTTGTCTAACTACTATTGGAAATACTTTGGGTCATACCATTTTCATTGACCCCCAAACCACTGGTTTCACGCACACAACCTTTGCTAGAATCCTTGTTGAGCTGGACACATCCAAAAATTTACCTGCAAATATAGAGCTTATAGTCCAAAACAGAACTTGGACACAATCATTAGATTATGAAGGCTTGCCCTTTAGATGCAGAAAGTGTTTTGCTACCGGGCATACCGCTGATGTTTGCGGAGTAGAAAAGCGAAAGAATGGAAAAAACCACTGGTGGAAAAATGCCCTTCCTGAACACCTAATTTTCGAAGCCAAAGAGGAGTCAAGTACAGATATTGAAGATGATTTTGTCTTGGAAACCCCTCTTTCAGAAATTCCAGTTGTTGAATGCGCCAAAGAATCTCATCCTGTTGGTGGCATTAAGAAAGATACAAAAGAAGATAATGAATCCGCTGTCCTAGTTGGATCTATGGAGGATAAGGAAAATACGCCTCCTTGTTTCAATACCCTAATTACGGAGGCGGCTACAGGCTGGATTACGGTGCGTAAAAATAAAAATAAATTCTCCAAGAATGTCGCTTCTCCACCTCGCTAGTTTCTCGGTGCTGCTATGCTGATCATCAATGTTTCACTTTCTTTGTCGAGCAGCAGCTGTTTGGTCGCTGTAAATCAGTTGTTTTTCTGCTGATTTGCAGCTGTTCATCTTGAGTTTTATTATGTGCAGGTTTGTTCCTGCTTCTGTTCTTGCTCTTGTGAGTTGGGCCTTATTTGTTCACATCTGGCTTTTTGAGCCTTCTTGTATAAGGGTGTCCCTTTCAAAAAACTATTTGCCAATAATAAAAAAAAAACATCTCTGCCTATGATTTGTTATATTTAAGTTAATGTTTTTGAAATATAAATATTTATACTATTTTTTGAAATAATTTATTTTTCAATTTTTGTTGGATAAAATATTTTTGTAGTGATATTTTAGATTTTACAATTAATTTAAATGGCTATTTTATCTTCCAGTCAATCTCCCAGAGACATCAACAAAATATTTTTTCTTTCTATGTTTAAACATAACAAAATTATGTGACAAGTCATAAATAATCCTTACATTTTCTGTATACAACACATCTGTACTTGTGCGGATTGATTATTCAATTAATTATATTTTACATCGACAGGATGAAGCAATTAATATTACAACTTTATTGTGTCGATAGGATGAAGCAATTAATATTAATACAAATTAGAAAATAAGGATAAACATTCAACGAGCAAATATATGTAATATATCGACTAGGATATAATTTATTGTACTGTCCCTGTAAATTAATCCATTGAATATTTTTGGCTAATTTTGCGAGGTGGGAACCAGGGCATGGGATGTTCCAACTCAAGCATCCATGGAAACAATATCTGAAAGTAGGAAGTATGCTTTTTAAAATGGCTTGAATTTAATCGATGAAACCATTAGTAGTTCTGCACACGAGTGGTGAAGCAAGAAATTTTATTTGGATTCATGACAGTAAATGGAACCTCGTCTGGTCGGAACCCCGCGATCAATGTCATCTGTATGGCGCTTGCGGGAAGTACGGTTCATGCAACAACAACAATATACAATTCTGCAGTTGTCTTGAGGGTTCTCAGGCCAAAAAACAACACTCTCTAAGAATCCCAGGAGTGGTGGTCTAGTGTTGCGTCAGGGGTAACCCATTGCAATGCTCTGTCACAAAGAGCAATGGCACCACCAACGGTTTCATGGAAGTGACAGAAAAATCTTTATTGGATGGAAAATTCATTTCATTTCCCAAACTGGAAACAATACAAGGATTCCAGACTGTGTGTCTCAACAATTGCTCTTGCTCTGCCTTTACAATCGTTAATTCTACTTGTCGGTTGTGCTATGGAGATTTGTTAAACCTCCAAGATTCATCTCATGGTCAACCATTCTTCATTAGGTTGGCTTATTTTGATTTAAAAGCAGGGTCTTTGCTTTGCATGGCTCTCTCTGGTCAAAAGATCAAGTATAACGGTAAATTCAATCCAGGATTATAACAAAGTTTTTCCTTTAAAAAATATTAAAATGTTTACTCTTACTTTTACAATGCAGGTGTCCAACATGGATAGATTGGCATTCAATAAATCTTCCTCTTATAACGTGGGTATGGAAATAGCAAAACTGCAAAACTGTAACTTGCTAGCACGTCAGTGGTTTCTTCAACAATCGATGCATAAGTGGCCTGCACCTATGCATTTTTTGGGCTGCGCAAAATGTTAATTGGTGGACAGTCAACGCCGACGCACCAACATGTTACGTTTAATGAGAAAAACTACTCCATGAATTAGTTGAGAGCGTAAAATGCATGAGGCAATGTTCTCCTCAAAAATCCATCATGAAGAGCTTGCATGATTCTGTCGATGAGCTATATACATTGTTATGCTTCCATGGAATTATCTATAAGTTGCACGAAGCCATCTGTGGTAGTTGTGCCATTCGTAGTAGCAGAGCACAACTGCTTGACGACCACACACGAACACAACCTCTTGGGTTCATTAATTGTATAACGACATCGATTATTCTTGTAACTTCATATCAGGAAATACTCATTTAATAAAGGAAAATCTTAAAAAATATTTTAAGCTTAGCTTCACACTTTATTTAGCTTGTAGTGAGTGCATTTTGGATATTTCCATATTTTGTTCATCTCATGGCTGTATAAATTATTATTCACCATAATCGACATTGGCATCAAAATTATTCATGGTCAATGTAATGGCGATGTTGGTGTGTGTTATAATACTATGCATGCCACTTTTGATCTGTGGAGAATATTGTTCAAGTAGCGACAGAGTGAAATGTAGTGTGTAACGCCTGCAAAACAACCCACTTGAGACCCAAGAATAACCTAGGTTTAGTTAGAAAATTTATGGAATAATTTTTTTTAAAAGTTTTAACAACCAAAGTCTCAAGGACAATTAAATTCAACTAGTAACTTTTCCCATTATAACAATTACTAATTCCACATTATAAAGCAATAAGTGTAATAAATCCACACCTAGCTCAAATCTCCTTAGGGATTAATTTAATCACTTATTACATTGACATTTTAGCTAAATATTCCTTGATTAAAATTTTAGGGTTAAGGGACCAAAACAATTAAATACCCAAGGTATTTAATTCCACAAGATCCAAGACAAGAGCAAGGTTTAATTACAGGGGGGAAAGAATACATATTTAAAATTATCAGAGTAAATTCTTACTTACCCACTCCCAAAACTCGATTAAGGATTCAATTTGATTTTTCCCATGATTAACGTAATTAAAACTTCCTGAAAAAATTCCCATTAGATAGGGAATTTCCTTACCTTTCTGGTGATATATAGAAGTCCTCCTAACTCCTCATATTTCTCAAGTTATGGGCCGATGAAACTTGGGGTGAAAATTTTCCCAAGAGCATGCCTGCGGGCCTGGGGAGGAAAATTTTCCCCAATTTGGGCCTGCAAACTTCAGAGAGAAATTTCACCCGAAGGAGAAAAGCAAACCGGCGGAGCGGGGAAGCAAACTTTTCCCAGACGCGGGCCGACGTAGCGGGGAAGGAATCTAGTGCTTTTGCCCTTTGGGACAAAGGCGCAGTTTACCTTCGCGCCCCCGCTAATTGTTACTCTAATGTTACTCTATAGATCTATAATTGTTACTCTAATGTTACTCTAATGTTACTCGGTTTCAATTTTATTCATATATCAATGGATGAGGGCTCGACTCCCATATCTATATGGGGGGGAAGCCGAGCCCTTCTATATAGATGGGGGGAGAATATCGAGATAAGATAGAATAGAGAGGGGGGGAGGGGGGACCCCCTCCCCTCTCTCTCTATCTGAATGAGACTATCTACAATCTGAACTAGGAGGGGAGGGGGATAATAGATAGGGGGCTAATATTTAGATTTTTCACATACAACCATACACTTGTATTAATTTGTGATAAATACAATAATTTTAACCACACAATTATATCAAATCATAAGATTTTTAAATATTTGTTCGGTTTTATAGATCTATAATTGTTACTCTAATGTTACTCGGTTTCAATTTTATTCATATATCAATGGATGAGGGCTCGGCTCCCATATCTATATGGGGGGGGAGCCGAGCCCTTCTATATAGATGGGGGTAGAATACCGAGATAAGATAGAATAGAGGGGGGGGGGGAGGAGGCACCCCCTCCCCTCTCTCGGACCCCCTCCCCTCTCTCTCTATCTGAATGAGACTATCTACAATCTGAACTAGGAGGGGAGGGGGATAATAGATAGGGGGCTAATATTTAGATTTTTCACATACAACCATACACTTGTATTATTTTGTGATAAATACAATAATTTTAACCACACAATTATATCAAATCATAAAAAAAACTATTCAATTACATGTTAAATTCACATGTAGAACATAATTTTCTATTATATTTTCATTAATTTGTAATAAATAAAATAAATGTAACCACACACTTGTGTCAATCTCCAAAAAAAAATTATTATAACAAGAATTCAAATTGAAACATAGTTTACCATACCTGAAACATAATTAAACATATATTATGAAAAACAGAGTTTAATAATATAATAATTAAAAAACAAATTAAAATATACTTTAAAAAAATAAAAACATATTACACGAACAGAAAACTCCTCCAAGGACATCTCTACGGACATCCTTGAAGTTTTGGTGGGCTGATTTTCAGGCCCCCTCCAAAATAAAAGATTTTATTTATTAAAAATATTTGTTCGGGGTATACAATTTGGACATTACAATTCTCGATATAACTTACTGTTTACATTAGATTTCGTTATACATCTTTACGATGATATTTCAGATTGTTTTCGACTTTAAAAAGAATTGGAAAATCTTATGTAGCCTGCCAGACGAACAAAATCTTTTTCCACCTTGTAAAAAGAATTGAAAAAGCGTGTTATCCACCGCTGGAAGAATCCACTCACGCAGTACACTGTTTTCAAACAGAATTAAAAAATGTCAACATCTGAACATACCTGGACATTACAATTGTGCTGGAAAACACCTTGACAGTACCTAAATTGACCAATTGCTGGAAAAGCATTGTTCACCCGGGGCAGGGCAGAAAAATATTTTAAATTCATGATCAATCAAAAAATTACAGACAATAGTTGCAATCAGAAAACATTGTTGTGAAAGAAAAGTCATTATGAAAGAATCCTAGTATTTATACATAGGAGTAATAAACTTGGCACTCAGAGAGCGGAAAAAATGGTTAGCGTACCGAATTTAAAAACTCATAAATAACAACTTCGAAAAGGAACAAAGTTTTATTTAAAAATCAAATTGTAGACTAAATAATCAATTGCCATAGATTACATACTAGCAATTGCATTTGTACAATGCACTATCAACGCCGAATGGTATATGTTATTTGATTTATATGTATAGTTATTACTTTTTTAGTTGAAGTTGATACGGGGAATGCCTTTAGTATTTCACAGGTACATATCCCTTATATAATATGGCCACTAAATTCAACAAAACATTGAATATAGTTGATGTACTTCCATGAAGAAAAAGCCACAACTACTAAACGTTTGCTTCCTTCTCTATAAGTACCAAACCCATTTCATTATTCATCACACATAGAGTTGGTACAACTAAATACATGCATTGGAGCAATAGAACCTATATCATCAACATTCAAGCAAATAGCCAATGCAACTAACTAAATGTATAGATAAACCCATTTCATCAGTAAAGATAACATCTCACATTGGAAAAAGCATTTCATCAGTTAAAGATAACTAGTTTTTTTGGGAAATGTATTCAATCAGTCCTCATGTGAATGGAAATGACAACTACATTATAACACACACTTCAATACTTAGGTAAATGACCAAAAAAGATAACAAGTTAGATTACCCAATACTATTAAGCACACCCCATCACGTGCTAAATAGATTGAAAAAGGAGTTCTAGGTCATGACAAACCACAAGGCACCACAATAAGATGAAACCCAATAGAAGTGTTAAATTTTGTTATCATTTTTTTTACTAAGTGATGTCATAAGCACATACCATGTTCATCATGAGCACATTCTATGTTCTATAAATCCTTCATGTTAGTAGCTTATGGTAAGGTATTTTTCTACATAATGGTGCAGGATTAATTCTACATCTTAAGCAAGGTAGATCACTTTCCCTTATTGTAATATACAAATACACATTGCTCTCTATAGTATAATCAACTCTGAGGATAATGAACTTTTAACATCCTAGACATAGTTTTATAAGTTCTAGTGGATGTGAAAGTTTTTCCTAAAAATGTGACAAGAATAAGTTCACTAATAGCTTTCAAATAATAAATACACGAGTGAAACCCACCTAAAGTTTGTTTAGAGAAAACACTCTCTTCTTTACTACAGGAGAAAGAGAATAAAAAATATCCTGTTAAAAAAGTTAAAGAGGAAGTTAAAGAGTTGTCATAAACAATAAAAAGAGAAATCCATCCAAACCACTAGATACAGAGAGTCTCACATATGAGTGGTCGTAATATTATAAAACTATCAAAGTGCATTTTAATTAATCCAACCAAAATTTGAGTTATTTTCTACAGGTTCCTTAAAGAACAATTCTGTAACTGTATACATCAGATTTCTTATTAAGAACAACTACGTAGGAAAGAAATTGAACAAAACCCAAGGGCAGGTGTTGGAAGTGTTGCAGCAGCTGTTTGTAATGATAAGAATAACAAGCATGCAGTTAAGTGGGCAGTCCTACACGTGAGACCTCCTGTTGATACCATCCCAACACCCAATAAGATATAAGAATTCCTTACTTGTGATTTATCAGATATTATGTCATTCACATGTTTAGGCTTCAATACCCACAAAACAAATTGAGAGACTTGTTTGTGCATGTTGGTTATGGTCATCTTTTATTTTCTTCTTTGTGTGGAGGAGGGGAGGATTAGATACATAGAATTTGATGATGTAGGCGACATCTTTGGTGAAGGAGGAAGACAAGGAGGACGAAAACAAAAATCTTATTGGTTTGCACGTGACATAGACAATGTGAGAACGTAAGTAATATAAAATTTTGTTATAGGTTTGATGAATTAGCTACTGCTGTCATATCTTATGTGAATTTATCCAAAAATTTCTAGGAAGAACCACCTGACATCATAACCTTAGCCGTAGCTTCATTAAGCTTAAACACATTCTTTGTCAGTTCGCTCCCTTGATGCTCTCTCATCAGCGAGCACTAATTTCTCCACCTCCTCTCTTTTCACCATCACGTCGTTGTCTTCTAGTAGAGATTTGATATCCATCACTATGTTGCATATTTCTTTCATAAATCTGGTTGCTCACTCACCTCAGGCCCAAGAGCCAATTCTTCTTGCTGCAATATAGAGATCAATGTGATGCTTCCAAAAGATACATACGGTACTGAAAACAACACTTGTGTGTCAAGCCATCCGAGGTAGTCCAGATCGCCCTCCCAAAGGTTGGTAGTAATATTTACAGAAGTGTTAGGGGCCTTCTAGAAATTCTTGGAGGAAAACGGGGCCGATGGTCAGAACAAGGCATCATGTGGAGAGCACTGCTACAACATCGGGAACTTCTAGCTCTTGAAACCCTTTGAGAAGCATATAATTGCATATCGGATTCATACAACAAAAATATGGAACATAGAATCAGACTCTTAGCCACAACAGAAAATGATTAGATCCATCTAATTGTATTTATATATTATAAAAATGAGGAAGTTACTTACATTTACCAGAATACTCAGGATAACTTGCCGAATAAGTTACATAATTTGCATTATTCAAAGTAAAAAAAATACTCGAAATTTAGCGTAGAAAGATGTAAGATTCCCCTTATTTCTACGTCATTTAGAGATTTGATCGAGCTACCACATAATGCTCGTCGTGTCCATTGTTGGAGCTTTTATTGGGTTTTTCGGGTATGACTTTCTTTCCATGAGTACTTCCAGCGGACAGTGTTTCAACTTTCTTGGCCATGAGATGACGTCCTCTTCTTTTATCTTGCTCTTGGTGTTCAAAAATGCGCAAGGCATCTTTCCCCAGGGAGCATGTAACATTGCAACCATGACGGACCAGGATGACTGTACATAATGGTTTCGAACTCCACTACTGTTGATGTGCTCCTCGGTTTCGACCTCACGAGGTTGTTTCCCTTCAACATGATCTTGCCTAGACTTTCCCTATCATGCGACACATGCTGAACATGGTCTCTAGGTGCTTGACATCGATGCCATTGAGGGTCAACATGGTGATTCCTTGTACTTTGCGTGAAGAACAAATTATAGATGGATATACCCATCGAACGCCGTTGGATTTCAACGAATCTGCATGGAGGAATATCATCAGCTCGATTTTTGACTTTTTTTTTTAGAATCACCAGGTTGTACCCCTCTATGTAATGCCTTCGGCGTGATAAATTTAATGCTATAAGTAAAAATGTTAGATCATATAATTTGATCAATACAAATTCGGTATGAAACTCAACACATTCCAGGTAATTGCAAAAAACAAATCTAAGAATGCCGTGCAGGCTAATATTGAAGAGTAATAACGGATGTCCAGAATACAATGAATAAAAGAATAGAATGTTGTGGCAATATACAACACAAAGTTTTGCCTTATCAACCAGCAAGATGTCATACATACTATTATTGGAGGAAAACTTGAAGAGTATCATGCTTTATATTTTTTATGGGATATTGAAAAGTGTGACCAGCTATGCCGCAGTGTTAACTTTGCATCTTCAATCGTAGGAATTTTGTGACTAAAATTTGCATAAGTTCTCAAAAATTTCAAACAAACCTTGGTCTGCCCAATTATGTGCACCATTTTTTCTTCAAACTCTCTGGCTGCCGAATTTTAAGAAAACCCTGCGCGATCATGTTGTGGACTAGATAATTCGGGGCTAGGATTAGATTTGACAGCATTTGCTAAGTCTTTGGACACATTCTGTTGTCTACGTCGAACCTGGATAAATGGCCGATCATATATATGTCAAAACACAAAACACAATCTTGAATTTAGACTCCATAAACAAAATTCATAAACATAAGCCAATCCATAATAATTGATGAGAAATACTGAAAAGAATTGAAGTTACCTGGCCGGTGGCAAGCGTGACAGGATCAGGCAGAGAAAATGTTCAGGTGTAGGAGTCACAAAATCCAGAATGACAGGCGCCTCCTCCGCCCCGCCAAAACTCGACCCCTTCACCTACCCAAATTTGAAGTCTTTGAGATCGCTCAGGACATGGGCTATCTTATAAAAAATGTCAACACGGTAAGAGTGCTCATTGTTGCCACCCCTCAGTCACCAAACCCACCAATCTCCGCAATTCCCTCTTCATTTGTGAACCACCATGTCTCTTTTCCATAAGATTGACCGTTCTCCTTCCTCTTCCTCTTCGCCTTCCCCTTCCCCTTCCACTTTCCCTTCCCTTTCTGTGAAAACCTTTCGCTATCAATACTTTGTGAGAGGATGGTGCAGGGCCCGAGCAAGGACAACAAGGTAAGATGTGAAAAAACGCAATCGATATAGCTAATGTTTGTCTGTCAAGATGTTCTTTTAACATGCAACTGCAAAACACATAAAAACATAAAAACGTATGGACGCTCGTCTAAACCGTCAAAATAGATGTCAAATTTAATTGTATTGGAAAAACGTCCGATAGGCCGTCAAATTTAACATCGTTGTAGAAACGTCCGTAAGGACCTTTCCCATAGGGGGAACGCCTTCGGCGTAATGATGATTTGATATAGCGCGAGAGACTCTGCTCAAGCATTACAATTAAAATTTCATCCTTATAGCTTTATTTGCTTTGCAAACATAACATTAATTAGTGACCCAAAAAATCTGTAATGCTTAATTTATTAATTAGTTCGAATTATAATCATACAAGCTAGAAGCACTGCTTATTATTAAGCAGAAAGACATAAGGAACAAAGTTTTATTAAAAAATCAAATTGTAGACTAAATAATCAATTGCCATAGATTACATATGATGATTTGATATAGCCCGAGAGACTCTGCTCAAGCATTCCAATTAAAATTTCATCCTTATAGCTTTATTTGCTTTGCAAACATAACATTAATTAGTGACCCAAAAAATTTGTAATGCTTAATTTATTAATTAGTTCGAATTATAATCATACAAGCTAGAGGCAGTGCTTATTGTTAAGCAGAAAGACATATATAGAAAGGCTTAGGTCCTATTTTTATTGTCTATAAATTTTTTAACAATTCAACTATAGGAATAAACAAAATCAACTAAATAAATAAAATAAAATAATTTTCTGTAAAATAAAATGTAAATTTTTTAACAATTCAACTATAGGAATAAACAAAATCAACTAAATAAATAAAATAAATTAATTTTCTGTAAAATAAAATCTTCACATTTTTAGACCCCAGAGTTTTACTCAAAAATAAAATAATTTATTTTCCTGTAAAATAAAATCCTCTGTTTTTAGATAACAGAGTTTCCATTACTCGGAAAAAAGACGAGTTAAATTAAATATTTTGGGTTTTTATTCCACATATTTTTTAGCTCCCAGAGTTTCTCCTAACAATTATGGTTTCTTTTTTGCTAAGACGAGTTAAATTAAATATTATAATTTAATTTTATGATAATATGGACCAAATGCTTACAAGTAACTCCCTATAAAATGTTGCCTAATATTTCTCTCTACAAAAAATAATAGTTACATAATTCATGGGGACCACTAGACTACAAAAGGATCCAAATGTTGTGAGCAACACTTTACAGAGGAGATAATGTGTTGAAACAAGAGAAATATTAGCGAACACGTTAAACAATATACAAGGTAATGAATAACAATCTCAAAAAGGAAATCGAGATAAAATCGGGACAGTAAATTAACGGGTGGATCAAGTTTAATGGCAAACCAAGATAGTAGGCTCAAATTTGAGCTGCCCACCCCACAAACTATTAAAAGAAGAGAGTGCTCAGACGTATTGATATGCTAGACATCTCTGAGAATCTTGTACGCTTCTATCATAGTTCACATTCATAGTTCACCTCAAGATCACAATGTTAGAGATCACCTCAAGAACATACTACTGTCTTATTATTAATAATATCCTATCGAAAACATGTCATATATTGTCAACGACAACAAAAACCCTGCACACCAAGGAAATTATGACAAACCTAAATCTAAGGGTACGTCTAAAACTTAAACAGTGTTTTCAGAAAAAAAAACTTTAAAACACTTGGTTATAAATTAAAAAAAGGATTACCATTAGCATTAACAGTGTTTCATTAGCTGTAAAATTTTAGTTAGATACATCAAATCTTTTAATCATGATGAAGAGCCAAAATCTAGTGCACTGACTTACTTAAAAACTGTAAATCCAAAATTAAAGGTATTAGGGAAAATGTGAGACATACCCAGGGTTCTACAGCACCACGGCCTAAGCTAAAATGGTTGTGGAAATGGACTATGCACTGACTTACTAAAAGTCTGCAAACCCAAAATTAATGGAACAGAACCACAACCTAAGCTAATACGGCCAGTGTAACCCCAACTAAACAGGATCAACTACCACATTTCTAAACATGATCAACTACCAAATTTTTTAAATAATAAAAACCTAAAAAAATCACTACACCATAAACTACAACACTAAATTCTGTGTTTACATTAACTAATAAAGTACTAAACCACAACACTAAATTTTGTGTTTACATTAACTAATAAAGTACTAAACATATGAGCATAACCAGGACAGCGCCTGACTGTTCCTTTTTTTTCAGGCATGCTTTTTCCTCCCCTTCATGCTTGATCCATGTGAAAGCTTTGTGGGAATGATTGTCCAAGGAAAATAAATAAATGAACTGGAGGTGTTAGGGACTAATATGGCTGTTTGTAAATCTCACCCGATTCATTTTGTGGGTTTGAATTTATGTGGGTATTGTAATTCCTGATGTCTGCAATAAAAAGAGTACTCAGCTATATTCTTCTATATATATATTAATTTTGTTTGTGTAAATGCTTGTTCTTTCATGATCTGGTTGGGCATAACCATGAGGGGTAGCCAAATTTTAAGACACACACACACACATATACAATTTAAATGTTATGAGCTCTTGACGTTTGCAAAACTTGTTTGACGGCTGTACGCCCCTATACATTTTGATATTTTTGTTGCTCAGTGTTTTCATTGATGTGAGTGATTGAGAATACCCATGAGGGGTTTCCAAAATTTTGTGACAGCAGTTGGATGATTTATAAAAAAATTAAATTTATACAAATGCTTATTGTTTTGCACCCATGCAAGCCAAGTGTATACAGCTATACACATTCTTTTGTGTTGACATCAATATCATGGGTGTTTAGTTGTGCTTACCATGAAAGACTGCCCAAATATGTGTTATTGAATTCTTTCTGCTATGTGAAAAAGTATTCATTTTGAAATTAGACAAACTATAATGTCGGCAGAGTAATTTTGTTTCTCCATATAGCTTGTTATGATGATATGAAAAATAAGGGTACTTTGATTCATTGCTAACCTTAAATACAGTTTCTTCAACTTTAAATAAGAACTTAGACTCTTTTATCCTGTGAATTTCGTAGGTGATCAATGCAAAACCGAATTGGCATAAGAGTAATAGTAAATACAATGTACAGAACTTTAATAGTATGGTTTATTTCAGTGATACCGTTTCTTCTGCTATCTGTTTCATGATTCATGGACAATTCCTCTTGTAATAGTCTCCCATTCAGCGGCACTATGTGAAGTTGGGATCTGCAGTACATTGATTTTTCTCGTCGCATAGGTCTTCCGTGTCTGTTATCTCAATCCTCCCTTTAACAGCTGAAGCCTCTTTTTTTGGATCTTGGGGTTTTTCGTATTCATACATTTTCGTCTTAGCAGTAGTTTGCTCATTTATGTCTCCCTTTGTTTTTGGTGAGTGCGTTATTTTAATTCCTTTTCCCTCTTATAATAAAGACACTCATCTTCAAGGAAAAAATGCTCCATCATATTTTCTTTAGTGCCTTCTAATGTTAACGTATTGGGTATTGTTAAACTCCATTAATAAGAGCACTGTCATGCTTTGAATGATGACCTTCAAACGTCTTCTTCATTTAAAGTTTGTCTTTGTTGTTTAAATCAATTACTCCTTGTTGTACAAATAAGCATTTGAATTGGGTAGTTACTTTTAAGTGAAATAACTTATACCAAAATTTTAAGCATGTTATTGTTGGCAACTTTATGACGTATAGCATATTTTCTTTTCATAGTAGTTTATAACATATGGCTGCCACATTTCCTTCCGCAAGTATTAGGGACCCAGTAAATGGGAACCCACGATTATTGCCATATCTGACTTGACATTTAACGTCAGTGTTCGCTTCCCACATAGTGAGGTGATAGCTTTGAATGAGGTGCCCACATAGTGAGGTGATAGCTTCGAATGAGGTGCCCCATTCTTTCTTGCCCCAGGTTGCTACGAAGGGGAACTCCACGGATAGTGCCCAACATACTTTCGCAAGTTCCGTTCAGTCTTTATCTACTATTGTTACAGTTACCTGCTTCGACATTTCTAATAGGACATCAAAAACTCTATTTCCTTTGATTGTTATTGTAGATAGTGATTTCCATCTCATGTGGGACCTCATGAAGAAGGTTGATGACAAATATTTCTGTCTGAAGCCTTGTACAACTTCCTCCGTGAATTGGGCAACAACCAATATTATGTTGGCAGCAACAACCAATACATTAGAGCCGCATTGAGCGCTTATCTTGCATCCCTGTAATGTTATAGCTCTGCTCTCTCCTACTTCATCTTCACCATGTTCATATGAGGGTAAGGTTCTGAGTGAATTATGTGCATTGAAGACTTCAACACGACCAGTTATCGCAATAAGGAAAGGGAAAATCACCACATACAAAGGCATAACTGTAGGCACAAGCTCCAATACACAGTTCTTCATCAACCTTGATACACATGAATCTCATGCATTGCGTTCATGGTTTGCATCTATTGACACAACTCATGCATACCCTTTAGTGAGTATTGACAACATTAAAGAAAAAAATATCTCAGGCATCAAATCCTCCTCCGTTCTGGGAAAAACAACCACAGTTTCCACTACAACAACTATCATCCACCTCTATATGTCATCCTTTTGCTATCCTGCTTGCATTTTAGTTGTCAACATTAACCTCTACAACAAAAAGCTTGCCCAAAATGCGGACTCCTCTAGGCATTGCCAAAAAATGCAATCTTGATGTAGTCCATTGTGAATATAAATATGCACTTCATTATAGAGGACGCCACAACAACAACACGAGTACCTGCTTTTGATGATGTGCAACATTGATCATGGACATATCAACATAGGAATTGTATCTACTCGAGTCAACTCTTAACTTACTTTGGTCCATTGATTCTCTTCGATACCAATTCACAATCTCCACAAAGGTAGAGCTCTACAAGAAACGAGAGCAAGCCCAATGTGCTGTGGTAGTTGCAGCAAAAGACGCGACCTTCTCTGATAATCTATCCCCAGTAGATGCATTCGCTACATCGCCCTAGCTTTGTTCTTTGCGAAGTAAACCTTTTTTTGCTTTGCTACATATTCCTTGTTGTGTCTTTTGTAATGGGGCTACTAAACATATGAGCACTTATATTCCTTGGTTTCGCTTCATTTCTGATACACCCAAATTTTGTTTCCATTTCCCCTACTCACATACATGCATGGTGCATCAATCACATGAACTCAGTTAGACGAGGGCAAGTGGAAACAAATATTAGATTTTTGGGAAATCACATGAACTCAAGGAATACAAGTACTTTTATGTTTAGTAGTTGGAGTGAAGGGACTATAACGATAAGTGCATAGAAGCGCGTACAAAACTTGGAGGAGGTTGCATTCTTGTGAGAATGCACCATGCATGTATGTGAGTAGGGGAAATGGAAACAAAATTTGGGTGTATCAGAAATGAAGCGAAACCAAGGAATATAAGTGCTCATATGTTTAGTAGCTCCATTACAAAAGACACAACAAGGAATATGTAGCAAAGCAGAACAGGTTTACTTCGTAGAGTACAAAGCTAGGGCGATGTAGCGAATGCATCTACTGGGGATGGATTATCGGAGAAGGTCGCGTCTTTTGCTGCAACTACCACAACACATTGGGCTTGCTCTCGTTTCTTGTAGAGCTCTACTTTTGTGGAGATTGTGAATTGGTATGGAAGAGAATCAATGGACCAAAGTAAGTTAAGAGTTGACTCGAGTAGATGCAATTCCTATGTTGATATGTCCATGATCAATGTTGCACATCATCAAAAGTAGGTACTCGTGTTGTTGTTGTGGCGTCCTCTATAATGAAGTGCATATTTATATTCACAATGGACTACATCAAGATTGCATTTTTTGGCAATGCCTAGAGGAGTCCGCATTTAGGGAAAGCTTTTTGTTGTAGAGGTTAATGTTGACAACTAAAATGCAAGTAGGATAGCGAAAGGATGACATATAGAGGTGGATGATAGTTCTTGTAGTGGAAACTGTGGTTGTTTTTTCCAGAACGGAGGAGGATTTGATGCCTGAGATTTTTTTCTTTAATGCTGTCAATACTCACTAAAGGGTATGCATGAGTTGTGTCAATAGATGCAAACCATGAACGCAGTGCATGAGATTCATGTGTATCAAGGTTGATGAAGAATTGTGTATTGGAGCTTGTGCCTACAGTTATGCCTTTGTATGTGGTGATTTTCCCTTTCCTTATTGCGATAACTGGTCGTGTTGAAGTCTTCAATGCACACAATTCACTCAGAACCTTACCCTCGTATGAACATGGTGAAGATGAAGTAGGAGAGAGCAGAGCTATAACATTACAGGGATGCAAGATAAGCACTCAATGCGGCTCTAATGTATTGGTTGTTTCCCAATTCATGGAGGAAGTTGTACAAGGCTTCAGACAAAAATATTTGTCATCAACCTTCTTCATGAGGTCCCACATGAGATGGAAATCACTATCTACAATAACAGTCAAAGGAAATAGAGTTTTTGATGTCCTATTAGAAATGTCGAAGTAGGTAACTGTAACAATAGTAGATAAAGACTGAACGGAACTTGCGAAAGTATGTTGGGCACTATCCGTGGAGTTCCCCTCTGTAGCAACCTGGGGCAAGAAAGAATGGGGCACCTCATTCGAAGCTATCACCTCACTATGTGGGCACCTCATTCAAAGCTATCACCTCACTATGTGGGAAGCGAACACTGACGTTAAACGTCAAGTCAGATATGGCAATAATCGTGGGTTCCCATTTACTAGGTCCCTAATACCTGCGGAAGGAAATGTGGCAGCCATATGTTATAAACTACTATGAAAAGAAAATATGCTATACGTCATAAAGTTGCCAACAATAACATGCTTAAAATTTCGGTATAAGTTATTTCACTTAAAAGTAACTACCCAATTCAAATGCTTATTTGTACAACAAGGAGTAATTGATTTAAACAACAAAGACAAACTTTAAATGAAGAAGACGTTTGAAGGTCATCATTCAAAGCACGACAGTGCTCTTATTAATGGAGTTTAACAATACCCAATACGTTAACATTAGAAGGCACTAAAGAAAATATGATGGAGCATTTTTTCCTTGAAGATGAGTGTCTTTATTATAAGAGGGAAAAGAAATTAAAATACCGCACTCACCAAAAATAAAGGGAGACATAAATGAGCAAACTACTGCTAAGACGAAAATGTATGAATACGAAAAACCCCAAGATCCAAAAAAAGAGGCTTCAGCTGTTAAAGGGAGGATTGAGATAACAGACACGGAAGACCTATGCGACGAGAAAAATCAATGTACTATAGATCCCAACTTCACATAGTGCTGCTGAATGGGAGACTATTACAAGAGGAATTGTCCATGAATCATGAAACAGATAGCAGAAGAAACGGTATCACTGAAATAAACCATACTAATAACTTGTGTACATTGTATTTACTATTACTCTTATGCCAATTCGGTTTTGCATTGATCACCTACGAAATTCACAGGATAAAAGAGTCTAAGTTCTTATTTAAAGTTGAAGATACTGTCTTTAAGGTTAACAATGAATCAAAGTACCCTTATTTTTCATATCATCATAACAGGCTATATGGAGAACCAAAATTACTTTGCCGACATTATAGTTTGTCTGATTTCAAAATGAATACTTTTTCACACAGCAGAAAGAATTCAATAACACATATTTGGGCAGTCTTTCATGGTAAGCACAACTAAACACCCATGATAATGATGTCAACACAAAAGAATGTGTATAGCTGTATACACTTGGCTTGCAGGGGTGCAAAACAATAAGCATTCATATAAATTTAATTTTTTTATAAATCATCCAACTGCTGTCACAAAATTTTGGAAACCCCTCATGGGTATTCTCAATCACTCACATCAATGAAAACACTGAGCAACAAAAATATCAAAATGTATAGGGGCGTACAGCCGTCAAACAAGTTTTGCAAACGTCAAGAGCTCATAACATTTAAATTGTATATGTGTGTGTGTGTGTGTGTGTCTTAAAATTTGGCTACCCCTCATGGTTATGCCCAACCAGATCATGAAAGAACAAGCATTTACACAAACAAAATTAATATATATATATATATAGAAGAATATAGCTGAGTACTCTTTTTATTGCAGACATCAGGAATTACAATACCCACATAAATTCAGACCCACAAAATGAATCGGGTGAGATTTACAAACAGCCATATTAGTCCCTAACACCTCCAGTTCATTTATTTATTTTCCTTGGACAATCATTCCCACAAAGCTTTCACATGGATCAAGCATGAAGGGGAGGAAAAAGCATGCCTGAAAAATAAGGAACAGTCAGGTGCTGTCCTGGCTTGGCGCCAACTACCAACCAACTGTCCCTTTGCCTCCCTACACAGCCGTATCAGCAGTGAGAGCTTCCAACATAACAACCCTGAGATCCTTCAAAAGGGTTTGGAATACATCTCAAAGAAGTGATTCTAAACTCCCCTGCTTATGATTCTGTGCAAATTTAATAGAGTGGGAACTAAAAAAACATGTAGCGAACCCAACGAAGAACAGAGGAGCCGGGAGAGCGGAATCCGGGGAACAGCGACTACACATCTAGCGTGTAAACGAGAGTTTATTGAATGAATTGAGAAGCACTAATGTATTACCTGAATACACTATTCAACACTCGCCGCGAAGTTATCCTCACAAATTACACTTGAACGCCTTCCGGCCTAATAAAAAAATCATAAATGTATTGTGTATTTTTTAATTAAAAAGTGATACGAAAAGATGCAATCATTTTTTGTTACTTTATTAGGCCGAAAGGCGTTGCCCCTATGAGAAATCCAATGGTCATTCACATCAAGGGATTAAATTTGACGGGCATCTTACCCTTGGGAAGGAGTAGTCGTATTCCGTGGTGCCATGATTTTAGGTCGTCGTCCTCAAATATACTTCTCCCTCACAAAAAAGATGACATCCAATATGCATTAACAAACTCGCATGTATCAACATATGACAAGTCAACACACGGTCCCATGGAGGTAGTTAACTTTGCATTTTTCCTCGTTTCTTTGTTACGCCGAAAGGCGTTGCCCCTATGAGAAAGAGCGTCTGGTCGTTCACGTCACGGGATTAAATTTGACGAGCGTTTAAACGTTTTTTGTGTTTTTAGATGTAAAATACGCCTTCCGTTAGTTGTCACTTGGATCTTTTATGTCATTTATTTTACAGGTGAAGGTAGACTATAAGGATTAAATTCGATGCCCACAATATGGCTCCATCTTTCTTACGAAAATAATTGTTTTAATTTTATGCATAGGCTACAAATTTGTAGAAAAGTTGGCTTTTGCGGGCATTTGGGAAAAATTAGTGGTATATGTAACGAACAAGTTGCATGAGGGCTGTGTGTCTTCCGCGAGGAATGTTACAAACTAGATCGACACTTTATCCCTTACGTCTTTACTTGGAGCATACATTGTGGATACATATTTGGGGCACTTCAGGACATTTGCAATCTTTTCGTGTATCTATATTCTAGTAATTATTAGATTGTAATTATGGTGTTGGAGAAATGGATTTGGTTTTCTGAAATTGATTTCAGCGCAAGGGATGGGGATCATGACGCTAGTAGTTTCGTTGAAGTCCTAGGGTTGAGAACGGTGAACGTCCTGGACCATCCCATCACAAAAGGACCCGATCCATCATCCAACTATGTGGGGAGAATCTAGGGAATGGAGGCCAGTTCCGATTGGAGAATAAGCAATTTTCTTCATGTTACCTTTGTTATATTTGAGAATGAAAAATACAATGGAAGCACCCTTGAATTGCAAGGGGCAAATAGATTTCGTCTGCCGCAAAGGGAGGAAGTGCGGTGGAAGGAATAGGACAATTCAGATATGCTCGTGGGTATGCCATTCTTGAAGTTATATCATTTGTTGGATTCAATATTAGATTCAAGTTTAATGTCACTATTCAAGTATAATTTGGGGAATTGATGTGTTGCCATTAGACGCATATGTTACTAAATTTGTACTGTTTCCAAGTTGGTTCCTTTATTTGAGTTGAAAATTTAATATCCAGCATAGCTGGGAGTTTTTCCGCCTAAATTTTTTGTGTGTATTATTTGGGTTTTCTGTAAGGTAAATCTACATTTGTTTGATTACAATATTATACAAATTACTTGTTGAGTTTATCAAATGTCTCTGCAAATTTTTCCAAAATTATGTATTACGTGGTAAAGTTTGTAACTGCAAAGAAGATAGCACAACTTGAATTTGAGATTTTTCTGGAGGACTGGGTTGGGAAGGATCAAGTGAAAGCCTTCACTCTCACTAAGTGTTACTTGTTTATAGTGGCTTGTGTTCTCTTCGTGAGCCTCGATGAAGGACCCCAACAAACCAATTTGTATGACCATTTTATGGACTTGTTGAACGGAACGTTGAAAAATCTTGTGGATTTGCCGGGAACTCTGTACCATACCCCCACATTTCCATCACACTCAAATTTTAAAATAATACAAATCGTTGCTCACTTGAGTTCAACCTTCCAAGCCCCTCTTCTTTCAAAAACAAAAAAGACCATTTTTGGGTACTCTCTGCTAACATCTTTAAATAGTTGCTACAACCGAGCTTATCAAGATGAGTGGTTAAATCAGGAAAGGTTTGTAGTTGTATAGAGGAAAGCACACCTTGAATTTGAGATTCTTCCATAGGATTCCATCTCACAGCTTCCAGAGATTGCATCGAACCATTTATGCAATCATCAATGAGCAAATGAGCAACCACTTGCAGAATTGTCAGGCATTCATCAACACTACAAAAACAACTCGATAGCACTGGTGGGTACCTCAACTGCATTGACCCAGCCACCAATATAAGATCCTCCAACCAAATCATGGGAGGCATGTTCGACACATTTCAAAATGAGTGGGAAAACACATCAGACCAAGTTGTCAATTCTCCATCAAACCCCTTCTTCATCTTCCATCGTCCTCTCTCATTTTTTAGCTTCCTCATGTTTTAATTCTACCATCCATTCCCTTCGGCGTTTCCATCATACATTTCACGAATGATTGCTAGTTTAGTTAGCATTAAGAAATTTTCTCTGCCAATTCTTTTACTCTAGAATTACAATTTTACTCTCGGTTTTGTTCAAATAATAATTTGTTTATAATTAAATATATTTTATCAAAATAATTTTAGTAATAGATTATAAATTGCAATTTAAGGATCATATTGAATTGACTCTTTAAACAACTATAAAATTAAGGATTTCATATAATTGAAGCATTTGAGAACAGAGTCGTTATTTTAATCAAACTATTTATCATGATAAAATGTTGTGGATATTTGAGTTTTGGCCCGAAATATCTAAACTAGAGATTGGAAAGATTTTTACAACTTTTTTGGGATGTTTTACTCATATAACTTTCTTTAATCAAACTATTTATCATGATAAAATGTTGTGGATATTTGAGTTTTGGCCCGAAATATCTAAACTAGAGATTGGAAAGATTTTTACAACTTTTTTGGGATGTTTTACTCATATAACTTTCTTTAAAATATTTCCAATTTCATTGCTTACACTTAATTTAATAGAAATTTTACATTACTCTAGCATTTTCTTTCAAATAACACTTTTTTAATAAATAAAGTTTATAAGTTTTTCAACTCAAATTTAATTTCATTATTTCTCTTAAACATTGCAATATTGTTGATATTTGAACATCTATAATTTTTCAAATCTTATATTTTAGGACATGTATCTCTTATATATTGCTTGAAGACACCTTTATCACATATATGCCATTTGAAATCAAAGTGTTTCTAAACTATGTATGTACTTTATCATATATATGTTGTTTATATAATTTGTATTACAGTGGTTGGAGCACTATCGTAGTTCAAAAATGAATGTTAATTATTCGTTGCAGTTGAAATCTATTATAGATTTAGATCTTCATAATTGGCGCACAAGTTTTATCACTATCAAATCATCTAATCAATGTCATGCTCCTACATGTCGTTAATATAATAAGTAAATAATATAGTATTTTTAGATTAAGTTCTTTCTTTTATGAGATGGAAATAGAGTTGTCGCAGTAACGCAATAAGTAGCTAATATAATATTTAGATATCAATGTATTTCTTTTCTAAGGTGGAAAATTTTTTGTTGCATTGATTTAAAATATCCAATATCAAATTTGTTCTCATACATGACTTTAACTGATATAAAAGTAATAAAGGGCTTTCTACATGGGTGTGTTGGCGACAAAAATTGTCAGTTAGATAGATTGGTGGGTATCCGCTAATGCTCTGAGACTCTAGGTCCCTCTGCTTGAATGGTGAAGCTCCATTTACTATGCGTGAATGAAAATGAAATTTGTGAGTGGCCTAAAAGTTGGGGATCCAATAGGAACACTCCACTGAACTTGCAGTAAAATCTTGCAATTTCTTGCAAGTGAGGATTTTACTGAGTATGTGGGAAAGGAAGTGGGAAAAAGGAAGAGGGGATTAATATCTCGAGTAGAAAATCATATGCCTGCAAATATTAACCAGAGTTCTTCAACACACATATATAGAAAGAAAACAACTTTATTACTGACATCAAGACAAGATAAAATTAGGAACACAAAGATTCAGTAATTCTATCATCAAGAAAAGCAAGAAACTCCTTTCTTCTTCGTTGATATTTTGGCAAAGTTGTATAAAGAGGAGAATGGAAAAACATAGTGGAAGGAGAATATAGGAATTTTTCTATCTCTTTTGCCTTAATCCAAGTAGTAATCTCTCCTTGAACATACAAAATTGACAACCCTTAAGAATGAGGGTGCCACTACAATTTATAGACTTAATATAGACTCTTCACCTACCCCCCACGTGACTTTTCATTTGTCCCCTTACAACATGTGACTTTTGTATTCCTAATAATATAAGTAAGTCCCCTTTTATTAATTAAGGGTAACTTATTACATTTCAAACCATAGTCACATTTAAATGAATACGAAAAAATAGAATTAGGACAAAAAATGTAAAGTGCAACCCCCCAATGAAGAAATACAACATTAAGGAGGACGGGGAAAAGGGGGAGGGGAGAGAGAGGGGGGAGAGATAACTATTTTGAGGAAGACCCTGTTACCAATGGACTCTTGGAAAGCTCTTCAGGAGAAATCCCAATGCTTTTGAATTGTTTACTAAATCTTGCCGCTGCAAGTGCAACTTTCTAGGCCTATGGGATGTGAACAAAACCCAATGATTTGATCCAACTTTCCATAAGAGAGTTAATGTTCCTACATTTTAC
Source organism: Taxus chinensis (assembly GCA_019776745.2). Classification (NCBI taxonomy): domain Eukaryota; kingdom Viridiplantae; phylum Streptophyta; class Pinopsida; order Cupressales; family Taxaceae; genus Taxus; species Taxus chinensis. Next base: position 151,457,015 of record CM034154.1, read on the forward strand.
GTACCAGGGCTAGTGATCTTGTACGATGTTTGAAATGACCACTCTTATTTCTGCCAGAGACTCCAAAGTATCTTCATTGAATGAGAATGGATCTCCAGCCTCCTTTTTTACTATATGTTCAAAAGGTTTCAACATATCATCTATTGAAGTGTCATCATTCATTGTTGGCACTCCTAACTTTTGTACCTGAACATTGACATCCTTTTTCATCTTTTCAACATCTTCCTCGTATGAATCAAGTACTCTAATAACACGGTTCATCATTTCATAGTGAACGACCAAAGTTTGAGCCCAAATTTTAGACAAGTCATCTGATGCTGAAGAGAATACACGTTTGATTATCAGGAAGGATGATTTGACCTTACCCATCTCAATGACCAGTGGATATACCTGATCCCAGTGATCCTTCTCTGCTTCCATCCCTTCTCATGTTATGATTATTTTCATGGCTGTGACACCCATGTACTTGAACAATGTCAACATTTCTGGAAGCAACACCTTCCATTTTTCCAGGATCATGTTCACCCACTTGTCATTCGCTCTGCCTTACATGGTGAACCCTTGTGTTTTTTTGATAGACTCGGTATCAAAGCTACTGATGGGAGTAACTTTTTCGGTTGGGAGAGAAGTGGTAGCATTCGGGTCCAAGATTACTTGTAGGGATGAAGTGAGGTTCCGGATTTGGTATTCCACTTGGTCCAGTGTCTCCTTGTACTCTTGATTTCTCGTGAGGAAGCAAGTGGAAGACTCCTTACAAAAATGAACATCACCCTCATGTATCGTCGAGCCTAGGGAAATTGTGCTCATCTTGTAGTTGACTGGGGTCATTTCTTCGATGGGCTTGATTACCTACGGCCTGACTACCTCCACATACTGGTTACCTAAGGTGCCGCTGAAAAAGCGAGAAGTCACTTGAACCAATTTTCCTTTCTTTCCTTTAACCATTGAGGCAATGGTCGAGAAATTAGGAATTATCACCTGTTGCATTGTGCAAGCTTCCATTGTGATCATCTCTTGTACCTAAGGAAAGATCCCATTTGTTTCTGGTTCAGCATTTGGAAAGATTGTAGCTTCTTGCTCCAAATGGGAGGGAACATCATGTGCATGTTGGGTCGTTGGGGTAGTGGAAGATGAGAAACTTGGGGATTGCATAGGGGCTGAAAGGTGAACCGGGTCAATCTCCCCTTGCTCTAAATCAACTACAAGATCCTCCATTATTCTCACCTTCTTATTCAACCTTCTGTAGTGAGGGGATTTTAGTTCCCTTGCTTTACGCTTCGAGCTTTCTCCTGATTGAGTTTAACTAGAAGCTTTGTCTTTGGTGTCCCCGAGATTTCACTCTAAAATTTGGGACTACTTTCACCTTGAAATATGGGACTACCCCTTTTTTTTAAAAATCGTTCTTTTCAAAATAACGGGTCTCTTTGTGTTTTTATTGCCAGAGGATGTCTCTATTACGTTAAAATATTCCCGGTGAATCATATGATCCAATTTCGACAAATACCCAAATGTTGAAACTCATTTTGTCCCTCTGTCAAGTTTTATCTCTAAGAAATTTTTATTTATTTATTTATTAAATAAATAAAGCTCTGTTTGAAGTAAATTGTGCTCCAGTTGAATCATGTTGAAGTTTTGCATGCCAGTATTCATTATATCTCAATAGGATTTTCATTAGGAATGAATTCAGAGGATTGTCTGCTACTTCTGGAAACGTTTTTGGTTTTTATTTATTTCTTTTGCGTTTGTTTTCAGTTTTCTCCGCAATTTGTCTGTTAAATTCGCCTCGATCCGGTCTTTGTTCTGTATAGTCTGTATAATTTCTTGGAACATCTGGAAGTCATCTACATCCTCATCAATGGAAGGAATAAACCTTGAAGTGCAGACTTCTGACCAAAAAAGATGAATTTAAGCAGAAAATCCTCTCTTAGGCAAGTCGCACTTTTTGGATAAATAGATCTAAGTTGTAATGGGAATTTCACTGTGGTAGGAAGATGGGAATTTTTTACCTGCATAGCAAGTTACGTTTTCCCATCAAGTTAAAGTCACTTAAGTTGCAATGGGAATTTCAGAGGAGGCTGGAAGATGGGAATTTCTTACCTGTAACGTAGGGTGAAAATTCTCATTATAAAGAAAAATCACTTAAAGCACCGATGGAAATTTCTTGCCTGCCTAGCAAGCTAACTTTTCCCATCAAAGAGTTTTTATTCACCCATGTAAGTCACACTTTTTCAAAAGAGGTTGTTTTCCATACAAGTCACACTTTTTGGGAAATGATTTAACTTGCTAATGGTAATTTCCGCAGTGGCAGGAAGATGGGAATTTCTTACCTGCAACACAGGGTGAAAATTCCCATGATGAAGGACAAGTCACTTAAGTGGAAGAGGGGATTTTTAGAGTTGTAGTGCAGGGTGGAAATTCCCATCAAGTCGACTTCTTATTTTTAGCACTCACCCTTGCCAAAAAGTGCGACCCATTCTGGCATAGGTAAGTGCCTAAAAGCTGACCTTTTTTTATTAATTGTCGGGAAGCATCCAGTTTTGGCACCTAGGGTTAGAGAAGCTTTCTTTTTATTATTCAGAGCATCTACATGTTGATGTGAGTGCACAAGTGAATACAATAATATTTTTAGTTTGTTTGGCATGTAAGCAAAGTCTAAAAATAGAGGGCAACATGCTTTATAAGCAAATTTTGGTGATGAAAATTGAGTATTCATGTCATGGACTCCATATTTGTCTGAATCAATTACAGGCATTCATCACAGGTGCTCATGTTGATGAAGAAAGTAGAAGTCAATGTCAGATACATTGAATATATCTTCTGAATCAAAAGAAATTTCCAAATCTGCACAAATTGATCCAATTATAAAGGATTATGGCAGAATTAAAAGGAAAAGAGCTCAGACAAAGATTATTTCAGGCATAATGAAAGAGAAGGGTCAGAAGAATCGTGCATTACTTCTAGATATGCTGAAGTCAATGATACAGACATAGGCCCTTAACCTATCACCGATTTAATTGACAAATCTAAAGCTGGAAGGACATCTCTTATGCGAGCAATTAAAAGTAGCATGATCATTCAAGCCTCAATGTTTCCATTCACAGCTCAATTGCCTGAATTTGTTATGGAATGTGTCAGGTCTTATCATCCTCTTTCCAAAACAATTCGAGATGTTGCAGGGAAGACAATAATCAGGTTGGATGCACAATTTATTAATTATTGCCTTAAGCTTCTGACACGGCTAGTGGTGATTGAAATTAGCATGCAGGATGCCACTAACAGATGGGAAAACACTGAGTCACATATTCGACAAGTATATTCAGTTTCAGAACAAAGAAAAAGCATAGATTATGATGACCGACATATTTTCTTTCTTCTTCCCTTCCCTCCCTTATTCTTATTTCTCGGACAAAATCGTAAAACTAAAGTCATTGGCTAAAAGCCATTTCTTCTAGTTATCTGAAAAGGTCCTCAATTGAGAATAGGTGGCAAACATGCAAAACTTTGATTTAGTCTTCAGATGCATGTCATGAGGAGAGAAATTTCAGGGAAAGATTGTCGGTTGTTTTCTTTATAGCTTCTGCATGTGTCAATTCAGTTATTGTTTTCCTATTTGTAACTGCCCTCTATACACTATAAATAGAGGAAGAACCTACGGGTTAAAGGATCAGAATTTGTAATCAACATTCTTATGTTCCAGACTTTGAGATGAAAGCTGAGGAAAAGAGACGATGTAGATTTCTGGAAAACTTTGTGTTAATGGTGCATTTGTTTCTTAATTTCTTTTTAGATATTTGCATAAACTTTGTGTTATCTTAGATCTAGATCTGAAACTTTCCTTTGCTTTAAATTATGCATTTCAAGATCTATTTGTTTTGTTTATGTGCATGTGACCAACTCTGTCAACTATTGGTTAGGTTACACATCTCCTTTCCTTCTTCTCATATTTAATTATTTCCTTTTCCTGCACATATTGCTTACAGTTGTTTACTTGTTCCAAAATTACCTAACTATGGTTCATGAGCTACACAACTAAAGTAAAACCAACAGATAGATATTAGGAAATATAATTGACAAAATCTTAAGCAGGAGCCTCACTGGTAAATGAGGGAGATTTATCTCATGACTGCCTAGGTTTTCAGTTGTGTAGAAAATCTAGCCAACAATTTTTGGTGACTCTGTTGGGGAACAACAATCTTTTGCAGACCAAAGCTTATCTTGCTAGTTCCCATTGAACTCTCAACCTAGTTGAACGTCCATTCACGCGGTCTAGCAGAGCTCAAGGAAGGATTGACCATTTTTATAGATTGCAGGAGCAGTTTAATTTCAGTCATCCTCCTCAAGTCAGAAGCCTCAAATCTAGTCTTTCGCCAGGAAGAACAATGTAAAATCCTCCAGATCTAGATCGTGTGTAGCAAAATCCAACGGTTGGGATTATTCACCTAGTCTATTCTCAAAGAAGACGTGCTCCTTTCATGATGTTGAATAAGCCATTTGCCACTGCAACACCTATTCCATGGGGTGCAGCCTTTGGACCTCTGAATCTGACTCCTATGCATGATCTACCTAAAGGGACGAGAAAGAATTTTTCAAAATTCTTTGGAGATGGAAAGCATAATCCAGATGACCACTTGGTTGTGTTTTTTATATCCTGCGGAGTGCTCATTGTAGAACATGGAGATGTGTCTGTCTGGATTTTCATTGAGACTCTACACAACTTGGCCGGAGAATGGTTCTACCGGCTAGCTCCTGACACCATAACCAACTGGGCTACTATGCGAGATGCATTCTTGAAAAGGTTCAAGCCAGCTGAAGATTCTAGTACCTTGATAACCCAACTCACTCAGTTGAAGGAGCCACATGAGCACATGCAGGATTTTATTGCAAAATTCCAAAGATTACTTTACAAAATTTTGGCTTCTGCTTCTTTGAATGATGAGAATCAAAAGGTATTCTTCATCAATGCTTTACTTCCAGAAGTAAGCTATCAATTGCGATAACCTTCAAAAAAATATGATCAAAGTGAGTGGTTTTTCAATTGATTTAATACAAATTAAATCTCAATCAGAGGTCTAGAGTAAATCAGATAGCTCAGAAACACTTAATATACTAAAGTATAATTATAAGCAAGTATAACCAACGGGAGGATAATAATGACTTAACTAATATCTGGTTGTCTAAACTAGATCTGGACCAGATTGATGATGGAATAGGCTTAATATAGACTATGTGTGCTTTGTCTGAAAAATAGTGATATGGAATTTATTTTGGATAGTACTGCCTAAAAGGGGATAGGATTACTTAAGCATTAGTGTTTGAGCTGGTTGTTAGTGTCCTGGTAATGGGTGCAGATATGGTTCTTTCAATGTTTGATGATGTCACCTTCACCTCAATTTGTTTTACATCCACTTTGTTTTAGGGATCTCTTGTCACACATGTACTTGAAAAAAAACCCTAACTACCTACACAAGACTCAAACATACATTAGACTAAATAAAATATGCATATGTTTGAGTCAGACTGACCTCGGCAGTCACAACGATATAATTTTTATTGAGTGTTGTACTACATTTCAGACTCAATGTAGTTCTAGTGTGTGTGTGTGTGTGTGTGCATGCGTGCGTGTGTGTGATAGACATTTTCCCTTAAAACTAGGTTGCCCTTGTGCAAGTTGCACCAAGATATCAAGATATAACTACTTTTCCCTGAGATAATGTGTGTCGTGGAATATAAATTTTTCTCTTCCTATGCAGTGAATGATACAACCTAAATTCAATCATTAAGTTGTTCTTTTTTCCTAAGTCATAGATAGAGAATAATAGTTGAGTGCCCCTTATAATAGTTAGTAGGTTGTATATATTTGATTCCTTTGTTTGAATTTTGACATTAACAATATTGAAAACCGACCCAAAGTGATAAATACAAGTTTTAGAAAAGATGACCAATTAATGTGTAATTTTAAAATATAAGAGCCAAGCAAAGGGACAAAAACACACACAGGGGGACAATATCATCAACCAGTACTGTCCCCTACTGGGTGCTTATGTCTGAAAATATCCAAAGATAAATCAGGAAATGCTCAGCTGAGTAAAACATTATGTGATGTCCAAAAGTAACAGGATAATTCCAAAAAAGTAGAGGACAAAATCATGGAAAGGTAAAACAATGTCAATGTAAAGCAAACTAAGTGTTATAAATGTCTAGTTTTCTCCCTTAAGAATCATGCATTTAACGACATACTACATGCATAATGTAATAGTAATAAGTGCTTAATTTTGTGTCTACACCAATAGGGTATGGGTTGTTTACAAACATGATACAAGTTTGGCAGGCATATTATGGGAATGTATTACCACAATAAAATCCTATTGTCAAAAAATAAGAACAATAATTATTGAATGGGAAGGGTGATTGCATTAATAGAATCTCGAGGGTGATTTCAAAAAGAAAGAAACATGTTTGAGATAAGTCTTTGGAATGTGTGTATTAGGTATGGCATACGTGACTTTTCATTATATTAGATGAATGTTTATGTGTCCATCTTGAAATAACATCTTACACAATAATGCATTAAATATTCTACAATGAAAAAACCAAAAAAACACGATCATAACAAGGAACCTTGAACTATATTTAATAAAAAAGACACATAATACGATTTATGATTGTTGATTAGACAATGATAACATAGTTGGGGTGGTGCATCGACGGATTGCAAATGTCTTATTTCTGAAGGTAGTAGTAAGTTTTTACTGGGACATTAAAACTTTTTTATAATGTCGAGTGGGTATATACCAAACAAAGAGCTTTTGAAATGAAAGGAAAATGGTTTTTAATTAGATCTACAAGACCAAATGGTTTATGGGACCATCACAGTGTAAGGGTTTATGTATTAGTGTAATACCTAAATTTTGGTCCTATGACACTTGGAAATATCACTTTGGCATTTATTCAAACATTATCTTATTTACATATTTATTGACCAACATAAATCCTCCCACTTTATCCCATACCCTGAGACCAATAGATCACACCTATTCTCTAGCTTAACACTTCAGGAATCACTATAAATTTTACATAGTACATCTATAAACTACCTTGTATTTCATATATGAGCTAAGCTTTAGTCTATATAGGTTTGTGGGCCTAGGACAAGTTTAGACAAAAAACTTATACACACGCTACAAACTTGTCGTGTTTTATATTTCCAATTGTCATCTTTTAAAATGCACAAGCTAGCTTGGTTGTCTCAGATGTTCCTTTTGGGTCAAGTGAATGGGAAATCATTTCAATGGCCATCTATATAAACATATTCACCCTAAGAGCTTATGAGTGTTTATGGGTTCTATGGATCCCATATCATAGGCACTCTCTAAGAAGATTATTGAGAAAAGCATTGAAGCACCTTATACTTAGATCACAATTATAACGAATCTACTTAAATTCTAAATATGTCTTTATTATTACCTTAGATCATTATTCCAAGTACTACAATCAAACCAAGTGTTAATTACCAAGTATAAGGGTTGAATTAAGAGCTCTGTCTTGCTTACATTTTGTACTACTCTCTATATCATTATAAGATTAGGATAACTACTTTTGGTTTGATCTCTCTTCAAAGTATTGGTACATAGTGCATTGTTTGTCACATTAGTAAGGGTGTGGTGAGGTCAATCTAGCTCAAATGATGACTAACTCTTTTTTGGTTTAGTGAGTGGAGAGAAGCAATATCTAGGCACAACATTGTCATCACAAGGATCTAGATATAGAAAACAAATTTGGAGATATACATGAATCAAATCCTAGAATCATATTGTAGTTAAGATCCCCAAAGGACACATTTGTAGCTTCCTATCTAGGTTCATCCACAAACTTGTCCTTACGCAACGAACCTATCATGCACTCATTTCTATGCTCCCAAATTTTATAGATATCTTGATGACAATTTGTACAACTTCCCTATCCAATTTTAGGCCACTGTCAAGCCCTATAAGTCTAGTAGCATGATAATATATTTCTAACCCTAAAACCTAATTGAATTTTCATTGATATATCTATTACATATATTATGGCATGGTATCATTTTATGATTTAGATTTGTTGAGATTATTACCTTGTTTTTTGAATTATCTTATTAAACTAGTTGGTCACGAGGATTAACAACCAAACATATTGACTATAGTCGATGTCCTCAACTCAAGGTAATAATAAATCACATGATCTAAAAAGTAAGGATCAAGAAATGGAATAATACTATAAAGATGATAAAATGTGACTCAATGGAGGTATACATGTGATTTAAGTAGATATGTAAGTGATTGTAAGAGGGTTATACGGTGATGTTGTATGAGGTTGTAAAAAATATGACCACGAGATGTAAAGGATAGGATATCCAAGGTATTATTGACTACATATCATATCTCTCACAAGTATTACCACTAACCATCCCACTCATTCCTGGTGATGACATGTAAGACATCACTCACAGAAGGTTCACATGTTAATGATACCTATAAAGATAAAGTCAATAATATAAAAAATAAGGCGTATACATATGCCCCAATAGAAGATCATCATGTGTCATAAAAGTGTAACATGAGATGGTATTTAGGAAAATAAAACGCAACACTAAAATCAAAATGACTAAAATGGTCAAGAAATTTCCCTTTCTTCTTGTATACTTCCCCCGCAAAATCTATTACCATGGTTGAGAAAGGTACCTTGTCCTTACCTTTGCACTAAGGCCTCATCAAATCCCTTATCAGGTTGGGAACTCCCCTTTTGGGAAAAAATGAAAAATTTAGGGCTTTGGCTGCTGAATGTTCGGAGCCCAAGGAGGAAAGTTTTAGTGAGGATCTGTTTGGAAAACCAGTGGCTAAAAGAACTAGATCCAACCTGAGTCAAGGTGGAGTCAAGAAATGAAGTAGGGTGGAGGAGGCACCTAAGATGACTGAGGAAGTGGAGATTATCTTAGATTCGGGCGAGAACTAATAAGAAAACCCGACACATTCAGTTTCTAGTAAGGATAAAGACGCTGCTGAAGGGGAAAACAATGATGAGATGGAGAGCAAGAAAGCTCTAGACACTTCTGAAGGCAAGTGTTCAAAGAACTTGGAGGAGGCCATTGAAAGCCCGCATGCTCTTAAAACTGCCAAAAATAAATTGTTTACCGCCCAGGACTCTGCTGTCAAGTCACATGCTTTCATGCGGGAATTTGAGAATTGTAGGCTTGATACTGATATTAATAGACATAAGATCAGTATGGTTTCCATGGACCCGAGGGAACTAACTGAAAAAGTGGAAAAGTTATCTTCTTTGGTTCTTAGTGAACAACTCAAAAATGCTAATGAAAGAAGCTTGGAGATGGAAAAGGAAATGTTGAAGATGAAAGAAATCATTCTTCAGATTCGTGATGTCCATCTCCTCAATGTTAAAAGTACCATCCACCTCCTCAAGCTATTAGCAGAGATGATTAATTCTATGGAACTTGCAAAGGAAAAAGAAAAAGAAGGAAAAGGCTCCAAAGTGGAGATCCTAACTACAAGTATTGGAAATCTACTATCGACTCCCTTGTCAAAGAATGGAATGGTTGTATGAATACAATGGGGGACCTAATAAAAGAATGATGAAGAAAAATGGGATAATGGTTTTCTACTGTTAGTTCATAGTTGTTTTGCTGTTAGTTTCTTACGTCTTTCTATTGTTAGTTATTTTTCTGCTTTTCTACTGATTGGAAACATTTACTTTGTGGTGGTTTCTCTTAGTTGTTTGGTTCGTGATGCTTTTGGTTTTTGGTTGGGATTCAATGGTAACCCCTTGGCATCTTTGTAATGATCTGGTAATACTTTGTATGTGGTAGGGTCCCCTCAACCCTTTTTTACCTCTAATAAAAAAAATGACTAAAATGAAGTAACGCCATAAGTGATGAAAATATGAACTCATATAAAACATACTCACCTCGTACTAACCTGCAAGTGTGGCCACATATCAAGTCACCATAATGTATGAAGAGATGTTGGGGGGGATTGTTAACCATAATGATCCCCTTGTGCATTTTGATCAACCACGAGCTTTTATAACCCACACTCCCCAAGAACTTGTCTCTTTTTGTGAAGTTGGTAGCAATTCCTTTAGTATGGGGGGGTGAACTACTAGATTTCTTTATTTCACAAGTTATGCACTACTGTACACAACCCGCAATGCATCAATAAAGTCATGAAACATTCATTTATGTTGCATTACACATCCTTTATGTCTAACTACCCATGCATCATTGATTTGCTCCAACTTACCCTTTCGAGCTAAGTTTTAATTGGGTAAATAGCTTAGCTCAATTTAGTGCTTTAGAGTGATCAACATTATCCACTTCACTTACAATTATTTCCTTCATGTTATCCCTTACCTTCTTCTTGTTATAATATGTTGTCGACACCCATGGATGACACAAGGAACTATCAAGCCTGGGGATGCTTGTGGTAAGCCACAAAGTGTTATTCCAAGCCAAAATACACTATATTTCACTATAAGAGCCTTATAAAGCCGCATATAACAAATAAGGCCTTAAATTACTTTTCAACCAATATATGGGCCCTATGTAATGTTTTCTCTACCCACAAAGTGTTATATTTTATGCCAAGTACTTTTCTCAAGCCATGCCACCCTAATTGCACTTGTAATGCTCTTCTCATGTTGTGGTATATTGCATTTTACTGTGAAACTCTTCTTTATGACTTTGGCAAGCCGTATTCAATCCTTTCAGTTGGATCCATGTGCAACATTACCTCCTTTGCATTATTTTACTCTTTTGATGGATATGCAGGGATTTATTTTCATCTCACAACATTCTACATGACATCATGCACCTGGACCTATTACTCCATTTCCTCTAAGCCAAAAAGCATTATCATCTAACACCATCAATCAATTAATGCCTCAAGATGCTCAAACATTACATGTATTCAATAATAGCTTTGGGACTTGTTTTGATTTTAGTGGTTACAAAAGTTAACATTTTTACCAATGCTATATAAGTGGACTACAATAAGACATTCACCGACTAGAAGGACCAAGTACCACTCAGTTAGAAGTTAATGCTCGATGCATAATCTTGGATTTTTAGTGATCAATATGATGATCTATCACTTCTCTCTTATATATATATATATATTTGACTTATTGTGCAATTCCTTCCCCCCTCTTTTTTCTTCCTTCTTCTACAAATATCAAATTTTATTTTGTTATCTGGATGTTTTAGCTATTTTGGGAATTTCTCACCATTTTTTAGCTCTTCCTCTTATGGATTCCATTCATTCTTCTTCTCTATTTGCCTTAGCTTATATGCAAAAAATTGTAATGTTTTTAGGGCCTCTTTCACAATTAAATGTAGTTGGGCATATTTCAAACATGATTCGAGTTCTTGTGGGTTATATTTTCCCCACTCCTTTTCTTTTGATGTCCTGCATACTCTTTGATTTATGATCAATGGTGTGTGGATTATACTCACATTTTTTCAATATAATATGTCATTCCCAAAAACACAGTGGTATAATATCCTTATTTATTTCTTATCACATCATTTTCCCCTTATGTTACTTCCTTTTCCCTTTTCCCCATGTTCTATTAGAATAGGTTGTTTGGTGATAGGGTAAGATAGATGAGGAGAAACTCTCTCTGGAGTTTTTCTTCACTACATAAATCCCACACTTATGAAACAATCCCATGTTGTGTTGATAGCAAACTCAGTTTGTGCATTAGATGCTTTCAACCTCTAATGATTTTGGCATGCTTGATGGGATGATATTCATTCTTGTTGAAATATTTATAGTATTTGTTGATGCAAAATTGATTTTTTTAATTCTCTAGCTAAGTTTTGTCATGTTCTCAGATCACTTGGTTTTTTGAACCATTCTTAAGCACCTAGTGACTCCTACCCACTCTATTTTCAAATATCTAGTGGCCACAACACATGAGACAAATAGTGACACAAAGTAGTGCTTGAAGAGAATGATGTTTTTATTTTTTACAAATTTCCCTAAAGAGGAGTAGATATTTTAAAATATTTGCCTGTCCCACCCCAAAATTAAGTCATCTTGTCCAAATAAGTGTTTCCCTCTTTTCAAAAGAATCATTTATCCTATAGTCTTCACAGACCATCAAAGAAACCTTCCATTTATTACCATAAATGGAAATAGATCTTTAGCTTTGACTACATGGAATTATGAACTAGTAAATGTTATCAAAATACTTTTGTATTTCAATGGGGAAAATGCATTCATCCCCATTGAACACATCCAATATATTGCCAACCTTTGTTATGTTTTCTATCATGTCATTCAAGATGATGTTATTATGAGATTTCTAGTTTCTTCAATTATAGGAAAATTTTTGGTCTAATGCAGATGTATTCCATCTAGTTTAGTGTATAACTAGGAGGAGTTGGGTTAAATGTTGTGCAATTAGTTTCAAGAAAAATTTGATAATTTATCTCTAATGGAGCAGTTAACAACCATTAAAAGTTGTCTTAATGAAGCAACGTGTGACCTTAACTACATATTTTAGAATACTTAGGATCAAATCCCATTTTAGCTAATAAATTCACCCCCCTTTCAACTCTGAAATTATTATTGTGTTCCAATTAATGTGTCATACTCTTCTACTTGACACCTATGAGATTGTAATATTTATTGAGAATAACCTTATCCAAGCTAGAAATCTATCTCCATACCTCATATGCCTCTTTTTCCTAAAACTTCAAATGTTACCCCTATTCCAACATTTCCTCTGGCCTCCATTCCCATACCTGAAAGAATGCAAACTACTCCTAGCACTTCTTCTAATGAGCTTGATGAACTTTAAGTCTTGGGGGAAAATATGGCAAATGAGATCACTACCATAAAAAGGAAACATGTTCAAATTTATCTTAGGGATTTCCATTCGTACAACTCATCTTATCAACCAAACATGCCATATCAAAGCCAATTTATCTTTGTTAGGCCATTGAAGCAATATTCCCTACCATCTCTAATCCAAATAAAGCTTTAGTCCCTATTTAGATTAACATGGTAGAGGGATTGAAATGGTGCTACCTATGCGGATTTTTGCATGATTCTAATAGTTTCAACTTTAGGAATTATAGTCAAGCCCTGATGGTGTAAAGTTTTGTGCCACAACCATTACAAACAATGCATCAAACTTTGCAAGTTGAACCATGTCAGTCTCTGGTGTCACCTTTAAAAGGAAATCTATATTGTTGTTTAGAAGAAGACTTATTTTTAGTGAATACAAGTATCTTTGTCCCATCAAGGCCCCATGTGTAACCAAACTACAACCATAGGTGAAGAAGAAAACATTAGAGAAACCTCTTCAATCCACTGCTTCTCCTATCAGTCCCAGTGCACCATGGGCCAACATAAGAAGAGTTTCAACCAAGAAAATCTACCACCAAAATATTTTCTCCCTACATCCATGTTGATGCTCAAATATTCTATCCTTGAATGGAGAATCCAAAAATATATTATCCCACATATAACTATAAGAACCCTCAAAGTTCTTCCTTCAACATGGTTGATCAAATGAAGGAGAATAGTGTGAGTTTCAAAATGCGGGATACTTTTACCATGCCTAAACAAATGGATTTTATTTAAGAAGATTTGAAGTTAGTGGAACACCCTCCCAAACCAAAAATGAAAGTAGCTCTAGTAATCACCAACCTTTATCAATAAGCCCCAACTAGAGAAGGCAATCAAGGGAAACCTCCTTTCTTTTATCTTTCTCTTATGATTGGGAAACACTCTATTCCAAATTACACGATCGATTATGGATCAAACACCTTTATGATGCCTAAACAAGTTATTGATGTTTTGGATATCAATTACAACCCTATGTCCAAAGGAGTTTTCTAATTGGATGAAACCATGATGAAGACATTATACATCAACAAAGACTTATGCCTTACTTTGTATGCTTTCCCAAACATAATTATGCCTCAAGATATTATGGTCATCAACCTTCTACTTATGTTTTTAATCTATTTATTTAGGGATTTCACAGTGAAGATGGGAGGATACATATCTTTGGATCAGTCTCACATGTTATTGAGATCTAAAAATGGTACCAATGTGACTATACAAAATCAACCAATTGCTCATTTTCATGTTGAGACTTTGATCTGCACCCCGTGAAAGAAAACTATATTGTATAAGGAGGAGGAGGAGAATTTTTCATTCCTAAGCCACACAAAGAGATATCTAATGAATGAATTGATTAGTGGGCTTAGGAAAATTAGAATTTTTATCCTTATGAAACATTCAAAGAACATGACATGAGTACTTATTGTATTCATGGGGAATACTGCACCAATATTTCATGGATGCTCAAATAGGAAAATATAAACTATGATTAATTGAGAATGTTCTTTAATGGATCCAAATCAAAACACGGTGCAGGTGCAGGTGTTATTCTAATCTCACCAAATGAGGAAAATGAATTTTCAACAACAAGCTTCAATTTAATTACACAAATAATATTGCAAAATTATATGGATATGATTTAGGGTCTCTAAATTGCCACGAAGAAAGGTTTTAAGTACTTACAAGTGTTTGGATATATTAGGGTGATTATCAAGCATGTTAAATCATAATACAATACCAAAAATATGTTTTTAAAATCCTATATACATATAACATGAGACCTCATTGAAGGATTAGACACATTCAACATCCAAGTGGTACTAAGAAAATAAAATGCAAATGTAGATAGAATGGAAGTGGTTGGTGCTCAATTTGATCCACCCAAGGACCTCATGGTAGATCATGTTGACTCTCAAATTTGTTCAACCCAAGGGCCTCAAGGTAGATCATGTCGGCTCTCAATTTTTTTCAACCCTTGAAGTTGATGAAGAGAAGTTGAAGGATGAGTCAATTGTAACAAGGGGGTTCTCTTCAACAAGTTGGGAATGTATTTAAGACCAACATATGTGAGAAGGAAGGTCACTTCTCTACTTCTTAAGGTTCTACAAGGCTAAGGGGAGATATCCTAACAATTCTTATCAAGATATGAACCTAAATAAACACTATATATAGCTATAAATGCAACCTCTATGGCTGAGCACATAATTAAGTGTCACTTGTGACATAACCACACATTTATAGTGAAATAAACAGACTTTAATTGCTCTATTGTAGCAAAATGAGGATATCCATAACTTGGTTTTATAATAGAGATCAAAATCACATCCAAACAAGCATAAAGCCAATTTTATAACAAATTTACTTATAAAGATATTCAAGATGAAGCAAGAATCTCAATGGGGTAGGAAAAAAAGAAGAAAGAGGGATTTGAGCATTCCAACATTGGGCCAAATATGTAAATATGAGATGGAGTCAGAGATAAAAAAATATTTGTATCAATTTACACAATTGTTATAACTTCCCACAATTTAGATAATCATTAACCCATATACACTAAGATCTAATAAACCATCATACCACCATAACTCAAAATCTGAAATATAATATTAGCTAAGTTTGTTGAGTGCAAATAAAGCCAAAATTCTGCAAGGTTTTTACAACCAAATACTTTGGTGACTACACATCAGATCTTTCCACCTAATCACCAAATGGAGATTCTAACAATTTGAGTGAATACACTTCTATCGTAAATGATTGCTTCTTTCATAATACATTATCTTATTCATGACTCAATAAAAAAACATGACTACTATCCCAAATTTTTTTATTATAATATCATTGAATTGATTACATCCATTCCTTTTCCAAACATCTAAAACAAAGATAAAATGAACAACTACAAACTAGACAACCAATGGGATTAGAGATCCTGCCAAAATAGCCAAGTTGGAAGACGATTAGATGAAGCACATTCTTCATCTATTTATACAATTTGAGAATTTTCTAGAAGAGGATAAATGGAGGGAACTGTAAAATGTGGAAAACCAATGGGAGGAGAGGAATGAGCATGCACATATCACCTCAATGGAAACACCATGGATCAAACAAAAATTAGCACCAAGAATCTTACAAAAGATCCAAGTCCCCCAATTCATTTCTTTAGGAGCACAAACTCATATGAAAAGTAAAAGGGAGGCCCCACATGTGCTAGAGCAAGTAGAATGGAGGAATCAACTTACAGATGGTAGAAAAGGTCAAGGAATGCTATTAAAACTTATGTCAGAAAATACACTATAAATATCTCATCAATTATCCTTTTCAAAAGATTTCCAATGGTAGATTTTATTTGATTTAGAGATTTGGATCCAAAATTATGAGCATTTGAAGATTCCTACATCGTTTTACACAATTAACGGGCACGAGACTGTTAAATTTAACCATGAGATTAATTTTTTCACATGTTCCTCCCTCATTGGTGATCCAATTAATTATTTCCCATCTAAACAATTGTCATGGGTCCTTATTGGAATGGATCAAGGTTCACAGGGTCACTAGTTCATGGGGTCATGGTCTATAAACATTTCAATAACTTTTCCTTTGTTTTCCCAGGGACTGAGAGACTTGTGATTCATCCATGTAGACCAATAATGTTCTTTCACTATTCTCAAAGTTATTTGGGGCCTCCAATGGATTCTTGGGCCTTATGTGTTTCTTGATCACCCTCAGGTTGTTGTGCATTCTCAGAGTCTCGAGATCTTAGGACTCTTGGGCTGTCACACTTCCTTGTTTGATATTTTGAAGCTTCTAAACCACAAAATGTCATCATTTTTCCACATGGACCAATCATGACCTTCATTGATCTCTGACATTTTCATAATCTCGAGATCATATTATTTTTGACTTCAGAAACCTTTCATATGTTTCATGGCATCCTTGGGTTCATGGGCTTCCAATATTTCTTAGGTACTTGGGGTTTCTGGACCTTCATGCCTTATTCAATTTTATCAACCTCTTGATTTCTCGAGTTCTCAGGAGCCTAAGTCTCCCAACTATTATTGCCTTTAAGATTTCACGACAACCGAAAATCTTAGGGAACATTGTCATTGGTCCATGTGGACCAATGATAGGCCTTCTTGTACTTGGGATTCTTGATTGTTCCAACTCCCAAGCTTGAATTAACCTTGTATATTCAACTTACACAACTTGGATTGAGCTCATGTAAAAAGATTTAGGTCATGGAACATTATCTCCACTTAAACATTGTGACCAACCTAGTTAAAACCAATCCCGATCCATCTCCTCGTGTATAAGGGATTAATAATAAGTGATAAAACATGAACCAAGTGACCAATGACCACTGAGTGTCCTTTTCATGCCCGATTAAACTTGATGGATTGTTTTATAAAGGAAATGAATATTTAAACCATCATCTCAACGTATGGAGTCCAAAAACTATTGAAAATATTCTAAGTCTTTCTGAGTAACCTACACATGTAGAACAAGAAAGTGATCTAATTTTTCGTGAGTTTAAAAACACAAGGATGCTAAAAAATGTAGTTTTATCACCGTTTAAGGTCTAAATTTAACTCCAATGCCCAAAACAGAGGTGAATAATTTTGGGTGTTAATAGACCATGAATAAAAAGTAAAAATCTTGGTCAAACCTTCTATGCCTGATAATTATTGTCATTAACAAGTCTTCAAATTACCACTTTCATCCAATATGAGGATGCGTTCTTTGAAATGTTTCAACCCAAATTGTAACATACATATAATGATCAAGTAATTGAATTTAAGATGAATAAACCACCTAAGGGACTAGTGACCTTGGAAAGAGTTTTCAACTCTAATGATCAATACAAAGGTAATAAGAGAAGCTTGGTGATTAAAGATGAAGATTACCAGGAAGTTTGGATTAACCCTGATGAATATCTCAAGTTAGAAAAGGTATGTAGTCTTGATCAATGGGTTGTTTTCATCATAGAATGGAGGGATTATGAATATATATTTACATGGACTTATGATAACCTCAAGTAATACAATCTAGTGATCATTTAGCATACCATTGAGATCACAAGTGATTCCAATCCAATCAGGAAAAAATAGAGGTTTGTTAATCTCAAAATTGAACCATTGACGAGGAAGGAGATGACAAGGTTGATTAAAGCCAACAACATTCTTTAAGCACTCTACCTGGGTGGCCGACTTGGACCTTAGTTTTTCTAAAAGGAATTCAATATGACATCAATGTAATGACGTAAATGTTATAAGAACATGAGTAAATGACATGAGATTTTAGAATGATTGTTAATTGTCGTATACACCTTGAATGATGCCAACATGACTAAAATGACTAAGATGACTACTATAAAAAATAAAAGTAAAATAGTGCCTCATTAGTGATCATTCAACCTATTAAATGGGAAACTTGTAATACTCGAGGGATGAACATATTCACCACACTCCTTGTCGTTGTTTAAACAATAATGTTAAATGATTAATATTATAAAAAGGGGAATTTGAGACTTTCCCCTTTTGACTCGATGAAAACCCTCTTCTATGTATCATGAACGATGCAAACTAAGTATTTACGTTAATTAGTTAGAATACATAGTTGTAATAATTTAAAAAACGAAAGAGTGTAACCTTAGTGTTTAAATGTTCCTATCAACAATCTTGATATATAAATTAATTGTGATAAGAGAAATGAGCAAGATTCTAATGGAAACACTATAGGTGAAATGTTAAATGAAATAAAGGAAAAATGTAGCCTAGTTTTAAGAGGAATGAAGGTTTACATGTTAAGTGTTCTTCAAATAATTAATGCCAAATAAAGAAAAGAGGATTGTAATAAATATGTAACCATGAAAATTTTGTGTCGTGGAAAGTTCCTATCCATAAGTTTTTATTGTAGTTGGATCGTTACGTTGTACTTTTTCATATGGGAATATGTGGTTGATGTTAGGAAATTTATTGTTTACATTGGCATATGGGTTTTACCGTATAATGAATTATTATTTACTTAGGGTTATTACGTAGTTAATTATATATATATATATATATATATATATATATATATATATATATATATATATATATATATTGATGAGTTAATGCTTTTGACCAGAGCTATGAACCGGAGGGGTAAGGGCCCCTACCCAAAAACAATGCAGAAGAAGGAGAAGGAAGAGATATGGAAGAAATCAGAAATACATACACATACAGAAGGAGGGAAGGAAGAAGAAGGAATAAAGAACGATAGAAGGCATAAAAGCCAAAAGCAAAAACAACGACAAAAGGACTCTGAGAAACCCAAACCGGATCGAAGGAGTCAACCATGAGACGTACCGACGCATTCGTTGGCAGCTCTGAGTAGAAGAGAGAAGGCATCACCAGTGTGATCTTTCAGCTTGTTGAGATTGTTGATAGCAGAGTGAACCGGGAATAAAGCTGCATCGATGTCGACCAAAGGAAGGAAACAGTGATCAAGTGAAGGGTGCATGTTTTGCACAAAAGTAACCAGATCACAGTATTGGCCGCAAAGCCATTGAATACTACGACTAGATCCCAGGGCCTGCTCGTTAACCTCTTCGACCCACAATAATGGATCTGGGAGGGAAAAATTGACCAACTGATCATGTAAACCCACCCTGTGAACCAGACAAATTTCATCTTCTACAAAAAACTCGACAAAAACTGGGTCGGGATAGAGGAGGAGGCAGAAGGAAATGAAGGCCGAAGCGATGTCAAAATCAATCCTGGGGTGCCGAGAGCGGAAGCGGTAGGAATCCCCTAGGATGGTTTCTATCGCTTCAGCTTCCTCTGGTAAGGAAAAACGGAAGATGACTGAGATTCGGTGACGACCGATCTCAGAAGTTTTGTCCAGTTTCCGGAATTGTCTGCGAAGAGCAGAAAATGGAAACCTGGCGAAAGCCATGGATATGGAAAATAGAAAGCTCAGTAAGCCGAAGACAAACAGAGAAGAGGAAACACCAAGCGATACTTAAGGATCATTTGACGTGAAGCACAAGGAGCTACATTTCAGAAGAGATGATTGACGTGAGCCCTGCCAGGCCGAAGTGTCACAAGAAATAGTTGCGGTGTGTGGGAAGTCAATTGCAAAATTTGCTAAGAGATCTTCCGCCGAGTTAGACTCACAACAAATATGACAAATGCTCCAGAATTTTAGTTTTTCGAGCCAAAAGAGGACAGACTGAATGAAAGGATTAATGCGCCAGGAAGGGGCAAAACCCTTCGAGATGGCAAAGGTAATAATTTGAGAATCCCCCTCAATGAGAAGAGAATCCCCATCCCATTTTGATGGCCATTTTTGACACCCTCTAAGAGGGCCTGGACTTCCGCCATGTTGCAAGAACAATCGCGTAACGAAAAAGATCATGCTGCAATGAGGATACCAGCTTCAATCGTGGAGAATGCACCCAGCCGCTGAAGAACCCGGATTGCCTCTGGAAGTGCCATCAAAATTTAACTTCCATAGCACCTTTGGGGGGAGGTCTTCAAATAGCTTGTTTCCTGCGAATGAGCTTCTCCACTTGGGATAGGTCGTGCTTGACAATGGAGCCAAGTTTTGGAATTTTGACAAGAGGCCAAGCCTTTGATGATACGAGCATCCAACGAGGAGAACGAAGGATTATTCAAATTGTTCTTAGACACAATTTCAGAGATGGAAACTTCTAATTTGATCAGGAAGGCGGGAAGAGCGCACAATTGATTACGAAAAAGACGCAGATTTCTCTCCCACCAAATGTGCCAAAGGAGAAGAAAATGGGCCACCTGCCAAATAGAACTCAAGGAACTATTGGAACCCAAAGAGGGCCAAGAAAGAAGGGAGTCTTTGATATTGTTGTAGTCGACCTAGGAGAGGTTAAGTTTGTCCAAAATCCAATGCCATCCTTGACTAGCAAAGGGGCAAAAAAGGAAGAGATGATCGAGATCTTCTTCCACATTTCCGCAAAGGACGCATTTGGTAGGACCAGCATAACCCCAGGATCTTCTACACATCTGGGTAAGAACTTTGTTTTTGAGAATGAGCCAACCAAAGATTGCCACTTTGGGAAGGAGAGAGGAGTGCCAACAACCAAGCTTGGGATGGGCTTCAAAACTGGACTGCGAAAGAAGCAATCGGTAACCTTCTTTGACAGAGTAAATGCCAAAGATGGAGCCTAAGCCAGAGTCAGATGGTCCTCATAGTCTTTAAAGGCCACCCTTCTCGCAAGGATCTCATCCAAAAGAGAAGAGCACTCCATGTCAGGGACATTCAGTTATGAAAAATCATTCCATTGCCACAAAGGAGAACCATCCGGATGACAGGAACCATAATGAGCAACAGGATTACCCCAACATAATTTGGAAATGTTCATAACTCTATTGAGGGAAGAGACCAAATTAAGAGGAGGGCACCCCATTCCAACCATCCTCCCAAAAGTTGACCCGAATAACCATTATTAACATACCAAGATACCGAATCCATAATTAAAGATTTACATTTGCGCATGAAGTTCCAAATATGGGAACCTTTAGGGAGATCCTCATAAGAAAGAAGAAGCTCCGGCCTACCAACCTCCAAATATTTATGAGAGAGAACCTGATGGGCCAACCTGTGAGGGAAAGTGATGAAGTTTCCAGACCAATTTAGCACCCAGAGCAATATTATGGAGTGCTAAATCCACAATCCCCAGGCCGCCCGAAGAGATGGGCGATTTAACCACTTCCCATTTGACCAAATGAAATTTGCGATCTTCGCTGTTCCCCTGCCAAAGGAAGGTTCTGACAACCTTTTCGAATTTCAGCAAAACCGAATTGGGAAGAGCCAGAACAGATAACATATAAAATGGGAGAGCACAAAGAACCGTCTTAATCAGAAGTAGTCGATCCGCCAAAGAGAGCCATTTCCCTTTCCAGGCTTGCAGTCTAGCTGAAAGGGACTGAAGAAGATAATTCCATATGCTTGCTTTGCCTACTCTAGAGAATAAAGGGATACCCAAATATTTATGGGGGAGAGAACCAAAAATGAAACTGAGGATCACCAGAATCCTATGCTGCAGCCGAGGAGAAACATTAAAAAAGAAGATAACAAATTTGTGGAAATTAATTACCTGGCTCGCAACATAGGAATAGGAATTGAGGATATTGGACAGAGCACGGGCTTCTGGAATAGTGGAAAAATCAAAAAGGAAGGTATCATCAGCAAACTGTTGATGAGTAAGAGAGGGCAAGCTGGAGGAAATCGAAAGGCCCAAAAGAGATCCATAAGTGACGGCTGACTTGATACAACGACTCAAAGCTTCTGTAACCAAAATAAAGAGGAAGGAAGATAAAGGATCTCCTTGCCTAAGACCCCTACTACCCCAGAAGAAACCTTCAGCAGAGCCGTTCACCAAAACCGAGTAGCAAGGAGAGGAGATGCAATTGAAAATCCATTCACAAAAAAGCTTGCAGAAGCCCAAAACATGTAGAGATTTAAGAAGGAATCTCCAATTAATGCGATCATAAGATTTACTGTAATCCAGCTTGATCATCATCCCAAGACGCGAGGAGAGTTGTAAGGTATGTATAAGTTCATGAGAGATGATCACCCCATCGGAGATGGATCTGCCAGGAAGAAAGCCGCTTTGCTCTTGCAAGACTAATGAATTGAGAAGGGGGCTGATGCGAGAGGCGATAGCTTTGGAGATGATCTTATATGAAGTATTGCAAAGGGAGATGGGGTGGTAATCATCAAACTTGTCAGCAGGAGATTTTTTGGGGAACATACAAATGAAAGTGTGATTAAGAGAACCAAGGATTTTACCAGAAGAACAAGATTCTTCCACTGCTTTCCAAACAGTGTTACCAATAACATCCCAAAAATCTTGGAAAAAGGCAGTTGGGAATCCGTCTGGACCGGGGGCTTTGTCACGAGCCATAAAGAAAACAATTTTATGGACATTCTCTAAAGAGAAAGGGGAAGAAAGCCGCTCGTTATCAGGCTCTGTTATCAGCTTGGGAATTTGATCCAGTAAAGGAGATTGAGCAGCCAAAGAAGAGTGTGTTTCTTCAGTTAAGAGCTTGTGGAAAAAGGAAACTGCCTCCATTTTAATCAAAGGTTGAGACGAGAGCAGCGTGTCATCGGGTAGCTTGATGGAGGAAATATAGTTTGAGTTTCTCCTGGCTTTAACCGAAGCATGAAAGAATTTAGTATTCTTATCACCATCTTTTAACCAAATTTCTCTTGATTTTTGATGCCAAAAAGATTCTTCCTTCAATAAGAGATCCCCCAGTTCACTGAGAAGGAGCTTTTCAAGATGAAAATCTTCTTTGCCGCATACCAAAACTAAGAACCCGATCATTGAGAGAACGAAGGGCTTTCTCAACTCTAAGCTTTTCCTAAAATATATTTTTAAAGGAGGACGAATTCCAAGCTAATAATTTATCTTTAAGCTGGGAAAGCTTTTTTGAGAGAATGAACATTTTGGTACCATTCATTGCGAAGGAGTCTTGCCATGATTTGATCAACAATTTGAGAGAGGGGTCCTGCATCCACATGCTTTCAAACTTAAGTGGCCAACGTCGAGGGGGGAGATCAAAATTTATGGTCAGAGAAATGGGGAAATTATCAGAACCAGAAAGGGGGGTGATAGAGCTCTGAAGGAGGAAGTTCTGTTGAAGCCATGATTCGGAAATCAAGAATCTATCGAGTTTAACTGCCAAGTTCCCAAAACCTAGGCAACGATTATTCCATGTGAACCACCCAGAGTGTGGTTCCAAATCCACTAGCTTGGAGGAATGAACAAAGGAAATGAAATCAGATTGGGAACGAGGTTTCCAACAGATGCCACCGTCGTTTATCATGGTTAGAGAAGGTAGCATTAAAATCCCCTTCAATAATAATTTTAAGATCCGGAAGGGAGCTCAAAGAATCCCGAATTTTATGCCAAGTTTCCCATTTTTTAATGGGGTTATTCGGACCATAAACATTGCATAGGAAAAAAGCCTCATCGGAATGCTTTAAACTGACCTGGCACCATTGGAAATTGACATAAGAGGAAAGGAGAACCATACCGCAGGAGCTAGATTTCCAGAGAAGACCCATCCCACTAGAGGCTCCTTCCGAGTTGACGAAAAAACCTTCCCAGCTGCGCCAACTCCGAAACCAACCTTCTAAGCAGGCCGCACTGGACATCTTGGTCTCTTGGAGCAAACAAATAGAAATGTTCATATCGGTGACATAGCGCCTAAGCAGATGTTGTTTGGTAGGGGCATTGAGGCCTCTAACATTCCAAGAAAGGATATTCATCTTTTATTTAGAGAGGACTTGCCTCTCTTACTTGAAATAGAGAAAAAAGAGCCTAGCTAAGATTGATTACCAGAAGCCACCTCTTTTAAAGAAGAACGATATTTGGAGGGCTGACCGACAGGAGCTTTCGGACCAAGATTCAAATTATGAATAGGGGGAGTAGGAAGAATACCACGACTAGATTTCATAATCTCACCTTCTTCTTCCGATTGGACAAACTCCTCCACAGCAACCTCCTTAGAAGCATTGAGATACTCTTCTTTATGACCAACCCAGTTTTCTAAGGAGGCTTCATCTGAGCCCAGACCCAGGGCAATACCTTCTTGGGAATAAGGAGAGGATATGTGTTGAATCTTGAACCACTGAGGTTATCTCTTTGACAAGGGAGACAGTGTTGGGATCCAAATTAAGGGGTTCCAGAGAAAGAGTCTTTTCCTCGACAAACGGAGGGGGGACAGAAGGACTCGGTAGGAGGAAGAGGATCCGCATCCGTAGGGGCCTGAGACGGTGCAGGCTTCTTCTGCCAAACAACCTGTTGCGAGGAGGGAAGAGCTTTACATGCTTTTTGAAAGTGACCAGGGTGTTTACATCAGAAGCAACAATTTGAAACGGTCTCATAATCGACCCTCTGGACCCATTTTCTGTTGGGGGAAAGAATCACAATCCTATCTTGCAATTTTTTAGATATGTCAACAAAAATACAAACCCTGGCGAAAGAAGAAAGGGTTCCTTCGAGTGTCACAGGGTCGATACGGATGACCCGCCCCAAACTGAAACAAATTTGTGAAAGAGAAGAAGGGGACCGGTAATCACTAGGAAGGGAATAAAGGCGAATCCAAACATGAAAACCTTCCATACTGGCGAGATCTGGATTGAAATGAGTCGTCCACCTATGAAGAAAAAACCTTGAATTGAGAAACAAAAACTCTTTCCTCTCTAGGGAATCATCCCTTTGAGCTTGGCTACGAAAAATGACAAGGAAGAATCCTTTGTCCAAGAATTTGATGCAGA
The DNA here is from genome assembly GCA_019776745.2 of Taxus chinensis. NCBI lineage: Eukaryota > Viridiplantae > Streptophyta > Pinopsida > Cupressales > Taxaceae > Taxus > Taxus chinensis. The sequence continues at coordinate 151,482,226 of CM034154.1, forward strand.
GACCGCTCCCCCATTGGGTATCGCACCAGGTGCAGATTCTGTTGGCCGAAAGACGTCAACCCACAAACTTAGCGATGATGGCCCACTGACCAAGAAGGAGCAGTTGGGAATCGAGGTTGGCAGAACTTTCCAGAGAGACTGTCACGAAATCCGCGGCCTCTGAGTCTTCAAGTTCAAGAGCACTCCCCAAATAATTACTTGAAGACAAAATCGAAGGGACCAAAGTGGGACCCGATCTAAGTGAAAAGGAATCAGATCTATCAGGGCCCGCCGAACTGCCAGGCGTTCCATCCAAACCAGGGGAGAGAAGAAGATTGTTGCTAGCCGGACAATTTGAAAAAATTGACCGTTTGGCGACCTGTTCTATGGAGTTCCGGGACGATTTTTTCTGCCTCATTTTCACTCTCAATCTCAAGACTAAACTAGTTAATTGAATTTATTACATTATAACAAAAATATATTTTATTGTTGCACCCGCGTATCTATATGGGGTAATTTGTTATTGTCACTTCCTATTTTATAGGAATTTGTTTTCCTATACCTATGGCTATATAATAGCCTGTGTGATATTTCTGAGAGTATGTTGAATAGAACATCTTTCTAGTTATTTTTCTCAATATTGATTTAATTCTCCTGCAGTGCTAATTGGACTCTCACCAAATTTAATATTTGGTATTAGAGCAAAATGTTTTGATTGTCAGTATTACAATCTTCCTTAATTAGATAATCAAGCTTCATGTCAGGCCTAGAATTTGACGGTCACCCCTGCCTGTCAAAAGGAAATTTCATGACGGTTTTGTAATATAGTTACCTTTCAATTTACGTTTTTAGTAAAATTTTAAATTGTCAAAAAATCTTAATTGAAATCTTAATTTTAAATTTACGTTATTCAAAATAATAATCATGTACCTATATTGATGTTTGTATCTCAAGCTTCTTCTTGGATGTCTGTAAAAGATTCCTTAAATTTTCCTAAAACAATAAAAATTTGAATTCAAACTTGCATAAAAGTTAAATTGAAACTTGTCGATTGCAATTGGTAATGACAAAATGAAAATAAATACACCCACAATATCATTGAAATTAGAAACTTATATGTTTTTAGAAAAAATCAAAGACAACATGTGAACTCTGAGTTTAATAAATTCATTATTCACATAAAATTATTTTAGTTTCTAGATTTAAATTGGGAATTATTAAAAATCATTATCAATATGATTTATAGAATATTTGTAAAATGAATAAAATCCAATCAGATTTCATATAGATATAGTAATATACCTTATATATTATATTTGACTATTATGAACTTTTACGGTTTTTAAATAATATAAACTTGCTTAAATACAGTTTTATTAAAAAATTACCTTGCTAAATTGACGGGTTTGTTTTTTATTAAATTGTAATTTACGGTTAAAATAACAAAAAAACGGTCTACAGACCATCAAATTCCAGGCCTGCTTCATGTGGTTCTCTTTTGGCTAGCACCTGAATATTGAGAGAGTCACCTTGTCTGCAGAAAGTTTCTATTCTACAGGTATACAGCATACTGAGTCGATGCAACGATTCTCTGACAACCTGTAGATGTTTAATCACATATCTTACTAATTTGTGCGTGATCAAATCTACACCGTGCCTCTCGGTTCATACAGTGAACACCACAATGTAATTGACATATGCATGTATTAGATGATGCATCCACGTGTTGTTCTGACTCACAGAGTCCACTCAAATCTCATTGATTCTCTTTGCAACAAGTTTTGCACCATTCATATCTACAGATCAATCAGTGAAATCCTCTGCACATAGCTCAACATCTGACTGTATTTTCTAAAATTATGTGCATCTATTCATTTGGAGATTAATCTGCACGTCTTTTCTATTGTGGACCGTGGTTGTTGGAGCTTTTAGTTGGTCAGGAGGTTTGATCAGTTATGCTAGAGGCTACATTGAAATCTTGTCTCATGCATTCCGACTCGTCCACCTCATCAACAAGTTAGAAAATTCGACATCTGGTTCACTGCTTGTTAATCCCATTGTCTCACTCAGTGCATCTCAAAGTGGCACGTAATTTTTGAAAAGTGGAAACGCCTAGCCAAAGATTCGATGGTCCATTCCTTCCAACTTCATTGGAACCAAAATCCATATTTGAGTATATCAACACGTTGAGATCTGCCGGTAATTTTCATTCGCCGTGTCGATCAAGTATTTGAGTATTCTTTTATAGTTGGTTTTAGTATAAATATAAAGTTGTGATAGTTTTGTCAAATCCAATCTTTAATTAGATTATCTTAAAAGTCTGCAACTTCGTATATGTCAAAATTCGGTTATAGAGTTTCAATTTTACTTTGTTTATAATGTCATCTAAATATGTTATTCCGTGAAGTCTATAGTATTCATTTTATGTTATAAATTCAATCTCATTCATCTTTATTAGGGTCCCTTGCCTTGTTTAGGATAAGTGTTAATGTTATATAGGTGATTTTTTTATTGTCTTGTTTATAGTTATCAAATTTGTAGTTGTCTATTTTGTATTAGAAAAAAATGAGTTATTTTAGGGGTTCAAAATGTGTCTAGGTGAATAATAGGTTATGGAGTATATTAAATGTCAAAAAGTGTCATTGTCAAATATTGTAAAATTTTAAAAAATTGCCTCACTTTTAGACGGACATATTTTCGTTGTCACCGACATCCGAAAAATAAACTATTTCACATTGTGGCGGGGGGGGGGGGGGGGAGAGGGTTATATAAATAAACCCATTTTGGAAACAATTGAAACCCATTTTGGAAACTATTGAGCTTCAACATCCAATTTTTTGAGTGCTCAACATGTTATTGGAGGATGGAGGCACCGGAGGCTAGAGGACAACCAATGACCTCTCGTCAGTCTCCAACAATAGGCCACTTCATTGATTTAGTGGCACGTGTGTGAGTATTTTAGCATGCAATGGGTTTGATTTCTGCATTTCAGTTTGGTATAGATTTCAACATGGTGTGAAAAATAAAAATAGACATGGTATGTTCTTGTTCACTTGTGTATGTGATTATTTTTACACAATTCTGTGATGTATTAACATAGTGAAGAACAAATAACACAAAGAAATGCAACATCACGAGTCTTGATGAGGTTGAATAGTCAGATGTGTTCATGTTCATACCTAGGTTTGTGGTTAGCCTCTAAAAAACCATTAAAGGCGGCTCAGATGAGTTCTTTCTTGAGTTCTCACATTGCTAGGTCAGATGTGTTCCCTAGAGTGACTAGTTGATAAGCAGATGATTCTTGAGTGTGTTCCCAAATTCGTCAGTTAGATGTGTTCCTAACAGTGCATAGTTTATAAGAAGATGTGTTCCTTCTTTTACCTTCATTTCGAGTGTTGTACCAAAATCATGAGCAAGCACGGGCGACAAGCTGCAGAGGAAGTGTGAAAGTTCTATTGCTACCATGTAAACACTAAGGGGGGGAATGTTAGGAAATTTATTGTTTACATTAGCATATGGGTATTACCATATAATGAATTATTATTTACTTATGGTTATTATGTAGTTAATTTAATATATTGTTATAACAACAATATATTTAATTGTTGCACCTGCATATCTATACTGGGTAATTTGTTATTGTCACTTCTGATTTTATAGAATTTTTTTTCCTATACCTATGGCTATATAATAGACGGTGTGATCTTTCTGAGAGTATGCTGAATAAAACATCTTTCTGGTTATTTTTCTCAATATTGATTTAATTCTCCTGCAATGCTAATTGGACTCTGACCAAATTTAATAGTTGATGTGCATCATGTGTTTTCATGTGGTCATGTTTTCTTCCTATTAGGGTTAGGTTTCATCATTGATTATTGGATGAATAAGGTGTAACTAGTGAAGGGAGGAAAAAGGGAAATGTATGTGTGTTGTCTCCACTTATGGTACTTATCCTTTCCTCATCATGTATATCTGTGGGTTCATGTTTGTACAAATGTCTCATGTGTTGTGAGTTATCCTAAGTGATCCCATGTGGTGTTGTGTATAAAATAATGTAAGACAACAAAATTATTTTAGTATTCTTTTTTTTGTATCTATGTGTCAAAATTGTGGGCAGTACATTTGGTATCATCGTGGAGTTTCATGCTCTTGAACCTCTAGGAAAATTGGTGTTGTGATGATTATACATGATAGTGGAGGATTTGGAAGAGAAAAGTGATATTATATTGTGATGTGACCAATGTTTTACTTATGATATTATGAATGCACCTGTTGTGCATACCACTTAGTGTGGATTTTTTGTGATGTTGTTGTGTTTTGTGATGAGATTACTCTCTCTCTCTCTCTATCTCTCTTGAATTCAATGAGAATTTCACGTGTGATGTGCCACCTTATTGTGTGCAAGAAATGTTATTTTGGACTATGAAAGTGTTGTAGTGCTTCATTATTATGTGATATTGTATGTATGTTAATGTGGTTGTATGATATTAATAGTGAATTATATCATATTATGATGCTACCACCATGTTGTGATGTATTGTAATTGTTTATATTTGGTGATGTTAGCCACTATGTTCATAGTACATATGTTTCGTGCATTATGTTATGTATTCATGTCATAAATTAGGGGCATATGGTGTTCTTATGACCATAATTATACCGTACTTACACTTTTGGGTGCATTATGTGGAAACATAACTTGTTACAAGATGTGGAATTGATGTTATGTTATACCCTGTTATTGTGTGTAAAACATAATTTTGATTTAATAATGTACTTATGTGTTATGTTGTGTACCCTATATTCCCTGGCCCTAAGAGAAGAACTTGGAAAAAAAGTGTATGTATGGAGAGAGAAGGCATGTGTCCAGCTGCCCATAACCTTGATCTGAGTACGATTTTTGAAGTGGATTCTCATGTAGAATGAAAAACTACTTCTATCCATTTGGTATGCTTTGATCTTGCTTAATAAATTGTGGATACACACCATCTTAGGCCCAGCTTATGCAAACCTAAGTCCCTTCTCTCTTCTATATGGGGTGTCCATCGAACAATCCTATGTGATACAAACTATACTAAGACTTGTGGGAGTTTGCAAAGATGATTCAGATAACGATTATGACAGTTATATTATTTGATTAGTTATTATATTTATTTTCAAGTCATGATCGATCCTAGACAAGGTCCGATACCCTTATTAGGATGCCAATATGTACACTTGATGCCGAACAAGATACAATGTACTTATGATGTAGCATATGTTGTTATATATTTTATGAGCTAAGGCTCGATATACGAGTGCTAACAAATCGATGAGTACCCCTTTTGTGGTCATATAAGGATACCTAGTGATTGTGATGTGATATTTCTCTATATGTATTTTATTTGTAAATTTTAATTTTCTCTTCTTTTCCTTTTCTAGAACTAGTAATTTCTTCCATTTAACCTTTGGTTGAGTTATTGCTTGCAATTTTGGGTATTTAATTTGATTGTTGCACTAACATAATGATTTTCACACTAAATACATATAATTATCCATTTACTTTTCTTAGATTGAAAGTTGAATTTGAGTTGAAATTATTCATTAAGTTTCAAATTTATCTTCTCGCTTGGCCCAACATGATTGAATTTGATGCCACTTAGAAAATTTTCTAGTTGATTGACATGCTGGTTCTAGTGTTATTATGTGTTGTGATAGGGACATGGGTTCACCATGGATTGGTGGCACATATGGGTCCGCTTCGTTGTATGGGGGTATGACCTAGAGAGTTACAAATAATTGATGTGGTTGTCGAACTATAGGTTATTATGTCACTTGGGTTAGAGGTTCTTGGACTTTATTTTCCTAGGGCCATAGGGTGATTGCTCTCTTTGGTGGAGAGAAAAGGAAATTTTGTCTTCATTTTGTTTTGGTGGAGGTGGTAGCCAATGCTTGATAGTTGGGTGGTTGGAGTTGTTTGGGAGGTCTATGGAGTTTTTTTGGGAGGCTTATGGAGATTGGGAGGTATATGGAACTGGTATTATGATTTATGAGTACTCATGTGAATTGGGTTATGTTTTATATTGTGAAGGATTGATGATTCTCATTGATGATATGATATTGATCCCATCTTGATACTGTGTAGTTAGAGTTGTGGTTTTAAGTTTCATGAAACTTGAGTATGGGTATTGTCGGGAATTTTTTATTGTTATAATAAGCTTGTGTTACGAGTACTATTTGTGCCAAGGCATGTGTACATTGAGTACTATGTTGTATAGGTTGTATGTTTCTCCCCATGGTTGGGTTGAGGTATTGTGATGTGATACGGTCATGTAAGGATGTGACAGGGTGTATTGTGGGTCGTTAATGTTGTGTTTGAGTTTTGTGTGACATCGTAATGTCATGTACTGTTGGGTACCCATGAAAATAAATAAATTAAAATCCTAAAAAATGAAATATTATGAGCTTGGGATTAAGAAACGGTGTAAAGGAAAAGAATAAATGAGTAATAAAGTAAAAGGGAACTACCAATCTTCACAAAACATAAATAATTAAAGAAATTTATAAATTTTGTTTGTCTTCAAGTGGTCGTGTTTTACCAACAATTTTTTTAATAAGAGACATGTGTAATTATTAAATTTACTTGCTCACTTATCCCTCTAACTAACGTTAACATCGTGTTTCATTGAGGAAAATGCTCTTATATGGGGAGGGAGATGTAATGCCTTGCCCCATCACATCTGTTGGTAAGCCATATATGAACGGTTAATGTTGTAAATTTTGATTGTAGATTTTTTGCATGAGTCAACCACTTAAATCCTCGATGTGACTCATCATGAACCCTAGTTTGGATAGGATTACCCCTTTTATTCAATTAACCCGCAATCAAAATATTTCTAGATAGTGGTACTCCAATTTCAAGTAAACGAACTTTCATTCTTTTAATATTGAATACATAGTTTCCGAGTTGGTAAACACCTTGTTAGCACATCATTTGGTTTTTTTACGTAAGTTAATCAACCACCATTTTCCATCGTGGATGGTGTTTTCCATGCTTACTATTCTTGACCTAGGTGTTGCTCAAGCTATAATTGTGGAAAATGTCATAATAATAATGATATAATCAAAATTTAACGTATGAACTAAATAATAATAATAATAATGATGATGATGATAATAAAAAACAATAATAATAAATGATTAAAATATGAAATAAGATAAAACAAAATATCAATATGGAGATAATAAAACAAAACAATTATTTAAAAACTATAAGACATATAAATGTAAATGTAGGTAGTAGTGGGAGGAATTGGAGTTTTGGCTAGGTAAGGTGAAATCTATGATCATGCACAAGAGGTTGAGGGAGTTCCGATTAAAATGCGATCTTATAATAATAAAATGAAATAATAAATAAGTAAACGATAAAATAAATGTACATAGTAATAGTTAATGACTTTAAGCAACATACATTAATAAAATAACTAAATATGTGATAGCATAGATAATTGTTTTAAGGGATGCCATGTAATGGGATTCAGTAGTGGGTGGTGGTGTAATTATGGTAGTTGAATGGTGTGAATATGCATGGGGGCATGGTGCCCATGCACTTCCTATTACAACATTAATGAATGCAACATTGACATGTGTGTATGGAGTGTAGGAAGCACAAGGCACAAGGATTTTTTGATAAAATATCTTAAAGAAATGTGATTTCATGGAATATCATAAAGGATGTGCCATCCGCACCAATGAAACAATTTATAAAAGACATGGGCATCCTCATAAAGCATTGTTGTTGTTTCACTAAATGCAACCAATAGGTGTCCACATGATTGGTTCACCTATGCTAGCATAATTTCAATTGTTGCAAAAATGGGAGCCTTAGAATAGGGCATGGAGATTCATTAAAGGATATTTAATAACAAGTTTTTTTTTGTCAAACATTATGGCTAAAAATTCCCTGATAGACATATATGAAACAATGGATGCCTACAAAAGGCACATGAAAAGTTAAAAAAAAATCTTCACAGAGATGTGGTCTCATGGGACATCATGATTACAAGGTATGTAAAAAATTCTTTTGTTAAAATTGCTATAGAAACTTTCAAGAAAATACAAATGGTAGGTTAAAAACTAAAATTCATAACATTTACAAGCATTCTCCCAAACTATGCCAATAGAGGCCTTGCAGCAAGGCGGGGACATCCACTAGGGCGCAATAGAAAGAAAATTTATTTTTGTCTTTTGGTGTTGTAGAATAGCATGGTTTGTTTGACACTAATTTTGTAAAGAAATGCATTCAAATTGGACTGCACATATTTTTTTAGGAAAATGCATTTAATTGGTGTAAAGACACTCTTCAACTTGGCCGCTAATCCCCTAGCCATGCCAAAATAAGAGCTTTGGGACTGAGTATGGATACCAACACAATGGGATGCTATTTTTTATTTATTTTTAGATGTTGTAGTTACAATTTCTAGGTAGATATATATGTAAAACGTGGAAGCATGAACTTGGCACACAAACTATTTGACAAAATACTGAGAAGTGAAATGGGAGTTCACATTTAGTGGTAATGTTGAGTATGCACAAAATATGTCTATGAAGGGATTAGAGCGTTTAAGAAAAAACAAATAGAAGGATTTAACTAATTTGGAAACCTCTCTAGAGTCCGTTTGATTTGTGCCAAATTTGGAACTTTGGGGTGGTCTTGTGCATGTCCAACTAGCGCAAAATCCCTCTTTCCCATCTCGATTGTTGATAGGCATGGTTTTCTTATCTCCGCCTAACATAATTTTTGTATTCTTATTTTTTCCTTCGCAATGAAGTAGAAATTTTAAACCAAAGGAATATTTTACATTTGGTTATTTAAAAAAATGAAATTGTAGTACAAAACATTAAAATTTACCTCATGTTTTACATAACCCGGATGACTTTTGGTTTGTCAACCATACTCTGAGATGTTTTGGAAAGTTAAGTAACCAGATTAGATAGGCATAAAATCTTTAATTGATGAGTTGAGTTTGAGTTCTTTTCAAACATATCAATCGTTCCATTGTTAAAGTAATAAATCATGATTTTCATCGAGGTGTGAAATACCTCTCCAAACCCCCAATTCAAAAATTCAAGGTTTGAACTTGGTCCTTGTTAACATGAGATGCCACAAAATGTTTTGCAACACCATTATTTGATCATTTAACATAGCGTTTTAGGATCACGTTGATTCTATTTGTAGCATCGGGTACTTGTTGAAAGTTAAAAGTTAGGTTTGGTTTTGGCTTGCTATTTGGGCTCGTGGTGAAGAAATGAGTATTGCCCTCTGTATGTCTCTAAAATTTATCCATTCCAATTGATTGCAACTCATAGTTCTAAAAAAAAACCTCACAAGTACGTTTTATGAGGGGTTTCTATAGGCCTTTGGTCACTGGTTGACTAGGTCAAACTAGCCCAATTATGACTAGTGGCTTTGGAAAAGTAGTCACCATTTGTACCGTGTTCACCAATTCTAAGTTCCATCAACTCGAGTGGATTCCCGACATATATGAGAGTGTATATTATTTATCTCATGGAGCATCCAACCATCAAAGATTATTTTTTAAATGTGAATTCTTAGCCCTTGGGTTAGAATTGGACATTTTCACAGACTAGTAGAAAAATGTGAAAGAATTCCATTGGATCCTCTTCAAGTCAAATAACTGATGAGAAAACTTGTAGACACTTATAAATGATTGTATGGAACACTCTTTTATGGATTGTTTTGATATATTTTATTGTTAGGAAAATGGTGTTTCTCTCTCCTCTCTCCTCCTCTCTCCTCCTCTAGTTAGGAAATGAAATGAAATGAATGTATCTCTAACTCTCTCTAGTTGCATGCTAAGTAATATAATCATGTGAATGGGAAAACTATGATAACACGAATTATGCTAGATTTTGGTTAGATGCCATGCCAACAGTTATGTTGACCATGTGTTGGTTGCAGGTACCAAGACAAGGATAAAGTGGAGTGATACTGATAATTTCATAATAGCATGTTCTTTGGAATAATGTAATTGTATAGGATATATAAACAATATTGTTTTATATAGAAATGTTAATTATTGAATTTTGTGATGAGTATGAAATTGTTAGAATCTTAGGGTTTTTGGAAAATGGGCATTTGGTCATGGGTGTTAACTTAATTTCAGATTATGTATTGTTAAAGAGGTAGATGTATATACTATCTTGAAATGAATTGATATTTTATAGTGTGCTACGGTGAGAAAATTAATAAATGAACATTTTTTGTGTTGTATTAATTACCTTGGAATTGTAAGAAGGAAACCTAAAAAAAGGTTCGACCTTAGATTAATTTTTTTTATGATTTACCCTTCTTGTGTGATCACCTTCATGACGTAGAAAATTGGGATTTTAGGATGATCATAGTTCCTTATAATTAACAGAACCTCCTAGCTTAAGGGAAATAAGATTCCAAATTCAGGCTACCATATCGACATTATCACAAAACCGCCTATAGGAACGGTAATGTTTAAACACTATCTCGAGTATGTGGGTTTTCTCTTAGGAAATGAATTTGTACATGTGGATAGTAATAAACTGATAATGTTGTGTGTACTTGCTATTGATGTATCAGACCTAGAAAACCCATATCATGCTAAGAAAAGACTTAAGACTATCACCAGTTGTTCCCTATTTATACTTGAGGAAAGCCTTGCAAAACCATGTCCATAGCTTAGGCATGTTCATGTGAGGAAAGGGCCACACTATGTGTACCCTGTCACATTGGTTGTGAGTACGATCGTTTTCCCTAGGTATCGTAATTCTAGTCTCTTTATCCAACTTATTTTTGAATAATCATTTCCTAGTTGTTACACCTCAATAAATATTTATGTATTCTAAAACATATATATTTAATAAATGTAAAATGATTGTAAGTATTGTTGAGTTTTTCATTTTAGCATTAAGGGAATTTTCACCTTGGTTGAATTTGTGCTCATTATAAGTATCTAGGGAGTTATAGAATACCCTATAATCACTTTTAATCATGATGTGTGGTGATCATTATTTTCTTGGACACTGTATCACATATGAAAGTAGTGTAAGAAACCATATTTCACCTTGAGAAAGCTATTTGAATCCAATGAGAAAAAAAAACCCACATTTATTTTTCTTGCAACCTAATGTCTTAATCATCATTTTAGCAGATTTAAACTAATGAATAATTATCTAGATAAATTTTACCTTAAGGGAAGATAATGTAAAATCGTGTCAAAAACTTCCCATGTAAAAATAATGGATAAAGTTGGAGTTCATATTCGATGAGAATAAAGTTTGACAAAATTTGAACTCTTTCATAAGTTTGATGAAGTTCAGTGTAAAGCTAGACTCCACAACCTTTTTCACATATTCAAAGCTTGTGCAAAAATGGGGGTTTGAGTTTAGGGTATGGACATCTATTGAAGTATAATGGATTTTTTTTTGTTATATAATGTTATAGTTGTTTGTATACAAAAATCACAAATTATTTGGAAAAATAACTCTAGAATATGTGAACGTGTCATGGAATGCATTTGTTTAATTTATTTTATCTACGAAATGACTCAAGGATATGTAGTCCCATGGAATAAAATTTTATAATTTTTTTTATTAATACCATAATAAAATCAGAAGCTTACATGAACTCGATATCAATTATTTACAAAAAAAAAACTGAAAATTAAAAAATTAAAAAGAACTACGTACCAAAAACACTAGGTTGTTTAAGCTCCTTCACCTTCTTCGCAAGATTGAAAATGATGGGTATAGTGAAAAAGACACCCACTTGGGATTAAATAGGAAATGTGGTGCCGCGCAGTCAAAATTAGTTTGACATAAATGTGGTGCCACATTTGTGGCACTATTATTGTGTCATCTTTGTGTCATATATCCCTTTGAAAATAAAAAAGCCCAAACACAAATTGACATGAGATCAACCCCAATTTCGACATTTTTAGCACTATGTAATAATAGTTATATTTTTTAGAAATCTATTGTTATCTTAGATTGCGAGGATCTGATTGTGTGACAAGCATAACTTCATGTCTTACTTTTGTTGTCTTAACTTGTATCATAACATGGATCTATATAATTTCAATAGAATACTTGTTCATTTGTAGTATTATTTGAAGGCCTATTTGACTCTAAAGTTAGAATAATTGTGTTTGGGTTAGCTTGTCTTTATCTCTTAGATGTATATCATGGTTAACTATATCTATAGAAGTTGTTTTTTCATTAGGTAATTCCATATATAGTTGTTGATTTGATGCTATGTTGAATAATTGATAAATACCTAATGAGTCTTACTCATCTTGATATCCCCTAAGTCCCATTGGCATGAAATTAAGTTTATCCAAAATATTATCAGTCTTATCCTCTATATATTATCCATGATTGTAGTCACAATTGATAACATCATCCAAATTATTGTGAACATCTTTTGTATGGCTTTATTTTTGCTCTATTGTACATTCTTCTTTCACAATGATATTTTCTTTATCTTTGGGTGTATTTTTTGTGTTAACTTTGTACACTCTTAAATCCTGGTTTAGAATAAATTTTTTTGGTGATATAACAGATGGTTTTTGAATATTAGTTTTTGGTATGAAGTTATTTATTAGTTCAACTACCATACAATAATCATATACTCCTCTTACTTGGGATCAAATAAACAAATTACTGTACATTATTTCTTTATCACATGTTTTCTTGTTTTATCACCATCTTATGTTGATTGATATCTTCTACATTATCTACCTTGAAATCATTATCTTCACTTGTTTGCACAATGATTATTCTTATAGCATTTGAGTTTTGAATTGATTCAATTATGTAACTATAGACACCTATACATTAGTTGATGATGAAACACATACATGGGTTTAATGTTATTGTTGAGGGAATCAAATTTTACATAGAAATCCCCCATTCTTCAATTTTTGCAGCCTATGGCCTATTACATGTTTACTTCAAGCTTAATATTATGTGTGCACTTATTTTAAAAGGCAAAACAAATTATTTTAAAAATCCAAAACAAGACATGCTTGTGTCTTGAATTTGTTGTTACATACATTCATGCATTTTTATTTATCACATTTTTAATTTTTATTTATCATGCTTTTAAAACTTTACATATCTACTAATTTATGCACTTGCTTTTAAAAGCATACACGAGTTAGTTGCAAGACATACATGCTAGACATTTCCATAGACACATATATGCTTCTTGAAGCTTTAATCCTACACCCAAGGGAAACCTCTTCCACATTGGGGGTGTGCCTACATGGGGGCATATCACACATATTTATTTAGGTTATATATTTCATTTTCTCAATTCCATTAGCAATATAGAGTTACTTACATGATGTCTTGAACTAGCTTATACTTTGTGACATATGCCTTATTGCAGATATTGTATTGTATTTCACCTGATTATGACATTTCTTATTTATACACACTGACACTTTTTTCTCCATGCTTACTACATGTTCATTACAAAATGTTTCTACACTATGTCAACTCGCTACATGTGTTCTTGTATACTTTTATGTTGCTTTCTAGACCGACTCCATGATTTTTTTTCTCTAGGATTATGTGTGCACTATATGATTATTATTTTCTCTATTCTTCTTTTGATATTGTCATTGATATCAATATTAGTAAAGTCATAATGTCATCAAGTTGTCATTTTGGTTGAGTTGGTCAAATGTTTTGTGTTGGGCCTTCTCATGTCATGTTTTGTCATGTCATATCATGTGTGTTGAAATATCTTTTGTATCGGATCATGTTTTCTAGTGTACCTTTATGAGCATCATTGTTGTGATTTGTTTGGATTTATAATAATATTCACATGTGCTTATTCATTGGGTAACACACTTTATGCTTTCTCTATAATGCTCATATTGTGTTTACACTAACATTTCCAGCCATGTTTAATATACATGATTTACATGATGTAGCTTCATATAATATTTTTACACATGGTATTTATAACTAATTTTCTTTTCATATGAGTGATATGCAAGTGAATATCTTACCTCAAAATGGGGGCATATTGTGGGTTTGTTCCAAATTTCACAAATATTTCAGTTGAGAGTACACAAATTCAGTCAAATTGGTGATATTTTACATATTTTAAAATCAAATTTATTCCTTTTGGAATCATTTTATTGATTTTTAACAAGTGATTATCAAAACCATGTAAAATTTTGGCTATCTTTATGGGATCCCTTGGCCTCAAATCCCAAAGATTTGACATTAGCCTCAATGGGAAAAAAATTGATCATTATTAATCTTGTAACAATGGAGAAAAATCTCAACATAAGATGTTGAAGACATGAATGAGGTAAGCATGGTGAACACCTCACTATATATGTTTTATTTGAATGAATCATACAATGATCCATTTTGTAGGCTAAACCATACTAACACATTTGTCTTAATGTTGATGAATAACATAAGTTATAATATACAAGGCTTGGAAAATATTTTCCACATACTAAGAACTCTCGCAGAGGTTGAAGAAATGCATCAATATGTAGTTTTGCCATATTTTGATGGTAAAGAAGAGATTGGATAGCACTCAAAAGTTTATGCAAATAAAATTATTTTAAAAAGAGTCCACCAAATGTGTATAAATGAGATATATATCAAATCCAACATCATTTATTTGAAGGCTTGATAAGAAATTTACAAATATTCCTAAGGAAGGGAAACATTCCAATGAAGAAGCGGGTAACACACCACCGCTATATTTGGGAAAGGTAGAATATAGGGCACCAACAAAGAGATATGAACTCTAAAGAAGAAGATATAACATCACACATTCATCAACCGTGTGTAAGAAATCATGAATGGAGTCCAATGAGGTACGAAAACAATCAAATGTTTTTATTGTACAAAAAAAAAATATGAAAAATATCACAATTGGAATTTCTATCCATGTTATTTTTAAAGAATGAGTAATCATTTTATGGCCATGTATTAGAAGAAGCAATTCATCATAAAGTAACTCAAGTAATTCAATAAGAAGGTAGGTTATGAAAATCACTCTTTAATTCATCATGAAGAGTACAAAAAGAGGAAAGGGTTGTTAGTCCATAACAATGACAATAATAATTACAATCATTGCAACATGAGTGGAAATTGGGATGCATAATTTTGGGAACAACATCCTTAACTTCACCTCAAGAATCAAAACTTGCAATCCAAGAAGGCAAATTTAACTAATATAGTTAATGCACTTACAATCCAAAATGAGAAGGTAGGAGAAGTAAATATCTCTAAGGAAGAGATAAGTACAAATACATTACACACACCTTGTAATCTCACTATCATTGCAAAATGTTAGAAATGGTAAGAAGCCATTCTTATGTAGAGCGAGGTTTGAAATTGTAACATGCACGTGCAAAATTAATTGCAACATTATTGATGGTAGTACAATACCAATTCTAGAGTAACTAATGGTAGCATAAAATTGATTTCAACGTCACTAACTTGGTATCATATAATTGATTTTACCATAACTAATGGTAGTATGAGACATATTTCAATATTTTCTAGCATTCATTTCTAGTATCACAATGAACGTAGCATGCCAATGTGAATTTATAAATTGTGGTTCACACTATTGGAGTTGAAATAGACATGGTTGTGATTTTCACATGTATTTTTATTAAAAAAATGGATATGATGTTAGTTTATTAAGCCCATCGATAGACATCAAAAAACATAATTTATGAAGAAATTTATTGATTTTCTGTTAGGAAAAAAAGGGCGCGATCATTCAAAATAATTGCATGAAGGAATTTTAATGTGAGTAGCACTCAAAATGTTGCATAATAATTCCATTTTTTAGAAAATACAAGTTAGAAAAATGAACCACTTACACAAAACTAGTAGAGGAATCCATATGAAATAGGATGGGTTTGATCCATTCCCATATTCATTACATTTTCACTATTTGCACAGTAGCACGTTTATGCAAGAGAATCCAAGGGGCATAAACAATCTTGTAATGACAAAAAATAATGGGTTTGTGTTCATTTAGGATACTTTTTCCTTTCATCATTTTGACATGGTAAAGTTCATATGTGGGAAACATCAATGTTCCAACATTTCAAGAACATCAAACACATCATATGATATAAATTTTAAATATCCACATGGTTCCAAGTGAATTGGTTGAGCACCTCAACGATTAAAAGAATTTGGAAAGTGGTTGCATTTGTTCAAGGGATAATACAAATAAGTCTTAGGGCAGAGGGAAAATTAATTTAAAGAACACCTCCAATATAGAATGCGATTTTACATTTGGATTCTCCTCGAAACATTTTTTACTTGAAAACAAGGCATCTCATTTCGAGTCTATATGCATAATTTGTGGCCCCCAAAAGCTCCAACATTTTTCTCTATTACAAAACTATGGGTATGACTTAAGTGCCAATTGTGTGATTGCTAAAATTATTTCATAATCACCACCATGCATAAATTGTTGGTTTCATAATTGACACATTGTTTAAAGCACATGTTTCTCCTATGAGGAACATTAAATAAGAGTAATGTCCTAAAATGGTTGGAATTATCTTCTTGGTCATTTCTAACATTCTTTGGAGTTCAAATGGACACTATAGGATGTTAGGGATGGCATAAATATTCATATTATTAGAGTGGGAGCTACTTTGGTAAGAGAAAGGAACTTAAAAGAGATTAGTCGGAGTTGTGGTTGGATCCGGTTGCAACCAAAGAGAGAATTGTATAAAATCCAAAATGGATTGTGAGAGGTTGACATATCTTATTCATATAATGTTTCAATAATTCTATAATCAAAAGTGAGTGTTCGAGTGCACATGTGTAATCAAATCCCTATAACATGTTGAATTCAATAAATAATGTGTTTGATTTTCATGTCTCAATAGGGTGCTTAGGTGTGTGTCCATTTGAGAGTGATTGTAAATCCCAAATGTGGGAGTAAGGCTTCCATTAATTTGATCCCCTCATTCTCATTTATGTTAGGAAATAAGGAATAAAATATATGGAACAATCCCACACAAAATCGCAATAGTAGAAACTAATATGTATAGAAGAGCGAAAAATAAAAGAACACAACACAAAGACAATATTTAACGTGGTTCACCCAATTTGGGCTATGTCCACCAAGAATTACTTGCTCATATTTTATTAGAAACCACTTCTTTCTCTCAATATACTACCCAGATAGCCAATGGGGTGGGAGTGATGAGGTCAATTCACACGGTTGTGTGCTGGCCCACCCAGTTTCAAATCCCCCCGAGATGCGATCCTCCTCGGAGGTGGTTTCGTCGTAAGTTGCAACATCTCTAAATTCACGCAGTGACAACACTCTGTTCCTCATTGTAGTGGCAGATCTTGGCTCTTTGTTGTTGTTGCAACATTCTTGGTTTGGCTTCACTTTACTGCAGATGTAGCTTGTTGGTCTCCTTGTTGATATGCTGCAGTTTCAACACTCTAAAAATTAGCTTCACTTGGTTAGCTAGACTTACTAATATAATAAGCTGCTGATGTAACACACTAGATTTAGCTTCACTCAGGTTCTTTGTGTTGGTTCCCATATTATAAGAAGGATGCAGGTCCTTCTCAAAAAACCCTCAAATTTACCCTTAATCCCAACAAAATACAATACCCATATCTGTTTGGAGTTGTGCTAAAAAAATCTCTTGAATTCACACTTGAACTCTCACATCTACAATGTTACATCTACCCTACCATATGCACAAAAACACATCAATATGCAGTTGCTAAAGCAATTTTATAATATCGTGGGCACCAAAACCATGGGCCAAAACTGCCCCATAAACGTATGGGTCAAAATATCACCCATATGAGAAGAACACGTCTCTCGATATATCAAGAACATTTTTCGAGGCCAAAAAATTTTAGTGTAGAGTGTGGAGAACTATGGAGAGTGTATAGTCTTCAACAGTTCCACACATGAAAACATGCTCTATAACATAACAATTTATATCACATGTGATTGACAAGGTCAGTGTAAGAGAAAGAACTCCAAAGTATGATATAAATCCTATAAGGAATATGAAAAATCAATCCAATGAAGACCATCAATCAAAAATTCAAAGCATGTATGTTCAACACAAAGGACGTACTAATCTAAAACTTGCACATGTAGTAGGTTGCAGGAAAATATCAACTTGGGAAAAGAAACTTTGATAGGAAAGGAAAAAAATTCAAGCACAAACACTCAAAAAGGAACATGCCATGACACTCCACAGTGAGAAACTACAATTAAATAAGGCATGATCACTCTATGTATAACCATGAATACAACCTAAACCAATCAATTATAAAAACATGACGGATTTAAACCAATCAATTATACAAACTCAAAGGATTATGTCTTGATCAAACCCATCTTTATAACTACATAAATAAAAATGGGTATCCCAAACTCATTAGAATGACACAATTTTTGGTTCTATTCATGACTGAATACATCCTAAGTAAGACAAAAAGGGAAAATATCTTCCCATATTGAAATTTGGTATATTTGCATCTCAATTGTTAAGCTAGTTCATGGTTTGGTCTTTTGCATCAAATTTCTAGTATGTCTTGGTTAAGTAAGAGTCTTCGAGGGAAACTCAATAGTCATATAGAGAGGATTTTTGAGTAGTAGCAAGGGATAGAAGGTAAATTTATAGAGAGGTAACATGGTATAAGATGTAACACAAAAAAGATGGGTTGTTTACGACACTAATGGCCTAATTAATGAGATTGTAAGCTTGAATTTTTATGATAGTAGGAGGCAAAACCCCATTTTCAGCTAAATTCTTTATAATTTCAGCCAACCAATTAAAAAACTCATCAACATTTGTGGAAAAAAATTACAATTCTTATGTTAAGAAATAAACCCGATGATGTAATTTATATTGAGAATACCAAAAATTGAAGTTAATTGAAAAACACTGACAACAAATGAGTGAATTTTTGAAGTCTTTTATAAAGTGTTTGAAGATACAAATCTCCCAATGCCTAAGAGAGAGGTAGAGCACGAGAAGTCTTTACTAGAGGAAAATAACGTGGAGAAGCAACTCAAAGGTTTATTAGAGAAAGGAATTATTAGGCCTAGAAAATATTCCTGTGAGCTTTTAACCATCATTATTCCTAAGAAGGATGGGATATGGAGTATGTGTATTGATTATCAAACATACACTAGATCCCCATAAATAACCACTACCCTCTTCCATGGATAGATGACTTGTTGAATCAACTAAAACAAGTGATATACTTCACCAATTCAGATTTGATTTTTTGGCTACCACCAAGTTTGCATAAAGGATGATATATGGAAATTTTCATTCAAGAAAAAATAATGTTTATATTAACAATAAGTACTTCCTTTTGGTTCGTATAACATGGTTGTTACATCATGATGCTAGAAAATGATGTGCCAAAACTATTTATACTCTTGTATGATTGTGTACTTGGATGACACAATAGTTTTCAATGAAAAATGTAAAGAACACCACACACATTTATCTCGAGTATTACAACTGTTGTAGAAATTTTTGTTAAATATAAAAAGTGTGAGGCTATAAAATTAAGAATTGGGTTAACAATGATTGAGTGCTTTCTTAATTAGCTAAGGCACTTTAACATGACTAAATCAAGGGGATTCACATGTGTTTTATAGTATTTGAAGAGTTTTACAATGTGATTATCCTCAAATGTAGCTTTATTGCATGTAATGATTGAATTTGATAAGTTTTTCACATGGGGTAATAATCAACCAATTACATTCGATCAACTAAAATGTAAAATAAAAAATTCACTCATGTTATTTTTTTTACTTAGTTACACCTTGAGGTGAAGACACTCCCAAGAAACTATGTCATGGGATTAGTCATGATGCCCTAAGGATAATATTCATGTAGCCATTCTAAACTTTTCGATAGAACAATCCTATTTTTTCTTACATATGACAATGAGTCATATACACTCAAGTCAAGTCACCAAATCATTAAATTATTGCATAAGGAAATAATCATTCACAATGATCATTAACATCTTCAATGTGTAAGCACAAACTAAATTACAACAAAAAGGTATTACAAATAGATGAGTTTTATTTTGCAATTCCATTTACTCATTAAGGGAAAAAAATATCAATATTAAACCTATGTAGGAGAATCACTGCTAACATGATCTTAAAATATAACATACTAAATTAATGACACACTTATAACATATAATAGATTTTAACCTTGGGAAATCCTTTCAAAAGAAAATCCAACAAAAGAATACTCACTCATTGTATTAGCTCAATCATTCACAAAATAATAAGGTATTTCACATGAGTGCTTAATTTTAATCCATGTGTGAGTATTTATAAACATGCCAATACAAAAAATTGTTAAGGGGTTATACAATAAATTGGGTATAACACTATGGACTGAGAAAACACGAGCTAAGAAACCACCCACATAAGGACCCAAAAAATTCTTCAAGGGATGAGAGGGGATTAGGGGTATGTGGAGGTTATTGGACCCCTTTCAACCCCCAATTTTGGGGGTTTCTATGCAACCCATTGCCCCCTCGTTCTTCCCCTAGAAACCCCTATCACCAAATTTTGCATTTCATAAAGCAGTATAAAACATACAAATTATAAAACACATATCCAATAGTCATTAAGTTTAAGAAGAGTGTTAGCCCCTAGGGTTGTGGATCAATAGTATGTCATTTCATTGGTGACCACTAGGTTACCTGTTCAATTCATGATATACCTCTAGTGCATAGTATGGGTTATTTGAGCTCTTTCTAAAGGTTATATGCAACTCACCCTTTGTTTTGGGAATTTGGAGTTGCTTCGGGTCATTGGGCAACCAATTCCTCTGGGTAAAATAAAAAATAAAAAATTAAAAAGTATATTACTAACAAGTTGGATAGTCGACATTATTGAAAACATTGGGTACAAAATCTCAAATAGATCCATTAAAAAATACGGGGAGAAATATTTAAAAGATGCATTTTTTGTTAGGTAACTCAATAATTGTAAGGTGCAAGCATGGCAGATTCTGAAGGTAAAGAACAATACCGCCTGGTAGAAGAAATATTCTACAACTTAGAGAATATATGTGTGCTAAAAAATGATGCTCATGAGAGCTATTCACATGTGTAGGTAGTGGGATACTTTTAAGTGGCCAAGATATTGGAAAATTTTGTTGGTTGGATATTTTGTCAGAGACAAAATATGAGGTTCAAAAACAACATACGAGACAAAGTCCTTACTCAATTAAATGGCAGTTTCCCTATTTATTACTATTCTAATAACACTAAAGAATATTCATAATATTTACACTAATCTAACATTGGGGGTGGGATCTTATCTCGGTAGATTTGCTTCTTATTGAACGAAAAGTAGATTTGAAGTGGAGAAATATCTCTATAAGAGAATGCAAAAAGGAGAATTGGAAATAAATAAGAGTGAATACGTACTTTTTCTTTGGTAAATGTAGATCCAAAGATAAAATAATTATAAACTAGAAAGATATATTAAAAGTGATAAACTGGAATTTAAAGAATAATGTAATGTATCGAACTTAAGAACAATACATTAAACAAAGAGATAGCATTCAACACAGTTTTTAATACGTCTCTTTTATTCCTTATAGCAAAAGATTGAAAACACACAAATTTTCTTCTCTTTACAATTCTAGTAAATATATTTTTCACCAAAAAGTATGAAAAATCCTCTTACTCTATCGAAAATCCCTCCTTTAATAATGCCACATCATTTTACATTTATAGAGAGAAGACAAGAGAGAAAAAGGGAAGTTGTTGGATTACAATCTAATAATAAAATGTATACATTAAATCCCTCTTGATTGGTTCTTGCGCAAAATGACCAACTCAACATGCTAAACCAAATGATGTCTTAAAACCTCAAAAATTCACATGTTCGATGCAAAAATGGAAAAACACGATAAATCCTCAATTAGAATTTTCCGTATCGGCTCCTTGCCCAGCTTCCTTGTCGTGATACATGTGGAACTTCTGAATCATTTCTTACAATTATTTCTCATCGATTCCACAAGAGTATTGATTAATAACATTACATATGTTGAACACGATCAATTTTTCAGGTGTTGTCATGCAAAATGACTAGCCCAAAAATGCAAAATTCAAAGCATGATAACTAAGCCACAATGTAAAATTTTGTCTTCTAACGTTCTTGAACCCCTCCCTTGGCCAACCTACCTCCTATGACATCATCATCATGGCCTTGAAGATATTTATAATGAATTTGGTAGACATGTATCTGTTTTCAAAGAAGTATGATGAGATTCAAGAGTTGATTCACTGAAAGACTAGTCTTACTGGAAGCCTAGAAAGGACAATTTTGGCCATTTTGGAGCCTGTATACATCCTCCATGATATTTCAAAAAATATCTTAAACATCCATAGGTGGTGTTGGAGAGTATTTAAAGTTTTGGAAGGAATCTAGGAATATTTAGGAAATGTTTTCTCATTCAGGGACAATGTGCTCAACAACGGGTTTTCTAGGTGCATGGAACAAACACTCTAATGGTGAATTCTCTGGATGAATTTAAGAGCTCCATAAGGATTTAAAATGAAAATAAATAGGAATTGTAAAGATGTTATAATTGTAAACATGGCGGGAGCATCAATTTTGATCTTAGGTTCAAAGGTTTTTAGAAACATTCTAAACAATGCATCTTCCCCTCTCCGTTCCAAATAGAAATGGGCCCAAAATTTTAATTTCAGGAAGATTAATGTTTTCAAATTTGTTCTATTGATCTTATAATGTGTTTTGGAGTCAAAATCATATAATATTTGAGCCCAAAACATCATCCTATGCCTCTGGGGTGAAAAAAAACAAGTTCCATAGCTATTTCTAGACATCTAGTGCAAATTTGACTTTCCATTCTTGGCCTAAGAAATTTTTTCACTTCCTTGTGTTCCAATTTTTCCCTTGGGGACAAGGGGAAAATGAGGGACACAAAAATTTTCCTTCATCCTCCTCCCCATGGCACACTTTTATGCCCTATGTGTCCCATTTGTCCCATTTATCACATTCACTGATATAGTGCAAAGGGGACATGAGGGACACAAAATTACACCATCACTCCTTCACCATGGGTGTAATTTTATGCCACATTTGTCTCATTTGTCCCCTATGCCCCAAGGGGGACAAGAAAATGCACCCCATGCAAATTTGAAGCTCTTGGACTGCCATGCGACATCACACAGCTCCACAAGTGCTTTTCCCAGCCCCCTCATCTCATCCACCTCTCCTCCTATGATGCCACTTATCACAATCATGATCCAAGGTGCAATTATTTTTTCCTATTGTCTCAATTATCCCAAGTGCACCATATTTTAACCACATTTAAACACATCTTAAACCCAAGTTCAAAGCATGGTTAACATGGTGATTTAAAAGTTCATTAAAACACTTTTGCAACTCATTTATTTTGCATAGGTAACCATTTATTCACAGGATGCTATTGAAACACCCTCAAAAACTCTAATTTTTACTATAGGTGTTGCTTAAAAATTCTCAGAAAACCATAGCCACTGAAAATGATATTTTCTCATATCTTTTAAACCAGGAATCAGATCAATGCGAAACTTTTCCAGAATCTTCCTCTCTAAAACACTTTTGGGAAGATTGTAGTTGAAAATGCATTTATCCCTATATTTTTATATATATAACTAAAATGTCAAACCATAAAAACTACTTGTTTGATTTCCAAGAGATTTAGCAGACAAAAAATGGTGAAATTTGGAGTAAAAGATCCTGGTGTAAAACAAAACATTTTGATGTAGTTTCATTGCAATCCAACACCTGTAAGTCCATTTTGTAAAAATAACATGTGATCTAAACCGTAGGTTACTAAAAATAATAAGTTTCCCAAAGTGACAAGCTTTTAACATTCAAGATATCCTGGAAAAGTAAGAAATTTCAAAAAGGGTTATTTGGGAAACTTTCTAAAAATATTAGTGTTTGGAAAAAGCAGGTATCTAAAAATAGCATATTTCTAAAAATATAAAAAATATCGTCAGTGGTAATAACTTAAGTGAATTAGGAACTTCATAGGTCAAAAATTGTGCAAAGATTCTAAAAATAACATTTTGACCCTACATGCTAAAAATAACAAGTTCCAGATTTCGGTACAGAAATTATGTGGTAGCTTTGTTTTCACTCATCTTGGTGCTTTTTGGAAAGCTAAAGTTAAAATAATTAGGTATTGAGCCCATTTCAACCCTAGTTACTGAGTATCCAAGTGTGGGAGATAATGATGTTAATCACATGGATCCTGAGGACATAAAAACTAGGATGCTCAGAGGACTAAGAGAGCATGTGGAAGATTACGAGTGGATTGTTTATAACAAGAGGCCATCCATTATCCATTTAAAGTGTAGGATTGGTCCTAGCATGTGCACACCACTATGAACCAAATTCTAGGATAGTGAGGGAAGATGACAACTCAATTCTTGCAGTGCTTACTCCTAAGGATAACTCATAGTGTATACAGATTCCAACCAGCAACAGTATGTTCATCATCACCAAAGAGTTTACATCACATGAATAGGAAAAGAATGAATCATAACTTAAAGGCCTCACACTTAGGTCATGGTTAAAGTAATCTAGGAGACCCTCTCGTGTGCTGAAAATATTTTCAAGAAGTGAGTTCCAAGAGGGTTACTCAGATGTTATCATCTTATTGAGCAGAGTAATGGGTGAAGATATGAAAAAGGATTTTCAGGAATGGATGGCCCAATTCATCATTATTAGAACTGAAGGAAACCAGGTAGTGGATTAGGGATAGATCATACACAACAATATTCACTGTTAGTTTCTCAATTACCTACTACTATAAAGTTCACTATGACCTCATATCTGGTATATGCTTTTGCAAACACAAGACCTTTCAAAGGTCTAATTGTCACTCCAAGTGCTTCTAAAAAAGCATTGACAAACAAAAAATACCCTTAGTTCATGCTCAATGAGAGAAACTATCACTTTGCCAAGGTAAATGATGTATTTACCATGTTTTTTTATCCAACTTCTAGAAGACAATCTAGAGCTAATATTATCCTCTCAAGCTACAACATTGATTGGGAAATTTGGGTGTTTATTCACTAAGTTCAAAAATTTCACCTACATCAAGGTTTCATGCTTCAATTTCACTCTTCACAAACTCCCCAGGTACCTTAGAGATAAAATATTAATGTTTGAGTTGTGTAGACAACTTGTTCAAGTCCATAACGGTGGTAAGAATAACAAGAAAATGGGTATGTCATTCCCCATATCTCTTGGAATATATTCATGCAAAAGTGTTGCAGATGCATCAAGTCTTGAAGCTTCCTTTTCCTCCCTTAACCTCTATTCATATACATCCAGGTATAATTTTGACATCGGAAACATTCCTGAAACATTCAATCTCCCTGAATTGTTCCATAGTCCCTAAATTAAGGATTATTTGGTCAACTACCTAGAAGAATTTGAAGTAAGGAAAAGAGATCATATGCAAATGAACTTTGACCAAATGAGGAGTTTTAGATTTTATTAGTTCATTGAAGGAGTGGAAGATGAAAGATAAAAAAATTTCGACCCATAATATTAAGCAGTAAAATATTCACCTCTTCCACCTGTCTCCTAGAGCATTTGAGAATCGAGTGACATTAACGAGAGAACTGTAACAATGATTCAATTATTTAAGGAATGGTTCATGAGAAAGAGGATTGCTTTAATAAAAAAAGGTGGTCTCTTAACCCTCTCAAGGAAAGAATCTCACCTCTCATCCTTGAAGGCATATGAGAGAACCACGAGCTCCGCTCACTCAGGGGAGCACGTAAAGAGGAAAATAATGGACATTGAAGGACCTCATTGCATGAGACTTCACAAGAAATATAGAACCACTAACGAACCCATCAAGGATCTCAAGAAAGTGTAGTTCAATCCTTCGTAACCTCTAGTCCTACACTGATATCCAAGTGTATCTTCCTCAGCAATCAATTCAACTCATCAAGTGTAGGAGGCGGTCCCTTGTCATGAACTTGAAAGTTCCATCACTCCTAGTGTTGAAATTGCAACAAAAAAAATATTCCCATAGATAATTGATTTGAAGTGATCTGAGAATAGTTCAATAGCCATTAGTACCAGACTTTGAAGTTATCTCAAACATCATGAAGTCAAAATGAGGTAGGAAAACACATGTAGCTTCTCACTTTTTCAGTGGTGTTTCTAGTAATCAATATGCAGAAATTTCCCATCCAAAAGTGGTAAAATAAAATGAGGAGAAGACTCAGGTGGACTATGAAATGACCAAGATATCTTTGGGTCAAGAAACACATGAGGGTGATGCACATTTGTTAAGGAGTTTGTGGTCCGTATGCTTTTGTGGAACAAAGAGTAAAAACAAATAATTGAGTAGTTGGAAGAGCATGTGAAAACCCTCACTTCTTACATACAGTCATTCGTGGATCCTAGTGCACTTCCATATCTTCCTACCGAGGTTGTTATTCCTATCAGTAGCTTCAACCTCAAGAAAAATTATAAATCTCAAGTCTTTTCAATGCAGGAAAGGTCTAATGATAATTGGCTTGACAAGATTCTTGAAAAAGGGAGAATTTTTTTGCCCGAGATCCTTTCACCATTCGAGTTTGTTCTTGCCACCACTGCAAAGGTAAAAATGACCAAGGATGAAATTGAGAATGAAAAGAATCATTGGGACCAAGTGCTTCCATTGGTGACATAAATGGGTTATCTCGACTATTTAGATACTGATTTAGATTATGATTCTGAACCATAGTTATTATCTATCATTTCTTATCATTTATCAGCTCCATATTTGTAACAACGAAACATTTGTCAAAAAAATTATTATTACCATTTATCGTATATCAATTATTGTTTTTATATCCATTTGATTGTAAAAGTGGATTGACACTCTTGTCAGGAAGTCCTTTTATTTCTAGGGATTGGCTTTTTCCAGGGAAATCCACCTCATAATTTTATTAATCATATATTGTTTAGTGTTATGATTTGCAGGTATTCTCACATGAAAGGATCTTATACCTCTTTTGTATACAGAGCGCAACAATCAAACATCTTCCATCTACATCCACAGGTATCTCTAAACCCCCATCATTACGAGGTTAGGTAGGTCTTATACATTATCTTAGTCTTGGTCTCATATTACTAGTTGAAGAGGTGAGATTTCTTCAGTAACAGAAAGTACTAAATTAACCCATGTCTTTTGGCCATTTTAGTTTGATTTATGTTGTCGTCACTGCTGACCTCCAATACATACTTGCTTAGTCTGTTTGTTATCATTTGGTGTCATTTTACTTTTGACTGGGGCATCCAACCCAATATTGGGGCGCCCTAGGCACCCTGGTCCCATTTGGGGCACCCTGATCCTTTCTACACTTTCCCACCACTTTTTGGGCACTTTCTGACCATTTGAGCTTCTTATCTTTTTAGTGGTCAGCCTTTTCGGGGTTAATTACGAAATTAGAACAAGAGAACCATATAAATATAAAGTTATGAGACCATAATGAGGGACCAAGCACTAATAACTACTATCATCAGCTAAGGTTACATCCATCAAAGGCTCCATTTGCATTCATCTAAATCCATCACAAGGGTCAAGCATGGTTCATTTGCATCACACTACATAGGAGGGAAGTTTATTCTATTCCATCCACCATTCTATTACATTTTCTACACATAGTTATTGCTTGATACTTTCACAAAGTGTGATTGGCACAAGAGCACCTAGGGCATGATTGTATACACACACATAAAACTACATCAGGTCTAAGATGTAGTGCAACGCTCAGTTAGTAAGACCACCATTGTGGCAGACAAGGTCAGTCTGACCCCTTCATATGCATCTTTCATTTTTTAGGGGTTTGATGTCCATCTTGGGGTTTTGCAGGAACTTTACAGGTATCATCTTCATTTCAGATTTCCAGCAACATACTGCGTAGTCCAACAAATCTAGTGCGACAGGAAGTGAAGGCAAGTAACCATCAAGTGACACTTCAAAGGAATGTAACAGAGCTTTTTCATAGACCAGGGTTACCCATTTCTAGACTAGGGCTGCCACATAGACACCCCTGCACCTATCAAAGCACCCCAGTCCACTCAGATTTCCCATATCTACACTTTTCTGGACTTCAGAACATAGTCCTTCCCTCCTCCTGTTTCTCCTAACCATATCTACGATACAATCCAGATAAGCTTGTCAAGATCAGCTAAGCTCTTTCTTAACCCCTACTTTGCACATTAGGGTTTTACATTTCTACTTTACTTAGTCACTTGGGTCACTTTCTATATTTATTTAGTTCAATTTGTTGTTATTTACTATTGTTCCTAGTTTAGATTAACTACCATTCTTCCACATTTTAGTTAATCATTTTGGTGAACCCGAACTCCATCTTCACGCATATAGGATCCTCATTCTTTGTCATCCTAGAGTCTAGTCACCATGAATATCTCGATCACTAATTATTTGCTTGCGCATCCTGATGTATAGTATGGAGTCCAACATCTTCTAGATACTACCCAAATTTGTGTTGATATGCACTCCTACACTTCATATATCAAAATTTTGTAATGCATCTTCCTCATACATTTATCATTCAAATCTAATCTTCTCGCTAATCTAAACACTTTTGATCAATGACACATCCTTACATATTATGATTCACATTCTCAATATGGTATCAAGCGCACTTTAATTGATAATGGATATAAACTTAATCTATGTCCTTATGTCATTTATTGAGAATTTAGGCCTCTCCACTCGTGATGTTGCAGTCCATCATCCCCTCTCACTCTGTGCATATGATGGTTAATGTTCCTCCATGTGTTGGTCACATTGCATTACCTATTACTATAGGACCCAAAAATGTAATCAACATAATGTTCTTTGTAATTGATTTCCTTAGTCTCACTTACAACTGTTTTCTTAGTAGACCATGGCTTCATGCCATGCAATTTGTTGCAAAATATCTAAGGTACACCATTATGTTAAATTCCTCCATGAAGGCAATTACATATACATCGATTCTTCACGACCGTGACCAATTTCTTGAGAGTATTGTGATCGCACACTCCTAATACTACTCTTCATATTCCACTATATCAATACTACTCGATGATCCTCAACCTATGGATGAGCCACCTTACTTACCACCACTTCTAAGATGTGTTTTCAGTCTAATAGATGCAAGTTTATTCTATGCCACCAATCTACCTACTACTACTATTATTCCTTATTGGGGGCATATCCAGCCCATGGATGTCACTCTATCACCTACGCCTTCACATGTCCCACCTCCACTGACACACTCACCCCTTTACTTGCACCCTTTTCGTGAATGATTCATATTGAGAAAATGTTCCTTTTGATCCTAACTTGTGACGATACCATTTTCTCACATGATGGTCTAACTCCACTCAAAGCTTTCACCTTTTGAGGACCTCTATCCTCCTACTTCATGCTCCTCATCTATATTATGGCTTCATCATTATTACTACTGCTTATGGATTGCATGTCTCTCCATCTCAAAATTTATCCATTGCACATTCCTATTACTCTTGCTCCACTCACCTTTGGACCAATCAGGGCTTGATTACATTGGGGGTACTCTAGATCCTGATCATCCTGAGGACATATATTTTCTCATGCCATTCGGTCATGTCTTTATATGTACTAGTTGAGGTTCTTAGCCATATGCAAAATATCACTCGCTGGTATGCACACGGTTGTCCACTTCTTCCATTCACTACATGAGGAATATGCACATGGGTATGTACAATTTGCGACCTCAATGGTTCATTACATGATCATACAGACACTATTGCTTATCCCAGTCTAAATCAATGCTTATCCGTATGAATTTACCCTCAAAATTGATGTTCTATTACATAATATTACATAATCAATTCTTCATCTTCCACACTTGGGGGGAATCGCATTCACACCCCCCTATCACATTAGCATTAGTGCATCTCTAATCTTTTCACTATCATAGATCACTCTCATAACATAGACACATTCATCCATACCACATATACCTTCACTACCTGATGACAAACTCTTGTGCTTCGGTTCACACTTGACTGTTGAGGGCATACTACACATGAGCCCCACACATTAGAATCACACATACTGTAGTATGTACACACATTGCATTTCTCCACGCATTTCACGTCAGATGTCTTCGACCTTACATCATACATTCTACATTTAGA
Source organism: Taxus chinensis (assembly GCA_019776745.2). NCBI lineage: Eukaryota > Viridiplantae > Streptophyta > Pinopsida > Cupressales > Taxaceae > Taxus > Taxus chinensis. The sequence continues at coordinate 151,512,506 of CM034154.1, forward strand.
CTACATCATTTCGACCATCGTACATTTACATACCTTACATCCTTTTCACATCATACTAGTATTCATTACACATATGTCACATTTCTAGTATCCTCGTATCACATACTACACATGATATATCATACTAGTATTTAGCATACACATATCACACTCTCATGGTTTACGAGTCTAGCATTACATACTCCTCACCTTACATACTACATAGCGTGCATATTACAATATTTTCAGTCTACATACATTATACATTCTACACATCATATGGTCGTCTATTATCATCACACATACTACATTGTATTTTGCACACTGCACTCACTACCTATGATGCACTTTAGTTCATCGATCCATACTGGACTGTTGAGGGTTTACAAATCAAATGTACTTGATCATACTTACACGTTCATCATCTTGACATTCTATCATGTGACATTCCTAGGTTAGTGACATACGCTTTAGGCTAAATGGTCACCTATCCCTTTATATTGTAGTGGTATATGCTTTAGGCTAAATCACCACTCCATATTATTCATCTAATAGTGATATACACTTTAGGTTACATCAATCATCTTGTTCATATGGTGTCAGTGATATACACTTCAGCTATAAGGGTCACACACACATCATTTCTAGGTCACATTTCATCAATACACATACACATTTATCACAACGCATTAGAAACAACACACACTTCGACCATTTCCTGATGATGCACGCTCTCATTTACAGTTCATTCTTGACTACTGAGGGGGGAAAACCAAATGAACCTCACTACATACATTTCCATTCACTCGGGGGGAACGCGGCTCTTATCATTCCATATTGCATTCCATTCCAACCATCCACAACATGTTACATATCTTGGTTACTTTTATTCTTGTTTACATCTTACTTGTATATGGTCATCTTATTACACATGCTAGTTAGATCTCTTGTATGTCATTTATCTATACCATACATACATGCACATTCACCCCTTTTCTTAGTTGTGATCACAAATATAGGTCTTTTACATGTAGTATGGATGCTCTCCTTATACCCACACTACATTGGTCACCTAGGGCATCCACATTTGTCTCTCATAGGTGTTATTGTTTCATTTTGTACTTAGCACTCCAAATTACATTTTTATACACGTTTTTGACATACTGGTTATCTTTTAACATGCTAACAAGTGCTTCATGTGCAACATTTGTTCACATGATTGCTTGCTTCCACGGTTATCTGTTGTGTGTACTTGTTTGTCTATTGTTTTCTATTGTATGCGGGCTTTGCCCTTTGTTTGGTGTGCACACTTGTTTGTTGTATGTAGCCATGATGGCCTTGCATGTATTGTGACATCGTGAGTGATGTCCCATGTTTACATCCTGCTTTGTGTCAGATTTACTTTGTCTTCTTGTGTGTTTACATTACTATATTTATTGATATCTTGTATACACTATTTTCATAGCTTACATATTGACTTATACATGCATGCTTGTTTGTACTAACACTTGTCTTTGGCTAGCCTCATATTTGTGCACACCTTGGTCTCTACCAAAAGTATTCCTTTCCCCTTGCAAGGCAGAGTTACATAGCTTATGAAGTTGGTCATCTTTTGGGGCCGCATTTTCCTATCAAGCGACGTTACATGCGCCCCCAAAGAGGGGGGCATCATTTGGGGTTTTGCATACTAGACAACACTTCTACACTGGTTCAGTTCAATTAAGAATCTACCCTTGGAATTTTGGGTTATACTGCAATTGGGTTTCAAACTAGTCTATGAACCCCATACACTTCGGATTTTACAGGACATGGTAATCCTTAACATTCTGGGGAGAAGTTGCATGTTAGAGGATACAACGGGCTTACTCCTCTCTACACTACTTCATCCAGTGGCGTCAGATTGGCCAAACAACCAGGTAATACAGAGATATCTCCATACATGTTCAGGGAAACAGTTAAAGGTTGGAGGATACAATGGAATTCCTCTCTATGCTTTTTTGGCCTATGGCGTCGGATCACCCAAAAAACCAGGACATGATATCCTCTTTCTACACCCTTTCTCTCATCATAGATCAGGTGCACATGTTCCATTTTTCATTTACATAATTTACATTTACATGCTTTCACATACATATACATGCATCTTTTACATGAATATTTGACTAATTGATCATTTTTTCCTTGTAGGTTCATCCGTATGACAAACAAGTAGTCAACAACAACATAAACTACAACAATGGGGGAAACAACAACAACATTTTGCGGCAGCCCACACGATATTAACCATGTAGGTACATCACACACATCGGCCACTACACACATATTTTTACCATAGGTTGATGTTATCACCGAATCACAACACCCTATGATTTGTGCAAGTGTGTGTGCTTGAGCTCACGGTGTGACTGAGTAACATGGGTACTATCTCCAAGTGTGGGACTTGCTACTTTAGATAGACATCTAGAGAAAGTTGGTTCTTCTTCCTACTCCTAGTGCAAACTAACTCTACTAAAATGAAGTTACTGACTATTTCTATCCAAAAATTTCTAAGGGACCAAGGAGAGAGAAAGAGCATGAGAATGAAAGAAATATACACTATAAAGGTGATGCACCAATTATCCAGGCCATTTATCCACACTCCTTTTATTCGGAAAAGTCAGGCTTATGAGGCACAAATGTTCCATGGTACATAAGTGCCATCTTTATCTGACATACCCACATGCCTCTTTCTCTGACGAGTTCGGGCCTTTTTGGCCTACTTGTTCCTCAGGCCGCTAGGGCCACCAACTCCCGATTTCCCCGTAAATGCATCGAGCTTGCCTATACTGTAGCCATTTCGGCCTTTCTGTGCACAACTAACCCATCATCGTTTGGGCCATCTGGGACAATTGTATCTGCTTCGGCTGCATGGTCTTCCTGGTGAACCTATCATTTTATCCCAAGTGTGGCCCCTTTTCCTTGTTACAGCAGCCTTCCGATTAACTCGATGCCCCTAGCTGAGCTGGTATGTATGCTCATTTCTGCCTAGCTTGAAGCGGGCTCGTTGTGCTTTGTTACGAAGCTTGGTCTTCTATCCATTCTTCTATCCATTTCTCACCTTTTTCGATCGTCGATTGTCTTCCTTCATTACCCCATTGACACTCGAGGGGGAATCCCTCACTTATAATATTTTTTCTTCTACCCCTTCAAAATTTTATCCATCTACTATCTTTGAAGTTGCGTCACTTACGCCACCCCAAAGAGGGGAAAATGTAGACACCTATAATTTAGCCTGAACAATTTAAATACTTAAATTGTGCTAATTATCCCCTTTCCCCCAAAATTGGCGATATATCATTAATAGTGTTCATCTTCTCTCCTATCACCATTAATTAATTACATTACATTAATTAATTAAGTCTTATATTCAACAAATACCCTAATTAACAACCTTCCATTAATTAATCCTTTATCTAGATTAATTAATTATTATTAATTAATTAGCTTCCCCTTTCATTAAATCAATAAATCATTATTTAGTTGATTTAATTCCCTTCTATAGTCTAAATCATGCTAATATTCCTCTAAAAAGCTTTTATAAGCTTGCACACCTATTAATTAATCACTTTGGTTAATTAATAAACCCCCTTTATCCCCATGAGTCACTAAAGGACAAATTAAACTCTCCTAAAGTTAACTCAACCCTTTCTAAACCCCCTTTATCCATAACTAACTCAAACATCTCTATTATCCCACATACAAAGGGATGTAGAGATTCCTCTATCCATTGGGCTATATAAAGAGCCCTCCTCCTACCTTTACACCTACACCTACTCCTTGAAAAACAAAAGTGAAACATATAGTAAATACACTATAGCCATTTTGTCATCTTTGAGCATTTCTTCATTAGAGTGGAGCTAATCATCATCCTTTTGTATTCCAACAATCAAGTTAGTGTTGTGAAGAAAAATGGATTTAATCAAGAAAGGCCTAATAAGCCATGGATTGATCAACCTCCATATTTGATCATCTTGGATCAAACAACCACTAATCTCCTTTTGATATCTAAAAGATCTACATAGGTTCTAGTTTTATTAATTTAGCTTTCTAAAAGAGTAGAGTAATAATGTTAATATGTTAGCTTGAGGTTTTGCTTTCAAGATTCTAATGCATAGTATTGATGATTGTTACTTGTTTAGCTCTTAGCATGATGGTGTTTTGATTTTGATTTAGCTTTGTTGTAGGACTACTAGGTGTTAGTTATAATTTTCTTAACTTAGGTAAATTAAACCATGCACACATTTGGCACGCCTAGTGGGATGGATCCTTTGTCCCTTAACATTCTAGTTCATATTGTATTGTTTTTGGCTAAACCTTTCTATACACATATGAAAATAATGTTAAATTTCTTATGATTTTTCTATACTTACATGTGTAGAGATCTCATTTAGAGCTTTCATTTTAATGGGTTGTTGTCAATTTTGAGCTAACATACTAAAATTTGGAACAGTTTTGTGCTTGATTTTTATGTCATTTGGCCGTATTTTGACATCATAACTGGGTACATTTTCTTTGCAGGAGACACACAGGTACACCAAACCACGTGCAGGCACATTGCTAACTTACCATGCTGTAGGCACAACATCACAGCCTGCGCACACACACTGCTATCGTATTGTACCTTCACTGCAGTAAGAAACCTTATCAGGCTAGCGCACATACCCATATCCTAGCGCAAGCACCCATAACCTGCGCATCATGCCTCTCTATTTGGCACACACTCTCTGTATTTTCAATGTCAGATATTTGTACCTTGTTTGGCACCTATATCGCACATACATATGTCTCTCGGCCAGGCACACATACCATGTTTAGTTTTCTTGGCTGTAGTTTTATCCTTTGGTGCACACGCCTACCTTGGTGCATATGCCCACATCTTAGTGCATATGCCTCTCAGGTAGTGTAGGTACACTATGGATCTGAATAACATAGAGGGGTGCAACTGCCCTAACCCATGCACACATAACTAAACCTGTGTGTAGGTGCTTTGGTTCGAATTAACCTGCATATTTCAGTTTTCTCAAATCTTGTATGTTAAAGTGCTAACTTCTTTACATGTTTTATCTGACTAATGCTTATTTCTGCAGGGTATGTTTACATGCTTTTGCTAGACTAGATAGACTTTACATGCTTTCTTATAAGAGTAAGGTCACGTATGCTCTTCCCTCGCATCCTTTGGGGTGATCTTGGGAATCAAAAATGATTCTTAGGTCTTTTGGCACTTTGAAAATGTTGAGAATGTCCTAATTGAGTAGAAATGAGTTAAATTGGTGTGTTTGAATTAATTGTTTTCCATTTGGTAATTTCTTGGATTCTAAAAAATGTCATGTATGCTCTTCTCTTGCATCCTTGGATGATCTTGAGAATTAAAAATGATGTTTATTCTCTTTATGGAAAATTACTAACCCGTTGTGTAGAACCAAACACACACTTGTCAAAGAAAGGTGGAGTCGAAACAAAATCAAACTACTAATACAGTTTCTGTGCAGGTTACCAAAAGGTGTTCAAGCAAACCACATCAAATTAAATAAGATAAAAAGAACACCACATTCAAAACATTGTATTTACAGGTTCAGATAAGGGTACGCCCCGTCCGCTTAAAACTAGGACATAACCCCTTTGGCATAAGCCTTAAGCTACAACAATGGGGGTGGTCCTAGGAACCCCAAAGTAGTCCACGTAAGAGGGAACCTTGTGGATGAAATGGGAAGTGCTCTGCACAACCTACTTGACTAGTTATTTCCTTGTGAGTTAGCATTAACGGTTGTCTATATAGACCCCAGTGAGAGTACATGTGGATGCACTAGTTTCCCACTATGCTTGAAGGGGGTAAAGTAAAGCCGAGATACTCCCAAATTAGTCATTATGAGTTTTTAGGTAAATCGATCTCGCTTCAGACAGATTTGTAACACCTAGATGAGAGATCCACCTAGGAAGATATCTTTAGCTAGGATCCCACTTTGACCATTTCAAAACAATTTTGAGTTGTGAGCCATCATTCATCATGAAATGTGGGAAGCGTTACTTTTGCTTAGTTTTTCACTTTCCCTAAGGTGAGGTGAAACTCTACTGAAGTAAGGCCAACATTTTTCACCCCCATTTTGATCTACTTCCTTCACTTTCTTTTGACACTTTGTTGATCAAAAGAAGAGTGACTACCTTTGCATTATTAATTGATTGTTTCTGCCACTTTTTTGTCCGTTTACGCCCATCCATGTTTGTGAGCTGGGTAAGTTAAACATCTAAAGTGTGTGGAGACATTTTCATATCATTGGTAGCCTTTGTGATCTTGATACAAGTCAGGATCGTCATCATAGTTAGGCTTGGTTCATCACTTTGAACTTCCTTTGAAATGTTATCTTGTTTATATCGTATCACTACAATTTTGATATTTACATCTCATTTCTTGTAAACTTGACCTAAATATCTGCATTGTAAGGTTACGCTGCTATACACATTTTAACAATTCTTAGTTATACTATAAGCTGTTAGTTTGATTCCATTACTACCTCGATTTTGAAAAGTGTTACGTGTTACCACTGTGTGTGTTATATCAATGTCATCTTGATATCAATACCTTATTTCTCATAAAGTTTGTTAACTTATCTTGGTGACATTTTTGTGTCACTCACAATCATAACTAACACTTTTTGGAGATATAGGTATTAATTGAATTTGGACTTTCTTCTAGTATACCTTGTTAGTAGGTTGCATTAACTTCTTGTTATTACTTACGCCTTGTTCATGTCTTTGAACTTGACATAATTAGGGACATTTTGTTAATCATCATACGAAACCAACTACCTTTTCAAAGAAAAATTTAGGAAGTACTCGAATTGATTGATTGGTTTAAAACAAACTTTGTGTGATTGTGTCTCATTTTTCACATTGATTTATCCATTTCAGACAATCACTTGGATCCATTTATTCTTTATCATTCATTATTATTTGGTCATTAATTTGGCTTTGTGTTTTGAACTTGCATGATTGTTCATTATGTTTATCCATCTTATAAATTCATTTCTAGGATAATATTTTGGGTCTTTGATCCTCTTGATCTTCTTGTTTTTGCCTAAGTTCATGATCATTTTTGAACACATATTTCAAACCTTGGCAAAAACATTCAAGAAATTTTTGCATCAATCGAACATTGGAAATATTTCCTTTGTATCCTTTATGTTGCTAAAATTTTGATCAATCCTTTGACATTTATGCCTCCAAACCTTGTTGGATTATCAATATTGAGTCATCACGATATATGTTTTCCTTAGCTTCCTTTTTGGAAAATCACACAAGCATCCCCATCTTTATGAAATGTCTAGTTGGTTGTCGTTATGCTGCCCAAATCAACATGAAACCTTCTTCACTTTGAAAAAGTTTGATCATACAATATAGGTCGTAGGCCTTTGAACCCAACACACGTCAAAAATGATTGATTATCACAAGGTCCCTTATACATACGACAATAAGGAATCAAATTTTAGGCATTCACATCAAAAGATGCCCATCATGACTAAACCTTGTTTGGTTCTTTGCGCTAGAGAACCCATTCGGGTAACCCATTTCCCCACCTTCTTCTCATAGTCGGTGGTATGGTTTGGACACTTCTGATCCAAATTATTATTTGAGCTCCCCCCACTCTTCTTCTAATTCTAATCCAAACATTTCCTCTTCTTCTGAGGATTCCAATCTAAATATTTTCTCTAACTCTTCTGATGATTCAGATCCAAACTACTATTCGGATCCAAACTACTATAAGATTCATCTAATTCAAATCTTAAGTCATGGTAATCCCCTTCTTTGCAGGACCTCTATTATCATTCACCTAAAAAAAATTCTTCTCCTCTAAATATTTATGTCACAACAAATTATCTTTATCATTCATCTAATGCGACTCCTACGTCGTGGTCCTCCATTTCTTCCCAGGACCCTCTTCATCATACATTTAATGCGAATCCTACGTGGGGGTCCTCCCTATCTGTGTAAGACCCTCTTCATCATACATTTAATATGACTCCTATGTCTCGGTCCTCCCTTTCTTCATAGGACCCCTTTTAGCAATCACCTCAATTCTTCCTTTGAAGATATGCGTGACTCCAAATCCCTCCAATCAAACATCTAATACAATTCTTGAATCGTACGGTCCTCTCTTTCTTTGTAGGACCCTTGTTATTATTCATCCAATGTGATTCTTGAATCACAGTCCTCCCCTTCTTCACAGGACCTTCTTCATCAATCACCCCCATGAATTATTCCTTCTTTGAAGAGCCGTGTGACTCAAATTCCTTCTAGTCAAACATCTGAATTGAACCATGTGTTACAATTTTCCAACTTTGGACTTAATCCTACTATTTTACAGATGATATACCATCATATAGGTAGGTCCACATGACCTTCTTTTACTCCGAGACATCTAGCTCCACATCTTCTTCATCCCTCACATCATCTTCTTCTATCAATCATCATCAAACATCTTTCTAAGTCTTCCACACCAATTTGAACCTCTTTGTTCCAATCAACCCCTAGTGGTCGATCGAAAAATCATACTGATTGACCTTTTTCATAATGAAGAAACAATCGGGCATTTATAGGGGCACATGAAGATATTCCTTTAGCAGATTATGAAGAAGGATTATCTTTAGACTTTGATGCATCCACATATTATGAGGAAAAGGTTGATTCCTTTTATCAAGAAATAACAGGAAGATCCTTAAATCATGCAACTTGATCCTCCTCTTATTCTTCCATCTTCACATTCTTCATTATGTGATGAAACTCCTTGGTCTTGCATTGATCCATGACCTATCTTCTCATCACCCAATCACTCTTTGTCTATCATAATTCCTCAATCAAAATCTCTTATGGGGTCAACACCAAGTATCCCTTCATCTTCATCTAGGTGTGGGTCACCTTCTAGTAGCCCTCCCTCTGCTATTTGTGGGACATTTTTGAGTAGTCCACTATCTTCTATTCTTGGGACATGTCCCACTAGCCCCTTGTCTTCTATGTATGGATCACCCCCGGGTAGTCCATCATCTTCTATTCTTGGGCCACATCCTAGTAGCCCATCATCTTACATCTATGGGTCACATCCTAGTAGCCCTTCTTCTTCTATTCTTGGGCCACATCCTAGTATCCCTTCATCTTCTATCTATGGCTCACCTCCTGGTAGCCCATCTTCTTCAATCCTTGGACTGTATCCTTTTCATCCATCACATTATTCTTCTACCAAAGATTATGGTAATCCCACTGCCATTCCTCTCATCAATTATAAACATCCATGTTCTTCTCTCACTTCTCGGGATCAGACAAGTCAAGCATTAGCTTATAAGAAATCTAGACATGTTCTTTATCAAGCTAAGATAAAAAATCTGAAGAGATCCAAAGCTCCCAACAAATCAAATGATTATAAAATTCAAAATCAAATGTGATTCCAGAATGCACACCAATGTACCCATCAAGTATGGCACAAAGTGCAAAAACCTATGGATAGGGAACTCAAACTCCCACATACAAAACCCATGTTTCAAAACAAATCACAGTCATTTATTGAGTGTGAACTCACCATGATCATTGAGATTAGGGATAATATCACTCTTGATAAAAAAACATGCTTAGTCTCCCTTATCAAGGAAGTCACACACATCGTTGTTAGATCCTATCATGCAGAGTGACATTACTGGTCCCAACTTCCAAAAAAATCAAAAAAATCATAAAAAATTCATAAAAAGTTCAAAAATAGTTCAAAAAAAAAAATGAGAAAACATTAAAACATTACAAAAATAAAATCAAAGGTACAAAGATCAAACATTGCAATCAGGTATTACATACACATGGATGTTTTTTTTCCCTTTATTTCATATTCATCTACAAGTCATCCACCATTTTCATCCCTTTGATGTTATTGTGGTTAGCCTATTCACATGCATTTTGTGACATTTATCTCTATGGTATCCATTTGACCTTGGTCTTTCATAACCTTGGTAAATTAAAGAATGACTGACCTCTTAGAGATCCTATCACTATTCTCATCTAATAAACTTGTTGGGAAGAACTTTTGGACGTATTTGTTGACACTAGCCAATGTCGTCATCACAATCACTTCCACATCCTTCCATCAAGCCATCAGTGGTTCTTAACCCCTTGTTAAACAAGAGAGCTGAAATAATTTTTTCAGGAAGCAAAAGAATCAAAATCAATCAATCAAAAATCTAAATCTAAAAGCAAAAGGAAATTGATATATAACTCTCTCTTGGGGTATTTCCAATAATCTCTACCAGGGATATGGATGCTTGACTGGAAGTAGAGAAATGTTGTGATTAGAATCAAATGCATCTCTGTCAGGGCTATGGATGCCTGGCTGGCAGCAGAGCAATGTATGGCTCTCCTTCCACAATCCATTCACAAATCACCTTTCAAACTAAATCATTCCTACACATTGGCTAGTGTCTTCACTTGTTGTCTATCAACTCTTTCCTTCAAGAGGTAATTCATTTCCATGTGCACACATGGGATCTTCAATGAGTAAACAGGATTAGTATGTTATCAAGTGTTACTTTTTGGACCTTGTTTAAACTCTTGCTTTAGCACATGTCTTGTCTCATGATTTGTGCCTTGGGATAATCACTTTTTCATCAACCACCTTCTAAATATTTTCATAGCATCCTCTGTTCTTCAAAAATTGTTTAGAACATCCATGTGTATTGGATGTCCTCTTTTCCATGTTTGCAGGAACATTTGTCCCCCTTTAATAAGACAATTTTCTCATGTGTTTCTTGTCCAACTTATGCTGGGAGCATCCTTGCTCCCTCATGATTGAACCTATTTTATATTTTGGCCTTGATCCCCCTTCTATGTATGAAGAGTTTTCCTTTGAATACTCCCACCTAATCATTGGGGCATATTACATCTTCACTTTCTTGTATGCGTGGCATTCTGCACTTGTACATCCCATCTATCGCTGGGGGCATCCACGCTTCTTTGTCTTCCTGTACATAGACTTCAGAAAAATTATATTTTAAAAATCACAAAAACATTCAAATATGTTTTGAGAAAAATAAAAAAATATAAATCATCCTACAAAACATCGCTCTTTGGTTCTCACCTAAGCTTGTGTGCAATGACTCGTGGATCATCTTGATCTACCTCCATCAACAAAGTTGGTTTGCTTACTATGTCTGTACTATTGGGCACAATGAGTTACTTGGTACTATTTCATAGTGCATGATTTCTTTTCATAGGACCCAAGTGTCCTCCGTTATTCCCCTTGCATGTATCCTTTCTTGGGGCACCATATTTTAACCCTTGTCATTAATTCACACAGGTCAGAATCAAAGCTTGATAACAAAAACATTACATTATGTTTCTCTGTTAGGTTATCTTGTTTACTTTCTTGTATTGCATTGCATTATGTATGTTGTAAGGAGTTAGGAATCTTTTACTTTCTTGTATTTCATTACATTTTGTATGTTGCATGGAGTTGGTGTTTTCAGCAATGGAAAATTGTTTCATAGTATGGATTTTCATGTCATTCTACTTTTGTTGTATGCTTATATTTTTAATAAGGACCAATGACGTAGATATTTTGGCAATATGATGACAATAAAGTTGTTCAATGCACTGGATGAAAGCTAGTTTTTCTTCCTGCTTCTTCATATTTCTTCTACATCATTCTCTCTTATCAACACTATTCTTCCACTTCACCTGGGGCATCCTTGCCCCTCTCCATTCTTCTATCCTTTTCTCACATTTTTTATCGTCGATCACCTTCTTTCATCACCCCATCGACACTCAAGGGGGGCATCTCTCACTTCTACTAATTTTTCTTCTACCCCTTCAAATATTTTATCTTTCTACTATCTTTGAAGTGACGCATCACTTACGCCACCCCAAAGAGGGGAAAATGTAGACACCTATAATTTAGCTAATGAACAATTTAAATACTTAAATTGAGCTAATTATCCTCTTTCCGTCAAATTGATGACATATCGTCAATAGTGCTCATCTTCCTCTTCTATCATCATTAATTAATTACATTACATTAATTAATTAAGTCTTCTATTCAACAAATACCCTAATTAACGACCTTCCGTTAATTAATCCTTCCTTCTATCTAGACTAATTAATTATTATTAATTAATTAGCTTCCTCTTCCATTAAATCACTAAATCATCATTTAGTTGATTTAATTCCTTCTATAGTCTAAATCATGCTAATTATTCCTCTAAAAAGCTTCTATAAGCTTGCACACCTATTAATTAATCACTTTGGTTAATTAATAAATCCCCTCAAATCCCCATGAGTCACTAAAGGAACAAATTAAACTCTCCTATAAGTTGACTCAACCCTTTCTAAACCCCCCTTATCCACAACTAACTAAACATCTCTATTATCCCACATACAAAGGGATGTAGAGATTCCTCTATCCATTGGGCTATATAAAGAGCCCTCCTCCTACCTTTACACCTACACCTACTCCTTGAAAAACAAAAGTGAGCATATAGTAAATACACTATAGCCATTTTGTCATCTTTGAGCATTTCTCCATTAGAGTGGAGCTAATCATCATCATTTTGCATTCAAACAATCAAGTTAGTGTTGTGAAGAAAAAACGGAGTTAATCAAGAAATGCCTAATAAGCCATGGCTTGATGAACCTCCATATTTGATCATCTTGGATCAAGCAACCACTAATCTCCTTTTGATAGCTAAAAGATCTACATAGGTCTAGTTTTATTAATTTAGCTTTCTAAAAGAGTAGAGTAATAATGTTAATATGTTAGCTTGAGGTTTTGCTTTCAAGATTCTAATGCATAGTATTGATGATTGTTACTTGTTTAGCTCTTAGCATGATGGTGTTTTGATTTCGATTTAGCTTTGTTGTAGGACTAATAGGTGTTAGTTCTAATTTTCTTAACTTAGCTAAACTAAACCATGCACACACTATATGAAGATGTTTGGGATGTCCATGGGGCAATGTACTTGGCCTTTTCCATTTTGCTAATTTGGACTTACTCGTTACTACTTCTTCACTTATCAAATTTGAACTTTGTGAGGACTAAGAAGAATTTGTGAGCTCTAAATGTTATGTGGACCTGTTCTGTTGTCCATTTTCACCCAGAAGGTGAAAATTGATAACAGTTCACTCTCACCACTGTTGCATCTTTAGTTTCCACGCTCCATTATTTTCTCATTCCACGCTTTATCTAGTCCATCGACACGCTTTCTGCATCACTCTACATGGACATCAGGTACGGATATCTACCTACTTTATGTTACCGAGATTTCCACTCACCAACATAAAGTAGGGGTAAATATAGTCACAAAATAACACAATTTAGACATTATTTAGTCCCAATATCATACTACTATTCATATGGGTTTTGAGTGAAGAAAGTACTAATTAACCCATGTCTTTTAGTCATTTTAGTTTATTTTTGTCGTCACTGCCGACCTCCAGCACATACTTGCCTAGTTTGTTTTTGTCATTTGGTGTCATTTTACCTTTGATTGGGGCATCCATCCTAATACTGGGGCATCCTAGGCACCCTGGTCCCATGTGGGGCACCCTGAGCCTTTCTACACTTTCCTGCCATTTTTTGGGCACTTTCTGACCATTTGAGCTTCTTATCTTTTTAGTGGTCAACCTTTTCGGGGTTAATTATGAAATCAGAACAAGATAACCATATAAATAGAAAGATACGAGACCATAATGAGGGACAAAGCACTAAGTTTTACTATCATCACCTAAGGTTTCATCCATCAAAGACTCCATTTACATCCATCTAGCTCCATCACAAGGCACAAGTCTGGTTCATCTACATCACACTACATAGGAGGGAAGTTTATTCTATTCCATCCACCATTCTATTACATTTTCTACACATAGTTATTACTCGCTACTTTCACAAAGTGAGACTGGAACAAGAACACCTAGGGCATGATTGCACACACACACACATAAAACTATATTAGGTTTGAGATGTAGTGCATCACTTAGTTAGAAAGACCACCATTGTGGCAGGTGAGGTCAGTCCAAGCCCTTCACATGCATATTTCTTTTTTTGTGGTTTGATGCTTGTCTTGGGGTTTTGTAGGTCCCATCCTCATTTCATATTTCCAGTGACATATTACGTAGTCTAGCGAAGCTAGTGCAATAGGAAGCGAAGATAGACAACCATCAAACGACACTTTGAAGGAAGGTTACAAAGCTTTTTCACAAACTAGGGCACCCATTTCTCAAACTAGGCTACCCACAGGTGCCCCTGCACCTATCCAAGCACCCCAATCCTCTCAAATAACTCAGATATGTACTCTTCGACACCCTGGTCCCATGTGGGGCACCCTGAGCCTTTCTACACTTTGTAACTAGTAAAAGCCACTAAACATTAAGGGCACTTTATGACTGTTTGAACTTCTTATATTTTTAGTGTTTGGAATTTTCAAGGTTAGTTATGAAATCAGAACAAGAGAACCATATAAATATAAAACTATGAGATCATAATGAGGGACCAAGCACTAAGAAATACTATCATCACCTAAGGTTTCATCCATCAAAGGCTCCATTTGCATCCATCTAGCTCCATTACAAGTCAAAATGTTGGTTCATCTGCATCACACTGTATATGAGGGAAGTTTATTATATTCCATTCACCATTCTATTACATTTTATACACAGTTATATCTCACTATTTTCATAAAGTGTGACTAGCACAAGAGCACCTAGGGCATGATTACACACACACACACATAGAACTACATCAGGTATGAGATGTAGTGTAGTGTTCAATTAGTAAGACCACCATTGTGGTAACTGAGGTCAGTCTGACCCCTTCATATGCATCTTTCATTTTTAGGGGTTTGATGCTTGTCTTGGGGTTTTGTAGGTCTCATCTTCATTTCAGATTTCCAGGGACATACTATGCAGTTCAGTGAAGCTAGTGTGACAGGAAGAAAAGGCATGAAACCATCAAAAAACACTTCAAAGGAAGGTTGCAAAGCTTTTTCACAAACTAGGGTGCCCATTTCTCAAACTAGAGCATCCGTAGGTGCCCCTGTACTTATCCAAGCACCTCATTCTACTCAAACAACTCAGATCTGTACTCTTCAAGACCTCTACATGTTCATTTCTACTTCTATAATATTTAGTTTATTTTATGAAATGGTCCAGAACAGCCTCCAGATCAACTAAGTTCTTTCTAACTCTCTTTTCACTTTAGGGTTTTACATATCTAATTTCTTAGTTTCTTAGGTCGCTTTCTATATTTATTTATTGCTTTTATTTATGGTTATTTATTGTTGTTCCTAGTTTAGATTAGCTACCAATATTCCACATTTTAGTTAATCAGAAAGTGAAACCCACAACAACACACTTTAGCAAGGAATTAAAAGGTGAAGTATTTTCTCCATGTACATTCCCACAAATTTCACAAACAAGGGGATCTTCACCAGTAGATGCATCATATCCTTCGACATGATCATCTTCCCTCTTCCTTCTGCCTCCTTTTTCTCTCTCATCTTCTAATTCTTCATTAAGGGGGTATTTTTTACTATTTTGTCTTATTCACTTAAAGTGACCTGTAGTCTAACATTGTAACGAGTTCTTTTCAATTAATGAGAAAGGACCCAATTTTGTTTCTTAGGAATATGAAAGGTCACAAGTGATAAGGGGAAGTGAAAATTCATGTGGGGGGTAAATGAAAAGAATTTTTTAAAGATATATATTTGGAAAACCTCCTCATTCTAAGGGGTTGTCAATTGTGAGTTTTTAAGCACATAGCTTAACACTTCTAAGATACAAGTAATATAATGCATTCTTAATTTCCTTTTTCTATGTTTCCTCCATTTCTTTGCACGATAAGCTTTGTAGACATGATAATCTTGTAAAACCAAGAAATTTGTTATTACCTTTGATCAATACATCAATATAAATATTTGTTTGTGATTTGTTAGTATTCTCTTGCTCTTGAAGTTGAGTTCTTCTAATTAAGTGTAAAACCACTCTGGTTGATTTTTTTGAAATCTGTAAGTGTCTATCCATGAACTTAACCCTCCTTTGCCACATTTTTACTCCCGTCTACCTTCTCTCCCTCTAAGAAATTTCCTCCCTTGCACTAGGTGTAAGTAGTTTGCCACTGGTTTAGTGGAGTATTCCTGTGTGATCCCCAACTTCAAGGTTACCCAAGATTTTTCTTTCTTTATTCAATAAATGGGAGCCTCCCCATTAGCAAGAGGGGTGACTTAGTCCTAGATCCTTGGTGAAAATCCACTAATTTGTGCTTACGATAAATGATTTCACAAATAGTTTTTGGAGCCCACCATGGGGCAGATTTTTTTATTTCTACACCACTCATTGAACCTAAAAATCACTAAAATTCATATATCTAAAAAGTAAAAAAATCAGAAATTGAAAATTCAATAGCCTTAATTCCTGGTTTGCATTTTTCCCGTAATGACCATTCCTAGAAATGCTCTTGTTTTCCAACCTAATCTTCTCTTTTTCTAAGATATTTGTTAGTGAGAAATGTTTTTAGGTGGAAAAATTAGGTGTCTCCACCAATGTTCACGGGGCTACGCCCCTCTGTATTGAATGGTACATCTCCCATTATTAAATGTAACTAATCCTGATCCTATCTAAATGTTATGGGTGGCCAAATTAGTTGGGGATCAAATAGAGACACTCCACTAAACCTGTGGCAAAGTGCTTGTATGGGGGTACAAGGGAGGAAATTACAATTTTGGGGAGAAAGGGGGGAAATTAGTTAAGGAATATTACTATCGTGAGTAGATTTTAGAGCTCACACTCAATAACCAAAGTAGTTCAACATCCAATATAGAAGAAATCAATAATGAAGTGGTTAATAAGACAAACCAAACCCACACATACACACAAGGTTCTTTGAGGCCCATTCATTGAAGGCACAAATATCTCTTTAATCACGACACTTACAAAGTACATACAAGAAGGAAATAAAGGAAAAAAAGAAAGGGAAAATAGAAGAAGTGTAGCTTTTATTTCATGTGTAGTGATCAATACAAAACTTTAACCAAGCTACCACAACTCACAATACTACACAGTAGAAGTTCATAATTTTTTTGGAATCCTTTATAATGGAGAAGCCATCCCAATTTATACAATTTTAATTGGCCTCTCATATCCCTCACACGACTCTTCTTATTCCTATTCCATTCAAGACCTTTCACTTTTCATTAAATTAAGTATTTATCTTATAATTTTTAGAAAATGCTTTTACAATATTAAAATAGGTCACTTAAGTGAATAAGACAAAATACAATGATGAGGCCCAACGAAGAATTAGAATGGAGAGAGAAAGAAGAGGGAGAAAGGAATAAGGAGCGAGAAGAAGATGTTTTGTAGCGTGGACAAAGAATACTCCATTTCTGATGAAATTTATCTCCACATAGCACCTTTGGACATATTTACCCTTGCTGGTGGTGATTCCTGATTCACTCTTTACATGATACATGGACACCCTAAGTTTGAGTTTTTAAAACTACTTTTGAAATGTACTTTTGATGATGACATGCGTAACTCACGGAGGTCCGATTTGAGGAAGTTGAGAATGGAAACCGACCCCTGGAATTACTCTTTGCAGCCCTGCCATTTCCTTGTTGATGAAGCTTTACCCTAAAAATTTTTCCAATGATGATCCCAAACTCTATGGTGTACACACACCATGGGTCATCGAATGACTTTTTAAAAACACTGTTTGAGATTTTCCCAAAGTGAATTCAAGATGACTCATAGATAATGCTTGTGATGATATTCTATGACACTACCATGCTTTGTTGAAAAGGATTGCTCCTGAAGTGATGTACTTTTCCCATACACTAAGAAGGTAAGTGATGAGTACCGATGAGATGATAGCGAAGAATGCTCATGCCGCAAGCTTGAAACCACCATTCCAAACCATGAAAACATCATCATTTATTTATGACTAATCACACATGTGGAATGAGAAACTGAAAATACCTGTGAACTTGAATTCCATGGTTGACACCGATACTTTCCCATATTTAGAAAGTGAACTTACTATTTTTAGTAAATAATGATTTTCACCTTTTTTCGACCGAACCAGTGAGATTAGCTTGTATGATTGCCTCTGTGTACACTACTCTTTCCTTGATTGCCTTTCTGGGATGACTTAATAAAAGTGGAAAGTATCCATATAGGAGACTTACTATTTTAGTAAGTGACAAATTTTTGTTGTTTTTGGTACTGGAATACTGCTCTGACCTTTTGATTATCCTTTGTGCCCATTGTCTTTGTCACAACTTCTTCTGGTATTAAATTGCCAAAAATAGACAATCCTCGTGTAGTTAGGATTGCTATTTTTGGAAAGTGGGTATTTGGTGGTCAGTTTACAATGAAGAAAATTTCTCCGATGCGGGTTTTTACCTAACAATGTTCCTCCAAATTTTCAGCTTCACTCGGTTGTTGGTTTGAAATATTTAAAAAATAAAAAAATTTCCGTAGGAAACCTGGGGTTTCTTCACTGGAAAAAAAATTGTACTGTGCATGTGAAATATTTTTTTTGGAGAGTTTAGGCGCCTCATAGTATAGATGAATGCAAAAAATGGTACCTTGATCCATCTAGTGGTTTGTGAGATAGGATAAATTTTTCTCCCGATGACTTCAAGGTTTTCCAACAAAAAATATTCATTTCTTCTTCGCTTGAATCCATTATTTTTTGTATTTTTTTAGATCATTTTAGTATTCATGGGATCATTTGAGAGCCAAAAATTTGGATTTAATCTCTGGAGAAATTTCACTAGCATTTCGGCAGCATCAGGAGGTGTGTTGGATGAAGAATGGCGAAAATGACTAGCTACTTGCTATTTATAAGCTTGAAATGCTAGGAAAAGTGGGGAAAATTTTTATGCCCCTCATTTACCTTTGAAAAGGTGAAATGGGGACACAAAATTTCATCTTCTCTCTGCTTTCCAAGTGTCATGCATTCATTTGATGTGCAACTTAGAAGAGGTGGCTAAATTGGAGCACCTGAGAGCCAGTTTACAGTTGCATGTGGGTCTAGGAGGCATGCAAGGGGTGGGGTGTATTTTTATGTCCATTTTCAAGGAATAAGGGGTGCCAGAAAATTTTCAATTCTCTGGGAAGGCCAAGTGTCATGCATGCGGGGGTAGGTAGGTGTGCAGGTTAAACTGGTCAACGTGGGCTAGAAGGTGAGCACATGGTCATGTGGGTGACTTGGAGGCTAAATGAGGGTGTGGCGCAATTTAGTGCACCTCATCTACCTTTGAAAAGGTGTAATGGGAACATGATAATATGCCTTCACCATAGCTTTCCACGTGTCCATGTGTAGAAATGGTTAACTGTTGGAAAGCGTACCTTGGGGGCCAACTTGTGAAAGCCATATCTTGAGCTCCTAGATGAGTTTTTGGGTGCTTCCTTATATTGTTTTTCATAAAAAAATGTCATCCAATAAGAATTGTGATATTATAAATTCTCAATTTTGAGTGAAACACCTCAAAATGGCTCATTTTTCTCGGGACTGCTAGCTGTGCACTAGAAGAATGAGCTGCTTAGAAAAATGTATGGGGTTTCAAGATGTCCCATTTTTTCCACCGTGTAGAGCATTGAAAATTATTTCCATAGTAAATTTTTTGAGATTTAAAATAATTTTGGAGCTCCCAAAATATTTCTTTGAAGTTCATGTCCTCTTTTGCAGTACAGGCTCCTTCAATCCCAAAAACCTGCTTTCGTTGAATTAGCTCCAAAACCTTTGAAACTTCCCGAAATATTCCAAAAATAGTTCTAATTTTTTTTAGCTCTTTAATACTCCTCCATGATGGGTTTTATCCTTTTTATTCACTCTAGGGATGATACATTAGTGATAGGAAGGCTGAGGATAACCCTTCCCAAAATGGCTCAAAACTCCATTGTTGAACACTTTGCTCCAAAAGTTTGTTGAATGTTTTTTATTCCTAAATAACCTAGGGGGATACACGAAAATAACTTATAGGTCACTTTGATGACATTATAGGGTTAGTACTGTGGATGAATTGACCTGAGGGTTTGTCATCACCAATCCGGCACTATGATAATTCTTCACCGGGAATTCCTCGTGCTATGATTATTTACTAATGCACAACCTTTAGTTTGGTGGATGTAATCTGGAAACAAAACAACAATATAACACAAGAATACCATCGACTATGATAAGAAGGAATGATGATAAATCTGAAATATCAGAGTAAATTATAATATTAACATGAAATTGTTACAATCTCACCCATGAGGTACTTCAAGTGTTATTGACTTCACTTGCCTTTCACCAAGACTATGGGAGAAACTTTACAATTACACCTCTTAATGGCTTCTTCAACACACCTTTAACTGATGGCTTCCTTTGCACACTTCCTACAATATTTCTCACTACTTCCTTCTATGCTAAATGAGGGGGGGTGGCCTCTCTATTTATAGAACTTCCAGGCTTATCCATCTTATCTCTAAGATAGGATAAGAAATCCACTCTGACGAATCATATTCCATACCTTAACTCTTATCTGTACATGTAAGCTTATCTTTTAAGATAAGATAAACCTTATCATTTTACATGGGTTCCACATTTTTAGACTTTTTGCAAATAAAATACACAAAATAGTTATGACCTCACTCCTTGTCCTTATTACTAATATAATATTTCTAATTCCTAATCATGTAGACCCTACTTCTCTAATTACCCAAACTTTGACATTTTAACATTACCGGACCACTTACGACAAATATTTACTTTTTACAACATTCCTATTGTACTTTGACTGTTACTGTACTCCACATTATTGGCGGCACCGTACTGGCGGCGCCATTATCTTCTATCAGATGCTACTACTAATTATACTTAACAACATCCTATTCCTAATATTAATGAAATAGAAATTATGGAGGAAAATTTTAGTGTCGACAGGTTGTCTTGGGAAGGTATGACTTTGAAATTTTTTGACACTGTGGTATGGTTGTCCTATTTTCAGGTGATTTTTTCCCATGTATTTAAACATAAGACAATAATATTCAAGATGATATCACATTTGATATGAGGAATTGCATATGGAATAATAGAGAGAGTTTCAATCACTATCACATAGCCTTAAGATTTCTAGATTCTGAAGAGGAAAGTGCCCAAGAGTTACAACATGCGAGACAAGTTATAAATCAGAAAAGAAGGGCATATAAAAATATGTTTTACATGATGGAAAAAAAAAGATACACAAGGGCTACCCAAGATAGTTGCATAACTGATCCATCATTTAAAGAGAAACAAAAAGGTGATTTCATACTCCCCATTGTTTAACTAGCAAGTTGAACCGGTTGAGAGTGTTTTCTCGAGTTTAATCCTAATTTTTCTCTTGAAGGTCCCATTGAATAACCAACAATTGAACCATTAAACTTGATTCATCCGCAAGAAGAAGAATAATAAATAGATGAAGAAGAAGAGGGAATGGTTGCATCTATGCCTTGGGGACAGAATACAGGTCCATTGGCCCTGAATCCTCCACTTCATGAGTTACCGAAAGGATCTAGGAAAAACTTTCATAAGTTCTGAGGAGATGAAAAACAACATCCCAATGACCATATCGCAAATTTCATCACAGTTTTTGGGGTGTTAGGAGTGGAGCATGAATATGGTTCAGTCCATTTCTTTATGGAGTCACTTCAAGACTTTGATGCAGACTAGTTCTACCACTTTCTAAGAAGGTCAATCCAAAATTGGGTAGGTATGAAGTCCACATTCAAATCTCGGTTCAAGCATGCTAAATATGATCATGGTCTTCTTACAAAATGGTATCAGTTGAAAAAAGAGCCTCATAAACCCATGAGATACTTTGTAGCTAAGTTCAAAAAACTACTCTATAAAATCCTAGAAGTTTCTAGGACCACTAAAGATAATCAAGTAGGATTCTTAACCAATGCACAATTGCCTGAAGTAGGTTTCATGTTAAGAATAGGTCATCCTGCTACTTTGGATGAAGCAAAAGAGTTCATAGTTGATGTAGAGGATGATTTGTTAATGTCCAGAAAGATAAAGAAGGCATTGGGTAAAGAGAAAGCTCGAAGCTCAAGTTTCATAACTATAGATTCGTTAGTGCAAAAATTGGCTAATGATGTTCTCTCCCTCAAAAAGAAACTTACTCAAAATTCCATGTACAAAGACATTCCTAGAAATAATTTCTCAAAAAAATAAAGGATTGTCCCTCCACCTTAGAGGCTTTCTCTTGAAGCCCCTCCCATTAATTCAGCATGGGGACCCAATCAAATGATGAAAGTGAAGAGGAAACAACTTCAAAAAGTGAAGAAGAAGAAGGTGAACTATTGATGGAAGAAGTTGGAGCCACAGAGGCTGGTTTTTGTGAGTATTCATCCTTTTCTGAGGATGAGTATGAAAAATTTGTGGATGATATGGATAATTACTCTTGTGTTGTTTTCACTTGATCAAAAAATCTTGAGAAAGAGAAAACATCCAAGTATAAAGAAAAGTTAAAAGAATATCCTCAACCGACAACTCTAATTCCTAAAAAGATCAAAAGTAAGAGAGGATATCCACTCCCCCCATCTTTAGAGTCAACTAAGAAGAATCCTGAAGTTGTGCCTAATCACAAGACATATTTTAAGAAAGGTAAGTTAAATGCTTCTACCCTTTCCAAGAATGATGCTTCTGCTTCTATAAGTCAAAATAATAATGAAAAATCTGCGAGCACTTCTTCCAGGTCTAACCAATCTAATGTCTCTCATACTTTAGAAAACCCTTCCTCAAAGTTTGATATCATCAACCATGTAAAAAAGGATAAAGTTCGTATCTTTGAATCCAAATACTTGTAAACCCACCCCGAGTAGTTTGAGAATATCATCAAGTTCATTGAAGGAGGAAGCTCCAAATCTAAATTACCATCTAATTCTAAAGGGTTGTTGCCCACTCCTAATCCAATTCCAAGTCATAACCTTTTATCCTCAAACCCTTCATCCAGTGGAAAGATTGATCTCTTTTATGTTTCCCTATTGATAAATGGGCACTGTCTAAATAATTGTAGTATTGATTTTGGTGCCTCTGATAATGTCATTCCCACCTAGGTTTCTCAAGCCCTCGGTTTGAGTCTCTCTTAGGCATTTGGTCGTTGTTATTCAATGGAAACAAAAGAATTCCCACTTGTTGGAAGGATTAAATATGTAGTCATGGCCCTTGTGGCTTATCTGAAAAAATGGGTGAAGCCAATAATCCTAATGGTTGAAATGCCAACTACATATGAGATGCTCCTTAGTATAAGTTTCTATTGAGAGACGCGAGGTGAAATTCAAATGGAATCGTCTTCTACATTAATAATGGTCAAGTGAGAGATGAAGAAACTTATTCCCGAGCCCTAGATGAAGTACATAGTGCAGAAGTCAGATGATCCTAGGGCTAACATCCTCTTCCAAAGTAGAGAGATGGGAAAGGATTCATTGGAAGAATCAAGGAAACTTCTATATTAAGAAAGAGGTGATGGTAATTACATCATGAGATCTGAGTGAGGGGAAGAATTGTGTATTCTTAAAGAAAGGATAACTGACATTGCTAATGAAGTTTGGAGCATGGAGTTTGATGGAAGTTGTTCGTCAACTGGTTCTGGTGCAGGTATCATTCTGTCATCCCCACAATGAGACTTATTCCCATTGGCATATAAGTTTAAATTATCCAACACAAATAACACTACCGAATATGAATCCTTATTGTTTGGATTGCAAGTGATTTAATATATGGGGATCAAAAATATCATCGTACAGGGTGATGCTGAATTAATTGTGAAACAATTGAGAGACATATTTCAAGTAAAAAATTCTCGTCTCTGCCATTAAAGGAATAAAGTGTGGGATTTCCTTGAATACTTCAATACATTTGAGATAAGAGTAGTTCCTAAAGATCAAAATGTCAGCGATGATTCCTTGGCATTATCTTCCTCCTTGATGATCCCGCATCCAAATTTCAAAGGATAGAAGTTTTCAGTAGAAATGATCTTTCCCTCAAATGTGCCAGATAACTATGAAAACTGGTAAATTTTTCATGATGATAATTAGATTTTTTCCTTCCTACAACAGACTAGTGATTTTAGTTCCATATATTTTAAAGGAAGTGACCCACTCCCACAAGAGTTTACCAAGAATGACAGTGACAACACTTCAAATGATCAAATAGATGAGGACATAATAATTCAGTTAAAATGAAATAGAATTATGAAGGGACTAGTGTCATTGGAGGGATTATTTGACAAACATGATAGGTTCATCCATGGTAATTCTAAGGATCAACTGAGACCCAGATTATTATGAGTGTGAAAAAATAAACATCAGAATAAGTGAGCAGCAAAGGATTGTGAAATTTGGAAATTTTTGTTCATGCAAGGAATAAAGGAAATTCTTAGCTTTGTTGAAAAGGTATTTTGATGTGATTGATTATTCATATGATGATTTCCTTTCAACCCCACCATGTAGCATTATATACCCTTGAGACTTGATGCAAAATCCTTCCGGTAGAAATAAAGGCAATATGAGCCAAATATTTTTGGAAGCATCAAAGCACAAGTTGAAAAGTTGCTTAATGCTCGCATCATTTTCCCTATCCATCTTTCAACATGGATATCCAATATTCTACCAGTATGGAAGAAGAGTGGTGTAATACACATTTGTGTGGATTTTTGGAACCTGAATCAAGCTTCTCTAAAAGACAATTATCTGTTACTTGTTTGGTTCATATCTTGCAAGCAGTAAATGCTCTAGAGATGATGTCCATGCTAGATGGATTTTAGGGGTATAATCAGATTGAAGTTTCTAAAGAAGATCAGTTCAAAACTGCCTTCACCACCCCACGGGGTAGATTTGAATACCATTGCATGCCCTTCAGCTTGATCAATGCATGTGCCACATTTTAGAGAGCTATGAACTTGGCTTTCAAGGATTTTAAGGGAAAGTGCATAGTGGTGTACCTTGATGACCCGATGGTATACTCTAAGAAAAGAGAAGAGAATTTAGAATAAATTGAACAAGTTTCGATCTATTACAGGAGGTATCACATATCCTTCAACCCAAAAAATTCAATATTTGGGGTTACTAAGGGTAATCTCCTTGGGCACATTGTGAGCAAGGAAGGCACCAAGATTGATTTGGAGAGAATGGAGGCTATTCAAATACTATATCTACCCACCAACAAACCAAGTGTACATTATTTATTTGTAATGTAAATTTATTAATAAGGTTTGTCCCAAATTTTTTTGAGATCATGAAGGATATTGTCAACAAGATGAACCCTAAATAATTCTTCAAGTGGAGAAATCATGGAAAATAATCCTTTGAGTATATTAAAGGTGTCATTGCAAAATCACCCAATTTGGTACGCCCCAATTTCGGCAAGGAATTCATCCTCTATTTTTATGCCTTCGATGAATCTATCTTTGATGTTCTCATGAAATAAAATGAAGATAAAATCCAGTCACCCATCACATTCATGAGTGCCCCTTTGAAGGCACATGAGCTCAAGTATTCACAAAATGAAAAAACATACTTATGCGGTGGTAAGAGCATTGAAGGACTTTAGGTTCTATATTTTAAATTCTCGTGTTGTTCTTATGGTCCCAAGTTTGGTAGTCAAATCTATTATGATATAGCAAGACCCAGGCACAAGGAGAGGAATTAGGTGTCGAAGGTGCAAGAGTATGATCTTGAAATCAAACCCTCTAAGTTGATGCAAGGTAATGGTTTGTGTGAAACTATTACCTGAGAAGAATGGGAATACTGCTCCAATTGTTTTGCATGCTTGATTTAAGATGTTCCTCTCGTGCTCTTTATGAGTACAACCAATCCTTGGTATGCTAACATAGCCTATTTTATGAGATATGGGGATTTCCCTCCTAGCCTTGATTATAAGAAAAGTAGAACTCTTCGCATCAGAGAAGAAAAATATGTCATGTAGGAGAATATTTTATACAAGAAAGGATTGGATGGTACATTATTTAGGCAAGTAGAAGAAAAAAAAACAAATATTTCAAGTCATATCATGATCAAACACGTGGAGGCCACTTCTCTACAATGGTTATATCCCATAAGATCCTGAGGGGTGGATGTTATTGGCCTAATAGTTTGTGGGAAGACTAAGGCTTATTTCTCTACTCCTTAGGCCCGTGATCATTAAAAAATATTTCCAACATTGGGGTATATACTTTATCGGTGTACCACACTCCAGCATAGGCCACATGTATGGCCTTAAAGCTACAAACTACTTTACAAAATAGGTAGATGCCATTCCAACAAAGCATGCCAATTCTGAGACTGTGTGCAACTTATTGAAAGAGAACATCATTATCAGATTCAGGGTTCCAATCAAGATAGTAGTGGACAATGCCACCTTTTTCTCTTTAGGTGAGCCAATGGAATCTTGCTACAATCATGGTATTTATTTGTCTCATTTTTTTTATTACTATCCGCAAGACAATAGCCAAGCGAAATCTAGCAATAAAAATATTTCACTATTATTTACAAGTTAGTGGGTGTCAATCAAATAGATTGGCATAAGAAACTATATAGTGCCTTATGTCCTAATCGGATCACACCCAAGAAATCCATTTGCACTTCTCCTTTCCAACTGCTATACAGGATTGAGGCTCAAATCCCCATTTCTCAGGAGTTACCTACCTTGCAACTTATGAAGGCTATAAAAATAGAGAGTATTCAACTACTCTTGACAAACATATTTTCTACTTCGAAAATTTTAACGAATATAGGTTGGTAGCAGTTGACACACTAAAAAGGCATCAATCCAATATGTAAAGGATCTTCAACCAAAAAACAAAAGATAAAAGCTTCTAAATCAGAGATCTTGTCCTCCTCTGAGATAAAAGGAGAGATCCCAAGGGAAGCCACAAGAAGTTTGATTCACTCTGGCCAGGAACATTTAAGATCAAACATTTATACATATAAAACACATATTACCTAGCTTACCTTGATGAGACTCCATTAGAGTTGCCTCACAGTGGGAAACATCTGAAACTCTACATTAACTGAGGCTGGTTGTCCTAAAACCATTATATTATAATTTCCCTTTGATTTTGCCTAGAATTCACTGCAAATAACACAAAGCACGTTGACACATCACTCAACCTAAACTGAGTGCTCACCCAAAGGCACAAGGGTCCTAGGTCCCTCTTTAGAGTTGTTTGTCTAGAATGTTAGCATGATTGAGCATTCATGTGTCCAGATTCATAACAGATAATAAATATTCCATAGTGCATAAACCAAATCTAGATCTAAACCATATGAAAGATTGACTAAACAATGATTATAATGAGATTTACCATACAAGAACCATATTATGTCACATCTAACACCAATATTTAGCCAATATGATCCATTATATTAAATACCATAAAATGCAAAAGCATTATACATCAAGATCTCATTCCATAGTCACGCATGCTAACAAATCTGCAACATAAATCTACAATAAAACAATATCAACCAGTGCTCTAAACAATGCAAATTCATACATATATAGGGGTGGGGTGTTATGATCCTCATGTGTGGATTTCACTAATGCCTCAAGGTTTTGGTGTAACGTTTTGCTACATTTGGTATCAAAGCGAACACCCAGGTTTGAGTCTCGACATGGGTAGCTACACCGGCATTGCAGTGTTCGCCCGAGGCTCGTATAGGGCAAGGCGGGGTCCTACTATACAGGCACAAATCTAGCCCGGGGTCTAGGCTACGGAAGCATGGTGGGATGTTATGATCCTCATGTGTGGATTTCACTAACGCCTCAAGGTTTTGGTGTAACGGTTTGTTACATGGGGACATTCCCTTCACTACCCATGCACCTTCCAAAAATAGGCTACATGCTAATAATAACCATACACCTGTACAAGAGAATACAAAAACACACAAATGCTAATAACAGATCTTCTAAAATTAACTCCTAGTCTAGATCCTATTAATAGACCAAAACTTTGCATGGTGCTCGAACTGATGCAAATCTGAAAACAACCTTGGCGTAATCTGTAAGTCTTCATATCTTTACATGCTCTACACTCCATGTCCAAAAATAGCCTTGACCTGCACAAAGTGGATAAGTCTTATTTCAAACTATTTCTAGGCACACTCATGTTCTGTTATAATTCTACACCTTCCTGCACGCCCTATTCTCATGCGCTCAAACCTTCCGCACTTCCAACCTTGAGGCATAATTCATATGCTTGATGCCCATTCAATTTTGTGTCTTTCCTTTCCAATTTTTGTATGTTTCCTTCCTATTGTGTGTGTGCTTTGTCTGTTTATGTCTATTGCATGTAATAAAGGACTCTATTTCCCAATGTGAAGAAGCACTAATCTACTCACCCATGAGAAATATGAGGTTCTATAGTTTCTTTTACGGTTCAATGTCCCTGAGTGTGCACGTTTCCCATCTCCGTATCCATCAACTCCCAACCATATAAGCCCTTAGATTCCATAGTACTCTGGAAGTGCACAAGTATGATCTTACTGGTATCATCCACATATCCAACTGTGTGAGTCACAGTCTTTTCTTTCTTTCTCCTTCCTTGTTCATTTACCCTTCGAAATCCAAGCACCTAAATATAGAATTGGGCTTTCACCCTTTTTTGCTTTTGTTTTTGTGCCTTTCATACCCTCCTCATCATCCTTAATTTCTTCATCACGAAGATCCTATCTATCCTCAGAATGCACTAGAGTACCTGGCGCGCTTTCCCCTGATTTATCATTCTCTCCATCGTTAAGCTTTAACTTGTGCCTTTTTTTTGTTAAGGTTTTACTTTCTACGGTGAAATCCTAGGTGACCTCTTTAATGGATGTGATGACCCTGTGCCCTGATTCCTTGTTCTTCTGAACACCCTTTTGAATTTTCACTCCTCAGTGGTCTGTTCTACATCTACCTCTAATGCGCCTATCTCTAATACTTCCTCTTCTTGCTGCAGTGGAGGGCTTACCTCACGCTCTCTCTTGCTTCCAAAAGTGGGCTATCTTTTGCCCTTGTGCTTTAGGCCACCACTGTCTTCATGTGGTTCCTCTTCTTCCCCTTCTTATTCTTTAGTGGATAGATCATCTTCTTATTATAGAGTACACATAATATGCTTCCCCTTAGGCAGCCCTAGGATCTTGAGTTCATTCTCCAAATACTTGCCATTTTGTAGTTTAGGCTTCAAATATAATACATAAGGGTCGCATCTAACTTCCTAATGGCAAAACTTACAACCTTCATGTTAATATCATATGATATCAATATTTCAATGTAAGTAGTCTTACCTAGGTATACGTAAGACTTCCATAGTGTGTGGTAATCATAGTCTACCTTATCAACATTGGATAATAGTCGACGTGCATCTGAGAACCTATGTACAGATGCCTGAAAATAGCATGTTGTGAAGGCGTATGAAATTTTACACCAAGGGCTACATTTTCCATCCTTCATCCCAAAGCGCCCAATACAAAAGTGTTGGTATACTACAATCTATGCTTATTTACCTACTACCGTCAGAATATCCTTTGGTATTCTCCACTCTTCTTCAAATGTGGCGTGCAAGTGTTCATACCACATTTCTGCCATTTGTTTAAAAGGTCTACTCATTGATCCATTACAAGTAAAGTTGGCAAATCTTTCTGCCAAAGATTTCTTTTCTATAGGAAACTGCCATATATTACCTTTTGGCCCATTAGGAACACCAATTTCAACAAAGACCAATGACAGGAGAATAGCACAAAAACAGATTTTCTCACCTTTATGTGTTGCTTCAATGATTGTCTCAGCAATGAAATTTGACAAGTTGTATACAACACCTTCTGTCATCTTGTGCACAACATGAAGCCAAGAGTTTTTGACTTGAGACCACTGCTCTTGATTATTTAGCTTTGTTAGGAGATGGACTACTACCTGAATGACTGGATACTTCTACAATTTAATGATGTCCATCCAGTGCCCTCCTTTGGTGTATCCAATCTATTTCTTCATCTTTTCTATAGCCTCCTTATCAATGAGGTCGCTACTTAGCTCAACACTTAAACTCCATAACCCTATCAAGCTTGCAATCAAAGGTGTGGTGATCCTCATCCGATGCCCAAAAAAATAAAAGAAGTCCTCATGGACTCTGCTCATGAGGCATTGGTATAATTTCTCAGGTTTTCCAAAATATGGAAGCTCATATAACTGAAATACTCCTACCTTGGTCAAAAAAATTTCCCCTGCGTCATCATAGACTACCAGGTCGTTTGTTGTTCTCTTAGAGGTCTTTACCATGAGTAATTTCTCCAGCTCTTCCTTGGTATCCTTGTTCATGTGGTTATAATCACTAACCTTGCAATGACGAATATGTGAATTCCATTCACAACCCATGAGAACCCCTTATGGGTACTACATTTAAGAAAATATTCTCTCAAGGGCATCTTCCACTTTGATTTCATCTTCCTTTTTCTTCTTTCCCCTTATACCAGCTCCAGGTGCTCTTTTGGATGCCATATCGACCAAAAAGATGTGTGATTTTTACCTTTTATGAGCTCTGCAACTCGAATTCATGTGCCCTAGCTCCAATCAAAACCATAGCTCTTGATTTCTCCTCCCCGCATGCCTCTGCTTCACTCAAAAACTCATCCAAAGGGAGCACAAGTCAATCCCATGCCTAAATCTAATAGCAACACCTGGTTCGTAGCTCTCCACACTTTATTACCATCTTGCTAGCTCACTCACAAAAACCTCACTCAAGAATTCGTAATCGCAAAGGTAAAAATAGCCTCACAACCCTTCCTTATATACATTTTTCAACAAGTTCCACATTTATTTCCCCTCCCCCTACCACCGTACCCAACATTAATTCACCACTTGTGCACTTTTTCGCCCTTCTCATCTCCATGCCATAGTCATAACCTTCTAGCGAGCCTTCTACTTCTCGGCCATAGACCTCCTTTTGCTCGCTTCATGCACTGAAGTACTTCACCACTACACCTCTCCCTAAGTAGTTTCCCATACTGCAACCTACCTCATGTTATACTATGCATCCACTTTTCCATCTGTGGTATTTATTTATGAGCAATTTGTTTTCTCTTTTTTTAACAACACCTTTTCATTGAGCACCTGCACAAAATGTCTTTTGCATACCCATCTTCAAATAACAATCAAACTATATTCAATTTGGCAATAATTATTGTATATAAACCACCCCACACTAAGGGTATGCATGGTCCTCTGCGCATAAAAAACACTTAAATTGTAATCAGCTTGTGGCACACAAACACACTTATGGTTCCCTTATTCTGAAACAAACCTATTTACAAATATACAGAATGTCATGGTATGGTCGAACTTGGATATTACGAAAGTGTTTTCCACAAGGATTATCAGTTACACAAGGACTGAGGAAAAGGAATAAGAAGATGAGCAGAATAGCAACATTCAGAATTATAGATAGCAGAATAATTCTTCGTGTATGCGAAGCTTCAAAGGATTTAAGACAAGATCATTTGCATGAGATTAAATTTAAGACACAAAGTTCTATAAATAACCTCCTTCAGATTTATAAATCAAGGACACAAAGTTCCTTCTTGGTTGTACAAGATCGCTGTACTTGCAAAACTGAACAGTATGCAATCAGAGAGACTAAACGAGTTAAGAACAAAAATGATCTTCACAATATTAAAGGAAAACACAGATAAGACAAGAATCAGATAGACAAAGAATGAAAAGCCCTTTTGTATTGATTTCTTTAAGATCTATTTACACTTTCAGTAAAAATTCCAAGTTCTTCCTCTCTTTTCAAAATGGCGTGTAAAGGCCATTATATAGATTACAATTCAGTTACGTATTGTAACCGTTTCTTTTAAACAAAGAATAGTTAAGTATTGCCGGTTGCAATATCCCAACTAATTACAAGGAATGCGAAAAGACAGAGAAGAAGAGAAAAGAAAGAAAGAAGGAGGAGACAGGTGGCCAGCTACAGGGAGGGACCCAATGTCTTCAGAATTCGCTGCCTGAACTTCTTCAAAGCCTCGGCTATGTCTCTGCCACGTGGAACCGACGTGTTGGCAGCAGACTGAGTCCAAAATCCTTGACACTTCTCCATCTCTTTATCAAACTCGACGTGAGTATGATAATCTTTATTTGCTTCTTTAATGGCATATTGAAGAGAGCAAATGTCCTTCATCTTTTCTTTGGAGATGGTGCTTTCCTGGAACAGATCGTTTTTTACAAAAGCTCTGAACTGAGATTTGATTTCTTGCAGGGACAGAAGAGCACCAGAGTTTTCATCCTGAAGATGACAATGTATATCTTTGAAGGCAGCCACTGTCAGTGCTTTGAAAGCTTCTCCCTTCTGCCAACTGTTCTTCATCTCTACCACAGCTTCTTCTAATACTCTGATCTTCCATTCTACGCTGTAGACCCAAGACTTCGATAAATTGTCTTTGGCATCATCAAAAATCTTGTTCGCCATTAGGATGTTCTCATCTGTTTGTCCCATGAGGCGGAGGTCTACTATGCAACTGCTCCAGATTTTGAGTTCTTTATCCATGGTACTGATAGTGGAGGAGAGATTTAGTTGCATATTACTCACCTTTTCATAGAGCTTGAAGGCTTCATCGATGAAGTTCAACCCCGCGACAAGCATGTCATCCACCATGGCTTCAAAAGCTCTGCCATAAACAGAATACTTGTGCATATCTTTTATACTTTGCACTTCATCTTGGCTTAGTATTACAGGAGGAGGTAAAGCAGTTAAAGGGGTGGGATCCAAAACTTTGTCCTTAGATAGAAGAGACTTGATGAAACCTGTAAGAACTCGGGCTTGCTCTTCCAACTGTTCGATAGCTTGCTGTCCTTTTTCCACTCTTCCAATAACTCTTGTGACTGTTTCCTGGAGATTATGGATCTCGCCTTCAGGGGTAGACTCTCCCATTGGGATTCTCAGTAGCTCCAAGTCAGATACTTGCAAGTCCTGTTCTGATCTGTCCATAGCAGGCTTGGCAATCTCCAAGAATTGCTGACCTCGAGTATCAGATACTATTCTGGAGGTGGTTCTTGCTTTCTTGGCACGAGAAGGCGTGGTACCCAACATGGCTGCAACAGCATCAAAATTTGGTCCCAGGTTTTGGGAGGATGGTTTTCTCTTCCTTTTGTCAACCAAGGGTTGCACCCATGCAAAAGAGGAAGAAGAATCTGCAGGAGGAGCAAGGGGGCCAAGAGACAGGGAGCCCATGACACTCAAGGTCTGTGCAGCTGTTGACTCAAGCTGAGATGTGGAAGGAGCACTGGAGACAATGGCAGTAGAAGAATCACTAGCCCCTGGAAGCTCAGTGCTCTGGACCTCCTTGTCTTTATCTGTTGGGTCCTCAGGAACATTTGCAGGAGTTGGCCTTTCACTCTCTTCACTTTCACTGAGGATGATGATGTTCTCTGGTCCAATAGGCAATTCCGCCTGTTTCTCCTGAGGATCTCTTTCCACCGGTTCCTTCTTTACTTCCTTGAGCTTCTTCTTATATACCTGAGTGGATGGAGAAGGAGTAGATTCCGCAGGTCCCTGAGCTGCTGAGGTAGGAGAGGTTTTCTTTGGTGTTTCGGACCTTGAAACTGGTGCTTCTCTTATTGGTGTAGAGGCATCCTTGGAGGAGGATTCTCCCGAGCGTCTCCTGAATTCTCGGACCTTTTTATTGAACCAGACCTTAGTCCTGACTAAGACTGGAGCAAGGATTTCAGCCAAATCATCCCTCTCTTTTCTGTTCCAATCTATGTCTTCCAGAGGGGTGTGTTTGATCACATTTTCATACTCATATGAGTATAGCTCAGAATTATCATCTTCAAGGCCTTCAGGAACTTGGTACAGACCGAGCTCTTGAATCAATTGTAAGGAGAACCTGCCATAATGTCTTCTTCTGGCCTCAAAGTCGTCTGTACAGTCGGCCCAGTAATCTTCTGTCTCTGCCACATGGTGATAGACTATCTTGATGTTCTGTTCAATAAACTTCTTCAAGTCAAAGCAGGTTCTTGGCTTGAAGAAATGAACGGTGACAGGGACCAAAGTTCTCTCTATATTCTGGGCATCCAGGGCTGTTTTGCACGTGTAATTTCCCAGAGAGATGGGAAAGTGCAAGCCAGAGATCTTCTTGTCTCTGCAAGTTCTGTGCAACTTGTCCAGTTGCCTGCATATTTCAATCAAGGCCATCTTGTCATTGCAGAACATGGGAAGCCTCAGAGGAGTACCCTCATAACCAGCAAGCCTGATGTATGAGAATTTCCTGAATTGGATGAAGTAGGCCCCATACCGTGATATCAAGTTCATGGCTTCATCTGAAAACCTCCTGGCGGTGTCACCCTCGAGCAATCGGACCACGTACATAGTGAAAGCATCATTAACCCTTCTGAAATTGCGGTTGCTGGTCTCCAAGGTAAACTGCGGGCAATAGGTGTACACTGGGTCGCCTTTGTGGGCATCTATATATGAGAATCCAAACCATTGCCTCGATGCTGCTAGAGTATACATCAGATACGAAGTCATGAAAAACTTCTTTGTTTGCAGTACGTTGGATAGCTGTTCCGTCAGGTTCATGCTGATGATCTCAGCCCAGTTGATATTTTGTGTACCTTCGCACACCATACTGATGAGCGGGCACATCCAGAAATGGAACTCGCTGGTGGAAGGCAAACCCATGACCCGAGCCAGCAGTATTATGAAATCTGACAGTTCTTCGTTGAAGTCTGCTCGGATGAGAGTTTTGGTGAGGCGGGAAGCTCCTTTCTTAGGGTTTTTTAACCAGGACTTCGCCACTCGTGCCCTGTACTTGTCACTGTCTTGATCGAACATGGCTTGCGCTTGGACTTGAGAAACAACTATGGCATTGTCCAATTCCGGGATTCTCAGAGCGGCACCAATGGCGGCAGCGTCTAGCTTGGCGATGAGCTCCCCGTGTACGTTTGTCAATTCACTTGAGGCAGGGTCGAAGTGAGCTCCGCATGCAAGCACTGTATCAGCACACTGTACTGAAATTGGGAATCCTCCAGCGTACGCCAAACCACTGTCATAAATTGTCTGAGCCATCGGCGAGGGATTCGCATCTTCCATCCTTGCCCAAAAATCGCTGAAATCGAGATGTCGGGCCTCGCTATCTCCAATGTTGCTTACAGCAGACTCGAGTGGAGAAATCTGTTCTTGTCCTTGAAATTTGATCTTCATGTCGATAGTTTCAGGGGAACAAGGTTGCAAACTAGACTTGGAATGGAATTACAGAAGCAGAGGAACGTGCGCAAGTTTGTAGGCGGCGAGGGTTTGAGCAAAGGATAATCAAGGAAGATGTGAGAAAATGCGAAGGGGAAATGTTCATTATATAGCCTTTTGGGGAGAGGAGTGAATTCAATGCGCATTTAATTACACGACCACCAACTTGAAAAGCGCCATACTTGGAGTGAGCAGGAAAAACTAAGTATGGATGACACTAGGTACGCTTGGGACATGTGAGACGCGAATGCGCGAAACACGCGGCTCGGGCGGAATGGAGAGAGAATGCACAAAAGCTTTTGGAACAATTGGGACGAAAATACGCGAGGTACGCGGCTCGGGCATTTCGGCCGAAATTGGAAAAGCAGGTCCGCTTGGACTTGGGACTTTTGGAACAGATAGTTCCGGAGTACGCGACTAGGAAGCTTCGGCCGAAAAAGAGAAAGCTCGTACTTTTGACTTTGGGATATTTGGGACAAAGTGGTGCGAAGTACGCGGTTCGGATGGTTCGGCCGAAATTGGAATGACTTGCACAAAAGCTTTCGGGACATATGGAACAAAAACTTCCGACGGGCCCGAAGATAGGACAATTTCGGGAATTTCGGCCGGTCGGGGAACAACTCGCACTTTGGAACTTGGGACAGTCGGGACAAAAATGTCCGACAGGCCCGAAATACATGCAAGAAAAGTCCAATACTTAGATTTTCAGACTTCCAAGACTTTTTTCACACCACCAGCTTGGTAGAAAAGACACTTAGACTCAAAATTTTGGGATTTTACCTTTGACAGAGCAGGGAATTTTGAGTGGACAACAGCTGGCTCCTTCTGGGGATGACTTGGTGTAAATTCATGGAATGAGACAAGGCAAGAACTTAGATAACTCGGTGAAGCAGACCAGTGCCTTATCCATTGGGCAACGGAGTCAAGGACAAACCAATACAAGGGCAACACACACACAACAGAAGGGAAACACACCAAAAGCAAAAAGCAGAAACACTGTACACAATATACAAAGGGACTCCCTAGTCACCTAGGATTTAAACAACTTGAGGTACTGCCCACTGTAAGGAAGTGGGAGGGGGGAACCATCCATGTAATCAAGATAGAAAGAGTTCTTACCAGCAAAGTGTCTTATCTTGAAAGGTCCAAGCCACAGAGAATCAAATTTTCCATGGCTACCACGAGGTTCGTGTCTTTTGTCCCACAACAGCACAGTATCACCAACTTGGAACTCTCTGGACCTAGCTTTCTTATCGAACAGAACCTTCACCTTCTGCTGGTGGGCAGATATTCTGTCAGCAACCTCCAATCTATCCTCGTTCAGTTTGTGCAGGTACATGATCCTTTTGTCCAGAGCATCATTGAAACTAGTGTCTTCAATGGCCTTCATCAGGTGCAAGGCTGGCAGTTCCACTGTCACTGGCAATTGAGCCTCTACGCCATACACTACTTGAAATGGGGACATTCCAATGGCTCTTTTAGGTGTGATCCTGTCTGCCCAAAGAGCATCGTAAAGTTTCTTATGCCAGTTTCTCTGAGATTCATTGACCAACTTTCTTATGATAGTCACCAGATTCTTGTTGGTAGATTCTGCTTGTCCATTTCCCTGGGGATAATAATCTGAAGAATGAGCCAGAGAGATGCCATACCCGTAGCAGAAATCCATTATCTCAGTTGAGGAGAAGTTTGAGGCATTATCTGTTACAATCTTGTTAGGCACACCATACCTAACCAAGATGTTCTCTTTAATGAAGTTGCACACTACTTCAGAAGTGGTGCTCTTGACTGGAATAGCTTCCACCCATTTGGTGAAGTAGTCAGTAGCAGTTAGCACATGGGTATGTCCAGCGCTGGAAACAGGGTTGAGTGCACCGATGAAGTCTAGACCCCACTGTTGGAAAGGTTCTTCAATCACAACTGGTTTGAGAGGCAAGGAAGCCAATTTAGGTCTTCCCACGAAAGTCTGACAGGCCTCACATTTATCCACCCACTTGGTTGCATCTTTGAACAAAGAAGGCCAGTAATACCCTCCACGGAGTATCTTATGAGCTGTGACTGTTGATGAATAGTGCCCTCCACATGCCTGATCATGAAAAGCTGAGAGCAATTTTCTCTGTTGTTCTTTGTCTACACACTTCAGGAATCTTCCATCCAAACCACGCTTAAACAAGGCATTTTCCCACAATACATATTGTGCTGATCTCAACTTAACAGTCCTCTTTTCTTTAGCAGTTAAGTGAGAGGGGCATTCCCCGTAGGTGAGAAAATGAGCGATGTCGGCGTACCATTCATCAACTGAACTCAGGAACAGAACAGTAGGAAGGTCAGCTTGCTTCTCCAGTAACTCGTGTTGGGCTCCTTCAGCAATGAGCTCGCAAAGACCCTTTCCCCGAACCAGCTTGGTTGGCTTGATATCAAGGTCATACTCCTGGACTTTAGCCACCCAGTTTCCCCTCTTGGATCCAAATTCTTGTTGCGTGAGAATTGACTTTACAGTCGTATCTGGGACCAGCACCGTAGAGTGAGAGTTGAGGATATAGAAACGGAACTGCTTGACAGCTTTGACTACTGCAAAGGCATGCTTCTCCATCATGGTGTACTTTAGCTCATGGTTCTTCAGGATATAGCTCATGAAGGCAATTGGTAGCTCATGTTTATCAGGATCCTCCTGGGTTAAGACAGCAGCCAGAGTACTGTCTGTAGCGTAGCAGTAGATAATGAAATCCTTGCTGAAATCAGGGCAGGCCAAAACTGGAGTTTTAGCAATAGCTTTCTTGATACCCTCAAAGGATTCCTTTCCTTCAGAAGACCAACCAAATGCTTGCTTTCCTTTCATCATCTGAGAAATATTCAAAGTTAATTCAGCAAAATCAGGGATGAATCTTCTTAGAAAATTGATCTTACCGAAAAAGGAATGCACGCCCTTTTTACTAGTAGGGAGAGGAATCTGTTGGATGGCTTGAACTCGTTCCGGATCAATCTTGATGCCATCCTTTGAGACAATGTGTCCTAATAGCTTTCCCTCTGTAACACAGAAGACAGATTTTTTAGGATTTAAGGAAATCCCATGCTCTCGGCATCTTTGCAGAACTGCTTCTAAGTGGTCGAAGTGATCCGCTCTTGTCTTTGAGAACACTGTCAGGTCATCAAGGTATATGACTATGCATTTTCCCTTCAAGCTTCCGAAAGCCAGATCCATAGCTCTCTGGAAGGTGGCACCGGCATTAATCAGCCCAAAAGGCATCCTCTTGTAGGCAAAGGTACCCCAAGGAGTTGTGAAGGCTGTCTTATGTTGATCAGCAGTATCAACCTCTACCTGATTGTATCCAGAAAAGCCATCAAGCATAGATAACATCTCAGAGCCTGTTACCGCTTGCAAAACCTGATCCATCATAGGCAGAGGGTAGTTATCTTTCAGAGAGGCCTGATTCAGGTTCCTGAAATCAACACAGATGCGGATCTCTCCATTCTTCTTCCTAACAGGTACAATGTTTGCAATCCAAGTCGAATGGTGAATGGGAAAGATGATTTTAGCCTTTAGCAGTTTCTGAATCTCCTGAAATATGGTGTCAGCTATCTTTGGGTTATACTGCCTCTGCTTCTGCTTGAAAGGCTTGATTCCTGGCTTGAGAGGGATAGAGTGCTGCATTTCTTTTGGCTTGAAGGCTTTTAGATCTTCATAAGAATAAGCAAGCACATCCTTATATTTCCTTAGAAGGTCGATTGCTCTTCTCCTTTCATCTGATGTGCAACACTTCCCGATATTTACCAGCTTCGGGTCATCAGAACTCCCAATATCAATTTTATCATACTCAGCTGATTGCCGAGGTCCAATGGAAGCTTTAGATCTCACGTACCTGTCATGCTTATCAAACAACTCCTCCAAACTCACCAAACCTTTGGGGATCTTGTTTCCTTTGAGCTTAATGCACCCTTCCTGATCAGTTTCTTCTCCTTGGGTGACGGCTTGGTCCGAAGACACGCTCTCACGAGGCAGGTTGTCACTTCCTTCGAAATACAGTTGTTCAAAATTGCCCTTGAGCTCCAGGAAGGAAAGCAAATGCTGGTCGTCGTTGAAGACTTGCCAGTTGTTAGTATTGTCAGGGACACTAGGTCGGTGGACCATCTCAATAGTGAATTTATCCTGAGAAAATTCAGGATGAGGAATCAATAATGACCCTGAGACAGCCAGGGAGTCAGCTCTGCTGTTCTTTTCTCTGGGAATTGCTTCAATGGAGAAGGCATCAAGGAATTCAATTGAATCCCAAACCTGATTCCGATAATGCTTCAGCCTCCCGTTCTTTACCTGAAACAGGCTTCTGACTTGCTTCACAATCAGCTCTGCATCACCACGAGCCAAAAGATTTTTTACACCTCGTTCTTTGGCCACTTGCAATCCGAGGATGAGAGCCTCATACTCTGCTGTATTGTTAGTGTTCTCGAACTGCAATTTGAATGAAAAGGGGTATAGGCAGCCTTCAGGTGATATTAACAGAACACCGGCTCCAGAACCAGCCGAAGAACAACTGCCGTCAAATTCTAAGATCCAGACACCATTGGGGTCCTTAGGTGATATTTTGCAGGGTCGGATTTCATCAGGGGACAAAATCATGTAATTACCATGGCCCCTGTCCTCATAGAGTATTTGTGCCTTGGGATCATCTGTCTTCTGCACAATGTACTCGGACTGCTTCTCAGGTAGTAGCTTCTTCATTTGTCCATTGACAGGTATGAGAGCGTGTGACCAATCCATTTGAATCTCTCCACCCACATCTTTACAGAAGTTTCTGCTTAGCAACATTCCATAGGAAGGAGGAATGTCTGCTACTAGTATGGTAGCCAAGACCTTCTTTTCAGGTAAAGCAGCAAAAGCCACTTGTGCATCTTTAATCCTTCCCACCAAAGGTACTTCCTTACTTTCCATGGAGTAGCAAGATCCATAAGTACGAGTAAGGGTCAAGCCTAAAGCATGAGCTACTTTGGCGGGCATCACATTATCTGAGGCTCTGGAATCTATGACACAGTTACTGAGCCTGTGGCCAGCTATAAGGAGTGTTACATAGAAAGGCTTGATCTTGTCCACCAGGTGGAGGTGACAGCAGCTACTAGACTGGGCTGTGGTGTAGAAGGAGGTGTGGGGCACAAGGCCTTTGGAGGTGGTCTTGGAATGAGAATTTACAAATTGGATCATCTTGGCAAAGCTTTTGGATGGGTTTGGTAATATTCAGCCTCTGAAATTTGAACTTTGGTCCTTTTTAGATGATCTACAATGTCAAAGGATCCAGAGGTGGATGGTCCATCATCATTTGGAATTTTAGGTTTATCAACCCTAGGAGAAAAAGAAGAAGAAACAACTTTGGGGGTAGGATTGGCAGTACTTACCTTTGGTGCAGATGAGGTAGGAATAGGAGATCCTCTTCTGGCAATTACAGGAATAGTCGCAGGCTGCTCTGATCATGTGCAACCATAAATTCATCCAATAATATTCTTATAATATCATTAAGGAAATGATAACCCCTGTCACTTGTTAAACTTAAAGGGAATCCATACCTGCTTATAATATTTTCCCATAGAAACCTTGCTATCGTAGCTACTATGAAATCCTTCGTAGGTGTCGCTTCTACCAATCATGTAAGATAATTTGTACAAGTTATAATATAGTACCATCCTGTTATGCACGTAGTTGGGGAGATAGGGCCCACACAGTTAATTTCCCACTTCTCAAAAGGTTCTACACTAGTAATAGGCCTCAAAGACATTTCATCTCAATGTCCAGACTTTCCAAGGCACTGAAAATGGTCACATGCATTACAATATGATTTGCAATCCTTGTATAATGTTTCCCACTCGAGACCAACTAGTAGAATATTGTGCGCGGTTGCATCCCCTACATAATGTCCACTTGCAATACCGTCATGAGCCTCTACCATAATTGTGTCGTGTTGATGCTCAAGTATACACTGGTGTAAAAATTCATCATAGCCTAACTTGTATAAGTCTCCACTGATTAACATGTAAGGCACGACGTGAATAATAAGTTATTTATTTTCTTAAGCCTTCATTCCTTTGGGTGCCACACCTGTGCGTAAAAAGAAAACAATATCTTCCAAGTATGAGGGCATGTGATTTAACCAGAACAACTATGCATCTAGCATTGTGTCCTTAATGCTCTGTGCATCCTCTCCTGATTGAATCCTTGCTAGATGGTCTAGACCAGAATTACTCTTACCAGGCTTAACCACCACCATAAAATTGAACTCCTAAAACAATAGAGCCCAACGAAATATGTGCCCCTGTAAAACACGTTTTTTCACTAAGTACTTCAATGTTATATGGTCTATATAGAAGATGAAGGGTGTTTCCAATATGTATTGTCGAAACTTATGAAGCACATAGATCATAGCCAAGGCTTCGTGCTCCGTCGTTGTATAAATTTTTTTTTTGGGTCAGCTTCTTGCTAGCAAAACAAATAGGATGATCAACAATCCCTTCACCAAGGTGAGGTAGTACTACAAAATGGTCATGGAAGAGGTGTCTACATGAATGTGAAAAGGTTTGGACCATGAAGGAAAGCACAAAATAGGTGTTGTAGTAAGCCTCTCCTTTAGTGTCTCAAATGTGCGTGGTTGTGCCTCTCCCCAATAGAACTTGCCTTTTCCCTTGAGTAATTCTTCTAAGGGTGTGGTGATCTTAGCATATCCCTTGATAAACTTTCTATAATAACCTGTGTGCCCTAATAATCTGCACACCTTTCTTTGGCTAGTAGGTTCATCTAATCCCAAAATCATAGCTACCTTAGCAAGATCCATTAGTAACACTTCTTTACAGATGATGTGTCCCAACAAAATTCCAAAGGGTCTGGAAAATATACACTTCTTAATGTTCAAAGAGATGATCAATTGCCTACAACTCTCAAACATGAGCCTCAAATTATCACATTGATCTTTCACAAGCCCATAGACTATCTAATCATCTAGATACACCTGCAAGAACTTGTGAATGAAATCCTGGAATGCTTATACCACTATGCATGAAAATATTGCAGGCACATTCTTTAATCCAAAGGGCATAACCATGTATGCGAAAATTCCCCACTCAGTGGTGAAATTTGTCTTCTCTTGATCCTCTCTAGCTATCCTTACCTAATGATATCTAGAGAATCCGTCAGTGAAGGAGTATATTTCATGCCCTATAACGCCCTCCAATATTTCTTGAGTAAATGGTGTGGGAAAGGGGTCTATGATACATGCAACATTAAATTCCCTATAATCCACACAAATTCTTATTTTGTTATCTTTCTTAATGCTTATCACCATAGGGCTTACCCATTCTAACTCCTCAATAGGCAGAATGATCCCATAAATTAACATTTTATCAATCTCTTCTTTCACTTTGATGCACAAATTTAGATTCATCCTATATGGCCTCTTCCGAAGTAGGCACACACCTTCCTTTAGCTTGATTCTCATTTTGCCAAAAGATTCATGTACTCCCTTAAATTCATGATAGCCTCTAAGGAATAGGTCATGAAAGTTGCGCAATAGCTCGATGATCTTAGCAACTTCAGAGTCAGACCAGTAATCTTTGATAATGGATTCCTTAGGTTCAACATTCATCCCAATGTTCACTATATTTGTTTTCATGGGCTCATGGTAGGCATACACCTTCTCGTTTGCACTATACAAGACTTTGCGTGTGCCCTTTGTGTGCTCTATGTCCAGGTTATCTACCTCTTCATCATCAACCATGTAGATTATTTTACCCTTTTCTCTTTCTAGGAAGGTGCACCCAAGCTTTTCAACATCTATTTTGTCCTCTTCAAAACACTCCACCAAGTCTGACTCATCGAACAATTCCTGGAGAAATTATTCAGCCCTTTCATTGTCTTCAATAGTTAAGTGCTTCATAACTTGCAATTCCTCATTCACTGGAGGTTTAGAAAAGAAGTAATAAAAGGTATGAGACATACCTTTAGTAAGTTCCTGCCAATTTCTGGTTGCTCTATTCAAATATGCATAAATATACCATGCACACGAGTAGCCTCCCAAGGTGAAGTAAAACTTTTGCACCCACAAAGAAGGTGGTAAATCTTCCTACCCCACTATCTAGAGTCTCTCACAGTGCTGAACGTGGTGCCGAACAAGATCATCACCATGAAATGCATAGATTTGGGTAGGTGTATTACTTTTGAGAAACTAAGCAGATAAAGCAATCCTTACTTCTCTCCACTACAAAATATTATCCCTATGAACCATCCACCATCGTGCTACCATCCCACGTAGAGTATACACCAATATGTTCCTTATTTCAACCTGAAATTCCCATTGAACTTCCATAGCAAGAAGGAAAGCACCTGTGTACGTTGGTACTTGGTTGTAGCCTAAGTGCCTGACACTGCGTGGATTACTGATGCACATAATTGTACTTTGCACTTTGCACCTAACCATCTCATAAGTTCCATGTGCCCAATTATCACATGTAACACTTGTAGTATCACTCATGGATTGTGCATCATCCCACTAGAGAACCCCTTCCTTTGATGGCTTAAGAACTTTCAGATCTCTAAGGGTGCGCATATAAATTCTCTTCAAGTCTTCTTCACTTAAGGGATTTACGTAAGGTGTAGATTTCCAATCTATCAGAAGTATAATGACACACTTTTCCTTGTTCTCAAAGTTGATATACCCCTTATTGAAGCAAAAATTAGTATTGTTTACATAACACCAAGGGCACCGAAGTAATGCTGGAAAATTGTCTGCTTCTACAAGCACTAAGACCTCAAAATCCCCAGTAAACTTGCCCCCTTGAATAGTAATAGATGCATATTTTAACACCCCAATGGGCATATCCTTTATCGGGTTTGCCATGAACAATACATTAGAGGATGACTACAAGGGAGGTCTCCCATTTGAACCCATGCATCCAAACTGATCACATTTACTTCCACGCCTATTTCAATCAAGATGTTACTCAAAAGCCAACCATCAACAACAACATTTAGAGTAATATCCTTGTCATAATCCAAACTGTCCGAAGGAAGATTAACATGCAGAAGTTGTCTCTCATGCTTAGTTCTAGTGTGCAGAGTATTTCCCTTCAACTAGTTTCCTAACAATGGAATAATGTTCTCTTGGCACAACATCTTGCAAAGCTCCTTCAAATCATCAACTTTCGTCTGATGAAGCTGAGTTGCTATATTTTGTTCTAAATTTTTCCACTGTTCCTTCAAACATTGTATCTTACCCTCTAAATTCCAAATTACCTCCATGGTCTCTTGATAAACATCCTTCTGATGCATAGGGTCTGGATACTTGGCATGCAGGAATTCCCCCTTAGTAATGGTAGGGTTCTACTGCATAGCCTCCCTGGCTCACACAACCTCAACACTTGTGGTAATATTTACAAGTACCAACTCAGGATCGGGTGCTAACTTCAACATTCATTGATATTCTATGATGCACTGTACTCTAACCATTCCCACACCCTTGTTTTCATGTTTATGTTTCTTTCTCAAGTGTTCATACAAGTCGGGGCACTCTTCATAACTATGATTCTTTTCGTAGAAAGAACACACAATATTCTATGGACATTCGCACCTGTAGTGGTCAGGAGATCCACATGCATAACAAGTTCCATGAGGG
The DNA here is from genome assembly GCA_019776745.2 of Taxus chinensis. Lineage (NCBI taxonomy): Eukaryota > Viridiplantae > Streptophyta > Pinopsida > Cupressales > Taxaceae > Taxus > Taxus chinensis. The sequence goes on from CM034154.1 coordinate 151,557,426, forward strand.
AAATCAATTATGCCTCCCCGGCGACCTTGACCTCTGAATCCACCTCTGTAACCTCAACCTCTACCACATCCTCCATTAGAGCACCCATCACTATGATCATAGTCATGATGCTCACCCTTCTCCTTAGAATTACTTACAACACTAGTATGTCATATGCAGATATCAATGACATCATGGATCTGATCAATCAATCTGCAATCTTCAGTATCATGAGTGGAAGACCTATAAATCTTACAGTAACTAGACAAATTCTTCCTTATCGTGTGCTGCAACAATGGGCACTGACTTGAACTGTGGTCAAAATGACATATCTCACAATCTAGTAACAAGGAGCACACTGATTTATGAGGGTAATTATCCTTAGTATGCCCCTCTACTTCACAATTTGTACACCAAATTCCACTACGTGTCTCATGTGTTAAATTAGCAGATAATCTCTCCAACTATTTTGCCATGGCTGCAATATGATCTTCCAAGAATGGGCCCACCCTTATATTTACGCTCCCTACCACCTCAACGCGTAAAGCTACTTTAAGCACCTTACATGGATCTGTATAAGTCTTATGTGAAAGTGCTCTTCTAAAAGGCATGTTCAGTCCTCCAACAAACCACTATGCATGCTGGCTTGCGTGGATGTCATAAGATAACTTTGACATAAGAGTTTTGAACTGAGAATCATATCCAAAAACACTTTTAGTAGTGCCCTACTTAATGTCCTTGAGTGTGCCTATGATTTTCTACTCGAACTCTAGGATATAAAGCTCTTTTAAGAAAGCATCCCCTAATGTTGTATAGTCCACACAAGAATGATCAGGATCAAACTTTCTATACCAGCTATGCATGCGCCCTTGCAACGTAGTTACAAACTAAATTACCTTGCGCTCTGGAGCTGTAAACCTTTACGTGCCACAATATTTCACACATATGTATGTGCTTTGTTGTATATTCAATTCCCCTATACTATGGAAGACAAAGAGACATCTCCATATAAATCTGTTGAGGCTAGTGTGAACCTTATCCACCAGATCCAGAGCTTGTAATTCCACCACCTCCAGATCCACCAGCACCTGAGCCACCTAATCCTCTTAATCCACCCCCTCTAGTAGATAATGGACCGGAGGATGTACTACCTTGTGTTCCACCGGCTGTGCTAAAATGAATGCTCACAGTCTACGAAGTTGTACTACTTCCAGACATGATACCAAGGTTCTATGCACCTACGTTCTATGCCAACGATGCACCAAAAAATATACCTCCAACTGGTCCTCTAAATAAGGTACATGATAATTTTTCCATAGATGAATAAGCTCCCTAATTAACTCCTGAACTTGACTACAAATTATTTATGTCTATTGCAACTCTACTGCTCACACTAGCTTGTTAATTACTGATTGTTGTAAAACCTAGAAAACCAAGTGCAAGGGCTATGTCGCCAGGTAGATTCAGATACGTGCCCATGGCCCATGTTGTCTCTACCAGTGTGCTCTCATCTGAGGCTAAAGAGGGTTCCCTACCATGATTTGCTAAATTGGGGAGATACAGATGTTCTTGCTCCACATATTCTACGTGAGCTTGAAATTATTCACGAGACAACTCTCTCCATAATGCCATATGTTCTCTAACTTCTCGCTACTTTTCTAAATCCCTCTCGAGTGCCTTGTTGAACTTAAGTTGTCTTTCTTCTGCGAGGTCCGCCTTCCTTGCCAATCCTATTCCTACCCTCGCGCATGGTGGGGTTTAGTTAGACATTTACTTCTCTTCGAAATCTAGGGTTACAATTAGGATCTTGATCGCTAGTGGAATACCACGTAAATACGATCCTCTGGGTTCTCACAAAAACTAAAACTCCACAACATATGGGAAAGAGTAAGTTGAAACTACATACTCAAGAATATAGCTATTCAAAACACCACAGAACCAAACATCCACAGAGCATGTCCAAATCAAATATGCATCATACAAGGCCTAAAATTCTTCCCGTGTCCAAACAAGCATGTGAAACATCTAATTCCTTTTTGACACGTACGCAACCAACCACTCATACAACTCTATGTTACAGAAAACAAAGAACATCTCATACAATTCATCATACAAATTTTGCTTGACCCACATGCGTACATTAAAGTTAGGTCCAGTGCTGAATCTACGAGCATAATCTTCTTCCAGATCTTCTAACCACTCCTCAATACTAGCCAAGGTCAATCGGTACATCTTCATCACACAACATCCTAAAAATGGTTGAAAAAGAGGTCCCAGAAACGGAACTAATGTCATACTCTAGAATTCACTTCAAATATCCCAAGGCGTGCTGACACATCACTTAGCCTGCACTGAGCTCTCACATGAAGGACGTAAGGGTACCAGATCCCTCTTTAGAGTTGTTTGTCCAGAATGTTAGCATGATTGAGCATTCATATGTCTAGATTCATAACAGATAATAAATATTCCATAGTGCATAAACCAGATCTAGATCTAAACCATATGCAAGATTGACTAAATAATGATTAAAATGAGATTTATCATACAAGAACCATATTTAGTCACATCTAACACCAGTATCCAACCAATATGATCCATTATATTAAATACCATAAAACACATAAGATTTATGCATCAAGATCCAGTTCCATAGTCATGTGTGCTAACAAATCCGCAACATAACTCTATAATAAAACAATATCAACCAGTGTTCTAAACCATGAAAATCAATATATATATATATATATATATATATATAGAGGTGGGGAATTGCCCTTTACTACTCATGTACCATCCAAAAATAGGATATATGCTAATAATAGCCATGCAACTTTACAAGAGAATACAAAAATGTGCATGTGTAAATAATAGATCTTCTAAAATTAACTCCTAGTCTAGATCCTATGAATAGACCAAAACTCTGCATGGCACTTGACTTGATGCGAATCCCAAAACAGCCTTGGCGTAATCTACAAGTCTTCATATCTTTATATGTTCCACACTCTATGTCCAAAAATAGCCTTGACCCGCACAAACTGGCTAAGTCCTGTTTCCAACTATTTTTGGGTGTGCTCATGTTCTGCTATAATTTCATGCCTTCCCGCATGCCCTTTTCCTACCTTGAGCCATAATTCATCTACTCAACACCCTTTCAATTTTGTGTCTTTCCTTTCCATTTCCATCCTGTTGTGTGTGTGTTTTGTCCATTTATGTCTATTGCTTGTGACTCTATTTCCCAATGTGAAGAAGCACGAATCTGCTCACCCATGAGAAATATGAGGTTCTATATTTTCCCTTACGATACAATGTCCTTGAGTTAGATCCAATTGTTTTCGTGTAAAATGACTAGCCCAAAAATGCAAAATTCAAAGCATGACAACTAAGCCACATTGTAAAAATTTTCCTTCTGACCTTCTTTAACCCCTCCCCTGGCCAACCTGCCTGCTATGACATCATCATATTGTCCTTAAATATTTCCTAATGCAATTGGTAGACATGTATCAGTGTGTAAAAAATTGTGATGAGATTTATGAGTTGATTCAATGAAGTTCAATGAACTATTAGTCTTACTGGAAGCCTAGAAAGGCCAATTTTGGAGCCTATATACATCCTTTGGGAGAGTTAAAAAAATATATTAAGCATCTGGAGGTGGTTTTAGAGAGTCTTGAAAGTTTTGGAAGTAATTTATGAATATTTAGGAAATGTTTTCTCATTCAGAGACAATATGCTCAACAATGAGTTTTCTAGTTGCAGGGAACAATCACTCTAATGGTGAATCCTGACTTCTCTAAATGATTTCAAGAGCTCTGTAAGGAGTTAAAAGGCATACAAATAGTAATCATAAATCTATTATAATTATCTATATGGTGAGAGCATCAATTTTGATTTGAGGTTTAAATATTTCTTGAAGCATTCCAAACAATGCAGTTGTCCCTTTTTGTTCTGAAAAAACATGGGCCCAAAATTTTAATTTAAGGAAGATTCAAGTTCATAAAGTTTTCCATTAATATTATAAGTTTTGGAGTCAAAATAATATAATATTTGACCCCAAAACATCATCCTAAGCCTATGGGGTGAAAAAACAAGTTTCCTAGCTATTTTTGGACATCCAATGCAAACTAGGCTTTCCATTATTGGCCCAACTGAGCTTTTCACTTGTGTACCAATTTTCCCCTTGGGTAAAAGGGGGACATTAGGGACAAAAAAATTCACCCTCATCCTCCTCCCCAAGGTGCACTTTTGTGCCTCATATGTCCCATTTGTCATGTTTGTTCCATTCGCCCCCATGGGCACGCTTTTGTGTCCCAATTGTCACATCTTCCCCCAGGGGGACAAGAAAATGTGCCCCTTGCAAAGTTGATTTTCCCCCATGCGACCTCACCCAACTCTAAAAATGATTTTCCCACTCCCCCTCATCTCATCCACATCTCCTCTCATGCTACCACTTGTCATAATCCTGCTCTAAGGTGCACTTCTATGCCCCCATTATCCCAATTTTCCCAATTACACTAAATTTTAACCACATGTTATCCCAACTTCAACCGAGGTTCAAAGCATGGTTAACTTGGTGATTTAAATTTTCATTAAAACACTTTTACAACTCATTTCTTATGCACAGGTCACCATTTCTTCACAGGATACTGTTGAAACAACATCAAAAACTCAAAGTTTTACCAAAGGTGCTATAAAAATTTTCTACGACAACCATCACCATCGAAAAATGAGATTTTCTCGTATCTTTCAAACTGGGTGTCTGATCACTATGAAATGTTTCCAAACACTTCCTCTTCAAAACACCTTTTGGAAGATTGCAACTATAAATCCATTGATACCATAGCCTTTTTCTATAGAAAACTGAAATCATTAACCCTAAAACTTGCATTTTCGATTTCCAAGAGATTCAGTGAACATAAAACGATGAAATTTGGAGCAAAAGATCCCAATGAAAAACATAGGATTTTGATGGTAGTTTCGTTGTAATCCAACATCAGTAAGTCCAATTTCTAAAAAAAACATGTGCTCTAAATAGTAGTTTACTAAAAAACCATGTTTTCCAAAGTGACAAACTTTCAACATTTAAGATATCCTGGAAACGTATCAAAAAGGGTTATTTGGGAAACTTTCTAAAAATAACATTGTTTAGAAAAAGTGGGGGTCTAAATATAACAAATTTCTAAAAATAGAAAAATCTCATTAGTAGCAATAACCTAAGTGAATTAGGAACTTCAAAGTTCAAGAATTGTGTAAAGAATCTAAAAATTGTATTTTCTGACACTACCTACTAAAAATAGATAGTTCCATATTTTGGTACAGACAGTATGTGGTAGATCTATTTTCACTCCTTGTGCTTTTTGGAAAGATGAAGTTTGAATAATTAGGTATTGATCCTATTTCAACCCAAGTTACCAAGTATCCAGGTGTGGGAGATAATGATGTCACTCACGTGAATCTTGAGGACTCAAAAAATATGATGCTCGGAGGGCTAAGAGAGCATGTGGAAGAGAAACTCTATACAGGTAGATTGTTTGCAGCAAGAGGCCATCCATTACACATTTAAATTATATAATTGGTCCTAGCATTTGTAAAACACTGTGAACTTGATTCCAAGATAGTAAGGGCATATGAAAACTCAAATCTTGTAGTGCTCACTCTTAAGGGTATCTCGCAGTGTATACAGATTCCAACCAGCAACAATATGACGATCATTATCATCAAAGAATTTGTATCACATGAATGGGTGAAGAATAATGCATACCTCCAAGGCCTCACACTTGGGTCATGGCTAAAATAAGGCAGGAAATCCTCTCGCCTTCTGAAAATATTTTCAATAAGTGAGTTCCAGGAGGGTTACTCAAATGTTATCATCTTATTGAGGAGAGTGATGGGTGAAGAGATAACAAAGGATTCTAGGAATGGATGGCCCAATTAATCCTTGTTGGCACTTAAGGAAATCAAGTAGTGGATTGGGGACATATCATACATGACAATATTCACTACCAGTTGCTCTAAGCCTACTAATAGAAATTTCACTATGACCCTGACTCTAGTATATGATTTTGCAAGCACAAGAGCTTTCAAAGGTCTAACTGTCACTCCAATTGCTTCTCAAAAAGCACTATCCTATAAAAAGTATCCTTAGTTCACGCTCAAGGAGATAAAATATCACTTTTCTAGGGTGAATGATGCATTCACCATGTTCATTATCCAAATTCTAGAAGGAAACCCAGAGCTGAGGTTATCATCTCAAACTGCAAATTTTATTCAACACACATACAATTACTACTACAATGGCTATTACATAACCATGATAATAGACAAACAAATTCCTAAAAAATAGGAAGCTATACTAACAAATAGTTCATAAGCTTATAGCTAACCTGTTAATAGATTTACGAGTATAACAAACTAACATAGGTGAACTAACAAACTAGCAAGACTTATTTACCACATAGTAAATATAAATAGCTCATATAATGAGAGCACTAACCATGGATTTCCTAACATTTTCCCCCTTAGTGTGAACATGGGGAAAACATGCCTTTGTACTTGCACCTGCTCATGATCTAGTGATTTTCATAGGATGACCACAAACCTCAAGGATAGTTTTACAAATGGTTGACCACAAACCAAGAACATTGGTTTTGCAATTGGTTTACCGCAAACCAAAAAGTGATGGTTTTGTGAATGGTTTAACAACCAAGAATGGTGGTCTTGCAATTGGTTTACCAAAAACCACAAATGAAGGTTTTTTAAGTGGTTTACCTACAACCACATCATGATGTGCCAAGTACTATTATCATCTCTCATCACATCTCACTGCAAGGAATAACATATAATTTTTTGTTAAATTCACCTGCTCATACACACAAACTAAAAACTGGAAATGGAACATTAGATCATGTTCCCTCGTCAATGTGAAATTTTTACTTATTCACACCACACAACAACATGATCACTGAAATATGAAGCAAAATGAAACTAGAACTTTGAAAACACAATGGAAAGCACACTACAAAAATTGAAAGCAAATACTCACACCACAAAAATGCCACCATCACTGATATGCAACCCAGTCATTGGCGACTGGCAAGAGGCCATTGATTGACCTCTAACCTCCGTTTGCCTTTGTCCTCTGATGTCATGTTGCTAGCTCAACTTGATTTTATCATGGATATCATTGTATAATTTATCCCCACAAGATAGACATCATGTACAAGCGAAACTGCATCAAATTATTGAAAAGTGAAGCAATTTTTTGTTATTTTTATAACTTTTTAAAATGACATTTTTCACGGACTATGACTCCATAAGAAAAACTTCCTTATAACTTGATGTATGCATAATAAAATCAATAATAGAAATGAATCTCATATTAAATCAAATTATTACAAGACAACTATGAAATGACACAAATAGAACCTAAACAACTAGACCGAAAGTTATAAACCTAAAACATAAGACAAAAAAAAGAACACTTGTAACTTAAAATTTTGAAATCTCAATTCTCTAAATGACTGAATAATATTTGACTATAAGAAACATTTAAGTTACATGAATTTTAAATTCCCTTATCATGACAAATCAGATTTTTGACAAGACACGATTAACAATAGACCTACAACACAAGGACATAAACAGACTCGTATATTACACGGATTTAGACTTTGACAACTAAATATCAAAAGCGATGAAAGGAATTAAGAAGATAAACGCAACTGCTATGATCTCAAGGAAATTCTTGTGTAGGAGATTCGAAGGTGAATTCGAAGATGATTAATTGTTGAGGCACACATGGGTAGCAATAGAAGAACAATCTTACAATGATAAGACTTTTACTTGATATAATACTATTGGAATCTCAACGTTTTGACACACCATTAACTGACATATGGAGAAAACAATTATTTTACATGGATATTGCTGAACTGATTGAACATTTGACAATTTGAAAGACTGGTTCCAGTTGTGACAAGATTGATAGGTACCCTTCAATATGGACGAATACTTGACTGAGAGATACACATGCACTTAGGAAGTTAGGACTATAATAAATGTTTTTCCACAGTTTTTATGTCCGTTAATGAAGCTTGAATGCACACGTCTAAATGATTAAATACCAATGCACAAGTTTACATGTGAAATGTGGATTCAATGAATCTTGCATGGATTGACAGCCAAAATTTCCAAATCAATCAATCTAGAATTCTAAACAATTTACAACTCAGGATAATCCGATGTACTATTTTACCAACATTACCTACTAGCAATCGCATGATGGAACGTGCAATGTAGACGCCGTAAGGGATCAGAGGGTTTTTTGTTCCATAATGTGAACTATATTTACATGGGGAGTGCAACACAACGTAGGTAGGAAATGTAGTAATAATTGTATGTAGATGGATTTTGGGTTGATTAGCGAGCATGATGAATAAATGAGTGTATGAATGAACGAAAATGAATATTTGTTAAGCGATGGTTCAAAATATCTAAACAAGAAGCATTGTATTTAAAACCCTATAGTTATAAAATCCACGAAGTAAAAGATACATTGCCTTTTTTTCAATTTACATTGTTTAACTATTAGCTTTGTCAATCAAAGTAGCATGGTTTGTACATTGTCAATCCTATATTCATTCGTACTCGATCCTACTTGCGTATGAAATTTATTTTACAAAGAGGAAAAATCAGAAACAGTAGACAAATGTATTTGTTATAAGGTTTTGCAAGTCACCTCTCTATTTCCTTTAGCGTCTCCACAACCTGACCAAAACCTACAGTCATGATTGCAAAAATGTGAAGTAAAACATGATGTAATTTATCGTTATCAATCTTCAAAGGGTCTCCAGATAAATGCTCCATGATACTATTAGTAAAATTACATGTTTTATTCGTGCATATGAATTCAAAACTCATATTAAACAAGTAACCGTTTATCTATTCCTATCATTTTGGATAGAATAAAGTAGTTACCTGCAGCATTCAACTAAATACTAAAATACAAAAATGGTTGTGAATATAATAGACTTATTTAAGTTTTACAACTTGAAGTCTTAAAATTCAATGCACCCAACATGATCTAGAGTGGCATTGCTCTTGCCCAATTTACAATGAATTAGTCTACCATGATCAAAATAGGTGATACAATGCAGATCACCATGTTTCGCTCTCAACCAAACTTATTTTCTAATATCCAAGATAGAAATTGACCGTAACTCTAATAATAGTATGTAGAATCAACTTTGAATAAGGGCCAAATCAAACGAAACATAAAAATTCTAAATAGTGAATATCAATCAACACAAGTTGAAGACTTTGAACAACTGGCTATTAAAGAAATTCTCCCTCCAAGAGGCTACCCTTCACTCAATATGCACTTGATTAATTTTGATCAATGCATTGTGGCTGTCCATTGTGAAATGGATGGCCATGATGCGTTGACCGTCATTGACTGTGTACATATTGAGTGAAGATTAGTCGTCGGTCTACATTTGTGTGTAGAAGGATTGCCTTCTTAACCTCAAGTTTTCTGTCTGAATTATCCATATGTTGACCTCCTATTTCCATGTATTTCCTATTGAAAGCATAAATTTCTTCATAATCACATTCAAAAAATGACTCCCTCCTTCTCATAAACTTGGTGAGATGTTTTGGCCACCCTAGTTGAGCGTACCTCCAAGCATAAATCTACCTATAGTTCACAGAGACGTGAAATCCACTAATATTCTCCTTTACGAAAATTTCAGGGTAAAAGCTGTAGATTTTGGACGTTCCTTGTTACCATTGCTACGCAAGGCATGTCTGGATATGTTGATCCAGAGTACCATCCATGGTTTTAGTCGATAGAAAAATCTTATGTTTACAACTTTGGGGTTATTTTGGCGGAGCTTGTCTCTAGCAAATTAGCAGTAGATACAACCCTGAGGTTAAAGCCATGGTTAGTGCAGTTGTAGAGTTGGCTTTGAGCTACCATTTTGGAAGCAATAGGGATGTTAGGCTAGACATGAAGGAAGTTGCAGGTAAGCTTAAGGAAATCAATCAATTGCATTAAACAGATTTAGATATTAATGAATGAAATATTGTTTCTTTTTTATTTTGATAAGGTAGTGTAGCAATACGTTCCCAAATTTCCTCCTGAAAGGGGAACATATGATGTACTGTTATGATATGTAGTTTGTGAAGGTGGCTAGTCATCACTATTTATTGTTATTTTCTTTCATAGCCATTATTGGAGCACTACTCACATGTAATGGTACCTGAGATGCATCCTATTTTTTATCGTCACGGTGGGAGTATTGCGGGTTTTGTTCATATGTATGTATATGTATGTATGCAATATCAGGTCACGGTCAGGCTGCCTACCATTTACATTACTTTTATTTTTCCGGGTCAACGGTTTTAGTGATAAAACCACTAAAACTGACAAAGAATTTCGAACTCCCCGTGCTTTTGATTTGACATCAGATCAAAGGTTCTTTTGTTATAACCAAGATATAAATGACTGTACTACCAAAGCAGGGCCAATTCCCTATCATGAATGAGATTTGAAAATTAAGCTCACCTCACTGAATAAATGTCTATCTATATATATATTAAAAAATAGTAAATAATTTAACCCAATGTCTAATGAACAATAAGTTACCAATCGTGGGAACTTTTCCTTTAAATAATGTGCATTAAAGATGTGGAAAATAAATGGAACAACACTAAATGTTTTTCCCATTAGAAATAAGTGGTTTTTGGGGAAAAATAAAGTAAGAAAGAAGAATAGAATTCAACATTACAATAGAAATTTCTTGAGATAGGGTACTCTATTTGAATAACTAATATTCCGCTCCAAACACCAAAATTCTTTCTCATATGCCAAATTAACATTAGTTTGAGTATACCCCATCTAAAGGGAGAAAAAAATGGAATATGAAACATTTTGTCGAAATACATATATAGTCCTCTTGCTGCCATGTTACTCTTGCAGTCCTTTAGGAACCTTTAGGATCAGCCATACCATCTGAAACAATCTAAAAGCCAAGAATGTAATAACTGGTAAGGTCCCTAACAGTAGCAGGGATAAGGATTACCAAGAACAAGTAATTAAACTAAACTTGAACACGGGAACTGGGGACTACATTACAAAAACCAAAACTAAGTTAGGCCGATAACTAATTTCTTAACCCTCTTTAGGTTATAAAACTCCCAATATTCGCATAATGTCCAATAGAACAAAAATTATTCTCATTTTCAAATATGGTTTTCTTTAAAGTAATCTCGCATCTTTCCTCAAACATTTTAAATTTTGAATTTAAAGAGATGCATCTCATCGACATGGAGCTTTGAAGTCAAACCATACCATATTGTCATATTGCCCATTAAGCCAAAAAAAGAATCTTAATTTCACGGTTTTCTGTGCAAAGTGTTTGCTATAACTATCATAAAAAAGATAAATTGCCAAATGGAGAAGCATCTAGACATTCTACGCTGGGATATTTTTAAGAGTCTAAAATGTGCATCGTTTCAACTCTAACACACTCAATTATAACACTAAAAAATCTGTATCAGAATAATACATAAATAGCAAGTGCTTGCATACAAAAATATCATAGATACACAATCACTCTAACTATTGTATTGCACATGAAATCGTATTCAAAGCACTTTAACTGAAGTTGTAGCAAAGGAGGAAAATGAATGAACAGAACACCCTTCTTTGCATCCTGAAAGCACCAGAGCACATCGGTACTCATTATTTCAATGATTCGGATAAAATGTGTTGCTGGTTATTGAAAGAACAAAACATAAACAAATAATGCAGGACATAGATTCAAACATGTATTGGTTAAAATCACCCGCAAACCTAATAATTCAAAATACAAGCATCGTCCCTTGTAACGATCAAGATTGGTAAGTCCATCAGTCCAAACAATGGTCCATGTACCAGTGGAAGATTAAACTATACTTATGCCTTGAAAGAGATTAATTCACCTTGGAAAGGAAGATTTAAGATGAACTCATTCCCCACATTACGAGGTGAAATTAACTTTGTCATCAAAAATAAATGTGGATTAAAATGGTAAAGAGCTGAACTTGAAAGGTTTCAAGTGGATAAATGAACTCAAATAAAAGTACCATATATGCTCAATCTTTCATAACGAATTGGTGTGCACAAATATGATAATATCCCATGATTTACTTCATAGCTTCTACGATAAGTCAGACTTAGAGTATGAATATGTGTTAGTATAAAGTGGTTGAGCTTTGCAGAAACTATAAAAACTAACAATCCTGCACTTGAGGACATCGGCAATGAAGAAACAATATTTACATTTTGTATTGACTATTTAGTTAGACACGGCTCTCTTTTGGTTGCACTTGCCATGATTATCCTCTGCCACATATTCTCTGTTTTGCATTAAGTACGTGTGTATAGGGAATTGCAATATACTACATCGCATACTTATAGTATCCGACTTTAAACTTCAAAAAAGGATTGGCCATGGTTAGCAACCATAATCTCTATTTACCTATCTATCTATCTATCTATCTCTTTTGACAACAAGACAAGAAAGACATCCTACTATAGCTCAAGCTTTACCTTGTAGCAAACCTGAACAGTACTCTATGTAAGAAAAGAGGTTTACTTCATCACAAAAGAAGAGAGCTCGAGCATCGAGACCACAGTGGTGGAAGAGCCATGCTGCTGGCCTATGCTCCCACATCATTTGCCGAGTGGTATTAATGACAGGCACTGGGTTCCATCCATCTTGGGTTGATGTGTGCTCCAATAACCACGCATAGCAAATTACTGCCACCATAGAGCTTACAGCTGCAGTGCACACAAAAAGTACAAAATGAGAGTGACTGGAAAAACAAATACACATAACCAAGAACCTAGTTAGAAATCGTAAAACAATATTATGTTTATTACTTACATAGGTCAGGCACTGAAAGAATAATTTTGACACGCTCTGAACAGTCCACTGCAGGTACACTGCTAAGCTTCAACTTTTGTCTTCTCTAGAAGCTATTGAGTAAATCAATATTATCTACTCCTAAATGACTTTTAGCTTCCACTGTTTTTTTCATATTGTGCAGCAGCAAATCTTTAAGCTTTTCAGGAAAAAATGACCTTTTGTGCAAGTATTCACGATGTCATCTTGGAGGGAAGAAAGCCTCCTCTGATTCAAGGGCCTCTAATTCTTTCAATTCTATGATGGAAAAACTTCTCAAGCTACCAGCACTGGCCTCACTTAGCCGAGACATTTCTGCATGAATATTATGATATGCATAATTGGATTCTGAGTGAGGGACGGAGCTGCTCCATTGTAAATGGGCTATTAGTTCCTGATCATAATCATGAGTTTTACTCCTCCTAATAGAAGAAGATATAATGAAATAGTGTCCTCCTGACGAGCTGTAGTTTCTATCTTTTAGGACTCCCCATTCTAGAATGTTATTTGATGATTTGACATTCATACAGAATGATGACTAGTCCTGCTCATCTAAGTAATACTGCTCGTGTTGTCCATTGTTTACATTTTGTGATCGTCTTCTCTCTATAACGTGTTTAAACCATGGATGCAAAGATTTAGCTCGAGACCCGGCTTCATTAGTATGATGAGCAGATAAACTTTTACAGGATTTTAGATGTTTATAAATTGACTTTTTGCAGCCTGATTTTCCAGAAGAATTACATACAAACCTTTCTTCTGAACAAGAAGATGAAGATTTCAAAAGGAAGTTTTCTCTTGCATTACTGGCCTTCTTTGAAACTTCAATATTTCCTGGGTTTCCGGGTTCCTTTAACACACCAGTGCCACCAACCTCTGTAGGTGCTTCAAGAAAGCTAGCTTCATGTTTTTGTGATTTATCCCTAATAGACGTTTTGAGATCGACTGTAATGTTGCAGGAGTGCCTTTTGCAGTTTTAGAATGCCGAGAGAGCTGAAAGCACGAACATATATCGCATGTGGTGGAAAAACAGCACACCAGATCTACATCCCGCGATCAAAGATAATGCCCGTCTTTGTGGGAGTTGTCAACCGCCATGGGGAGATCGGGGGAAACTGCTCAAACCAACACTGAAACGTCCTCAACCTGCTCAAGGTCATCGACGTGCTTGTCCGAATGGTAGTTTTTGAAATGCATGAGAATACGTGTTGAAATGCATGAGAATACCTGTCGAAATCATGATTGCACATGTCATCCAACCATCGATTAAGTCTTTCCTCCATTAGATTTCAACGAAACTCTAAGGAAGATTGTGGTCCATTTGATTTCTGACTTCTGTCAGACAAAACAGCTTCAACTCCACTACAAGAATGCCTTACAGCGTAAATATCTTCCCTCTCATAAAGATTAGATAAAAAAACTTTATACTTTTGTGTATCAATTTCTTTCTCTGGGAAACACCTAATAGGTAACTGTAAATAGAAAGTTAAGGACACTCAAGAAATAAAGATACACTCATCCACGGGGGCAATTTATTTGAATGGTGCCCCTAACAAATTAGCACTCCATATTGATATCTCACAAGAATCACAGTCACTCTGATGCCAAATGAAAAGGATTGGAGAGCTTTGCACAAAAAAATCACACAGATTAATATTATATTTGAAGCACACATACAATTTCTATTACAATGGCTATTATCTAGCCATAACAATAGGCAAACAAATTCCTACAAAATAGGAAGCTATACTAACAAATAGTTCACAATCTTACAACTAACTCGTTAATAGATTTAAAGGTATAACAAACTAACATAGGTGAACTAACAAACTAGTAAGACTTATTTACCACACAATAAATATAAATAACTCATATAATAAGAGCACTAACCATGGATTTCCTTACAAATATGGGTGTTTCTTCACTCAGTTCTCAACTTTCACTTACATCAGGGTTTTAGGATTTGATCTCACTCCTTACAAACTGCCCGGGTACCTTAGTGATAAAACAGTAATTTTTGAGTTGTGTAGGCTGCTTGCTCAAGTCCATAATAGATGTAAGAAACAAAAGAAAAAGGGCGGGTCATTCCCTATATATCTTGGAATCTATTCATGCAAAAGCATTGTGGATGCATCAAATCTCAAAGGTTACTTTTCCTCCCTTAGCCTCTATTCATATACATCTAGGTCTGATTTTAACATCCAAAATAATCCTGAAACATTCAATATCCATAAATTGCACCATAGTCCCCAAATCGAGGACTACTGGGTCAACTACCTGGATGACTTTGAAGTAAGGAAAAGAGATCATATGTGAATGAATCTTGACCAAATGAGGAGTTTCAGTTTTGATTAGTTTACTGAAGGAGTGAAAAATGATGGATCAGATTTTTTCAACACAAAATATCAAGTGGTAAAATCTCTAGCTCTTCCACCTGTCTCATGGAGCATTCAAGAATCAGGTGACATCAACCAGAGAACTGAAAAAATGATTCATATATCTAAGGAATGGTTCAGGAGAAAGAGGATTGCTTTCAACGAATATGGTGGTCTACCAACCCTCTCAAGGAAAGCATCTCACATCTCATCCTTAAAGGCATATGAGAGAACCATGAGCTCCGCTCATTCAGGGGATCTCACAAAGAGGAAAATAATGGACACTTAAGGACCTCAATATAGGAGAATTCACAAGAAATATAAATCCACTAAGGACCCCATCGAGGATCTCAAGAAAGGGGAGATTGATCCTTCATAACCTCTAGTTGCGCACCGATCTCCAATTGTCTCTTCCTTAGAAGCCAAGTCAGCTCATCAAGTGCATGAGGTGGCCCCTCACCATGAACCTGAAAGTTCCATAACGCATATTATTGAACCTACAACAACAAAAATATTCCCATGGATCCAATAAATTATTGGAAGTGAGCTAATAATAGTGAAACAAACATCAATTATAGACTTTGAAACTATCTCAAAGATCGTGAAGACTAAACGAGTTATGAAATCACAGTAACTTCTCACTTTTCCAACGGTGTTTCTAGCAATCAATATGTAGAATTTTCCCATCCAAAAGTGGTAAATCCCATTGAGGAGATGACTCAGGTGGAATATGAAATGACCACAATCTCTTTAGAACAAGGAACACATGATGGTAGTGAACATTTGTTCAAGGAGTCTGCTGCCCATATGCTTTCAAGGAAGGAAAAGTACAAACAATCAATTGAGAAATTGAAAGAGCACGTGATTACCCTCACTTTTTATGTACATCCATTCATGAATCCTAGTGCAATTCCATCTCTTCATGTTGAGGTTGTTACTCCTATTAGTAGCTTTGATCCTAAAATAATCAAGAAATATCAGGGCTACTCAATGCAGGAAAGGGCCAATGATAAGCAAGTTGAAAATATTCTTGAAAAAGTGATAACACTATTTCCTAAGATCCTTTCACTGTTCGATTTTTTTCTTGCCACCACTGTGAAGGTAAAAGTGACCAAGGAAGAAATTGAGAAGAAAAAGGCTCATCAGGACCAAGTGCTTCCATTGGTGAAATTGGAAAGATGAAATATTTTTCTATGATTTGTTAGTATTATCTTGCTCTTGAAGTTGAGTTCTTCTAATTGAGTGTAGAACCATTCTGGTTAATGTTGTGGAAATATGTAAGTTCCTATCCATGAACTTAACCATCCTTCGCCACATTCTTACTCCCCTCTATCTTTTCTCTCTAAGAAAATTCTTATGTGATCCCTAATTTCATGACCACTTGATATTTTGTTTTCTACATTCAATAAATAGGATCCTCCCCATTACCAAGAAGAGGTACTTAGTCCTACAACATTGGTGAAAATCCACTAATTTGTCCTTGCAAAAAATTATATTTCCAACACTACGAATCTTCTAGAGTTTTTTGAGGAGTTTTGCTAGGTTGTTTAAATCAAAACTACTTCCTACCATGGGGTCCTTTTAAACTAGATCTTTGTATTCTTTAAAGATATTATCTACAGAAAAGATATTCAAGTCTTCATCCAAGGCTTGGCATGGAACTTTGGAAAATTCATCACCAATATCATTGGTGGCATCGATTCCCTCTTCCCCAACCTTCTACAACTTTTCCCTAGCATCTTGTAAAATCTTAAATCAAAATTCAATGGATTTGTAAAATTCAAAATGTTTCCCTCTTTCTCCAGTTATTCCTTCTTAGACAAGGGTATCAACATCAATCTTCTTGAGCTCTCTCAGAGCTTCCATGGTTAACTCCTAATTTTTGCATTCTTCCTTGAGCTCATCATTCATCTTCTCAATGGATGATTTTTCTCTTTCAATCTCATTGTGGACCTCAACAATGTCCTTGATCAGCTTGTTACCATGACTAAGGATCCTTTTGATCAAATTATCAACAACTCACCCCTTTTTTTTTTTAGCTTCTCCACCTTAGATATGGATGACACATAAAAACTAGATGGTGCAAGAGATCAGAGTTGATTTAGTTATTTTGAGAATAAGAGTCATCGAATGCTCAAATTTTTCCTTAAGTTCATCCTTGGCAGCCTTGGTTTCTTTGAGTTTCTTGAATAAGTTATCCAAGGCCAACTGTAGATCTTGTTTTTCTCTTTTTGTGGTTACTTTCCCTGGTGCCACTTTAATTATTTGATAGTCAGAAGGAGTGATGTATTCCTTATTATTATCTGTGGTGAGCACAATAATCTCAACAAACCTCTCCCCTAACTGATCAATGGTGATGTGGGAGAAATTTTCCTTCTTTTTAGATACATGAGAGGGAGCAGGAGTCATCATACTAAATTCAAAGGCTTCTGGAAGGACATCCCATTGTCCTATTCCTGGGGATTTAGCTTGCTAAAAAAGATAGAACCGAAGAGGGGGGTTGATTGTTGTGAAGTTGTGATCATAAGGGTAGTAATTGGAGTGATAGGTAATGTGGACACCAAGGGGGAAGAAGTAGATAATATGGGCATGGAAACGATTGAAGAGGGGGGAGGAGAAGAGAGCGTGGTAGGAGAAGGTGAAGGGAACTAGGTTGCTTGAGGAGAACCCAAGGTCATGTTTACTCCTATTAAAAGAGGAGAAAGGGATGAAGACCTATGCTATGAGTGACACATGAGGGGATATAGGTGGTGGATAAAAAATGGGAGTGGTAGATGTAGTTATCGACGAGATCTGAAATGATGAGAATGGAGGAGATGGAACGTGAGGAGGAGAGGAAGGAAGAGGAGATGGAGCATGAGGAGGAGAAGTGACTAGAAGGGTGATTTAATAAAATATGGATTAAATCTAATTACAAAGTAACTGATATTATAAAAAATACAATAGGTATACAATTTCTAAGCACTCAATCAATACAAAACTATAAATAAATAAGAGAGAAATGACTTAGCTGAATCCTATGCAATTTGGAACTAATTTGGGTAGTGTAAAGTGTTAAACAAGATTGGAACAATGTCACAATCGCTCTCTGTAAAATTTGGGACCTAAGAATAATTTCAGACATGGGCTCCTAGTGCTATATAAGGGCGTCTAGGCACTGGTGACTGGACATAATCTCAAAATCTACTTTCTTCTATGTCACTAGGGTTTCGTTGTCACTTCTTGTCAATCACTTAAAATTCACTCTTTGATCATCGATGGTACCTGTAACCTGTAAAAAAAACCTAGCTACCTACACAATCTCACAAACACATCAAATCGAAATGAAAAATGTAATATGTGAAGTCAGACTGACCCCGCCGGTCACCCGATGAGTGAACTTATGACCGAACGTTGCACTACATTCTAGATGAAATTGTGTGATATGGAAATGAGCACTTCCCCTTCCTATGCAGTGTATACAACCCAAAAAATACAATCACTTTTATGACAGTGATAATATGTAGATGTTATTGCCCCTTAGAATTTCCAGCCAAAATAATATAGTGTATGTTATGTATATATATGGATATAATGTTTGAATCTCAATACTAGTGACACAAAAGGCTAACTATGAGCTCAGGATAATGATTAGGAAACTAGAAAGGCTAGCCATAAATGTCAAAATAAGTGAAAAGAACAAAGAGGACTGGAACGTCTATAATAGATAGGAGTGCCTAGGTGTTAGTGTCAAAAATGGGCGCTGGCATCCTGAGATAAATAATGACACATATGAAAATACAGACAAATAGGGATCCCTGTGACCTGACCAGAACTGGGTACATAAATGAGAGATGTGAGAGGTAAAGACAATAGAAAAAACCAAAACAAGTGGATGGACAAATGATTGTTTCACTATTGAATACTCTTCTTACTTAAGATCCATGCATATAACAACATACTTGACGACATAATAAAATAGTAGTATGTGCGTGATTTTATGTCTACAAAGGGACATATTTGGGGCCAAGGTCAAAAGAGGGACTACATGAGTGATTATAAGGTAATAAATGGGAAGAGATAGAGCAGACATGTTGACAGAAAAAGTTTCTTATCTTTTTTGAGGAGGATAGGAGTCTACATAAATAATGGTGGTGGGTGGAAGAGAAGACAGATGAGGAGACTTACCCATTCCTTAATAAATATCTACAATGTGATATATGGTTGCTTCATCTAGAGATAAACGACTATAATCTTTAATTCTTATGTCTATCTCATCCCTATAGTCAATCCATACATCTTTGAGCTTAGGGAAGTTAAATTGCAGCGTTATGAGGCTTTTTAGTACTCTCTAATAATTGAAGCTAATACTTGGCTGGAAAGGCTTGATAGTCACCCCTTACATTTTGATGGTGGTATTCTTCGCTTTGATTACCAAAGTGCATGTGTATCGACCAATTGATATCACGAAATGAAATCCATCAAAATCCACTTGTAACTCAAAAACCTTAGCAATAGATACAGTGAACCCTGAAATCCTCTTAGTTGAATGTAGGTGAATGTTGGGAATTGGAGGAAGATACATCCCTACTGAGATACATCATTCCCTGTTTCATCGATACATCAGCACTTAGAGATATCTTTGTTCAATTTTCAAATGATTCTATAGAAAAAGGCATCATTCACTCTTTGGAAATGACTCAAAATTTTCTTCATAGAAAACTAATGAGAGTATCCATATACACAATTTGAACTTCTAGTTCCTTGTGTGTTCAACCAAGGGTATACCCTCATTCCATTTGTTGCATAAGTAACATACAATGTCATATTAAAATTCAATGTTGTATGCACTTCCTTCAATTGGTTGTTCAGGGTGTCACTAATGAATTCTCCCCACTTAAAGAATTGTTTATTCTTCCTCATGATGGCGAGGAATTAGTAAATCCAATCTTGGAACTCTTTAGCCTCAAGAAGACCGAATACTCTGCTCATGAGTGTTATGATGTCATCGATTTCCATAGTGAAATCACTCTTTGATAAGGTCTTTGGAAACCTGCTAACTGGAGGCTTGGGTTTTAATGGATAACTTTTATTTACTTGCTTGACACATGTTGTCGCATTCTCGTTCCAAGCCTTTGAGCTTGATTGAGAAAAGTCTCAACATATTCAATATGGTAGTGATTAACTAAAATTGAACTAAACTATTGTAGTGATATGGTAGTTAATCTAATCTAGGAGGACAATAAAACACAGTAAATAAATGTCCTAAAATGATTTGTAAAGGAAATGAAATAATTAATCTAATGGAAATAAAACCCTAAATGAGTAAGAGGGAATAAGAAATAACTCAGCTGATAATCAGTGACTTTCACAGAGTGTCACAGAGATGACTGGAGAAAACATGAGCAGGAGCGACTGTGTCGAGGTCCCTTAGAGGAAATATTTGGGTGATATGGCTGGATTGGGGCACTTGAGGAAAGGATTGGGGTGCCCATGGGTACTCTAGTAGGAAAAGTAGGAACCCTAGTCTACTGAAAATCTCTGGAACTAGTTCTTACAAGGTTGGAAGGTGGTTTGAAACCCTCATTGTGTGTTGTGTCATATTCGTTTTCCTATGTAGTATGTTTTGAATATTTCAAGAGGAAGAATAACTTGCAAAAGACTAAGAAGAAGTATCAAAAACCTAAAAAATAAAGATGTAGAATGAATGGGTTGAACTGACCTCAGTTGCCACAATAGTGGGCTTACTAAATTGAGAAGTTCACTACATTTTGGACCCAAATGTAGTTCTGGTGCATGTGTGCATGTCATGCCCTGGGTGCTCTTATGCCAATCGTACTTTGTGAAATAGCGAGCAATAGCTAAATGTAGAAAATGTAATAGCATGTGTGCATGGAATAGAATAGAATCCCTCCCCCTATGAATTATGATGCAAACTTCCTAGCTTGTGCCTTGATGATGGAGCTATGTGGATGCAAATGCAATAGATGGATTGTAACATCTTAGACAAATTGTTACCTTGATTTCATTTCCTCTTGACATTGCAAACATTGACATGTGATTTGTCTTAGGAAGGTGTATTCTTTTGACTGTTGGAAATCATGTTTGCAATGGATAAATTATTTTGTACAAGGATTCATTTTTTTGTAATTCTATTTACTTGAAATGAAGCCATTCTTCCTTGTGTTCTGAAAGGTTGTGAACCTGTATTTTTGTTTTCATACTTATCATATGTTAACAACAAAACCTTGGATCAATTCCATTGATCCAAGGTATGCTTCAGTTCTCCGTTATTAATCATCTTGATAAACTGACATTCTGAAGTAAAAGGTAATGTGGACTGAGTCTTGTTTTGGTTATGAATATGAGGACCCTTATGATGATGTCCTTGCTTTTCATAATGTAGTAAGTATTAAATCGTGGTCTTCTTGATAAATATTTTTAAAAATCGCTGAACAGCGTGATAAGAACAAGGGCCTATACTGGGCTATTAAGGTGAATACCTTAACCTTGGATAGGATGTTTAATGCTAATCGGATCTTAACCTAAGTTATAATGTTCTATCCTAATTGGATTCTAACCTAAGGTAATTTGGACCTACCTTAGACCTATTACCAAACTGTTAAGGTTTGTATCCTAACCTAAGTTGGTATGCTTTACGGTTGTGGGGTTTTAGAAATAACCTAAGGAAATACTATTTACCTATAATAAGGTTAAATCCTAATCTAATGTCAAAATAACCTAAGCTAATACTAAGCTAAGAGGGGTACCTAAGGGTTTCATGGCAAATGGGAGTCGATGGCGTCAATTTTTATGGCATTAATGTGATTTGATTTTGAATTTATTAAACTTTGCACTGCCAATTTTGGCGGAGTCATGGAGAGTTAAGGGAATTCCTAGCTAGCATCATCACTAAATATAGGATGCATGCAAAGTTTGATTTGGAATTCACCAATTTTGGATGGCAGTAGCATGGAGAAATAGGTGGGAGAGTTGATTGGGCTTGCATTTATGAACCTCGGTCATGGCGAAGAAACCACCTAGGAAGGAATGCAAGCGGATTTTGGAGAGGTTGTTTGGTCATTTTCTCTTGGTGATTTTTTCTCTGCATGGAGATTTTGGGTTCTTCAAACCAGCAGTTCTATTTTCAATCCTTCGCTATTTTTGACACCTCTGAGCTATTTTTGATCTTGTGGAAGTATAAGAGGCAATAGGATGTTTGGAATTGTTGACATTGCTTGGAAAAAAGGAAAAGATTGTGGGAGGCTAGGCTGGAAATATTCTACAAATCGATAGAAGCTCTATCAGGCATGATAGGCTCTACCCATTAAGTTGTTCTACTTTTTACTAAATGTCTTCATTAAAGGAACTCTTCTCTTGGAAACAAATGGGTTTTTTATTTTTGTGATGGTTAATTTACATTCATGTTGGAATTGTTCTATGTATTTTTTGATGAAGAGTCTTTGTTAGATAAAATGGAATGTGGGTTTGTTCCCTGTTTAATATAGTGGTGAATCATGCTTTAACTTTGTTGGTAACTGGAATGCTATCAAATTTGTGTGAATCTTGTTGTCTGTGCAAAATGGATTATGGGAAAACATTGTTTGCTATAAGATTCGATATGGGTTTGTCTTCCTTTGTTGAAAGAAGGTAAGAAAAATAATATTTTTTGAAACTTGAGTTTCTTGAAAGCTGTGTTGTAAGTTGCAATGATTTTTGTGGATTCAAACTTGTTTGAATATAATAGTAAAAGAGTTTTTCTTCTTCTGAAACTTTATATGTTATGGGTTGTGAACCTCTATTAGACTGATTTGATGTTGGACAATAGAATTCCCTGTTATAAAGGAAATTATTTCAAGTTTGGGTTCTATCTGGGTTGGAAATTTGACTAATACATGTAGCTCCTACTTGAACTTACATGGTGTCGACCTTGTTGTTTGCACTTGTAAGTTAGAAGATGATTGGTAAATTACTTACTTGTTATGGGTCTGTATGAACCTTCTGGTAAAATTGTGTTAGTATGGTTGTTAATCATCCCTGTTGTTGTGATTTTGGGAAAGGCATAATGAATGTAATTCATCCCTTCTGGAATGATATTTCATGCTTCAAGGATTATTCAATATCCATCTTGATGGATTTCTTAGATCCTTACGTTTATTTTGATATGTGAATAATCTGAAGAGTTTGAATGTCTTGGTGAAATATTGATTAGCTCAGTCAAGACAGTCTTGAGGAATAGACATTTTTCTATTCCTCGCTTGAGACTAACTGTACACATGTAGTGGAGTCACCTTGTTTTGTTGTGTCTTCATTATGTTCAAATTAGGTTGGGTTCTTTCTCTTCTTACCTGAAGACTGTTTCTTTTATCCCTGTGAAGCTAGGAATATGTGAACTTGACTGTTATATTGTTTTGTTTTGGAAATGATGGTTAAGCTTTGGTTATATTACTGAAACTAATTGATTGGATGAGTAGGAATGTCCAGTGGTTGTTGATGTTTCATGTATTGTTGCTAAATGAATTCATTTAAAACATCTCCTTCTAGATGTAGCTAATGCACTACTATTGTTGATCTTAAGAGAACTTCATCTTTGGTATCTAACTTGCATCTGCAGTCACATAATTTGGTCTGTATCATTTAGTTCTACAATGTTTGACAAGAGTTCAAAGATCTCTTGATTAGATCTGTATCAGTATTTTATTCTGATATGTATTTCTTTTCTTGGGAAAGAATAATGGGATCTTCTCCCATTCTTGTTGTTGACTCCCTTTTCTCTTTCTTTTCTGAGTAAGGTATTCATTGTTGTTTTCTTTGAAATTTGAAGGAAATTATATTTTTTCCTCTCTCTTCTCTGAGTAGTGGAATGTAACACTATTCTCCTCAAACTCTGAGGGAAGTTCTGAGTTGTTTCTCTCTCTCTGTTCATCTTTTCCCTCTTCTGTATTACTCTTCTAAAGGAACTGGTCAGTTCAATTGTACTACTTAATAGGATTGCCGAGTGATTAGTTGGGAGATAAACCTTTACTTATTCTCCTTGATTTGTGTTGATTGGAAACTATATTTTGTAATGTGTGACTTATGTCTAGTGCAAGTAATCGAATAAATACATTTCCTATTTCTAACCTGTTGTGGCCTAACTTAAGACTTAGGCTATATCTTGAGCTTTAAATTTGGATGTAGCATCTGAAATAGGAATCTCTTATTTTTATGATATTGATGGCTCAACCTTAAACCTTTCATGAAGTTTGAATTAGCTTGGCAGAATATGTTTTATGATGGAACATGTTAATGCTGAGTATGATGGATCTTTGCTTCTTAAAAAATTAACTCTATTTTGGGAAATATTAGAGTTAGTGTCTATCTTTGGAATTTAGATTGAATGAAGTAAGAAATAAACTATAAGTACCTATAGTAAGAATGAGATAAGTAATTAGGATGAAATATTACTTATCTGATATAATTCCTTATGAAATCAATTGCTGAAGAGTGTTGATTATATCATGATCTTTAATAAATGTTAATTTGGTTGATCACTTGTTCTTTCTTTTATGATTGTTATTTCTATATGATGTATCTATCTGTTTGGCCTTACTGTTTCATAAAATTAGAGTTCTTAATATGAAATAGTTAGTTGAAAGCACATCATTTTAATGCTTAGTGCTTATCATGCTCAGTTCAATAAAATGACCCGTGCTAGCAATTTTTACAGATGAACTTCGTAAGTGATAGAGGAAGACAATAACTTTTATAATGTTATTTGTTACTTAAAGACTGGATATTTTATGAAGAAATATGATTCATTATTGAAATGTATTGAAAGAGGAAAAGTTGTATTTCTTAATTGAGCTTGATGTTGTTTGACATGAAAGATGTCTAAAATGAATGGACTTGTAAAATGTGTATTTCACTTTGATAAATGGAAAAATATTGAGAGTTACTTGTACATGATGTGTTATTCTCCTTGTGTATTTTGTAAAGGAAATTTGTAATCTTATCTTTATTTCCTCATAATCTTATCTGTATGGAATCCTTATTGGTTTGACTTAAATCAGTTAGATGGAAGGGAATTAGATGCCCTATCCCCTTGTGGAAATGTAGCTTATTAAGTTGGCATGCATAGATGTTCTTTTATCTAAGTCACTATGGTTTATTAAAATGATGTTAATGAAAGTGTGAATTAATTATGAATACTTGTATAATGTAAAAGGGTATAATGAACCCTAACTCATAACAAGAAAGAGGAAGGTGCACTTCCTCTTGACCAATACCTCGATAGGTTTTAAAAAAATGGAAAGTAAATATGAACATTTATCAATTAGACTTCATCTCAATGAAGCCTATTATAATGGAACTTGTTTTGGAACTTAAACAGGCTAAGAATGGTTGAGGTATAATAAGTAAATCTTGTTGATGTTGTTGTTTTTGTTTAATTAACTAAATTCTAAAAGTAGAAATTTAATGAATAAAAATTAATCATGAAGTTTTACAATACATTAACAACTCAATTATGGATGTCAACCTTAAGGGCTAATGAAATTAGGGTTCAGAAGGGGTGTTGTAGTCAAGCCTTAATTAATAAATATAATGGGGGTAATTAACTTCTTGCTTGGGTATGTACATCAAGATGGGTAATTCCATCAGATGTTGGCACATGCCAACTACAAAATTGTACCTTCGTGAAGACTTGGGTCTTCACGAGGATACAGTGTTGTAATTGACATGTTCCAACACCCTTTCAGAATTAGATCATCTAGATCTACATAAACTTGGACTTGATCTTAGTTTTACTCTAGGTCAGGATAGGAGCATGATTTAGTATAGGGAATAACTCACGATGACTTAGGGTAACTAGACACACGTAATTTCCTTAGGTCGATTGAGTATGTCTAAGTACCCTTAGTCACCATGAGTGGTTCTCTATACCAAAATATGTTGCTTCCTAGGATATGGTTAAACCATAAACAAGTGGACTGAGAGGATTCAGTGAAGACCATTCTAGATTACATATGAGTGGGGTGAAGGATGTATTCCATTTGATGAGTATGTCATCTAGGAATAGTAACATGAACAATATGTTGGAAATCTTTGGCCAAAGTATCACAAGTTGTTGGTTGCGTTGTCCTATGTCACCTAGTTTAAGAAATGGGATTTAGATGAATATTGGTAACAAATATTCAGTTAGGTATCTTAAATAGAACACTCAATACCCAGAATAGGGTAAGAGAACCAAGTATACTTAGTATACAATACTTTGAGTTAACATGAGAGATCAGTTAGAAACTAAGTCATGAAATGAGAGACTTGGTAGTTCACCGAGTCACTTACAGCTGCATATGGTTATCTGTTATGAGATTGATTGGCATGGAATGTGTGTTCTAAATTATGATTATTTAGAATAGAGAACATTATATATATATATATATATATATATATATATATATATAAATTCCTTGTTCTAAAGTCTTAAAATGGGAATGTTACATTTTGGTATCAGAGTTGAAGGTTGCAGATCTTGGACCTATTGTGTCCATAATCTGATAAAAATTGAGTTTTCTTGTTAATATAAAATGGTTAGAATAAGAGGAAATGCCGCAAATAACCCACCACCTGGTGGAGAAGTAGCTACTTCCAAAAAACTTGATGAGATCCTTATTGCCATGTTGGACACAAAAGATCATTTGGTTGTACTAGAATAGAAAGTAATGGACAATGAGGAGGAGGAAGAAGATTTTGGTAATAACAATCAGCCACCTCCTGTGGACAATGCCAATGTGGGAAATTTAGGTGTTGATAACAATAATGCAAACATACCTGATCAGCCTGAAAATAAAAAGGCAAGGCTGGCAGCTGAACTCACTAATGATATAAAAAGGATAAGTCCACTTAAGTTTGATGGAACCACATTAGGAGATGGAGCTAAGAATTGGCTCAGTGAAATGGAGAAGTACTTTACAATAAGGAACTTCTCGAAGGAAACTAAGGCAATATGGGGAGCATATTATCTTTCCCCTGAAGCATCTTTATGGTGGGATAGTCGTAAGGATGAGTTAAACATTGATGAAACAAATATTACTTGGGATCAATTTAAAAGTTATATTAGGCAACGATGGATGCCAAAATTTTATTATGATCAGAAAAAGACAGAATTTCAAAAATTATCTCAAGGAAAATTAATTGTAATAGAGTACTGGGAGTGGTTTACTAAACTCCTTAAGTATGTACCTCAGTATCAAACTGACGAGAAGTTCAGGATACAAAAATTTATCATGGGATTAAATCCCATTATAGGAGGAGAGGTGGATGTTCATAGCCCAACCACTATGGAAGGGGTTGTTGAAAAATCCATAAGGTAGGAATAGAAATTGAAAGTAATCTCTACTCATAAGGAGGAAATCAGAAAGAAAGTTCCAAACTCTTCATCATCTCTTGCACCTAAGAAGGGACCATGGAAGAAGTTTGGTATGAAAAATAAGTTTGTAACGGATAACAACAAGAAAACAGTAGCGAATAAACCTATTGTTAATGTACGAAATAACTTTGTCAAGAACAATAACAATGGACAGAAGTCCTATGGAGGTCAGAATGATAACTTTAAGGCTGGAAATAAATTTGAGCCTAAAAAGGGACCTGTAGGAGGCTATTACAATTGTGGCAAGGATCATTATGCAAACCAATTTCCTTTGAAGAAGGATGACCATAATCAGCAACACAAGATACATGTTGCAGTGGCTAACAAACTGGCTGAAAAGTAAGTCACACCCATAGAGGTTCCAAGTAAGTTATTTGGCATACATGTAACTATTATTTTTAATATTGGAGTAGCTAAATGTTTTATTTCTACTAAGTTAGCTTCTAAATTAAAAATAAAAGCTGGAAAATGGGATAAATCATGGACTGTACATTATGGAAATAATGTTGTTCATACATTTAATATGTGTCTTTTTGGAGCAGTCCTTGACTTGCCTAGTTTTTCCACTGAGGTTGACCTTTATGTTGCTCCTTTAGGGTCTTATGATGTAATCATAGGTGTTAATTGGCTAGCTGAGCATAAGGCAAAGGTTGACTATTTTGAAAAACATATTATTTGTTTAGATGATCTATAGAAAACATCAAACATTCAGGGTGTAAAACGTGAGATTTTGGTTAGGAAATTGTTAGCTATACAACTTAAAAGGCCAAAAACAAAGGTTACACCTTATATGCAGTAAAAATTTCTGAAACTATTGAAGAAAGTAGTGACTTCATGGAAATATATCCATTGTTACGAAACTTCAGTGATGTGTTTCTGGAAGAGTTACCAGGTCTTCCACCTAAACGGGAGTTTGACTTCACTATTGAGATCAAACTGGGAACCGAGCCTATTTCCAAGGCACCTTATAGAATGAATACTATTGAGTTGGTAGAGTTTAAGGCACAGTTACAAGAAATTTTTTCTAAAGGCTTGATTAGACCGAGTGTCTCACCTTGGGGAGCACCAGTAATCTTTGTGAAAAAAAATGGAACACTTAGATTGTGTATCGATTATAGGATGTTAAACAAGGCAATGATTAAGAACAAATATCCACTTCCTAGAATCGATGATCTATTTGATCAGATGCATGGTGCATCAGTGTATTCTAAAATATATATTTGATCTGGATATCATCAGTTAAGAATAAAATATGAAGACATTCATAAAATAACTTTTAGAATAAGGTATGGACATTATGAATTCACAGTCTTACCATTTGGATTAACAAATGCACCTACACCTTTTATGAATTTAATGAATAATATTTTTCAAGAATACTTGGACAAATTTGTGCTTGTATTCTTGGATGATATTCTCATATACTCTAAAATCATTGAAGAACACCATGAGCATTTGAAGATAGTTTTGGGAATCTTGAGGAAGATACTGTTGTTTGGTAAGTTGTATAAATTTTCTTTCTATGACACAGAAGTGCACTATTTGGGTCATGTGATAAGAAAGAATGGAATAGTTTTAGATCCCTCTAAGATTGTAGTAATAACTGAGTGGCCTGCACCAAAGAATGCACATGAAGTTAGAAGCTTCATGGGTCTTTTTGGTTACTATAGAAAGTTTGTTAAAGACTTCTCCAAAGTTGCTACACCAATAACTTCATTACAGAAAAAGGATAAGAAATTTGTATGGAATGAAAAATGTGAATTTGCATTTAAGACTCTGAAGGATCAGTTAACTTCAGAACCTATTTTGGTTGTACCTGACCCTAATAAAGACTTCACTATTGTAACAGATGCATCCAGGGAGGGTATCGGAGGTATTCTATTACAAAAGGATCATTTCATAGCTTATGAAAGTAGAAAACTCAGGTTACATGAGCTGAATTATGCACGAAATAATCTAGAGCTTATTGTCATTGTTCATGCACTTCAAGTATGGAGGCATTATCTTCTTAGTAAACCTTTTGAACTAAAAAGTGATCATCTTGGGTTGAAGTATATTTTTACTCAGCCAAATTTGAATGCAAGATAGTGAAGATGGTTAGAATTTCTATCTCAATATGATTTTGACATAAGTTATATTAAAGGCAAAGAAACTAGGGTAGCAGATGCTCTAAGTCATAGGAATCACATTTCAACTCTTATAATGTTTAGACCTGAGTTTAAATATGAGGTAAGAAGTGTTATGGAATTTGATTCTTATTTTCAACAAGTAAATACAACACTTGTTATAGATCCAAATGATGTGAGATATAAAGTTTTTCACTTTGACAATGAAGGAATCTTGCAGTTTGAAAACATGGTATACATACCTTTGCTAAATGATTTAAGAAAGAAATTATTAGTTAAATTTCACAATTCACCTTTTTCTAGACACCCTGGCATTACAAATATGTTTGCTGATATAAAATGGTAATATTTATGGAAAGGGATGAAAAAGGATGTAATTGAGTTTGTGACACATTGTTTAGAATGTCAACGTGTTAAAGCTGAACATATGCATCCACCTGGTTTATTGTATCCTCACAGCATACCACAGTATAAATGGCAAGTGATAAGAATGGATTTTGTACAAGGGTTGCCTATGTCAAGAAATAAACATGATGTTATTCTTGTGGTTGTAGATAAACTAACAAAGGTAGCTCATTTTATTGTTGGTAATCTTAAGGATGATTCACCTATTTTAGCAAAAAGATTCGTGCATGATATTTTCATATTACATGGAGTACCTGAGTTGATCATATCAAATAGAGATCCAAGAATGACATCAAGATTTTTTCAAACACTGAATGCAGCTCTAGAAACTAAGTTGAATTCCAGTTCTGCATATCATCCAAAAATAGATGGACAAATGGAAAGAGTTAATCAAGTTTTAGAGGATATTTTACGAATGTATTGCATGGATCAGTAGTATAAATGGGAAGAGTATATTCCATTAATTGATTTTGCATATAATAACACATATTATGCCTCTCTAAAGATGGCACCTTTCAAAGCAATATACGAAAGGAAATGCAGAACCCCTGTTAGTTGGGACAGCATTGAGGATAGAGAGGTAATTAGACCTAAAATCCTTATGGATATGGAACAAAAAGTTAAAATGATTTGTGAAAACTTGAAAGAAGTTGCAGATAGGAAAAATATTTATGTTGACTTAAAGTGGGTTGATAAGAAATTTGAACTTGGTGAGAAGGTCTTTCTGTGGGTTAAACCGAAAAAGAGTTCTATAAATTTTGGCAAGGTTGCCAAGTTATCACCTCATTATGTGGGACCCTTTGAAATTGTTGAAATAATCAACCATGTAGCTTAACATTTAGCTTTACCTCCTACTTATCATGAATGCATGATGTTTTCCATATTTCTCTCCTTAAGAAATACATTTCAAATTTATCACATGTGTTAAATTGGAATTCCTTGTAGGTCCAAGACTTGGGAATAATCGTGGTTAAACCCATACAGGTGCTGGAAACTCACCAGTTGCACTTAAGAAATCATGAAATAATCTAATGTAAGGTCTAGTGGGATCATTTTAATGAAGAGAGTGCAACCTGGGAAACTCTTGAAGATATGAAAATTGTTTTTATGTATTTGTTTGAACAAAATTTATTCTGTTGATTGATAAAAATTTAATATTTTATTCTTGATATGTCAATGAATATGCCAGTCTTGGGCATACAATACATTATTTAAAATGGATAGCTACTCTAATGCTTATTATGGAATTTTAAATTTCATTTTTGTTTTGAACATATGAATGGAAGAATAATAATTTGATTTGTCCTTGATGTAAGTTGTTTGATTAAGTTAATCATCGGGATGATGATTATTTTTAGGAGGGAAGTATGTAACATCTTAGACAAAATATTACCTTGATTTCATTTCCTTTGACATTGCAAACGTTGACATGTGATTTTTCTTAGGAAGGTGTATTCTTTTGACTATTGGAAATCATGTTTGCAATGGATAAATTATTACTATACAAGGATTCATTTTGTTGTAATTTTGTTTACTGGAAATGAATCCATTCTTCCTTGTGTTTTGAGAGGTTGTGAACCTATATTGTTTTTTTCATACTTATCATATGTTAACATCAAAACCTTGGATCAATTCCATTGATCCAAGGTATCTTTTAGTTTTTCGTTATTAATCATTTTGATAAACTGACATTCTGAAGTAAAAGGTAATGTGGATTGAGTCTTGTTTTGGTTATGAATATGAGATCCCTTCTAATGATGTACTTGTTTTACATCATGTGTTAAGTATTAAACTATGGTCTTCTTGATAAATATTTTTTTTAAATGTTGAACAGCGTGATAATAACAAGGGCCTATACTAGGCTATTAAGGTGAATACCTTAACCTTAGATGGGATGTTTAATGCTAATCAGATGTTAACCTAAGTTGTAATGTTCTGTCCCAATTGGATTCTAACTGAAGGTAATTTGGACCTACCTTATACCTATTACCAAACTATTAAGGTTTGCATCCTAACCTAAGTTGGTATGTTTTATGGTTGTCGGGTTTTGGAAATAACCTAGAGAAATACTATTTACCTAGACTAAGGTTGAATCCTAATCTAATGTCAAAATAACCTAAGTTAATACTAAGATAAGGGGGGTACCTAAGGGTGGTTGCATGGAAAATGGGATTCAGTGGCATTGGTTTCTATGGAATTAATGTGATTTGATTTTGAATTTTTTTAACTTTGCATTGCCAGTTTTGGCAGAGGTATGGAGGGTTAAGGGGATGCCTAGCTAGCATCGTCACTAAAGATAAGGTGCATGTAAAGTTTGATTTAAAATTCACCAATTTTGGATGGCGGTAACGTTGAGAATTAGGCTGGGATGTCTTGGTTGTCCTTGGATTTAGGATGTCACATCTGAAATGGCGAAGAAACTACTTATTTAAGGATATGTCGTTAGATGATTCATCTTAAAACCTTGTATGAAGCTGGAATGAGCTCTTGGTTGTAGTTGTCTTTCTCTGCATGGAAACTCTGGGTAAGCTTTGAACTTAGAAGGTTCCTACTTCTGAAAGTAACTTCGCTATTTTTGGTTAGATAGTGAGGTTAACTTTGTATTTCAAATTTAGATGGAATTGTATAAGAGGAAATAGGATGTTTAGAATCGGTGACTTTTATTTGAAATATGGATAAGTGTTTTGGTTTGCAGGCATTATTTATCTGATATCATGTTGTGCAAATTGATTGAATCTCTATCATGCATGATAGGCTCTACCCATTAAATGTTATTCATATTGTTTATTAATTGTTCTTCGTTTTATGAACTCTGTCTACTATGGAAACAAATGGAATTTATTGTTTCTGCTTGGAACCTCACTGTTTCATAAAAGTGTGAGTTGGTGTTTAGTGAAACAGTTAGTTGAATAAATACATTTCCTATTTCTAACCTGCTTAGTGGCCTTATTTATGACTCTAGTTTAATGAACTTGACCCTTGCTAGAAATTTTGTAGATGGACTTCGTAACTGATAATAGGAAGGAAATAAATTATATGATGTATTGGTTGCTTAAAAGTCTGGACCTTTTATAGAGAATTTTGAATTCAGTTATTACAGAAGATGTATTGAAAGATGGAACAAGTTGTATGTCTGAGTATAATGGATCTTGATGCTTGTTAAGCATGAAATATTTCAACTAATGCATAGTCTTAGGAAATAATAGTGTTAGTGTTTATCATGATGGAATTAAAAATGACTGAAGTTACTTAAATTGATTATGTCAAGTAGCTCTTGTGCATAATGATGATAAGAAATTAGGATGTAATCCTACTTATTTGATGTAATGTCCTTATGCATATCAATGATTGAAGAGTCCTTGATTTCTATCATGATCATTACTAATGAGTTGGATAAATGGGAATTAGTATCACCTTGTCCCTTACTTGAATGTAACTTACTAAGTTGCATGTATTGATGTTCTTTACCTAATCTTGTATGGCCTTACTGTATGATGTTAATGAGACGTTATGGTTATAAAATAGTTAGTTGAAGTGTGAAATCGTTTTAATGGGTATTGCTTATCATGCTCAGTTCAATGAACTTAACCATTAAAGCAGGAAGGTTTGTAGATGGATCTCAAAAGTGATACAGGAATACAATGAATGGAATGATGTTAGTTCGTTAACCATTAAAGACTGCATAGCTTTTATGAAGAAATTTTATTCATTATTACATAACCTATTGAAAGAGGAAAAGTTATACATTCTTGAATGAGCTTGATGTTGTTTGACATTAAAAAAATCTAAAATGAATGGATGTTGTAAAATGTCTATTTTCACTTTAATTACATGTTAACCAAGATTGAGAGCTAATGATACATGAAAAGTTATTCTCATAGTGTATTCTATAAAGGAAAGTTGCCATATTATCTTTATTTCAACTCATAATTTTATTTGGATGGAAACCTTATTGGATTGACTTGGGATTAGGGTTAATGGAAGGGAATTAGATGCCCTATCCCCTTATGAATCTTAATCCAAATATAATTAAGTTGGCATGCATAGATGTTCTTAATTTCTTGTTTGGGTATGTACATCAAGATGGGATGAAGTAGTTCTATTGGATGTTGGTACATGCCAACGACATAACTATACCTTCGTGAAGACTTGGGTCTTCTCAAGGATACAGTGTTGCAGTTGACATGTTGCAATACCCTTCAACATTAGTTCATCTAGATCTACTCAAATCTAGACTTAAACTTAGTTTCTCTCTAGATCAGGTTAAGGAAATGATTTAGCATAGGGATTGACTCTCAATGACTTAGGGTAACTAGGAACATTCAATTGACTTAGGTCGATTGAGTATGCCCATATACCCTATGTCATCGTGAGTGGTTCCCTATACCAAATTATGTTAATAACCCAGATTAGGGTCAAACCTTGGACAAGTGGACTGAAAAAAAATAGTAAAGACCATTCTAGATAAAAGATGAGTGGGGTGAAGGACGTATTCTGATTAGACGAGTATGTCATCTAGGAATAGTAACATGAACGGTATGTTGGAAGTCTTTGGCCAAAGTATCGCAAGCTATTAGTTGTGTTGTCCTATGTCACCTAGTTTAAGAAATGATATTTTAGATGAATATTGGTAACAAACATTCAAATAGGTTTCTTAAATAGAACACTCAATACCCAGAACAGGGTAAGAGAACCAAGTATACATATTATACCCATAGTATTCAATACTTAAGTTAACATGAGAGATCGGTTGGTAACCGAGTCATCAAATGAGAGATTGGTAGTTCACCGATTCATTTACAACTACATATGGTTATCTATTATGAGATTGATTGGCATGGAATGTGTGTTCTAAATTATGATTATTTAGAATAGAGAACATTATATATATATATATGTATATATATATATATATTGTTCTCTATTCTAAAATATATATATTTCCTTGTTTCTAAAGTTTTAAAATGAGAATGTTACATGGATGTAACTCTAGATGGAGTGATAGTAGTAGATGATGGTAGGTTCCTCATTATGGTCTCATAACTTTATATTTATAGGATTCTCTTGCTCTAGTTTCGGAATTAACCCCGAAAAGGCCAACCACAAGAAAGATAAAGATGATAAATGGCTAGAAGAGGCCCCAAAAGTGGCGGGAAAAAGCTAGAAGGATCAGGGTGGCCCAACTAACACTAAAATAGTGTAGGATGTTAGAAAATGGTTGCGCATATGGGTGCAATGGGTCACAAATTACGAAATAAAATAAAAAAGATGCCTAAAAGGATGGGGGTTAATTAGTACTTTCTTTACTCAATAACCTTTTAAATAGTGGTATGAGACCAAGATAAATAAATGTCTAAAGTGGATGATTTTGTGACTACATTTTGTCCCCACTTTATGTTCGTGAGCAGAAATCTTAATAACATAAAGTAGATGGATATGTGCACATGATGTCCAAGAAGAGTGTTGTAGAAGACGTGCCAAAGGACTAGACAAAAGCGTGGAATGATAAAAAGATGGAGGAGTGTGGAAACTATAAATGAAAAATACACAAAGAAAAAGTGGTGAGATTGAACCTAGGGTGAAATGCGTGTATGTAACTAGAACAATGTGTAGTGTACCTACATGGTTAGTAAAATCATGTGTTGTCATGGAATATTGTTGTTGTTGATGTTGTTTTTGTTGCTCCCAATTTGACAATTTTTTTCTCATACGGGCGGACCTGCAAGGAGAAAATGATAAAGTAGTCAAATGTGTATGTATGTAAGTGTAAAAATGCTATGAAAGTGTGTAAAACACACAAATGTAAAGCACAAAAAGAAAAGTGTAAACGGAACATGTGCACTTGATCCACATCGAGAGAAATAATGTAGAAGGATATCTTATACTGTGATTTTTTTGGACGATCTCACACCACCCTAGCTGAAAATGTGTAGGGAGGAAATACTCTGAGTCCTCCAAGCTCTAACCACTTCTGTTGAAATGTGTGTGAAGAGATCTCTGTATTATCCTATTTTTTGAGTGATCTGACGCCACTGGCCGAAGTAGTGTAGAGAGGCACACCCACTGTAACCTCCAAGCCTGTAACTGCTTCCTAGAAATACTAAGGACACCATGTCATGTAAAATCCATTATGTATGGGGTTCATAGACCGGTCTAAACCCACTCGTTGTATGTGACTGAACTGGTGTAAATACATTGTGTTAGTATGTAAAACCCCCTAATGATGCCTGCCTCTTTGGAGGCACATACAATGTCGCTGATAGGAGACATGCGGCCTTAAAAGAGGACCAACCACATGCATGCAGTAAACCTAGAAAGTGCTTGGTAGAAACCAAGGCGTTCACAATCAAGAAGGCTAGCCAAAGATAGTGTAAAGAAACAATGCATGCATATAGATAACATGTGTAAGTTATGCAGACAATGTAAACACGTAAGAAATAAAATAAGTCACAAAAAGTGGGCTACAAACATGGAGTACCACTCACGATGTTGCAAGACTCATAAGGCCATCATGGCCGCAACCACAAACAAGGGTGCACAAAATGCATATGGAAAATAATGCATACAAGAAGCAAACAAAAAGAAGACAAGTAAAAACAAACAAACAAATAGTCATGGAAACATATGATCTTGTAAAATAAGTGTTGCACACGGATCACCCATTAGCATGTTAGAGAAACAACCCATATGTTAAAGTGTGTATAACCAAGTAATGTAAGATGCTAAGTACAAAATGAAACAATAACACTTGGAAGACATGAATGTGGATGCCCCTAGCGACTAGTGTAGGAAGGGTATAAGGAAAGCATCTGTGCCGCGTGTAAGAGTCTTGTATCTATGATTAAACTAAGAAAAGGTATGAACACACATGTGTGGATGATATAGATAATGACATATAAGAAATAAATCTAACATGTGTAGTAAAGTGATCATGTAAAATAATAGTAAACAAGAGTAAATTCCCCTAAGACAATGCAGTATGTCGTGGATGGATGGAATGGAATACAAGATGAAATGATAGAAGTTGTGTGTCCCTCGAGTGAATGGAAATGTATGTAATGAGGTTCATTTTGTTTTCCCCCTCAGAAGTCTAAAATGAACTGTAAATGAGAGTGCGTCATCAGGAAATGGTCGAGTAGTGTATGTTGTATCTAGTGTTGTAATGAGTGTGTATGTAGTAATGATGAGGTGTGACATATAGAAGAAGGTGTTCATGAACCCTATAGTTGAAGCACATATCATGACTTGATGAACATATGAGTAATGATGTAGCTTAAGCGTATATCATTATAAGGTGAATGGATAAGTGATGATTTATCCCTAAGCGTATCTCACTATGAGGTGAATGGATGAGTGATGATTTAGACCTAGGCGTATGTCACTACATGATGGTAGGAATAGGTGATGATTTGGACTTAAGTGTATGTCACTACAAGATGAAAGGAGGGAGTGATGATGTAACCTAAGGTGTATGCCACTACAAAATGATAGAATAGGTGACGACTTAGCCTAAATCGTATGTCACTAGGTTGGAAATATCACATGATGAAATGTTGTAAGGTGAGTGTAAGGTCCATTTGATTTTTCAACCCTCGAAACTCGAGTATGGACTGAGTAACTAAAGTGAATCATAGCATGGTGAGTACAACGCATAGAAAAAAAATGTAGTATAGGTGGTGATAAAAGACGACCATGCGATGAAGAGAATATGGAAAAATGCAGTGTATAAAATGCGATGGTAGGTATGTAGAATGCATAAAATATAATATATAACGCGTAGTGTAACACATGTAGATAGATGAGTAATGTAGTATGTAGGGATGAATGTAATGATAAAATCATATGTAATGTAGACTAGCGTAGCATGTATAATATGAGTGTAGTGTATGATGTGGCTATGTATGTACATGGCCTAATAATGTATGTAATGCATAGGATGAATAACATATGATCATAAACATGTTGATGATAGAATTATTAGAAAAATAGTAGGAATATGTGATGTATGAATTCATAAATGTCAAAAGGTTGGACGTGGGATGTGTGGAAAAATGTAATGTGTAATGCCTAAAGTGTAGTGTGTGGGTTTCAGTGCGGTAATAATCCCTCAACAATTAAGTGTGCATTGAAGCACAAGAGTGTGTCATCGAGTAACGATGATGGAAGATGTGTGATTGTTATTACTATATGAAAATGAAATAGAGAATAAATGTGCATGAGTGGGGGGGGGGTATGTATTAGGTGTTATGCCCCCCAATGACAATGAAAGACGAAGGTCCTCCACCCAATGTCTGTGAAGATGAAAGCATAGGACCATGATCTAAAAGTGATGGTATGGTAGAAAAATGTTGTGATGGTGAATGGAGTCTATGTGCATGTGATGAATGAATATAAGATGAAGGAGTTGGTGTAGTAAAATGTGTCTCTGATGGAGTTCTACATGATGTTGAGTGCGGAGGTGATGAGGTCAGTGTAAGTTGATGTGGTGACTCATTAATAGGAAATAATGAACTAATATAGGTAGATGGTTGACTTGGTGATGCGTTAGATGGGAGAATAGAAAGAGTTGATGAACTACTTACAAGAGGTTGTTGCTTAGGGGGTGGTAGAGTAACACTAGAATGATGCTCATGAGATATAAGAACTTGATGGGCTTTATCGATTGTATTATAATGTTGTGCAATAAATCAAAAAAGGCCTTGATGCTCAAGCTATTTGATGATTTGTGATAAAGTGTGGCAAGTGTTATCACAATTTCCATTAATTAGATGATACAAAAAATATGGATGAGCTCGGTATTTTGCTAGCTGATAAGGAGGATAGTAATGAGTAGGTGGTAGATTAAGCAACTGATGATGAAGGAGTTGAGTAAGAATGTCATATGGTACAATATCATGCATAAATAAAAGATCTTCAAGAAATGGCATGTCTTGGGGTTCAACTAGATGACATGTAGTGGACATCAATTGCATATAAGATGTAGAAGGATCACAAACATACAATCGAGAAGCATCCTTATGCTATTGAATTTCAGATCTAAGATATGTGATAGTGGATTCCATAGCCTAAAACTTATCTTGAGCTAAAGTATGTAAAAGGAATGATAACCAGATCGTACTAAGCCAAGAACACAAATGCTAATCAAACACCACGATCAATAAGATGAAAGCAATTCGCCAGAATAACTTTACAAAAAACCTTTGCAAACAAATGAGCAGCAATATCATATATTATTATGAAACTCAATGCAATACATTGAGAATGGGCCCTGCTTAAATAGGCAAGGAATAACAATCTAAGAACCATTCAAGGTCGTAGATCAAGCCATAAATCAAGGAAATAACTAGTCATCAAAGAACTAGTCAAGACCATAGATTTAGGAGAGAACTAGACATCAAGGATCTAGTCAATACCATAGATCAAGGAAAGAACTAGTCAATACCATAGATCAAGGAAAGAATTATACCTAACAACTAGATAATATCTCCTAATATCTAAATAAGATAAAAGAAATATCCACACACATAAGTGGGTGAGGATAAATACAATAAAGGTAAATAATGTACCTAGGTGAACATTAGCTAAGGTAAATACCTACTCTAACAGTATGCAAAGCATGGATTGAGTCCATTAAAGGTGGATTATATGGATGATCGTGAGGGCCGACACCATCATCGAAACATTTGAATATAGGAATGATATTGTGTGGTGGCATATTTTCATCAATAAGGGGCGGTAATGGATAAATAAAGTCTTCTAAAGGATCACTATTATCATTGTCGAAATCATGTTGGATAACACGGGAAACCTGATAAGCAATAGTGTTTGGTTGGTCATCTAAGTAACCTTGAATACGCAAGTTATACATGGCCATGACATATTTTTCATCAGTAAAGGGAAGCAATGGACATCCATGAGCATACCAAATGGTAAAATTGGGTGAGTAGAAAAGAAAGGAGTTGTTGCAAATGCATATAGTACTAAATGACATGGGAAAAGCTATATCAATATGACTAGAATCAAGTTTTCCTCCAATATAATATAACCAAGATCGGCCAAGAGTAAGTAGAGAGGAAGTATGATAACGTGCAAGGTGGAAAAAAAAATGGAAAACATGAAGTCCATATGCAGCAGTGAGAATAACAGAGTCATGATACAAATGTGGATCATATAAAGGAGAATGTAGGTCTTCAAAGGAAAAGCCAAGCCAAAGGATACCATCGTGTGAACATACAATGGCTTTGTAGGAACGATCAAGTGATATATGCTACTGATAAGAAGCATTCATGAAGATATTTCAAGTGAATGGTGGTTGTACTAATGGTGTTTGTGAAGGTGCAGATGATATAACAACGTATGTGGATTGGACAAGCCCCTGATATGGAATGATAGTAGTAGTAGTAGTAGTAGTAGTAGGCGACATAGAAGGAATTGCATCGATTATACAAATGGTACTCTCAAATGATGACAAGGGTGGAGGTGATGGAGGCATAGGTAAATCAAGTTGGTGTTGTGGAGTGGACCCTGTATAAAGTATAATGGCACTTGTGACATCAGGAGTTAGAGACAAAACAGGAGGAGGCTCAACCATACAAATAGTAGGGTCAAAATCATGTAGAGATTCAAGAGGTTTTGGTTCAAGAACAAAATATGGAGAGTTAGGGCCACATAGTGTATTAGGAGAATAAACTACATATAATGCAGGAGAATTAGTGGGTGAAAGTGAATGGAAGTTGGCTTGTGGGTCACCAACGGTAGGAGTTACAATTATGTGATCAGGTGGAGGATATTTTACTTTATCTAGGATGTGTGCTAAATAGCATGATCAATAGTACACATATAAGCAAAAATGACGTCTTCTATAGCTTTAGGATCCATATCAGAAGATGGAAGTTGAATAAGCAAAGGATAAGGTTTATAGCCAAAAGCATCAGCAGGAGTATCAACAAAGGCTTGACCATTGTTATTAAAATGAGGAATGATTGGAGATTTAGAAGAATTATTTTGGTCTATGATAAGATGTCGGGTTCACCAAAATGATTAACTAAAATTGAACTAAACTATTGTAGTGATATGGTAGTTAATCTAATCTAGGAGGATAATAAAACACAATAAATAAATGTACTAAAACAATATGTAAAACAACTAAAATAATTAAGCTAATGGAAACAAAAACCTAAATGAGTAAGAGGGAATAGGAAAGAACTTAGCTAATAATTGATGATTGTCGCAGAGCTAACTGGAGAAAATAGGAGCAAGAACGACAATGTCGAAGTCCTATAAAGGAAAAATCTGGGTGATATGGCTGGACTGGGGCACTTAGGAAAGGATTGGGGCACCCATGGGCACTCTGGCAGGAAAAATAGGTTCCTTGGTCTGTGGAATAGATTTGGAACTAGTTCTTACAAGGTCAAAAGGTGGTCTGAAACCCTTGATGTGTGTTGTGTCATATTCGTTGTCCTGTGTAGTATGTTCCAAATATTCCAAGAGGAAGAATAACCTGCAAAAGACTAAGAAGAAGTATCAAAACCACAAAAAAATAAAGATGCAAAATGAATGGGTCAGACTGACCTCAGCTGCCACAATAACGGGCTTACTAAACTAAGTATTGCACTACATTTTGGACCCAAATGTAGTTTTGGTGTGTGTGTGCATGTCGTTCCCTAGGTGCTCATATGCCATTCACACTTTATGAAATAATGAGCAATAGATAATGTAGAAAATGTAATAACATGTGTGCATGGAATAGAATAGAATATCTCCCCCTATGAAGTGTGATGCAAAATTCCTACTTTGTGCCTTGATGATGGAGCTATTAGGATGCAAATGTAATAGATGGATGCAACCCTAAATGGATTGATAGTAGTAGATGATACTAGGTCCCTCATTATGATCTCATAACTTTATATTTATAGGGTTCTCTTGCTCTAATTTTGTAATTAACCTCGAAAAGGTCGGCCACAAGAAATATAAAGAAGAAAAATGGATATAAGAGGTCTAAAAAGTGGTAGGAAAGTGCTAGAAGGATCAGGGTGCCCCTGGGTGGGAATAGGGCCCTATAAGCACCCCAACCTTAAATTTGGGTGCCCTAGCTAATTCTAAAATAGTGGGGGATGTCAGAAAATTGTTGGGCATATGGGTGCAATAGGTCGCAAATTGTGAAATAACATAAACAAGATGGCCAAAAGGATGGGGGTTAATCAGTACTTTCTTCACTCAAGAATCTTCTAAATAGTAGTATGAGACCAGGATAAATAAATGTCTAAAGTGCATGATTTTGTGACTACATGTAGCTTATGTAGTTCCTCAAAATATTCCAATCTATGTAGATTATTGCTTCTCCATCTTGATTCCTCATGGCCCTGGACTCGGTATCGTCATAGTTGGCCACTACAAGAATGAATTCTAGAAACTATGCGGAGATAGGGAAGGTTGCATCGAGAGGCAAGCCACTATCATAGATGCATTACATCCATGTTATCTTTTAGGGATTCTTTACTCTATTCCAGAAATCTTCCATAGTAATATGTCCTAGCTCAGTATCTCTAATGTTAGTATTGGAATCAATGTTTGAAGTGGGAATAACCCCTTGATATTTATACTTCATATCTTTCTCACTTATGGATGACTCTGCTTTGGATTTTACTTTCCCTGATTTAGACATTGAAGGATGAGCCGAAAACTCTACTCGATAACTCCTTTGGATTCTTAGGACTAAAAACTAAAACTTCCATGTTGATCTACACATTGAAAATCCCCAAAAACCCATTTTTTTATTTCCTCCTTATCGAGCACCTTGACAAATCTGACATTGTGTCAGAACTTTGATGATGTTATGCACTATTTAAAATCTGACACATCATCAAAGATTCAGACTTATTGAACACTGGGTGAAACTAAATATATTTTTGGAACTTCCTTGATGTTGGATACCTCAAGATTTCTAATACACTTGAGTTAGGAAATGACACATGTTCAACACTTTGAAAATACTGAAGAAAACAAGTTGGAGTTTAAGGTTTGTCAAGTTTTTCAAAACCTCTGAAACACTAATTAGGGTTTCTCATCATGGTAAACATGTTCAAAATCCTGATAAATTAAGTTTTGAACATGAGTAAATAGGAACAAATAGTTGAGTAAAAATCCCTCAAAATAACCAAAAACAAAGAAAAATAAGATGAAAACCCACAACTCATGCCAAATATACAAGGAAAGGAAACAAGACCAAAACCAACTCAAAAATTTATAAAAACCCATGAGAAAAATAGAAAATATTGGAAAAAATTGGGCTCGAAGGAAAATAAGAAAAAATACATTAAAAACATCAAGAAATTTGATGTCAGATGAAAGGGGGGCCGCAATAAAGTTTGTAAGGTAAAAATTTGAATTCATACATGTGAAAATGACGTGGAAAATTCCAACTATATATAACCCAGAACAAATAAATTATACATTGGATGACACGTGCATGACTTAAATCCAACTTGGCAATTAATGTGTTGACATGAGGGAAAGAATTTGAATACACCTGACACGACATGTTTTCATGACATTGGGTTCTAAAAACCTGACACCAAGGAATCTCATGCATTTTAGGGATCGAGACTTAGATTACAAAAGCATGCTTTTGTGAAGACATGTTAAGATGCTTCCTACCCCCAAAAACCCAACACACTTGGACTATTGAGATTCAGGTTCGAAAAACACC
The DNA here is from genome assembly GCA_019776745.2 of Taxus chinensis. Taxonomy (NCBI): domain Eukaryota; kingdom Viridiplantae; phylum Streptophyta; class Pinopsida; order Cupressales; family Taxaceae; genus Taxus; species Taxus chinensis. The sequence goes on from CM034154.1 coordinate 151,601,348, forward strand.
TAACATATGACATGCTTAAACCCAAAATGTTCTGATGCATGATAAGTATGAAAATCTGATACACTACAATGTTTCAGAGTTCTGATTTAGAAAACATGGAACATGAAGCATGTGTTAAGTGCTAAATGTTCTGATGCTTTCAAAACCCAAAATATGAAATACTCTAGTGTTTCAGGTTTTGAGGTTTGAGAAGCATATGACATATGACATGCAAATATGCATGGTGATCCCAAAACCTAAAAAACACTTAGAAAATTCACTTTGGGACCAAAATTTTAGAGTTCCTGAGAACATGTAAAATGTTTTAAGGCCTATAAAGATGAAAAAAATTGATTGGTTGTCCCAATTTTATTGCAAAACTTAAAAATTGGGATAACATTTGGATTTGACGAGGACTTCTTTTGGGTTATGATAACGCAAAGGGAGAGAACCTCATATCTAATAAGTGTTTTGCCATTAGGATATGGAGTCTAAAAGGAAGAGGAGACAAATAGACAATGAAAACATCAAAGAAATCAAACGAAAAACAAAAGCAAAGAACCAAAAGCAAAATAATAGCAAAACACGGACCAAAGCAAAAGGAAAGTATGACACAAATAAGAAACACCTTGCCTTATTACCTGGACAATTTAAGATACTACCCACTAGGAGGCAATGGAAGATTTGATCCATCCAAGTAGGACAAGTAGAAACTATTTTATTCACATAAGAAACAAATCTTGAAAGGACCTCTCCATAAGGAGTCAAATTTCCATGTGTTCCTTTTGGCTACGTTCTTTTGTCCCATAGAAGGACCAAATCTCTTATATGAAAACCTTGTTGTTTTTCCTTCTTGTCAAATACCTTATTGAATTTTCTTTGATGCTTTGTGATCCTGTCAACCACCTTATACCTTTTCTCCTCTAATTCAATTAAATACATGATTCGCTTCTCAATAGATCTTTGGATTGAATCATTCTTAATTATTTTAGCAAACTTAAAATAGGAAACTCTAGAGAGAGGAATCTCGGCATCAACACCATAAAGGACTTGGAAAGGAGACATGCCTATGGTCCTTTTAGGGGTGAAACATTCTACCCACGGTGCATCATATAATGCTTTGTGTCATGTTCTTTGATTATCATTAGCAAGTTCCTAATTATAGTCACCAAGTTCTTGTTGTTTGATTCCTCTTGACTATTTCCTTGAGGGTAATAATCAGTGGCATGAGCCAAGGTGATCTCGTAGCCAAAATAAAATTTAGAGAGCTCATAAGATGAGAAATTTGAAGTATTTTTGGCTATAATATTATGAGGAATGCCAAACCTTATTATAATGTTCTCTTTGATGAAGTTGTAAACAACTTCGAAAGTAACATGTTTCATGGGAATGGCTTCCACCCACTTGGTGACGTAGTCGGTTGTTGTTAAGACATAAATATGTCTAGAACTTGACAAACAATTTAATGTACCAATAAAATCAATTGCCTATTGTTGGAAATGTTCATTGATAAAAACTGGCTTGAGGGGAAGTGCCGTCAATTTAGGCTGACTGAAAAATTGTTGACAAGCTTCACATCTTGCCACCTACATAGATACATCCTGGAATAAGATACGTCAATAATACTTGGCTCATAGAATCTTGTGAGTGGTAACATATGCCATGAAATGACTATTGTATATATCTTTCCCCCCAGGTAGATATAGACAAGCAAAAGAATATGGAAAATCAAAGGGCGCATGAAAATGGATGTTGACATGTAAATGGATGTGCCAAGGCACAGGTAAAGGGCGCATGAAAATGGATGTCGACATGTAAATGGATGCGCCAAGGTGCAGGTTAAGGGCGCATGAAAATGAGTGTCGACATGTAAAGATGTGCGCACAGGTAAAGGGCGCATGAAAATGGATGTCGACATGTAAATGGACGCGCCAGGCGCAGGTAAAGGGGCGACATGAAAATGGATGCACCAAGGCACAGGTTAAGGGTGCATGAAAATGGATGTCGACATGTAAAAGCCAAGGCACAGGTAAAGGGTGCATGAAAATGGATGTCGACATGAAAATGGATGTGCCAAGGCAGGTTAAGGGCACATAAAAATAGATGTCGACAGGTAAATGTCGACATGGTGTGTCGACATGGCAAATGTCGCGCCATGTTGGCGCAGGTAAATGGCGTACATGACACAGAGTGTCGACATGGAAAAAGTTGCACCTAAGGTTGGCGCAGGTAAAAGCACATGTACATGGATAGGATGTGCACGTAAAAAATGGGATGCACAAAGGTAAGAGATGTCGACACAAATATGGATGCACCAAGGTGCACCTTCAGGAGGCGCAACATTCTGAGCACTGACAGGAAGCAGACCCTGACCCAGATATTCAGATGGCCATAAATTTTCATATGGAGCTCGGATTCATGCAAGGTTGGACTTTTCTGAAATCTTACGAGGTCCTCTGTCCAACTATGACTAGATATCTTTAATTAGGTGGGAAAAAATTCTTAAAAATGCAAAATACAGTTCGCCACTTTTTGGGTTTGCTAGGGTTCTCACCTACCACCATAATGAGATGAATTAAATGCAACCTGGAGGTGGTTGGGGTAGATTTGGATTTCCTCTCTCTTCCCTCTCTCATTCTTCCTATAAATTATAAGGAGGGGCTTCTTTCTAAAGGTTGGACATTCTTGTTTTGCCCCTCCCTTCTTCTCTTTGGCAGGTGAATTTGTGGAGTTCAAACCTCCCATCTAAAACTGTAATGCAACTTTGCCTCTTGGCATTTTGTAGTGTATTGTATCAATCTTTGGAGCAAATAATGCATGTCTATGGATGATTCTCAACCCTCTCTGTGTTCATTTGCATCCTCTTGATCTTTCACTACAAATCTGTTATCTGTGCATGATCTTGCATTGCATTTTAATGGTTTGTGTTTATTGGCAAGATAGATGTTCTTCATTCCTCGGTGCATCACCTTTGTTAGTTTAGGTTTATTTTATGCATCTTCTTACCCTGTCTCCTTGCAAGTTAGATTAGGTTTTGAGTAAACCCTCTACATTTTTACGTGTGCATCTGAACAGAGGAATAGGAACCGGCCTTCATCCGGAGAGCTTTTCCGATTTCGCAAGGTCCCACACTTGGGAAAAGCTCCATGTTATGCAATCGCACTGAGAGTCTCAACCCATCGAGTTGCAGACATTCAGGGGTGCTGTGATTCACCACCAATAGTTTTGGCATGCCGGTGGGACCAAGAGGTCATTCCACAGATTTGAAGGAATTTTCAAGAAATTTGGACTAAAAATTACAGGTTTTACAATTTCAGATTTTTCACCTTCCAGGCTGAACTTTGAAATTGATTTTCAAGGGCTTAACTTGCTCAAAACAAGTCAAAATTTCACCAGTTGATAGATCGGGGGATAATCTTCAAAAGGGTATTCTTAGATTTTTTGAGATTTTGACTTTCAAAATTTCATGGTTTTTGGTATTTCAGATTTCAGGATTTCGGAAGTCTAGCATTTTTTTGGGTTTTCGGGACTGTCATTCCAAATCAAATTCCAAACCCTAAAAATCTCAAAAATAAAGGTCTTTCAAAATTTTGAGTTTAAATATTGTCAGGTTTGGTGTGTAACTTGGCAGAATCTAGCCTTTTGAGGCTCATTATCTAACACATCTGGCGACTCCGAAGGGATAGAATTCAGTGGTATAGCAGCAAAAGTTGCCCAGGCATATGAGAAGAATTCGAACCAGGTCTGATACTTGAGAAGAGGGGCTATTTTTCCACTTACAACTATCACCAGGAAGAGGAAGGAGAGGAAGAAGACCACAAAGGTCACCATCTCCACCTAACCAGACTTTGTCTACACCTCCACCTGGTAGACCTTTTCTCGCATCAACAAGGGTTCTCAGGCCAATCAAAATGGCGCAACCACCGAATCCCTTTGTCAATTTCACTGGCAGCAGCCCACTTGCCCTCAATGCACAGAATCCAGTTCCAATTGCAGCATTGAAGAACATTCCATTTTTTACTGGAGAAAATCATACCACTCCTGGTGATCATGTCAAAGACATTGCTAACGTTTGTGCAATCCATGAGATAAATGAAATGGATGTTGCTATCAAATTGCTGGCATCTTCATTCAAAGGGAAGGCTTTGCAGTGGTTTAGGAGCCTTGGAGCTGGTTCTATACAAAATTTGAATCAGTTATGCATAGTTCTCCATGAGCAGTTTGGAGAAAAGGGAGACAATTTGTCTCTACTAGAACAATTGACAACTATCAATAGAGCTCCAAATGAGCAGCTGACTGACTTCAACTTCAGATTTCAAAGGTCTTGGGATAGGATTCCAGTGGCCGTTAGGCCAACAGCTGAAGGTGGTTTTCTATACTATCTTAAGGCTTTGAATTCTGATATTTCTATGTTAATTCAATCTATGGGAGGCACAACCTTACCTGCTGCTTATAGCATTGCCATTAGGGCTGAAAACTATCTTATTCAAGCTGGTAAGCTGGCTCCTAGGCCTCCCATGCCCTTGTATCCAAACTTAGAAAATCCAAGCACTAGTCAGGCACCCACTTTGGCTCCTATTCCCACTCCTAGAAATCAAAGTTCAAATGAAACTTCTACTTCATCCTCTAGTGCTTCAAATGAACTCCAAGAGGTTATGAAACAGTTGCAGAACCTTGGAAATGAGCTGGTGACTATCAAAAGACAACAAGCTCAAAGTGCTAGACCGTATCAGCCTCAAGCGCAGTACCAGGCTAGGCCCCCATACCAACAAAATAGGTCACCAACTCAGGCTGCAAATCAAAATCAAAGCCAAGTAAGGCCTCCCGCTAATAGACCATTTCAGCCCTATAACCCCAATGTTGCATCTGCTTCTAAAGCATTAGTGCCAGTCCAAAACAACATAGCTCAAGAGTATGATTGGTGTTTCCCATGCAATGAACCTCACAACCAATCTATGTGCTTTAATGGTGCTTTGAACCAAGCCTTGATGGTGACAACTACTGGCATTGAGGGTGAAGTGAGTCAAGAAAACAAATCAGCAACAAGGGACATCTCAACAAAACACAGCTCCAAATGATACCGCACTTGCGAATTGGCAAGCTGAGGATTTTTGTGGCATGAATCAAACAATTTCTCAGAGTGTAGCAGCTAACACAAGATCAAAGAAGAGGAATATTGGTGAAGGGCAGTCATTGGCTCCAAGTGATCTACAACCTTCCATCACTCCACAAGGTGTTGGTAAGTAAAATACAGTTCCAAACACACAAGGACAGCCCAAACCACCTTCTAAACCAACTCAAATGCCAGCTGTTGCTGCCCATGCACAAGAAAGGAATGCACAGACTAAAGGATAGCAAAGAGATCTTTCATCCCCATTTAGCATCATTGATCAAATGAAGAAGACAAATGTGAATATATCAATGTGGGAATCTTTATCCATCCCAGGCCAAAGAGATCTTCTACAAGCTGCCATGAAGAATTGGTCAACTTCAAACCAGCAGGTCCATATGCAAGAGAAGGTCCTCACAAATGTTGCTCAGCCTGAAGGGAATCATGGAGGACAACAAGGTAAAGTTTTGAAACCCCCTCCATTCTATGTTTCATTAATCATTGGGGATAAACTAGTACACAATTGCATGATTGATTCTGGGGCAAGTAGTTCTATCATGCCCAAGCAAATAGCTGATCAGCTGGGTCTCCAATATGAAGTCATATCAAAGGGGGTAGTGTAATTGGATGGGACAGCAGTAGCAACGGTGGGAGTGATTAAAGGTTTGAATCTTACCTTGCATGCATGCCCCAACGTTACCATTTTGCAAGATGTGTCAGTGATAGATTTGCCACCACTCTTTGCCCTATGCTTATCAAGGGATTTCACAGCTAGAATTGGAGGCTACTTATCTGCTGATTGGTCACACATGTTGTTCAGAACAAGATATGGTACTAAGGTCACAATCAGATCCGAACCAATTGCAAACTTTCATATTGAGCCTCATACTCCAAGCCAAATCAATGCCAACTGTTCAGCATTTGATCAAGAAGATTATCCAAGCATAGATGAAGCTGACACCAAAGTTGGAAGCATCCCAGATTTGACTCTTGATGAATGGGCAAGCAAGGTACATGCTTTTGATCCCTACCAAGAAGTAGAAGAATCTGAGCTAGGAGTCTATTGCATACATGAAGAAAACCAGCCTATTCCTAACATCACCAAAACAGACCATAAGGATGACAATGAGGTATGGAAATTATTTTTCGATGGATCAAGGAGTAGGCAAGGTGCAGGAGGAGGAGCTATGCTTGTTTCACCTCAAGGCATCAAATATTATTCAGCTTTCCGTTTCCAGTTTTCCTGTTCAAACAACACAGCTGAATATGAGGCCTTGATTCATGGACTTCATTGGGCCAGGAAAAAGGGCATAAAGAACTTGCAGGTGTTCGGGGATAGCGAGCTGATCATCAACCAAGTCAGGGGACAACATGCTACAAAGAATGACCTGCTGAAGAACTACAAGAACAGGGTATGGGACCTCGTTGAGGATTTCGAAGCTTTCAACATCATGTCCATACCCAGGAAGAAAAATGAAGCTGCGGATAGGCTCGCAGCAGTTGGAGCAATGTTTGATGTGGTTGACAACATCAAAAGGGAAAAAACACAGCCACATATCCATGTGATTGTGAGGCCAGCAGTTCCAGATAATAACACAAGCTGGCAGGTGTTTGAGAACGATCAACAGATCGTCAATTTCTTACAAGAAGAGGCTGAATTCTCAGCTAGGAATCAAGACAGATTAGAGCAGCAGTATGGGGATCAAGTAGTGCAGCTGCGGACAAACAAGCTTCCCAAGGGTTTAGTAACATTGGAGTCTATCTTCAACCCTAACGACCAGTTCCGTAAGGAAAAGGCTAACATACAGGTCAAGAGAGAAGATTCAGAGCCAATTCCGGTTGGGGAAGGCAAAACACTTCAAATTGGCAAAGTGGCCACTGAGCAGGAGAAATCAGATTTCATACAACTTTGCCAAGAATTTCCAGATGTCTTCGCTTGGAGCTATGAAGACTTGAGAGGTTTCAATCCGAAGTTGGCACAACATACCATAGAATTGGATCCAGATGCTAAGCCCATCAGGCAGAAGCAGAGACCAGTCAACCCTCACATTGAGCCTCTAATGAAGAAAGAGCTAAACAAGCTAATAGAGGCAAGCATTATATTCCCGATCAAGCACTCAAGCTGGGTTGCAAACTTGGTTCCGGTCAGGAAGAAGAGTGGAGAAATCAGGTTATGTGTGGACTTCCGAGACCTCAATAGGGCATCTCTCAAAGACCATTACCCACTTCCTTCAATGGAACAAATATTGCAAGTAGTATCTGGTTCAGAGAGATTCTCTCTCCTAGATGGCTACTCAGGGTATAATCAGGTAATGGTGAAAGAAGATGACCAGTTCAAGACAGCTTTCACCACCAAATGGGGCACCTATTCCTACAAGAAGATGCCATTTGGGCTATCAAATGCTGGAGCCACTTTCCAAAGGGCAATGGATATGGCATTTAAGGGGTTGATCAATAAAATAGTTCTGATATATCTTGATGACATCACTGTATTCTCAAAAAATGTAGTGGATCACCTCTTTCATTTGAGGCAAGTATTTCAGAGATGTAGAAGATTTGGGGTATCATTGAATCCCAAAAAATGCATATTCTTGGCTCACGAAGGAAAACTTCTAGGCCATATTGTTTCAAAGGAGGGATTGACGATTGACCCAGAAAGAGTTGAAGCAATTCGAGCGTTGCCATTGCCAAGTCACAAGAAGGCTCTTCAAAGCTTCTTAGGAAGGATCAATTTTGTCCACAGGTTTGTTCCAAACTTTGCAGCTCTCGTAAAGCCAATAACACTGATGTTAAAGAAGAGCATGGCATTTAAGTGGACATCTGAAGGAAAGGAAAGTTTTGAGGCAATAAAAGAGGCTATATCTCAAGCTCCGACTCTCGTCAATCCAGACTTCTCCAAGGACTTCATGTTATATGCCTTCGGTGGTGGAGACACAATTTCTGCAATCCTGGCACAGCAAAACAAAGAAGGATTAGAACAACCAGTTGGTTTCTTCAGTCAAGGCTTGGAGGAATATGAAAATAGGTACTCTTTCATTGAAAAGCATGTCCTTGCAGTGATCAGGAGCTTAAAGAAATTCAAGCACCTAGTCTCAAACAACAAGATCCAATTATTGGTCTCTCATGCGGGAGTCAAGGACTTCCTTCTAAACAAGGATCTGAATGAGAAACGTGCAGGATGGATAACCCGTGTCATGGAATATGACATCGAGATTAAGGTCACTAAGCTAGTACGTGGAAAAGGATTATGTGAACAACTAGCTTTGAGTCGGAAAGTTGAAGCAGGTGATGAAAAAGAGACTGCCTTGGTACTACAGGATGGTCAAGAACAAGAAAATGATGATGTGCCCACTCCTTGTTGGACTCAGAATATGATACACTTCCTACAGACAGGCCTATGCCCTCCAGAAATGAGCAAAGCAAAGAGGAGATACTTCAGATTACAAGCCATTCCATATGTGCTTGTTGATGGTGTTTTGTTTAAGAAAGACATCAATGGAGTTCTATTGAGGTGCATTGGGACAGGTCAAATTGAGAGGGTGTTACGAGATTTTCACGATGGAGATTCTGGAGGACATTTTCACCCCACTAGTAACAGCTCTCAAGATAATGAAGGCAGGGTATTATTGGCCGATAGTGTTCAGTGACTGCTATACATGGATAAGAAAGTGCAAGAAATGTGCACTCTTCACAGGCAAAGAAAGACTAGCAGCACTTCCATTGCACCCAATTTTGGTTGACCAACCATTTATGCAATGGGGATTGGACTTCATCGGGGTCATAAATCCAAACTCAAGCCAAGGCCACAAGTGGATTCTCATGGCAACAGACTATTTCACCAAGTGGACCGAAGCAGTAGCGCTCAAAGAAGCAAATGAGTCTAACATACTAGACTTTTATGAAGGAATAGTGACCAGGTTCGGTGTGCCGGCCACTATCATATCAGACAATGCATTGGCATTCATAGGTTCCAAGATTACAGAATGGGCTGTCAAGAATGGAATCTATTTGAGCACCTCTTCAAATTATTACCCGCAAGGTAATGGACAGGCAGAGTCCACGAACAAGAATTTGCTAAGAATCATCAGAAGGACTCTGGATGAAAACCAAAGGACATGGCATACCAAGCTAAAATCAGCATTATGGGCTGACAGGATAACACCAAAGAGATCTACAGGTAATTCTCCCTACAAGTTGGTCTATGGGAAAGAGGCAGTATTGCCTATATCATTAGAATTGCCAGCATTAGAGCTCATGAAGAAGTTAGAGTTGGCTGAGTTCAAACCAATGGAAGCCAGGTATGTGGAGTTGATGGAATTGGAGGAAATCAGAGAACATGTAGTTCAGATGATTGAAAAGGATCAGGCCTTAGTAAAAAGATGGTTTGATAAGAAGGCAAGAGCAAGGACCTTCCAGGAAGGGGACCTAGTTCTGAAATGGGATGCAGATCGGGCAAAACCAGGAAGGCATTCCAAGTTTGATGCCATTTGGAGTGGCCCCTACATGGTCATAGGATGTAAAAGTAGTAATGCCTTCCAATTGTCTACATTGGATGGAGAAGAACTCCTGATTCCGGTTAACGGAATCTATCTTAAACATTGCTACTAAAAGGAAAAGGTTTACCCTTGTAAATATTAGCCTAGATTTCAATTCCTCTAAGTGCGTATGCACATTGTCTTGTTGTAGTTAGGTTTCAGTTTCCCTAAGTGCTTGGCACAGGTTTTGTTGCTCTCAGGCTGAATTTCTATAGTTCAAAGTGGTATCGGAGAAGGAGTTGTGGTATCAGGCTCGGGATCAGATATCAGGTTGGTTTCAAGGTTATTGCTTATGACTCCATGCCCAATGGATTGCTAAAAGGCCACTGATCTTCTACCTAGTAGGCAGGTGATCCCGTTGAGTCACCAAATTGTTGTATATATCTTTCCCCTCGGGTAGATATAGACAAGCAAAAGAATATGGAAAATCAAAGGGCGCATGAAAATGGATGTCGACATGTAAAATGGATGCGCCCAAGGCGCAGGTAAAGGGCACATGAAAATGGATGTCGACATGTAAATGGATGCGCCAAGGCGCAGGTTAAGGGCAGCATGAAAATGAGGATGTCGACATGCAAAAATTGATGCGCCTTGGTGCAGGTAAAGGGCGCATGACACAGAGTGTCAACATGGGAAAAGTAAGGGCGCCTTGGTCGACAGGTAAATGGCGTGCCAACATGTTAAGGGCACAGAGTGTCGACACGTAAATGGATCTGTCAAGGTCGCAGGTAAATGGCGCATGTTAAAGATGATTTCGACATGTCGACATGGAAACCGGATGCGCGAACATAAAAATGGTCAACATGTAAATGACGCCAAGGCACAGGTTGAGGGCAGGTAAATGGATGCACAAAAGAGAGGTGTACGTAAAACATGGAAAAATATGCACCTTTGGCGCAGGTAAGAGAGTATGTCGACACAAATATGGATGCGCCTATGGCGCACCTTCAGGAGGCGCAACATTCTGAGCGCTGACAGGAAGCAGACCCTGGCGCAGATATTCAGATGGCCATAACTTTTGACAGGGAGCTCGGATTCATGCAAGGTTGGACTTTTTGGAAAGCTTACGAGGTCCTCTATCCAACTATGACTGGATATCTTTAATTGGGTGGGAAAAAGTTCTTAAAAATGCAAAATACAGTTCACCACTTTTTGGGTTTGCTAGGGTCCTCACCTACCACCATAATGAGATGAATTAAATGCAACCTGGGGTGGTTGGGGTAGATTTGGATTTCCTCTCTCTTCCCTCTCTCATTCTTCCTATAAATTTTAAGGAGGGGCTTCTTTCTAAAGGTTGGACATTCTTGTTTTGCCCCTCCCTTCTTCTCTTTGGCAGGTGAATTTGTGGAGTTCAAACCTCCCATCTAAAACTGTAATGTAACTTTGCCTCTTGGCATTTTGTAGTGTATTGTATCAATATTTGGAGCAAATAATGCATGTCTGTGGATGATTCTCAACCCTCTCTGTGTTCATTTGCATCCTCCTGATCTTTCACTGCAAATTTGGTTATCTGTGCATGATCTTGCATTGCATTTTAATGGTTTGTGTTTATTGGCAAGACAGATGTTCTTCATTCCTCAGTGCATCACCTTTGTAGTTTAGGTTTATTTTATGCATCTTCTTACCCTGTCTCCTTGGAAAGTTAGATTAGGTTTTGAGTAAACCCTCTGCATTTTTACGTGTGCATCTGAACAGAGGAATAGGAACCGGCCTTCATCCGGAGAGCTTTTCCGATTTCGCAAGGTCCCACACTTGGGAAAAGCTCCATGTTATGCAATCGCACTGAGAGTCTCAACCCATCGAGTTGCAGACATTTAGGGGTGTTGTGATTCGCCACCAACAATGACCTCCACAATCCAAGTCATGAAAAGCTTTTGAAAGCTTACCATGTTGATATTTATCCGCACAATGGATAAAGATCCGTCAATACCTCTCTTGTATAGACCATTGTCCCAGAGCATGTATTTTGTTGATCTCAACTTCATAGTTATTTTCTCCTTTGGAATTAAATGTTTGGGATATTAACCATAAGTGAGGAAATGTGAAATGTTTGAATATCATTCGTCTGTTGCACTCGCAAACAACACCATGGGAAATTTCTCCTCATCTTCTTTTGTATAGTCTATTTCTTCCTCTAGGTTATTCTCAACAAAGAGTTGACAAAAACGTCTCCCACATACAAGTTTGGTAGGTTTGAACTCTAAATAATACTCTTTCACTTTTTCAATCCAGTTACCTCTCTGACTACATAACTCTTGTTGAGTTAAGATGGACTTCATTGTAGTATCAGAAACCAATACCAATGTGTGGGAGTTTAAGATACAATATCTAAAATATTTCACTGCCCTGACCACTGCGTAAGCATGTTTCTCAATCTATGACATATTTAATTCATGATATTTCAAAGGGAGTCCCATAAAATCAATGGGATACTTGATGCCTTTGGTACTCTTTTGAACCAAGATTGCAGACATAGTATGAGCAGAGGCATAATTGTACATTCTAGCTATCTGGACATACGAGGAGAGGGGCTTGAGAAATGACTTCCTTGATCTCATTGAAAGAAAACTTTCCATCAGTGTTCCACCGGGATGGAACCTTACCCTTCATCATCTCCACAATGTGTCGATTCTTTTTAGTGAAATCAGTAACGAACCTTCTTAGGAAATTAACTTTCTCGAAGAACAAATGCACGATTTTGTATAGCCTTGAATCATTCAGAGTCAATCTGTGTTCCTTCCTTGGTCACAATATGTCCTAACAACTTGTCTTCTGTGACTCAAAACATGGATTTCTTACTATTTAAATAAATCCTATGTTGACAACATCTTATCAAAATCTACTCTAAGTGGTCATGATGATCTTGTCTTCTCTTGGAAAATATTGTTAAGTCATCTAAGTACACAATGATGATTTTTACCATTAATTCATTGAAATCCATGTCCACCACCCTTTGAAATGTGGCTCTAGAATTAATCAACCCAAAAGGAATTCTTCGATATGTGAAGGTACCCCAAGGAGTAGTGAAGTTTGTCTTGTGTTAATCTTTAGCAGATACTTCAATCTGGTTATACCCCAAAAATCCATTCGAACATGGATAGAAATTTCAGAACCTATAACCATTTGCAAGACCTGATCCATGATAGTTAGGGGTAGTTGTCCTTGAGTGATGCTTGGTTGAGGTTGTGTAAGTCTACGCAAATACAAATTTCTCCATTTTTTTCTCCGCATCAAGATAATTTTTACAATCCATGTGGAATTATGAATTGGAAAGATGATTCTTGCATCCAACATCTTTTGAATTTATGCAAGAATTGTACACTAAGATAGTTAGGTTGTAATGCCATTTCTTTTTTCTATATGGTTGGGCATCAGACTTGAGAGGAATGTTGCGTTGGACATATTTAGGCTCAAAATATTTTAGGTTTGCATACAACCAAGCCAAGATATCCATGTATTTATTTAACAATGTTACAAACCTCATTTTCTCCTCGGGTGAGCAGCATTTTCCAATATTCATAATCCTAGGATGCTTTGTAGATCTTAAACTTACCTGATTCAACTGCAACATAAGAGATTAGGTTTAGCATGTTGATTTTTTTGGATGAAGTGATCATACTTGTTAAATAATCCTTCAAGAGACACCAATCCTTTAGGGTATCTGTATTCCCTTTAAGTTGAAGGACTTCTCCATCACCAGCTTCTTGACATGAATCAAAGATGGATTTACAGAAAGTCCAAATTCAAAACCGTTCAAAATAAAGCTCGTTGAAGTTGTTCATACTTTTTGATAAAAGTAAATGATCTATCGATTATCATTAAAAACCTTCCAACGAGAGGAATTATCAAGAACACTTCCACGATAGACTATCTCAATAATATATTTGTCCTCTTTGAACTCTAGATGAGGTAGAAGTAACAAGGAAAACATCAACGATAGACATCAACTTTATCATTGTGTTCTCTTTATACAAATTTGAGATAGAGAACACATCAAATTTCTCGATGTAATCCCAACCCCTATTCATGTAGTGCTTCAAGAGATCATTCTTTACCTGGTATATACCCTTGACCTGATTTATAATAAGTTTGTCCTTCCCTTGAGTTTTGGGATTTTTTAATCCCCTTTTCCTTCACCATTGTTAGGATTAGTAAAAAAGCTTCATATTCAACCCTATTATTGGTGTTTTCAAATTAAATTTTAAAGGAAAATGGAAAATGGAAAATTATCTTGATTTGGAGACATGTGCACCACACCAGCTTCGGATCTGGAAGTTGAATAACTTCCATAAAACTCTAACGTCCATATCTCGTTAGGATCACCTTCTATAATAGAAGTAGAGATGAAGGCTTGATTCAAGGTCATAAAATATGTACCTAGACTAGTATCTTTGAAAAGGAAATGAGCTTTGGGATCATCCTATTTGGTGACAAGATACTTCTCTTGAACCTCAGGTTCAAGCATACACATCACTCCATTAACATGTATTTGTGCTTATGACCAATCCATTTGGATTTCTCCTCCCATACCCCTACAAAAACCTCTTCTCAATAATATCCCATAAGAAAATGGAATATATACAACCAAGATTGTCATCTTAACCCTCTTCCAAGTAAATACAAAAAATGTGAATTGAGGATCGTTAAGCTATCCTATCAGTGGGATTTTCTTATTTTCCATTTAGTAGAAACATAAAAATGGTTCAATAAGAGTGAGCCCTAAGACATGAGATACCTTGGTAGAAATGACGTTATTATACACTCTTGAATCTATGATACAGTTACTTAGTCTAAAACCATTGATGAGAAATGACAAATAAAATGGCTCAATTTTCCTTGATGAAGAGGTTGAATCCAGGATGTTTTGAGAAAAATGAGGCATAGGATTTGGAAGGAATCCTTTAGAGTAATTAGATGGAGGTACAACAACTTTGATGTTGAGAAAATAAGTCAATATTTGAATTTCTTAGGATTAGATTTAAGGTATTACACTTCTCACATCTGAATTTTAGTTTTCTTAGAATGATCGGTGATTTCAAAGGTAATATAAGAAGGAGTTAATGAAGGTGTATATCCATCATTATCTACCTTTATGGGAGAGATACTAGGCTTAGGAGTGTAAGAAGAAGAAGAATTATAAGTGATAGTCACCTTCTTGATAGGAGGTTTCTCCTTTGGTTGTATAGGCAAAAAAGTACCTCTTCTTACAACATTAGGATTGACCATTAGATCTTCCTTCTCTTAGAGGCCTTTTATTTTTGTTTCTCCACTTCTTTACTTTGGTTTTATGAACAAGTAAAAAAAAACATAGGCTTGGTTATTCATCGAATTCACTACATCAGTATAATCATCTTCTTCATATTCTAGATACCCAATATTGGAGTCGTCAACCAGTTCAGTGTGGTTGGCCTCCTCATAGAAGTCTTTAGATTCATCACGTGTTTCTTATCTTTCATCCAATACCTCTAAAATAGCTTTAATATAAGGATCCTTAATAGCTAACCTTGGTTGAGTAGCTAGTAACCATTTTGTATACCTTGCAGGAGGATTATTGCTGTTAAATCTCCTTCTTACAATATCCTCGTAAGGTGCATTAGGTGCATTATGAGACATTTGTTTCTTAAAATATAACATATCATTTTCTAATCTCTAGATCATCGGATTAGGACTAATCTAATATGTAATATAATTCTTGGGCTTTAAATAATCTCTTCTTAATTTTTTGGCCATGATAAGATTGTCCTCAATCTCTATGGATGTTGCTTATGCGATAGCTAGATCAGTAATAGTTGACCTCCTTAACATGAACCCAACTTGAGGTAGTTGAGAATTGATAAAGAAACATTTGTAGTTCTCAGGGGTAAGAGCAGCATGTTTTGGAATCTTATGGACGAATTTGTTGAACTTTGATAAAAAAATCACGCATGGGCTCCTATAATTATTTTTTCATCTTAGTGAGTTGATCCAATAATTTATATGCATATTATATAGGTTTGAATCTTTCCTCAAAACTTTTTCTCATAGTATCACAATTATCAATGGAGCAGGAGGTAGATAGAAGAATAATTCTGCATTACCTCTTTAAATATTTTAAAGGAACAATTGAATAGACACGTCCTCATGAAAAATACCCATAACTCCACAAGCTATAAAGAATGAAATATAAATTGTTGGTTGGATAAATTTATCTTACGTATTCAATCCTCAGCAGAGTCACAATAAATTGTTCGTTGGATATTTTTTCAAAGATGAAATATGAGTTTCAAGCATAGTATGAGGG
The DNA here is from genome assembly GCA_019776745.2 of Taxus chinensis. Lineage (NCBI taxonomy): Eukaryota > Viridiplantae > Streptophyta > Pinopsida > Cupressales > Taxaceae > Taxus > Taxus chinensis. Next base: position 151,617,252 of record CM034154.1, read on the forward strand.
AAAAATTCCCTCCTCAAATAAAGGGTAGGCACCCTGTATATTACTATTCTAATAACACCAAATAATATTCACAATATTTACACTAATCTAGCATTATGGGTGGGATCTCATCCCGATAGATTTTCTTCTTATAGAATGAAAATAGATTTGGAAGTGGAAAAAGATTTATAAAAGAGAAAACAGAAATGAGAAGTGGAAAGAAAAAAGAGTGATTACATTGCTTTTTCTTTGGTAAATACAGATCTGAAGATACGTAACACAAGATAAAATAGTTATAAACTAGAAAGATATATTAAGAGTGATAAAATGGAATTTAAAGAACAATATAATGCATTGAACTTAAGAACAATACATTAAACAAAGACATAACATTCAACGCAAATTTTTTAACGTGTCTCTTTTATTCCTTATATCAAAGATGGTAAAACACAAAGTTTTTCTTCACTTCACAATTCCAAAAATATTTTTTCACCACCAAGTATGAAAAGCCTCTTTCTCTATCAATCCCCTCTCTTTAACAATGCCACAATATTTTACATTTATAAAGAGAAGGGAAGAGAGAAAAAAGGAAGTTGTTGGATTATAATCTAATTATAGAATTTATACATGAAATCCCTCTTGAATGGTTCTTGTGCAAATGGCCAAGTCAACATTTTATACCAAATGATGTCTTAACACCTCAAAAATTTACACGTTCGATACAAAAATGGAAAAACATGATAAATCCTCAACCAAAATTTTCTTATTGACTTCTTGCTCAGCTTCCTTGTCAAAATACGTGTGGAACTTCTGAATCATTTCTTGTACTTCTTTCTCATCATGTCCACAAGAGTATCAATTCAGTACATCACATGTGTCGAGCACATTGATCAAATTTCTAGGAAGATTCTGGAGTCTCTTGAGGATTTTTTCCAGGTTGTTCAAAACATTTTGATATACAATAAATTTTTCAATTGATTATAAATCAAAATTACTTCTTCTCATGGAGTCATTTTCAACTAAATCTTTGAATTCTTTAGATATATCATCTATGGGCAACATATTCAAGTCTTCATTTAGGACTTGGTAGGCACTTTGGCAAATTCATCACCAATAACATTGGTGGCATCGATTGATTCTTCCCTGGCCTTTTGCATAGCTTTTCCCTAGCCTCTTACAAAATCTTGACTCAAAAGTCAATGGATTTGTAAAATTCAAAATGTTTCCCTCTTTCTCCAGTTATTCCTTCTTGGAATGAGGGTATCAACATCAATCTTCTTGAGCTCGTTCAGGGATTCCAGAGTTAGCTCCTAATTGTTGCATTCTTCATTGATCTTCGTCATTCATCTTCTCAATGGATGATTTTTATCACTCTATCTCATTTTGGACCTCAATAGCATCCTTGATCAACTTTTTACCATGACCGAGGATCCTTTCGATCCAATTATCAACAACTCGCCCTTTCTGTCCGATCTTCTCCACCTTAAATATGGATGACACATCAAAACTGGATGGTACAAGAGAAGAGATCAAAGTTGGTTTGGTGATTTTGAGAAGAACAACCATCAAATTCCACTTATTCCTTAAGTTCATCCTTGGTGGCCTTGGTTTCTTTGAGTTTCTTGAATAAGTTATCTAAGGCCACTTATAGATCTTGTTGTGCTCCTTCTATGGCAAATTTCCCCAGTGCCAATTTAGTTATTTTATATTCAGAAGTAGTGATTTCTTCCTTACTCTTGTCTGAAGTGGGCACAAAAATCTCACCAAACCTCTCCCTTGACTGATCAATGGTGATGTGGGAGAGGGTTTTGGGATTTTTGGATGCACGAGAGGAGGGAGAAGGAGTCAACATAATAAAATCAAAGGCTTCTTGGAAGGACAACCTTTTTCCTCTTCTTGGGGGTTTGGCTTGCTAGCCAAGATAGAACCGAAGAAGGATTCAATTTCTGTGGAGGAGTTATGATCATAAGGATAGTACTTGGAGTGATAAGTAATGTGGACACCAAGGGGGAAGGAGTAGATAAGATGGCCATGGAAATGGTTGAAGAGGGGGGAGAAGAAAGCAAGGTAGTAGAAGGTGAAGGGAACTTGGGTTGTTTGAGGAGAACCCAAGATCATACTTACTCTTGTTGAAAGAGGAGAAAGGGATGAAAACATGTGTGCCATGAGATACACATGAGGGGATGAAGGTGGTGAAGAAGAAATAGGAGCGGTAGATACAACGATTGATAAGATCTAAAATTATGAGAATGGAGGAGATGGAACGTAAGGAGGAGATGGAGCATGAGGAGGAGAAGTGACTAGAAGTGACACATGTGGGGCCAAGGTCACAAAAGGGACTACATGAGTGATGAGAAGGGAAGAAACATGAAATGGAGTGGCCATGGTGACTGAACAAGAGGTCCTTATCCTTATCTGAGGAGGAGGGGAGTCTACATCAACAATGGTGGTGGGTGGAAGAGAAGACGAAGGTAGAGACTTACCATTACCACTAGTAATTTTAATTCTCACCTTCTTAGTGGGAACTTCACCTTTATTCTTGTGTTCCTGGGAGGGACTCACTTCTGACATAGTGGTTGTTTTCACCTTTGGGAAGTTGGGATCCTTAGGTTGAATGTTCATTCAATAGATCTAATGATTGATTTTGAATTAGAATTTGAGCGGATCCCTCCTTGATAGATGTGACTTATTTGATTGACCAATCAATTGGGGGAAAACCCAAGCTTTCCACTTTCATTTGCTTGTACATGAGGATCCAAGACATCCCCATCATCTACTACACCTTCAGGAATATCTGCAATGTTATATCTGGTCTACTTCATCTAGAGTCAGGTGATTGTAATATTTCCTTCTTATGGATATCTCATCCCTACAGTCGATCCAAACATATTTGAGCTCAGTGACGTGAAATTATAGTGTTCCAAGTATTTTCAACACTCCACAATAATCAAAGCTAAGCCTTGAATGGAAAGGCTTGACAGTTACTCCTTGCATTTCAGTGGAAATATTCTTTGCCTTGATTACCGATGTGTATGTGTATCGGCCAATTGATATTGGGAACTGAATTCCCGCCTTATGCTTTACTTTTTTGGAACTTGTGAAGATCCAACAATTGCCTCACCAACTCCATCAAAATCCACTTGTCACTTGGAAACCTTAGCAACAAATATGGAGAACCCTAAAATCCTCCAACTTGAATGTAGGTGAATATTGGGAATTGGAGGAAGATACACCCCCAATGAGATACAACATTCCATGTTGCATCAGTACACTAACACTTAGAGATACCTTTTTCCAATTTGTAGATGATGTTATAGAAAAAGGCATCATTCACCCTCCAGAAATGACTCAAGCTTTGCTTCAAGGACAACTGACGGTAGAATTCATAGACATAATCTGAACTTCTAGTTCCCTGTGTGTTTAGCCCAGGATATACCCTCATTCCTGTTGTTGCATAAGTGACATATGATGTCATGTAAAACTTCCCTGTTGTGTGCACTTCCTTCAATTGATCATGCAGGGTGTCACTGATGAACTCCCCCCATCTGAAGAATTTTTTATTTTTCCTCATGATGGTGAGGAATTGGTACATCCACACCTTGGAACTATTTAGCTTTAGGAAGACTGAATACTCTACTCAGGAGTGTGATAATGTCATTGATTGCCGGGATGAAATCGCTCCTTGGCAAGGTCTTTGGAAATCTGCTAACTGCAGGCATGGGTTTGAGGAGATAACTTTTATTTACATGCTTGATACATGTCGCATTCTCATCCCAAGCCTTTTGGGCCTGCTTGAGACAAATATCTGCATACTCATTGAGGTCTGGCAGCTTAAGGAGTTCCTCAAAATATTCCACATCTAGGTGGATTACCACTTCTCCATCTTGATTCTTCACTCCCTGGACTCAGTATTGTAATGGTTGGCTCCACTACAAGAATGAATTCTAGACACTGTGCGGAGATAGGTGAAGATTTCAGTGAGATTTAATCCACTATTATAGATGCATTGCATCCATGTCATCTTTGAGGGATTCTTGACTCTATTCTAGAAATGCTCCATATCAATATGTCCTATCTCAGTATCTTTGATGTCAATATTAGAATCAATGTTTGGAGGGGGAACAACCCCTTGATATTTATACTTCATCTCTTTCTCACTTCTAGATGACTCTAATTTGGATTTTCCTTTCCTTGATTTAGACGTTGAAGGATGAGTTGAAAACTCTGCCCAAGAACTCATTTGGATGCTTAGGAAAAACAACTGAAGCTTCCACCTTAATCTACACACTGAAAATCCTGAAAAACCATGTCGGGTTTTCCTCCTTGTCGAGCACCTTGAGAAACTCGATAGCCTATCAACTTGGATGATGTTATGCACTATGAAAAACCCGACACGTTGTCAGAGAGTCAGACTTGTTGAACATTGGGTGAAACCTAATATACTGTCGGAACTTCCTTGATGTTGGACACCTCAATATTTTGACATACTTGAGTTAGGAAATGGTACTTGTTCTACACTTCGAAAATTCCAAAGCAAACAAGTTAAAGTTTAAGGCTTGTCGGATTTTTTGAGAACTCTAAAACACTAAGTCGGGTTTCTCATCATGGTAGACAAGTTCAAAATCCCAATAAGTTCAAGTCATGGTTTTGAACATACATATCATGGTGGAAAACCTGATTAAAAATTCAAAACATGAGTTTTAAATCAAGAATATTTTTCTCATCATGACAAGGAACAAACAATTGAGAAAAAACCCTCAAACTAACCAAAAATAGAGTAAAGGAAGGTGTAAACCTTAACAACTCATGCCAAACATACAAGGAAAGGAAACATGACCAAAACCAACTCATAAACTTATAAAAACCCATGAGAAAATAGAACATACCAGAAAACGAAATGGGCTTGAAGGAAAATCGGGAAAAGACACTGAAAACACCAATAAATTTGATAATTGAAGAATGAGGGCCACAAGCAAGTTTGCTAGGTAAAAATTTGAATTCGTACAATAGAAAATGACATGGAAAATATGACTATATATAACCCAAACTACATTAATTACATGTTGGATGACATGTGGGATTTAAATCCAACTTGGCAATTAATGCATGTTGACCCGGGGGTGGGAAATTGACTACACTTGACATGATATGTTTTCATGTCATCGGGTTCCGAAAACCTAACACAAAGGACTCTCATGTCTTTCAGTGATCGGGACTTGGATTACACAAAACATGCTTTTGTGAAGACATGTTAAGTTGTTTCCTATCTCCAGAAACTGGACACACTTGGACCATTGCGCTTTGGCTTCGGAAAACACCCAACATATGACATGCTTAGACCCCTGGATGTTCCGATGGATGATAAGTACCGAAAACATAATACACTACAATTTTTTGGTGTTCAGGTTTTGAAAACATCGAACATGAAGCATGTGTTAACCACTAAATGTTTTGATGCTTTCAAAACCCAAAATCTAAAATACTCTAGTGTGTCGGGTTTCGGGGTTTCGGGAATCATATGACATATGACATGTAAATATGCATGGTGATCTGAAAACCTAAAAAAAATTAGAAAATACACTTTGAGGCCAAAATTAAATATTTTCCGATAACATGTAAGAATTTCTAAGCCCTATAGAGATGAAAATTTTCTTTTTTATCCCAATTTTATTGTGGGAGAGCATATCCTTCGATTTTATAGGAGGATTTCCTATGTCAAACAAAGGGAATGACAATATTTTTTTGTCATACTTGGTCAATTGCTGAAAAATGTATTCTTATTCCATGTATTAAAACCATTACGGGGAATGAAGCAATTAATTTTTTTTTCACCATTGTTTAGATACAATTTGGTATTCCTATCTCGATTATTTCTAATAAAGATGAAATACTTTAGGAAATTTTTGGACAACTTTATAAGGAAGGATGGAGATCAAAGTGAAGAGGTCTATTAAATTCCATATAAAAAATTGATGATTGGATCAAAGTTATGAATAGGAAATTTGGTGTATCTCTTGAAAGGATACAATAGGATAAAATAGGAAATATCCTAAGCTATGGGATAACCTTGAATATATTCAACATTATTGTAACCGTGTTGTGTATATATCTACAAAAAAGTATCCTTCTAAAATATTTTTTAGTTATTTACTACTTAATCCTTTTGATGTTGTGATGGTACAACCAAGAGGAAAAGAAGGGGTGGATTCAAAATTCAAAGGGCTAAGACATTAATTGACAAAATGAAGAAAATCAGCTTTCAATTGAAGGAAAATCTCATAGAGTCACAAGCAAGGTACAAGGAAAGGCATGATCAACATGGGACTACGCCTATTTTCCATGTATGGAATAGGGTGTACTAGTTGCACTTGAGTAAGGATGGATTCCAAAGGAAAGAAGGAAGTTTGAGGCCTTCATATATAGACCTTGTGAGATTATTGAACAAGTTTTATTGATTTCATATTACCCTACCTCCTTACATGAGTATGTAATCGGTTGTAAATTGTTGAAACTTGTGTATCTCTTAGCCTTGAATCATTATGGATGAAAATAAACATATCTCATGTTATGATGATTGATTACTTTGTACCTTGTGTGCAGGGAGTGTTGCAAGAAGATATAGATATGTGACAAAAGCTCACAAAGACTACAAGAGGAGAGTAGTAGTATCGATAGGTTGGGTGGAACAATCAACTGTTAAGTAAAGTGATACTCCAAAAATAAATTGGATGATTTGTATTTTTCATCTCTTAGGAAACTAAATTTTTGTGGACAAAAAGCCACCCAATCAGAGAGGTGTGAACCAAAATGGATCAGATTGTAATGTAACCAACTATATAGCTTTTCATGTAAATGCACTTATTAGTTTGTCAGATATTTAAGACGCCTAAATTACGTGCAAATATTCACTTATATACATAATATATTAGTGACTAGAACATGTGGGAAAAGGTTGGGAAAAAGCTTCAAAGGAAGTTTAGACCCCCGAGGTTAAATTCTAGACTATATTTAAAATAAACACAAAGAGAAGTTTATGTTGTACCAACCATGCCCCTCATCCATACATGATAGATATAGTCATGACCAAACTTTCCCGTATAGCAACGGGATATAGACATGAGTTCAGGATGGACCAAACTTGCCACCAGGTAATAAAAAGTGTGATCATGATAGAACTTGTAACAAATAAGAATAGGCTTTCCACCTAGAATGGAAGTGTATACACCTAACTTTTCACTTGCTAACGATTTCTCTTTGCAAGTTGTTGGTGTATTAATCCCCTTGAGTATATGCCTTAAAAGGTACACCGATAAAGATTTGGGGTGGGATTGTAGGACTTCATGAGAGATTTCTTGGCATTACTCTTTTTACTACAGCCAATTTACACCTTTGTACTACCTTCTTACATCATCTGCATGTCACCTTTCCGTCTACTCTAAGTTCCTTCCATTACCCTTCCTTCTCTCTCCTCTTCCATCACCTTTTTGAGGATTGTTTGTAACATGATGTCTTACAGAAGGTCTATCCAACCAATCTCATCTACTCGGTCAATGGCATCAACTAAGTGAGAATCCTAACTTCAGTTATTTCTCCTATTTATAGGCATCAATATTGTCATTTCTCAATATACATCATCAAATAGTCTACTCTTACTGCACTCACAAATCTACCCATAAGTTTTAAAAGGTTTTAGGGTTTAGTGGAGCTTATCCTTGGAGTTCATAATTTGAACACTGGGTTACTAGGAGCATCAAGGATGCGAGAAAATCCAACTATGTCTACATCAGTCTTTAGAGTCCCTAATTTTGGTCGACATAGGTCTTCTTATTATCCCTTTTATGATCCACCCACAACAATCTCTCACAAGGTGCTAAAAACTGAGGCAGATTAATGCAACAATAATGTCCACTCAAAATTAAGTATCTTTAACCTTGAACTCTTTCCATTATGTTGGTTTGATTGATTATTTTGATGTATCATGTATTATACTAGGATAGTGTATATGTTACATAATAGTTATTTTATAGTACATGTTTAGCACCAAATAGCATTACAATTGTTAGCTTAGATAGCTCTTGTTCACAACCTTTAGGACTCTAGTTAGACCTCATATCCTATATCTTTGATATAGATTTGGGATTCCTACATCTTCAATATTGAGTGTGCATTACTCTCTTCCACTTACAAACATCATACATTTACACCCATTTGGCTACATCTTTGTATGTCTAGCCGCACTACAATGGTCTTCCACTTACATCCTAATTTATATAGACATTATATTGACCATCTTAGCTTACATACATTCTAGTGAACCCAACGTGAATTTTACTACAACATTGATATAGTCATATTCACATTTTTCTTTTCTTCTTTTAACGTCTTAAGGTTATCAATTTACAAATCTGCTTTGCTAATTTTTTCCCTTAGCTTCTAAGTTTTTTTACAATTCTTTATCATGCCACCTCTTGGGTTTTTATAGCGAACCTCAACCCATTCAAGTTTTATATGGGTTGCTCATTTCTCCCTTCCATGTCTACCATTGAGGCAAAGACCTCATGGTGTACCTTTTCCCAATCTTAACCTACTCATTAATTCATTACAATATGGTTGGGATCACTCAATAAGATCCTAGTAGAATCATCAAAATCAAATATTTGAATAACAATGTGTTCTTCACGCCTAATAAGGATGGATCACTAGTTCGAGTATCTCAAAACAATACCTCCATAACAAGATCATCAACCAATGCTCTCACTCTCAACACTTACCCTAACACTACTAACAAAAATCCGCCATTAGATAACACCCATGTGATTACCAAAGTGTTGGATCAAATGGCTCGTACACAAGCAATTGTGACTACTTACATGACCCAAACGCAAAACCAACTTTTGTAAATTAAAATTTAACCTCAACAAGTCATTGTAGGGCCTTCTAGCAAGTGTCTTCCCCCTCCATCGCTTTTGTAAGCTAGTGGGAACACAATCCCTTAACCTCCAATTCATAACGAGGTTCTTTAAACATTATAGGATGAACCTTTAGCTCCTTACTTCTCTTCAATTGACACTTGAGGGATATATTGAGCCATTTCTTATGACATGTCAATTGATCATATCCTTCACCCTAAAGCTTTTGGAAACCTCAACACATGGCGGATAAAAACAAGCATGTATGCAACTAACAAACTATTAGCAAAAACCTTAATTGATGTTTTAGAATGGTATAATCAAATTCGCTCTCACTCAATTACCAAACTAGAGATTTTAGTCAACGCTTTAGTCAAATAATTTCATTAAAATGATCTTCCCGAAAATACTCTAGGAAATTTCATCAATACAAGACAACTAGCTAGCGAATATACCCAAGATTTCATCAAAGTTGGAAATCCTTAGCAAATAAAGCCGATATAACATAAGGGACCAAACTCTATTTGAACTATTGACCACAACATTGAAGCCCAAGTTGTAATTTAAGGTACAATCATTTTCCCTCAACACATTGGAGGAATCTTTTGAACAAGCTAAAAGGCAAGACTACCTCATCAAGAAATGTGAGAAACCTTGAAAACCACATAATGATACCTTCAAAGTAGCAATCAATGATATTGATTCATCTCAAGATAACCCCCTTCCAAAAGGTAAATTTGTTATTATATTTCCCTTCAAACAAATAAACCTATAGGTCAAATACTACTCATAAAAACTCACACCACTCACCCTTAGTCGAGAACTTAAGCAAATGAGGCCAACACCAAAATTAGATCACATTGATCCTAAAAAACTCGTGCCTACATGGTGTTACCCCAACAAAGTCTATTGGTGGCATCCTAACATTGGAAGTTGATTTGATTTGTATCCTAGTGGTAGAAATGGTTAACAATTTGGACTTTTCACATTATTTTTGTAAACATGTTTTGGTTGAGATGAGGTCAACTCAACAATTATCCAATGTTGAGTTTTGATTTGTAGTTGTTGGAGATGGATTTCAAAGAAAGCATAGAATTGGTTGTATTTGCAAAATGGGTTATTATATTTCAATGATAGTGTGAACTTGTATTCTTCCATTCTTGGTGATAATGGAAGGAAGCACAACCTCATTCGCGGGAGTTTTTAAGGTCGTGATAGTTTATTTTGGGTTAAACCCTAATGCTTGATTATATGTGTGAATGTTATGTTCTTATTTCCGTGTTTTCCAAGTTCAATTTTGTATTTCCACATCGAATTTTGCAATATATGGACAAGTCTTGAATGCATGTGAATAGGCAAAGTACTTAAAATTTTCACACAATCAAATAAATCAATCATAGACTATGAAAGATTTGTATTCTTAAATTAGACACCAATACAACCAAGCTAATTATGGTTCAAGGTTTGATAGTGAGTGCACATTCTCCATGTTTTATGTTTCTTGGGAACCATGACAATCAATGATCCACAAGTATTTGGCCTCGTGACTCCTTGTTCCATAAAAATGTAATTGGTTCGCCTCATTAGACTTTATAATTGATTACCTATATAATGCAATGTTGAGTAAAGGATAATTGAATAAATGATATGATCTATATCTCTATTAGGTGGGCATACCCTCAAGTTCTTGAATGACTTCCCTTGGAATGCCTACACAAGTTGTTCCAATTGTTGGGTCTACTTATATATCAACCCATCTTCAAATGTTTCTACCTCTATTGGTTCACCACCTTGCTAATTTTATTTTAAGAAAATATAATAAAAACAATTTGATTGAGCTTATGAGTCTTTTGGCTTAGTTTGCACTCACAATTGAGAACTTGGTTTTTCCCAAGTGTGCATTGATGATGGCAGATTTCAAGTCCTTAACCAAGCATTGGTTGGAATTTCTCATGAAGATAACAACATGATGTGTATGTGTGGACTCCTAGAAAACTACACATATATCAAGTGGAATTGCACATCCCTCTACTTCGTAAACATGTTAAACAAAATTCGCCAACTTTCTTATCTACATTGCCCTTGCACTAATTATGCTCCACATTGTCATTCTTCTTTTCATTACCTTCTGAAAAAGCATGGCAAGTTATCTTGGTCTAAGAAACAATGTATGCCAAAGACAACCAAAGAGTACTCTAAGTTGGTACAACCACCAATTAAGATTTTCAATAGTCATCGAATGATTATTGACTCAATGGTGAAGATGTTTGGCTCTTAAAGAGCCCACCAGGGTTCAATTCTCGCTACAAGCGAAGTCAAGAGATGCACCATAATAAGGGATGAGGTCGGGATCGTGCCCTCAGTGAATTTGACAGAATGGATACCCCTCAACCCTTGGCCGCTTAGCCTAAAAATCTACCCACTTCATTGTGGGGGAAGGCAGTCCGTGGACCTGCCAAATTTCAATTACAAAAAAAAAGGAATTTCAATAGCCCAATCATTCAAAGGAGAATATCTAGATTTTTCTTCAAACTAAACCACTAAGTAAGCAGTGGTGTTGGGCTCTCAAGCATCCATAATAAAGAAATAAAGAGTCATTTAAAGAGCTTTTTAAGTCTAATTCCTCCACTTACTCACTTTGACCCATGAGGTTTTTAGAGTTTGATCATCTCACAATGTCACACCAAATGTCAAAATTGAATTTCATTTTCACAACTAGCTTTTTCGTCATCCTGAGCACACATGGTCAAAACCACAAAGCATAATTTATCATGTCCAACTACTCAACTCTAACAATGCTAGCCTTATTCAGCACACCTATCCAACACTATCTGCAAAAAATGATACAATGGAAAATAAGAATTGGTGAAAGGCAAGGAGTTACTTTTATTTTAACTAAAATGGTGTTGTGGAACAAGAAGTTACGATATCCACATCCCTCCCTACCTCCCTATTTCAAGACTAAATATTATCATTGTTGGTCATTTCTTTCAAACAATGTACACTCAACACACATTAAAATCTAGGATCCAAAACACCTTCCATCCCCCATCGTTACAATTTAAAAATGCCTTAAACATCTTTATTAGGGTAGATTTATCTCCATATCAAACACTATTTTTCCAAAACAATCAACAATTTCCACAACCAAAAAACACAATCAAGAACCATGCTTCAATACCAATGGATCATAGTCTAAGGATAATTTGAACTCATAATTCTAAAATGAAAATTCAGAATTTGTTTTAATACTAAGTCTAATGACTTAGTATGCATGCATGCATATGTTATTTATCCCATAACATAAAGATGCTCTATAGCAAAACCAAACACAACCACAATTTTTTTCTTAAGAACGGTCTTTCATAGCTTGAATTTCATTGGACTCACTACTTTCTTGGTCATTTTAATATCCTCCACTGTATATGAAATGAAAACATTTAAACAATTATTATACAGAAAATAACTACATTGCTATTCAACTCTAATTGCATACCAAATTCAGTTATACAAACAATTAACTTTGAGAAAGTTGTGATTTATAATGTAAATCTTTGCATTCTACACTTCTTTATGACATTTATTATGTGAGCATCAAACTAGTTCAACCTTTAGCAATTACACGACTTTTGGCTCCATTGGCATTTGCATTAGGGATAGACTTTGGTATCAAATTGTTTCCAAACATTTAAGACACCCAATTCAATTTTGGCCTTGAACGAACCTTCCCACTAATATTTATTTGCATAGTCTCATGCAATAGCAATTTTCCCACGCTGGATACTTTGTGGATCAAATTAAAATTAAGTCGAGCCCATTTTGCATAAAGTATTACTTCATAGTCTACGTGAATGTGATACAAGGAATAAAAGAGAGGAAAATCCTAACAAATTATAATAATTCAATTGTTCGGTAGAGGATTACCACCTTGTTTTCATTCTTTACCATTTATATTGAAAATATCATTGAATGTATTTTAATCTTTGCTTCTACAACTACAAAATGTGGTTTTGCTGAGTTGCAAGCCAAAAATTGGTAATTTCATGTTAGTAAATAATGCAAAAGGACTCAATTTGGTTGTCATTATTTATTTATTTTTTGAAAAGCGTTCCATATATTGTAATGAAGGGTGGCAAAAGAAATACAATAGCCATGACTCCTTGTGAGAATTTCCAAAGGAGAGGTGGTATAGAGGTGTCAGTGGGCTTAATTGTGTGACTACAATGTCAAACTTCTTGAAACAGTCAAATAGTCCTAACAGTGTAACTTCTTGAAATAACTAACACTAGTATCTATTGTAGATCTGGCACCAGAAATTTTTTTGGGTATCCTGTGTTGTACTGTTGCTGAAGCTCCAACTTCATCTGAATGCTGTTGACGTTGAAATCACTGATCTGGATGGGTGCCCTGTTGAGTTGAATTGCTGCATGGAGGAAAGGATAGCAGCAGTTAGGATTAATGACTTCGTGTGGAGGAATGAGAGTAAAAGTAGATATTATGAGGCAACCACACTCAATAGCTCCATTACGATCTAAAAATATTACCGTAGCCCCATAGCGTCTTATTTGTCCTTATGACAGAAGCTTCTGTGTTCTGATCCTCAACAGAAATAGTATAATTTTTTTAGGAATGGTGTGCATGTGAGGAGTTAAAGTTGTCGCCCCTAGCCGTTGAGGGATGGATTCAAGCTGACCATTTGGGAGATGACATGATGACCAGTTGCTCCTGGCCCAGAGATATCTCTTGCTGATTGCTGACCTTTAAATGGACAAGAGTGACAGGAGAATCCTCTTTGACAGGCCAAACAGTAACTTCCACTAAAGAAGGTAGCTGAAACAGGGTCAACCGACAGAAAAAGGGGACACCATTTCTTTGATCGTGCTTCATAACTATGTAACTTAACTGATTAGTCATTCTCCTGCTGTTGATGTAGACATTGCATGCCAGAACATGGACAATGGAAGACAGATGAGGAGATATAGACGCTATGTAGGTTGTGGGCACAGGATGGGAGGAGTAGAACAGCATTGTTTCAAAAGGAGCCAGAAAAGCGTTGAATGTAAATGGGGAAAGTTTGAAGTAAATGGAGAGAATATGAGTAAAACGGTGACAAACACCAATATTTGATAACATAATTAAATCCATGCTGAGACTTTGGTTTGTGATGATACGAGTGTAACAAAGAGTAGAAGAGAGTGAAAGGTATTATGGTTAGTAGTGGTAAGGGGGGAAATAATGGAAGACAGATGAGGAGATATAGATGCTATGTAAGTTGTGGGCGCAGGATGGGAGGAGTAGAACAGCATTGTTTCGAAAGGAGCCAGAAAAGCGTTGAATGTAAATGCGGAAAGTTTGAAGTAAATGGAGAGAAGATAAGTAAAATAATAACAAACACCAATATTTGATAACATAATTAAATACATGCTGAGACTTTAGTTTGTGACGATAAAAGTGTAACAAAGAGTAGAAGAGAGGGAAGGGTATTATGGGTGGTAGTGGTAAGGGGGGAAATAATGGAAGACGGATGAGGAGATATGGATGCATGTAAGTTGCGTGCGCAGGATGGGAGGAGTAAAACAGCATTGTTTCAAGGAGCCGGAAAAGCGTTGAATGTAAATGGAGAAAGTTTGAAGTAAATGGAGAGAAGATGAGCAAAACAGTAACAAACACCAATATTTGATAACATATTAAATCCATGCTGAGACTTTGGTTTATGACGACACAAGTGTAACAAAGAGTAGAAAAGAGTGAAGGGTAGTATGGGTAGTAGTGGAAGGGGGAAATAATGGAAACAACCTAACATGCCAATAGTTGGAGAAGATACAACGGTGGGAGAAACAACAAAGAAATTGAAGGGGATGATTGTAGGAAGTTACAAGGAGACTAGGAATGGAAGAAGGGTCAAGGTGAAAAAAACTAGCAGTTGAAGATGTAAAAAGGAGCAAGTCTTTAAGAAGTAGAATATTGTCCCAATCTGGGTCCAAATTGAAAACATATATTAGTGTAATCATTCCATCCGGATGATGGGTTTGGCTTCTCTACGGCCATTAGTTGTTGTATGTTAATCAGCAGACCGTCGCTCCCCTTGGAAGTGTGACAAACTTAATATGTATTCTTTAATTGTTAATTCACCAGGTAATCAGCAATGACATGGTGGTGTCTTGAACGGTGTTGAAATCTAACCTCTTGAAACCACGGTAGAATGGATGGGACTTCTTAAATTAGATTGCTGAGATGTCAATGATGCTTTGTATTTCTGCCTATGTCACAGTCGTTCTGCTCTTTAGACCATTCCTTTTTCATTTTATTGATAACTAAGAACCAATCACCTTCTATGATTAATTGCTGAATGCTATAATTGGCTCCTCCTCGCAATTCCTTTATGCTTATGATGCTGGCCTGCCCAGATTGTGTTTGGAGACCCTGTCAAAATTCAATTTATATATGTCTAGAGAAGTCGGCCACACTGTGCTTTCCTTGTCATCTGAAAAGATGCGTAGCTATATTGAAAAGGAACATTCCATGCATGAGCTGACTGGAAATCTGTCATGTTAGCAGATTTGAATAAGTCCATTCGAATGTGGAGGACAAGAATCATTCGTCTAAGGTTGATGGTGATGTGTCGCACTATCTGGCTTACTGAGCCGATTATGTGAATGAAGATGTGGAAGTTCCTTTCTTTCCATATATGCCATATGATAAAACTAGAAACTGCTTTTGATAGCATTTGAAAAAGAGCCATATCCAATTTGTGAACTCTCCATTTCGCTCTCTTTGAACAAAACCCATATTGAGTTTCTACGTCCAAATTTTGTGGCCATTTTTGCCAAATTTGTGTGGCAACTTTGCATCGGAAAAAAAGGTGTGAAATTGTTTCTCCCTCACTTTTATATAGTGGGCATATTGTAGGGCCTATCCATTATTTTCTAACATATTACTGCTGTGCAGACTTCTTTGTGTTGCAGTAGCCTTATGAAGCCTTTGATTTCAGGCCAGATTGATAGGGACCAAACAGTACTCCATTTTATATCTTTTTCTTGGGGATTCTGAGATAGGTAATTGTATGCAGATGCAACAGTACATTGTCCATCTGCAGTATGCATTCAAAAAAGTTTGTCTTAAAACCTTGATCTGACGATAAATATTTTGCTCAGAAATTCCAGAAGCTGGGTGTTTTTTGTTTGGGGGGTCGGAGAAGCATTTTTGATCTTGCTTTCAACCCAAATGATTTGATGAGAAGGCGATTTCATACAATATTCTTATAGCAATTGCATACTTTGGAGATTGTAGGATGGTACATAGCTCTTGCAGGTTTTGGGGTTGCATTGTTGAGTATTCATCCCAACTGTCTTCCCAAAAGCGAGTACTTCTATTTCCAATTTTCCAAGAGAAGATTCTTTGTAACATGTGTATGCCTTTGAAAATGTGCATTGCCATTCCAGCTAAAAATACTCCCCCATTAAACTGCAAAAAGGATCTGGGTGATGAAAGCTGCTTTCCCTGGATTAATATACTCCAGATTGAGTGGGGATTTTCCCATAGTCTCCACACAACTCTCATAGCAAATCCCTAGTTAAAATTTATCAGGCTGCAGATGTAGAGGCCTTGGTGAGATCTATCATTTCAGAGGGTAAAATTTGTCCGAGGCAACTAATGGCCCAATGGGTATTTAACATTTATGTATATTTTCTGTTCCTTGTTATAAAATATTTTGACAAATGACAACCGTTTGGTCAGCAACCAATAGAGGCAGGGGGAGAAAATTTCAGCATATATAATAGGATTGCTTGAAAAATTGATTGGGTTAGTTAAATCTTGCCAGCAAAGGCTAGCCAATGATGTGTTCAGTGCATAGTTCAAAACATTGTTATCGGCAATTACTCAGCAGGGCAAAATTTGACTCGGAAATTGGGAATCGGCAATTTATCGGGGCATTAATTGTCAACTCTATCACTACTTTAAAAGACTTTTAAATTCATAAAATAAACTTAAATTAAATGCAAAACACGATTTTCAAAACCCTAGTAGGCTTGAAGAGTCGAAACCCTAGCAAAACTTGGGGACAAAAATCACACGTCAAATCGCAAAGGAAAAATTGCTGAAAAACGCTTTGAAATGACCTTTTCTTTTTGGTTTGGATTTTTTATACCTTGCATGGCAATTTTCCATGATTTTCAAGGTGGTTTTTGGAGATTTTTCACAAGTTTTATCGATGGAAATCACTAATTAATTGCTAGAAAAGAAATTACGATTTTTCAGGAGATTTTTCGTTTTGCTTATGTGTCGCGATTTATCGCCGATAAATCGCGAATTTTACAACAAAGGTTCAGTGATTCATTTTATTTTTCATTTTTTGAACAGAAACCCTCCAATAGATTTTCGTTTCATTTCAGGCGGAGGGGATATCCCAAATATATCAATGGCAAACTGCCTTCACAAAATTGTAGAGTTAAAAAGTGCTTTCTTTCTGCAGATTGACACATTCACGAAAAGAACTTCAGATTTTCCCTTATTTATTTTTTCCCTATAGTGTCTTGATATTTTTTTTATAAGAAAAACGTTTTATACCGGAGCTATGAACCAGGGGGTTCTTGGGTCCCCTCCCTTACATTACATAGGATAGCTATCACGAAATATGGAGGGTGGCTTGCATAAAAATAGTGAAAGAGAGCCACCCTGAGACAAAAACATCAAAATATCATATAGGGACTTAATACAAACTATAAGTTAAAACTTAATCAGACAGTTTGATCACCTCCTCCTTCACACGCTTGTTTGATTCTGCAGCAACCTCTGCACTCCTTTTGCGTGACACTGAAACGATGACCCACTTCACTGCCTTGGCGACCTTTCAACAGAAAATCATAGGAGGATTTACCCTTACTTCCTGAGTTGAACAACACGTAGGGGCACAAGACCAATAGGCAGAGGAGATCATTCCAGAGCCAGGGGGAAATGAAAGAAGCTGCCTTGGAACCCTTCATGCTCCACTTTTGATGGACAATACACAACGAATTTCCACAGAGCCTTGTTCCGCTTTTCTAACTCAAACACATGTTCTCTCGCAACCATGTTCAAACTCCCATCCTCTGCTGCCTGCATGAATTTCGTGAGCATGCAAAAATTCCAGACTTCTTCCAACCCTATCGCATGCCTGGGGAAAACGATGTGATGGGAGATCAACACAGTTTCTTCTTTGTTTCCTCCGATAAACAACAGATGGGTAACAAAAACCGAAGCTAATCTCTGCATTCACTCTTGCACGGCCGCCACCCTGGAGATAATTGTCGCTCAGAATGCGTTCAATTGCATTACCACCGAGCCTGAAGCAATTCATGAAAACTTATCTCAAGCGAGCAGAGGAGAAATTGGGCCATAAAAAGCCATCTCCTGTGATTCCCCCCTTAAAAAAAGACTTGGAAAGGGCACGAAAGCCATGGAAGAATTTAAGCAAAGCATACCGCCTACAAAACGAAAACTACAAAGAGAGAATGGCTTGTGAAATGAAGGGCTCGAGGTCGCATTAAAAAATTATTCCCGCGTGCCAAGACCTATCCAATTACTCATGCCTTAATCCGGCGTCACTTTCCAAAATGACGGCCAAGAGCAGGCCACTTTAGTTTATCATTAGATATGTTGACGTCTTCTTACCTGTTCCACCCCACAATTTGCTAAATAATCTGCTTGCTGAGTTGGCCTCCTGCGTAAACGTGACCAATGTTCCAAGTGTCCAGCTTGGCGAGCCAATGTAAAGGACATTAGAGATATAGAAATCTAGGGTCCAATTGGAAGTCTTACCAGATATGATAGCCTGAATGATTATTTGTGAGTCTCCCTCAACCAGGAGACCAGAGCAATGACAATCCACTACCCTTTTTATACCAAAAAGGAGAGCTTGGGCCTCTGCTTGATTGCTTGTTCCATCTTGAAGATGAAAAGATCTCGCGCTTATCATTTCACCAAACTCATTTTGAATGATGCACCCCGCCCCTGAAATCCCGGGATTGTCTTTAGAAGCCCCATTGAAGTTTACAAAAAACAGGGGGGTGGTAACCATCTGACCTATCTTCTCTGAAGCCTCTTTTCCATTTCAGATTTGCATTGCTTGAGAATGGAACCAAGAGGGGGTAGAGTTATGAGAGGCCATGCCTTCCTGATTGAAGCATCCCAACTGGAGAAGTTTGCAAGGTTGCTACAACAAGAGCTTACATTCTCTAAGATAGCCACTTCCAATTTCCGGATCACCGCTTGAACATCTGAGAAGGTATCCCTGAAGAGACGAAGGTTTCTCTCCCACCAAATGTGCCAAATGAGAAGAAGAGGGGTGCAAATCCAAATCGAACCGAGAGGGTGATTTTTCTTTAAAACTAGCCAAGATTCTAATACATTTTTTATCGTGGCTCCCGAGACCCATGCCAAGTTCAGTTTTTGACACAACCATGACCAGCATTGGGAGGTAAAAGAACAGTGCAACCTCAAGTGATCAATATCTTCTTCTTTTTCATAAAGCAAACATCGGGAGGGGCCTTGATAACCCCATTTACTTCTCCTGAGCTGAGTGAGAATTTTCCTTTTGTAAACAACCCAACAGAAGGCCTTGGCTTTTGGAAGACAATTAGAGTTCTTACATATCATCGATGAGCTGGAACCTCTGTCTTCCCGAAGAGTGATGAGCTCGTAACCTGATTTTGTTGTATATTGTCCCGGTTTGTTTCCAAGCCAGAGGACTTGATCATCAGAATTGGAGAAGCTGGCTCTGCGCATGCTAATGAATGCTTTTGAAAAGAACTTTGGAGGCTTGTGGAGCATCTAAATCTTCCACCTCTTTCCAAGAGGAGGGGGAACCATCTTCCATTTGATGGTCGTAATCTGCTACCCAATCTCCTCGTGCTGCTTTGGTAGCCAATCTGATTAGCTCAAGATCAGGAGTATTCTGAAGGGCAGGAAATCCGTTCCAAGAATATTCCCAAAATTTTGCCAATGTGCACCATTACCTATTTTCAAGAGGTGAAAGCAGAAAAAACCTGCTTGCAGGAGCAAATGAAGTTCCACCTATGAGACCCTCTAGGTAGTTATTGGCCTGTTATGACGCTCTCCGGTCTACCTGAGGGAAGATATTTTTGGATTAGATTTTTATTAAGCAGACTGGATGGGCAGGAGACCATATTCCAAATGTGTTTCGCTCCAAGGGCAACGTTTTGAATACCCAGATCCAAAATACCCGTACCACCCAAAGCTTTGGGTAGCTTGACCTCCTCCCATTTAATTAAGATGAAGCTTTCTCTTCTGTGCCAGATCCTTGCCACAAGAAGGTTCTAAGAAATTTCTCAATTTTCTGGAGAATTGCTTTGGGCATTCTCATGACAGAGAGCATATAGATTGGGAGGGAACTAGAGGATGAAGATCTTAGATGAGTTGAATTCTACCTGCGAAGGTGAGCCACGTGCCTTTACAGGCAAACAATTTTTGCTCAAAAGATAAGATGAGGTCGTTCCACAAGAATGATCTCCCAATACCCATGAATAGGGGGATGCCTAAGTATTTTTGAGGGAGGGATCCCACGGAGAAGCCAAGAATTTGTTTGATTCACCTTTGAACCCAGGGGAGGAATTGAAAAAAATTATTAAAGACTTAGGAAGACTTATTACCTGATCCATGTAGCAATTGAATACAAGGTTAAGAATCCTTCCTAATTCTCTAGCCTCGGCCACAGAAGCTGCAACGTGAAAGAGGAATGTATCATCCGCAAATTGCTTGTGGGAGAGAGGATCTGGCCCATCTGCTAGGGAAAGGCCTTTCAGTCGCCCATCCTGGATCACATTGGACAAAGCTCTGCTGAGAGATTCTGCCACCAGGAAGAAAAGAAAGGACGAGAGGGGTTCTCCTTACCTGATCCCCTGATTGCTTGAGAAACGTCCTTTTGCAGAACCATTTACCAAAACAGAATAACTCGAGGAAGAAAAGCAATTGAAGATCCAATTGCAAAAGTCCATGTTGAAGCCTAATTTCAACATATCTTGAATAAGGAATCGCCAATTCAACATGTCATAGGCTTTGCTGAAGTCCAACTTGAGCAACATACCAGTGCGATGATTCAGATTCAGAGAATGCATTAGTTCATGGGACAATATGATGTCGTCAAAGATCAATCGCCCAGGAAAGAAGCCACTCAGTTCTTTAGAAATGATAGTCTCCAAGAGCAGTCTGAGCCAAAGAGAGATTGCCTTAGAGATGATCTTGTATGTTGTGTTACACAGAGAGATTGGACGAAAGTCATCCACAGATTCTGTTGGAAATTTCTTGGGAAACATACAAATGAAAGTTTGATTCAGAGCTCCTAGAATTTTACGGGTGGATCTGGATTCTTCTATTGCCTCCCAAACATCTAAACAAACAATTTTGTAGAATTCTTGAAAGAACGCTGTGGGAAAGCCATCTGGATTGGGAGCCTTATCCCGCTGCATGGAGAAGACAACTGCTTTGATTTCCTCCATCGAGAAAGGGGCGAAAAGCTTGGAATTCCAAGCCTCATCAACCAAATTCGCCACTAAGGACAACAAAATATTTTGAGAATCACGATGGCACTGTGTATCTCCAGATAACAGGTCTGACAAAAATGAAACCGACACCTCTTTAATTCCTTTATGCTCCGTGATCCATTCACCGTCGGGCAACTTCAACTTCGAAATATAGTTGGAGCTTCTTCTTGCCTTGAGCGATGAATGGAAGAATTTTGTATTTCTATCCCCTTCCTTTAGCCAGGTTTCTCTGGACTTTGGTTTCCAGAAGATTTCTTCTCTTAGGAGAAGCTCCCCTAATTCCGACATCGAGGCTTTTTCTTTCATATATTCACCCTGGCCCATGCCATTTCTGAAAATACCTTCATTCAACTCTTTAATTTCAGCCTACACTCTATTTTTTTCCCACAAAGATGTTTTTGAAATGGCTTTTATTCTAGTCTAGCAGCTTACCTTTCAGCTTGGATAACTTGTGGGAGAGGATAAACGTCTTTGTACCTTTGAGATGGAAGGAGGACCACCATACTTTGACCAAATCATAAAGAGATTGATCTCTTAACCACATTAGTTCAAATTTAAAGGGGTATTTCCTTAGGGGAAGATCGAAGGAAATATGCAAGGATATGGGAAAATGATCTAAACTTGAAATAGGCAGAACTGCACCTTCTAAGATGATGTTGCATTGCAGCCAATTCCCATTTGCTAGAAATTTGTCCAATCTTTCCACGATCTTGCTGAAACTGAATCCTCTGTTTGTCCAGGTGAACCAGCCTTGCTTGGGTTCCAAATCCACCTACGCAACATTTTGAATGAAGGAGTAGAAGTCATTTTGAGATTGATGGTTTCTTGAAATACCTCCACTTTTGTCTCTAATCGAGGTTATAACATTAAAATCTACAAAAAACATGATTAGTGCATCATTGAATACTTCCAAATCTCTGGGTAGGGCAGACCATACATTTCTTTTGGCTATCAGATTATTCAGGGCATACACATTACAAAGGACGAAAGAGATGCCTGAGTTAAGTACCTCAACATGACACCACTGAGAATGACTCCTGTCCTTAATATGGGTTATAACTACCTTATGTGATCTCCCAAATATCCCTAAGTAGCTAGAAGCTCCCGCAAAATCTATTGAAAACCCTTTCTAGCCCTTTAGTTTAGAAATCTCGCATCCCGTAACCTCGACTGACTTCATCTTGGTCTCTTGAACCAAACAAATATCTGCCTCTTGCTCTAGCATGCAACACTTAACTAAACATTGTTTTTTAGGGCATTGAGGATTAAGGCCCCTAACATTCCAAGAAATGATTTCCTTGTTGGTCTTAGCCTCATTACTAGGTTCTGCGCACTGGTGCAGACGAACCTAAATTGGGGACCTTGGAAAAATCAGGAGTAACAACTAAAGAACAATCCATAACGAGACTATTCATGAGAAGTGCCCCCGTTACCAATATCCTCAGGGTTTTCAAGAGGGGAGACATGGAGAGAATTAGGTATATCTGCCTTTTCTTGAACCCAATTTTCCATATCAGTAAGAGTTTTACCTTGACCCGCTTGGACTCCTTGATGCATAATGTTATATAGATCCATTGATTCCTTTTTAACCGGTGCAACATCCCAGAAAAGGGTTCTTGGAGTGAGAGGGGCTGCCACCGGAGACAAACCTTGAAGAAGGGCCAAAGAAGGGTTGTCCGCCGCTTGAAGACCCATTGTGTCAACCTTGGGAATCCATTTTGTGTAATGTCCCCTTTTCCAAACAACAATTAATGAGGCAAGTTGAATAGCCTTTAATCCACTCCCCTTGGATTAAAGGATAATTGATTTGTGCTAATGAATTAACAATTAAAATATTATTTATTTTGTGCAAGTCAAAATAAAAGGGGGAAAATGGATTTATTATGAGCCAATTAAATATCATTTGAAATAAATCAATTTATTTGGAGAAAAGAAAATAAATGGAAGGCAAGTCGATTTCCTTTAAAATTAATTAATTATTATTTATTGGCAAATCAACTTTATTTAGCAAAAGTCGATTCCTCTTGGGCACCAATTATTATATTTAATTCTCCCATGTATTTTATTTGCAAATGTTTTAGAAGAAATTAACATTTCAAATTTGGAGTTTGACTTTTTCAAGCCACGAGGACTATTTGAAATTTAAATCTCTCCTCTCTAAAAGGTGGCGCCAAAAAGGAGGGAAAACTTTGGAGGATGCACAAGGACAAATCTATAAAAGGAGATCATGGACACCCCTTTTTGCATGTTGACGGTTTTTAAAACTTATCTTCGTGCTTGAAGAGGGATGTATGCCCACTTATGATCACAAAATAAAAGGTGTTTATTAACACCACCCAAGTGTGAAGTGTGTTTTAACCTTTCAAGCTATATTGATAAGTTTCTTGCATATTATTATCATAGTTGAAAGGCGCCTTGTTTGGGAGATGATTTGCATGTTTATTGGGCTCTAAATGATGATTTAATGAAGTATACTTGTTGGTTCTTTTCTATATGAAATCGACTTGCTTAGGAGTAATATTTGATCATTTGAAGATCGTACTTGTGCCTAAAGCTTACTGGTTATTTCTAAATTTATTGTTGCCCAAATCAACTTGATTAAGGGCTTATGTAATATGATTTCATGATGTTTTGAATGAGCTTTCAAATTTGGTTTACAACTGCATTATTTCCAAGTATTGGTGTATGCCTTGATAGTATTTTGGCCCATTTTAATTGCTGGAAATTATCTAAGTCAAATCGACTTTATTACAGGAGTTAAATAACATTTTATGAGGGTTTATTGACAAGTTTCCGAGTTATGCATGTTCAGAAATTTATTGTGCATTGTGAAGGTGAAATTCCAAGGGTTTGAAGGCGGTTTAAGGACGGAAATTAGTTATTTGAGTTTTCTAACCTTAGTTGACTTGCACACAAATTTCTAAAGTTGTTTTGAAGTGGTATTAGTTGACAGAAAAACCAGATTTATAGTTTGTTGGAAAGATCTAATTTTTAGCTTTCATTTGCAAGTGGTTTCATTGAAGTGTGAAGAGTATTGCGCAAATTATAAATTATTGAAATTTTGTTGGTTTTTCAATATTTTTAATTAATATTCTTCTGCTACAAATTATTATGGTTAATGAAGTGTCATCTCCAACTAGTTAGCCCATCTAACCCATCACCTTGGCTCACTCCAACCCCATTTGAGTTGTATTGAAGCCGACATTGGATTATTTGAGGTGATCCTAGAAGGGTTTGCTCTTCTAAGTTTACCTTGCAAGTAGTAATTTTCAGATTTTAATTAATATTCCTAAAAGGGGATATTGCATTTTGACCCATGTGGCTTCGAGGGTGTTTTGCACTCAATTTGCATATGGCCAATTTGACCACGTTTGAAACATTTCTGAGAAATATTTTCATATTCCACATTTTGAATCCAAGTGCCCCACGGACCCTGAATTGTTATTAACTCTGGTAAAATCCTGGATGGATCAAAGGCTATGCACACTCTGACAAAAGCGGCGAGGGAACCTTCTAGGGTCCTAAAATCAATCTGGATGACTTGGCCCAGACTGCCACAGATTTTGGATAAAATCTTGGGGTTCCAATATTCTATAGGCAAAGCGTAAAGGCGGATCCATACCTGATGGACTTCTACTTCTACCTTGAGTGGATCGAAATTAGAAACCCAAGAACGGAGGAGGAGACCCCATTTTGAAAGAAAAGAAGACTACCTATTCAAAACTTTTGTTCGTATGGCTTCACTACGGAAAAGGATCAAGAAGAAACCTCTGGCTCAAAATCTGACTTGCAATCCTAGCCCCCATTGCTCTTCGAACCAAGATGTTATTTTGCCTGTGGATAGCCACTTCTCGGTGAATTTGACGATGACCGCTCTGCTTCTAAATAGATTGACCTGGCCTTCCAACCCATCCTCCTTTACGATCTCCACTTTACCATCTTGAGCCGAAGTGGGAGGTCAAAAGCCCTCAAAGGAAGATTCCGGACCCTCCCAAGCTTTTTCAAAAGAGGTGTGATGCAAGGAAGATGTTTTATCTGAAGATATGGAGTGATGACTTTCCTTCTACCAGGGATTGAAATTTGCGGAAAGCCTTAGGCCATGGGCATCTTGAGCGGGCTGATCCTGATTATTCTAAGGTCGTAGAGGAATAAGAGCTTCTAGAAAGGAGGAAGACCGAGAGCTATTGAACTTGGAATGAAACTCATTTTTTGAAAATTCGAATTTCTGATAGTTTTCCAATGGGAGTCTTACATACTGCCATCTTGTCGATGTCCACCTAGAACAGCTTTTCCACCCCACCGGAATCTGATTTGCTCCGGAAAGCAAGCATCCATCTGCCTGATCCAAAAAGGGGATCGCGTACCACCTATTCTACCTCCTGCCAAGTGGCCATCGGTCAATGTGACCCCATGTAGAAGCGTTCACGCCCCATTTCGCCATCCTCTTACCTCCGAACTTTCGCACTTTTTCGCTATGCGACTACCATCCTCATCTCCCTGATCATCTACAAAAGTTATTCCTTTTGATTTCAAACTTTGGATGGTAAATGCTTTTATTATACTAAAGCTATGAACTGGAGTGGTGGAGGAGCACTTTCTCTAAGTGGGACATGGGGGTGGGCTTGGATCTTTAATGTCTGTCGAGAAATCCGCATTTGGAGCACCCCGCTATGTTCCGCCATGTCCATATGGAGAAGTTTGACCCCTACCTCAAGGTGTCCCCATATTGGCCACTTATTGAAAGCATCCAATGAACTCAATGGGAATGGAACTTGGATTGATGATTACAAACTACTTGTAACTCACCAATAGCCCAAGACCTTGAGTTCTAGTGTCTTGATATTTTTACGATATGAGATTTTGATATTTTATTTACCTGAGTATGACAGTAGAGAACAACAAAGTGTCGCCAGCAAAACAGAAATGTGTGTACTTCTTATCATTGTTGATGACTGGGAAACCATGGACTGCTCCAACTTGGTTAGCACTATCAATGCTCCTACATAAAATGTTGGCCCATGATTATAAATAAATATGGACTAAGCGGATCACCTTCCCTTAACCAACTAGAAGAGATAAAAGGGGGTAGCCAATTCCCCAAGAGAAATTCAGGATGTGATGAATCTGTTTATCCGAATAACAAATTCTGCAGTGACACCAAAAGCTTACAGTGTATTTTCTAGGACCATCCAATCACATCTGTCAAAACCTTTAGTGATATCTAATTTGAGGCTAACGCCATGCCATTTCTGGGTATGAAGTGAGTGGAAATTCTTGAACTGAGACAATATTATCCTCAATTTGTCTGCCAGAAACATGGCTAGATTGAGAAGGCAAAATGATCTTCTGGAGAAAAGCCTTTATCCTTGTTTCTATTAGCTTGGACAGAATTTTGTATACCGTGTTGCAAAGTGCACTTGGTCTGTCCTCATCCAGATGATCTGCTTTGAAAGATTACAGAATGAGGGTTGATTTCATGGCATTGAGATGACAAATCATTTGTCTACTTTTCCTTAATTCTTTTACAACTTCCAGTTAGTCTGACTTTCTTGCTTCCCAGAAACTTTGGTAAAAGAAGGCTGGAAAAGCATCTGGGTCAGGTGCCCTGTCTGGCTGAAAGGAGAAGACAGAATTTTTCAATTCCTCTGAAAGGCAATACAATTACATGATGCTTTCTTTAACATGGTCAATCCAAATGGAATTGAGCATCCAACATGATCAATCCAAATGAAATTGAGCCTCCAACATGGTCAATGAAAATGAAATTGAGCATCTATCTTAATCGATTAGTACATCAACTTCACATACAAAAACTGGCAGGCTCTCTTATTTACATAAATACGGAGATTTCTGTTGAACAATACATAACATGGTTAAATGCTAATGCATGTTGAATATTTACACATTAATACAATAGAACTTAGAAGGAACAAACGAACCATAAAATCTTGCTAGTAAAACAAACAGCAAGACAGCAAGAGCCTTTATTTGATGTTTACAAGTGTTACTTCCGGTAACATGTCACACTTTATGTTTCTAGAAAATAGAGGGAAATATTGGATGCCAAAGACATACAAGTGTTAGTTCTTTGATCCCTATCTTAATATAAAGATAAACGCTTACACTTTTTAGATGTCATTTGTTTTTCATCATTACTGCATGAGTAGTACATGAATAATGTGACGCTCTATATGGGAAACATTCCAAATAGAGCTACATAGCCTATTATTAGATAAAAAACATTGGAATGAAAATTTTAGTGAGCCAGAGGCTAATGCCAATATTGCATACTAATTAAAACTTAGCCACTTGACACAAGGCCATCTTCAATTCAGATAGAAACACCCATGCCCAAAAATAGACAACCCAATTCCATGTCCTCTCATTTCTATTGTGCTTTCTTTGCCTGCAAATATTTGAAAGAAGTTACCTAATCAATAAGAATAGCAAATTCCAAAATAAACTGAATCACAACAATCTTGCACTAGCTTTTGTAGAAGAGATTAATTAAAGACAATATGTGCCCAACTAAATACTATGATGACGCGTTGATTGGTAATAATTAGAAAAAATATGATGGAACTGCTGCTTTTGTAAATACTGTGCATTAATCCTGTTCTTATACCATCCCCAAGAAAATATTTGTGTGCAAAGAATGTAATCATAAATGAAGGGGCAGACCATGTATTCCTAATGTATCACAGATCCTATTTAAATTTTATTAATCCTTTCTCAACTAAACGTTAATTCTTTAGCACCATTCATATCCAATATAAGGAACAACCCAGTCAAATTTTGAAATATTATTGAGCACATTGCTCATTGTATTAACACCACCTATCCAACAAAACAAGCAAAACTACAGCTTTGCATACAAGACATGCACCTTAATGACCTACACGACATTAGAGAGTCCTACTGATGAGATCTTCTCAGGTCTCATCACGAGGTACATTTTCACTATGTTTTCCACATCTAAGCAAACACTTCCAGCAACTTATGTATGGAAACATGCATCATTTTTCATTTAATTGAGCCTTATTACATACAATGTGTTAAACGTACAAATACATGTTAAAAGCTGCAATCAAAGAAGTTTTGGTTCTGCAGCATCTTTTTCAAGGTTTGGAGAGTTGTCCATGGCTTCACGGGAACATTAGTTCTTTAGAACCGCTCATATCCAATATAAGGAACAACCTAGTCAAATTTTGAAATATTATTGGGCACACTGTTCATGCATAAACACCACCTATTCAACAAAACAAGCAAAACTACAGCTTTGCATACAAGAGCTGCATCGTAATGACCTACATGACATTAGAGGGTCTGACTGATGAAATCTTCTCAGGTCCCATCATAAGGTACATTTTCACTGTCTTCCACATTTAAACAAACACTTCCAGAAACTTATGTATGGAGACATGCATCAATTTTCCCTTGATTGAGGCTTCTTGCATACAATGTGTTAGGAATACAAACACATGTTAAAACCTGCAATCAGAGAAGTTTTGGTTCTGCGGCAGTATTTTCGAAGGTTTGGAAGGTTGTCCATGGCTTCAAGAGATGGACGGGCACATTGGTGACAGTCGCTTGTGCTTACAAACATTCTATTTCAACCTCACATTTTCAGGTTTCTCAACAGCACCATGTCCATTTATACCACACATGAGGAATTTTCATTATGTTTCATGTATATGTGCATCAAACAGTCTATTTCAACCTTACATCTTAAGATTTCTCAACAGCACCTTGGCCATTTATAGCATACATGAGGAATTTTCATTATGTTTCATGTATATGTGCATATGTTAAACAGTTAATAAGTAAAATTATGTATATCATTTATTGCCAATGTTACATTATATACATTTGAAGGCATTGGACACTTGAGCATTGTAATCCTTATTTCTCAAAGATTAGAAAACTGTTGAAATACCCCTAACTTCGTCCTTTTCAAAAAAATAAAAAGTAATATTTGGAAAAGTGACAAATCTAGCTAATAGACAGATTTTTCAGAGCAATTCTCAAGCACGCTCTAAAGACATTGTGAACACCTTTATTCTGAATCAGATTTGAGTGAAGGAATGGGAGGCATGACCTTTCCTCCATTTCTTAAAGTTGAGTTAGTGGATGGGAAGGAAGGGCTCCATGTCATTTCTTGCTCTTCACATTTCTGAGGTTGAATGATGTACGTTTCTTCTTCCATATCTTGATTTTTCATAGATTGATGTGTTACAATTTGTGTTCTCTTATAGCATTGTTTTCACATAAGTTGTTTGGCTGGTGTTCAGTTTAGTTCATTTTTCTAAAGGAAATTGGTTTTCATTTTCAAGCATATTTTCGTGGCGTTTTTGGTTGATAGCAATATTTTTTCGTTAGATATATAGAGATTTAGTTGCAAGCATTTGGACATTACTTAGAATTTACTTTATTTCCATTTCTGGAACTGATCTTTTTCACATAGAGGCAGTTTTAATTTCAATTTTTCTAGCATTATAGGCCCACTTGTTTCAAGCGTTCATGTTTAGGTTTATTCATCTTTTGCTGCTTTAAAAGTTATTTCTCATTCTGCATTTTATTGTTTTGCTAACATGAGCATAAGTGAACCCGTGTGGTACACAGCACGTTGCCTTCACAAGTGTACCTATTTGGATTGACATATTAAGAATGAGAGATACCCTGCAATCCTTGCACTGACATCTCTCATATAATACCTGTAAATAATAAATGGGATTTCACTGCATAATAGTGTGATCAATAGACCTCAATAAATATAGTCCAAAAGGACGAGAAATAACATCCAATAAAAGTTTGTTTCTAGCATCAGCTCACATCAGGCGAACAAGGGATTCGTCAAGACTTAACTTCTTATGAAAAGAAATTAACAGAATTTCTTGTTTCCAAGAGGCTTAATCTCTTTGGGCACACTATCTCAATAAAACAAGGAGGGCCTGGTACATTGAAAAGGATAACACATGTATAGAAAGAGTAACAACACTTGTTATGTTATCTTTATTATCACTTTCAAATAAGAAATGAGTGGGAAAATGCATCCTTTTGGATAGCTTAAAGAAAAAAATTGTGCACTAAACGTAACAACATCAACTCAATGGGATTAGATATACAAAGAAAACCATGAATTGAATTCACTAAGCAGCTTAATCTTGCCTAGATATGTAGCACTGTCCCTAACCGGAGCTAAAACTGTCACCAGATGTAGCTACAAAGTCCAAGCATTACAAGGCTAAAGCCCTGGTTAGTGTTAGGGTTTCAATACCAAGGGATAAACCCTACAGAAAATCCAATGAACGCCATAATAATTAATACCTAAGAAAAGCAGCTTAATTTGGTGTTTGTCAAAATCCAGTAATAGTTAAAATTAACATCAGAAATCAAGTTACAGGGTTTGTAACTTTGTATACACTAGGGTTTTCACAGTTGGTGATATCTTTAAATCCAATAGA
Source organism: Taxus chinensis (assembly GCA_019776745.2). Classification (NCBI taxonomy): domain Eukaryota; kingdom Viridiplantae; phylum Streptophyta; class Pinopsida; order Cupressales; family Taxaceae; genus Taxus; species Taxus chinensis. Next base: position 151,648,143 of record CM034154.1, read on the forward strand.
GGAAGCCAAGTTGAACTTCATCAAATTGAGTGATATCATAGCTGTAACGAAATTCAAGCTCTAGAATAACAATAAAAAATCTTTCAAAAATTCTGCAAATGATGGTTGAGGTTAAGCTTCTGACCTCGACAGGGATTCACAGTCAAATGAAGCTCTTGTTTAGGAATTTTAACAGGCCATGACTGGCTTGACTCCTTGAACATCTGTTCCATCTCCAACAATCATCCTTTCTCCAAAATCTTCTTTTGAATCTTTTTGTGTGAGCTTTGGAACCATCAATCACCTCTTCAATGTCATTGTCTATGTGATTATTATTTGACAAAGATTATCACTCGTCCAACTCTTGAAGATATCACGGCAATTGAGTTTTGATTCTTTGGCCTTAATGTTGTTGCATTACACCAAAAGTTCAAGTCCCGATGTCACCCTTGAATCAAATGCATTACATTTACATCCAATCTTCCCTATCAAAAGAAACTTCAACAACTTATTTGCACCTATTTCACTTTGCTCGACTCTAGTATGCTCAGCTTGTATATACTCAAACCAAAATTTAACTTCAAAACGGACAAAGTTTCAAACGGTTTTTATTTTGCCCCAATTAGATAGTAATTACTGTCATCACCAACACACCCTAATTTTGTGAATTTGAGGCCACCCTTCTTTATAGGCTTAAAATGATAATGGAATGGCTGCTTTCAATGTATTTTCATTGATCTTCACATTCAACTGACCCCTTTCTCGGTGCTCTCTTAGGATTTTCCACTACTTATTCAATCACTATTTTAGGCCCTAATGGATTTGCTTTGGAGACCTTTGTTTTGTGATTCTATTTTTGTTCTTTTTCCTTTATTTCCCATGAGTTGTTTTCCTAGAAAGAGTTTGGGGCCTTCCTCCCTTCAATATAAACTCAAGGTACCAACATAATAGCAAAAGAGAATGTAATGGGGAAAAGGAAAAGCTTTGCAAAGCTTTTCTTTTCTATTTAGAGGACCACGCAAGATTGCAAGAGCTTCACAAGATTTATAGGAACATTGCAAGGTTGAAGAGAAAGGGAGCTCCGCAAAACTACCAAGGCTATCACAAGAGCATCGCAAGCTAGAGAGCTTTGCATAACTACAAAATCATTGCACAACTACAAAGAGCATAGCAAAGCTAAAAGCTTTGCAAGCAAGGTAGAGTGTCATAAATCCAGGCCACCTTCACAACATTGAGAATCTTTGCAATAAGGCAAGTCAAAGTTAGTGAATATAAGAAGTTGTAACCAATACTTCAGTTAGCACTGCTCAAGGCGGATTTTTCGGGAAATCGGAAACTGAAGTCACTTTATATATGTTGTCCCCAACAATTTGGCCTTTGTAAGATTTAGCCCCCCAAAAGATTTTTGGTCAAAATTCATCTTCCATGAGTTCTCGATGAGTTTTTAAGTATTTACATCAAAATTTGATAATTTTCTAAGTTAAAATGTGTCCTTGGTGGGATATCCAGAATTTAGTGTAACTTAGTAGTTTTTCATAAAAAATAAAACTACATTAAAACTCTGAAAACCCAATCCTTAGTTTTTTCTCCAGAATTTGGAGCTTGTGTCATTTTGTAGTTTTATTAATAAACTAAGAATGTGTCTTAAAACTCCAGAAACTTGACCCCTTTGTAAAAAATCAAGGATTCGGGACCCAGGGATAGTTTTTTTCTATAAAATAAAAAAACTACCCTACTCCCCCAAAAAATTGCCTCCTCTTTTGTCAGGTGATTGAATCTTGATGGTTATCTTGTAATTTTGAAGCACTACAAAATTACACACACCCTAAAGCCTGTGGCCTTTACATGCAAATGGGGATTTGGGATTTCAATGTAGTCTTGTGGTTTTTCAAACCAAAAGGTGCAAACCAACCACCGACCTCAGCCATCAATGCTCCACCCACTTCACAACACCTCTCAGACATGAATGCCTCAATCACTTTGTACTTTTTCACTTTGGCCCTCAAGAGGTTTTCAAATTGGTTGCTTTGCTCCAATCACTTCACCGTCACTCTTTTGTGCTCATCTCTGCATATTGTGTTTTCCATTACCTTTGTCCAATGATGTTGAAGTGTTCCTCAAGACGTCCTAATTTTTCTCAGCTCAAGTAGAAGATGAACGCCGCCATAGACCTCGCACAAGGATGTGTTGATAGTTGTTACAATTATATCCTTCTCTCGCAATCGTTTGTGTTCAAGCGGTTCGAACTAGTCTAGTCGGGTTCTAGTTCTCATCATTCCATGATTTTGCCTAAGTTATATGTCAGCTTTTAAATGAATTTCTCTCTAAAACAATGCTTAAAGATTGTTGTCAAAACTTAAACTTTTGGTCACTTGTGTAGTATTTTTGTCGGGATTCTAGTTGACAAGTGTATCCAAAACTCTTGACTTGTGGTTGTCAAGTTTTCCCATAAGCATTGCACCTCTAAAATCCCTTAAGGCATAAGCGAATTTTATAACCTAAAGCTCTATCAATGTCTTTGGCAGATATTTTCAATGCATATACACTCAAACAACCCGCAAGTTGTGTAGTCTGGTTTTCTAGCTATCATTGCACCTTAAAATCTCGATTAAGCTAAAATTGGGTCTTTTAACAGCTTGTGTACCTCTAAAACTAGACGTATTTTCTAAGAAGCTGCCTACCAATGGTTTTTGATGATCCCATTTCCTCTTAAGGTAAACTACTATTGGAACTCTTATTATGTCGCTCTTCAAGCCAAAATCATCTTGATGTCTTTTCCATGATCAATGTCTTTCACAGCTAAAGCAGAGATGAAGTATAAATTCATAGGGGTTAACCCTTATTCTAATGTGGCTTCGATCATCGAAAATATTTCAAATACAAATCTTGGGCACATAGATTTGCAGAATTTTCAAAGGAGAATCAATGATGTGAGGAATATCTTATAGCGGTCTCCCACAAGCCACAAGTTTTCCAATATCTATACTATGTCAAAAAAATTATCGGATTGCACCCCTCACTATAAATCAATGATACAAGAGGCTCACATGTCTACTAATGAGGCCATGCTCAAGGTTGGTTGTGATTTCATTGATGATATGCTAGGTGTTCCCAATCATCCAAATTATTCATAAGTAACTGAAAACGCTCAAGAGTATTGGAATAAAAATTCATGACTTTGCATGCCCACAATTAACAAGATTTGGCCAAAGGTGATCTAATCTACAATTCAGAGATCTTCCTAAAACCAGTTCCTAGAATTGATTAGACTCGTGTTGAGGAGAAATCAATTGAGAATAAAACCAAGGGTGTGGCCAAGCATAATCTTTTGTGAGTTAACCAAAGAATATCCAAATGCACGGCATTAGGGAGCCGCATAAAGAATCAAAGCTTGTCAAAGGCATCATTTAAACATAAAGACGTTAATGTCCCACCTTTTTCCGCTCCTCCTTACAAAAACTTATCAAAGCTTGTAGCAACTAGACGTGTTGATGGCAACAATGACCCAAATCAGAAAAATACACCTGAGGTTGTTTGAGGAGGAGATGAACAGCCTAATACTAGACAAAGAATTAAGTTGTCGAAAGAGAAGAAAGTCTCAAATCCAATGCCAATTCCTTCTCATTCTCCTCCTGGTCTCCACTTGGTTTTGTTAATTGATAACACAACTCAACAGTTTTTGCATTCTAACCAATGACAAGATGAAATACCTCGTATTTCCATTCTTTCAAAGTAGATCTTTCCAAAATTAACTTCCTTGAAGCAAATTTCTCCCAAATCATCTTCTTTAAGGCCACTTTCTCATCAGCCAATTCCTCCGAAGACTCCTATTGTTCCACCTCATCAACCCCTAATGCCTTCATCTCCTAGTCATAGTCTCCGACAACCACCTTTACCTCAGAATTTACTTTCCCATAAGCATCCCCTTCTTCCCATGCTCAAATACAAATTGAAGGTTCTCTCTCCAAAGAAGTGCCAACATGGTTAGATGAAAATGCAAAGAAGAGGAGTATCAATCCCAGGCACTAATTCTAGCTCAACTTTTGTTATGATGGTTCTAAAGCCTAAAAATAAAGTTAAGGTGATTTCGGCAATCACAACGTATGATCAAGGTAACAAGTACGATAAGGTAATCCCTCATTGGTTAATAGGAACAAAGATGAAATATTTGTCAGAGGTAATCAAATATCACTCTAGTAGGTGAGCAAGAAGAGATGGAAACTATGGTGAAATATATGTTCAAGAGAATGGGAAAAGATTAGGAAACCAAAGCTAAATTGAGAACAAAAAATGTTGACATGATTGTGTATATCGAACTGGTTTGATGAAGCTAAAAAGAATTTTCCCATGTTTGAACATGTTACAAAGGAATTGGTCAATGCTAAAATCCTCACATTAGTAATTTTTAAGTATGTCGAGAATCCTAATGAAGAAATCCTATGTTGCCAGGAAACAAAAATCGAAACGAAACGCGGATGTGTGTGTGTGTGCGTGTGTGTGTGTGTATGCGCGCGCGCGTGTGGGTGTGCGTGCGTGTGTGGGTGGGTGGGCGTGCGTGCGTGTGTGGGTGTGGGTGTGCGTGCGTGTGTGTGTGTGTGTGTGTGGGTGTGTGTGTGCGTGTGTGTGTGCGTGTGTGGGTGTGTGTGTGTGTGGGTGCGGGTGTGTGTGGGTGCGTGTGTGTGTGCGTGTGGGTGTGTGGGTGGGTGCGTGGGTGTGTGGGGGTGTGGGTGTGTGTGGGTGTGGGTGGGTGTGTGTGGGTGGGTGTGTGCGTGTGGGTGTGGGTGTGTGCGTGGGTGTGTGTGCGTGGGTGTGTGGGTGTGTGGGTGGAGGTGGGTGTGGGTGTGGGTGGTTGGGTGGGTGGGTGTGTGGGTGTGTGTGGGTGTGTGTGCGTGTGGGTGTGCGTGTGTGTGTGCGTGTCTGTGCATGTGTCTGTGTCTGTGTGTGTTTGTGTGCCTGTGCCTGTCTGTGTGTGTCTATGTCTTTGTGTCTGTGTCTGTGTCTGTGTCTGTGTCTTTCTGTGTCTGTGTCTCTGTGTGTGTGTCTGTGTCTGTGTGTCTGTGTGTGTCTGTGTGTGTGTCTGTGTGTGTCTATGTGTCTGTGTGTCTGTGTCTGTGTCTGTGTCTGTGTGTAGTATTCATTTTATAATTGTATACCATAAGAGATATGATAAAGCACTCAAAATATTTTGTATTCATTGAAATTTGAACTTTTAAAGAGTCATGACTCATCATTCAACATGGTTACAATTTCAATGATTCACATATACATGATAATAATCTAGATTCTAGAATATATCATCCAGATTTTCCTCATAATCATCTCCACGAAAACTGAATTTAACAAGATACAAATGAGAGTGTGATTTAGAATGGACCCAAGATGTCATTATATAGCTTTTAGGAAGTGACTTTAGCAAGTCTAGGTAGGTAGATTAGGTTTAGGTTCATTAAATGCAGTTATTTTTTATTTATTTTTTTAAATTGATGCTTCAAAATTTTAAAAAAACGTTGGAAACGTGGCAGACGTTTCCGGAAATGCCTGTGACGTTTCCGGAAACGTCTGCCACATTTCCCCCCACGTTTCCGTTTCCGAAACATTTATGGGGTGAAACACCACCCTCTTAGGCGTTTCCTGGCATCACAGAAGAAATCCTAAAGCAAAGTTCAAAAGGTTCAAATTGAGATAAGATGCCAAATCGAAGTCAATTGTGATGTATGATACAAGTGGGGACAACACCTATAATGTTAAGTCATCCTTTATAGGCTCCACTTCGGCGCATGTGGGGACCACTTTAATGACACTTTATAAAATTATTTATCTCTCTTTTTCTAAAAATTATGTATTACAACTTTTGAAACTATTTAAAGTGAACTTTTTCTTTTTTTTATTCGTAAACGAGGGTTGACGGGTCCCTTTCCTATCTATATTGCATATAACATAAAATATACATGAGTAGTAATTACAATTTGAGGTGATTTGCCTTCGTGATTGGTTCTGTGAACCATATAATTCTATAGGGAAAATCCAAAACCTAGCTATAATGCAGGAGGACGAGCAAGTCAATCCCTCCACATAACCTTACATGTATACAAAATATCACCCCCAAGGGGAAGAAACGTGTCAGAGCCGAACACCAAAAGCCAAATAGATTATATAGGGGTGGCATCCTTCATCCCTGTTCCATCCTTGCCACTTGATAGGCCATCCACAATCCGAAGGGGAGTAGAGGATAACGGGTTCATGTGACCGACCAAGGAGACGCCCTCTATGGAAGACCAGCCATGCATGCAAGGAACTTATGAGCCCTTCTAGCACTTTTCCTTGAATCCACAATCCTCGGAACCACTGGAATGATGGGAGAGAACAGGAAATCCAAATCAATTTGTGAAAGAATTCATCCAGTGGAAGCCCTGTTGTGGCAATGATATACCACCTTCTTAGCAAAGTTTGCCAACATATTGAAAGGCGTCTCCAGCTCCACGAAAGTTTCTCAAGCCACTATCTTGTCTGCTAGAATACATGCGCCCTAGAGAGAAGCCCAAGGAATGCAAATCAAATTCTTTGACAATTGTATTGATCCTGACCTATGCATGGGGCGAATAAAATACATGGCAATTCCCACAACTACATGTTTATCAAGTAAGATGTGGAGCATGTTCTCGATGAAGACAAAGGCAATTTCAAAATTCACCTGAGGGCGGTTGGGCAGCTCAACATACTTCGTAGATGGCAGATAGCACAACTTTGATGGCTTTTATCACCGGCCCGGACTATATCACAAAAATGTGATGCATCCACTTGTCAGACAAGGCAAAAGAGAAGGCCATTTCCCTCTTAGAGCCAACCAAATGAAAGCATGGAAGCAGTGGGTCACCCATTGTTGGAAGTCAACGTGAAAATAGAGTAGGAACAGAGCAGCAATGAGGATTTCAAAAAATAAGGTAGTCAAAATGGAGTTGAAATTCAAGAATAAAAAGGTAGGGCACATGTGAGAAGGCTTGAAACCTCAATCCACGAACGTGTCGCACTTGTGGGAGAGATAATGCAATCAAACTGTCACCGCTTAATGATTACCCGACATAGTGATGGGGCAATTGGTTTTCAATGATGGTTCGTTGATGTGGAGGGAAAATCATGAAGTAGTAGCTCCCAGTCCATGCCACGGATCTGCCATGTTGTCAACCAAATCATCCATAGTTTGGGATGCTCCGTGATTCACTAGGAAGTCTACCACCCTATTAGCCTCCCGATAACAATGTTGAATACACCACTCAGTGAAGAAGGAGAGAACATGGTGAGCTTGTTCAAGGATATTATCTATTCATCATGTCTTGGATTTCTTTGACTTGACAACATTGGTGATGACCATGGAATCCCCTTTAATACATATTCGATGGATACCGCAGCTATCAGCAAGCCAAAGGCCATGAACTAATGCGGAGGCTTCCACAACATTGCACGAACCATCCAAGAGGTGGAAAGAGCCGGAGCGAATCAAGGAGCCAAAACAATCCCTGATGACACATCCAGCACCCAAGGCCCCCGGATTGCCCTCTGAAGCCCCATCATAGTTTAGCTTGAAAAATCCTAGACCAGGAGGAAGCCATTTGGCGCTAAGTCATCTTAATTCGTTCTGGGAAGGAATTAGTACGCTAGACCACTTAACAGGAGAGACTTTTTTTTATTGAAAAGCATTTACCAAATACATTGTATGTCCCCACGGATAAATGATAGATCACGAGTTTTCAAAAAGAACTAACAGTTCATCAAGGTGCAACCATCAAACCAAAACATACTAGTATCAATCAATCAACCACATCTGGCCAGTAAAGGTTAAGTCAATACAAAAATATATTATGTCCAATACACCAAGTATCAAATACAACATATAATCAAAGAAACAGACCAATTATATCTCGGCCATGTCACTATTTTCCTCAGTTTCATATTGCTCAGTGATCCTGCCCATCTCAGCAATCTCAGGTCCCACATCATTGGCATCCACAATAACAGGTCCCTCATGGTCAACATCCAAGTTCTGATTGGTATGGCCCACTTTATCCAAGTCCCTAACAGCAACCTCCCCATGTGTAGTGATCTCAGTCAGCTGGTTCAGCAGATGACCCATTCTAAAGCCTTTAACACACTCCAGCAGCTGTTCTTTTTTCTCTTTACCAGCAACTTCAATGTAGTACTGAAGTTTAACAAGATCCCATTCAAACTACTTCCTATTAGGAGATCAATCCCAGGATCAATAACCCCCTCATAACCGATCACTGGCAATTGTAGTCCAGGCAATGAATTCTGTGAGGAGCTAGAAGTATGTGCAAGTTGCAGGTTGCAGTCACTAGTGTTTTCAGGCACCTCCATAGATTGCTCATACTGCTGTCGAGAAGATTGCATGATGTTCAGCAGATCTTCATTATTGTCACTCGTTCCCTCATTACCAATATTATCCAACTCAGAGATCCCCACAAGAATAGGATCAGTCTCAGAGGCTTGTTCAAAATATGAGTCTTTGATCAAGTCCCACTCGGAGAAGGACTTCAGCAGAAGGATTCTTCGGTCAGGAGAGGGATTATGTCTAGGAAAACCATTAAAGAAGGATTATGTCTAGGACTTCAGCACATTAAAGAAGAATTCTTCGGTCAGAAGAAGGACTATGTCTAGGAAAACCACCAGTACCAAGGAGAAAGTTGGATGTTATCTTTAGCGTGTTTGTTTTTAACAATGTTTCCAACTGGTCCTGAGGGACCCCTGAGCTGAAGAAAAATTTGAAAATGAACAATGTGAACAATAACTTCTCTTGAGAATTAATATGTTCCCTACTCTTCTATTGGAAAACCTCAAGTTTTCTTTGCTTCCATAGGAACCACAGGATCTTAGTAAAAAAAACAATCCAAAATTTATTCAAAAAAGTATGAACTTTGTTTTGCCAAAACGACATAACCAAATGCAATATTAGTCCATGGAATAGCACATGCAAAGACAATAGACCGGGCATTGAAACAATGTTTCCAGACAGCAGTAGCAAAAGGGCACAGAAAAAACACATGTTCAACAGTTTCCAGCTCACACATAATGTACAAAATGGTTTGTTCAGATGTGCCTTAACAAGGACATCCCCAACAGCCAGTTTCTTATACAATAACAACCATCTAAAACAAGATTTTTTAGGCTCAAGACGAGGACCAAACGACATCGAATTGATATTTACATTTGAGAAAGGGATCACACAAGGACCACTTATTGTTAAGACCAAGGTAAATCTTATCGGTGAATGAAATTTTAAGATATGCCATCTTAAATGTGGTTTCCTCCGGCTGAGGCCCCCTTATCCATTTAACATTGTCCCAGAACTCATCATCCTCTTCCATAACCAATTCAGTTGATGTGTTTTTGGTTGTTTTTCTCATCACAGTGAAGGTTCTAAAGTGTGACAGAGTTATCTGATATTTAAATCTCAATTCAGTCCATGAGAGCTAATGTCTATGTATATGTATGTCTATATATATGTATGTCCTTGAATGTTTTAATCCCCTTGGAGAACTAGTAAACGGCAGCGCAGAGCCCTGTCAAGGCCAAAGGGGTATTGTTATGTTTCAAATTCTACCATATAGATCTGTAACCCTAACACCTGGAGCCAAAACTGCTAAAAAGGGATTTGGAAACCACCCACCCCTTAACCATCTCTCAACATGGTCCCAGAACTCATCATCCGCTTCCATAACCAATCCAGTTGATGTGTTTTTGGTTGTTTTTCTCATTAAAGTGCAGGTTCTAAGGTGTGACAGAAGAATCCAATATTCAAATCTCAATTCAGTCCATGATAGCCAATGTCTATATATCTGTATGTCCTTGAATGTTTTAATGATAATCCCCTTGGAGAATTAGTAAAAGGCAAAGCAGACCCTTGTCAAGGCCAAAGGGGTATTGTTATGTTTCAAATTCTACTATATAGATCTGTAGCCCTAACACCTGGAGCCAGAACTGCTAAAAGGGGGTCTGGAAACCACCCACTCCTTAACATCTCTCAAGCCTTCCAAAAAAATGGAAGATAGGAGAACCTGTAACCCTAACAGACGAGGGGCCTGCCAATAGATCAGAAATATGCAGCCCCTTCCATTGTGTTTACCTTTGAGGAATCCTCCCACTAGCACCTTCCAAGATTCATTACCTTTATGGGCTGAAACAATCCATTTAGTAGCAAGAGCTGCCCCTTGTAACTTGAAATTTTCTAGTCCCAAACGCCCCAACATTCTAGGCTTACAGCAAGTATCCCAGGCAGCAACATGTCTTTTCCTAGTGCTTTTACCATCAGACCAAAGAAAATCTCTTATCATTCTATATAGGTTATCGAATTGATAGTTGTTAAACATCCAGCAAGAAGAATACTAGATACTGAAGGAAGAGAGGACCTTTTGGCACATTTGTATTCTACTAGGGAGAGACGTGAAGTGGCTGCACCATTAGGAGACATTTTTATTAATTTTGACAAAGATTCACTCCCACATTTCCTTGAAGGAGGGGTCGAGGGCAAAGGGAATGCATCTAACCAATTGTATCAGGCCATGCCATATCCAACCAAGGTTACTGATCCACTCAGGAGGGGATTCCTCTCACCGAACCAGTATAGACTTTTGTAGGGACACATTAGATCCACAGGCAGAGCAATAGATATAATTTCTAGTCCCAAGCTGTTGCAAGTTGTCTTCATCCAGAACAGGGAAGAGGGTTGTATCATCGGTAAAAAGCACATTAATCGGTTCCACATTGTTGGGGAGGGAAAGACCTTTAACGGGGACCAAGGGAAGCATATCCTAGCAAAAACTGGAGAGCTTCAGCAACAATCATAATAATTGAAGGGGCAAGCAAACAATTTTGTCTTATTGATCTTTGAAGGCTCAAGGATTCAATGAGTTCCCCGGTTACCTCCACCATAGAAGAAACATATTTAAAGCGGACATTGACCAATCTACAAACTCTATCTTGGAAAGCAAAAGCATTGAGCATGAGTTCAAGAAAAGGCCATTCAATTCTATCATATACTTTCTTAAAATCAACCAAGGCCATACATACATTCTATATGGGTTCACTAGCCCAATGGGAGATATATCTACCTTCCACAAAGTCAAGTTGAGCGACAAAGATGATATTTGGGAGGAGGGTAGCAAGTCTTCTAGCAATCACTTCAGCAAGTATCTTATATGAGACATTCAAGAGTGTTATACGTCTCCAGTTTTTCAGATGGAAGGGCCCCCCTTCTATAGTATGTGTTTGATAACACCATGTTTGATATTTGGATAGGATGAGCTAATTTGAAGGGCCTCTTGATATGCCTTGAGACATTCATCAGCAATCCAGCCCTCGTTTGCTTTGTAGAATTCAACAAGGAACCCATCAATACTAGGGGCTTTGTCGTCCTTTAGGGAGTCAATGGCAAAATTTACTTTATCAATTGTCAGGTCACTATCCATTGAGGCAACCTCTTCCCCAGAGACCTTCCTAGGGATGCTTCTAGAACACATGCTTCTATTATGTTCAGATTGAAGATTTGAGCCATCCGAAGTGAATAGATTAGAAAAGAAGGAGAACACGTCTTTAATCTGGAGTCAACAACCTATAAAAAGAAATTTAAAAAATGTAATAAAGTATAAATTTAAAATAAAGTCAAATTATTGAAAATTAGATAGCTTAGATTGTATAAATTTAAAAACTAATAAATTTTTCCCCTACCTTCAATAGCTCCAACCTCAAGAATCTCCTAAAATGGCTTGAGACGTGACGATTTGTGACAAACATTTGAATTTCATTTGTCTTCATATAAATTTGCTCTATTCATGGGATTTTCTCAATCTTCCATAGCATCAAATTAAGGCAGTGTATTGCAAAGGTGTCCAAAACAGGTGTTTGTATCTCTCATCTACAATCAACCCTATTGCCCTACAATTTTTAGCATTGTTTGTGATGACTAGGACAACGTTTTGGGGGCCCACCAGCCCAATAGCCTCAATCAAAGTGTTAGCAATGAAATGTGCATCTTTCACTTCACCCTCACAATCAATGGCCTCTCTTAGGACTTAATACACCAATGTTGATTAGGAGTTTGGTTTATGCATCTTTCCATCCATCTGAAATAATGGGTACTCCTAAATCCTTCCAAGAATCTCTAGTTGCCTATAAAGAAGTTTGTATATATTCCACTTCTTTTGCCAAGAGGGATGTGCAAACCTTTTTATAGTAAGGGTCTTTATGTCCTTGTGGTGCCTCATTGATGTTTTTCACCATTTGTTGCCAATATGGTCACCTCAACACATTGAAGGGCAACCCACATTCATAAATACATCGAGCCACCAATTCATCAACAGTCCCTCTTCTCTATGTTGAATGTCTTTTCTAGGAGTCTTTTTGTTCTCTTTCATGAGGTGGCCTCTTCATCCAACGAAGTTTCAAGTGGCACTAACAAAGTTTCAACTTGACTTTGAATGAAAAGATGATTTGAGTGTGTGGGTGGTTTCCCTAAACCCAAGGAACGGTTCCAGAGCTACCTCTTGGAAATTGCAAGTTAGCTCCCTCTTGCTCTTTCAAGTACGCCAACATTTGTGTCTTTTCCACTTTTTCACACTTTCTAATCCCCATTCTCGTTACCCAAGTTAAATGAGCTTTCAATTAAGTATATGAGGACTTAAATGACATGTTGCAAGGGTTGTATACCCAAGATTGAACGCCACCACCAACAATGTTCTCCACTTTTATATATCTACATAGAGAAGAAGAAAGATCATGTTTCACGCTCATGGGACTCGAAATGTTTCACATTCATGGAACCCGGAATGTTTCCCTATGGGCCTCCCTCCCAACTTGTTTCCCCTTACCTCCTGCCCTCTACCTCAAGTTGAACTTGATGCCATTTATATTTTTTTAACTCAAACCTATAATGAGAAAAATAAACTTAAAAAACAACAAAAACTAAACAAACATTACATCAATTTTTGTTTTTGATCACCAAGTTCGCCATAAAGGTACAAGGTGAAAGCATACATAGGGTTTGGATTTTTTTATACAACTAAATAGAGTCTAAAAAACAACAAACATAATTAAACCCTAGGCATCACTTGTTGCTTTTGATCACCAAGTTCACCATAACAGTGCGAGGTGAGAGCATACACAGAGTTTGGATTTTACTTTTTTTTAACAGTAAAAAATACTCTTAATACAGCAAACATAACTAAACCCTAGACTTCATTCTCTACTTCCGATCACCAAGTTCCCCATAAAGGGTGCAAGGTGAGAGCATACACAAAGTTTAAACGATTAAAACTTTTGAAAACAACAAACCCATAAATAGTTTCAAATTTGTTACTCAAAAATACATACAAAACTAAAACTAACAGAAATACTACATAGAATTTAAAAATAAATATTATGATCAATGATCATGAATGATGTGTGCATTACACACACATCATTCATAATCACTTATCACATTCATGAATTTGTTAGAAAAATAGAAAAGAAGGTGAATACAAAGAAAGTATGCATCATTCATGATCATTGGTCAAAATAACAAATTTGTTAGAAAAAATAAAAAAGAGGGGGAGTGTAATGTCCCTTTCTAAGGCAAAAACCAAAAACCCCAAGAATCAGATCTGAAAATACACCAACACCAAAATGAAGATGATCTGATTTTTATGACAACAGATCCAACAATAATATAAACCCTAGCAGCAAACTTGTAATGAGACTTAAATGCACCATAAAACCACGCACAATAGCTGAAAAAACTTGTAAATAACTATTTCATGTGTGGCAACATTTATCCAAATAATTATTTCATGTGTGGCAACATTTATCCATTCAATTTGTAACAAATTAATGGAGAAAAACCAAAGATAACCCACTGTTGTAATTAAATTTGGAACAGCAGCAAGGCAACCACATGCAAGAGCTGAAAATGATAGATATACTCCAACAAAAATCACCAAAACATAGATTTTGGCCTTATAAATTATGTTGAATTTGAATATGAAAGAAAATCTGAATTTTGTGCCCTAGAAGGCACCCAAATGCTATCAAACCCTAGTCGCTCCAACTAGGAAGAGCTCAAAAATGCAAGCAAACCCTTGTAGATGTCTTCTAATGTCCAAATCTGCAAAAAGGTCTTCAAGTTGTCTTTACTTCACCCAAAAATGAAGGGTTTTCGTCCTCCAACCAACCACAAGAAGGGTTTTCGTCCTCCTTGAAAAAACAACACAATTGGATTTTTGCCTAAAAGTGGAATGACCATGAGCAAACAGCCCAAAGATCAAGTGTAGATAAAATGTGTCAAAATTGATGATGAAAATGAAGTCTTTAATCTCCTTTTATATACCTCCTTTGGCGCCAAAAGCCAAAATAGAAGGACCTTCTTTAGAGCTTTTAATTTGCTTTTAATACTCTTCCAACCCAGCCGGCCTGCCTAAATAAAGAAAACACTACAGAAAAACATTAAAAATTAGCAAAAGAAAAATGAATTGGGAATGCAATTCCTTCCCTAGCTCATTCAATTTTATTGCCACAAAAAGGGAATGCCAATAAGTCCACTTTTAGGCTCTTAATTCGAAAAAGGGGGCATTACAGTGAATGGAGACAAAAATTGAATTTCCTCCTTCAAGTTGTTCCTTTCTCCTTGCTCTTTGAAGCTCCTAACTCCTTCAAACTCCAATCTTTCTCCTTCAAGCTTCTAAATTTGCAAAAACTAAAAATCTGAAAGTGTGTTTATAAATGGAGCAAAGAGGTGTTTGTATACCTTTTAGATAGCATCTTTAAGAGGTTGGGGTTGGTAGAATAGTGTTAGAGTTTTTTGTGACTGTTTTTTTTGGGCATTTCAAACCCATAGAGTACCACTGAAACAATACAAAAACATATCAAGTGCAACTCTAATGCCATGTTTCAGGGACATACCCGTCCCATACCAAGATTCGTACTCGTACGCGAGTTATAGGGCCATGTATATAATGTTGGACATATGAAATTTTCTCTCAAGACCACTAATTTGACAAACTATCAAAGACTGTAATTCTACGTAAATGAGCTTATGTGACCATATTAAACATGATGTTCAATTGTTGGGGCCTTTTACAAATTGGAATGCTATGAAGAATGCGTTGAATAAAAAGCGATGAATTGTGGCTACCATGCAATTCACAAAAGGTTAGTCCTCATCATGGAGAGACAAAAATGTTGTCGATACTTTTAATCCAAGGCAAGCCACAAAGTTATCCCTTTAACAGGAGGCATAGAAGAGAGAAAAATGACTATGTTAAAAATGTGGTTGCAAATGGTCTAACAGTCCTAAATGTGCCAATGGTGAGAAACACCTAATGATTATTGAGAATATGGTCAAGTGTCGATGCTCTATATAGCTAGGGCTCCTTGCTCTATATAGCTAGGGGAATGTTGTATTCCGTTAAATAGTTGGGGCCATCTATCTATACTAGCCCTACCTATATATAGAGTTGGGATTGGGGGTGGGCTCAATATTATGAAGACATGGATCGATTTGACCAGTCATGGTGTTGTTGGTCATCTATACCAGAACAAAGATGCATGAGAACAGAATGGATACATTCCATGTTGAATAGATTCATGAGAGCAGAACAGATACATTTTATGTTGGATATTGGAAGATGCATGACAGCACTTGCGGCAAATAGATTCTAGACCAAACAATATATATATGGGGTTAGAGGTGGGGGCCTATCGGTGGGGCCCTATCTATACATTATATGGGGGTTGCACGATCATGTTAATGTCCCCTGTATGATTAATCTACATTCAGTTTCTAAAGAGAAAGAAACAACTGCGGAAGATGCAATCTTAAAGCAAACTCAAGAGGAAGAAAGCCCCGCTATGTCCTTACAAGCACTAAATTGAATAAACACATCTCAAACGCTCAAAGTTGTAGGACTTATCAAAAAGAGAAAGATGACAATGTTGGTCAATACATGCAGTACACGCAACTCCATTGACAAAAGGTTTGAAAATAAACTCAATTGCTTCGTTCAACGATTAGCAAATAGGACCCTCCCATAGTACAGACCTGGGTTCAATTCCCAAGTGGTGCAAATTGTCGGCTTTATTATATACATGCAACCTTGCCACCGGTTAAATTGCCAAATAACCAAGTATTTTACATTGCAAACAATAAATCTATGAAAGGAATAAATGTAATGCGAAGCCATGAAAGTACAAAACCCTAATGAACAATAAACTAGGGACAGGGAGAACAATGGAACAACCATTACTTTTAGATATCTAAATTAAAAGAATTTTCTATCTTCAACTCCATGGCTGAGAGGCCATGGACTGCACCTTTACAATCGTACAAAATGTTTGTCTTTCATATTTCACTTCTTTACTCATATAACCACTAAGAAACCATTCACCTTCCCTTTCTTTCCTATACTACATGACAAAAATATAATGATTGATTTCTCATTTTCCCACACATTACCTAATGCAAAGAGACATTAAAGACATGACTATATACTCAATCTTAAAACAAACTAACATACAATTTCTAACTTGAAGGTTATGATAACCGATGGAAAGCAACTCTCTTGTGGGGGTAAATGCCATCACCTCAACTTCTCAATTGGGGACTATCAGCTTGATTCACAAAATTTTGCCATCACGCTTCGGAGAACGGACATAATTTTGGGAATGCAATGGCTGAAACAATCGGGAACAATGTCCTTGAGCTTTTAGTACTTATTCATGGTTTTGTGTGCAAAAGGAAAAAGGTACAAACTCGTGGGGATGCAATGACCCTAAGCCTAATAATCAACTCTTACTAGATGGAGAAGTTGCTCAAAAAAGGGATCTTATAGTACAGTGGCACAACCACATTCATTAGAAGCACAAGAGATAGAAACTCCAACTCCACAAGAGCGTCAAGCAATCGTTCAGCATCAATGTGAAAAAATTTAGAAGCCCAAGTGCCTACCACCAATCAAATATCATGATTATGCCATTGAATTAATTCCAAGGAGTCTTCCACCTAACATCCATCCCTATAAAAAAATTGGTTGATGAAATGTTGGATTTAGCCATTGTTCATCCCAACAAAAGTGCCTACTCCTTGTTGGTGGTCATGATTAGAAAGATGGGTGAGCCATGGAGAATGTGCCTAGATTACAAGGAACTCAACAAGCTCACTCTCAAAGGTAACTTTCCAATTCTCATCATTGATAAATTGTTGGATGAATTGAATGGTGTTGTTTTCTTTACAAAGGTTTGCATTTGGGCTATCATCAAATTTGGGTAGGGGAAGATGTACATGCGACTAAATTCCAAACACATAAGGTTTGTTGTAATTTCTTAGTTATGCCATTTGGTCTCAGTAATGCTCAATCTACTTTTCAAGCCTCATGAAATCAATTTTTAGTCAATTTCTTCATAATTTGTGTTAGTTTCTTTTGATGACATCCTAATCTACAATAAAACATGGGAAGAACATTTGCAACATGGTGTTGGAAGATAATCAACTCTTCAAAATCTAGACGAACCATGAGAGTATAAGGCATTTCTTGGAGCAATGATTGTCATCGAAGGAGCAACAAAAATGGGTTGTCAAGATGTTGGGGTACAACTTGAGTTATTTACAAAAACAGCAACGACCATATCACGATGAATGCTCTTTCTCCACATGAGGCAAAGGAAGGAACAATTCTGCCATTCCATTAGTAAAGTTGAAATGGGTAGAAGCAACACGGTTATAATTACAACAGTACACTCCGACAAAGAAGGCCATTCAACATCTTCAGTAGGGCCTATCTTATTCATATAAATATACTTGGAAAGGAGATTCCTTGTGGTAACAAAAAATATTTCCATGCAAACATTATCATTTGAAAGCTAGTATTTTTATCTCAAATGCATGACTCGCAAATAGAACATTTGGGGTTCTTAAAGACATATCATTACAAAAAGAAATATTTCTTTTGGGAAGGTCTTAAGGGAGATGTACAAAAATATGTGACCAGTTGTTTGGCATGTGAACAAGATAAAGGTGAAACAATCAAGACTCCAAGTCTCTTATAGCCAATAGCCATTTCAGCACAACATTGGGAGGAATATTAATGGATTTCATTACAAGGTTGCCAAAATCAGCCAACTTGGATATGCTATTGGTGGTTGTGGATAGAATTGCTAAGTATGCATACTTTTACGGACTCTCATTGACTTCAAGCTAGTGCGGTGGTTGAAGTCCTCATGGAGAAGGTACAGAAAGTCCACAGCATCCCCAAAATCATTGTGCAACTGAGATTCTTAAATTCAGTAGCATATTCCGAATAGACCTATTTGTTGCATCGGGCACATAGCTCATCTTATCATCTTCAATCAAATGGACTAGCATAAATTGTGAATAAATGTTTGGAAGGACATGTGTTGCTTTGCCTCAAACAAGCAATCAATGGTCCATATCGCTTTCAATGGCGTAATGATGGTATAGCACCATGTTTCATTCTTGAACAAAGATGACTCATCCCAAAACCTGTGTGATGGAGAATCATATTTAAGATCAATAGGAAATGCTCCAAATCCTCAAGTAGAGTTTGGTTATGGCTCAAAAACGGATGAAACAATGACCGGATCAACTCAAACATGAGAGACATTTTGAAGAAGGCAATTGGGTCTTCCATAGATTGCAATCCTGCAGACAAATGTCATTGAAGTAGCATAAAACTACAAGCTAGCACCGAAATTTTCTAGGCCTTATAAATTTCTCTAATGGATTGTAGTGGAGTGTACAAATTGGAGCTTCCGAGCTTCCATCTTTTTCCAAAAGTCGTCCTATATTTCATGTTTCCCGCTTGAAGAAAATCAATGGTAACAAGCTTCTAGTATAGTAAAATTTACTAGAAATAGATGAAGATAAGAAGTTTATCGTGGAACTATAGTCAATAATCAAGAAAAGAGTGAAGAAATTATGCAACTGAGCCATCCTAAACTTTCTAATCAAGTGGAGAAATCTGCTAGTGGAAGATGCAACATGGGAAAACGAGCAGCTCATGTAGCAACACCCAAAGTTGTTAAAGGTTGAGGGCGATGCTATTTTGAAGGGGGGGGCATGTTATGCCCCTAGTATTCTAAATTCATGAGTGTGCCAAGGTCATGGAGAGGCCATCTTGTGGTGTGTGTAACCTTTATCTTTACATTCATTAATTCTATATGTTTCTTTAGCCCAACCTAGTTGGGACTACGGGATCACCACAACTTAATTATGTCTATAAATAGGAAAAGATAGCCTCTTCTAAACCATCATAAGTTGTATCCTCAAATTCCATTCACTGTTATTTTGCATTCTAGAGGTTGCCCCCTCGAAGTGGCCATATATATGATTTAGTCATATCACTTCATTTATCATTTGCACATCAATATCTTTAGATATGTGCTTATTTCTTGCATTCAAGTGGATCTGTTGTTGTTGTCTAATTTTATTTTAAATCAATATCCTAGCAAACAAACACATGCGCACACATAAATGTAGTGCATCATATGTTCCAGAATTTCGCTCACAAGCACGCACAGACATGCCCGCCCGCACATGCACAGACGACAGTCACACAACCAAATGTGCACGCACGACACGCACACGCCAGTGCACACACACATTCACATGCACTAATGCACATCATCGAAACAAAATAACTTGAATATGAATAGAAGAAAGAAATCACAGAGGTTGCTAGGGCCAAGTTTAACAAACCACCATCACAACTTCATAGTCAACTAATCCATGTTCTATTCTAGATTATGCATTTGGATTAAGGGTGGCAACAAATTATCTCAAGTTTCTGATTTTTTCATATATGTTCATATAAGAGAAGCTATTGCGTGATGAGCAACCTTAACAAATGTCCCTAAGTATCCGGGATATGTATGTTGGATATTTTAGAATACTCAAAAAAATATTTTCCTGAATTGCTTATCACCCAAATCCCTATGAATATAAATAACAAAATCCGGGCCTACAATGAGATGTGAAGAGAACTACCAAGAGTTGAAATAATTGCTTAGACCACAATAGTTGAAAGATTGTCTGGTCTTGCCAACAGAAAATGCATTGGCAGTATACCCACAGGAAATGTAAAGATTCAGTTTGGATTCTCATATGCAAAAGTACTATATGATGAATTACGATCCATGACTTGACAGTTGCATAGTGATGAAGCATATAACACAAACCACATTCAATGCCCACATTGGAATGCCACGGGATTATACATACAAAGAAAACCCTATGCTGAATCTGTAATAACATTTAACCCTACCTATATGCATAAAACCATCCCAGCTAGGCAAAATGCATTGTTTGGGTTTAGCTACAGAGTCCAGCATTTCACATTCTAGAACCCTAGCTAGTATTTGGGGATTTTGATAACCAAGCCTACTACGTATGAAAATGCCAATGCATCCCGCCATGATGAAAAGCAGAGAAATATAATTTAATTTGCAGCTTACCAACCTGTAACTACTTTGAACCCACCCAGGAATCAAGTAATGTAACTTTAGTCAGGGTTTTCATAACCTAGGATTGTTTCACGCATGAGTTTGTCCAACTTGAACTAGTCATCTGTTCAAACATCAAATCCAATAAAGAAATCTATTTTTTTTATTTTATTGAATTGGATACCCTTATAGCTAGTATGAGGTTCAAATAATGTAGACCTTACATCAGCATACTATGAGCCAGGGTTTTCACGAGCGAGGATTTGTCCAGGCTAGTCAATGTTCAAATCCAATAAGAGAAGCCGAATGAAACTTTTCTAAATTAAATGTCATCACTAGTACAAGATTCAAGTGCTGTCGAATCACAGATCAACAAAATTGGGAAATAATAGTGCAAAAGATGATTGAGGTTGAATTCTTACCTTGGTGGGTTAAGTGAGGATTTTTACCACCTGGAGTTTTTATGAGCTAGAATTTGTTCAACTCTTAAAGCTAGCAAAAGATTTTACTGGATGTGAAGATATGACCAGCTAGGGTTTGTCTACCTACCAAAGCTAGTTAGAGGTTTTATTGGATTTGAACGTATGACCGTCTGAGCTTTTAACGAGATTTTCGATGAGCTAGGTTTTCATGAGGTAGGATTTTCGTGAGATAGGATTTCATTAATTGAATTATGTCGACTTGAGTGCCATCGAAACTAGTACGAGATTCAAGTGCTCTGGAAAGACAATAAGAAATGCATCAGGCGAAAAAAAAAAAAGTGCAAAAGATGTTTGAGGTTAAATCCTTACCTTGGTGGGCTTGGCAAACTGATAAAGCTCTTGTTCGGGAATTTTAACAGGCCATGACTGGCCGGCCTCCTTGAACATCTGTTCCGTCTCTAACATCCGTCCTGTTTCCAAAATCTTCTTGCGAATGGTCTGTGCGTTGGTTTTGGAGCCGTCAATTATCTCTTCCACGCCATTGCTGTAGGTGATGGTTATTTGAGGATGGTGATCGTCCGTCCGTCTGTTGACGATGACTTGGCAACTGGGGTTGGATTCTTTGGCCTTTGTGGAGCCGCATTGGGCCAGAAATTCAAGTGCCGAGGTTGCTCTTGAATCGAATGCATTGAATTCGATCTTCACTTTTGACAGAAACTTCAACATCTTTGCTTTACTCTGAATGGAAGTTGGATGCCCGCCGAACCCACAACATCAAATTTCAAATGCGAAAAAGTTTTGAAATGAGATCATATATGCATCTTGTTTTCCCAAATTCACCTACGAAAATGAATTTCGTCTTGATATGGTAGCAACACAAGTATAAGGGAGATGAGCCATTATTTGAATAATGACCGATTGTTGTCATTTATTTTGTATTCGAGATGTTTTGAGATGTTTAGTTAGTAGGTGATACTACACATATCAATATTTATAATATTATAGTTTTAAAAATTGTTTAAGTGCATTTGCATTTCATTAATGGATATGGAACAACTCTCACTTATTTTAAGTGTACATTAAACAATAAGTTAAGAATAAACAAGAAACCAACTTTTATTCACTACATCATAATCCTCCTTGTTGGGATTGAGTACAAGATGTCAATCATAAATTCTCATATATTCTGCATTACATTAAAATTATATCAAATAGGGATTACATGTCATTCAACAGTGTCATCTTTTAAATTTGAAAAATCAACATTTAATGCTTCAATCCCATCCACACTTACAAAAAAAATACCAAAAATCCGCTCAAGTTTCAAATGCCTCCAATTCAAAAATTCAAATTCAATTCCAACAAGTGCAATGACTTCAAAACATTAAATTTAACAATTGAAATGCAACAATCACAGTTTTAAGATCATCCAAAATTCAATTTGATCCTTTGATTAAATTGTTGTAAGCTTTTAACCATGTGACAAGCATTTGATTGGCTAATCCTTCAGCATATTTTATTTACAAACACAATGTCATCTCTCATATTCCAAGGCATTTGATAATTTCCAACTTCTTGCGTTGCAGTTTAGGAAATTTTCTGGACCTTTGTGAATTTCCAGCACTCTAAAATAATTGTCTGCTCCCTAGCTATCACAAGAAAATTTCAATGTACATTTCTAAATGTTTATTTGGAGTTTAGTAATAACATCTCTAATTTCCAACTATAGATTTTCATGTTGTTGAATTCTACAAATAGTAATGCATGGTATTACATCAACATGAATACCATCTAATTATTTAAGATTTCTCACGTTGTAATAACATCTTCGATTACCAGCAATACATGTATATACATATACGCTCATTTATATGTATGTGTGTGTGTATACATGTATATGCATGTAAATTCAGTAATTCATTCACAAATAATCTCATGGATATCATCGAATTATTTAGAATCTAGAAAGTAGTAATATCATACTTCAGTGCCGGCGGTACATGTGTGTGTGTGTGTGTATACACACACTCATATATAAGTATATACATATATGACATATATGTGTGCATACATGTATATGTATGTAAATTTAACAATTCATTCACAAATAATTTCATATCGTAACCCACAAAGCATTTCATTCACTTCAAGACCACTATCTGTACTATATTAGTTGTTATGTTTGCTTCTATTTGATGCATCCCAAGCTTCATTTTGATGTCAATGGTGTTCTAAGATGTTTTGTAGGTTATTTAGAATTCAATTTTGAAACTTTATTACAAGTAACGATCAAAACCAAATCTCTTGAAGAGGACAAAGCTCAATGTGCTCGTAGCTAGAAATATTTAAGGTCCCAAATTTGATTGAGCATAAACCACAAAGCATGTACAAACTCTTAAACAGTTAAAAGAACTTTTCATATCATAAATTAAGAGACGTTTGAATAATTACTAACATGTCATGTTATTTGGTACTACAATATCTTGAAAAGATGAAGAGGAGGCAACTTCCAAAAAAAGGGTAGTGATTATTCGCAAGAAGGGGTGTGCACTTTGAAAGTGAAGCATGTGACAAGTCGGGTAATCAGTAAGATGATGTAATAATCAAAGAATCTATCATTAAAAAAGAGTCGTGTATAGAAATCGTTAGAGAGCAAGCTCGTGACCATGAGGCAGAGGAAATTTTTAGATATTAACGTCGCAGACAATAAACAATGGTTGATAAAGGTAAAACTTCAAAGAATAAGGTTAGGATTGCTACAACATGGACAAAAGAAGATGTCATGAAGGCCATTGGTGATATTGAGTTTAAGTATTGTCTAATTAACATTGTACCTAAACAATATAGCATACCATATTTATTTGTTTATTATTGGCTAAATAGACGAAATGCTACCAAAAAGAGGGGGCCTAGCACTATTTTGAGCATGGAGGAGAAGGATGATATTATTGAATGGTTTAAGCAAATGGAAAACTTAGGGCATGGTCTAGAAATTCCACAGCTAAAATCAATCGTCACACAAATATGTGAAACTAAAGACACTCCATTTCGAGATGGATATCCGAGGAGGTCATAATATGAAGGATTTAGAAAATGATGCCCAAATTTGGTCCTAAGAACTCTCAAGGATTAGACAGAGATCGTGTAATAGGATTACAACCACATGTGATTAACAAGCTTTATCAAACCTTGGCAATTGTGTGCAACATCGACTCTTATGGTCCAAGTAAAATATGGAATTGTGACAAGACAAGCATTCAAGCAGGGAGAAATTGTGGCATGAGGGTGCTTATCATGAGGGGTTCTAGGAATGTACCTAAGATCATTCCTTGTAGCAAAGAGTGGTCGACAAATTTATATTGTGTGAATGTTGCAGGGTAGTATATCCCTAATTTTTATTTATTTAAAGGTAAAAAATATCAAAGAACTACATTAAGGGATGTGATCCCGGTGTTTACATGGTAGTTCATCCTAGTGGTTGAATGACTAAGGAGATGTTCATGATATATTTATATCATTTTAGAAGTCAGTGTCTGAAGGTGTCTCCTCTAATAATAAGCATTCCTTGTTTTTTATGGTCGTGGAAGCCATGTGACATTATCAACTATGGAAGAGGTAAAGAGAATGGGGATTGATCTCTTGACACTCCTAACACATACTACACGTAGGTTTCAACCACTAGATGTTGTGTCTTTTCTCCTTTTAGAGCTCATTTCAAAACTAGAAGGTCACATTGGATGTCAATAAACTTGAACCAAGATGTCAAGCGTTCAGACTTGGGAACATTAGGTAATAGAGCAATAGCGAAACCCGTGTCACCTACGAATATTCAAGTTAGATTTAGACAAACAAGTATATGACCAATGAATCCAGATGCACTACATAATGATATGGAATGTAGTAAACCATTTCTCATAGAGCAAGATGAGAATGATGATGATAATGAAAACATCATAGATATTAATGTTGTTGAAAACATTTTAAGATTGTTATATGAGGTATCTACTCCACTTAGTGACGATTTAGGAGAAGATTACATCATGGAAACAATTCAACATCCTGTAGCTAACTTAGGGGTGGAAGAATCAGGGATGTAGTCAACAAGCAATAGGTCAACACAAGTGAAATACACAAAAAACAAATGTGGTTGTGAATACTGGGGAGTAAGGCTTGTTCGTACCACCAATTTTACATAATGAATAATATGTAAGAAGATAAGAGCTTAATATTTCCTTTCCAAGTATACCAGAGCAACTTACTTGGTTGTGTGATCATATGGTTGATACATGACTTGATGAGATTGGAAACATCAAGGATTAGATCTTGTCCCTACCTTCCATCCCAATATCTTGATCCAAAAA
This sequence comes from Taxus chinensis, assembly GCA_019776745.2. NCBI lineage: Eukaryota > Viridiplantae > Streptophyta > Pinopsida > Cupressales > Taxaceae > Taxus > Taxus chinensis. The sequence continues at coordinate 151,673,401 of CM034154.1, forward strand.
ACCTTCCTCATTTTTATGTTGATTTAGAGGCCATTGAGGTCACAAATAACGAAACATTTGTGGAAGATACAACTCAATGTGATATTGAAAGTGATATTAAAAACACAAATGGTGTTTCCCCGCAAAAGAAACTTCAAATAATTTAAGGTTGCCAACACAAGTTTTAAAGGATTATTCCAAAGAAAAGGTTGATACTTCAAATGGGACGAAGCTCACAATTTTTGACATCTGATGACTATTTACATGTATTTAAGGAAATACAATAAAGAAAAGAGAATTATTCGAGGAGAAGCAATGAAAGAAGGAAATTACCCAAGCAAAAAAGGAAGAAAGATTGGCTACAAAGGTGCACAAAGAACAAGAAAGATCGTAAATGCCTTAACGAGAAGCAAGAAATGGATCTGCAAAAGTAACTTAAAAGACAAAAGCACACAAGTCGAAGGGAATTTGCTCACTAAAAAAAGGAAATTGAATTATAGAAGAATGAAATCACTCACCATCATAGGTAGAAATAGTCACAGGAAAGAAACTTCAAGAGAGATCATTTATTAGAGGAAAATAACAAGTGGTTCAAAAATCCATGTGTTCCATTTCCCATGCAACACTTTAGGTTACAAGAATTATTGCAAGTTCAAGCACCTAACTACTATCCATATTTCCACTATGATACACCCAGCCAAACTAATGCTCCCCACATATTTCCAATACGAGATTTTATTCCACATACAAGATTTAAAACCATCTTTAGTTTTTGTATTCCACCATGGGTTCATCCAACTAATCTTCTAATGATTCCAATGATAACATCTACAAATGAAATATTCATTGTTCATGGTAGTCCAAGCCCAAGTTGTAATTGAAGGTGTGACTTTAAAAGTAATGAATATAAAAATATGTAAATTATGGTGGGTAAGCAAGAGAACGTAAATTTGATATAATGATGATGAAAATTGTGTGCTAAAAGGAACCCGTATTACATTATTGCATTCAACAGTGGTAGTTTGTGTCAGTTCGATAAAAGAACTTGCTTTTTGTTATTTTCATGATGAATACTATGCAATGTAAAGAACCCATAATGTATTATTGCATTCAGAGGTAATATCATCCAAGTAAGAGAACATTTTTTTGTTATTTCCACGATGTAGACTATAAAACGAAAAGAACCCATAATGCATTACTACTTAATGAAATCATAGTTTGTTTGTGTTAATAGTGTGATGAATTTGAAATTAATATTTTATTGGCATATTTTCCATCATAACTAGCTCCCCATACATGAATCGTTATTACTCCCTATCAAAAATTATGTTTTATAGAAGGACATAGTTAACATAAGCAATGCAATGTTCAATATTACAATACACAAATCTCTTGCCTAATTCCTGAGTTTAAAGTTCAAAGATAAATCTTAGATTCCCACAATAACACTCAAAATTGAATCAAGGAGATTGAGAACTTGGTGAGGTGTAGAAACACATCACCTTTCATGTAGCAAAGGAAGCTCCCTTGTCGTAAAACTTGCAAACACTTTCCTTCCAACCTCCATTAAACTAGATAAATTTCAAGAAGAGCTGGAAAAAAAAAGCATGCATTATAAATGGATTTGAAGAGCTTGGATTGTGGATTTGCATGTTTATATTTTGACTCTCTTGCTTTGTGAAGTAGGCCTCACCACTTAAAAACTTGGTTATTATTTTAAAGTGAATTTTTCTTGCTTTCTTGTTTGTTCTTGGTGTTTGATATGGAATGTTGTATTGTTGTTGGTTTTATTTCTTACCCTTGGTGGAGTGGATTTTTGGAGTGTTGGGAAGAGGGAAGAATCCCTCTTACTTCCCACAAGGCTTGATGGGAAAGCCTTGTTGGGATTATTTTAAACTCCCTTTATTTGGTTTGAAGTGGGATTTTACTTTTCATATGGTTTGGAAACCCATCTCCATCCTTGCTAAGGAAACCTTCAAGGTTTTAAAAACCATGACAAGGAGGAAGCAAAGAAAAACAAGGCTTATTGGAGGAATATGGAGCATTTAGAGGTTTTGCGGATACTTAAAAAAATTATGAACTCATTTAGATACTTGTGGAATTTGGATAAAATGAGACTTATTACGTCTCTTCCCTACTTGTTGAAGCATGGAGATTCTTGTGTTTTTGTGTTGGTTTTCAAACCATTATTAGTTCTTTGAATGTTGTGTATTAATATCTTTCCCTTATCCCTCATTTTTCTTCTTAGGGATATGTTATTCCTCTCTTCCACGGGCTTGGAGGGAGGCTAGCATGTACTTTTTTTTGGAAAATGCATGTGAAGATACCAATTGGTAGGGTGGATAACCAATTCATTCTTCATGTGGTTTAGATGCTTCCTATTTAAATATGGAGCTTGAGTAAGGAGGGTGCCTGGAGTTTTTTTTTGCTTGGAATAAAGTGAAGTTTCATTGAAAATTTGTCCATGGTGTTCCCACTTTTTGGGATGTTTTTCCTCTTGAATTTTAAGAGAGGTTTAGTTCTTTACTTTTCAAGCAAAGGAAGATGTAAATTTAAGTTACATTGGAGTGAAAATCTTATTGTTATCACACTTGTAAATCTTGCTCTTGGAATGAGGAAAAGTAGCATAAATTGTATTATCATTGGTTAAAAGATAGGTATATTGAATCAAATGTACCAATATTACATTTTGGTAAATGAATAAATGTGGTTTGGATTGGTTCCATTATTGTTTGGAAATCACATTGGAAATAATGTTAAACCTTTTATTTGGGAAAAAAAGAGAAAAATTGGTTAGCATGTGCAAATAAACAATCTCCATTTATTCATTATTGTTTGTAAAGGAAAATTTGGACTTGTTGAGTATAATAAGATATGAAATTAGTTTGAGTTTGTGAAGCTTATTAGAATGACTACTAAAATAGGGTTGACAATTCATATTGGATGGTAAAATGTTATTGTTGAAAACTTTTGAATAAATGAAAAATTTGGTCCCTATTAGTTATTGACTTTATTGAAACACCTATCTATGAATTAAAATTTTAAAATTGATTGTGGAAGTACTTAGTTATAGGTTGATTAAAATTGTAAGTGGGCATAATTGTTGTTGTTTGGTATAAAGTTGCGAGAAAGGGGGAAACTAGACATTTGTTTGCTACATGTAAATGGTTATAAGAAATTTGATTTTGTGTTTGATTTCCTTTCAAGTTACTATATATCCACTGGATTTCAAAATAATAAATAATGCTTTGCTTCTCAATATAGTCTCCTACTTTTTTTTTGTAGTGCCCATCCATGTTGGACCCAAACAAAATACCAAACATAACAAGATATATATTTTTTACTTTCATATTACTTGAAACAATTGTGTGACACCAAAAGACTCACAATATTTTTCACGACACCACATGTAACATTTACACCAACATGAAGAACACGCAAATGTCAATATGACATAAAGTGTAACCAACATCACACTTAAATAAATCAGTAAGTATGATACTATGACACAATCACGACATGAACATCACAAATTTCCACCTTCCACACTATCACATTTTCATAGTTCAATATTTTTTGTGTTCACAATCTAATTTAAGCCTTAAAGGTTTGAAGAGCATATAACATGAAAAACAGACATTTTCCTTTTTCTCTAGATTGCATTTACCTTACTTCGTTTAACCCTTAATTTAAGTTGATTCCCTCTTCACTACCATTTACATTCCCTTATCTAACCTTATAGGTCTGTCATCACCAATCCGGCACTATGATAATTCTTCACCGGGAACTCCTCGTGCTATGATTATTTACTAATGCACAGCCTTTAGTTTGGTGGATGTAATCTGGAAACAAAACAACAACCGAACACAAGAATACCATCGACTATGATAAGACGGAATGATGACAAATCTGAAATATCAAAGTAAATTATAATATTAACATGAAATTGTTACAATCTCACCCATGAGGTACTTCAACAAGACTATGGGAGAAACTTTACAATTACACCTCTCGATGGCTTCTTCAACACACCTTTAACTGATGGTTTCCTTTGCACAGTTCCTACAATATTTCTCACTACTTCTTTCTATGCTAAATGAGGGGGCTGGCCTCTCTATTTATAGAACTTCTAGGCTTATCCATCCTATCTCTAAGATAGGATAAGAAATCCACTCTGACGAATCATATTCCATACCTTAACTCTTATCTGTACATGTAAGCTTACCTCTTAAGATAAGATAAACCTTATCATTTTACATGGGTTCCACATTTTTAGACTTTTTACAAATAAAATACACAAAATATTTATGACCTCACTCCTTGTCCTTAGTACCAATATAATATTTCTAATTCCTAATCATGTAGACCCTACTTCTCTAATTACCCAAACTTTGACATTTTAACATTACCGGACCACTTACGACAAATATTTACTTTTTACAACATTTCTATTGTACTTTGACTGTTACCGTACTCCACATTATTGGCGACACCGTACTGACGGCGCCATTATCTTCTATCAAACGCTACTACTAATTATACTTAACAACATCTTATTCCTAATACATACATTAATGAAATAGAAATTATGGAGGAAAATTTTAGTGTCGACATCTTCCCCCTTCCTAGCTTCTACTCCGTCCTCGGAGTAGACTATTCTAGTGCTTGGAAAATCTTCAACTTGTCGTGGTTGACCCATTTCGTAATGGGAGTGCCATCCAATTCCTCCAGTCGGTACGTACCATTTTCATGCACAGCTGCTATTTTGTAGGGGCCCATCCATTTTGGAAGAAATTTTCTGTCTTCTTTTTTTGTATCTGGAATCATATACTAGGACCAAGTCATTCACATGAAATGGAGACCACCGGATCTTTTGATCAAAGTATTCCTTCTGCTTCATTTTCTTCTTATGGCTTGTATCCTTTACTATTTCCCTCATTTCCTCTAGCAAATGAAGATGCACCAACATTTCTTTTACTGAATCACTTTCATCCATCCTTTCATTTTTCATAACTCTCACAGTGGGAATATCAAACTCAATAGGAAGAACTGGATCAATGTCATAGGCCAACTGAAATGGGGAGTATCCTGTTGCTGACTTTGATATTGCCCTATATGCCCACAATGCTGCATGAATCCTGTTATCCCATTTATGTACCTGCAAGGCTGCATCTTTTGCTAGAATTTGACACAGCACAAAATTTGTTCGTTCCACCTGTCCATTTGTGCTTGGCTTGTATGTTGTTGCCTTCCTGTGCTTAATAGAAAACTTATTGACTAGGGCTTCTACCACCTCATTAATGAAGTGGCTTCCTTGATCTGTTACAATTTCTAATGGACAACCAAATATGGTGACAATGCGTTCATATATGAACCTTGCCACTTCATCCATGGAAGTTATTTTCAATGGCCTAGCTTCAACCCACTTGGTTAAATAATCTGTGGCAACTACAATATACTTATTTTGGCGTGATGTAGTTGGAAGTGGACCTACAATGTCTATTCCCCACTTTTCAAAGGGACCAAGTGGAAGAATAGGACATAATGGAGCTGATGAAGTCTTACGGTTACCATGTGTTTGACAAATATCACGTCTTACAATAATTATAACAATCTTTAAAAAGAGTGGGCCAGTGATAACCTGCATCCAAGATCCTTCTTGCTGTAAGTTGTCCAGAGAAATGCCCTCCACATGTACCATTGTGGAATTCTTCTCGCAGTTCCTTCCCTTGATCACGTCCAACTACCCTCTTGTACTGTCCATCAGGTCCTATTCAAAATAATACTCCATGCAGAATAGAATATGGACGACTGGCTTGAGTAATCTTTCTCTTAGTCTTTGCATTGGCACTATCAGGAAACTTGAATTCATTCAGATAATTCCAAATATCTATGTATTCACTAGGGATTGTGTCAAGGGAGAACAATGTTGCATCGGGAAAATCATCATCATCACAAGATGATCCTAAACCATCATAGGCTCGAGAGAGTGCATCTGCATTGACATGCTTCTTTCCTTGCCTATCTATAATATCAAATTCAAATTCTTGTAGCAAAATTATCCATCTTGTTATCCTCCCTGATGGGTTAGGCTTATTGACAATATATTTCAAAGCCTGATGATCTGTTACAACTAGAAATTTCTGCCCTAGCAAGAAATTATAGCTAGAGCCTCTTTTTCAGTTACAGTATAGTTTACCTCAGCACTGCTCATTTGTCTGCTCCCAAAGTAAATTGGATGTTCATTCCCATTTTCATCCTTTTTGGCTCGAAGTACTTCCTAGTGTTGCATCTGAGGCATCAGTGTACACAATGAATGGCTTGCTCCAATCTGGATTCTTCAAAACAGGTGAAGACACCAAGGCTTCCTTCAGTTGTCCAAAAGCTTCATGCGCCTTATTTCCTGGTTCATAAGTAACATCCTTCTTCAAGAACTGGGTTAGTGGCTGTGCAATCTTTGAGAAATTCTTGATGAACCTTCTATAGTAACCCACATGGCCTAAAAATGATCTCAACTTACTTCTATTCATAGGAAATGGTAAATCTTTGATTTTTGAAACTTTATCAGGATCAGTACCAATACCATCTCTGGATACAACATGCCCTAACAAAATGCCTTTAGAACATCCAAAGACACACTTTGTAGGGTTTAGTGAGGCTTGTGCTTCATCTAACCTTTGAAATGTTGTCTCCATCTGGTGCAGGTGGTCCAACTTGCTCCCATAGATGCAAAAATCATCCAAAAATACTCTGATGAAGGTCCCAATGTAGGGTTCGAACACCCTATTCATCAAACGTTGGAATGTTGCCGGAGCATTACACAACCCAAAAGGCATAACTCTATAAGCAAACGTTCCCCAAGGAGTGGTGAACGTGGTCTTCAGCTGATCTTTCTCTGCTATACGAACTTGGTTGTAGCCATTATATCCATCAGCAAAACTATAGCACTCCTGGCCAGCTACTTTGTCTAAGATCTGATCTAAAAATGGAAGAGGGTAATGATCCTTCTTTGTTGCCTTATTGAGCTTCCTGTAATCAACACAAATGCGTAGCTTCCCATTCTTTTTTATTGAGATCACAATGGGAGAAACCCATTCTGAATTCTCCACAGCAAATATGAATCCTGCATCAAGTAACTTATCTATTTCTTCTTTTACAGTCTTGGAAAAATTAGGCTTCATTCTATATGGCATTTGATTTATGGGCTTAGCACCATCTACCAGCTCAATACAATGTTCTACCCAACTTACTTGACGGAGTTCCTTGTAATCAAAAGTGAATAGGTGTATGTACCTTCGAAAGAGCTAGAAGTAGGATTCCTTCTCACTCTCCATCACAGCATCACCAATCTTTATTTGTTGGAGACGATCATCAACTTTTTCTTCAGATAATTTTATGGGGTCATGAGTTGGTGTGACTGGAAGGATATCCATGACTGAAACATCCACCTCACTTTCTTCATCTTCAGTGTCCATTTCACTGGTACTAGAGTAATCAGAGGATGTCCAATCATCAGTTTCATCACTTGAATCCATAGGTTCTGCCTTATGATGTCGAGGGATCACATTTATCTTCACCCTCTCTCTACCACGTCCAAGTGCCATGAAACCTTCATTCCAGTAGTTTCTTGCATGAACTCTCCTGAGCCATGGTCTTCCCAGTAGCATTGGGTATGCAACAGTACCATTTTTCATCACCTGAAAGTCTACCACACATACAACACCCATAACAGATATTGCCACATTTGAAACTACACCTTCTGGTTTATTTTTTCCCTTATTTAATGACCTTAACATAAGTGTTGAAGGGCGATCAATTTTTAAACCCAACATATTCATTACAGACTCGGTCATTACATTAACTGCAACACCTCCATCAACTAAGACATCATGAATTGAAATACCATTACATAATACCTCAGCTTGTGGAGCATAGGGATCTGCCTCTGCCTCCAAAACAGGGACCTCAACCTCCTTCCTTCTTCGAGCATTGAGTCCACCTCGCAACTCCCGCCTCTTCTCAGAAGACATAGCCAAGAGTTGACCATATGTAATATTTACAGGCCTTTTGGACAGATCTTCCAAGATGGAGTATGGTCCTTTCCCCTGTGAAATCAGAAAATCCTGCACACCCAACTTTCTTCTCCTATGTTTTTTACTAGTTTCTCCTTTCATCTTCTTAGGATCAGTTCCATCTTGATTATCTTTTTCTTTCTTTCTTTTTGTTACAAACACATCTACTTCATTATTTCTACTCTTATCTACTACATCAAGAGAATTCACAGGTGCTTTTCCTTTATCATTATCTCTTGTACCAGATGTAGAAGCTCTATCTGGACAATTATACTTATAATGACCCTTTTTATAACAACCATAACAAACAACTTCAGAAATATTTCTTTTTGGACCTCTATCTCCTCCCTGAGAACTAAATTCCTTTCCTTGAAGAAGATTAATAGTTAACTGGTCCATCTTCCTAAGCAGATCTTCATACTCAGTAGATGTACTAGGAGAAATATTTATGCTCACCGGGAGTGGTTGTGGATTCTGGACCAAAGGTGCTAGTGTAGGCTCTACTTTAACAACAATTTCTTTGGGATCCTCTTCCATGCTTTCTTCTTGCCTTCTTGCAATCTCCTTTGCTTGTTCAATGGTAGTTTGGCAGTCATACTTCACTCGTTGTCTGATCTCAGGCTTCATCCCAAGAATGAAGTGCTTACAGAGGAGATTATCCACGCCATTCATCAACCCATCTGCTAGTCCTTCCTTCCGGATCTGGGCATCGAGCTTCCTCCTTAGCTCTAGAACACGAGCATGATAATCCTCTTCTCCTTCTCTTCTTGGGATAGCTTTGTGATCTCGATCATGAGGTTTGCATATCTCTGTTGTTCACCAAATTCTTCAAGAAAACTTTCAGTTAATAAATCCCATGAATTTTTCACATTATCACCTAGTGTTTCAAACCACCTAAGTGTGGAACCATCCAAAAAGGTAGGAAAAAATTCAGTCCATTGTTCCCTTCTTATAAGGCCATTACAAATACAAGATCGCTTAACTCTTGAATGAAAGAAGAAGCATCTTCATTAGATTGAGCTGAAAAAACAGGAATCTTTCTCATTTTCAAAAGTAACCACCGTGAAATACCAACCCACAAGTACAATCAACAAGACTTATGTGCACAAATAATTGGAATTACTATAGAAATTACCATGGTAAACTATGGTAAAACTTGACTTACTACGGTAAAAACTGATTTTACTGTGGTAAACACTATTCACGGTAAAAAGTGAAGTTACTGCGGTAAATACTATTCACGGTAAAAAGTGACTTTACTGTGATAAATACTATTCACAGCAAAAATGACTTTATCATGGTAACTACTATTCACGGTAAAAATGACTTTACCATGGTAACTACTATGCACAATAAAAACAAGGTTACCCTCCAATTGATTTTTGACTAATTGGGAATATCTCTCCAAAAAATCCACCAACGAGGAATGGTCCCGGCAACGGAACCAAAATGTCATCACCAATCCGGCACTATGATAATTCTTCACCGGGAACTCCTCGTGCTATGATTATTTACTAATGCACAGCCTTTAGTTTGGTGGATGTAATCTGGAAACAAAACAACAACCGAACACAAGAATACCATCGACTATGATAAGACGGAATGATGACAAATCTGAAATATCAAAGTAAATTATAATATTAACATGAAATTGTTACAATCTCACCCATGAGGTACTTCAACAAGACTATGGGAGAAACTTTACAATTACACCTCTTGATGGCTTCTTCAACACACCTTTAACTGATGGCTTCCTTTGCACACTTCCTACAATATTCCTCACTACTTCTTTCTATGCTAAATGAGGGGGGTGGCCTCTCTATTTATAGAACTTCCAGGCTTATCCATCCTATCTCTAAGATAGGATAAGAAATCCACTCTGACGAATCATATTCCATACCTTAACTCTTATCTGTACATGTAAGCTTACCTCTTAAGATAAGATAAACCTTATCATTTTACATGGGTTCCACATTTTTAGACTTTTTACAAATAAAATATACAAAATATTTATGACCTCACTCCTTGTCCTTATTACCAATATAATATTTCTAATTCCTAATCATGTAGACCCTACTTCTCTAATTACCCAAACTTTGACATTTTAACATTACCGGACCACTTACGACAAATATTTACTTTTTACAACATTCCTATTGTACTTTGACTGTTACCATACTCCACATTATTGGCGACACCGTACTGACGGCGCCGTTATCTTCTATCAGACGCTACTACTAATTATACTTAACAACATCCTATTCCTAATACATACATTAATGAAATAGAAATTATGGAGGAAAATTTTAGTGTCGACAGGTCTTGAATCCATTAATCATGAGAGTATGTAGTTTCATTCACAACAATATACATTGTTTATTTTGTTTCGAGTTCAACTTATAACAAGTACACTTAATCACACGAAAGAGTTAACACTGGTTTAAAGAGCATTCACATATAATGTATGAATCCCCTCTCCTCAAAACTTCATAACTCTATACATCACAAAAAATCTTATAATAAGCGTACACTAATTAGTTCACATTTCAATTGCCATAAATTTGTAAAATTCAAAATTAGTTATAAACATTTTGACCATATATACGTCACTCAAGGCTCGTTCTTAGACTATGGGTTTGTTTCTCAAAGAGAATGGTTACTCGTCATTTTACTTAGTTTTCATTACGAGGGAAAAGATATCATGATGATAAGAGGAGAATCTTAAGTTAATATTATGATTGCAGTACACCTTGAAGATAGAGATGAATGGAAGCAATTATAAGATATAAAAGAATCACATGTGGTTAGTGTTTGAGTCAAAATTTTATGTTCTAGAATATCATGTTCTCAAAGGAGCCATCTCATTTTATCTTTAAAGTCAAAAAATGGAGACCTAGTAAGGATTTAAGGAACAAATCATAATTCTCACGTTTCTAATGGGTCAACATCTCACCAATAATAATCCTATATGTTAAGGTTTAGATACTAAATTATGTCCACATATTAACCTCAAAAGGGTCCTAGGATTAACTTTAAATTTATTCCCATCTACCCTAAGGGATCTATGCTAGACTACAGGCCAAAGCTAGCATTCAACAACTTAATCCCCCAAGACCTCTGAAAACTCAAAGGTGTTGCTATAATCAAAGGCTAAGGAAAACACTTTCAATCCTATAATGTAGTAATGTTCCAAGAAGTGTCTAGTTACACTATAGAAACAAGGCATGAGGTTAAGCTCGAGGGGACTCTTTCATACCACAAGGGTTGATATTCCAAACTATAAGTTTGGTTAATGCTTTCCGCCCAAAATGGAAACACACACGTGCAAATTGTTATGTTTTTATTTGAAGGCTAAGAGATTTCCTAGGTCAATACATCACTAACATATAGATGAATTACACCATTACTAGGTTACTACCATCAATTTTATTGGTACAATCACATCCAAAATTATGATGCTACCACGATTTTAAATAACATGATTTAAATTTCATTCTCTTCATGATGTTCTGGATAAAATAAAAGGGATCCTCTTACATCGTTTTCCAATACAACATGATACAATCAACTTCATTTACCTAACCAAATATACAAAAATATGACTAAGTGTGGAATTAGTCAAACGTGTAAAAGTACAACTATGTAAGAAATAGTACATTTCACCAATATGCAACAATATTGTATACATCATGAACACAATGAAATAATGAATTCAATTTATAACAATATATGTTATACACGAAACTTCGTTCTCGCGTGGGTGAAGGCTGATCCTGGAAGCCACCAGCAACTTCGAATGATGGAGGGCTTAGGACCTCAGATGTAGATGTGGATCTACGGGTGCAAAGAAGATAGATGTGTGATACAAAGAAGATAGATCTACAAAACTGAAACATATGGGATTAGATAACAATATGTGGGGGTTTTCCTAGACATTACCGGTTCCAAGAGGATGTTAACTCCCTTGGAGGATGTCAACCCCCATGTCTAGAAAGATAACAATAAATGATGAACAGTATATATCATGCAGAAATAATGGAATAAGAAATGACAAGTAATTGAAATGACGAGGGGACTTAGCTTGTGCTCTGATATGGAGATGAACTAGGACATCGAAGGATGGCAAGATAATGAACAATGGAAAATATTTCTCCCACACTTCTCACCTTCTAACCTAGAACAATGGAAAAGGTTAAGCTTGACCTCAAACTTGTAGAATGGTCTTCCATCTCTGGGTCTAGGTCTTAGGTCTCTCCTTCCAGGTTTTCCTAGGGGTCCTTTGAAAGAGGGGGGAAGACCCATATTTATTACTTTGAGGTGAGGTTAGATTGGTGTTAACAAGTAACCGGGGTTGTGGTAAATTAACCTGAGTTAAGAGGTATGATGTGATCAAGTGGGGCCCACATTGTTTGACTTATTAGATGGAGTGGGGAGCATGGTTGACATGGTATGTGAGATAATAGATTCCATCTTTTGAATTTAAGAAAGGGGTGTTGGATGGGTATATTAATACCCATGAATTGAATAATTTAATATGGGAAAAATGCCAAAATTTTAAATATCAAATGGGTCCACATGGAGCCCATTTGATAATTAATTAAATTTGGGTGAGTAAATGGATGGGATTTATTTAAATTTAAGAAAAAGAAAAGTGAGAGTGAGAGTTGAATGAATGTGAGATGACGGAGGGGCACTATACCAAAAATTGGTGTCTACATTTGCCCCTTTTTGTTGAGTGGTTTGCGATAGCAAGCCATGAGACAAAAATAAAAAGGGTTAGATGAAATATGTGTCCGAGGATGGATGAAGACATGACCAAAGGCAAGATGCCCCAGGCAAAAAAGGATTGCAATAACAATGATCAATGAATAAAAAATATGGTGGTGACTCCAATATCACATCGGTAGAGGACAATTGCGGTCTCAACGGAGAAAAATGACAATGTTCTACATACCATTGAGTGGGTGAAGACCACTGCAGTATGGATGTAAATCAAGATGACCAATGGGTCATAGGAAAACATCAAAAAATGCGCAACTGAATGTGAAAGGTATGTGCGAAATCCTTTGTCGGCGAGGAATTGAATGAAACATCATGCGTCCATAAAAGGGACAAGGATGAAGATAATGATGCCTCAACACGGGGCACGAGATGAACAAAAAGTGAGTTATATGCGTCGAAAAGTATAAGGATGAAAAGGTGCCCCAACATAGGACATGAAAGATGACATAATGGGAGATGGATGTTGAAATAAAATATCCCAGGGGGAACGAGTATAGCCATAAATGTGGACATGAATGAACAGATAGGATATAAGGGTGAGATAAAATACCCCAAAAGGGTGATAAATATGATGGTAATCATGTTTCATAGGAAAGATGCATAAGTGTTAGCAAATTAGAAGGTGAAAAAGAAAAAGTAGTCTCATTTCTTCGATAAGTAGGATAAGAAGTCAAGATACTTTTGCGACAAAAAAAAAGTCAGAGAAAATATTCATGGAAGAGAACAAGATCAGATAGGTGATGGCCGTTATGGTATCCTCCAAGACAAAAATGTCGAAGGAAGATGGGAAGAGATTCTTAGAAATGGATATGATGATGCCCTTGTGAGAGGATTGATGAAGATAAAAGATGTGACAAGGTTCTCAAAAAAAGAGGAGAGGTCAATGTTGTAGAGAGAAGAACGAGACTGGTAATGTAATGGATCGATGGTGGTACATAAACGGAGAAACATTGGCATTTGATTGTGAATGCTAGGTGTGAGGGATGTCGTGAAGGATGTAATGAGAAAAGGGAATGGATAGAAGGACTGGTTGATTACGAGAAGAGTAAGAAAGATCAAAGGTGAAGGCAACAGGGGTATGGAATAGAGGAATGAAGACGGAGGAGGAGAAAAGAAGGAATGAAAGGGGAGGAAGAAGATAATAAAGAAGGATTATATAGGAAGGGGGAAATGAAGAAGGACAAGCAAAGAGAAGACAAGAAAAGGACAGAGCAAAGGGTGAAATTATGAAAAAGGGAGAGAGTTATTTAAAATGAAAGGTGTGAAGGAGGATGAAGCAGAGGAAGGTAGAGAAGTAATGGAAAATGAAAGAGATGATAGAGCAAAGAAAATTAAAGGAAGCAGATCATAGTGAGGAAATCCAAGGCAAAGAATATGGAACTGACCACATGGAAATGCATGTGGATGGTGGGATGATAAAAAATATGGGACAACGTTGAAGAGTCAGGTCATCGATAGGGAAGTAAGGAGGAAGTGTGAGGTAAAACAAGGAAGAAGAAAATATAGAGGAAGTGAAATAAGACAAGGATCAGAAAGGAGGAGAAGACAATGAGAAAATTATGCAGAAGGAAGGGAACCAAGAATGGAGATATTTGATAAAGAGTGAGAAGCATAAGGAACGTAAAGAGAAGCTTGAGGGGAGGAATGACATAGATTGGAAAAGATGTGGAGATGCATGAGATGAGGATAAGTTGATGACGAGAAAATAGAGAGAGGGTGCATGATGAAGACAATGAAGAAATTGGCAAGGAAGAATGAAAGATGGAGAGGTGGCGAGGAAAAAGAGAGGAAGGGATAGGAGAGGCAATGCTAGCGAATGGATGTTAGGAGAAATCCACCGATAATGATCAGTAGGAAAGGATGGGACAAAAGGTGAGATGAGGCAGAAAGCAAAAGAGGAATGGAAGGGGGAATGCCAATGAAGGGATGTTAGGAGAATTCCTCTAATAATGATCAAAGGGCACAGAGGAAGGAAGGAATGAAGATAGAATGGAGGGGGTCAAAGAAAAGGATCTAGGCTATGCAAAATGGGGATGAGTGATTTTCAGGAGAAGTCCACTAATAATTACTAGCACAGAAACATAAGATGATGATGAAATAATGTTAGGGGATGATCAATGACAATGACAGGTAAGTATGGGAGTAGATATATGGGAGAACTCTAAAATATGGAGTGGAAAGAGTAATGAAAGGAGGGATATTGATGTGTATAAGGATGAAGGCGAGGAGAGGATGCAATGGATGAGAATGAATGAGAGAAAATTAAAGAAACAAGACATGAAATGAATGGAGAAGCAACGATTAAGTAAGATTACCAAGCAAGGGATGATGGAGATGAACAAGGGACAAGTAGGAAGTGGTGTTTGCAAGAATGAAAGAGGAGGTGAGAGGATGTGATGATGGGGAATGATGAGAAAATGTAGATGGAGAGAATGTGGAGTGGTGGGTGAGTGCAGGATGACAGATCATGCTTAAGAGGGACTCTTAAGTAAGATCACCATGCCGCAAGAGGAGTTAAGTAAGATCACCAAACCGGCAGTGACGATATGGAAGGAGAAAGACAACATTGTATTGGATACAGGTGTGGAATGGTTGGTTGGAGTGGACGAGTATGATGAGAGGCAGGAGACAAAAGATGAGGAAGGTATGATGGGAGATGAAAGGGTCAGATGGAGAACCATTCTTAAGAGGGACTCTTAAGTAATATTGTCATGCGACGTGGATGGTTAAGTAGGATCGCCAAGCCGAAGAAGAAGAAGAATGATGAAAAGACTGAGCAATGTATGCCAAAATGGAACAAGAGATGAAAGGAGGTGATATCAAAGTGATAATAAGGAAACAAAGGAGTGTGACATGAGTGGATGGAGAAACATATGCAGTGTATATGGAGAGTGTAAGGGAAATCCTTAATTGGGATGCTCATGTGGTGGGAGTGATGAGATAAGAATGTCAAGCGAAAAAGGAGGAGTGAAAAGACGTTTGTGGTGGTGATTGTCGTCCACTAAAAGAGGAAATGGTGGAGAAACTTTTGTTGTGGGAGGATCCAAGGAAGAAGATATACCTTAACTAAGATTCATTGGCTATATGGATGGTTAAGTAAGATTGTCAAACTAAAATTGGAAGAGTGAAAAGGAAACTCAAGAGGAAAGGCAAGTAAGATATATGACGTGGTGAAAGGGGACAGAAAGGTGAGAAGGATGATGTGGAGACAAATGGTGATGAGTGGAAATGGGGAGCGAAGAGCAATGGATCAAAGACATTGTTGAACGTGTTGGGGGATAAGAAGCTGCAGGATAACAAACTTGCCTTGAGAAGGATCCTCAAGTAGGATTCACAAACTACAATAGTGATCAAGTAGAATTCACAAACTGAAAAGTGTATTTGTGAGCACATTCATGGATATTGTAGTGTGAAATTTGATGTGATTTTGATAAAATATTACCTTGATGAGATGAATGGAACATATTTGTAGCAAGGGCATAAAGGGAAACTATGTTTCGAAATGGATTGGAGATAAACAAGAAAGGTTACCACTCAAGGCATTGCACTTGCAGACCAATAGCAGGTGTTAACACATAACCAATGATAGTTAGTTATACCAAAAGACCATGAGGGAAAAATGGATGAAAGATGCTCGTAATCCTAATGTTGACATGACAAAGGGATTGGAGATGTAACTTGTACACGGGAAGAGGGAGTTCTAAAGGTGGTGTTCCTTAAGTCTATGCCCCAGCTCTGGGAAATAAAAAGAATAATACAAGAAAGCTGATCATTGCGGGAAGCTTTCGAAAAGTGTTGATAAAAGGAAGGATGATCAATGTGGGAAGCCTTCCAAATGCCATAATAACAGAGTAGCCATCCTTTGAGGGTATGGTCTACTTTATACATAATATGGATGGAAAGAATAATATGATAGTCGTCCTTTAAGGGATAGGTCTGTTGCCTTTGATTTTGCTTTGATTTTGATTTGTATGCCTTCCTTTTTGTTTATTTTTTTCCTTTTTACATGAACAAATGTCCTTCGAGGGATCAATCTGTTTTTGATGACTTTGATTTTACCTTTTGCATACATGAATTTGAGCTTCACATGAGGGAGAGTTGGGGATAGCAAAGTAGACCACTTAGGAGGGGATAATGAATGTACAAGAGACACCCCTGGACCCTTTGCATGGCTGCAATAGGAGAATGAGAAGGTGATGGATGTAATGGTTATGGGGTCATATCAAAGCAGTGAAGGCAGACCACATAATTCATATCATTATAATGAAAAATGGAAGGGACTAAGGATGGAGGAATAATCTAAGGATATAACTAAGTGCTCATTGGTAGATATGCTAACAGTAGACTAGTTGCAAGTGCAATGCATTAAGAGGTCACATCTTTGGTTTACCACCAAGAGAGGGAAGACAGTGAAGTTGCAATAAGATGAGATGATAGACAAGCAGGAAATAAAACTATGTCCTAAAGGAAAAAAACATATGACCAGAATGGTGTATTTTGATGAAAATAAATGGTGCCCTAAGAGAGACACAAATATGGCCACAATGGTGGACTTTGGTAAAAAGGTACCTCAACGGAAGGAAAAAGATGGCCTCAAAGGAGGACTTTGATGAAATAGATGGTGCCCCAAAAGAGACACAAATATGGCCACAATGGTGGACTTTGGTAAAAAGGTCCCTCAATGGAAGGACAAATATGGCCTCAAAGGAGGACTTCAATAAGCAAAATAAAAAAAATGGTCCCTCGCAGAAGGACAAAAATGGCCACAATGGTGGACTTAGAATAAGATGAGGATCAAGACAAAATTATTTTAGATTGGATGAATGTGAAGAAGGGAAACACAACAATGTCAAAGAGTGAATTCCCCTAGTAGCAAGGGAGTTGTACAGATGATATGCTCAAGGGCGAGGGAAGGCTGCTCCCCCAATGAGTTAAATGTGAAGGAGTTAAAGGATGTTGAAAGAGTTTAGATGAGATTGTTTGGATTTGGATGGGATAAACAATTGGAGACCACAAGTGTGCTTGGAAAGATAAGCGCTATTGATGAACAATGGAGGACCTTTCTTAGGAGGAATGACATGGGCTGGAGGGATATTAAGGGATGAAATGGATGAAGGAATTGTGGGAGACTCAACAGATGGGATATGAATTGGATTTAATGTAGATGGAGAAGGAACTTTCCCCTGAATGAGGAAATTATCTTTCTCAATAAGGTTGTGAACAACTGTCTGAAATTCCTTACAATGTTCGATGTCATGGCATGGGCTACGATCATAAGCGCAACTATAATTAGGATTGAACCATGATGGCTTGGGATCATAGGGATTAAGGGATTTAATGGGAATAAGTGTGATGGTAGATACTCGAGTTAAATATTGAAGGATATTTGCATAAGACCCTATTGAAGTGTCATAGAGAAGGTAACTCTTGTGGGTTTTGATAGGATACATTAGCTTGGAGTTAGAAGAAAAAGTGGATGTAGATTGGATGGGTAAAGTAGATAAATCAAATTTGGTTGGAGGACTGGATTGTTTGGATTGGGATTTAGGTGAGGATGTACATTGGATGGGTAGATTATATGTCTTAGATGACAAATCGAATTGGATTGTTTAGCTAGAAATTTATCGTTGCAAGATGTCATAGATGGAGCGACTAATCCTAAAATAGATGGTGTGGCATTGGATTGTTGAGAAGAGGGAAAATCTGAATGTTTCGAGGAAGCACAGGGGATTGTTGGGGATGTTTTCCACGAGCCTTAGACTTCAATTGAGAAGATTTACCTCTAGCAGGGATGATAATAATCTCAACTAGGGGATTTGACAGTGGTGGTGTGGTTATTAATGGAGAAAATGTCCTAAAACAAGATGAGGATGTTAATGGAGAAATATGTGTTTGTATGATGCGATTAATGAGATCTATATGAGATGTGGATTGTTTATATTTTGACATGAGAAGATTTGATTTTGTAGAGGGAGAATGTAAACCATCTTTATTTGATTTAGGTGGATATGTTGGTTCAGTAGATGATCCAAAGGGTATCTTTGATAAGGTTGTAGATCGAGAGGATTTGGTTGGTGTGATAGAAGGATTGGGTAAAGAATATTGGGATAAAATGCGTGATGTGGCCATGGGTGAGGATATAGGTACATATGTCAAGGTAGGGATAGGTGAACTTGTTGATATGATAGATATAGAGGTAGGTGGGATAGATAGAGATGTAGGCATATTTGGGATATTTGGAGATGTGGGTGATGTGATAGCTGATGGAGTAGAACTTATGGGTAATGCAGCAAATGCAGGAGCATTTTCAGGTGTAAAAGTAGATGGGACTGGTTGCTGCATAAATGTTTCAAGGGGTAAGAACATTATGTTTGCTAAGGGGGTTGATGTCGTAGGTAGGGTTGTAAAGGTGCATGTAGTAGAACTGAGTTTAGTTGGGTTGGTTGTAGAGAAAAGTGATATAGGTTTCGTAACTATAGATTTGGGTGAAGGAATAGATGTAAGAGATGTAGAAATATGTGTGGATATGAATGGGGTTGAAATAGGTGCTAAGGATGAATCTAATGTGGTATATTGGGGTGTGCTTGAAGTGGAGGAAGTGGATGGTATAGTCAAATTTGACGTGGATGTGATAAGGATATGAGAAGGTGCAGGTTTAGGACAAGTAATAAAAGTTGACATAGGTGTGTTAGGTTCTGAATAAACAGTGGGCATAATGTCTAAGGTAGGAACTTGTAGAGTTATCAACAAGATGAGATCTTGATTGATAGTGTTAACGATGCAAGCATTTGACATTTGAGATGTAAAGGGCATGGCTTGAATTGTTAGTAGTTGATTAGTTTGCGTAGTGGAGCTATTGATTTGGATATCCCCTTGATTTAAGAGTTGTTGGAAATGATCTTTAAACAAACGACATTTCTCAATGTCGTGACCTTTGACTCGATGATATTGACAATAGTGGGCTTTGTGATACCAAATAAGCTTGACTTGCGAGTTGTCCATGGGTCGTATGGGAGGAAGTTGGATGGAGTTTAAAGTCATCAATTTGTCAAACACGGAGCTATATGATTCTCCCAAGGGGGTATAGTTCATTGTTGGTTGAGGGGCTCGTTGTTGAGGCCATGTGCTGAATGTAGATGCTGACGAGGAATTAATAACCATAGAGTTGGCCACACCTTTAAATGTGTTGTTATGTGTGGATGGTTTAGTAGATTTGATTTTAGGTTTAGTCGATCTGAGTTTAAGATGACCTTGTTTAATGCCACAGGTTTTGAGTTTGTGAGCCATTGTGAAAGCGTCGTCAAAGGTTCAAAATGATTGGATTTGTAAAGTAGATGATATATGTTTGGCACACGAATGTGAGAATAATTCGATGATTTCAGTTTGCGGAAGAGAGAAGGACAATTGGTTTATAACACCATGCCATCGTGCGACAAATTCGGTGATGGGCTTGTCTTCAAACTATCGAATGGCGTATAGGTTAATGATAGTGGTTTTGCGTGCAATATTGATAGAAAAGTGTTCTAAGAACAACTGTGCAAGTTAGGTGAAAGAGAATATGGAATGTTGTGGGATACTGTTGTACTAGTTGTTATCAACCAATTTTGACTGTGCAAAATTAATTTTAAAAAAAAAAAATGGAAATTTTCAAAATTTTCAAAAGTGTTACTTTATGTGGTTTGTCACTTTCATCACGACTGTCTCATTTTTGTGATCATTCCGGTCTTCGTTTCGTCCTTTTGGGGCGAGAACTCCTCCTGCCAGGTCTCAAGTTGCGTTAAATATTAATTAATTAATTGATTATTATTTGTTTAATAAAATTAATTTTTAATAACTTTGGAGTATTTAATTAAATAAATATTAATTAAAATTCATTCGACAAGTTTTTGCCAAGGAAAAATAAGCTTCCTCTTCCCATTGCCGGGGATGCCAAATTGGCTTCCGAGGCCCGGATTTCCCCTTTCCTGGCAAAATTGCTTTAAATCCCCGCTCATGGGATTTCTTCCCCCAATTGCCAAATTAATAAGTTGGAAAACGGGCAAAAAATATCCCGATTTCCCACATGGGGAAATTAAACAGAGATTGACAGCCCACCTTTCCATTCTCATTGGTAATTGGCCTTTGCTTTCCCATTTCCCCCTGACAATTAATTCCACTACCCGGGAAGAGGGGAAGTTGGGTTAACCCTCATAAATTCCTCCTTCAAACTCATTAGAAAGAGTCGTACGAAGCTTTCTAAATCACTTCTTACTTCTTCTAAGAAGCATAGTAATATTTTTATCACATTCCTCAAACCATGAACGCCATTGTGAAGGAGAAATACATGCAAAAAAAGAGAGAACAACCAAAGTAATTAGTTTCTCACGCAATTGGAAAAGGAGGACAACATAAAAAATTTCCAACACATTAAACAAGAGGATAGTCCAAATCAGCCAAAGGGACAACAAAGATAAAGCTTCCATGCATAGGAGGGAGGGCAGCAGGTGAGAGAAACTTTCCATGCATTTACTTGAGCAAGAGTCCAAGTGGCAAAGGAGAAAGTAAGAGCCCACGCAGCCCACACATTGGAGAAGGAGGGAAATTTTCAATGAAGAAAGAAATCAAAATTAAATCAAATGCAAAGGAGGTTGGGCGCTGAAGAGGAAAGGAGAAAACAAAACACCACGTAGGAGGACAACAAAAGAGAACAATCCAAGGAGTCTTTCACCATGCAGCAGGAAGAGGAAAATACAAAAACTGCGCAGGTTTTAGGGGGACAATAAAACAATTTCCATGCATAGGCCAAAAAAAGACACATCATGCCTGGGGAGAAAGACAAAAACAAATTTTCCAACGCCCAGCCAGCAGAAGGAAAAACACCATTCATTGAGGAAGGACAACAATCCAGGATAGCAAAATAGACAAGATAAATCATTACCCACGCATTGACAGAGGGAGGGCAGCAGGTGAAGGCATAAAACAATTTCCATGTAGCTTTTCCACGCTCTCACCAGGTCTATCCATGCAAGCAAGAAGGCAGTAAGATTTCCCACACATTGGAGAAGGAGGACAATTCAAAACAGAAGGGGGACAACAAAAGAATACCAATAAAATAATATCCATGCAGCTTTTCCACGCACTCACCAGGTCTATCCACGCAAGTAAGAAGACAGTAAGATTTCCCACGCATTGGAGAAGGAGGATAGTTCAAAACAGAAGGGGGACAACAAAAGAATACCAATTTCCATGCATTCTTCAAGCACCAATAACATTTAATAAAACAGTTTTAAACGCATGCATAGAGATCCCACGTGCCAAGGAGAAGCTGTCCAAGCAATAAACCAGGGAGAGAAAAACATTTTCACACGCGGTCAAAGAAGATAAGGTCATTGTTTTAATGCATTTGCAAAAAATTGGTCTACCAAATTCAGACCACGCATTCGCCAAATCCCACGCCAAAACCAGAGGAGCAGTTAACAGTTGTTCACATTGGAAGAAATAGGTGATATAAAAAAAATTAATTTTTTTTAATCCGTGCGGAATATTAAAATCGAGAGATTTTAATTTTAAAGAAAATATATATCTTTGTATTGCCAGTTTCAGAACTCGAGCTTAGTCTCGATATATATGTATTTAAAAAATTAAATAAAAATTTGTAACCGGGATTAGTTGTTATTATTATTATTTTTAATAATAATAATAATAATATTATATTAATATTAAAGCGAGTCATATTTTTCTTACATTAGCGGGGGTTTCAGAAACTGAGACCCGACCCCACTTGCATTATTTTACGTGCCCGAGTCATTCTTCTGTGAAATTTGTAATGGCCGAGAAATCTAAAATAAATCTGTAGGAAGATCGAGGAAGGCCTATTGGAGAAATCGAATAAGTCCACACTCAAGTACGAATTCCAAGGAATCATCACTCCTAGTTCCATTAAGTCAGCATACGACAATATCACTGATAAAAATCTGGGTCACATCAATGTGCAATAATTCTGTGAGACGGCTGAAAAATGAAGGAAAAACCATATTCTCGAATAGGCTTTACCATAGTGGTCTACCTCAAGCAGAAACATTTCATGTCTTGGTGCAGTGTCTAGAACTGGTTATCACTTATGTGGAATGCATTATGATCCTGAGAGGCGATGAATTATTAAAGATAATCCCGAGCCTTTCCTCTTAATCACACTAGAGCACATTGAGGAATTGCTCAACATACCTGACTTTTCTGAGAATATGCAAATATCACTCGCTAGTCACCACAAAAATTTTGGGATGAAGAACCCATGAAATGGAGCAAGATGGTTAATAACAACTGGTTAGTGACCAAGAGGCCTCGAATTGACTGGCTTCCCAAAGAACTATACCGTATTGAGTTTGTGGAAGAAATCGAGGACATGATTACTCTCCTAAGCTGAGTTTTTGGTTTACCCTCTACTAGGATTTTCCACCCATTGATGTATTAGTTTATCTGTATCATCCTTGCTAAGAAAGAGTTTATGGATTGGGCCACCATCATCAGTAATACCCTTCACAAACAATTGATATAAGTTAAGATGATTGGATGCTTCTACATGACATCGTATTTGACTTACGCAGTAGCAAGAAGAAATCTATTTTCTAGACTCAGAAACAAGAGGAGTCATGGGGTCATCAAATAGTGTTTTCCATTATTACCCGCAACTAAGTTTCAAAAATAGCTCTCAACATTTTAGAAGAGTCAATGATGCATTCACCTTCTACATGATTTGGAACCTGAATAAGAATATAGAGGAAATATTTTCTAAAGAAGCCATGAATGTCATTTCCCAATGGGGAACCTGGTTTATTCAATTTTCATCATTTTCCTACATTCGCGTGAGTGGCTTTGCTAGTACTCCATGGAAGCTTCCTAAGTACGTCAGTGATAGATGAGCGTCAATTGAGCTTCTGTGGTAACTATTCCAAGTTCACTGTCTTCTCAGTGACAAGCACCATTTGGGAATTCATTTCCCAATCCAAATCGGGGAATACCGATGTCCAAATATTTTTAGTGCACAACTCATGGAAAAAGAGTTTTCTCTCATCACAATTCATCCATATGTGAAGAGAGCCCAGTTTGATATCAATGGATATATATAGAAGATTCTTGGAGCAAAGTATCAACATAACCCCACCATGGAAGATTTATGGGTTGCCTGTTCAGATGAACATGAAGTAAGAAGACGAGAGTTTTCTCACCTAACACTTGCTCAGATTAAGGCCTTCCGCATCAAGAATCCTCTCGATTCATTCCTTAGATGATGAAGATGTTATTTATCCCTCATATGATGTAGTTGCTTTTACCCTGTTGCCTTGAATTGACTGGACCAAAAGAGATGAATTTTCTCTTGATAGTAAGAATCAACCGATTCTCGAAAGAAGCATATCGTAGTACGATAGAGAACTTGCCAAGTTACAATCAATTCAAGATCATACTTCAGGATCACAAAAATTGCCAACACGAGGAGCTATTCATTCAACCAATGCCCCTTCTCGATCAACCTCCGTACCATCCCATCATACACAACAAGCAAGAAAGGAGTGCTTGCCAAAATCCACTACACCAAGTAATGTGCCACGAGGAGAAAAATCTAAAGATCCTAGCCCCGGTGAAGGAAGAGAGCGTGTATCAGGATTTTCTACTTCAAGTGGAGATTCTTCTACCCATATTGTTAATAGTGTTCAGAAGCTCGTGGCAAATGATCCTCAGCCATGCTTTGAACAAGCGTCCACTCAGGTACAGGTAGTCCAAATATCAAACACTTTGGAGCATGCAGTTCATGAAGAGATTTCCCAAAATCTACCAAATGATCAAGAGGTGGATATTGAGGTTATTTCTCCTCAAATTGAGGTCGTAGATAAGATTCTTGCAAGATCTCATGATGTCGAGAACAATGAGAATATTGATTCGAGCTCTAGGATTTTGTATGTAGAAATAGTACATGATACTCCTTCCTGGGTTGATTCTGAGGTTAAGAAAAGGAAGAGGGTTGTCAAGGCAATTGACATTGATTTTGATGCCCTTTTCAAACTTTCAAATGACGTTATTCCCAAAAAGGCTAAGGTGTTTTCTCGAATAATGGTGGATAATGACAGAAATAGATTTACAGATCTTGCCATCCCACAAGTTGATAAAGAGCGTGATGCCATGACACCTGCTGATTATGAAGTTTCCAAACTTGGACTTGGGAGGTCCACATTAGAAAGTTACATGACAATGGCTCAAGATTCAATTGATATCGTGCTAAAGAGACTTGAGAAATATAAGTCGCAGAACTCTCAACTCAAGGCCGAAAAGAATCAATTGGTGGAATATGTTCAGCATTTGATAAACCCATATCATCCACTTTCCCAGCACCTGATGCAGTGGCTGCCCCTGATGAAGAAACTCTCAATTTGTCAAAAGAAATAAACACATTAGGCCATGTCACTAAAACTTGGCTTCCAGAGATTATCGTTTTAGGCCAAGGGATGATCAATACAACGGTTAAACTCCATGAAGATGTTAGTGTGTATCTTGATCCAATTCTTTCTTTCAAGGAAACCTTTGTTTCTAATATATCAAATTTGGATGAGATATTTCCCAGTTTGCAAGAAATGATGAATATGGAATCCTTAGTTTTAGCCATTGAAGGAATTCTTGAATTTGAACATCGAGGGACACGTTTTCTTTGGTGTCTGCATCTCAAATCAAGGAATACATTTCTCGAGGATTCTATGATCCATTATGAGAGCATATGCAATGAAGCCTTCACTTCACTCGCCTTGATTGAAGAATTCATAGCTGAGATTCCTTGCAATCTCGTAAATGAGCATAATCAAAGGTGTTCATCAAAACAGGTGGAAGAGCAATTTTCACAATTGTTTAAGGACATGTACACTCCGGCCAACAATTTCTCATCAGTTTCAATGGAGCAATGCATCAAATTGAAGAAATTATTTAAGAACGCTCAATAAAAGATTATTAATTCAAATGATATGCCAAGTAGGATTCTTGAATTGTAGGTATTTTATGAGGCTATTCTTCGACCAAATGAACCTCCAGAAGAAGAAAAAATGTTTTAAACTTTGGGAAGGTTTAGATCCTTTCAACTGGCAAAAGCGGTAGATCCTAATTTCACCAGCGGTTCAGGGGGATAATTTTCTTAGTATCTAATGAAGTGGGAGAGTCCATTTCTCATACGCTTGAGATAGGCGGACCCCATTTCAATGGATAAGGCACTGGTTATTATTGTATATTTTAAAAGTGGATTTTTAAGAAAAGGATGTTGTTCTTTGCTTTCGAGAAACTATGGATAACTTAAGTGATTTCTATTTTTAGTTGTTTTCAATAAAGTTGGTTAGAAAAAGTCAAAGGTCACTTAAGTTCCTTATTTAATGATCATGCAAAACCCTAACTACTTTGTAACCAACTTTTGGGTTATAAAAGGAAGTGAGGGGCTCATTTGTAAAGGTGACTTTGAGAGAGGAGAAGAAAATAATTTTGTATGCAAGCTTTACTTCAAAGAAATAAACTTTGTGTTCTTTTGAGAAGACATTTTAAAGTTAATGAAATATGAACTTTGTGTCTCATTCATTGTCTCTTATAGCATTTGATGTTCTTATGTTCATTAGATGTTAGTGTTTGAATCTTGCATGCACATATTGTCTTTGATCTTATTGTCAACATTATTAATCTGTTGTTCTAGTTCACAGTGATCAAACTTTGATTATCTACTTGCTCAAGTGTGTCCCCTTTTACACATTCTTGTTTAGCTAACTCAAACTCTGTTTTATTTGTGATAGTTATTCATCTTTCCTCTTCGTGTAATATTAGGCTTTGTTTTTACCTAACTCTTGCATGTTCTTTCAATTCATTCCATTTCACTCCTTTCCTTCATTCCATTCCATCTCCCTCATTCACTTTTATCTCCATTGATGTTCCAAAACATCCCCCACATACAATTTTGAATGTACATATGTAAATACAGTTTTGGTTTTCAATAAAGATAACCTCACCTTCATTGAGGAGGGACTTTTTTCCCACACTGTTGCATGTCATTTGCATGTATGCAAATCCATATGCTAACACCAGTCCAATGCGGGACCAGACAAAGACATGCAGAAAGTGCGAAGAAGTAGATCGTGATCATGCACAATAATACAACATGTGTGTTTAAATGTGAGGAGATGTTATTGGGGATCTTCCTTGTTGTTGAACTTAGTAAACGTGGGAAGTTTCCAATGAGGAGGGTAGGGTTTGATCGAAATCAATGGGTGAATCGGTTCATTACAGATTTGTTCATAGGATAAGATGTTCTTGGGTGCCAAGGTAGCGGTTTCTAAATTAGCTAACCGGTTCATTAAGGCATGAATAGGATCATTTGACGTGATGTTAGGTTGAGATTGAATTGGTTGTGTGGTTTCAAATGTAGTTTGATAAGGTGAATGATACGTTTATAGATGTGTGGGTGTTTAGTGAATTGTTTGATAAGGTGGTTGATAAGTTTTTGGATAGGATGTTTGCTAAATGGTTTGATAAGACAGTTGATTACTTTGTGGATGTGTGGGTGTTTGGGGAGTTGTTTGGTAAGGAATAACATGTATCAAGGGTTGAGATTGTTGCATAGAGTGAATCTGAACAATAGGGACACGGTGTGTTTGTTGAAATTGGATAGGTTGTTGTGGTAAATGATAAGTGGGGATATGGGTGTTAAGAGGTTGAGATGGTTGGAGCATACGATGGGTATAAATGTAAGTGTGAAGAGATTGAGATGGCTGGACATGCCTATTAATAGTGGATGAAATAGAATTGTCAAAATGGGATGTGGGTGGAATGCAATCCACCAATTTATGAGATTGGGAGGATTGAGATATTGTAGGATATTTTTGGAGTAAAAAGTCATATATGGGGTTAGGAGGAGGCCTGGGTGTCTCTAGAGGAGCAGGAGATGGTGGTGCGGTCAGTTTAGGAAGATTGACTTGATAAGGGATATGAGGGTTAGTTTTAAGACAGGGATAATTGTGCATGACATGGTTCTCAGGAAGCACGGTCATGGAGACTGGAGATTTAGTGACTGAAGGCATGGTTTTGAGTTTAGAATCTTGTTGGGTGAGGTCGTTAGAGGAAGTAACTTTATTGGGTGGAGGAAATTGTTGCATTGTTTCGATTTGAGAGAAAGTGACAATAGACGTGAAATAAACAAACATTTGTTTATGAAATTTGTTGACAAACAAATCAAGCAACATATTTTTTATCATCATGATTAATTACGAGATGTAAAAAAAAGTAAAATGGATAATGAAGGTGCCTAAAGAACGAAAGTCTAGGGCTGGTTTCAAGGAGTTTTGGCGAGGGAAATTTCTGAGACGGTCACCTGTTGGGTGTTCAAGTCCCAATGAGTTAACCAGGTGAGAGGAGTATTCTGATGTGTTGATTTATTTCGTGAAGTCTCAGGTTGTGTGGGATAATGTGTGATGCAGAGAGTTAGACCCCTTATTTAGGATATGTGAGCAGGAAAGATGCAGAAAAGAAAGGTTATTTTTAAGCCAAAATGAAATGTGACATTCGATGCAAACAATCATTTAGAAAATAGAAAGTACAATGCAAAAGAGGGAAAATAGAGAAGAACAAGTAAAACCTGGAGAATGCTTTTCCTGGTTATTTAATTACACTTGATGATGACGTGTTTGGAAGCGCCAATTAGTGGCCCAGAATGCCCAAGTACCCTCAAATGGCACCATTTACGATTGCAGATGAGGTCGGTGAAAGTGGTGTGTTTTATGTTTTGCAAAATGATCTTTGATGACATGATTTAATGGTCGCAAGGTCGTAAATTTCACATGCAAAAGAAAAGAAATGTGAATAACTACTGTGGTTAAAATGACATAATTGTCATAAAAAAATGTTGTTTACAAGAAGTATCTCCGTAAGACATAAATGTAAAATAATAATAATAATAATCTAATGGAGTAATAAAACACTATAATGAAATGTTCCTAATCAATTAGAGTAATTGCAAAAATAAATTGATAGACTAACTATAAACTACGAAATAGATGTATGAGATAAACTTATAAAATTATGAAAGCATATGATACAAATTATTAACGACAAGACATTCACATGTGCATTTTGTTTTTATTTCATTTCTTTATATGAAGTAGAAATAATAATATCCATATATAATGAGTGACTGTGGACTTTAAGAGATAATGACGAAAAGTAGATGGGGAGAGTGGACTTTTAGGATAGGAATAGTGACTTTGAGGGGACAAGATGAAAAGTGAGTGGGAAGAATAGACTTTTAGGATGGGAATGTGGACTTGAAGAGGACGGGAGGGAAAATGGGTAGAGAGAGAGTATATTTTTGGGACAGGAATGCAGACTTTGAGGAAGAAAAAGACAAATTGAAGGGGAAATGCTAACCTAATGTCAAGAGCCACATGAACATAGATATTACATGTGAGTGTGAGTGTGACCAAAGAGATACCAAGAGAGAAAGATAAGTAAGATCAATCAAGGAAGCCAATAGTATTAGTTATGGGTCGAATATTATTGTTTTTTCAAATATGTGAGTTGCAGTGAGAGATTGGCCTTCTATGGAATGTCTTCAAATATGGTCGATTATTTGAAAACCAAATTCAATTTCGATAATGCTTCAGTAGCTAAAGCCAACAACAACTTGGGTGGAACATGTTCTATAACACCTCTGATTGGAGCTTTCTTGGCTGATTTTATCTGGGGAGATATCAAACAATTGTTATTTTCTGTATAGTGTATTTCATTGGAATGACATTGTTGACATTATCTACTGCAGCACTCAACCTTGCTTGTGACGGAAAAGTAGCTGATTGTCACGCAACAACAAGCCAAATTGGTGTTTTGAAACTTAAATTTATCTTCTAATGTGATCGACTGTATATGAATTCACATTTTTTTACGTTGTTATAAGTCACGATGTTATGATAGAAATTGTGTTTGTTTTTATTTTCTATCTTTTCCCCTTTGAAACTGCATTTTTATCTAAGACTGCAGGTGAAAGACTCTGGCATGGATCAATCCCACGATATTCCAATGCTTTTTAATAAATTTATGTGATGACAACGAGAAATAGAGGAAGCACATTGAAAAAAGATGGATCGTGTTAGTGAATTGATGCCAGAATATATACGTTGTGTAAAGAATTGTAAACTAATAGCTATAAAGAGACTTTTACAATCACTACCCACAAAGCTTTGTGTGAATTTGAAACTGACTTGGAAACAGTTGGAAGCATTACTTCAGAATCTTGTAATTTGGGGTGGATATTCGTTTTGTCTATATGAGATGTGAGAAACCACAGGCTCGGGGAGTGGAGAGGACGTGTGAGCAGAGGGAAGGATCAACGTGGGAAGGAAGGGAGATGGATGGAGAGTTGGAAATGGGAGTTGGGCGGAGAGTGGAGTATGTGTGGTGAACCGGGGAGAGGAGAGAGATGGGTGCGGTGAAGCGGTGCAAATTGGTGTGGAGGTTGGCATTGGTAGAGGTTGAGGGGAGATGGGAGTTGTGTGAGGATGGGGTGGATTGGGCTCATGAGTAGTGAGTGAAAGGATGGACTTGGGGTAGAGAGTGAAGTAGAGAATGTGGAGGATGATTTGGGTAGTTTGGGTTGAGGTCGTGGTGGATTGGAAGGATGTAGGAGCTCATGGGAACAGAGTAGAGAAAGGTAGACGGTGGAACAGAGTTGAAAGGATATAGGCTCGAGGATGGTAGCTCGGTGGATAGGTAGGTGAGGCAAGGGGAGTTGGGAGTTGTGGTGTTAGGAACGAATTAAAAGGAAGGTGGGAACTTGGGAGGTTGATGGGATTAAGGACAAAGCGAGGTGGGATGACTGAGATGGTCAAGCGGGGTTGGGAGGTGAAGCTGAGTTAGCGGGAAGGGAAGTGATTCGGTGAGGATGGGTGGATGAGTTGGGTGTGGAGGACTCGATGGTTTGTGGAGAGAAGGGAGGTAGGTAACACGGAGGAGTGGACGAAGTTGTGTACTGGCTTAGGTTTGTGGGGAGTTGGGTGAGGATGAGAGCTTGACAGGTGAAGAAGTTGGATTGGATATGGAGTGAAGAGTGGCCGAGGAGAGGAGAAGAATGAGGTGGTGGATGGGTTGAAGCCGAGGGGAGTGGAGATGGCTTGATTAGGATTCTAATTTTTTTTCTTTTTTTTGTTGAATAATTTAATTTAATATTGGTTAATAATAATTATTAATTTTATTTTTAATTTTTTTAATTGTTTTTTATTTTTTTAGTTTTTTTTAAAATAGCATTAACATGAAAGTTTAATACCAAGTATACACCCTTTCCAAACAACACAACAAACTTACCTCGGTGATGATAAAATACAAAGGACACCACATGGTGGGATCAACATTAAATCCTCTAAATGAGTGAGCTTACAAATGAAATATTCATAAAATATATCACGTGACGGCCACTAGGAGAATAGTAAATTGCTCAATCAAACTTAGAAACACAATCAAATAATAAGGTTAATTTTCGGATTCATTTCCCATGTGGGTAGATCTCAACAGAAAACAAGAAGAGCACGTACCTCCTGGTGATTTCAAACAAGTGATCGTACTAAACTAAAATTGACGAATACTAAGATTTTGCAAACAAGCAAGTTAGACAAGATGAGTAAAATAATAAACAAAACGACTAGATCTAGGATCTGGTCCCACTAGGCATGCCAAAATGTTGTACAGGAAACTTCATTCTCGTACGGGTGAAAGTCGATACTAGAAGCCACCAACAACTTTGAATGATGGAGGGCTTAGGACCTCAGATGCAAATGTGGATCTACGGACGCAGAGAATATAGATACGTGATAAAATAAGATAGATTTGCAAAACTGAAACAGATGGGATTAGATAACGATATGCGAGGGTTGCCCGGATGATCCCGGTTCCAAGAGGATGTTAACTCCCTTGGAGGATGTCAACCCCAGTGTCTAGAAAGATAGCAATAAATGATGAACAATAGGTATCATGTAGAAATAATGAAATACAAAATGAAAAGTAACTGCAATGATGAGGGGACTTAGTTTGTGCTTTGATATGGAGATGAACTGGACATCAAGATGGCAGGATAATGAACAATGGAAAATATTTCTCCCACACTCCTCACCTTCTAACTTATAATAATGGAAAAGGTTAGCCTTGACCTCAAACTTGCAGAATGGTCTTTCGTCCTCCTTTCTGCCTGTAGTCTTAAGTCTCTCCTTCCAGGTTTTCTGGGCTCCTTAAAGATGGGGAAAAACCCATATTTATAACTTGGAGGTGAGGTTAGATTAGGGTTAACGAGTAACCAGGGTAGGGTAGAGTAACCTGAGTTAAGAGGTATGATGTGATCATGAGGGGCCCATGGGTTGACTTATTAGATGGAGTAGGGAACATGATTGACATGGTAGGTGAAATAATAGATTCCATCTTTTGAATTTAAGAAAGATGTGTCGGACGAGTATATTAATACCCATGAATTGAATAATTTGATATGGGAAAATGCCAAAATTCTAATTATCAAATGGGTCCACATGGAGCCCATTTGATAATCAATTAAATAAGGTGAGTAGATGGGATTTATTTAAATTTAAGAAAAATAAAAGTGAGAGAGAGAGAGTTGAATGGATGTGAGATGGTGGAAGGGCGTTATACCAAAAATTGGTGTCTACAATATCATTGGTATATTCTATACAATATTACATGTATTTCAAAGATAATCATGTGATTACAAAAAAACACAATTAACGTTGTCATTTTCTTCTCGTCTCATGTGCCTGCAACCACCGTAGGGCCAGTCCTAGAAATGGTATGGAAATCCCCTACACTTAAGCATAAAACCACACATTCATCACTTCAAACAAATTCAAACAAAGAGTAGAGAGAGGTACAGATAGGGAGAGAGAAGAAGAGAGAGTTTGTTTCTCACACATTCACACTTTCACATTCATTTTCACTTTATGTTTTTGGCTCCAGTGAGAGAGTAAGGGTGAGAGAGAAGGTTAAGAGACATTTTATTTTCCATTCACAATCTCATAGCCATTTGTATTTCATGTCCATTTTCATTTCATTTCAAACCAATTTACATTTTCCAATTCATTTACGTTTTCAAAATCAGCCCAAGTATCATAGTCATTTCTGGAGAGAGAAAAGAGAGGAGAGAGAAATACACCATACATTTCAAAATCCATTCATACAAGATAAAATATTGAATAATATTCTACATAGCATTGTGACGGTATTAAAAAGGTCTCATGTGTGGTTAGAAGTCAAACGAGACCCTCAGAAGGAGTTTCTAGCTAAAGTAGCAAGTTGAGAAAATTGACCAAAACAACAAAAGTGCTTACAAATTGGGTCTCGAAAACACTCATCTTGAGTTCACGCACAAATTTGGACGATTCCTACTTATTACCCAATATACAAAGACTTCATCACATTAGGTGGAAGTCGAATACGAAGAACAATGCTCAAGTTACAAGGGTATCTCTGGGGTTGATGATCGTAAATGCAACTAAATTTTCTTGTCACACAACGGTTGAAGGACCTCAAAACCCACTTGAAAAACTAACCCTCGATAGTGTTTTTACATAAATAACAGTTGGTTCCAATTCTCCTATTGGAATTATAGAGGTAGGTAGTGGTAGTTTTCAGTTTTACTTGAATAAAGAGGCATCTGCAAGCCAAAACTGATCACATTTTATTAAAGAGTGCACATCACCACAAGTGGTTGATATGCTAAAATGGGATTCGAGACTCGACTCAGAAAAACATTAAAAGAGTTCAACAATTGAGTTAATTTTACCCACGGTGTCACACATTACCAGGGATAAAATTAGAAGTTATGGATTCATGGTACATTCGGGTGTGGCACTCCATACATGTGATTTTTGAGGCCAATTTTTTCTATGTTTTGAAGGTTTCAGGAAAGGTTAAAGTTGTAACATTCATTTTAGATGTATTTTCTATGATCCAAATTATTGAAACCCAACCACAAATGACCCAATAGAGTGTGTAATTTAAAATCAAGAAAAAGAGAAAAACCATACCTATTTCGCGCAATTCACCGTCACCACATTTGATGGTTGATGGGTGTCTGTAATTGTTCCAAACCTCTTATTTCACCCTGTGCCAAGACAACACATTTTGAAGAGGTTTTTCATCAAATGGTTCACGAGTGTTGATCACGCTTCCCATGTTTTGCATACATCACAACCGACATACCAACACCCATAACCTTAGGTAAAAATAATAATTCTCTCTAATGTTGTGGCGACCTAACCAAAAACCGCTCCATGCTCCTCACTTTGGCATAGACTGGGATTAAAATTTGCCTTAAAACTCCTACAACCAATTAAGCGAATTTATTTGTGCATTTTCTACAATCTTGACAACACATGAACCATGGAACTTTGGCACAATTCAATGAAAAAGACAAAAGCATATTCAAGAACATTATTTTATGCACAATTTGTAATCCTTTGTAGTCCATGTGGCTTGGTCTCTTTTTAGACATTTTACCAAACAATTCACATGCCTTTCCTACCCACCTTTCCACATTGCAATTTAAGCTCTCCCTTCTTTCTCTAATGCACCAAATGCACACAAAAACACTCCACGCATAGTTGCTACACATTCTATATACCTCGTGCTTTTGCATACACCAGCAAAAACGGCCCCAATGGCCTTTTCAATGCATCAAGTCAGTGCATACCCTACCACATATGAAAAATACATTCTAAGAACAACCTTTCCTAAGGTATTTTGTCAAACAATTCATTTGCCTTGTGAATGCTACCCAAATTGCACCTCCAACACTCATTGATGTCCACGAACCCACATTTTGTTTTCATGCAATTTTGTCAAACAATTAATAGGCCTGCGTAAGCTTCCACATGAGACAAAAAAATCTATTTTAACATACTTTTCATCTATCCATGGTGTGCTCAAAATCTCCTGACATATGTTGGAAAGGATGTGGAATCTGACATGACCCGTGTCAATTGCATTTTCTTGAAAGTTTCCAATGCTTTCAAAAAAACCATTTGTGCTTATCCCACAACCTTGGCATTCCACGAGATCACATTTTTTGGGTAATTTTGTCACACATTTCACATGCTTGGATCTAAACCTAAATTTCACATTTCACAGTCGAAGGAGACACCGCCCTTTCTTTCTCCTTCGATTGTTTTTGTTTTTGGAGAGATCTAAAGAAATATTTATATTTAACGAAGAGTCTTCTTCTATGCTAATTTTTTGATTTAATTTGATTATTTTACACTTTGTTATTACCCTAACTTCAACAATGCCTTGATAAGTTATTATCACCTCTTAATTTATTTCATTAAATTAATAAGGGTAATTATGGTATAGTTAATGTGACCTCGTTATTTGTGGACGTACCTCACGTCAAAGGTTAAAGAGTCCTCCTAACCACCATGGAGATGGTAATAACCCATAAATCTCGGGACTTGCTCCCATCAAGGTAAAGAGTCTCGAGAGCTTGAATTTTGGAGCTTTCATAATTAAAGATAATCGTGCTCTTGGCCTTCGGAAAGACGACCACTAGCATTAAAGGATCCATACAATTACTTTTATCTTTTAACATCTAATATTCTAATTTTAGGAAGGTAATATTATCTTTCTTACGCTCCATTTAATGTTTCATTTTATGAATTATTCAAATCATGAGCATAACGCTAAAAAAATGAAATTGCTGCTACCAAAGACCGAATCGAGCCCATGCAACTACAATTGAGAGGTGGTAATGGAAGGGGCATTACATATTTTAAAAGGAAAATAAAACCATTTTATTTTAATGAACAGAATTATGAAAATTGTATTCACATATAGATAAATAAACATGTACGCTTGCACACGCACGTGCGCACACGCACGTGCGCACACACCTTGCATTGTTACTCTTAATAAAATAGAAGAGAAGTTAAATGCAATCTATATATTTTTGATAAAAGAGAAAGTTTGTTGTATCCATGTGCTTTTCGAAACAATAGAATTTGATTTTAATTTTGTGTGTATACCACAAAAATGTATTTGGGAAAAAATATCATACACACACACACACACACGTGTGCACGCACACACACGCACACACACACACACACACACACACACACACACACACACACACACACACACACACACACACACACACACACACACACACACACACACACACACACACACACACACACACACACACACACACACACACAATGGGAGGGGTCACAGCCCCACCCCAAACCCATGTCAATTATATGTTAAAAATTCCTTCCACTTTGGCATGTCGCTACTCCTTTTTAGCCTTTTTTCATTTTATTAATGCACGACCCATCTTGTTAGGCTCGACCCTTACAATATCCCTAAGGGGCTCTTCCCTTATGGCCCTTGTGCAAACCTTGAGCACCTCACACAAGCCTTCCCATCCTTGCTGCGAGCCTACACAAACACATTTACATATATATACCTTATCTCTACAACGACTGCTCTTATACGGATCGATTTTAAAATTATATATATGTATGTATGCATGAGAGAATAGATTTGAATATATACACATATGTGTATATATAAACCCACTTTTATAAATACATTTATATGTATATACATCATTTTTCCGCAAACCGTAATGAGGTTAATTTTGATATAAACAAAAAAACATATGGGAGAAAAAAAGAACGAACATAGCTTTTGGTCTCCATGAAAGCTCCTTGATCTACAACAAAACCAACCAAGAAGGTGGGAAAGAAAAGAAAAAATAAAATGATAGGTAATAGAAAATTATAAGAGAAATTAGGGTTTCATAGATGACCTAGGATCAAGGGTGGAGATTCCCTTGATCAAAAGGCTCAAAAGAAATCCTAGGTTTTGCCACTTGCCAAGTGGTCATTTAGGTTTGACTTCTCAAGTTGTGCAAGTGGGGCACACTTTTTGCCTCCCTCAAATTTGGATGAATAAGTTTGTTTTTAAAATAATTTTAATTTATACTTGACCTGTAAATGGGCATGGGTCCATTTGGATGGGACCCATGCCTAATTTAATAAACCTAACCCTTGGTTAAATTTATATAACTCCCTTACCTTGCAAAATTGGAACCCTTGGTTGGGAAAATTGGATTAAAGTAAATTATCCTAACTTGCGCAAACCATGTAATGTATCTACCATCACTAAACTTAAGTGATCCTTTTGGGTGTAGTAAAATATTGGCGACAAATTAACACACAATCTAAATTTGCATAAGTGACACTTGGAATAATTCTAGACATCCTTTTTTAGATTAACCCTTTATGCATAATATAATATGATGTTGTTTGTATCACCCTCATGGCACAAATATAATAAAGATGAATTTTTTATAATGCTCGTAAATTACGTGAATATGACTACGGTGTTTTGTGTCCACACCTTATACCCCCTAATGACGTTTATGGAGTTGGTATAATAAAGATTAATAAGATGAGATAACTAATGATAACGCAATATAACTCGATGGTGGATTAATTACCCTTAGGTGGCGTAGGTCGTAATAAACCTAGATAGCCTTACTCGCAAAAACAATGGTATTTTGGTGCAAGTATTACTTTAGTCAGTTCAGTCCATCCTTAGTAAGAAAATTGATTTGGGATAAAAATGGATTAAATCTCTTTTAATACTTAACTAATGTTAAAAAAAATGGCTTCAAATTTTACAAGATGTTTGGATGGTTATTTTGGGTCGTGAAATCATGGGCATGAAAAATGTTCCATTTTTGAAAACCTTCTACCACAACATAGATTGAATATACTCCCCTCTATGTCTTAGGAAAACCCAAAACAGAATCCATACTTATTGTAACATCCCCATTTTAAAACACCAGAACAAGGGAATTTTTTTTTTTTAAAAATAACGTTCTCTGTTATGAATTATAAAATTCAAACACACGTTCGAGATTTAGTAATTGTTCTCTGCCCAAACCACACAGTTTGGATCATACAATTTCTTTCAAAAACGAATGTTCCCTGTTCACATATTTACAATATGGAACACACATTCAATGCCATTCAATCTCATAACAGATTCTATATGCTGCTGTAAATGACTCGATGAACTGCCGATCTTCCATTTTCATGGCTCGGAGTTTCAACGATCCTTCATTTCATGACTCGGCAACAACCGATCCTTCATGTACATGACTCGGCAACAACCGATCCTTCATGTCTGTTTATGCATAGTATATTTTATATACTTGTTCTCATAACCTTCCCCGGTTATCGAAGTGATCCATTTAAGAAGCCTATCTGAATATTTGTTACTGATATTCATCTGACATCCTGCATCTTAAATTAAGTGATAAGGACAACGCAACCAGCAATTGCGATACTTTGGCCAAAGATTTTCACATGCTTTGCATGATCATATTCCTGGATGTGATACACATCTACGGAATACGTCCTTCACTTCACTTCACCTGTTATCTAGAATGGTCTTTCCTGGTTCCTACCAGTCCTCATTGTTTAAGTTCCGTTTTAAACTTTCGATACCAGCCAGTAATATGAGCGGGTATAGGAAGGCACTCCTGGTAACTAAAGATACGCAGACATACGGTGTCGTTACCCCCACGACTCCGTGTGTCTGATTACCTTTAGTATTCCGGAGTCACTCCGTATACCAGATCATACCCTATCCCCACCCCCAGCTAAGATCTACACATTCAGCCTATGTATTCTAAATGTTTTAATTCGGGAGGGCATTGCTATATGTCAGCTGCAACAATGTGTCGTCATGAAGACCCCGTCTTCATGAAGACACCTTGCTGTAGCTGGCGTATACCAATGTCCTGCAGAATTCTCCCAACGAGAATACACATCCTGCCCACGTGACTTAGCCACGAGTTAATAGTTTAAGCAATTTTCAGCATCCACGCTGATCCCTTGATCCTCGTTTCCGTTGCAGTTGTATATAACTAAGAAGGAATAAACTGTCCTTTAGTTCGTTATGTATCGTCTCCTTCGTACCGAAGGGTTACATTTCCTTACTTGGTCCATTTCTTAATCATTAGATTAAGCATTCCGTACCGACGGACATAATAAGTTTACCTACTAAACTTAACCAAGATGTTTCCAACTGCAACTTATTTCAGAATATTAACTTATTAGACGTCATTCAAACGAGGTCTAATCCTTGAGAAATGAATTCATTTATTTCCCTTCAACGTTATATAGTTAAGGATCATTAGTTTATGAACATATGCATCCAATAACCTTTATTCTGAATTTATCAAACGGGATCATTAATGAGGTTTGAAAACGAAGTTCAAATACTCCCAGTTTAAATTGATATTCCTTAGCTCCTAAGCTAATCCTGAATACCCTCTGATTATAAAATCATATTCCTTTTAATTCTTTTTTTTTTTTAATGTCAATTCAAAATTCATCTTTACCCAAGTATGAATTAATTGCATTATTCAACTTAAAGGTTGAATTTAAGTAAGAATAAATATCAGTTTCATTTCAACATCCATCCGAGGATTACGAAACAATTCCAAATTGAGAAGTAACATTTTATTCCCAATTTATATAACAATATCAAACTGATATAATTATTGAAAATATCACACTTGTAACTGTATTCAATATTTCAAGTCATACTTTGTACATTTTGCCAATCCAACTGATTGGGTATAGTTTTTACAAAGTATTTATACAATTCATGGACCAAAAGAATATATTTTCTTCTTTCACAATTCCTCAAAGAGGAATAAAAGCAACAGTTACAATTTAATTTACACCAAATCAAGAGGCATCAGAAGACAGCCAAGTCTTCATTCTAATCAAATTTCATCTGCAAAATGAATTGCACGGGTCAGTTCAATGAACTGAGCACAATAAGCACTTATCCTTAAAATAAGATGCTTCAACTAACTGTTTCAATAAAAGAACCCTGCTTTTATGAAACAACAGCAAAACATCAATCTCGAAAAGCACAAAAGAGAGATCAGCATACCCACTAATTCATCAAAATATCATCACAACCAGCCAAGGGACTGCTGTCCCGTTTTCACATAATCATTGCAAGTATCAATTTACAGTATTTGCAAAGTTAGGAATACAAGTAGCTTGCTGCCTACATAGCATACAGTTATCTTTTCCACGCCTTTCATTAATAACAATTGCAAGGAATGAAACTAACTGAAAATAAATCCATTACTTTCCTTTCCGTTCATGAAGCATGTTAATTTTAAGGCATTCAAGTACAACAAGAAAGCGAACAGCAATGCATATAGTAGCTCTCATCTTAAGCACTATAATTTTCTTCATTCACGAATTCCAGGTTCCTAACCGGACGACAAAGAAGAAAGATCATTTTCCTAAAACATTAATTCATATCTCTATTTCTTTCCACATGACCGTCCTAACAGTGGAATCCAAACGAAGGACAAATCAAAATAACAGTTCAGAGTGAAAACTTACAAAATCCACTCGGAATTCACTTTCTGGCAGCAAGAATAATTTCATTTATTTCCAGTTCATATGAATGCCAAACTGGTTAGTAGGACATTATATTTATCGTGGAGCAAACCATATCAATATGTATATTAGGTATTTGCTATACTAGAAGATTCCCTACTTCTTACACTGTATAGCTAACCAACAACAATTTTGCAACCACATGAGTATGTATATTCATATAATCTTTTATACCTCTGAACACATATAGTTCTTAACGACAAGTTGTACATTGCTGTTACCTACAGCAAGATCGAGGCATATGCACAGTAAACTCCGATGTTACTTTCAGAGTTCCAAATATCAAAAAAAAAGAAGAATTCATTCTCTATTATGTTCATTAAGAACAATCATTGTCTTCGGAATGAAGTAAAAACATTCCATCACGTTTTTCTAAGCAAGACAACTCAACTCAGACAGATAACAGCGAAAACGTTCTCATTGATAAGCAAGAAGGAAAATGAACAGCCAAACGTGTCATCCTTTCTTTTCCCAAGACCATTCGTGTGCTTATAAAGAAAACAATATCGTATTCATGATAATCAACACAACAGAGAGAGAAAAGAAATTATTTTCTTTTCACAAGAAGTTTCAGTATAACACGACCTTAAACTTCTCATACATCCTGTACCATCATAACACGAAGAACCATATGACAAGAGCATTATCACAGTGGTGAAAACAACCATACAGTCTACCGGTTCGGATATAAAACTCTAAACAGTGAATACCCATTCCATGAAGCTCAAAAGAAATGATATTCTTTTTAATTCCAAACAGCATACAGCAACAAAAGATCTCATTTCCTTCAATGAAACTTCAGTACAGAAACAAGTCAAGCCGTTCACACTGCCTTCAACATTTTATCTCGAAAATTCATGTGACAAAGACAATCACACAACAATAAAACAATTCGCACTGCCTGTACTGTTCTTATAAAACATCTATTTCATACACCATACTGTCAACAAACCCGCACGTCGAAGAAGTATTTCCAACCAATCAATTACAAGGACGGATTAACCACAACAGCAAAGGGGACGACTGTACCCCGTTATTTCCAAAAATGACAGCAAGAAAGGAAGGAAACCCAAATCATAGCAATAAAACACGACTGTAATTCCATTTTTCTTTTCACAGGTAATAGCAGTTCCAAGCACAACATCAAGTAGGACGATTACACTATAAGGAATAGTTTATACAGCCTGTCCATTTCATACCACATGTACAGAAGAAGAAAATGTTTATTTCTTTCTACAACACGGTCAGCGACCACAACGGTAATTCCTATTCCAAACAAATTGAAGCAACCACAATTCAGGCCGAGCAACCAAGCCATTTCATATCATTTTCCAAGAAAAAGAAGGCAAGAATCAACAAATCCATTTCCAAATCACCTAAAAAAACAATCAAGCAATCCCCACCCAAGAGCAGGGTCGTTTTAATGAAACATTTAAATCAAGCAAAGATTTTAAAGAGAAGGGCTTAACATGCCTGTGTTCTCTCTTTTCCAGAACTCGAAGAAAGCTTCGTTTTTCCGCGTTTTTCTTCCACAACGGCAACACAATATTCCCAGCACTTTCTTCCTTCTTCCTGGCTGATCAACAGCCTCAAAACTTCCAAGAAAATGCCAAATGCAAGAGCTGGCTCGACCGAACCAGGTCAGAGAAACCCAAATGCAGAGCAACTTTACAAAAGCTCGAACCAACAAAAATGAAAATCAATTTTTCTTCATGCTGTTTCCAAGGCAGGCTGGTCGCCGAGGACCAAGAACCATTAATGAAATAAAGGCTCGCCCTTTTTCCTTATTTTCTACGCCACCTCCACTTGGGTTGGCAAGTCTCCAATTTTCAAATTTTCCATGCAAATGAATTTAGCCAAGCTTCCAAATGGATACATCTATCTCCTACCTGTCCCGCCAAAACTGGCGCCGTCCATGAAAGGGACAGCTCATTAATACCAATGAATGCCTCCTACCCATCCTTATCCCTTTCCTCCCAAGGGTCTACGTACCCCCTTAGTTTAGGATTAGTTTAGGTTACATAGTTCATTCGACCTAGGTCTTAGTTAAACCTTAGGTTTTTAGAATTTAGATTTATTTTCCTTTCTTTTTTTTTTTTTGCAATTTAAAAATCCACTTAGGATAGTAGTGTAGGATGTATGTTAGGCCTTAGGGTTAGTTTAGGTTTAATTCACACTAACCACTAACACTAACAACTTCCTTCCATCCCCTTACTAACATCCACGTTAACGCAGAGCAGGACGTTCCGTCCTTCCGATTACATGCCGAGGTCACCCGTGTCCAGGTGTTTCTCGCCCCACGAGGTCCCGAATTCGACAGTACAAGGTTCAAGAATCGAACCCCTGTCGTTGGCATTTTCGTGCTAGCTATTCACACCTATAATCAGGCGCTGCACGCTCATAATAATCCTAGTCCATTTCAAGTGTGAATCAACATAGAAACACAAGAGGACCTCAGCATACTTGAATCAATGGAATTGATTCTGGGTATGCTGTCAATCAGCACAAGAGCAAGCAATTATACGACAATCTGTCGCCACATTAGCAAACACACAAGTACAATATTTGCTGTTCCATGCAATAAATCACAATATGCAAGAATCCAAATTAGCAACACATTCTCTTAAGATCAAAACATATCTTAACATGTTTGCTTCCATTCCAAGAGCTATAACAGTATGTAAAACATTCACCAAGTTAACATACAAAATCAGAGTGTTACACTTATATCTTCCCAATGCTTCTCTGGTATGGGAAAATATTGGAGAAGTGCCATGGATCTACTAATTAAAAGAATGCACATTTGAATGATGTGAGACATGAATTGTTCTAAGATAAAACAAAGAAAGCACACAAGACTACAAATTACGAAAAATACAAGAGATAATTGCAAAACATAGAAATAGCTCCAACTCAATACGATCAAATAAAATAATGCAAGATATGTACATATATGAGGTGAATGTGTAACCTCCTCCTATAATCATGACAATATCCACCTATAATAGTAGTAGCCAACACCTAGAATGGTGCAATGAAGTGGTAACTAACACCTAGAATAGTGTAGTCAAATGTACACCTAGGAAAACATATCTCATAAGTGTAGGGAAACTCCAAGTGAGGTGGAATATCTTGAGTAGGATAATACAAATAAATTGAGGAAAATAAATCCTACACTAACACCCCCATAAACACAACTTAGGTGGGTAGTGAAAAATGAAAGTGGGTCCCGGAAACAAGGCCTGATGAGGTACCCATGTACAACGCATCTCACAAAGATAGAGTAAAAGGAGAAAACCCAACGGGAAAAAACTCCCCCCAAAAGAGAGACATATAAGAGAAGGTAGGACTACAAATCACCACTCGAAGCTACAACTTCCGGTAACCATCTGGTATCTTGCAAAGCAACCTCCTGGAGTGACTGTGGCTTAGAAGTAGATGCAGTGATGAGTGGATCACCATGGAAAAGTGAAGGTAGCCGTAAATTTTATGATGGATCTCCAACTAAGGTGTGGTTCCTATCCAAGGAACCATGCTCCTCATACAATGTAGAAGTGCCAACTACTCCATGAAGGAATGATGTATCTAATGAAAAAGTAAAGACAAAATATGGAGGGTCTTGTAATTGAGTAGAAGATCGCCTGATGTCTGATGAGTCCTAAATAAAAATGCCTACTCCCTGAAAAGTTTGAGGTGGACCAGAAGTAGGTGGATCAAGAAATAACTCCTCTAAAATTGGAAGGTGACAAGGAGATAATGGATGTGATTCCCCATCACTATTGTAGTCATTTGTGCCATAAGATAAGTTCTCATCAGAAATGTGCTCAAGATCAGAAGTGTCATCAAGTACATCTAAATCTGGTGAAGAATATAAAGGAGGAAAAAAGTGAGAGAAGGAATCTAGCTGAGTTTGATGATCGACTACACTCACTACAATGATAGTGTCACTGTGAATCTCTCTGACATAGACTGAATCTGGAGCGAACTCAACCCACATGACTTGACTAAGGTGAGTAATCTAGCAAACTGATAAGAGATTAGTTAATAGTGAGGGAATACTAAAGAATATTATTGAACATTCCTCATTTCATTTCAACAAGCTCTCTCCCAAAAACTTGTGTATAACTTTTGCCACCCAATCATATAGTAGACATGTCACATGGCTATAATGAAGTGAACTCCACGTGTGAAGAAGCCATATGATGTGAAACGCCAAAATCAATAACCCATGTAGGAGGTGGTGGTAAAACTTTAACAAGGGATCTCCCTTTTTCTCCTTTCCTGATTCTTTCTCTTTCCCGTTTCCATTTGCATTGGAGGATTCATTGCTTGATGAGGATTTTTGAAAGACTTGGGGTCACCTGTCTTGTTCTTCTCAAGAAGACTTGTGAGGTGGTCAATTTGTTTCTTTAAACATTATCTTTCATCATGTCCCC
Source organism: Taxus chinensis (assembly GCA_019776745.2). Classification (NCBI taxonomy): domain Eukaryota; kingdom Viridiplantae; phylum Streptophyta; class Pinopsida; order Cupressales; family Taxaceae; genus Taxus; species Taxus chinensis. The sequence goes on from CM034154.1 coordinate 151,718,209, forward strand.
CTTTATAATACTTGCATTTGATCCTTTATTTCTTGGAATTATCACTAGAAGAGGAAGTTTCAAAGTTTGATGTAGAGGTGGAAGAATGTTGTTCCTTCTTGCTTTCTTGATCCTTGTTACTATGTTTATACTCTTTGTCTAATGAGGCCTTCTATTTTCCATTCTTGGAAATGAGAGCTTGAGGTTTGGAGGACTTCAAGGTACCCATTTATATTAACTTGTCTTGTTCCTTAGTCAAATTAACAATAAAGTCATCTAAATATGGCATAGACCATGTGGCTCTAAGAGCCCTTTCAATAGCATAGAAGGTAGAGACAAAGATACAATAGTCATTACCTAGTTTGGTAAGCACTGAAACAACTAATTGTTCATCCTTCTTTTCTATTCCACATTCTTTTAACTGCAATCGTAAGGACTTGAGCTTGGTAAATAAATCTTCCAAGGTGTCAAAGTTGTTAGGAATTAAGTTGATAAGTTCTATTTCTAGCTCACGACCCCTCATAGTGCCAACTTTTCCAAATAGGGTTTCTAAGGTTTTCCACACCTCGTTGGGAGATTTGTTTGACTTTATATAAAAGAGGAGTTCAGGAGACAATGAAAGACATAAAATACCAAAGGCTTCATCACATTTACTAAACCACTTAATGTTTTTTGTGACTTAATTAGGCTCAGGTTCTAACCCCATTGTGATATAACACAACCTTATTTTCCTAAGTGCAATGGTCATATTTTATTTCCATTCATGGTAGTTAAAAGGTGTAAGTGGGTTAATTGAACTTAGATCCATTAGTACAGAAAGAAAGGTTGTGGTATTTGTTGCAGAAAACAAATAAATGTGTGGAAAGAAAGAAGTTCTAAACAAGAGAGGAAACACACTACACACCCCCCAAAAACTATATCAAGAAGCCCCCCCCATAGTTTTGGCACTTTATAACTTAGTGTGTTTTACAAAATAAATAGGTCCAATTGTTTGGAAATAAAAAAATATTTAACTTTTGCAAAAAAATGAAACTCAATGTTGAGTTACCAATCAAAAGTTTTATAATAATAATTTCTCGTAAATAAGCCCTATTGTAAATGAATTTGCACTAAACTTGAAATGCACTTTTTCCGTTAAAATATAGTTTTAGCAAAAGAAGGAGGAGGAAAAACTTTTTGTCTATACACAAGCTGCTACCATGTTGGATCAAGAAGATCTTCACTGCATCCCTTAAATTGTTGCAGATCTAAGTGTAGCAAACAACATTGGTGTGGGACTAAAAAAAATGAAAAAATCTGGATCTGTAATGCGTGTATGGGTTGTTGGAAACTATGTTGTGGGTTTGAAACACCTCTTGATCAGAAATATGCCCTTTTCAATTTTGAAAATGCATGCACCACTAGTGAAAACACCCTTCATAGGTCTGCAAATCAACCTCTAGATCTGGATAAACCTTTCAGGGAGCCTACAACAATGATTTAGAGCCTACAAAAAAGTAATCTCTAGAATTGTATATTCACTATCTAGGTTTGTAAACATCAGAATCCTACTAATAGGCTATATACCCACAAACCAGGTAAAACCAACACCAAAAACACCCAAATAATTGTAAATAATGACCTTAAATGAAATTAAACTTGTAGAATAATAACCAGACAAGATCAATACTAGCTTGGCTCTGATACCAAATTGGAGAAGCACCACAGATCTACTGGTTCGAAGAATGTACACATGTGAATGATGCAAGACGTGAATTATTCCAAGACAACTCAAAACAAACATACAAGACTGAAAATTATGAAAATACAAGAGAGATAACTGCAAAAACACAAAAATAGCTCAAACTCAATATGATCAAATAGAATAATGCAAGAGATGTACATATAGGAGGTGAATGTGCAAACTCCTCCTAGAATCATGAAAATCTCCACCTAGAATAGTGGTAACCAACACCTAGAATGGTGTAGTCAAGTGGTAACTAACACCTAGAATAGCGTAGTCAAATGTACACCTAAGTAAGCATATCCCATAAGTGTAGGGAAACTCCAAGTGAGGCAGAATATCCTGAGTAGGATAATACAAATAAAGCGAGGAAAATAAATCCTACACTAATAGAAAAGGTTTATATAACGTTGCATTCTAAGATCTCCCTTTAGCCAATCAACATACTCTATATTATTGCACAAACTTGTGTACATCTACAAACATTCATGGCCAAAAGTAACTCTTACCTTGCTACGCTAAGTTATTATCCAATACAAAGCGCCCTTCCAATCCACCATTATTCTTAGCTTTCACTCAATTCTCCTGCATTGATCCTCTTGTGATCCATTATTGTATCCCTTTGAACAATAGGCCTTCCTACACAAAATATCCCAACTAAGGTGTCAAGTCAACACTCACAAGTGGTGCACACACTTCCTATGCTCCCTTTAAGTCTTCATATTTCCCATACACCTCTTTGATGGATTCAAAACCCATCACTTCCAATCTCATTTTTTCAACAAAATATTATGTCTTAGTGTATCAACAACCTTACTAAATATTTTGGTCTTATGCTTTAATAAAAACAATGTATACATGTAGTTACTTTAACCACTTCATATGTCATTAATTCAATTTCCCTTGATTTTTATAAATTGCAATGCTTGATTATTAGTAAATAGCACAAAATCCTTCCTTCAGTAGTAAGTTTTAACTCCACTTCTTGAGCACTAACACAACGACATAGAAATCTTGATCATACACACTATACTTCTTTGCATCGTGCAACCTCTCACAAAAATAAGCTACCAACCTTCCTTCTTAACTTAACATTATGCCAATGTCTATACCATGAGCATCACAATCAACATGGAATACCTTAGTAAAACCGAGTACTAAAACATTGGTTGTTTATCTTCCTTTTTACTTTAACTCTTAAAATATTATTTTTGAGCTCCAGTTCCAAAAAATACTTTTTATCTCCTCACATGGCCTTTATAATAGATGCACACATTCTACTCATTTTTTTGATGAACTTGTGATAAAAACTGGTCAACCTATCAAAATGCATGCTTCAAAAACATTCTACAGAAATGGCCAATCCCCTATTACACGAACCTTCTTTGGATCCATGTTCAACCCTTTGCAGAAAATCACAAATACCAAATATACTATCTCATTCTACATAAAACTACACATTTTCAAATTAATTAACAACTTCTCATCCAACCAATGCAAAACTTGCCTAATATGCAACAAATGTTCCTCACATGTTTTGTTTAATATGAGAATATCGTCCATGTATACAATCACAAACTTGCCCAAAAATGGTTTCAGGAATTCGTTCAACAACCTCATGAAGGTAATTAATGCATCACTCAATCCAAACAACAATACAAGCCACTCATACAATTCTTCTTCCATTGTGTATGTGGTCTTCCATTCATCACCCTCTCTTATGTGAACTTGATGATATCCACTCTTCAAATCAATTTTACTAAAATACCTTACACTGCTCAGACAATACATAATGTCTTCCATGTGTGGAAATGGAAACCTGTACTTGATGGTGATCTTATTGATGGCTCTATAATTTGTACACATGTTATTAACCACCCTTTTTCAAAACTAAAACTATTAGTAATGCACATGAGATTAGATTCTCTCTTACCAATCCTCTATCATTAGCTCTCGAGCTTGGATTTATATCTCCATGTTCTCCTGCAATGTCATCCCGTATGAAGGTTTGTTTAGAAAACTCGATCCTAGTATTAAATACATGGGGTAACTTATGTTCCTTATAGGTGATATCCCTTTAGGAAATTCACTTGAAACTCTCTTGGCATATCCTTTACTTTTTGCAATAGCGATCCATATCTCTCTGCCACTGTATCCATGTCCCTTTACACGTGTTTCACTATCAGTGCAAAAAAAACCCTATTATATGATCCATAGGGATCTACAAGAAAACTACTTCATCAAAACAACCAGTGCCAGAATGAAAAGTTAGAAGTATGAAGAGCAGACTGTAGAGTTACAGAACCGCCCCTGCATAGAACAATGGTTTTGTAACTTCCGTAACATTTGCATAACTGCCTATTTGCAGACACCGGTGGTCCTGTCACTAATGGATGGAAAAATAAATAAAGGCCACAAATAGTCACACATTTGGAGTGAACGGATTGTGTCTCTTCCTCTGTACGACCCTTTTCATTCTCCAGTGCACAGGAGGACATGAGAAACAACTATAAATACATGTAGAGCAAGTGGTTTTGGATATCGATTCATGGGAGAAGTGAGCAAGAAGTCCTCAATGTTGGAATTGGATTGTAGGAGCAAGGTGTGTGTGAGAACAGAGAAAACAAGTACAAAAGGGAAGTGTTGACATTGTTGATTTCCCTTCAGTTTATTATAATCTGTATCTTATTTTATAAATTGGCCAATACATAAGTGGGAAGAAAGAGAAATTTCCCTTCCCGACTAGTTTTCCCTCAAATTGGGGGTTTTTAGGATAAAATTTTGTGTGTTGCCTTGGTTTTGAATTCTTTATCTCTCTCTGAAAATAATTCTAAGCACCAAAGAATCAGTCATTAACGTCATGTTCTTTCATTTTCAAATTGAAAGTAGAACAATATTTTGTGTGGTCTTGTAAATTTCCAAAGCTTGAGGTTTACAGATCATTTTGGTATCAAAACTGATAATTATCCAGGACTTTGTGATTTGTATGATAGTGACAAGGTCTAAAGTTGAATAAGTTTTACTTTGCGATCCAGACATATCTACGAAGAAGTGAAAACAAAAATTCAAAGATCAAATGGAGGAAGAGAACTTGGTCCGTAGAATTGAGATGCTAGAAACCATGATGGATAGGTTGCATAGACACCAACAAGAACTCTCAGATTTGCAAAAGATGGCTTTGGTTAAGAAAGATTCTATGGACTCAGTGATTCGAGATTTGGCCAAAAACCTTGGTGTAGGCAAGAGCCACGAAGAGGAAGATAATGTGGAAGAACGTGAATAAGAAACCTTGGTTGGAAGAGAGAAGGTAAAATTTGATCATGCTCCTTTTAAAATTGAGATAAAAATATTTGAAGGGCAAGTGGATGCAAAATTACTTGATAAATGGTTAAAAAAATTGGAGGTTTACTTTAGTGTTCATGATGTTACTGAGGCACAAAGGATTACCTTTGCACGTCTCAAAATGGAAGGACATGTTCTGGTTTGGTGGGAAACCCATCTAGCCACTTGTGAAAAGAAGAAGCATCCTATTGTCAATACTTGGGAGGGTTTTAAATAATTGTTTAGAGCTAACTTTTATCCTATTGGCCATAAGACCAACCAGATAATTAAATGGCAGTACTTTAGACAAAGTAGTGGTCAAAGTGTGCAAGATTATACTACAGAGTTTTAGAGACAAGCCATGTTGCTTAACATGTACTTGGAGGATGAGGATATTCTGACCAAGTATTTGGGAGGACTTCATACTCACTTTCGAAGGAAGGTCATCTCCACAAATCCCAAGGATCTCGATGAAGCTTGTGTGCAAGCATATTACATAGATGATGAAAGGAAGCAAGGAGAAGAGGAGTCAAAGACAAAGCTGTCAACAAATCAGCCAAAGAAAGAGTATGGACAAACAAGTAACAAAGGTAAATGGAAGGGGAAAGGTAAAAAAACTGCCACTACTTTGAATACTGTAAAGATCCCAAGAATTGTTGTAAGAATTTTGATATTAATGGTCATACTGACGCTACATGTTGGAAGTTACATCCAAAGAACTGAACCAAGGATTCAAAGAAATCCATGACCATTGTAAAGATAGATGGGGAGGTGTAAATAGAGGATGATTCTGATGTAGACGAGAGGCTTAGATGCATGACCACCAACATGGACAACCAAGAGCAAGAGGAAGATATGAGTAAGCTATTCCTAATCAAAATCCAAATCAAAAGAACTAAGGTAAATGCTTTGGTTGATATTGGTTCTCAATCTAATTTGATTTCTAAGGCGGTTGTAAAGAAGCTTGGTCTTGAAACTTATGATCATCCACATCCATATCCTTTGGGATGGGTGAAGAAGAGTGTAGAGATTCAGGTAACAAGAAGATGTAGGTTCAAGTTTGGGATAAACTCTCAGTATATAGATGTATTGGAAGTTGATGTAATTCCACTTGATGCATTTGATGTTTTTTTAGAGAGTCCTTACTTGTATATTGGGGATGTGATATTCATGAGAAGGGATAACTGATACAGATGGTTCAATGACGGGATCAATTACAACATGTGAGCACACCAACTTAAGTCAAAATTTTCTTTGGTCAGTGTTAACCAGTCAAAAAGACTAATTCAGGAAAAAATATAATCAGTTTTGTTTACTTTTATTAAATGATAAACAAGATGGGATAGAAATTTCAAATATTTATAATAAGGGGATGAAGGATTTGGATGCCATCATTCAGTCTTTTTAGGAAGTATTTCAGACTCCCAGCGGGTTACCACCAAAACGATAGGTAGATCACAAGATTCAGTTGTTGCCAGAGTCTCCTCTACGAAACATCGAGTTGTATAGGAAATCCTTGTTAGAGAGTACAAAGGTAAAGAAACAACTCCAGGAGCTACTAGACTAAGGGGTGATACGCCTGAGCACATCACCATGCAGTTTTCCTATTGTGACGGTGTCGAAGAAGTATGGTTCTTAGATAATGTGCATCAATTATCATGCCTTGAACAAGATCACCATCAAGAATAGATATCCACTCCCACACATAGATGACCTCTTGGACCAACTTCAACATGAAAAGTTCTTCATGAAGTTGGATCTCAAGTCAGGTTATCACCAAGTCAGGATCAAGGATGAGGATATATAGAAGACTGCCTTCAAAACAAAACAAGGTTTGTATGAGTGGTTAGTACTTCCATTTGGTTTATGCAATGCACCTGTTATATTTATGAGATTGATGAATGATGTATTGTGGGAATTCATAGATTCATGTGTCATTATTTGTCTAGATGATATTATGATTTTTAATGCCACATGGGAGGAACATTTAACGCATTTGCAACAAATCTTGCAAGTTCTCGAGGAGTAACAACTGCTATGCAATACAAAGAAGTGTGAATTTTCCAAACAGTCACCTTTCTATGTTGGGCATGTGGTTGGAGAAGGAGAGTTATGAGTGGATCTGAAGAAGGTGGAAGCCATCACCAACTGACCAACACCAATGGGAGCCACATATACTAGGAGTTTTGTAGGAGAAGTACAATACATGAGGAAGTTCATTCCGAGCTTCTTTGTTATTGCAACACCTCTACACACAGTGGCTGCAAAGAGTAAGGGTTTTGACTGAGGTAAGGAACAAGATCAAGCTTTCAAATTATTAAAATAGATTACTAGTCATGCTGCATTACTTGCTCTTCCTAATTTGCATTAGCCCTTTGAAGTAGAGACAAATTTCAGTGATTATGTTATGGGAGCATTGTTGCTACAAGGAGGTACGCCAATATGTTATCATTCTGAAACTTTCATTTCAACAGTTAAGAGATATTCAATATATGATAAATAAATGTATGCACTAGTTCAGGCAATTAGGAAATGGAAACATTATTTATTAGGTAAAGAAACTATTGTGCACATTGACCATAAACCTCTCCAATATTTGTAAGGACCGTCTAAATTGCAGGAGGCAAGACACTGCAAGTGGATGGGATTCCTTCAACAGTTCCATCTGGTGATCAATTACAAGAAAGGTAGCACAAATTTGGTGATAGACATGTTGTCTAGGCCACCCGCACATGAGAGAATCTCTAGTTTGGCCACTATATCTCATATTGAGCCCTTCACGAAAGAAGCTTACAGAGAGGCATATGCTCAAGACAAAAACTTTGGGGTGACATATCAGCAATTACAGTCCCAAGGGGCTAAAAGGACGGGTATGGAAGATTCTTATCTCAAAGATGGGCTACTCTACCGATGGGGGAAGCTTTGTGTGCCGAAAGAAGAAAGGATTCTATTGATGAGGGAAGCACATACCTCGAAAGTAGCACGACATTTTGGTGTTGGTAAAGACCATGGCCCACTTGTAAAGGTATGTGTATTAGCCCAATATGCAAGAAGAAGTATCTAAATTCATAAGAGGATGTAAACTTTGTTGTACAAACAAGCCTAAAATTAGGAAGGAAGGTTTGTATATGCCTTTACCCAGTCCCTACTCAAACTTGGGAGGATATTTCTATGGATTTTGTAGGAGGATTACCTATGTCTAAACATGGCCATGATTATCTATATGTTTTTGTCGATAGATTCAGTAATATGTGTGTTCTATGGCATGTAAAAAGACAATAAAAGAACAGTGAGGAAGCTTGGAACTTTTCTTTGCTAATTTATGGGTGCATTTTAGCTTTCCAAAGTCTATTGTTTTTTAAATAGATTCCAGGTTCTTGGGGAATTTTTGGACTACTTTGCAGGATAAGATGGACACCAGGTTACATAATAGCACGACCTTCCATCCACAAATAGATGGGCAAACAAAGGTGGTGAAAAGGACTTTGGTACAACTAATTACAGGATATAATAACAAATATGAACAGACTAGGGATGAGTCCCTAGCATACATTCAACATTCCTACAACCAAGGTGAGAGTACACACATCCACTATGAAGTCACCGTTTGAAGCATGCTTGGGATATCTACCTACAAATCCACTGGACATAGCATAGTTGGACAGCAGGAAAGAATGAGGAGATACATGATTCAGAGGTGACTAGAGCCAAAAATTTCATTGAGAGGATCTGACAAAGCCATCTCAAGGAGAAAGAATAATTAGAGAGATCTCAGGCCAAGTATAAGGCTAGATATGATCAGCATTGGAGGGAACACAAACTTCATGCTGGAGACAAAATTTGGCTTCTACTTGAGCAAGGAGAGACTGCAAGGTCAAGCATGAAAGCTCAAGGCCACTACGATATGGACCCTTCACCATATTGGAGCAGGTTGGAGAAAATTCCTTCAGACTTGATTTTTTTCCACCATTCATGAGATGTACTGTTGTCAGTAAAATGTGAGAACTTGCACCTATATGATAATCCATGCTAGACAATTATACCCAGATGAAGAACTATCAAGTTTCTACCATTCCATTGAGGACCCTGTCTTACCCAATCACAGAGACCCCTAAGTTGATGTTAGGATCCAGTAGGTTATTCAACAAAATTCAGAGAGACCCCTAGGTGATTTTAGGAGTTTCTTGGAAAATGCAAATTTCTGGGCAGCTGTTGGGAAGGACTATCACTAACCTTCCCAAGACTGGATGCAACCCCCTGGATCAGAGCGGAAATGGAGGTGAATTTAAGGCCTATCTACTCCATACAGGGAAGTTATTTTGGGAAGATTCAGTAAGCAGATTTGGAGAGTTGGAGTAGTTTCATCAAAAATAGGGTTCTCAAGCCTAATCAGCGCACAAGGTCAAAAGAGTTACAGAGCTTCGGGAAGTGATTCTGAGAGCTCTGGATGGAGTTAGGAACCAAAAGAGCCATCGTCGAAAAGGTAATTCAAATCCATACAATATGGTGAAATCAAACTTTCCACAAAACCTCGGCGCAATAGGTCTGCAATCAGTTTTTTCATAGGCCCAGGTAGTGCATAGGGCCAAAAAAAATTGAACTTTGGGAAGTGATTCCGGGAGCTCTGGATGGAGTTAAGAGATAAAAAAGACATATTAGGAAAGGTAATTAAAATCTCAAAAGATGGTGAAATCAATTTTCACAACACCTTGGCGCAATAGGTTATGCATAGAAGTTTTTCTCATGCATAGTAAGTCAGATTTAGACGAAAAATCAGATTTTTAGGGCTTAAATGGATGAATCAAGAGATGAGACCCCCACCATTGGATTCAGAAGGCCATTTTCAGTCAAATTCATATACAATTTCACCAAAAAACTCCATCGGGAACTCCAGATATGGCCTTCACGAGTTCGCTCTCAAGGTTTGACACTTAGCCAATTTTTTAAGAGGACACGTGTCAGCTCCAGGAGCCTAGCGCATTTTGATGTCCCTTTCTTCCCTTTTGCAAAGGGACATGAGGGACATAAAATTGCGCCCAGCCCTTTTTTAGCCTCTTGGACCCTAATATGACCTCCCGCATTGCCAGTTAAGCCCCTGGGAGCTAGTTGGAGCCTTACCTCTCACTGCACGGATGATGGATAAGTGTCGCGATGAGATGCAAAGTGGAAATTGATGTCCCCTTAATCCCTTTGGCCAAAAAGGATGAAAGAGACACAAAAATTCCCTCCCCTCTCCCTCCTTCAATTTTCAAGATATAAATACGACACTTAGTGCATTTTTGCTCATTTTTCCCTCACACCTCCATATGTTGCCGAAACTCTGCCAGATTTTCTCCAGATTTGAAAGTGAAATTGTTTGCATTCAATCAATTGTATGAAATCCTTTTTCATCTAAAAACATAAAAAAAAACATTGAAAATCATAAAAATAATGGAATAAAATGCCATAGAAATGAAGATTTTTTGCTAGATAACCACAAAGTCTTCCAATCGAAAAATCTTCATATCTTGCAAAATACAAGTCGGATTGAGATGTCATCTTTTGCAGACTTCCTCATTTTTCAAACCAATCAAGATGCAACAAACAGGAGATTGAATGGTGCCCTGAATCATTTGTTCCAACAAAAACCCCATTTCGTGCCCTAGCTCACATTTGTCGGATTCCCCATCAATCCGGCAATGGAAACAAGCTAAAAACTTGCACACAGACTCCAAATGAAAAACCTATCGCAAAGGAGTTGATTTCATCATGATTAGAGACAAAAACCAGACCTGCAAATTTCGAGCTCCATTAATGGCTGCCATGGCAGCTCCGTGCCCAAAGCCACTGCCAGGCGAAAATTTTAAATTTTATTTCTAAGCATTCTAGTGGGCGAAATCAAGTGAAATTTGAAGGATGTGATCACGGCAATGAGCCAAGTCCAAAAAAATATGTTTCGTCGCAAACTGAGCACCGGAAATCCACTTACCAAAAAAGTAATCTTTCCTACATAAGATTGCTATCTTTGGTAAGTTTTCATCAAAAGTGACCCCAACAAAGATAATGTGCACCGAAGGTCACCAAGAAGTCAGTATGAGTGTTCAGAGCAGAAAACCGTGAAAATGACCACTTGCTAAAAATAACAAGTTTCGTATATGAGTGCTTACTAAAAATAGTAAGTCACCCCAAGAAGTGGTCGAGGGAAGGCAGGTAGTGTGCACAGAAGTGAATGAGGGATTTCATCGCATTCAGGATGGCCAAGAAGAGGCAAAAATCACCTCTTACTAAAAATAGTAAGTCTCCCATCTAGGCACTTGCTATTAATAGTAAGTTACACTCAAAGGGAAGTTTTGGCACAATGGGACATAGAGGGATGATCATTCACATCAACATCATCATTCGGGATCATCATAGGAATTTATCACAAGGCATTCGAGATCCATATCAAGGAATTTGATAGTGTTTTTTGACACTCACTACATGGTTTAGGTCACAGGTATATCATGTGCAGGGTGGAAAGTTGCAGTCATTGGAAAAACAATTCATTCAACTTAGCAGGATCAATTTTGAGTTCCTATCTCTTCAGAAAGGATCTTTATGATTCAGTGTTCGTGGTCATCAATGAATTCATTCAATAAGTGTTTTTGAACACTTGAACTCAAGGTGTACTTAAACCATCCAAAGGATATTCTCGAAGTGCAAAGAATTCAGGGATTTAGAGATCGTCACGTTGGTGCATTCCATCAAGTCATCTAGAAGGAGTTGTGGACTTCATCATAGGAAGATTATTCATCATCAACATTTCTTTCCCCCTTATTCTTCCTTCTCTCTCTCCTCTCTGCTCTCCCCCTAATTTATTTCTCCTTAATGTTCTAATTCTTCGTTGGGGTTTGACACTTTTTTCCTTTAATGAAATTAATGCAACTTTTCTTCTAATGTAATAAGTCACCTTTATGTTATAAAAAGGGACTTAAATTTTCCTAGGAAGTTGAAAAGTTGTAAGTTTTGCGAGGACATATGAAAATCCATTAGGGGGAAGATGATGAGTCACGTCTCATTCTATAAATTGAAGATCCATTCCCATTTCAAAGGGTTGGTGATTGATTTTGTAGACTCAAGAGTGCATTATAATTAGAGAAAACAAAGGAGATAGCCATTTTCTTCCAGTTTCCCCCACTCTAAAATTTCTTCCATTTCCATCCACTATGTACAATTTTTGCTGAAGCATCAATACAAGAAGAAGGAGTTTCATGCCTTTTTTGATGAGGGATATTTTAGAAACTTTAGTTCTCAATTTTAATTCATCTTGTCTTTTCCATTTGTAGGTTTGTTTCTTCTTAATTTTAATGCATGTGATGTGAAATTTCCGGTTAGTGTGTACAAGAATATGATTTTCTACCTGTAACATTATTTCTCCTACTTCTCTTTTTCTCACTCCCCTTTCCCACTCTTCAGAAAAACTCTTCCCTAGCAAGAAATTTCTAGCTTTTCTATAGGGTCAGTGGAGTGCCCTTGTTGGATCCTCAGTCTTAAGGCCACCAGATAAAAATCCACTTTCTCTCACACATGCATATACAGAAGCTTCACTGGTTAAGTAGAGGGACTTATATTCCTAGAGCGTTGACAAGAAATCCACAACTTTGTCCTTTGAGAAATTTTCTTGCCAATAATTTTTTGGCACCCATCGTGGGGCATATTTTCAGCATTTGCACTCAAAATATGATTGTAAGGTCCAAAATACAAAAAAAAATCCAAAAAACAAAAAAAATGAAATTTAAAAATCAAAAATTGGAGTTGATGGAAATCAATTGCTGAAAGACACACTGTTGATTCTGTCAAGTGAATTTTCATATTGAAAAATCAGCAAGTGACTTACACCAACAATTCATATTTTCTGCAAAAAATTTTGTTGAATCATTAAATCCCCAGCAGTGTCTTTTCAATTCAGATTCACCCGGAAATCCTATCCAAAGTCCCTTGAATTTTAAGAAGAATTTTCCAAAGTAGAATCCAAAGCTGAAATGGGATAAATAATGGACGGACAAAGAAGAAAGACCTCAACCCATTGTTATGTGGGGAAGAAATACTAGCCCACTTTATCTTGAACCCCCTCTTCATAGATTTACCAATAGATTCCCGCAAGAACTTTCCAAAGTTCAAACATGATAGCACACAATTCCCTGAAGAGAACATATCAACCTTCACCACATCATGTGGGATTCTTGGTGTCCAACATGAAGATGTTGCTATAAGATTGTTCCTAGAGTCTCTCCAAGAAAAAGTAGTGGAATGGTTCTACCCCCTGCCTACTCAATCCATCACTTGCTAGAATGATATCAAAAGCAAGTTTGAGGAAAGATTGATATTTATTGAGGACTTTCAAGACCTCCTTGTTCAATTGGCACAAATGAAGAAAGGAGAAAATGAAACTATGAGAGACTTTGTGGCTCATTTCAACCGGTTGCTCCGTAGGATACTAGAAGAGGATTCACCATCAGAAAACAATGTCAAGAGATTATTTATTAGCGCTCAATCACCGAAGGTAGGATTTTTTGAAGAGTTAAATCGAGAGATATTTTAGAAGCACAAAGATTAGCCATTGAACTTGATGATGATCTCATAATATCTGGAAAGATCAATAACCCCTCAAAGGGTAAACCTCAATGTCCTGGAGATGAAAGAACAATGCTTTCTTGTAAAAATGGAAAATGATATGTCTTCACTAAAGAGGGAATTTTTGGAATGAATATTACCTAAAATAAATAGCAAAATTAGGTTGCAGAAGCACCCCAAAGACTTTCCTTGGAGACTTTGCACATCAATACGAGTATTGGAATCCAAGAGGATGAGGAAGGACTCAAACAAGAAAGTGAAGGCATAAATTTACTAGAGATAGAAGAAGTGGGTGGTGACACTTAAAATGGACTCCTTGAATATAATTCAAGGAGTGAAGATGATGATGGTGAAGAAGCACCAAGTTTCTCATGTGCTATGTTTACTCGATCCCAGTCTCAAAACGGAGCTTCTTCCTCCACATCTATGAAGAAAAATAATACTGAAGATCCTCCTATGGTGACTCCACAAAATAAAATAATTGGTCAAGGATATCCACTTCCACCTTGCATGGAGTCCACATTGTTGAAACCTAATCCTTTAGAAAGTAATAAGGCTCCCGAAATTCCAATTAAGTCTTCCAATGCCTCTTTCAGTTCTAAATCTAAATTTTCTCTTGTAAAATCTAGTACTTCGAAAGATCCTAATGTGCCATTCAAAATACCCTGTCTATTCCCCAAAAATCTACTCATGCTTCCAAACCTGTCCTAAATCCAAAATAAGTCCCTCATCACCCACCCTTGTCATCTTCTCTTTTTGACTTCATAGAATATGCAAAAAAATCCAAAGTATAAATTACTGAAACTAAATATTTGCAAACTCACCCTAAACAATTTGAGAGATGTGTCTGATATACCAGGAATGGTAGTTTGACACCCAATGTTGTAACACCCTCAGTTCTAAAGGAATACTACCAAACCCACATGTGCCTCCCTCATAGAACATGCTAGCCATGAGTGCATCAAATATAGATAAAGGTAAACCCTTTTTATGTCTCCCTTCTAGTTGGGAGAATATGTATTGAACAATTACATAATAGATTCAGGTGCCTCTGATAATGTGATGCCTATGTGAAGGTTTCTAGATCTCTTAAACTACCCATGACTCCACCTAGGTGGATCTTGTTACTCCATGGAGTCCAAAAAATTCCCACTTATAGGGAAGATAAAATATGCATAGGTGGCTCTCGCTAAATTTCCAGACAAGAAAATTTTAGTGATGATCTCAGTAGTAGAAATTATGAATTCATTTGTAATGTTACTAATTCGAAGCTTCTATGGAGACTTGGGAGGGAAAATTTAGATGAATTGGTCTTCTGCAACCATACCAGTGAAGGGAGACATGGAGAAATTTCTTCCAGAGAAGAATATGAGGTACACAATGCGAAAGTTAGGAAGTCCTAGGAGCTGACATCTTGTATCAAAATAACAAGAGGATGAATTATTTTGTGATGAATGAAGAAGAGGATGAGATCCCAATTTTGATAAGACCAGACCTTCCTTCCCAGAGGGGCATGGACCTTGAAGAAGCTTTGAGAAAATTTGAACTCCAAAAGGGTAATTTTGAATTGCCAGATGATGTGGGGCCATGAAGAAGAGGAGATAGTTCTAGATGAATTTTAAACAGAGGAAATAGTGGACAAGCCTTTTCATGATGAGGAAATTTTCTCATTCCCCTTCACAGATGAATATTCTCTTGAGTATGTCATCCATGAAGAGACAAATCTAGCTTGTGATGAGCCCTCAAATGGTTTGAAATAAAAATCAGTGCAAGAATTTCTAAGCACTGCAGAAGAAACTGAAGACCCTGAGTTTAGTCTTGAGCTCATGATGCAGGCTATAGAGTTGCAAGATAGGAATGAGTCCAATTCAGAACTCTCAATCAATTTTGAGGGTAGGCATGATGAAGTAAAGCAAGGAAAATATCTTGATGTCCCTCCTGAGCCAATGGATTATGAAGGAAATGATGAAAGTGAGGTATTTTCTTTCCCATTTGAAAAAGAGGACTCTTTCTCTTATGAAGAAGTCGAATCAAGGAGTTTTGAAGCCCTCAAAGTTGAAATCCCTCCAGATGAAGGAGTGATAAAATGTAGTGACCCAAAAAATAAGGAAGAAATGCCTCCTGATGGGTTCCTTGAATCTCAAAGTGAAGAAATTTCAAGTAAGGGTGAAGATGAACTTCTGGAAACACTAGATAAGGATTCAGTATAGGAGATATTAGAAGCAATAGAAAGCACTGAAGATCCAGAGCTGATTCTTGATCTCTTGATTCAAGCCTTGGCCTTGTAAGATAGACATGAGGTCAATGTTGATCCTCTGTTTGACATACAAACACCTCATATTAATAGGAGTAAAAAATATGAACATGATGCTTCTTGAAAAAAGGAGGTACATGAACATTAATGGATGAGACAATAAAAATAAGGTTACTCAATCTATTCAAATAAGAACCAACCTTGGAGTAGTAATGATATGATAGAAGAAAAAACAACAATGTGGATAAACGTAGAAGGAAACTGGCACTACGAAACCAATTTCAAAGGAAATGAGGGCAATGGAATCTTTAAGTGAAGACCCAAGCATCAAAAATATCATGTAGGCTCACTCCTAAAAATTTTACATACAAATGTGAAAGCACCTGGCTTTCATAATGAGTTGAGGAGAGGAGGCTAATTTTTGGAACCAATCAACGGCTTCGCAGAACATCATCATTCAATGTTGCCTCTTCGGGGGTGACTCTTGAAAAGGAAAGTTTTCTTTAGTGAAAGTGGGTTGTCCCCCGCATTGTACCATAGGTGATTGTTAGGTGTGTTTCCCTTTCTGTTGTGCATGTCTTTCCTTTCCTGTTGTGTGTTGTGTGTTTTCCTTTCATCATTTTGTTTTGTGTGTGTTTCCTTCTTCGTTATCTCTTTTTTAAGTTGTACATGACTCCGTAGGGCCCAATGGATAAGGAACTAGTCAATATGTTGTAAGTTGAGATTATAGGATTTATCATGCCATGTCTTCACTGTACTTATTCCATACCATGTCCCCAAGCTAGAGCCATTTTTTGTCATGCAAATGTGGAACAGGGAAATTGACAATTTCCGAGCATGACAACAATACCCATGTGTCCAATGTTTTCATGTTTTACACTTCCAAGGCACCTTGGGTCTACCCAGTCATTTATAATGACCTCCTAGTTTATTTTAACATAGTCCCCTAGGTGAATTAGGAAATTCAAATCAATAACCCTAGGTGATTTTAATTCTTAAAAAATGCTATCTCTGGGCAGTGTTGGGAAGGGCTACCACTGGCCTTCCCAAAACCGATGCAACCCCCTAGAGAAGAATAGAGGATCCAAATCCAACATGGAGGTGATTTGAAGGTATAGTAACATCATGAAATTTATTTTGGAATATTCAAGAAAGGTTTGGAGGAGTTGGAGTAGTTTCATCAAAAACAGGGTTCTCAGGCCTAGTCAGTGCATAGGGTCAAAAGAGCTGCCGAGCTTTGGGAAGTGATTTTGGGAGCTTTGGATGGATTTAGGAACCAAACAATACATCTTCAGAAAGGTAATTAAAATCCCTAAAATATGGTGAAATCAAAATTTCCACAACACCTTTGCGCAATAGGTCTGAAATTAGTTTTTTCACATCCCAGGCAATGCACAGGTCCAAAAACGCAACTGAACTTCAGGAAGTGATTCCGAGAGTTATGGATGGAGTTAGGAGCTAAACAAAATATCTTAGGAAAGGTAATTATAATCCCTACAATATGGTGAAATCAAAATTTCCATAACACCTTGGCGCAATAGGTCTGCAGGCAATTTTTCTCATGCATAGGTAAGGGACTAAACCAAAATATGTTTTGGGGGGCTTAAATGGAGGAATAAATATCTGATACCCCCACCATTGGATTTAGAAGGATATTTTCATTCAATTTCATATAAATTTTCACTAACAAACTCCATGTGAAACTCCAGATATGACCTTCACAAGTTCGCTCTCAAGGTTCGACACTTAGCTAATTTTTCAAGAGGACATGTGTCAGCTCCAGGAGCCTAACACATTTTGATGTCCCATTTATCCCTTTAGCAAAGGGAAATGAGGGACATAAAATTTTGTCCAACCCTTTTTAGCCTCTTGGACCCTAATATGACCTCCCGCATTGTCAGTTAAGCCCCTAGGAGCTAGTTGGAGCCTTACCTCTCACTGCACGGACGGACAAGTGTCGTGATGAGGTGCGAAAGTGGAAATTGATGTCCCCTTCATCCCTTTGGCTAAAATGAATGAAAGAGACACAAAAATTCACCCTCCCCTCTATCTCCTTCAATTTGTAAGATATAAATACAACACTTAGTGCATTTTTGCTCATTTTTCCCTCACACCTCCATATGCTGCCAAAACTCTGTTGGATTTTCTCCAGATTTGAAAGTGAGGTTTTGCATTCAATAAACTCCATGAAATCCTTTGTCATCTAAAATACACAGAAATATTATAGAAAAAATAAAATTGAAGTGACGAAAAACGAAGAGAAAACAAAGATTTTTCGCCAGATAACTATGAAGTCTCCAAATAAAAAAAATCTTCATATCTTGAAAAATACAAGCCGGATCGAGATGCCATATTTTTCAGACTTCCTCATTTTTCAAGAAAATCAAGATGCAAAAAAGATGATGTGAAATGGTGCCCTGAATCATTTTTCCAACAAAAATCCCATTTCGTGCCCTAGCTCATGTTTGTTGGATTTCTCAACAATCGGCAATGGAAACGGGCTAAAAACTTGCACACAAACTCCAAATGAAAAACCTATCATAATGGATTTGATTTAGTCATGATTGGAGACAAAAACCATACCTATAAATTTTGAGCTCCATTAATGGTTGTCATAACAGCTTCGTGCCTGAAGCCACTACCAGATGAAAATTTTAAATTTTATTTCCAAGCATTCTAGTGGGAAAAATCAAGTGAAATTCGAAGGATGTGATCGTGATGATGAGCCGAGTCCAAAAAAATATGTTTCGTCGCAAACCGAGCACTGGAAGGCCACTTTCTAAAAATAGTAATATTTCCTACACAGGCTTACTATCTTTGGTAAGTTTTCATCAAAAGTGATTGTAACAAAGATAATGTGCACCGAAGGTCACCAAGAAGTCAGAATGAGTGTTCAGAGCAGAAAAAAGTGAAAATGAACGCTTACTAAAAATAACAAGTTCCCTATATGAGTGCTTACTAAAAATAGTAAGTCACCTCAAGAAGTGGTCAAGGCGAAGGCAATATGTTAAGAAGTGAATGAGGGAGTTCATCGCATCAGGATGGCCAGGAAGAGGCAAAAATCACCTCTTACTAAAAATAATAAGTCTCCCATCTAGGCACTTTGCTATTAATAGGAAGTTACACTTAGAGAGCAACTTTGACACAATGGCACATAAGGGGGATCGTCATTCAGGATCCTCTATGGGCATTTCTCACAGGACATTTGAGATCCATCGCAAGGAACCCGACAGTGTCTTTCGACACTCACTACATGGTTCGGGTCACATGTATATCATGCATAGGGTGGGAGTTGTGGTCATAGGCAAAACAATGCATTCAACTTGGCAAGCGTTCATGAGCTAATTTGGAGTTTCTCAGAGAGCAAGGAGTTCAAAGATTAAAAGTTTCACTACATTTGAAGCTTTCCATTGAAAATGATCAACGGACTTCATCAGGAATGACATCTCCTCTTCTTCTTCTCTCTCTTATCTTCCTTCCCCCAACTTTCTCTCTTCTCAATGTTCTAATTTTGCATTGGGGTAGCATTTTTTCATATGTATTAATGTTCCTAATGTAATAAGACACCTTTATGTTATAAAATGGACTTAAAAATTTCCGAGGAAGTTGAAAAGTTTTAAGTTGTGTGAGGACATATGAAAAGACATTGGGGGGTAGATGAGGAGTCATATCTCATTCTATAAATTGTAAAGTCATTCCCATTTCAAAGGGTTGGTGATCGATTGTGTAGACTCAAGAGTGCATTGTACTTAGAGAGAACAAAGGAGATACCCATTTTCTTCCATTTTCCCCCACTCTCAAACTTCTTCCATTTCCATGCTATGTACAATTTCTACTCAAGCATCAATACAAGAAGGAGTTTCATGCCTTTTTTGATGAGGAGATTTTAGAAACTTTGAATTCTCAATCTTAACTTGTCTTGTTGCTATTTGCAGGGTTGTTTCTTCTTAACTTTAATGTGTGTGTGAACTTTCCGGTTAATGGGTGTGGGAATCTTATTTTTCTACCCACGACATTAATCCCTTCTTCTCTTTTTCTCACTCCCTTTCCCGTTCTCTTGACAAAGTCCTCTCTAGCAAGAAATTTCTAGCTTTGTCGCAGGGTCAGTAGAGTGCTTTTGTTCGATCCTCAGTCGCAAGGCCACCAAGAAAATCCACCTTTACTCACGCATGCATATACGACATCTGCACCGGTTAAGTAGAGGGACTTAGATTCCCAGAGCGTTGGCAAGAAATCCCCAAGTTTGTCCACCCGATAAATTTTCTCGCCAACATGTACTCAATACTCAATTGCTAGAACTTACACCTATATGAGCCATCTATGCTTGACAAAGAAGAAGGGTATCAATTTCCACCTTCCATAGAAGATTGAGTCTTGGATTCATGAGGTGAATTGGATGAGGACATAGTGATGCAATAGAAGATCAGAGAGACAAAGAGAGGTCCATAAGAGTCTTGGAAGGTTGGACTAAAAGGGAAGACACCAAGGCAGGCTCGGTGGTACTTGAGAGAATATTTTCCTCATCTACTCTCCCACTAAGCTTTTGTGGGACCAAAAGCCTCATGAGCAAGAGAGGTGTGATCGATAGGGATCGAAAAGAACACTACTTCATCAAAATTACTAGTGCCAGAAGGAAAATTTAGAAGTATGAAGAGCATATTGTAGAGTTACAAAATCGCCCCTGCACAAAATGATGGTTTTAGAACCACCGCGGTGGTTACTTAACTTTTTGTTTGCAGACATCGGTGATCCTATCACTAATGGATGGGAAAATAAATAAAGGCCATGAACAATAATGGATTTGGAGCGACTGAATTGTGTCTCTTCCTCTGTATGACCCTTCTCATTCTCTAGTGCATGGGAGGACATGAGAAACAACTATAAATACATGGAGAGCAAGTGGAGTTGGATATCAATTCATGGGAGAAGTGAGAAAGAAGTTTAAAATGCTAGAATTGGATTGTAGGAGCAAGGTGCATGTGACAACTGAGCAATAAAATACAGAAGGGAAGTGTTGACATAGTTGATTTCCCTTCAGCTTATTGTAATTTGTATCTTATTATTTAAATTAGCCAATACATAAGTGGGAAGAAAGAGAAATTTCCCTTCATAACTGATTTTCCCTCAAATTGGGGGTTTCCAAGATAAAATTCTATGTGTTTCCTTGGTTTTGAATTTGTTATCTCTCTCTACAAATAATTATAAGCACCAAGGAATCAGTCATTAACTTCATGTTATGTCATTTTAAAATTGAAAGTAGAACAATATTTTGTGTGGTCTTGTAAATTTCCAAAGCTTGAGGTTTACAAATCATTCTACTTCACCTCACTAAGAAATTTATTTATTAGTAACATTAGAATATTTGTTCCTTTCTCTACTCCTTCATAGGATTTAAAGTGTACTCTTTTCCATCCTTCTCCACCTTGTAGGTGTTTGGAAAAGCATCAAGTTGTGCCTTCCAATCAAACTACCATAACATTCTAAGCAACATATGAAAAGTGTCCATAGGCATGATATCAAACATCAATTCATCTTCATATTTCCATATTTAAAACTTAACTAGAAATTTCTCAATCACCAATAGCTAGTGGCCCTCATGCAATGACAAGACCTTATACATATTAGTATGCTTGATCATTTTCAACCCTAACTTATCTATTATTTTGATGCAGGAACATCAAGTGTAAATAGTCAATTTTGGTGTGGTAGGGATTAGATATGTTTAGGAAATGAATAAATATGGTTTAGGGTCATTAACAACCTTCCCTATCCTTTATATCCCTTTATTTCCATTTTCCCTCAAAAAACTAGGATTTAAAATTCAAATTTATAATGGGTGCTAGGTGTTTTCAAGCCTTCTAGCCACATGAGTTGATCATGAAACCTCATGGGGAGTTATAAGTGATTTCATGTAATGTATTAAGGTGAACAAAACCTCTCACACACATGCTAACTAGATTGGTTGAGGTGTTAAGTCACTTGGGTGGTTAGTGTTAGTTAGGGTTGCAAAAATGATAAAAGTAAGAAAATGAGATCATTGTAAGGAGGATGGAGTAGGAGGAGCAAGAGGGGAATTTAGGAAGGTGAAATGATATTTTAAATAAGGTTTTTAGTACAATAAAGATCAATTTTCAGGGTTTGGTATCTAACTTCTATCATCATTTTCTCAAAATATATTTGTATTTGCCTGTAAGTGAGTAAAATTTGGTATTGTTCTTGTACTTGTTCTCTTCATTATTTTACATTATTCTTACAATGGAAGGAGATAACAAAGGTTATATGAGGTGTATATAATGTTTTTTGGATCAATAGAGGATTAAAGGGACTAAACACTATGAAAAGACCACTTGTTAGGTTTTTCAGACTGTTATAGTCGAGTCTATCAAAGAAAAGAGGTAATAAAATAATTTATTTTCTACATAAGAAGTCCATAGAACTTCTTGGGATATGTTAAGGGATTTTATAAAGAATAATAAGTGTTGAGAGACCCAAAAATTCTTGAAATATCACGTTTCAAAAAATATTTCCAAACTATACCCTCGTTGTCATGTAACAGTATAATTTTGACCCCCTTGTGAACTGCTATGAATAAATTGAGTTAGAATCCATGTTTAAGGGTGTTATTTATTGGATAATGGCCTAGACTAGCCCTAGATTGATATTCCAAAATTTGAGAAAAAAATTATTTTAGAAATCCATTCATTCATTTTAGAAATTTTTGTGTAATTATGTATTCCTATAATTAGTTTTAACCTCCTTGAGGATTGTCATGCATAGCTTGATTTTGGGACCTTCAAATGAGATGTCACTTGTTTTAGAATGATATAAACTAACCCTAGATAAATATTTGAAATTTTTATCAAATTAAATATAACAGAATGCCTTTGAATTCCCAAGATAAAATTGGGTAAATATGTCTTCTTGGGGGCAATATGAATTTTCATGAACAAAGGTCATTTTAGACCTCATTCAAAGTTTTGGAAAGGTTGAATATGTTCACCGAGATCATTATTTAAGATTTTGAGTAAAATATCCCAAGAGAAACATTTTTCTTGACTTAGAGTGATGGATTGTCCTTTTATTGGCAGCAATGTGGATTGAGAAAGCATAAGGTTAGTCAAGAAATAATACCCCTCTCATTAAGCATCTATCACATTTCCTACAAAACCAAATTATCGGTGCTTCTGTTGTCCACTATGAAATTGTAAAATTTACCTCATGACTTACACGTTATTCTAAAAAAATCTTCCTTTGATCATGAACTCCTTCTTTCACTAGTTTCAACAATAGGTACTTGAACATCAACGCCTCCCCCATCTCCGGGTATTCTCCACAACTTGGTACATCATCTCCACCAGCTTGAAAAATGTACACACTTGCATTGATACATTTATCATCACTTTGGGCATGCAGACACTCAAAATGTCTTTTCCATGTTTCTCCACACCTATAACATGTGTCATTGAATCTACAAACCTCTTCTACATCCAAAGGATCCTCTTTCCCTTGATGCATTTCCTCTTCTTCTAGATGTTCCTCATTATGTGGAATTAAATTTTCCCTACCTTCATGATGCATAGAGTTTCCCTTGCAACCAATTTTTCCATGGCCTTATGTGGCCTTTCCTTTTTCATAAGAAACACTTTGTTACTTGTAGGCCAACTTCTCCTTCACCTTCATTACCACACTTATATGATTCCTCTACTAATTGTACTTAGATCATTATAAAATCATCATGGATAACAATTTTAAACACGTCCATATATATCGAGATATTCTTCATTTCATTTTCTACATGTCACAATTGAATGGTGACGCAATAAGACTATAATAAAATTAGTTATATAGATCTAAATATCAACAACAATATAACACCAAAGAACAAAAAATATAGAGAAATGATCACAATATGCATGTAGATTGACTTGGCCACTTCAAGGGGACAACCTCCAAACCATACAAGAAGACTCAAGTGCTCAATATGATGATCATCTACTAGTACTAACTCCTATATATACCCTACTATGTTATGCAAAGCGCCGAGGCCAACAAACTAAGCATACGAAAGCATAAATAAATGTGAAATGACATGATAAGAGATATTGTTACCCAAGTCAGCTATATATATCCGATATATGACCTTGGATTAAGGGTGTAATGTGCCCCTCCCCTTCAAAGCAACATTGTCCCCAATGTTGACAACTTATGGATGTTGGTGCACAAAAGTGTAGTCCTCAATGTTGATGACTTTTGGATGCTTGTATAGGAAATCTTCCTCCTCCCATGTTGCAACTATGTTGTATTTATTCTTTTGCTTGTTTAGATACTCTTGAATTGCCTTCTTATATTGGTGTTTATTGTGTTCTTTAACTCCTTGAACCTTTGGGTGGATCTTTAAAATTGAGATGGTGGGTGGAAATTAGGATACCTATTTGACAAATTGCCTCTCCTTGGTGGCTTGACTAATGACATATCCTCATAAAAGTGAATAATTTTATGCCCTTTCCTGACTTTATTCATCAATTGAAAATAATTGTGTTCCAAGACCTTGATTAGTTGCATTTGATGAGAACTTAGTTTCATAGGTGAATTTAGTTGCAACCATTTTAACTCAAACATCATGCCATTTGAACAAAAATACATGAATAAATCTTGGAATTGCATTTCAATTATGCCCAAGATTGTGAGCCATTAGACTCCCAATACAATATTTTTTCATGCATGGGAATAAAAATCATACGAGAATTGAGATTTTAGTCTCCCATTTCAAGTTTGATAATATTTCATTTCCCTAAACAATTAATTTTGCCCCCATCTGTAATCATGTCCTAAAATTTTGGAGCTAGGAAAATAAAGCAATTTAGACATGTCACCAACTCTTTACTGATAAAATCATGTGTACTTCCCAAGTCAATCAATATTGTAACCTTGTGTTAATTTAGAATAACCCTTAATTTAAGGGGTTCTGGTGAGATAATACTAGACATTGCATGGCAAGAAATAGTTATTTGGGAATATCCAAACTCTAGTTCATCCACCACCTCTACTTTTGTTTCTCTGTCTTTGACTTCATCATTAACGGCCTCAATGTAGAGCAACTTCTTTTCAACATATCTATGTCCTTTATTATATTGCCTATCACAATTGAAACATATTCCTTTTTCTTGTTTCTCTTCAATTTGTTGAATAGTTAGCTTGGTAGGCTGAGGTATTGAATGAGCTGGAGCCATTCTCTCTTTTCTAGTAGTGAAAGTCTTCTATTTAATCATATCTCTTTCATCCACTCTATGAACAACTACCATATATTTTAATATCAAACCTAGATTAAGTAGGAGAACACAAAGTTGGATGTTATCCTTGAGACCACCCAAGAAAAGATCCTTTAAATGATCCTATGAGATTCCCTGTTTTGGAATCGTTGGATATAATCCTTGATTGTCCATGTTTAATGCAAATTGTCTATATGACTAAAATAGTTCTTTGTAACATTATTATTGCAGTGCAACAAAATATCATTTGTGAGCATTGACTAGGTAATAGGGAGACCCTTATTTTTCTTCTACTCACCCATCCCTTTACACCAAATGAATTGTTTTGGTTCCAGATACAAGGATGCCAATACCACCTTCTATCCACTTAGAACTTGGTGTACGTCAAAAAACTCTCCATTCAGTTGATCCATGTGATTAGGTCTTTATCATCAAATTTTCCTATCCCCACCTTTGGTATCATGTATCTACATTAGCTAGAAGATCTAACAAGGTTGGTTTGTCCAAATGATCCACCATGGTTGGGTTGATTTGGAATTGAGTGTGCATTGCATTATGAACCCATGTGACTTGAATGAAAATTCATGCCAACGTTTATGCTTGAAATAGTGATCATCAACTCTTGCCTCATTTATTAAAACCTCATCTTCATTTTATCCTTCATTTATTGAAGTTTTTGGTCTAGTGCTTGAAGTTTACTTTCCATTGCTTGAGTATTTTGGTTGAGGTCATCTTTACTCACCATATTATTATTCTTTTCTTGAAGTTGGATGAATACCTCTAATCCTAAAAGATGAGTATTTAAAATCTATATCTTCCTTCTTTGGAATCATTCATGGAGTGCCCTTACCCTTCCTTTAACATCTAGTTGATCTCTCTATCACAATGTAGGGTTTGGGACTTGGGATACAAGGATTAGGGTAGGAACTTAGGGTTTAGGTTTTTGTATGGTTATTGGCCGAATAGAGAGAAACATAGAGAAAACTCCCTGGCTAATTTTTTTCAAGCTTTCCAAAAACATAAGAAAATTAGAAAAATTCACAAATGCCAGTCTGTGGAGTGAATTTATGCAAAACCTTAAAATTTATATAACTTGTGCAAAATAAGTCAAAAGATCTTGAAATTTGGAGAGAACCTTACTTGATTGATTTTTTTCACTTCCGTTAAAAATTACAAAAAAAATCTCCCTTGTTTTGGAGATATAACCAAATATTCAAAACTAGGGTTTTGACCTAATTCTAGCTAGATTGAAGCTCGAATGGCACTTGTAATGAAATTACTGATATCTGAATATCAGTAACAATATAACACCACAGAACACAAAAATATATAGAAATTATCATAATATGCAAGTAGAACAATTTAGCCACTTCGAGGGGGCAACCTCCAAACCATACAAGAAAACTTAAGTGCTCAATATGATGATCATCTACTATTTACCAACTCCTATATATATTCTACTATGCTATGAAAACACCAAGGTTGACCTACTAAACATATGAAAGCATAAATAAGTGTGACATGACTTGATAAGAGATAATGTTAGCCACAATTTGGTTATACATATCCACTATATGACCTAGGATTAAGGGTGTAACAAAAACTCTTAAGTGTAGTCCTTCACACTAAGATCTCTCTGTTGCAAGCTCTACAACTTCTTAAACAAATTGAGCTAGTAATTTTTGGGCTAGAACTTTTCCTTCGTCTTCACAACCAACCTTTCCCATGTCTAAATGTTTAGCTTCCCTCTTTGCACTGAGTCTATCTAGATATGCTCCCATCATATAGATACACAACCATTTAACTTCATACAAACAAGTTTGAATCTCCTTGGATCTTCCATGTCTTCAAACTCAAAATATTTCTCAAGCTTTGTTGGTTATGGAATTTCATAATAAGTTGAGGTATCGAACCTTGGCTTACTCCCCATCTTACCAATTCCACATAAAATCTTATCTTCATGTCCTTCATCTTGTATATCTTCTTCCTAATTCACAACTTTAACTCTTTGTTGTGCAAGTTCCACTTCATCGTCATTGTGATCTTCCACAAGAACACATCAACATTATGCACCTTTCATGGCCTTTGAACAAGATTTCATACGCTGCGAAAATTCGTCCAAACCCTCAACTCTCGCACCTTGGTCCTATAATCTCTTATCACGTTCCTCTTATGTGTCATTGTGTTTCCTCAAAGAATATAACTTCTGTGACAATTCTTCTTATTGGAATATGATCGGAATGATTTTCTACCAATAGTAGCAAATGCAGAAAATTGTTAATGTTTTCTATGTAATATGCCCACCTTCTACCCAACAGTCAACTGCTAAAATGTGTCTACAATGATTTTGTACCCACACTAGGAAATGTAGAAATTTTTCAATATCTATTGTGCCTCAATTAGCAAGGAAAACAAACCTTACCCTAATACAAACTGATAAAAATGTGATTATGGTGCTCATTAAAGAGTTTCCTTGGACCACACAACCCTTATAATAATGCACGAAAAACATACAAAGATATATGAATGAACATAAATTTGAATTAAATAGCAGAAACACAAAATAAGTTGTATTCAATTACTTAGATGAATATCACACACACATACTGATTGTCAACAATACATTAATGTAAGCTAGATCATTTTAATCACACTTTGCTTCGATCTTTAAACTTGCATCGCCATATGAATTTTTCTTGACTCCAGTGCCTCTCCTAAGCTCTTCTCATAAGGAAATTGTGATTTGTTCATATCGGCATTACTAGCCACCTAATTTTACACACTAGATTCTTAAAAGTATGGTGTAATACAAAGACAAGGCCAAAAGGACCCATTACAGGACCCAAAGCATAACTATAAATCTTATTTGTGATCTTTGCGACATTGAATTAGCTCCGTAGTTATTCGGGTCTTCATAAAAAAACTCGCAATATTTTGTGGCTTCCATACATACTTTTAGTATTTTATGGCTTCAACTAGTGTTTCGTTACTTCCAAACATACTCACAATATTACATGGCTTCATCTAGTACTTTGTGGCTTCCAAACAAACATATTGTCCTACAACTCTAATAGACCTTCACGGCTTCAGTAATACTATGTGGCTTCACAGAAACTTAGGTTTCCCGCTAACAACATAAAACTAGTTCAACCGGACTCTACTATTTTCGGTTGAAACATGATATTTTGTGAACTTGGATGCTCCTACATCATTTTGTTAACAATTTTTACAAAGCCTAATTTGGTCATTTTAAACTTTTATATTATGATATGATATTTTACAACATTGTTAGATGTTAGTAGCACCATCATTCGATTGAATACCTACACTATTCATATGTTCAATTTTATAGATGAAACTATTAATGAGTAAAATTTATTGCCTCAACAAATGAGTTAGTGAAACGAAAAAATAAACCTTATGTCCTAATCTCTAAAACATTAGTGACAAGGTATTAACAACTTATATAGAGGATTATGAGGCATGAACATCATATAAGAAATCAAATTGTGATTAAAGATTTTTCTATGTATAATTAACCAATAAACCAAGTATAATAAAGGACTCAAATAAAATAGACAAAAAATTGTAATGAATTTACTCAGATAGTTTCAGCTACAAATCGCCAAACAAAACATGGAAATGGAATAACAATAGTGATTGACAATTATAGTATCATAATAAAATAGATACTCGATTGAGAGCGTAACAGAATGTAGAAATCGATCAATTCAAGGGAGAAACCTCCACAGCCTTAAAATAAGAATAGAGTACACCAAATAATAATCCAAAAACTAACCCCTAACTCCTATATATACCTTACTTAGGCTACGGGTAATCCATAAGTCGACCCTATTAATAATATGAAGGTATAGAGACGTGTGACAAGACAAGTTAAGTGATTATGTTAGCCATAATTCATCTACATATATCTGTATACATGTAATAGAATAAGGGTGTAACATGCCTTGCCCCTTGAAACTAATATTGTCCTCGATGTTGACCAACTATGAGTACTTATGTAGAAAATTTTCGTTGTTCCATGTTGCATCCTCATTGGCCGAATTCTTCCACTTGACCAAATACTCCATAATCGCCCAGATACACAACTTCGTTGTGTGATTTTGAAGGATCTCCTCTTGTTTTAGAATGAAATTATCCTCATCTACTCTCTGGTAATTCTATTTGGATGGATACTCATTGTTCAATGAACTTTTTCAAGAAATAGACATGAAATGCAAGAAGTATTTAAGCAGACAGTAGTGAATCTAACTTGTAAGGTACACTACCAATTTTTTGCAAGACCTGATAAGATCCACAATACTTATGAGTAAGCTGATTATCCTTTTTTTTGTTGCTTGAAGGACATTTTCTTGTATGGTTGTATCAACACAAAGATCCAGTTTGTTGTTTCAAACTACCTCTCATTATGGTGTTGATCAACTTATTGTTTTTTCAGTTTTGAGTCCATGCCAAATTCTCCTTAAGGCTAGCCAAAAATTCTTGTTGGTGTTGAATGTGATCCTCTGTTATTCAAACCTTTGGGTGTACCTTTAAAAAAGTGATGGGTGGCAGTTGGTTCCCATAAAAATTCATAGATGAAGACATTTTTGAATAAGTTTGAAAGAGGTGATATACCACTACTCTATTAGGGGAAGCCATTGAACCTATCTTTCATATTTGTCTAAAATGAAGCAACATAAATATCTTTGGCATTTGCTAACTAGTTTTGTTTTCCCATCATATTGAGGATGATAGGACAAGATATGCAACAATTTAATGCCTACAATTGAAAATAAAATAATCTAAAAATTATAGTAGAGATAGGATATGGTCACTTACTATGATCTTGGGGGTGTCATTTAACCTTCTAAATTATTTCCATGAAAGTAGGGGTTACTATGTTGGAGACAAAATGGTGGGATAAGGCACAAAAGTGTGCAGATTTAGTGAGCATATCCACCACCACCATGATTACTTTTTTCTCTTGTGACCTAGGAAACCCTATACTCAAATCCATTGAAACCCCCTCCTTTTGTTGGCTACGAATAGCTTAAGCTTATAAAATCCCAATTATCTTGTCTCACATTTATTTTACTAACATGTCATACATTATGTCGTAAACTTTTACAAATCCCGCTTGAGTCCTTCCCAAAAGAAACCTTTCTTGATCCTTTGATAAGTCTTCAACAATCATGAATGTCTCGTACTGAATATGAGACTAGTTATGTAAGAACCTTTTATTTCAAAATTGAATTTTTACACAAGTACCACCTATCCTTGTACCAAAGAGTGGTCACATTCCATACAAATTTTGTCTAGGAAGCTTGAATCTTGTCTAAGATTATGAATTACAACATGGGTATCCTCATCATTCTCCCATTTGGTTTGGCCTCATCCACCATATCAGTGTGTAGCATAGAAATGACACATAGTAGTGCTTATGTGGGCTCATCCTTCATCGAGATTGCATCAACCCCAACATTTTCCTCCCCTTTCTTATAGATGATTGCAAAGTTCAAACTCAACATTTGAGTGACATATTTGTGTTGTTCCTCGGATAACAACCTTTGTTCCACGAAATACTTTAGGCTATCATGATTAATCTTCACCTTGAAGTGTCTCACCATTAGGTATGATCTCCGATGTTTGACAACATAAATAATAACAATCAATTCCTTCTCATATATGCTTTTTTTTTCAAATTCTTCCCTTTAAGATGGCGACTCTCGAATGTGATGGAACATCCTTCCTACAGGAATACAACTCCCATTCCATACCTTGATGCATTATAATCCATGATGAAGTTCTTCAAAAAATCATGGGTAGTCATGATTGGAGTTGTGCACATAGCCTCCTTTAGTTGCTCAAATGCCTTAATGGTTTCTTCGTTCCACTTGGAGTATTTCTTCAAGAAGGTGGTGAATTTTGTTGTTATGTTGTCATAATTCTTCACGAAATGACGATAGTACTTTGTCAACCCCAATAAGCCATGGAGGTTCTTAAAAGTTTTGAGAACTTTACATTCCATCATGGCCTTGATCTTGTGAAGGTATACTTTTACCCCTTCGTGTAACACCATATGACACAAGTAATCCACCTCCTTCACCCCAAAAGCACATTTTGAAGGCTTGGCATAACGCTAAAGATGTTCCAAAGCGATTATCACTCAAACGACATGTTGCAAGTGTTCTTCCCACATGATGTTATAAATTAGGTTATCGTAAAAAATACCAAGAAAAATTGATGAGGGTGTTAATCCTTTTCATTTAAATTCATAATGTTAAATCCAAGGCCCATGTCCATGATTGTCTATAACAGGGAAGAGAAATGTATTTGATTAACAACTATTTCTAATGAAAACGAAAAAACTAAATTAGATCTAATTGCTAAAATCAAATTTAATCTAGTTGTTGAAATCGAAATCACACTTGTATGAATTAGAATTACATAAACTAACCCTAAGTAGTTGTCATGTTATGGATCTGATTATTCCTGCACAAATAACAATTAAACACACATTAAAAACAAATAAAATAAATTACTAAAAATAGAGTTAAAACACATAAGTTAAATATTACAAAATGTTGAAAAACATAACACTAAAATATAATGGAAATGATGTAGAACTAAATATCACACATGGTCCTCTTCTTTGGGAGGAGTGACCATGCGCCTCCCTTAGATTTGGATCAAGACCAATCACAATGATGTTGTGCTCAACGCTCCAAATTTATTATCTCAACAAAATCTTGTACATAATTTGAAAATTACATCATTCCATCATTATTTCTACCAAGAGTTGAGAGGTTATATTTATAAATTGATGATCTCAACCAACTCATTAGTTTCTTGAAACATATCCCACCAAACTAAGTCTACACTTAACTTTCATATCACTCTATTACCACTCGTCCCATATGTCTATGATAGAATCGTAGGAGAGCATTTTTTGAAGACTTCGAAGAAAGTAGGTGTGCATCCCTATTCTTATGCTATAGGGACAATCACCTTTATTTCTACTTAGAATCCTAATTTAACAATGACTCTTAACTCTTATGTTATTGCTAGAGGAACAACATCCTTTAATCTCTTATTATAAATAACTCATCCCCAACCTTTTACGAGAAAAGATTGGGTATCTTGACTTATCTCTACCACTTGTGATGTTCAACAACTCTTTACCAACATTTTAGGAGAAAATATTTGGTATGACTTTCCTTTTCCACTTTTCATATTCAACAACTCATCCCCACATTTTAGGAGAAAACGTTGGGTATATTGACTTTTCTTTATTACCTTTCATCTTCAACAATTCATCTTTAACCTTTTGGGAGAAAAGGTTGGGTATCTTGACTTTTCTTTGCCATCTTTCATGTTCAACAACTTATCCCTAACCTTTTAGGAGAAAAGATCATGTGTCTTAACTTTTCTTTGCCACCTTTCATGTTCAACAATTTGACCTCAACTTTTAGGAGAAAAGGTTTATTATCTTAATGTTGTTACATTTATTTTGTGTCAAATAAAATAGTAATTCATCACAACTTTTTAGGAGAAAAGGTTGAGAGGTGGTTTAGACTAAGTCATGTTTTTACTTATTCATTGGAGATCGTAACTAACTCACCATTGTCCTCCTTTCTTGGAAGTTTGATGTTCTTCATAAGTTGGCCTTGAGTTGACTATATATTTCTCAAAATTGAAATTATTTTAACATTATGAAATTTCTAAAAATATTCTTAGTTATTCCATGTTTATAGCTTCCTACAAAAATTGTTGAAAAGTAGGAATTGTGTTTTTTCGAAGCTTGTGTTTTTCCATAGTTGTACCATGTCATAAAAGTGCTTGGAATTTACCTACCACATTTTTTGGAGTTAATTGAAACACTTTGAAAGAAATTTGAACCACTTTGAAGCTTGCTAAAAAATCTAGAGTTGACTGTCTGTATTCTTGAACTAGCCCAATATTTTCTCAAAATGCTCTAAAATTAATCTTTAGTGTTGGATCTTTGTTCTAAGACTTCAAATGACTAATATAACCTATTTTTACATACATAATATCTTCTTTATAAGAAATGTTAGAAAATATTAACAATTAGATTGCAATAAAATTCTAAGAAATAAACTTAGTATATACTCTACATTTTTCTTTAATCAAACTACTAGTTCTTAAAACTATATCTAAGTTTGCTTTATAGCTAAGCTACAGAAGAGAAAAATGGTGTTATTTTGTGAATTATACGAGACATAATTTTGTCTCATTACAAACTTCCACAAAAATGGGCGAAAGACAATGTTCATCAAACTCTTAAAGGTAGAGGTACATTTGTGAGGCCAAAAGGTATCATCAGAAACTCATAGTGGCCTTCATGGGTTTTGAATGTTGTCTTATGTATATCCTCATCCTTAATCTGGATTTTATGATAGCCAAAACAAATGATCAATTACAGTAATATGAAACTTCTCTTTGATTTGTTACTTTTTGAGCTCTCTGTAATCTTGTCATATCTGTCATGTTTCATCCTTCTTGTGCGCCATTACATCTGGAGAAGAGCATGCACTTTAACTATGGTGGATAAACTATGCCTCTAACATATCTCGCACCATCTTTTCAATCTCACTCTTCTGGTCATATGGGTACTTGTAAGAATGGATGTTCAATGGTTGACTACTTGGGAGCAATGGAATGACATAATCATGTGCTCTTCTTAGCAGTAGACGTGTAATCATTGCTTCAAAAACAATCAAGTGTTTATCAAGAACTAACTATAAATATGATGTTGTAGATGTTTTCATTGTAATTGCTTCTATGAAAAATAGTTGTGCCATGAACCCACCAGTTGCCTTCTTGATTATATTTTACATCTAGCGTGAACTAATCAGTTGTGGTGATTTTGCACGTAGACCATGAAGTTCAAATGTCTTTCCCTCGGAAAGAAAGCACACAAACAATTCCTTGAAGTTCATCTCAATTGTTCTCAATGTTGTAATTATACTCCTATAAGACTCCATTAGAATGATAAACATATAAGGATCTAATTTATACTCACCCGTGGCTATTTTGATACTATGGCATTTCTCATAACAATTGACTATGCCTGCAACATCTATTAATCATGACCTAAAATTTTAGAGTTGGATAGCAAAAATAGTTCAACCGCTTCGGCATCGTATTGTTAATGAATGTGTGCATGCTCCATGAGTAAATTAACATTTTTATGATGTGTTTCTTCAAAAAACTCACAACTTCTAGGGTTTGAGGAGTGCTAATTTACGAAAGTTCATGACAAGAGATGGTTGGTTCAGAGTCGTTTAATTTCTCTTCCAATTCTTCTCGGCACATTTATGGCCATAGCTATACTTGTGTCACAATTAAAACACAACCCTTTTGACCCCTTTTCTTCAATTTGTTGAGGAGTCAACCTAATAGGTTGGGGAAAAGATGGTGTACTGCTTTGTCGATTGATAGTGACTGATTGCCTTATGACTAAATCTCTTTCTAATGTCGGATGGGAAAAAACAATGGACTCCAAAGATTAATAATGTAAAAATGAAGTTAGATGTTATCCTTGATCCCTCTCAAAAACAAATCATTGAGGTTATCCTATGTGATGTGTTTCACACACAAGGACAAGGTCAAGAATTGGTGAATATGATTCATGTTGGGGCTTACTTACCTTAGTTTTGCTAGTTGACTAAAGTAGTTTTCAATCACATTGTTGCAGTAGTGCATTTAAAGTTCATTAGGGAACATTAACCATGTGATAGTCAACTCTTTCTTCTTCTTCTAAGGGCACAACCATTTATACCAAATGAAGCTCTGGTTCCACATACAATGATATTACAATCACCTTTTGTGCATAAGGAGTTTAATATGGATCAAAGAAATGCTCCATATGTTTGACTGAAGTTATCAGACCCATCCCATCAAACTTATACATCTCCAAATTCAGTAACATGTTCTAAATTTTTTGAATTAGCTCCCATTGAGTTTTGAAGTGGCCCCATATTTGGATATGGGTTACTAAAAGATTGTGTATGGGAGTGGCACCATATTCAGATGAAGTTTACTATAATATTGTGTGTTCCTTAAAGTGAATGTATTGGCCAACGATTGCAAACTAGCCAAAGATGCAATGATAAATGTCATGTGTTTATAACAAAGTCAAGTTGTCTGAAACCTAATCACTGACCTGTTACAAATCATATTTTTTTCATGTTTTTAACTTCTCCTTGGAGTTATGATTATGCTTGACACCTCTAAGAAATTCTCCATTTGTTTGACTGGAGTTATCAAACCCATCCCATCAAACTTATGCATCTCCAACTTCAGTAGCATGCTTTGAAATTTTGAATTAGCTCCCATTGAGTTCTGAAGTGGCGCCATATTCGGATAGGGGTTACTAGAAGATTGTGTGTGGGAGTGGCATCATATTTAGATGTGGTTTTGTTGTCACTTTCCTGAAAATATGTGCATTTTCATCAAAAAAAAATTTAAAATGGGTAAGATCTATCTTTCAGAGTCTTTGTTTGCCTTTGTGAAGTATGAAGGAAGAGGAATTGTCCTCAACAATTAGCCAATTTTCAAGTTTTTGAGTTTGGGACCTTATTCTTTTGTTGTGCGGGTATTTCAGATTTTTGTGCCCTACATGTCTCATGTTCCTCCATGCCCCATGTTCCCCGATTCTCCACCTTTCCCGCAATGAACCGATCTTCCTTTGTTTTGCGCAAGTTTCAGCCTCTTTGTGAACTCATGGTCTGTGTGCTCCCAGGTCATCGGATCTCCACATCCCCGCAGTACCCGCAACCTTTCAAAAAAAGCTAAGTCCTTCTTGTTGTGCGGATGTTTCGGCTTGGCGAAGAACTTATGTCCCAGTGTCCCAAAGGCCTTTTGTGTGTCTTTTGTCTGATTTACCCGATTATCATTTGGTATTGATGTATTGCGGGGTTTTCGGCTTTTCCTGTCCCAAGTGTAGGCCGGCCCCCGATTTTCCGCAAACCTGCTTTTTCCGCGTTGAGATAGTTTTCCTTGTGTTGCAAAGATCTCGGCTCTTGGTGTCTCAAATGTCCCACGGGCCTTCTGTGTTTTTTTCTTTCGCCATATCCTAACCATTTTTCAAAAATTCCAAGTGCATCTTGCTCTTGAGAACGTTGTTGTTCATTTGGTAGTGAAGATTAGAGTTTTTGAAAGCCTTTTGTGGGAATTCGAAGCAACTTTTACCTTTGCCTATTTGTTTTCCCACTGTTGCAAGCTTCTTTTTCCCCTTGCGTGTTTTTTCTTTGTTCCATTTGACATCATGAAAATTCATTTCAAGGGGCTTGAGCATCTCTCTTCTTTAGAGACCGCTATACTTGATATCGGAGACATCGACGCACAACATCTCGACCTCAATGATTTTTGGGCATGACTCAACTATGAATATCTCCCATTGCCCAGTTGAGCAAAAAATGTGGAATAGCTCAAGCTGGGGGTTTTCCAGTCTCTGTCCAATGTGCCGACATTGTTTTGGCTTGTGGTTCATGTTTCAATCCAAGTACAAAGGAAATAAAAGATTTCCAAGGTCAAGTAATTGCCCAATTAGATGTTAAATACATCAACACTGCCTTTAGAATTCCTAAAGTGGAAGGCTCGAATATTCTCACCAAAGCCTAGGCTCAATCCTTGTTTGATCAAGAAAGTGAAAAATACAAGCACATGGTAGCCAAATCTTGGTTTAAAACCCCAAAGAAAGGAGCTTGTAGGTTACCCAAAACCATGTACAGGATTGATTTTAAGGAGCTCTCAGATATCATTACTCTTCTTGCCAAAATAATGGGTCTTCCTTCAACTAATGAGTTCCATTTCTGGATGTGCCCATATCTGAATATTATCTATGAAAGAAAGCAAAGACTAAATTGGGGGGAAATCATTTGTGACAACCTCAATGAACAACTAGCTAATGTGCAAAGAACCAAAACTTTTCACATGACTTCTTATTTGATGTATACCTTTGCAGCATACAGAATATGGTTGGGCATTTCTCCTAATGAAAATAAAAAGGATGCTCCAATATATGAATACTATCCACAGTTGACTTTGAAGAATAGCAATCGCCATTTCAGAAGAGTCAATGATGCCTTCACTATGTATATAGTCAAACAACTGGAAGGCAACACAGCTTAGAGGTTCTCTGATGAGGCCAAACAACTTATTTTTGTTTATGGTAGCTACTTCATTCAATTCAAGAAATTTTCTTACATTAGGCTAGTAGGCTTCGAGGGATCACCTCTCAAACTTCCAATGTTTTGCAGTGATAAGATTGCCCTTGTTGAAATCTGCAGACAACTTGACAAGTTGCATAGAACCTGCAGAGACAAAAAAATAACTAACATTCAATTCCCAATCACTTTAGGTAATTACACCTGCAAGAATACTCTTGATGCTCAGAATGTTGAAAGAACTATTGCTCCTTTCAATTTCCATTATTTCAAGAAGAGAACTTGCTTTGACCTCAAGGGATTCATTGCCAACAATTTCAGAATGTCCTTTTATCATCTTCCTGATCTTGAAGACTATTGCGATGATTGTTCGGATAATTATAAGGCCATAAGAAGACACTATAGTAGGTTATCCTTATAGCAAAATCAATGGTTTTGGAAGCTACAAGGTACTAGATGAACTACAGGTTGATGACAAAGATCTACAATCTCTTGAATTTGACAGGTCCATCAAGCACACTCCAATTAACACCATTGATTGGTTCAAGAAAGAAAGAGATGATTTGCAAGAAATAATAAATCTCGTCTTGGTCAGAACCAAAGTTCGGTTTGATAAGAAGATGAAAACATCTAGAGTAGGTAGATCAAGATCTTCTTCTTAAGAAGCATTCCCTCCTCATAGAGAGACTACTGCAATAGTCCCTGAGGCACATACACAATCAGCCCCCTCTCATCTTGAGTCTTCAACTTTGGTGTATATCAAGAAGGGAAAAGCTAAAAAAGTTGAAGAGATAAAAGAAGTAATCAAGGAAGAAAGCAAACAAATGCCCTCACCAAAGCAATTAGGAACAATAGCAAGGATTGAGCAAATTGTTGATCTCTGTGGCGATGATGAGGAAGAAACATAAGAGTGTGAACAAAACACTCTTGAAGGGGGCAACACAAAAAAAGAAGAAGAAGATGGCAAGCAAGAGGATCTTACAATAGAGGCTGAGACAATGGTTGTTCTAAAGCCACCTGTCCAAGTAATCAAGGAAGAAAGCAAACAAATGCCCTCACCAAAGCAATTAGAAACAATAGCAAGGATTGAGCAAATTGTTGATCTCTGTGGTGATGATGAGGAAGAAACATGAGAGCATGAAGAAAGCGCTCTTGAAGGGGGCAACACAAAAAAAGAAGAAGAAGATGGCAAGCAAGAGGATCTTACAATAGAGGCTAAGACAATGGTTGTTCTAAAGCCACCTATCCAAGAAACTCCTGCCAAGAAAATGCTTGTTTCTAATATTGGAACATTTGCCATGGACATGTCAGTTGCACAAACCTTGAGTTTGATGAGCACACTTGCATTAGGGCCCTTTATTCCCCCTTCTTCTAGTACTTCTTTTACTTAGGTCCAACCATTTGTTGATATTAAGAAAAGGAAGGCCTTGTCTTAAATTGTTGCCCCAAAATTTGATGTTGTGACTACTCTCCTAGGCACAACTTCTGCCCCATCTACCAAGAAAGCTAGAACTACTTCAAGATTGGTATATGATTCTAAAGGCCAACAATTTTTGGAAATTGCTAAGCCTAAAGTTGATAAAGATGAGAAAGATTTGGCTTTGAATGATTTGGAGTTGACAAGAATACCATTGGATGAGTCCACTCCTAAAAGTGAAGTTCATAATTTGAAGTGAACTGTATCAAAAGTAATTGAAAGAGTAGAAAAAGTAGAGCAGAAACATGAGCAATTAGAAGAAAAAGTGCAAATTCTTTCTGACTTCATCAAGTCCCTGTTGGCAAGTGACAAAGTGTTGGATCCAGCTCCTCTCTCTACAATGCCACCACTTGTTGTATTGACTAGTGAGAAAGTACAAAATATCAAAGACATCCATATGGAAAAGCAATTGAGGCTATGGTGGATGAGATGTTGGTCTCTGGGCTGAATTTAATGGAGGAAGCATACAAAGCATATGATAATATATGTTCAATTCAACAAAGGTTTACCTCAACCATTGCAGGGCTAGAGAAAGAGCTCAAGATGTGGACAAAGTGTATTCAAGATCTTAGACAAATGGACAATACTGATGAATCAATTCTCATTGCAAACAGGGTCTTTGATGATTCAAAGAACAATATCTCAAAGAAATGGGTGTATAGTGTGGATTGGAAGATTAAAGTCACGGAAGAAGCAATTGACAAATTGAATATTATGTTCCAGAAAAGTGAAACCTTCAAGACTTGTGTACTGGATGAATTTCAAGACCCTCAATGCTACTTCTTCAAAGAAGTCTTTGTGAGTAGAAATACAATACAGGGTATTAAAGCAGAGTTTAAAGCACTTATCAAGGAAAAAATGTTCAAATCTGATATCATAACTCAGGAAAAGATGAAAGAGGATTGTACATTGCAAACTACTATCATTGAAGCAAATA
Source organism: Taxus chinensis (assembly GCA_019776745.2). Classification (NCBI taxonomy): domain Eukaryota; kingdom Viridiplantae; phylum Streptophyta; class Pinopsida; order Cupressales; family Taxaceae; genus Taxus; species Taxus chinensis. The sequence goes on from CM034154.1 coordinate 151,757,955, forward strand.
AATGCTTTTCCCAAAATGCAGAATTTTGGAACGACATGAAAGGTTGTTTAAATAGCTGGACAAATGCCACTCCAAATACCCTCATTCCCAAAGGCATGGAAATCGTTGGGGCACTTGTAAAATTTAGGGACCAAATCCTCATAACAAAGACTATGACAACGTCTTGTTCGAATGTTCCCTCAACTGGCACATAATCCTTTCTTTTAGCTCGATATATATAAATATCCATAAATTGGCTTGTTTTGTTAGTGTATTTTATAATTAAAGCCAACTCGTGAAAGGAAATTGAAAAGCCTCTAATTGTAATTGCTCAAGTGGCTATAAAAGAAACTCTATCATTATGATAGGGGTTGGATTTTGATGTTTGGAATGCAAGAAAAATACATAACTGCTAAGAATCAATATAGAAGTTCATTCCCTCCTTTTCTTGTGTTTCCTCTATTTCTATCATTTTCCTTGTGAATGTGGTTTTGATATATTTGACTATGAAAGAACTTTGTGCCTACTGCATATATGTCATATATTCAGATATATGTGTGAATTCATATGTTTCCTGAAATTTCATGCATGCATAAGTAGGATATTGCTATGTCATCTATATATTTGAAACTATAGCCACCATTAATTCTTAAAATCATTACTTCTTCCACATCTTTTCTTTTGTATTGAGAAATATTAAATATGGATGCTTTTGGAGAAAATTCCAACATTGAAATCCTCATCCAATATTAATAGTTTGTAAATTTGTAAATAAGTCATTTTCTCCTTGTGTTTTAAAAAAGGGAACTTCTCCCACAAAGAGTGAATGTCCCAACTATTGTTTGTTTTAAGATTTACATTTTTGAACCAACAAATTTACTAGAAGATTATGTTCCTTAGAGTGAACGTAGTGGCCAATGATTGCAAACTAGCCAAAGATGCCATGATAAATTTCATGTGTTTAAAACAAAGTAGAGTTGTCCCAAAAATTAATCACTAACCTCTTACAATTCATATATTTTCATGTTATATATATATATATATATATATATATATATATATATATGTTTTAGAGTGTTTAATTCAAGGAAAATACATATTTGAATTTATTTAAAATAATAAATTTGAGTTATACTACGCCATGATGATAACCAATTCTTGAACATGGGTGATAATATTTGAACATTAAATGTTAAATAATAACAAATTTTACATGTCATGATGTGATTGAATGTTGTCATGTCAAAATTAAATAATCTCTAGGTACTTTTATGACAACTATCAAGTTGTAGGTGTTGTGTATTCAAGACACTATATCCACAATTAGATCATGCTCAAATATTGGCCGCTCTCCCCTATTGCCCTTCATGTTGCAATTCATGTCTCTCCCATGCCCTTTTATTATTCTTGCCAAAACTAAAATACAATAAACTTCATTCACAATGATTATTAGTTGTTGAAGAAAATTCCAAAATGCACTTAAAAGATGTAGATGACTACGTGCTTAAGACATTTGCATGGAATTTTATGGGATTGTGAAATCATGAAGATAAGTTTCAAATAAACAAACAAACATATTCATCCCCAAACCAATCAAGCATTTGTTACAATGCGGACCACTTCTATCATGACATTGCCTCATCAATGTAAAGAACCATGGTGTATTGAGGTCACAGTTGGTGAAATTGAATTCCCCGTTTACTAATCTTCAAAATTGGTTGTCAAACATGTTTTACTAAAGCAAGGGCCATGGAGAGGGCAACTGCTGCTGTATTTTTAGCATGTTCCCAAGAACTGTTTTCAAAAACAATTTCAACCCAAAAAGGAAGGGTGCGCCTATTTTGAAAGGATCGTTTTGAAGTTATGGCAATTCCATTAAAGACACTTTTAAAATACCAAACACATTGATCTACTAAGGTCATGTGTGAACATTGTTGCAGTATGATTTTCATTACATTTGAATCTACAAATTTTATATATGTATACAAGCAGAAAAATTAAATGCTACAAGTGCTCTAACTATGGAATTTAGTAATCAATTCCTGCTTCCATCCACTGATTAGGTATGACAAACCTTGTATTTTCTTACAATGACATACCGAAAAAGATTCAATATTTCCTTCAAATTCTTCAGTGTAATAATTTCCTATGGCCTTTTTAACCGTGAGAAGAAAATGTTTCATTTAAACTCGCAAATCCAAATAATTAGGCAATGAATGGAAATGAAATGTTATTGAATTGTGAATACAGCAGAGCATTTCATCACCTTTGGCTGTCAAAGACAAAGCCCTACACAGGAAAAAAAATAACTAAACTCTCACAATCACTGATCTGAGCAGAGAACGTTGTCCAAAAATCTAGCTTTCAAGATCTAATATTAAAGTCTAAACAAAGATTATAAACAAACAACACAGTTCATGATTTCATAGTCAGCCTCATAACAGCATAACCGTGGATTTGGGGCTTTCCTTTTATTTGACTTTTCACATTGTTGCAACTTGGAAAACAATACAAGAAAAAAATAGAGCTTCATTTTTGTTTTCTTTTAATAATGTTAAGCAATCAGCAACTTCCATCCCTATAGCATGCATTAACATGACTGGCTTTTAGTCAGACTATATTGGTAAACATTGTTCAGCCCTCAAAAATCTGTTCTACACAGCCTTGCCACTCGATAATTTCAGCCCTAGGGATCAAAACATACCAAATAGACATGCCTCCCTACCTGTTCCTTAGTTCTGCCTCATTGATAGTATGAATGATTAGACTTCAAAGAAAATGTCAATTTTCACACTATTTATTTCCCACCTTTCCTTCGCTTTTCATCTCTTAGGGGAACCATCGTTACATTACAATATTGATTGACAATTCTGATTTACAAAATTTAAATTGCTAATCACAGGCCACGTTTGCTAATTTCAACTCTTGGGATCAAGACATACCAACGAAGCTAATGTCAACTTTCTCTTGGCTTTCATTTTTCATCTCTTTGGGGAATTCCATATTTCCTTAAATCTGTGTTTACTATTATTTGACAACTCAGACTTTCAAAATTGGATTTTAAATTGCTAATCATTTTTTGGAAAAATTAATCTGATAATTCCAAAACCTCTATTTTGTACTGCGTATAGTTTGCAGCCGCCTTTACCATGCTTCTACTTTCGCACATAACAAACTTGGATGCTATCGAGTGTGTATTGTACACTCTATGTTCAACATTACATAAGTACTCTTAGCAGTCCATGTTCTAGAATTGAAGCTGGATTCTTGCAATCCATTGTCTTATTGGCTCAGAACATGTGAAAGTATCAAACTTAGCCCAATTACAAATGTACACAGCCATTCATCTCCTCGGAACATACAAAACATTATGTTATTAAAATTTTATTAGTCCTATGCATTTTTTGGATTTATGGATGAATGTTATTTTTGCTTTTGACTTCTTGTTTATAATTTGTTCCCGTACAACACATCCCAATTTTGGCATTTTAGAGTGTTGTGAAGTATCAGAATGTCAGGATATCGGTTGCACTCCTTAAACCAGCTGTACTCAGATTTGATGGTTACAGAAGATTAAAAAAACCCCCAGACTCTATGAAAGTACTAAAGGTTGTCTACGATTTTGTAGGTCCCAATCTTCTTAGCTTTCTCCCCAAGGAAAACTTCGTAACAAGGGAAATATCCTAAAAGTTACCAACCCCAATCAATTACAAAAGAACAGCAATTATCCTTTAAACAGTATTGCAAAATATTAACATAGGCTATAGAGACCTTCACATATCAACCATTTGTTACCAAAAAAAACCAGACAAAAATAACAAAGTAGATATTTCCTAAACATAATGAGCTTTCATCAAAGAAGATAATTTTTCATTTTATGCTAAGTTCTGGCTTTTGCTATGGTCCCTATTTTATCAAGGGAGTGAATGCCTTTGGATGACTTTCTGACGATGGGACTTAAACTAAACAAGGAAAAAGTGTTCGAATTAGCGAGCATACAATTTTCCTTCCAAGCTTTCCCAATCCAAATCCTCACTAAGAATAATAATTAATCTCAAAGTGTATTATAATAATAAATATACCAAAATAATAATAATTAAAAATAAATATAATATAGAAGTGTATTATAATAAATGTATCTGTATGAAATATATCACTAGATATCAATTTCAAAGTTCTTAGCTTTTGGCTTTGATAAAGCCCACTAGGGATCAAGTCTTGCTGAGTGTAAAGCTTGGAGATACCTGACATGGAGAGTCAAAATGGTTAAGGCCAGGACCGTGCCCTGGGTGACTTTGACGGCATGGATACCCCTTACTTGTAGGGGCTTATGCTGAAGGTGATCACTAGTTTAGTTGTACACTTACTCGTAATTGTAAATCCGCTATATACTTTCTCCGAAGTATGAGGAGAGATGTCAACAATCTATGTAATCCAGTGCCCAATGAGTGTGCACTACTCATAAAAAAAAATGTTCTTAGCTCAAGTTCTTCGCATACCAATTTGATCAATAACTTCATTAAATTCTCTAATCAATTTTTTGTTAATTTGTGACTAATGAATCATTTAGCTGACTTCTCCAAGAAAAAGAAAATAAAAACAATTAAGTGACAGTCGAGTTTATGGATGAATTGTGTCATGTCACAGTCAAATGGGTGTCAAGAATAAAAGTGAACCCACTCCGTTACAGCCTTGGCTGCCATTGTAGGACTCCTCATCACTAACATCAACCACCTGATGTGCCCCCTCTACTCTGGCTCACACCCTCCTACCTCCTCAAGCTAAGCGCATTGTCTCACATGCAGTATATACCCCAGCCCAATGTCGCGGCCACGCCAACATCATCAATCGGAACCCTATTACCGTGCTCATCAAAACCCATCACTCCCTCCTCCTCTGACATAATATACTGATGCCCCACTACTGCCTTGTGGGTATTCAAATCGCCCTCATCGCGTCTATATGGAACTGGATCAGGGTCACTCATAATAGATGTAGAGCTTTCAGACTTTATAGGTAGCTCTACTACTCCTAGAGACGAGGAAGATTTAGGAGTGTGGGTATCATATCTAAGCCCTGGTTGTTAAAATAGTAAATGCCTAGCTTATACATTGAGGGTAATCTCAGAAACTGCTGCAAGGATTACCTTAAGCAAGGCAAGGAATGCATTGTAATGCCCCCCTTTCCAATCGAAGACCTTTGGCCTATTTTGTCAACTCGACGGCCAAAGGAAAAATATAAGGGTGACTTATGTTTTATTAATTTTATTATATTGTGCAAAAAATTACAATATAATAGCACATATAATAAATTAATAAACTTAACATTAAAATAGAACCTAGAAAAGTACATCAAAAGAAAAGCACTTATTTAATTTGTATTTTCTAGGGAAAATGGGAACTTAGAAAGGATAAAACATTTCTATTGTGTATTCCCTCTTGGGGAAAAGCGACCAGCCTTGGGAAAGAAGAAAATAATTATTAAATACCTTTTGTATTCTCCCTAAGAGAAATGGAGGGTGGAAAATGCATCAAAAGAATCATACAAGTTGATTGGTGGTCTTGAAGGTTGTTTTGGGTCTCTTCTTCCTTTAAAAGGAGAAGTAGACTTGCTTGAGAGGCATTCCATTTTCATTTGATATATTCTGAATTGTGTTGAACCCTGAAGCTTCCACCAAAAATATTCTAAGGACAAAAACCCTTAGTATATTGCCCCTAGAGGACGAAAACCCTCTTAGAGTTTAGGAGGAATTTCTACATAAGATTTTCCACAGAGCTTACACAGAATTTCAGTGTTTTCCAGCGGTAGTTGAGGAGTTTTTGCAATAAAGAATTAAAGACCAGCGTTGCAGCAGTGCTGTACAGATTTTCTCTACTCAAAGCGACTCAATCCTTGGTTGTTATTTGATCAATTTCTAAGGTCTGATCCTTGCTGCTATCTACTGTACAGCTTGGGAGAAGGTATTTTCAATATTATGGTTGGATTTATATGACTGTTTCAGCCTCTTTAATCTGCAGATTTCTGATATAGATTCCAGATTATTTCAGTCTTGTTATGACTGCTAAAAAAATGCAGATTTCATCATATTTTTGGGTAAATAAAATATAGGGATCAGATTTGCTAAGAATCTTATTTGTTGGGCTTCTGTTGTATGAGTTTCATCCTCATGTGCTAGTCGCCATTTCTGTAGCTACAGCTACAGTTAAGGATATGATTTCATATGGTTGCATATTCCTGTAAGGACTGATTTGGTTGTATTAAATCTGTATTTGTCATTAGTTTGGAAGATTCTTCAATTCAATCACTGTTCTATGAGGGTCCTATGATCAGCCCTAATCGCACTTCTTCCATAAAAACAGATCTGTATTAGTTTGAATTCTATAAATCAGTTTTTGGTGTCTTAATTGATCTAAATTGCTATTGAAGTACAAAGGAGATCCATTTGGGGATTCTTTCATGCATTACCTTCACAAGCCTTTCTTTCAACTTCACTAGTCGAAGTCCAATGTTCACTTACAGCCCACAGCATCTTTAGACGTGAAGTTGTCCAACCACTCCATAAGTGGGTATATCTAATAACAGTCACAGAGCTTTCAGAGACGTTATTGGGAGCTCTATAGGCAAGGTCCTAGAGACATGCAAGATCACAAAAACAGCCATAGAGCTTTCAGAGACGTTATTGGGAGCATTAAATAAGATTAAAAAAAACTGCCGGTCCTAGAGACATGCAAGATCACAAAAGGCACTCCTTTTCAAGACCTTTTAATTTCACCTTCACTAGTTAACTCCAGCCCCACAGCATCTATAAGACACAGGAAATTGTCAACCTACTCACTTCTTGAGTGCTGAAGAGAGAACTCCACCAGGGTATACATTATTTTTCAATGCTCCTTCTTCACTGTAACAAGATAATAGTCACTGATATACAATTAAATTTCTGCAACATGTTTCCACATGAAAAATATCTTTGAAATGTGCCAGGACATTATTTTTGTATTCTGTAAGAAACTGGATTCCTTTACTACGGGCTAAATACACCATTCATCATCATAATGCCAATAAAACTATCATTGACTCAAATCCACAACTTCATCCCGTCAATTTTAACCAATATTGGCAATCTTGATCTGCAAACTGGCAGAGAATTGTAGTAAATCCTCCCTGAATATTTTGATCTCTGCAGATACTAATTAATGGCTTTGTCAGACTACTCATTGAAGGTTAAGTAATCATATAAAAAAACTCAAGTATTGAGTCTTCAGCTAAAAACTTTCTACAGGATTATTAACCGCATGGTCTACATAATTTGAACAGCCAGAATTGAAACGAAAGAGCCATTTCTGCATGAACCCTTCTGCATAATAGTGTGGCATTGTAACAGATTGGTTCCTTTAGATCTCAACCAGGACTGTCAACATTTTATATTATATCTGGTAGACCTAATACTGCTAAAGCATGTTTTGGTCTGCTTGGCAATGGCCAAAATCATCATACAAGACTTTTTAGGTAAAACTCCTGTATTACATGAAACGTTTTCAGCAAGAATGACACACATTTGTCAGAGGTTATTTCAATAGCAAGGAATGTAAGTTCAGCTCTAATATAGAAAAGACACCTTTAATGAAAATGAAAAAAAATGAAAGAGGAAATTGAAGCGATAAATTTCCTTAATTGCAGATTGCAAATTTTGCTTGCATAAGTACATAGTGGACCATGATTTGAATAGCCATTTGCTTCTCACAAGAAACTTTAGCACGGACAACGATGCATTGAATATTAAATTCTTATATGAATAATAATTAATAAAAGAGAAACTGATGATGCTGAAGAAGGCGCCTTCAATATTATGATACTTGCATCACTTAGTCACAAGGTTCGAGTTTGAGTTTAAGTTCAAGAACCTGTATAATTGAATTCAGTTCAAGTTCGCCCAATGTTTTGATAAAGTTCGACAAAAAAAAATCGCCAATTTAGTTCGATGAATAGAAAAACATACTAACATTAAAATTAAATAACAAATAAAAATGAAAATGAAAAACATTATAAAATCATTTAAAACATTGTTAAATATAATATATAATTAAATAAAAGCTATTTCATGTTATATTTAATAAATAAATTAAATTGTACCAAAATTTAATTCAAATTTTTAAACTAATTTAAAATATAACAAATTTTAAAAAATTAAGCTCGTTTGAAAAAAAATAAGAAAAAATTATTTTAAAAATTAGAAATAATAAAATATAAAAACTACAAATAAAACAAAACCTAAAAAGTAACATAATAAAACGAAACCTAAAATGAAACCTAATAGGTATATTGCATTGAATTTTAAAACCAATATGCACCAAGGAAGGTGGACGAAGACTCAACCACCGACAGTTGCAGCTTTGTTTTGTCATTGTGAGGAATAATGGAAGACTCCCGCCTGTCCATGATTTCAGTGTGCGGAATAATAGAAGACTTGGCTGACTGTCCACGCTTTCTTCCAGTGCCTCTCACAACAGATCTGCTCTTACTGTGACTCTTCTTGTGCACCTACAGCAGGTACAACTTAAACCAGTGCCCACAGTGTTGGCAACAATCTCGCAGTGTATCATTTGTTGTTCAACCTAGAAAATATTTAATGTGTTTAGCAGAAGTGCAAACTGCACAAATTTAAACGAACTTTTTAGGGCACCATAGAAGTTCAACGAATTTCGAATTTTTGGCCAAAAATTCGGCAAACCTTGTGACTTAGCTTTTGCATTTACGATAACCTCCGAAATATTTGGAATAAATGATTCCACATACCAATTCTCGTACTAAACAAGACACAAACTTTTTCCTCCACTTTGGAATGAAAACTTTGTTTCCCATATAGTCGAATCTAGGCATATGAAGAGTTGTGTTTTCCTATATGGTCCAGTAAAGGCATATGAAAAAAACTCTGTTACCAGGAAACGCCTAGGGGCCCCCCGTTTCTGTTTCTGAAACGTTTCGGAAATGTTTCGGGAACGGAAACTCCTTCGAAACGTCCTAGTCTCCTAGAGATAAGTATACATGATAATAATGTATAATTTCAATGAATACAAAATATTTTGAGTATTATATCAGTTATTCTTATCACTTATGGTGTATGGAGTACAAATTTAAAATGAGTACTATGCACACACACACACACATATATATATATATTTAATAACATATTGTACAGACATTTCCCGTAACGTTTCGTATCCAAGGTTTTTTGAAAATTGCCGTTTCCACGTTTCATACCCGTTTCCATTTCCTGGCAACATAGGAAAAAAATAATAAAAATGAAAGCATTGAAATTATTGGATTGCAGATTGCATATAATGCTTGCAGAAGTACATAGCAGACTGGGATTTGGAAGCCATTTGCTTCTCACAAGAAACTTGCATGGACGAAAGATAAATCCTTATACAAATAATAACAGAGAAACAGTTGATGATGAAATAGTGCCTTAGATGCATGATATTTGCATTTAAAGCAACCTCCCAAATATTTGAAATACATGATTCTACAGACCAATTTTCTTAGTAAACAAGACACAAACTTTTTCCTACATTTTGGAATTAAAACTGTATTTTCCTATATAGTCAAGTAAAGGCAAATGAATAAACTGTGTTTTCATGTAAGAATTGGAAATTAGAGTAGAGTATTCGTTTGCATTTCCTTGAGAACCCTAGGTGCCCTGAAAGTGATAAAAATCCAGAATTACAGATTACAAATAATGCTTGCAGAAGTGCATGGTGCACCGGGATTTGGATGCCATTCACTTCTCCCACAAGAAACTTACATGGTCAAACGATAAATCCTTTTTTGAATAGTAACAGAGAAACTGTTGATGCTGATGTGGCCACTTAGATGCATGATATTTGCATCTAATGCAACCTCCCAAATGTTTGAAATCCATGATTCTACAGACCAATTCTCACAATAAGCAAGACACCAAAGCTTTTTCCTAAAGTTTGGAATGAAAACTGCATTTTTCTTACAGTCAAGTTAAGGTATATGAAAAAACAGTGTTTCCATTGTATAAGTGGGAATTAGAAGAGTACTCATATGCAGTTCATTTAACCATAAGCCATGGGGAATAGGGTACTCGTATGCAGTTCCTTTAACCATAAGCCATGTGAACCCTAGGAACCCTGAATGGCCTTTTTACTACATGGATAGTGGTGAAAGTGTGTTTTTCTCTTCTTTATTAAATTTTTAATAGGATAATCCACACTCCTGACTACAGAGGGCCTGGCAACTCAGCGGTTGTAGTTAGGAGCTCCTCGTCTGGCTATGACTTCATGTTATTTTACATTTGACTAAACAGGGCGAGAACCTCTTTCCTCATGCTAATAAGGGGTGCTATACCACTTGGCAAAATGCACTTTTGTTGTCTATTTAAAATCAATTTAATCAATATTTGCAGACTTTCATTAAGTCTATGTTGAAACAATTTGAGAATAAGATATGTTGGGATGAAATTATAATATATATAAAATAAGCAGGATCTACAAGACTACAGAACTACAGACACAATTTGGGCCATAAAGTTTGCAAATCTAAATTAGAGTTGCTTAAAATCACATTTGAGCTCTAGAACAACATGAATATGAGTAACTACCTAGCTGTTAGGGAGGCAGGCACCACAAATTGAGTAAACTGTCCATCTCTGTGTATAATTTGAGAGATTGAATGTTTCAACTCTCATTTCAACAATGGCAGTAAAGCATCATGAGATTTATGTCCTTAACTTCTCTATGATTAGATGTATTGACAAAAGCTTAATTTACCACCAGTTTAGTTGAAGGCTGTCACCCTCATGATGAGTATGAGTGTATGTATACATTTCGTTTTTGTCTTTCCCTCGTCGTTCCCAATTCTCTGTTTATCAGAGTTTCAATCATTTACATCTTCTCCGGCCTCTCACACTAATACCATTGTAAACACATATCTTTCTGTGAACCCCATTTTATGTTCTTCATAAGCTTGCTTGTTCTTGCCCTTCAACATCCATATTAACTTATCACAAAATCATTTTGCTGATCCCTACAATCAGGCGGCGGGCAAAATTAGAAGAGAGTGACTACTGGATGGGCTCAAGATTGAAACACCTGCTGCTATTTTATTGCACAGACAGTTACATTCATCTCCAGTTAGTTGAAAAAACTGTGAGAAAGCATGCTTTCCTTGTAAGGAAAAAGAGGCTGGGTGGATGGGGTCATTTTTAGTCACAAATTGGTGTAGAATGCTGCTATATTTCAGTGTAAGAAATATCCCTATAACATTGAAAAAATATTCCCAAACCAGTAAACTTATCTATTCGTTACTTCAGACTAGTACTCTGAATTAACATATGGTGAAAACTGAATTAGTAAATTTCATACATGTATTTAAGAATAACGACCAGAATATTTAGGAGTATATTGGGTGTAAATAAGCTTAAAAATCATGAAAAAGCATTTAAATATATACCACCAAATAGAAAAGGAGCCCTACCAAATGGAAACAAGAATAAATAATTATTGCTCAACGGATTTTCATTCAAGATTAGCTCAAATGTAACTGATATCAAAACTGTCAACAGGTAAAATCCATCTCCGAATAGTTCAAACAAAGAGGTACATAAGCCCCCAACATAGTCATCTTAAAAAATAAACTGTCCTACAAAACTTACTGTTTCGAAAACCTAATTACCGCTATAACACTAAAAAAATCAAACATCAAATATTACAAAAGATCAATCCTCCCCCTCGATAACCTTAGTACCCAGCCCACTCAGGCCCTCTGGAGGCACCTCTGCGACAGTAACAAGCGAGTACAACTCCTCCTTGGCATCCTCTTCAGGATTACGCTTTCTGGAGATTCGAACCCTAACCCTCCGAGGCACACTCCTAATACCCCTGCTCCAAACTGCCTTGTTTAATTTCACATCTACTCTTACATCAGATGTTCCCATGGCCTTCTGAGCAAATTTCTTGATCTCCTTTACAGCTTTTGGGGCCATTTTTTTAAAAGTGCTGCAAGCAAAACCCTAATAAACAATAGAAAGGACCCAAAATAGGAAAATAAACGATTCGTGACTATTTTTCCAATGTTCCCAGGTATGTATTTGAGATTTGAGCATATTATGTTTTTCTAACCAGATCGAAGCAAAATTATTTGGCATTTGACGCAAAAAACTAAAATAAAAAACAAGTGTACCAGCCATGAAGGCGCTTGTGCAGGTTGATGGTGTACTCCCTGGTGACGACTTCTTCTCTGCGGCTCTTGCCCTTCTCAACCATTGTGCACCTGATCTCAGTAATTCCTTGGATCCTTCCCTAAATCCCTAACGCTAGCACACAGAGCTTTCGCAGAGTTGAACCACCATATAGAATTAGGTTGATGAAACCCTAGACTTATTAAAACCCTAAAAGTTCAAATTAATTATATTTCAATGGGGGTTTGAGGTCCGCCTAGGGACCATGGGGAAATGTATATTATATGACATGGTGATATACACATGGCTGGCAAGTTAAATAAAAGTTATATATGATATGGAAATTTTTATGTTTTATATAAGTAATCTTAAGACTATTAAGTGCATCTAATTTGTGATAATTAAAGGAGGTTGTTCGGGATAGTGGTTTTATCTTTTTAACAAATAATATTGAACCTAAAATTTGCATATATTTTGTTGTCATATTATCTATTTTATTGAAGTTGGTTTAAGTGATTTTATTTTTTTTAATATTTTTTTAGAATTTGTATAATGGTGCATGTATGATTTTAGTTTCAACATAATTTTTATGGAGTTTTGGGTAAAAAAAGACTTGCCAATGTAAATTTTGCTAGTGGAGGTGAAAGGATAAGTTTGTAAGGGTGGATTGAAAATGATATCATCCATTATAAGTTAGTTGAAATGGTTTATCTATCCTTTATAGAGGACATATTTAATAAAGAGGGGGGAGGAAAAAACACATAAATGATTAAGAATGCACTTGTGTACAAAATTCATGTTCTACAATAGTTGAAGTATGTCTCTCAAAAAGATTTCAAAAGAATCACTCAAACGATAAATAATTCTATTGCCCGCAATTAATTAGGCCAAGCCATCCTACATTTGTAATTGGCACTCGTCATGGCAAATGTAACAATGAAACTTTAGTTGAGCTTCAAACATTACAATGGGTTTTGACCAATTGCCTTATCTTTCACTTATTACAAGATTTGTATTGCACCTTCCACTTTATACAATCTCCATTTATACAATAACAAGAAGAAAATTGGTGGCTAGGAGTCTGTAAGATTTGTTAACGAGGGAATGGATGTTCACAACATACGTCACCATTGTTGGATGATGCCACTGACACTCTCATTCAATGATATATATTTTGTTGATTTGAGGCTTGTCTCATATACAGTTAGTAACAATGACATCAATAAAAGAGGGAGTAAAATAATGTGTTGTTATTTCATTACATCGATGGAATAAAATTTAATATTTAATAGAAGTAATAAAAAAATTTACAAAAAAAAGGAAGTTAAAGGAAAGGTGGTCATATCACAGGTCTTGATTCCTCTCCCTTCTAACATTTTAAATAAAAGATAAGCTCCTTCTGCTTGCGAGAGAATTTCATGTCGTAGTTTAAGCATAGTGTGAGCCCCTGTTTATGTAGTGGAGCATGAGATGAACTTCGTCTCAATGAAAATGACTCCAAAACTATCTTTTTTACAATCTACTCAAAGAAGTTACAAATTATGGACAACTTCCCCTTACACTAATAAGGGCAGTGAATATTGTGATTTAAAGAAATTAAAATATTAATCAAATTATTGAGATCAAACAAATATAGTAGTAACGAGCAAGATCTAACATGCAAAGTACGAGAAAATATGTAAGATAGGAGATGAGAGTGATTGAGCTTGTATCGGGAGATCTAAACTGATCCTTAACTGAAAAATGAATGGAAAAGGTTGGATCTAGATCGTGTAAGCTCTGTCTGAGAAATTGGAATCTAGAACCTCTTCGAATAGGACTGCCCATATGAGGATAGGACCTCCTGGGCAGTAGTGTCTAAACTAGGCACTAATGTCTAGGTAGCAACTTTACATCTAGTCTTTTCTGGGTTTGAGATTAGCTTCCTTCTTTCATTGTTTGTCTCATCCACTTCATTGTAGCATTCTTGTGTCACACATGTTCTTGCAAAACAAACCTTTACTACATGCACAAGGTTCAAGTAAATATTAGATGGAATAAATAATGCATATGCTTGATTTGGAATGACCTTTATGGTCACCCCAATGTAATTATCAACGAGTGTTGTACTACATTTCAGACTCTATGTAGTTTGTGTGTGTGTGATCAAATTTGTGTCCCTTGAAGTTAGGTCTCCCTTATGTCAGTCGCGCCAAGATAGTGAGCTACAACTACTTTTCCCTAAGATGAATGTGTGAGATGGAATTCAAAAATAGTCCCCTCTTATGCAGTGAATAATGCAGCCCAAATGCAGTCCTTCTTGAATATTTCTCCTTTCACAAGTAGTAGATAGTATGTATTAGTCCCAATTGCCCAACCCCTAATAATATCGACTAAGTCATGTATATAAGATTCCCTTTTTAGAATTTCGTCATTAACAACCAAATAGGCCAACCCAAAGTGATAAAAGAGCCTTTAGAAAAAGATACAAAATGATGTGGCAATTCAAAATCAGGAAAAGGAGGGTAAGGGAAAGAAACACCCAAAGGGGACATTAGCGCTTGGAGCACTCATGTCCCTAATGGGCGATAGTGTCTGGGATGCTCAGAAGATATAACGGTCAATACAAATCTTATTCACATATCGTATAGTGTCCAACAATAAAGTGATAATTATAGAAAAGTAAATAATAAGAGTGTGGGAAAGATAAAAGCAATGAAAGAGTAAAACAAGTGTTGTTAATGTCTAGTCTTCTTGCTTAGGGATCATGTATATAACAACATACTTAGAGGCATTGATGTAAGTAGAAAGTGCGTGATTTTGTGACTACATATTGATATCCATAAACAAGTTTTAATAGTTGAAAATAAGGGTGTTACACTTCACATGAACAGTCAATACAAAGTTGAGTCACATGTTGTATAGTGTCCAACAGTAAATTGATCATTCCATAAAAACAAATAATAAGAGTGAAGGAAAAATAAAAGCAAATAAAGAGTAAAACAAGTGTTGTTAGTGTCTTGTCTTCTTACTTAGGAATCATGTATATAATGACATACTTAGAGGTACTGATGTAAGTAGAAAGTGTGCAATTTTGTGACTACATATTGATATCCATAAGCAAGTTCTAATAGTTGAAAATAATGGTGCTACACTTCACGTGGAAATGGAGAGAGGAGGCACTACGTGGGAGTGAAAAATGACCATGTTGGAATTTTGGTGTAGAAATATGAGATCATACTAAGTAAGGAAATCGAGTTTTTTTGGGCACCTTCAACATTGTTGAAGCTACTACACCTAGATATAATTGTGTTGCTTTCAAATAGATTCAAAGCTACTTTAAACTTGTCACTATCCTACGTGGACATTGAGCTAAAAAGTTATTAAGGGAATATTGATATATAGCCCCTCCCTTCCTCTTCCATAAAGAGATGAAGAAGAGGTGGTAGTGGCCACTTTCATAATTTGATGTTCAAATTGCATATCATGTAAAAAGTGACAATTTATTATATGGTGATCACTTGGTGTTCAAAATTTAGATGGAGTCTTTATATATTTCAATGGTATATGATTTCTTCAACTTAGCGAAAATTCCAATAACATATTTTTTAACAATTTAGTCCAATATATTCACAACAATACATCATTCTACATTCAACTGCATTACAAACCAAATCCTTTAATTACACAAATCAATAAATTTAAAAATAACACATCGAAAAAATAATAATAAAGTTTTAACATAATTCCCATACCATTGTTTTTATAAAAACATCACGGTACATTGATAACAATACGTCGATCTCAACTTATCTAGGTTATTTAACAAAAAATTCTTAAATTAACCAATAATTCAAAAAAATAACTAACATATTAAATTCTTAAAAATCAAGGATTTCACTTTGACATCCATATTGGCATACTTTGCAACTCATGCAATTACTGATTCTATTTCAATGGGGTTTATAGAGAAATGCATATTATATAACACAATGATTTCCATTTAAATGTAATATGGATAAATGAAGTGCAACTTAAATGGACACAAAAACACAATTACTTTTTATGTGGGCTTAATAAAGAAGTGAAAAATAATAATATATTAATTAATGAGGATTAGAGGTGTATTTATTATATCACGAGAGATCGTGATAGTTGTTAAGATTTGATAATGCAAATATGTGCCTAGAATTGAAAATATTAGTACCCATAAAAATATTGGCAATTAGAGTATGATGTCCAAATTTTCATTAATGATTTTGATGATGTTGAAAATCACATTAGCTCCCATGATGAATGATAGACATCTTATAAGTCTTTTGACGATTGTACTCCCCCGGTTTTAGTTTCCAATAATCTCCCTTAGTTTTTGTATTGCAATTTTCATCACTTACCAAACATATTTTTTTCTTCCCTTAGATGGATTGTAACGCTTCAAATTTTAAGGAAAACAACATATGTTTCAAGGCCTACCATAACACAAAGCATAACATAAATATCTTGATATTTGTTAGGCCATGTTTTATTGATTTTAAACCTAATGGCTTAAAATGTGGTAATGTGTATAATTCATATATTAATAATAAAAAAATAATAATAATGCAAATCTATATAATAGCGAAAAGAAATATTCTAACCAACTTTAAATGAAAGGGAAATGACATATTGTGAGTAAATAATTGTCCAACGTAATTTTTCTTGAGCGGTTGCTTGTGTTGACAAATCAGAAGTTGGAAACATGATTAGAATGTGTTGGAACATAATGATTAAGTGGTCTAGTTAACCCTTAATGTATATGGATCCATCACTAATATATAGGTTAATATTTAATAATATGAAATATTTCTATTTCTATTATTAAATATGCTAACCTAGGTATATACTTTAAGTTAAATATTTTTTTTTTAATATTTAAGGAGGGTTGAAGGGACCTGTTCCCTATTTACAAAAGGAGGTATAGCCTCAGATATGTCCATACATCAACCACAAAAAAACCAAGGTGGCATACTAGCAAAAACCACATTTTATTCTATACATATACATAGTCTTGAATTATGCTTACGAGCTTATAAGATAGATAGATTACAACCCGAGTCGGGCACATCCACTACCAGCTCGGGCATGCCAATAGACCCTTCTGCCATCGAGCAAGCATTGATCCAGCTGTGCTAGAGGTATCCAAAGGCGTCACCTGCCGAGGAACGCATCACATCCCACCAGGACGGAACAGGAACTAGCGGAGCCCTCAGAGCTTTGATATTAGGCAATTGAATATGAATTCGGCCCACCTTTTTGTCCTTGGCATATGAAGAGAGGGACTCAGTAAATTCCATCAGCAAATTGAAGTGACGCTCGAGATCCAGGGAGGCCGAGGCAGCACCAGACAACGAGCCCAGGGAGACATCTTGAACAAACCATGTAACCATATCTAAATTAGCCACCTCCGAGGTGAAATTTCCGCAGAAGGTGGGGCATAACTAGTGGGCTACGACATTAACCACATCCACCTTCGAGGGATGTAAAAAAATTAGGTTTTGCACAAAAAGGGAGGTAATGCCACTGTTTACCCTTGGCCATCCCTCCAAATTTAGAAAAATCCTGGCCCAAGACCGATTTGATCACCTCCAGGTCCTCTGCACACGAGATGAGGAAAATATTCCTCAGCCTGCCATCGGTAACCTTGTTTCTAAAATCCATTTCCCTCACATCACAAGAAAGAGCCATCACAAGAGCCCGAGGGGGTGCCATTTTTGCAAAGCAAAAAAGAAGGGGGATGAGAAAAACTGTCACCCAAACAACCTTAAATAATCTCCTTACACTTCACACGTGGGGAAGTTGTCTTTGAAATCATGTTGGGTAGAATCCCTCATGGAAATCAAATGAAATCCCTCCCATGCTGAGCAATTATTTGCCACCCTTTCCTCACATGCCCGATTGATGCCTTTATTTGCTAACTAGTCGGCACACTGATTACCTTCTCAGTAAATGTGCTTAACACTCCAATTTTTGAATTTAGACAACAACCATAAAACATTTTGAACATTGATATCCAGCTTCTATGACAAAGCTCTTTTTTTAATGATGGAATTGATAATTACCAAGGAGTCCCCTTTAATTTATAGATTTTCAATTTTGAGAGAGGCAACGAGAAGTAAGCCCAAACCAAGGGCTTGCACCTCAGCAACATTACAAGTACCCACCTTGAGTTTGTAGGAAGCAGCCATAACCAACTTACCAAAAGAGTTGCGTATGATACATCCAGTGCCTGAGACCCTTGGATTGCCCCTAGAAGCCCCATCAAAATTTAATTTTAAAAAACCGCAGGAAGGGGGCACCCAAACAATGTTTCTTCTAGCCAGGGAGGAAGGCACTTTAGACCTCATATGACCATCCATAGGCTTGATTATCAATGGCCAACTTCTTTCTAACAGTTTGTCATGGGAAGTAAAAGGACAGGATCTCGACTAGTTAGAAGCCACAACTTCTGAGATAGCTCTTTCCAGCCGTAGGAGAACCGAATTTACTCAACCATATTCCTCCCTAAAAAGCCTCTTGTTTCTCTCCCACCAAAGGTGCCACAACATAAGAACCAGACTACAAAGCCAAATAGAAGAAAGGGCCCCTGAGTGAGAATTAATAGGCTAGGCTAGGATAACATCTATGAGGGATTTAGGTTAGACCTATGAAAAATTTAGCTTGGTGCATAACCAGTTCCAACATTCAACTGCAAAGGAGCAATGTAGCAGCAAATGATCCTTATTGTCCACATCCTTTTCACATAGGAGGCATCTAGTGGGACCTTGAAAACCAAATTTTTTCCTTCTTTCTTAGGTTAGTATCTTGCCCTTAAAGGCCATTTAGGCGAAAATACCAGCTTTATGGGGGCAATGGGATTTCCAGCATTCTTTCCATATTGGTTCTTCAGGGGTAATATCCTCATGAAGCAAAATATACCCAGGATGAGGGAATAGGATCCCGAGGGAGAAGCAATCCAAACGATTTCATCCTGCTTATTTCAGATGGTCTACTTTTTTCCATTGCAACATTGAGGGGAGGGAATCATTCAGTTCCCCATAATTGGACACAAAAGGGCCCCAATCAACAAGCAATCTCCTCTTAATATCTGAAAAATCAGGAGAGTCTCCAAGGGCAGGGTATCCATTCCATGGATCATCCCAGAAGAGAACTTTCTTTCCATTGACCACTTTCCATTCCGCATAAAAAAATAGAGATCTACATTCAATCATGAAATTCCATATATGCGAGCCTTTGGGGGGGGTTTGCCACCCAGAGAATGGACTCAAGAAGAGAGGCACCCAAATATTTCTTTTTGAAGACCATGCTGAGAATACTGTTGGGGTTGGAGATAAGCTTCCAGACCAATTTAGCTCCAAGGGCCATGTTTTGCAAACCTAAATTTAGAACACCCGCACCACCAAGCTCTTTAGGCTTAGCAAACGTATCCCAACTAATCAGGGGAAGCTTCTTTTCCTCAAATAAACCCTACCACAGGAATTTCCACAAAATGCCCTTAATCTTACCGAGAATACCCTTAGGGATTTTAAGGACCGAAAGGAGATACAGAGGGGCAACACAAAGGACTAATTTTACCAGCAAAAGCCTCCCGGCAAGGGAGAGCCATTTACCTTTCTAGGCATTCAGTTTAACAGTTAAAGAACTGAGGAGATCAGACCATAGGGAGTTCTTGCCTGCACCTTTAAACAAAGGAATACCGAGATACTTGACAGGTAGGAGCCCTTTTTTGAAATTGAAAATATTTAGGATTCTAGCTCCAGTTTGCAAGGTAACATTGAAGAAAAAAATGCAGGATTTAGCAACACTTACATCTTGCCCAGCCGCCCTAGAGTATAATCGTAAAGAATCCTTTAGCTCCTTAGCCTCCCAGATGGAGGCCCTTCCGAATAGAAAGGTGTCGTCAGTGAATTGCTGATGAGTGAGAGGATGAATACCATCCGTAATCCTTAAACCAAAAATCTTACCCTCCCCTAATTTATGTTTGATGGACCTGCCCAGGGCGTCAGCCACTGTAATATATAGGAAAGAGGATAGGGGATCCCCTTTCCTAATACCACGATTACTTCCAAAGAAGCCTTCAACACTCCCATTAATAAGAACAGAGAAGGAGGGGCCGGAAATGCAACTGAAAATCCATTCACAAAAATGCTTGGAGAAGCCAAACTTCAGAAGGACCCTGATGAGAAACCTCAAATTGAGCTTATCATAAGCTTCACTGATGTCTAGTTTTAGCATCATACCAGGGGTTTTAGAAGAAGAAAGAGAGTGAACCAGCGCGTGAAACAAGATGACACCATCCATGATAGAGTGCTCGGGCATGAAACCAATTTGCTCAGGAGAGATGAGGGGATCCAAAATAGATTTCAACCGAAGGGAAATGGCTTTGGAGATGATTTTGTAGGACATGTTACAAAGGGAAATAGGCCTGAAATCCCCGAAGAAGGAGGGTTGAAGCATTTTAGGGAAAAGGTAGATGAAGGTGTTATTTAGCATTCCAATCATCGAGCAGGATCTCTGAGAGGCTTCCACAGCTGCCCAAACATCATAACCCACAATGCCCCAAAATTTCTAAAAAAAATCAGCAGGAAAGCTGTCAGGGTCAGGGGCTTTATTCTTCTCCATGGAGAATACCACATTCTCAATTTCAAGGAAGGAGAAAGGCTTCAAAAGCGCAGAGTTTTGATTTTCAGAGATAAGAGAGGGAATAACATCTAGAAGGGAGGTCTGCTTGGCCTCGAAGGAGGCAACATCCCCAGCTAACAAGGAGGAGAAGAAATTAATCCCTTCAGATATGATGTCCCTCGGATCCACCAAACTGACCCCCTCACTATTTTTTATTTCTGCAATGAAATTTGAATTCCTTTTTTATTTTATAGAGGCATGAAAGAATTTAGTATTTCAATCGCCATCCTTCAGCTAGAGTTCCCTAGATTTTTGCTTCCAATAAATTTCCTCCCTAAGAAGCAGTTCACCTAACTCACTTAAGAGATACCTTTCACGAGCATAGTCCTCCTGGAACATCCCATCATTGAAAACTTTTAAATTTAGGACATTCAATTCAGCTTCAACTCTGGCCTTTTCCTGAAAGATGTTTTTGAAATGCTTGACATTCCAGTCTTGCAAGTCCATTTTTAATCTTTTCAACTTTTGAGCCAACACATGCATTTTGGAACCTTTAATATTATAAGAGTTCCACCAAAGATCAATCCAGCCCTCAAGAGAGGCGTCCCTCATCCACATTAGCTCAAATTTGAACGGGGATTGCATAGGGGAAACATCGATATCAACAGACATGGACATCGGGAAGTGATCTGAACCAGACCAAGGTAGAACCAAACATTCAAGCACAATGTCATTTAAATTCCAGCTAGGACTGACCAGAAATCTATCCAGCCTTTCCACTATATTACAAAATCCCTTACGCTTATTACTCCAAGTAAACCAACCCTGCTTAGGTTCAATATCCACAAGGGCACCTTCTATAATAAAAGAGCATAAATATTTTTGGGATTGAAGGTTTCTAGTGACCCCCCCTTTCTTATCCCTGTAATCTAAAATGGCATTGAAGTCCCCGCCAAGAATGAACAACTGATCACCCATAACAAAGACTGCTTGAAGCAATTCCCCCCAGAGATTCTTTTTACCCAGAATGCTAGGAGGGGCATAGATATTAAATAAAAGAAAATTAAGCTGAGAGCATCAGAAACTTACTTTAACAGATTGCCAGTTGAGAGATTGGGCTTGCAATTCCACCATTACATCACCTTCCTTCCAAAAAATCTCGAGCCCCCCAGAGGCACCTAACGAATCCGAAAAGACCCCTTTCCAACCTCTAAAAGACTTATTCTAAAGACATTCGGCTTCAGCAACAGGTAACTTAGTTTCTTGAAGAAGAACCAGGATAGCCTCTAAGGAGATGATATAACACTTAAGCAAGCACTGTTTGTCAGAGGAGTTAAGTCCTCTGACATTCCAGGAGAAGATCCTCATTGAACATAGGGAAGGATTTTCACCTTCCCGGAATTAGCAAGATCAAAATTCAGGGTTTTTTGCTTCCTTGCATCAACCTCTAATTGGGCCAATTCCTACTTTGATATTCTCCCCCTTTTACCTGTGGAGCAAAAAATAACAGCCCCCGCACCATCTTGGCATGGAGCTAGTTTGGAAGGGGCCAAGTTGTGAACTAAATCTTTCGGGGTGATCTCTCCTTCTTCCAAGGTCCCTACTTTGGAGGCGGGGAGTTCCACATCCCGGGAAATGTTGTTCAAAATCCATCCACTAAGAGTAGCCATTGAGGAAGCTTGCCCCTACACAATACCTTCCTTAATCAAGGAAATAAGAGCACTTGAATCTCTATGAACATCCTCCATTTCCTTTAGTAGCGAGTGAGGACTTAGGCTATCCGGAAAGCCAACAAGGGGCAAAGGGGGGACAACCAGACCCTTCAAACCATTATCAACAGCTAGAGAATCAGAAGGGGAAGGGGTGGAAGATTTAATCAGAGCCAAATTCGAACCATCAGAATGAGGGGAAGAGAGGGGTCTAACCTTTTGACCAGGATCCTGGCAATCCTTCTTTAGATGCCCTGATGCCCCGCAAGAAAAGCACTTGATACTTAACCCCTCATAAATTATTTTAGATGATTTGGAGCCCTTATGGGAAGGCAGCAAGACAAAACTTGGCAAGGGTGAAGATAAGTCCATATCCACACATATGTGCACCGAAGAGTTTCTCCATTTAAGAAGAGATGGGTTGGAAATAGACACCCAAGAGCCGAGAGATATGACAATAGATTTAAGAGAGGTAGAATTCTGGAACTCTGCAGGGAGTTTCAGGAAATTCAACTAGAGTGGAGCTCTGTGAATAATTTCTGACCTTGGATCGAAATCAGAGGACCAAGGTCTCATGTATAAACTGGAGGAGTTTAAGAACTAGGGACCACCATTAAAGACATTTTCCACTGAGGACACAGAGTGAAACAGGACTTGAAAGAAACTGTTCTACAAAAAGAGGATCTTAAGATTTCCTTCCCTGTCCCAGAACCAATATAGCCAATTCCTAATTTTTCTCTTGGAGAACTTGGCACCAACGAATTTACAACAAATAGCTCTCTTTTCACGGATATCAACAAAATCTTTTTTCCTCTCATGCGGCAAATCGACTGGAACTGAATCCTTGGAAATTTTGAATTCGATCCCACCCACTTTGAATTATTTCGGGGGGCACAAACCGCTCACCCCCATATCACCAAATGAAGAGGGGATCTCCTTCATTGATGGTTTGGAAGCAGAGGACCCTTTGCTCGGATCACTTTCCTTGAGCAAGTTTCTGACCATTGAAAACCCTAATTGTGAGACCAAAAGTTTAACAACTACCCCAGGGCCGAAAGACCTAACTAAAGTAGAGACCCCATCCTTCGTCAAAGCATTCGTGCCAAGCCCAATCCATTCCTCACCACTGCTGATGCCGAGTGGAATCCTATTAGCGCTATAGGTGACCTCCTTTAGCTTAGGTGCTGAAAATGACTCCTGCTCAACGGTCGTTTTGGGCAGCGAAAAGTTTGATTTTTTACGTGATTCGCATAGGGTTCACATTTTTTCCTCCATCCGAATTCTATAATAATTCCCCCTTTAAGTTAAATATTTAATATCATGAAATGATTATATTTCTAATATTAAATATTATAAACCTAGGTGTATGTGTCAGCCATTTTAGGTTGAAAAGGTGGGTCGGGAGACATACCCGATCACCTTATATAAAAAGGACTTTAGGTCCTCATTTGATATATTCGGGAAATATATCAAAGGTGTGCAAATCAAGTGATTTGGTTTTACCTTTGGTAAATAGGGTTTCAAAGGAGGAGGTGATCTTACTGGATGTAAAATAAGTTCTCTGAAGTAAAAATTTATTTTCAAAGTGGTTTTTACCCTATTGAGGTTTTCCACTATAAATATTGTGTCACTTGTGTTATTTATTTCTTGTAAGTATTTCTTTATTTACTTAAGTTATGATGTAATCTTTATTTAAATATTTATTGTAACATTATGTAATATGTAAGTTGATTAAATCCATATTTATTAGAATTCTCAAATTCTAACAAAATGATTTTACCATCAAACACAAAAAATGGTTACCAAAATGCTTCCAAGGTCAATGTTGGTGGCAAGGACCAGGGTTGATATGAAACTTATCCTATACTAATAAACTTCTCCTTAATTGTTTTAATGGCATGTGTTTGCCTATCCTTATTCTTCTAGAATCTATCGCAAAAAATATATGATGTGATGTAACATTATGCTCCAAAATTGGCTTCTCCTTTTTTTAAACCCTAACATTTTTTGAAACAACATCAGAAGATAATCCATATAATAGGCCTAAACTATATTCCCATGTTTTGTTGTGTAATTTTTGTACTATATATTGAGGATCGTAGCTCATGTAGTGTACAAGTGAAGTTTTTATGCTTCACACCTGATCATACATGTTCAATGAATGCAACTATGAAATAACTATTCTACCAGGATATCATTTCTGGAATAAGAAAATTGATAAACTTTCACTTCAAACTTAGATATACTTCTGATGAATTCATCTCTTGGACTCCTCTTAAAGTGCTCTTGGAAGATTTGGGATGGACATACCTTTTATATGTGGCGACCTCCATGGTGAGGGATGATGTCATGATGTTTAAATGACCTCTAAGGTTGTTAATTTATATATGAGACTCTTCTTAGTTTCTTGCACAAGTTGAATTTAAAAGCATGTGGAGGCCAACCTAATGTAAGTGCCCAGTTTGAAAATTTGAATGTTACATGTGGAGAGGACATGCTTAATAAGGTTCGATAGGTTTGGCATCGAATCTCTTTACACATGTTAACTTGACCTAGGGGTCAAAACTCAAGTAATTAAAAATAGGGAGATGTTAGGTGTATTGATCGTCTTGGGAAAATTGGAAGTGACCACGAGTGTGTATAATTGGTAAAATATAACAGGAACGATAACCAGATCATACCAAGCCAAGAACTCAAATGCCAATAAAAAACCACGATTAATAAGATGAAATCAGTTCGCCAGAATAAATTTACACAAACCTTTACAAACAAATGAGCAACAATATCATATATTCTTATGGAGCTCAACGAAATAAAATGAGAATGGGCCTTGCTTATATAGGCAAGGAATAACAATCTAAGAACTAGTCAAGGTCGTAGATCAAACCATAAATCAAGGAAAGAACTAGTCATCAAAGAACTAATCAAGACCATAGATTTAGGAGAGAACTAGACATCAAGGATCTATTCAATACCATAGATCAAGGAAATAACTATACCTAACAACTAGATAATATCCCCATGATATCTAAATAAATAAAAAGAAATATCCACACACATAAGTGGGTGAGGATAAATACAATAAAGGTAAATAAAGTACTTAGCTGAACATGAGCTAAGGTAAATACCCACTCTAACACCCCCGCTCAAGTGAAGCTAGGGGCCAAAATAGAAGTGGCATGTCCACAGTATGAGTCCCGGTAACTAGGCCTGATGAGGTACTCATGTACACTATATCCATGAAGAAATCTCGAACCAAAAGAAGGAAAAAATCCTACTATAAGGAAAGAGAAATAAGAAGAAGGAAGATGTTGTCACGAACACCCCCCAAGAACAACTTCTAAAACCCCAAGCATGCCATGTAACTCAAGGTAGCGAGGTGATGCAAAAGGCTTTGTAAATATGTATGTAACCTATTGCTGAGTTGGAATGTACTCCAAAAAAAAACTCCATCCTGAATGTGCTGATGAATGAAGTAGATGTGTATCTCAATATGCTTGGTCTGCTAGTGCTCAACTGGGTTGCAAGAAATGTAAATTGGACTTTGGCTATCACACCAAAGTACAGTCAGTGAATCCTGTGGGAATCCAAACTCTGTTAATAACTGTCGAAGCCAAAGAATTTGTTGACTCGTTGTAACTACTGCCCTGTACTCTGCCTCTGAAGATGAAAGTGCAATAGCTTGTTGTTTTTTGCACACCCAAAAGATTAGAGAAGAACCAAGACAAAAAAGATAACTAGAAGTGGAACATCTGTCATCAATAGAACCTGCCCAATCTGAATTTGTGTACCCAACCAACTAATTAGAACCCCTAGTGTAGTGTAGGCCAAAGTGGGAAGTACCCTACAAATAGCGCAAAATCCTTTTAGCAGCCTGTCAGTGACTACTATGAGGAGAATGTGCAAATTGAGATACAAGCCCTACTGCAAATGAAATATTAGGGCGAGTATGGGTCAAGTACATTAGACTCCCAACTAACTGCCTATATAATGTAGGATTACAAAGTGGTGTGGTACATGTGGAAGTAAGAGTAACCCTAGACTAAATAGGAGATGGACTTGGCTTGTAATCAACCATATCAAAGCACCGAAGAAGATCATGGGTGTACTTTTGCTGACTCAAATGAATCCCTGAATTTGTTTGAGAAATCTGCAAACCAAGGAAATAATACAATAACCCAAGATCTATCATGTCAAACTGTGTAGAAAGAGCCCTCTAAATACTCTGAATGTGGTAAGAAGAGTTGTCAGTAAGTAACAAATCATCAACATACAAGACAAGTATCATAATATCCTCACCAACATGTTGGAGATACATTGTATGATCGGAGTGGCAATGAACAAAACTAGTATATAAAAGAAAATAATCCATCTTCTCATACCAAGCCCAAGGGGCTTGTTTGAGACCGTAGAGAGACCTTCGGAGCCTATAAACAAGAGAAGAATCCTGAATCAATCCAACAGGTTTCTCCATGTATATTTCCTCTTATAAATATCCATGTAAGAAGGCTCTCTTCACATCCATCTGGTATACGGGCCACCCCTGTGATGCAACAATAAAAAGTACAAGGCGTACAAAATCCATCTTGGCAACAGGTGCAAAAGTCTCAGAGTAATCAATACCTTCAACTTGTGAAAAACCCTTTGCAACAAGACGATCCTTATACTTGTCAATGAACCCATCAGCTGTATATTTGGTTTGGTATACCCACTTACACCTAACAATTTTTCTTCCTTTAGGAAGAGATACCAAATCTTCTTCATCAAAGAAGAAAACTCAGTTGTCATTGCATCATCCCACTCATGTATCCCATGGGCCTTTGAAAAAGAATGTGGATCCTTAGAAACTACCTGACACAAAAGTCCAGAACCTGTGGAATGTGTGTGGTGATGCCTAGTGGGTGGAAGATCCTGTATGAAAGGTGTTGCCTCAGAAACTGTAGTAGAATCCCACTTAGGCATAGTTACAACATCAATGGGAATAGGATCGTCAATGACATCTATAACCTCCTCATCAACCTCCTCAAATAAAGGATCCTCAAGATTAGATGACAAAGAAAGAGGCATGGAAGAAGATGAAGAATCATGAGGAGTGAAGTGCTCATCAAACTAAACATGTGTTCGAAAAATAACGTCATGAGAATCAGGATCTAAAAGTTGATAAGCTCTCATGTCCTCACAATACCCTACAAAGATAAAGGGTTTTTTCTTCTTATCCAAGGCTTTCTTTTTCTTATTTGGCATAGAGGCCCAAACATGGCTCCCAAAGACTCGAAAAAATGAGACATATGACTCAATGTTAGACCAAGCTTCCTTTGGAGTCATATGTTCAAGTGCTTTGTGTGGTGTGTGATTTTGAATGTAGTTAGCACATTCAACTGCTTCTACCCAGTAGATAGGTGGTAAAGCTCTAGAATGCATCATACTGTTAGCCATTTCCTTCAAAGTTCTATTCTTCCATTCTGCTAAGCCTTTCTGTTGTGGAATATGAGGATCAGAATGCTGGTGAATAATGTCTCGAGTTGTAAAAAAAAAAAAAACTCATTGTTGAAGTACTCCCCCCACTATCAGTGCGAAGGTTCTTTATGGAACTAGAAGATTGTTTCTCGAACAAAGCCTTGAATACTTTGAAGTGTGAAAAAACATCATTTTTGTACTTGAGAAAATAAACCCAAGTATGCCTTAAGGAATTATCAATAAAGGTAAGTGCATACTTAGCTCCATTGAAAGAGGGGGTAGAAAAAACCATCAAGTCACTATGCACAAGCTCAAGTGGTGAAGAAACTCTCTTGGACAAATTCTTAGGAAATGGATCTTGGTGTTATTTCCCTAATGCACAGCCAAAGCAAACTTCCTCAAGACAAGAAACTTTGGGAAGACCATCTACCATACCATGAGTGCTCAACTCCAAATATATGTTATTAAGATTTCCAAATCTTTCATGTCAAAGCTTACTCTCTGAATCTGCATGAGAAACCAATCACGTCCCTATAAAATAAGTGTCATCAAAACCCTCAAATTGATATAGTTTATAACTATGATCAACAATACCCTGAGCAACAAATGAATAGGGCTCCAACAAAGTTTGTTCTTCTGCCCCACGTGGTGTAAAAGTCACTATTTTCCCTTGACCAAATTGACAAATCTGATATACATAAAGCAAATTCGTAGTGATGTTAGGAACATATAATGCATCTTGGATATTTCCACCATCAATTTATATATCACCTTTTCCTTTAACAGAAAGAAAGGAAGAATCTCTAACCTCAATTTTGGAAGTAGAACTCAAACCTAGAGAAACAAAAGACTCCTTGGAAGAAATCATGTGATGAGAAGTACCATAATCTATAACTCAATTGTCTGCAAGTGGTTACTAAGATCTCTCAACAACATTAAGTGCTTTGACATGCTGATTAGAAGGAGATGGAGTGGAGATAGAAATTTTATGTTTCTTGACTGTATCCTCTAAGGCTTGCATTCACTTATAACACCTATGTTCTTCATGACCACTACCCCTACAAAAAGAGCATGAAAGGCTAGACTTATTCTTGGATTTAGAAGACTCCTAGGATTTAGAGTTGTTTTCTTTGGGTTTAGGAGCACTTTGAGATGGATAAGGGGTGGATTTAGTTTTATTTTTTGGTTTTCCCTAGCCCTTAGGATTAGATGCAACTAATGCCTATTGAGAGGTGGAAGACTCAAGGTGAGACAATTTAGATTCTTCCCTAGTAAGTCTTTCGAAAAATGTTTCTAAGTCAAACATTTAGAATGTGTCACCTAAGGCATCCATGCTAGAGAAAAAGGTAGAAGAGAACATTTGAAATGGTCCTCTCAACTTGGATAAAATCAAGTAAACACACTCTTCATATTTCTTATCTCTTCCACTCCCCTTCAACTGTGTCAACAAATGCTTGAACTTGGTAAGATAGTTTATAATTGTTGGAAAATCTTCAGGATTAAGAGAGGTGATCTCAATTTCAAGTTGCATGGCTCTCATATGATCCACCTTACCAAATATATCCTCTAATTTCTCCCATATTTAGAAAGGAGAGTCACATTTTTCTAAATGAAACAAAATACTGTCACTGACATAAGTTCCTATCAAACCCATACACTCATCAAATTTGTACTGGTACTCAAATTTCTCATATTCTCTAGTGAACACTGGTTGTTCTGAAGAAGTTAAAGCCCATAATCCTTTCTACTTAATTATTGTTTCCATTATTGGTTTTCATGTGTGGTAATTATGTGTTGTTAATGGATCAACATGATTTAATGCAGAAGTAGATAAAGACGCCATCCTCAAAAAATCACCAAAAGAAATGCAAGAACCAAACAATGCAACAAGACCCCCAAACAATGCAACAAGAGCCCCCTCATATTTTGGCACTTTATAAAGAGTACGTGTTACAATACGACACTTTATAACTATAGTGTAATTCTCAAAATAAATATTTCCAATGGAAAGAGCACGAAAAAACAAACACTTTTACAAAAAATGACACTCAAAATTGAGTTACCAATCAAAAGATACAAGCTTTTCAATATTATGCTCTACTATTTATTTTAGTTGCCACTTGTCCTCTCAATTTTCCCCACCCTTTCGAATCTAATTTCGTGAAAATTGGAGCCCTGCCATAGAAGAAATTCATGTTTTAAACTCCTCAGATGCTCGTTTTCATTTCCTATGACGTTTTTAATCAAAATTTCCTCAGTCTCCTGTCGTTAAAATGTTTTACCTATTTTCAATGGATGGGAAATGATTTTAGTTCTTCTTTTATGCATTTGGAATGCATGGGACCTTGCATATTTTATTTTTAACCTTTTGCAGAGAAAGAAATTCTTCATTGGGAGCAAAAATGGTGTTTTCTTGTTTCCTACAACTTCCTACATTCTTTTCCCCGTCAAATTCTTTCTCGAAAAGGTGAAGCTATGCGTTTGCTTCTCATTGGATGCGACCAGACGGGTTTCTTTTTGAACTTATCACTTTTGGTGATTTTGTAAAAAATGTCAGATTTTCCTCACATCCTCGCCGGTCCCCGATTGGCTGGAGCAGTTTTGGTGGAAGTTCAGGGCGATGGATCCATTTTATTCTCTTAGGCATTAAGGCGAAAGGGTGAAAAGTTCTAAAATGACCCGCATCCCCGCAACGAATCAGAAAGGGACGTGTGGCCGTTTTTTCAAGTCATATGTGCTTTGGCAGACTGATGGGGGACTTCAAGAATTTTAGCTTTGTTTCCACAAATTGTGAAAAGTTCTAAAATTACCCGTGGCCCCGCCCATGCGAAAGGATAAATTCCGAGTTGAAGCCTGCAGCAAATTAGAAAGAGACACGTGGCCTACATTGAAAAGTCAACGACGAGGGCATGGAATTTTGGGGGAAAGGTTGGATTTTTTCCCCTTTTCAAAAGTGGATAAAGTATAAAACTGAAGTGCATTCCCGCAACTAATCAGGTGATGCCACGTGTTGAAGAATGAAATCAGAAAAGCGAGCTTGCGAAGGAAATTAAAAATTTGAGCCTTTTTCACCAAAGGGTTAAAATGTTGCAAATTGAGCCGCGACCCCATTTCCAATCATGGTGTGCCATGCGTTCATGTTGAAAAGTCAAAGTGGGCCAGCAAAGGTTTTTGAGAATTTGAGTTTTTTGTTAAAAAGAGTTTAAATGGCAGATTTGAACCGCATTTCCTCAACCACTCAGATGGCGCCACGTGTCCGGCCTTTGGCGGAGCTATAGAGGGGCAGAGCAAAATGAGAAATCATGCTTTTTCTCCCAAATGTCAGGAAATGCAAATTTCTCCCCTGGGGCTGTCGTTGCTTGGATCTTGCCACGTGTAGGGTCCAAATTTGAATAAAAAGGGGGAAAAGATAGCCAAATGCACTCATTTGGTTTTTAACGCCATTAACGAACTAGAGCTCTGTAAAACACAAAAATGGATCATTCTTCATTCCTTTTTCTCTTTATCCTTTTCGTCTCTCCATGAGATGGATTTTTGGTTTATTGTGGAGCCAAATCGATAAGTTTAAAGGGATGTAAAGTTTGATCATCAGAAAAAGAAGTTTATCGGGCATACGCAATAAAAAGGGGGAAAAATTACCGATAAGCACTTGAGTGCTATGAAAGTGGTTAAAAGGTAGAAATGGAAGGACCACATGAAGAAGAAAATCATGAGATGTCCCATGCTAAAGTAATCATGCTCGAACTGACGAAATATTCACATTTTTGAACCTCCAGTTTTCATGAGTGCGTTTGTTTCATGTTACTTTCCAAAAGTGGATTTGCAACAAACATTATTCCTTTTGGATATTCTTTTCTTGGGGACAAAGTATGGATGTATAGGAATTGTTATAAGAATATGCTTTTGGCCACAAAAAAGGGGATTTTGGTTTTCTGGGAACGTTGTAAATTTGGAAGTAATTCAATACAGAAGTTCTTTCTTTCTTTTTCCTCCATTATCTCTCTCAATCTCTTCCTGATTCAATGGATCATTTGTTTTACATTCAATAGAAACTTTGGGTTTGCAGATTTACATCGGTGGTGAAGTAATTAATCCTTTTCTGTATTTTCTTAGTTCAATGTGAGTAGGGAGATACTCTACTATCTATATTTCCCAAAAGCATTGTTGTTTTCTTCCTTCTCCAATCTCTTTATTCTTCCATTCCTTCTGATTGATAATATTTTGAGTATGAAAACAAACTAGGATACCAGGATCCAAACATTGATAGTTGTAGATTTGTACATTTGTTTTTCCAGTTTTCAATAAGGGAACCTCTCCCATTAAAGAGGAGGGACTTGTTGTCCCTTGACTGTGGTTTCAACCCATGTTCCATTCTGAAACCCAACACCACTAAAACAAAATAAAATGCACTTTCATTCACCACACAAATAAAATGAAAGGGGGTTGGAGTTAAGTATATACTAGTAGGAATCACAAGCTTAAGCCCTCATATGACCATACCATATGACCAGGGGCTAAGGATTTCAATGGGTGTCCAATTGCTTCTTCTGGTAAAACCTGCTATTTCTGGATTGCGTCAAAAATGACCTTCATCACCTAAAATAGCAATCTGCAGATTTTCCTGAAATAGTAAATCGTGCATAGTAGCCTGTGGTCCTGC
Organism: Taxus chinensis; assembly: GCA_019776745.2. Lineage (NCBI taxonomy): Eukaryota > Viridiplantae > Streptophyta > Pinopsida > Cupressales > Taxaceae > Taxus > Taxus chinensis. The sequence goes on from CM034154.1 coordinate 151,790,599, forward strand.
CGGAAACAGTCTGTTAAAGACAAACTAGTGCATTTCTCTGCAACAACAAAAAAAACCAAAAAACAACTGCCTCTAGAAATGGTTGAGTTTACAGTCGATCTTAGGGTTTTAGCACCTTTCAGATCCAATGACAACATTTGTTTTGCATAAAAATTCTTACAACAACAAAATACAGACAAATCCATATTATATGAATATACAAACAAATGTTTGCAAAATGAAACTTATAGACGGATGTGAATAGCAATCTCCTGCTCTGATACCATAAAAGGAATGATAACCAGATCGTACGAAGCCAAGAACTCAGATGCCAATCAAACACCATGATTAATAAGATGAAAGTAATTCACTAGAATAACTTTACATAAACCTTTGCAAACAAATGAGCATCAATATCATATATTATTATGAAACTCAATGAAATACAATGAGAATGGGCGTTGCTTATATAGGCAAGGAATAACAATATAAGAACCAGACAAGGTCATGGATCAAGCCATAAATCAAGGAAAGAACTAGTCATCAAAGAACTAGTCGATACCATAGATTTAGGAGAGAACTAGGCATCAAGGATCTAGTCAATAACATAGATTAAGGAAAGAACTATACCTAACAACTAGATAATATCCCCTTCATATCTAAATAAATAAAAAGAAATATCCACACACATAATTGGGTGAGGATAAATACAATAAAGGTAAATAAAGTACCTAGGTGAACATGAGCTAAGGTAAATACCTATTCTAACAAAAAAGGGTAAAAAAAAGTGATGTAGAGGTATATGTGTCACTATTCCAAATGCCCTGAAGGGTTCCAAAACATACATTTAAAATTACCTCAAACCAATGTTAGGTTACTACATATGCCCCCCTTTATCCTTATATTGGAAATGTTATATTAAAGGGATAAAATATGTTTATTTATACTCATTGTTAAAGCATATTGTATCTAAAATGTCCCTATGCCCCATATCCCATGCAAATACTTGTAACCGCATGGAAATGCAAGTAGATCAATGTATGATGATGATGATTAATTGAAAAACTTGAAAATTGTTAGATAATTTTAAATTTTGAAAAATAAATAAACAAATACACATGATGACACGTGAACTAAGTTATCATTGTTGAGATTGTTAGAGTATTCCATGGGATTTTGATTTTGTGAATGATGTGACTATTTAAACTAGAGGCACCCTTGTCAATGGAGATAGCACAATCACTGAGTACTAATAAAATATGAAGATAAATGCCATAGGATGTGTGTTCCCCAAATAGTGTAGTTGTTAAAACTGGAGATGCCCTTGTCAATGGGAGTAGGGAGATATTGAACACTATTAAATTATGAGGGTAAATTTCATGGTCATCAATCCACCCAGCTATAATGGAGGTGTGGTCCTAATATGAAACTACGATGTCCACTCCTTGTCCAAAGAAGTGAACAAATATGACACGTCTTGAAACTAATTTGAAACAATATAGGGCCTTGAAATTTGGTCTACCGTGAGACAAATGGGCACTCTATTGCAAATTGTAGACACAAAAATATGCATGTATTTCTATTAAATTATGTCCCAAAGTATACTATTAGATGCATTAATCCTAAGCAAGAAAACTAGACATTGATAACACTTGTTTTATTATGCATTGACATCCTTTCACCTTTCCATGCCTTTGTATTCTATTTTTTTGGAATTGTAGACATAAAATCATGCATTTGGTTACATTTTTAGGTCATAAAAGCATACTAGCATTTACATGATTCATAAGCAAGAAAACTACTGGTTAATAACTATCTTTGGCCTCTTTTCTTTGTTTATTGTTTTCTATTTGGTCTTACACACCCTACAACCCAATAAAAACTTTACTAATTTATCTTTTATGGATTCAGACACTAGCACCTAGCTAGGACAACAGTGCCAAGTGCTCCTATCCCCTTTAAGTGCGTATGACCCTTTTCTACCTTACTCACTCTTTTTGGGTCTCTTTTATCTTTTGGTGTAGACACAAAATCACGCACTTAGGCACATTTATAGGTCCTAATCACACACCACTATTCATATGATTCCTAAGTGATAAAAATAGCAATTGATAGTTATCTTTTTCCTTTTGTCTGTGTTTCTGATTTTCTATTTGGCTTTCTACAGTCTACAGCCCAGTTTGATCTTCATTGCTTTATCTTTCTTGACTTTGGACACCAGTGCCCAAACGCCCTCTTCTCCTATGGGTAACCTAACCTCTTTGTATCTTACTCAACTCCTTTGGGCCTCTTTTATATTTTGGGCATCTTGTTTTCTTATGGGTCATCCTTTTAGCTGTTAATTATGAAATTCAAACAAGGGAATCATATAAATACAAAGCTATGTGACCAAAATAAAGGATCAAGCTCTAAGCATATATTATCATCACCTAATGTTGCATCCAAAGGCATTATAAGAGCATCAAGGCATCCACCTAACACTCATTCAAGGGATAAGAGACAACATTTTTTGCATACACTTTATGGGAGGGGAAGCTCATTTTGTCATCCACACATCTATTTACATTGGTACATCTAGCTATTTCTCATTATCACATGCACTTACACAAGGGCTTCCTAGGGCATGATTTTTATGCACACACACAAGAACTACATAGATTCTAAGATGTAGTGCAGTGCTCGGTCATAAGTTCACTCAGTTGAGTGACTGTCGGGGGTCAGTCTGACTCCCTATTTGCATCTTTATTTTTTAGGATTTGATGTACTTTGGTGTTTTACATGATATCATTTGTTTTGTAGGTTACAAGAAAATTCTTTGATCATCCAATAACATATAGGTGACCAAAGGCAAAGGTTAGTGACTACCTTGTGACACAATAAAAACTAGTTTCCAAGATCCTGCACAGTCACATGTGCCCGATAGAGGTCTCTAGCACCTAGATGCCCTCGCCCCAGTCCAGGCACCCTAGTCCCGACTCATCTGGAAATTCTAGGATTATTTGTATTTGATTGCAACAATATACTCTTGTTCATCAGTCTTCTAGTACATAATACTTCAAGATCTAGTGTGAAATCAACGTATTCTTCCCTCTCTCTTACATATATGGTTTCATATTTCTTTAGCTTATTGCTTGTGTTATATTTGTAGTTTAGTGTTTATTTATGATGCACGACTTTGCAAGTAGGATTTCATAAATATTATATTTTCTATATCATTTGGACATCTTTTTCACTTATAGGTCAGCCTTTTAGTTGTCAATTATGAAATTCAAACAAGGGAATCATATAAATACATAATTATGTGTTCAAAATCAAGGACGAAGCACTAAGCATTACTATCATCACCCAAGCTTGCATTCCAAAGACACTAAAGCACTCAAAAGGAATCCATCTAACATCCATTCAAAGGGACAAGGGATGCATACTTCTGCATACACTGCATAGGAAGGGGAACTCTATTCTATTCCATCCACACATATTATGTTAGATTCTAGTTACAACCCGCTATCAAGTGCAACTTGCACAAGGGCATCCTAGAGCATCGTTTATACACACACTCACAAGAGCTACATGGAGTTTGAGATTTATTGTAGCACTCGGTCGTAAGTTCACTTTTGGGGTGACTGTTGGGGTCATCCTGACTCCCCATTCTACATTTTCCTTTTTAGGTTTGATGTGGTTTGTGGGATTGTACAGATGAACATCTCTTTTACAGGTTACAGGTACATTCAACGATCATAGTGCGAACACCAAACGATCAACAAAGAATAATTCTAACACCTTAACGACACAACATAAAGTAAATGTAGAGGTTTTACGCAGTCATAGGTGCCCAAATTTGGTCAACAACACCCAGGTGCTCTTGTCTTGCTACAGGCACCCCTGTATAACCTTATTCGTGAACATCTATTTAACACTCATTCAAGGGACAAGGGACTGCATTTTATGCATGCACTTCATAGGAGGGGAAGTTTATTTTTCCATCCACATATCTATTTACATTGGTACATCTAGCTATTTCCCGTTATCACGTGCGCTTACACAAGGGATTTCTAGGGCACAATTTCTACACACACACACAAGAAATGCATGGATTTTGAGATGTAGGGCAATGGTCGGTCATAAGTTCACTCAGTCGGGTGACCATCGGGGTCATTCCTACTCCCCATTTGTATATTTATTTTTTAGGATTTGATGTAGTTTGGGGTTTTGCAAGATATCATCCAGCAACATACATGCGACCAAAGGTGAAGGTTAGTGACCACCTTGTAACACAAGAAAAACCAGTTTCCAAGCTCCTGTGCAGTCATAGGTGCCCAAAAAAGGTCTCTGGTGCCTAAGCGCCCTCGCCCTAGTCCAGGCGCCTAGTCCTGACTCATTCAATAATTCTAGGATTTTCTATGTTCGATTGTAATAGTATGCTCCTCTTGTTCATCAGTCTTCCAGTTTAGAATACTTCAGGATCAAGTGTAAAATCAACTAAGTGTTCTTCCATCTCTCTTGCATCTAGGGTTTCATATTTCTTTAGCTTATTGCTTGTGTCAGATCTATACTTTAGTGTTTATTTACCATACATGACTCTATAATTAGGATTTCAAAAATAGTATATTTACTAAATCATTTGGTGAACCCCACCCATGATCGGTCCTTTGCATCCTTCTTTTGTGAACTATATTTTCTTTTATGGCTCCTAAGGTTTCTCAAATCTCCTTACATCAATTGCTTCAAATGCAACCACCTTGTAAAGATGTTATTCTAAAATCTCTAGACACTATGTATCTTTCTAGTAATACACCACCTACTCAAGTCACTACTATCTTCGATCATCTTTCTGATGACTCTCTTGGTCCTAATCCCAATCAATTTGTTTCCAAGTCAATTCAAGCTTTACATTCTTTGTTTCAAGATGAATTTAAGGCTATGGAATCCACAATTACATCACGCAAATATGAAATTCAACATCTCAAAGATGCTCCTTAGGATCATGTTAGTTCTCCCTCTATATCTCATTCATCTCTTCCCAAATCTATATCTTCTACATGTGCTCATATACCTCTAAAGTTTGATCTCAATACTAAACAACATGATATTATTTATCACCTCCTTACTCATCAATTGATCAACTTGGCATCTACTCATTGTTATCCTCCTTATCGGCTTACAAAATATTAAGGTCATCCATATTGCAATTATCATCAAATTAATAGACATAATGACAATGATTGCTATGCTCTAAAATTACAAATTGGCCACCTTAAACATTATGGTCTTATTTCATTTGCTACACAAAATGTTGATACATGTTCATCTCCAATTGCTAAATCTTATTGGGTTCCTAAATTTGATTCATCTATGTCTCATGAGAAGTATACCATTGTTACTAATGAAGTCAAGAGCCTCCTAAGCACCCTCCTCTAAAAATCAATACAACGCCTCCTCCTCTCAAGTCTTCTATGAAATCATCAACCCCAAAAACAAAAGCACTCACTAAGCAAGACTAACAAATTCTAGCAGGAATCTGTCAAAAAAAATCATTCAACATCCCTTCACAACCTCCACTTTGGCAACCGATCATTTTTTTCAAGGAAACTACGCTTTAGATTGATCCCTTTAGCAACATTGAATAGATCTCCATCTTTCATACACTTGGGGGGCATCATGCTTACTTCCCCCCTCCTATCATTTTTCAGGTGTCTCTTATTTCTACTATTACGCCTCATGCTTCACTTATAGTCTTTCTCATTCATCTTATATAACTTCATACACTGCTTGTATCGTCATTACCCTATAACACACTCTTGTGCTAAGGTTCACACTTGAATGTTGAGGGCATACTTCATTCACGAACCTCACTCACTACACATTTCATGCTCTGGGCTTCATGATACATCTTTCGAACACTTAATTCTCACACATCGTACTATCTTATTCTATAGTCTACGCTCTATGCTTCATGTTATATCTTTCTAGCACACATTTCAAACCATTACCCTATGACACACTCTTGCTCTATGGTTCGTTCTTGATTGTTGAGGGATATTTTATAAATGAACCTTATCTCATACACATTTTCACACATCCACTCAGGGGGCACGTTGCTCCTATCATATTAATATTGCATATCATTCCATCTCACTCATTCACAACATGATGCATATCTTGGTTGCACATATTATTGCTTGCTTATACTAGTTACATGTATACTTTGTTTCCATGTTAGATGGATACTTCGTATGTCATCATCTTTATCATTTACACATGTGTGTTCATTTTTTCCCTAGTTGTGAATGCAAAATTTATATAGATATTTACACGCAACATGGATGCTTGGCATTATACCTCTTACCATTCCCACTGAACCTCCTAGGGGTATCTACTTTCTTACACACTACAAGTGCTTTTGTTTGATTCTATACTACTTATTATTGTTCCTAGTGGAATTATTCTATCAATACATACATTTCTTGACATAATTTTTATTTTTTTAACATGCTAATGGGTGCTTCATGTGTAATTTTTTTTTTGAAATATTATTTGCCACCATGGTTGTCTGCTACTTTGCTTGATATTGTTTGTCACTGTATACCATTTTTTGCAGGATTTTCCCTATGTATTTCTTGTTCATTACTTATTTTTTTGGCCACTTCGGTCTTGATTGTCTTATGACACTGTGAGTGATGTCCCATGTTTGAAACTCACTTTTCGTGGTTTACTTAGTCTACACTATTGCTTGTTTACATTGTCTTTTATACCATGCTTGTCACTTTTTCTACTAACACATGTTTCTAACCACTTTATTTGCTTGTTATTTGGTTTATACCATGCACATTACCTCCCTTTGTAGGGGATATGTTTCGATTAGCATCTGGTCCTCTCTTTTGGGTTGCATCCTCCTACTGACATCACATGCACCCTAAACAAGGGGGGTCATACATTGGGTGAATCAGTCACCCCATATAATATCTCACAACTTTAGTACATACATGCACAGTACATGAACAAAACAAAGTTATGGTTATAGAACGGTCTAGAATCTGACTTGGGTCCTTAGTTCAACACAGATGCCACCACCTAGATACAGACACCAACGCCTGGGTGCTCTTGACCTTTCCTAGGAACCTATGACTAGGGGCAGTTACATTTATTTTATCATATCAAAATAGTCAACATCAATTCACAAAGCAATTTGCACAATACAGACACACTCCTCCAACAATCAGAATGTATTTTATCTCCTTTTTATACTTGGATAAAACTAGAACAACATGGAACAAAGTAGGATCACACCATCTACAGTGGTGTATAAATTTGGGAAGCAGTCATGGACGGAGAATAACACTAGACCTTTCTCTACAACACTCTTCTATCGAGGCGTGAGATCGCCCAAAAATCTCAAAATTGGCTTGAGATCACCTAAAAAACTCACTCTTCTACAACAATTCAGGACACTTTCTATCCTTTTCACTCGTCACAGATCAGGTGCACATGTTCCTTTTACAACTTTTTCACATTTTTACATACTTTTGCATACTTTTACAGAGTTTTTATGACACATGACTTTGACTACTCTTTCACTCTTGTTTTACAGGTTCATCCTTAATATGCAACAAGAAGTAACCCTTCATCAACTACAACAACAATAGGTACAACATAATACAACTCATATGCTTTACCCCTACGGTCACTTCCTCTTTCTTAGCTTCTAAGTTTCATTTTTATAACTCTGTGCTTTCACTTGCCTCTTTGCAACACTTTCTCCATCACACTCTACATGGTTATCAGGTACGTATCTCTTATTTACTTTATGTTATTGAGTATTCACTCAACAACATAAAGTGGAGGCAAATGTAGACACAAAATCACGTACTTGGGTACATTTCTAGGTCCTAATCACATACCATTGTTCATTTGATTCATAAGCGAGGAAACTATCAATTGAAACCTATCTATAGCCTTTTATCTGTGTTTCTTATTTTCTATTTGCCCTTATACACCGTGTAACCCAACCTAATCTTCATTGCTTTATCTTTCTTGAATCTGGACACCAGCTCCCAGGTGCTCTTGTCCCATCTAGGTGCTTCCCACCTCTTTGTATCTTACTCACCTCTTTTGGGCCTCTTTTATCTTTTGGGCCTCTTATTTTCTTATGTGTCAGCCTTTTATTCGTCAATTACGAAATTCAAACAAGAGAAACACATAAATATAAAGTTATGTGACCAAAATAAAGGGCCAAGATCTACGCATCTATTATCATCACCTAAGGTTACATCTAAAGGCATTCTAAGAGCATCAAAGCATCCATATAACACTCATTCAAGGGATAAGGCACTACATTTTATGTATACACTTCATAGGAGGGGAAGTTCATTTTGCCATCCACGCATCTATTTACATTAGTACATCTAGCTATTACGTGTTATCACATGTGCTTACACAAGGGCTTCCTAGGACATGATTTCTACACACATGCACAAGAATCACATAGAGTCTGAGATGTAGTACAATGCTCGATCATAACTTCACTCAGTTGGGTGACCGTTGGGGTCATACTGACTCTCCATTTGCATCTTTTTTTAGGATTTGGTGTAGTTTGGGGTTTTGCAGGATATCATTTGTTTGTAGGTTATAGGTGAATTTTGTGATCATCCAACGACATATAAGAGACCAAAGGTAAAGGTTAGTGACCACCTTGTGACACAAGAAAAACCAGTTTCTAAGCTCCTATGTAGTCACAGGCACCCAACAGAGGTCTCTGGCACCCTCACCCTAGTCTAGACGCCCTAGTCCCAATTCATCCAACAAATCCAGGATCTTTTGTGTTCGATTGCGATAGTCTTCTCCTCTTGTTCATTAGTCTTCTAGTCTTGAATACTTCAGGATCAAGTGTGAAATCAACTAAGTATTATTCCCTCTCTCTTGCATATAGGGTTTCACATTTCTTTAGCTTATTTCTTGTGTTAGATCTGTACGTTAATGTTTATGTATTATATGTGACTGCAATTAGGATTTCATAAATATTATATTTGCTAAATCATTTGGGCATCTTTTTCACTTATGGGTTGGCCTTCCAGTTGTCAATTACAAAATTCAAACAAGGGAATCATATAAATACATAGTTATGTGTTCAAAATCAAAGACCAAACACTAAGCATTACTATCATCACCTAAGCTTGCATTCTAAATGAACTAAAGCACTCAAAAGGCATCCATATATCATCCATTCAAAGGAAAAAGGGTTGCATACTTCTACATATAGTGCATAAGAAGGGTTACTCTATTCTATTCCATCCACACATACTATTACATTGCTCCATTCTAGCTACAACCCCTATTAAGTGCAACTTGCACAAGGGTGTCATTTCTACACACACTCACAAGAACTACATGGAGTCTGATATGTAACATAGTGCTTGGTCGTAAGTTCAATCTTGGGGTGACCATCGAGGTTAGTCTGACTCCCCATTATGTATTTTATTTTTTAGGTTTGATGTGGTTTGTGTGCTTGTGTAGGTGAAAATATCTTTTGCAAGTTATAGGTATCTTTGGTGATCATAGTGTGAACAACAGGAAATCAACAAAGAATAATCATAACACTCTAGTAACACAAAAAAAGTAGTAGATCTAAAGGTTTTGCACTATCACGAGTGCCTAGATTGGGTTATCAGTGCCCAGGTGCCCCTGTCTTGCTACAGGTGCCCCTGTCCAGCCTTGTTCGTGAGCTCCATAATTTACACAGATCAATAATGATGTTTTTTGTATTCTGTTCATCACTTCTCTGTGCTCAGATAATTTCTAGATTGCATGAATATAAGCTAAGTCATCCTTTCTCTATCTCTTTCTTAGGGTTTCATATTTACATGTTAGTTTATTTGTGTCATTTCTATATTTTTATCATTTATACATCAGTTACTCTCTAATACTTAGATTTAATTAATTTAAATTAAATTAAATTAGGAATCATCCCTTTACTCTTAGACACCACGCAATGTTTCACTCAATTACGCATTTTTGAATTTATCTTTGGAAATTTCAGGACATAAGCACCTAATAAGGGACAATAGTGGGTGAAACTATTGTTGGGGTTAGCACACTGGTTGTACAGACAAAATATCAAATCTAAGCATACATGTAAATAAAAGTGGATATTCTACTAGAAGAAATATATAAAACAAGAGACATAAATCAACACCAGATTTAACGTTGGTTCACCCAGTGTGGGCTACGTCCACCAAGAAACAAACCAATCTATTATCTAAAGCTTTGACAAGATATACAATGAAGATTTATAATCATCCACACCTCTCAGATGTTCAGTACTTTCTTGCTTCGAGCTTTTCTTCTTTTTCACCAAGAATACTCTCTCACATAATTATCTTGTAATTACGATCCACACCCTTACTTTTAAACCCTAATTCTAACTTCATATAGTCATTTTTAGCCTTAGGGCACTTAGCCATGTAATTACAATTAATAAATCTATTTTAATGCTAAAAATATATATAATTCCCGAGAGTTAATTAAAACTTCGTCGCACAGGTGATCGATGCCGGTTCTGCCTAACTGTCACCAGTTTCTACTTGCCCTTGACCGATGTTGGTCTTCCCTGATCAATGCCAGTCTGCCCTTAACCAATTCCGGTTACTATGTTTTTTAGCAAGTTCCAATTACATGCTAAAATGAAGTAATTGAGCTCCACAACTCAACAATCTCCCGCTTGGAGTTTAATTACTGCACCATACCTATACAACGTCATTCTTGGATTCTTCCTTGGCTTTGTTTCTTCCTCTTCAAGTCTCAAACTCAAAGACCAACAGAAGTGGAGTGTAGCTCCAACTTTTCCTTTGCTAATGGCTTCGTTAGCATATCCACAATGTTCTTGCTTGTATGAATCTTTTCCAGATTCAACTGTCCATCCTCTAATACCTGCCGTATGAAGTGATACCTTAACTGAATGTGTTTCTTTCTCAAATAAAACATTGAGTTCTTTGCTAAATGAATTACACTCTGATTGTCACTAAATAATTTATAATCACTTTGCTCCTTTCCCAACTCTTCCATGAACCTACTCATCCATATCATCTCCTTGCTAGCCTCTGTAGCTGTAACATACCCTGCCTCTGTAGTAGACAAAGCCACAACCTTATGCAACCTCAAAATCCAGCTAACTATAGTTCCACCTACTGTGAAAATATATCCAGTAGTGCTCCTCCTACCATCCAGATCTCCAACCATATTTGAATCAACATAGCCACGTAATGAAATATTCAAACCTCCATAGCATAACTGCATGCTAGATGTCCCTTTCAAATACCTAAGTATCCATTGGATTGCTTTCCAATGCTCTTTACTTGGATTAGCCATATATCTACTCACAACTCCCACTGCCTGTGTAATGTCTAGTCTTGTACAAACCATAGTGTACATGAGACTTCCAACTATTGAAGCATATGGCACTCGTGTCATGTATTTGACCTCCTCATGTGATGAAGGACACTGATATTTTCTCAATTTGAAGTGTCTAGCCATAGGTGTGCTAACAGGTTTTACATTTTGCATGTTGAACCTTTATAACACCTTGTAGATATAATCCTCTTAAGACAAATACAATTTCTTGTTTTTCCCGTCTTTATGTATTTACATGCCAAGGATTCTTTTTGCAACTCCTAAATCATTCATAGAAAATGTGTGAGCTAGCTTTATTTTAAGCTCCCCAATGTCCTACATATTAGATCCTGCAATAATCATGTCATCCACATACATTAACAAAATAATATAGCTCCCATTTTCAAGCTTCTTGAAATAAACACAATGGTCAGATTCACATCTCAAGTAACCATGCTCATGCATAAAACTATCAAACCTCATGTACCATTGCCTTGGAGCTTGCTTGAGCCCATATAGACTCTTTTTCAACCTGCACACTAGTTTCTCCTTATCCTTGACTTCATACCCAAGCAGCTGCTGCATATAAATCTCTTCATCCAAATCACCATGAAGGAAAGCCGTCTTCACATCTAGTTACTCTAAATGCAAATCTTCTACTGCAACTAAACTCAATATAGTACGAATAGAAGTCATCTTAACAACATGAGAAAATATTTCACCAAAGTCAATACCTGCTTTCTGTGTAAATCCCTTTACTAAAAGCCTTGCCTTGTACCTTTTCTGTCCACCCTCTTCTTCCTTAATTCTGTAAACTCACTTATTCTACAATGTCCTCTTACATGCTAGCAACTTAACCAAATCCCAAGTTTGGTTCTGTTCCAAGGAGTTCATCTCCTCATCCATGTCATGCTCCCACTGAACATGAGTCTTATCTTGCATTGCTTCTTCAAATCTCTCTGGTTCACCACTATCAGTTAATAATAAATAAAATAGAGAGGGTTTAAATCTTTCTATAAGTTTACTTACCCTTTATGACATTCTCACAGGTGTTTGGGGTACCAGAGGCTCAATTTGGGCCTCCTGAACATTAGAATCCACTTCTGATAGTGACCGACGTTGGTCACCTCTAACCGACGTTGGTTCTACTAACCGATGCCAGTTATGATCCTCTGTAACTGTCGGTGGCTCATCTGACCGATGCCGGTCAGGGACTAACCGACCACGGTTACTTCGTATTTCTGTAGGTGTTTCTTTAAAACTTGAAAGTTCATTTTCATCAATAAACTTCTCAATTTTCTCATCCTTGGGTACCAAAATTTGATCCATGTACATTCTCTTTTCATTCCATTCAACATCGTGACTCCTAATAATTTTAGAATTATCTAAATCCCAAAAACAAAAACCGAAATCACCAGATCCATAACCAATGAAAGTGCACCTCTTAGATTTTGTATCCAACTTTTTCCTATTTTCTTTATCAACATGCACAAAAGATTCTGAACCAAAAACTTTAAGAAAAGAAATATCTACCTCTTTTTCGGTCCAAGATTCCTCTGGTATTTCTCCATCTAGTGAACTTGAAGGCCCATGGTTAATCAAATAAACCACTGTATCAACTGCTTCTGTCTAAAACTGTAAGGGCAATCCATAATGTATCCTCTTACTTCTAGCACGTTCCATGATTTTCCTGTTCATTCTTTCTGCAACACCATTCTCCTATGGTGTTCTTGGAACCGTTCTTTCTCTACGTATTCCATTCACTGAAAAAAATCATTGAAATCCTTGCTACAATATTCACCACCATTATCAAATCTAAGGCACTTTAACTTAGAATTTGATTCATTCTCAACAAGGGATTTCCATATTTTAAAAGTATCAAAAACATCAGATTTATGTTTAATACAATATTCTTGTAGCATCATCGATGAAAGTAACATAATACTAGGATCCTCCATGAGAAGCTATCTGAACTGGTCCCCTCTCATCTAAGTGTACAAGCTCCAATTTATGCTCCTTCTTGGTTGCTCTAATTTTGAGAAATATCACTCTCTTTTACTTTCCAAAGATACAATGCTCTTAGCCTTTAAGATCTACATTCCTTTTTGACTCATATGACCCAACCGATTATGCCACATGCATGCATCTGAATCTGAAGTAGATAATGCAGAAAAGGAATCAATAATACAGGTAGATAAATATAACGTTCCTACATTCTTACCTCTTGCCACAACAAAAGCACCCTTGGTGACTTTCCAAGAGTCTCATGTAAAAGTAACCATGCAACTAGACTCACCTAGTTACCTTGCAGAAATAAGATTCCTCCCAAGGCTTGGTACATGTCTCACATCTTTCAATACCCATGTATTTCCATTCTGCAATTTTAGATGAACTTCCCCTTTACCCATAATACTGCAAGGTTCATCATCACCCAAATAAACATGCCCAAAATTACCCTGGACATAATTTATGAAATAACCCTTATTAGGGGTTGCATGGAAAGAAGCTCCTGAATCTAAAACACATGATTCAATTCTATTTTATAATGAAAGAATAAGAGCATCTTGCATTACCTCTGATGAAACAAGATTCACCTCTTTACCTTTGTTTGGTTGTTGATTCTCTTTATCCTTTGACCAACAATATTTCTTTGCATGTCCTTTCTTTCCACATTTCCAACAAGCAATTCCCTTACTTCTGGACTTAGATCTGCTATCCCTTGACTTTGATTTCCCATTACTCTTACTCTTGGATCTCTCCTTCTGCCTACCCCTGCTTTCTACATTCAAAGCATTTCCAGATGATGATTCCTTTGTACTCTTCCTACAAATTTTCTTCGTTCAAGATTATACTAACCACATCATCAAACTTCAAAATATTATTAGTAGATGTTGTATTACTAACAACCATTACCAAGTTGTCCCAACTATCAGGCAAAGAACATAAGAATAAAAGTGCTTTTACTTCATCATCAAATGGTATAACAACTGATTTACTATAGATCGAAAATCATTTAAATGACTAGAGGCAGATTCACCTTCATGCATCTTAGAACTAAATAGTTTCTTCATCAAATAAACTTTATTTGAAGCACTAGGTTTTTCATATAAATTAATAAGAGATTTCATTAAGTCTACTGTAGAAGCAACTTCTATAATATTGGAATCCATGGATGCTGTCAGACTCAATCTTATAGATCCCAAATCCTTTCTGTCAAGAATCTTCCATTCTTCATCAGTCATCTTCATAGGTCTAGACTTCTCATCCAATGGTAAATACAAATCTCTTTGATATAGATAATCCTCAATCTGCATCTTCCATAATTGATAATTTTGGTCGTCAAATTTCTCTACCTTGTATTTATTATCTTTTGCCATTGTTGTAGCTCCCACTCAATCAGAAAACCCTCTGTGAGTAAATATGTCAACACACAAAACCCTTAAACAAAGCTATGATACTAGTTGTTGGGGTTAGCACACCGGTTTTATAGATAACATATCAGATCTAAGCATACATGTAAATAAAAGTGGATATTCTACCTAAAAATATGAAATTTAGGCGTCTACAATTATCCCCCTTATAATCTAGTATTTGAAAGTGATACTTTAAAAGGATAAAATAAATGGTAAATTGTGATAACTACTATGGGTGTTAACAAATGTAACTGGAATGTGCCATTTATCCCATGAAAATATACAAGTAAACATATGTATATTAATGTCTCACAATGATAAGGAAGGTAACATATATGAACAATAAAAAAGATTGAACTTTAAAATCTAAGGAATGAATACACTTGATGGTTTGTAAACCAATCTAGCACTTTTTAGACTTGATTGGATATTGTCTAAGGGTGAATATACCCCAAAATATGTATATAATGAATTGGAGAGTTGAGGAGTGTAAATTATCTAATTACAAAGGTTCCAGAAGTCAATACTAGTACAAGTTCTAACCAAGATACCCCAAGTGTCTAAATAACCCAATTTTGAAATAGAGAAAAAGTGATAAAGCCTTATTTGGTAAATAATTGAAAAAGGGTGTAATGATAACAACGTCTACTTATTGGACCCTAAGTCAAATCCGTATATAAAAATGAATAATCTATTATAGATGGATATAGACGCAAAAATTTATTTAGGTAATACCAACGCTCACTATTGATCTCAAACTTAGAAATAAAAATGTGTTTACATGTATAGAATCCATGCCCCATGTGAATGTTCCTCCTCAACATGAATTTTCCACCTCAAAATGTGAATATAATTCCTCAAGAAGGAGAAAACCCATTCCTTGTGTGATTAATTGTTCCTTAAAATCATATAGAATGTCCAAATAAGTGATCAAGTGTATCTAAAAATTATGCAAAATGTTTAAATCTATGATCAAATGCCATTGAAAATGATATAAAATTTCCAAATGTGTGATTGGTTGTGTCTCAAAAATATATATAGTTTAGCTAAATTACACATAAGGCATAATGTAATTGAAACATATGCACAAATTTGTATTTGACTAATAAGTAGTTAAATGATTTTAAACTATGCTAAAAATGGTAGGTCAAATCTAGTTTAGACAAGTGAGACATTGGGGAAATGATAAACTTCACTCTTTTACATTATATGTGATTAAAGGGGATTGTGGTAGGATCAAATAATCACTATATATCATACGTAAGAGCTTCACAAAAAATAAAATGATCAATGTTGCCCAAGATAGGTTTGTAGAGTTAGATTCCTTTGGGTCTAAATGTGCCTGAGGTACATATATTTGAGTCCAAATATGTCTCTGAATTTTGAATTCACATTATTTTTTTCATCTCATCTTGAAAATTTTGGTGTATTCTTATCTTTTTCTACCTAGTAAGATGCATGTGTCAAATTTTTTGTGATACTATGTGAGGTAGATGTAATATCATCCCTTCCTTATAAAACCTAACAAAATATATCGAACTGAGAGTTAGTGGTTAGTGTGTAGGTTGAACTGGCCTCACCAGGCCAATGTGATGTGATAGGCATCGCCTACAATAAATTCCTAAAATTGGCACAAGTTCTACTTCACATGACACTTTTATTGACTTGTGTATACAGGGATATCAAATCGTTAAATGAGTACTTGGTGGTACAACATATTGTGTCTCTTCATGTAGTATGTCTTGATTGTGCACATTTGATTTCTTGTTGAAATATTTTTCATCTTATATTGTTGAGTCATAAAGATACATGGAGTTGTTTTTGGTTATTTTAATATTCTTCATCTTAAGACAAGATTGACCACTATAGATAATCTTGTCCCAAAGTAAACAATTTTGTCATAGGACCCTTTTCACTACCTTATTGGTCTTATTCCTTTTGTTGTCATCATTTGTAATTGTTTCAAGTTTGTGGGTTGGTTTTTACATGCCACTAAGTTCTAATTTCAAATTAAGAACTCTTATATATACTAAGTGATTAAGAGGTCAAACATATCCAAAGGAAAGAACAAAAAGCTAATACAAGGGATAGAAAGGGTGGTAGTACCAAATTAATTGGTTAAAGAAATCAATACATTCATTTTATTTTGTATGTCTAATTCTAACATTTCAATTATTTATACTAGGTCTAGTATTACATGAGGACATATAGATATTGAATTATTACGATTGAAATTCCACTAGGTGAGTCAACTACATTTAGATTTGTGCTCCATGAAAGGCAATGTAGTGTAACACTTGGCTAACTAGTGGGGATCTCCAAAAATAGTCAAACCCTAAAATACCTTTTCCATATTCCCCAAAATCTAATGACAATTTTAATGATTATGTAAGATAGATAAGGTTTGTTATTACATGTACGTTTCACATGCATTTAAAGTGATCAAAAGTGATAAAGGGCATAACAAACTGAGACAAAAGCATAGATTGAAACAAGAGTGCAAAAGGCGCCTAAACAAGTGTATGCAACATGAAAAGTTGTGGTTGGTTGATCATGTCCCTAATTTTTGATTATGTCCAAGAGCTAATAAAGATCCAATTTTGGAAACAAAACAAATACAAATTATTTCAAGCATGTTCCCTCTAGTTTTAAGCCCAAATCTTCTCATTGTAACATGTAAAAAAGATAAGTGCACCATCCTATCATGGTTTCATTTTATTTTATCACGTTACCTAATTAATTAAGTTCCCTAAATAATTTATTGTATTTCTAGATTTGCGTATGAAAGTGTAATTTATAATCTAAATGTACACACTTTCTAGATTCTAATCTTAACTATACATAAAACCCTATTAGGACCTTGTTTTCAAAATTAGGCTGTAATCATTTGGTGAACTTGCTAACTGACCTTGCACTCCTTTCAAACTTAGGGTTTGACACTCCATGATTGTTATTCTTAGAACAATCCTTACAGTTATAATTTTATCCTTTGGCGGTATACAAATCTTTGCGATGGATTTAAACTCCCAAATACATAATGATGCGGTTTCTATAAACACTCATATCTCGAAACATTCACTTGAATTATTTCTCTCATGTGGGGTTACTCCTTCTTATGTGGCTTCATATTCCAAAACCCATTTCTTTACTCATGATGTACACTTCTCTTATGATTGTAGAAATACTAACGAGAAAACATGTTTGGTTCATGATAATAGTATCTATGAGTATGAGGGAGACAGTAATGGCCATGATTAGGATTATAACTATAAAGATAAGTGTGATAAATTTCCCAATGAAGATGAAGTATATGAACCTTCCTACAACCATGTCATATGTTATAGTTATAGCTATGAATTGACAGATGAACAATCATGTCTACCTAGTAGTCGTGCTTCTAGTGAAGAGGTGGTAGCTATCCCTTACTCCACCCATGTCACACCTTTTTGTTACAGTTATCAAATTGTTTAGGATCATGTATGCATAAGTAGTAAAAACTCTAGACACAAGGATGATTGTGATGCAAATGATTGCAATTATGATGAATCTAGTGATACTTATAGTGATAGAGGAAGTGATGCATGTATTGTTATACCTTTTATCAATTGTAAAATAAAATTAAACAATAATGGCATAACTAGTCTAGAACCCAATAATGTTACAAATGATATACATGATTGTGATTTTTCTTTCTCTTTTATTATAAAAAATGGTCTCTCTCTCTCTCTCTATCTCTCTCCCCATTGTGAAATGGAAAATAATATAATTGATTGCAATATTCCTTTATATTCTCTTAAAAATGAAAAATCATAGAAATGATTGTAATATCTTTTACTTCCTCTCATGAAATGGAAAACGATACAAGTATATGAAATATTTCTCCCTCTACTCTTGAATTGAGAAAATATACACATGCTCCTCTCTCTTATTTTGAAATGGAAATTGATACAAATAAACTCAAAATTCCTCTTTTATATTTTGAATTGGAAAATGATATAATTAATTATGATCTTCTTCCAAACCATTTCTTGATACACGTGATTTCTATGATGTTTGTGATTTTTTCTCTCTAAAATTGTAGTGCCCCCTCCGGTTTGAAGAAATTTTTATTTTATTTTAGGATTTTTTGATTATTTAGGAATGTATTTTGTGTCGTTTCGTTTGTTATCCCCATGTGTCGAGTGGAAATATGGGTAACTCTAAGAATTTTATGATTAGAGGTAGTTAAAATCCATTTCCAAGATCTATATGATTGCCATTATGAGTATACAATTCATAATTTTTTTAGAAATAATAATAATGCCATGCATTGGAAATAAAATGACTAATAGAAAAAAAAGGATTTGTATAATAAAAGGAGATAAATAAAGATGAGTTGTTTTGTTTTATAGCATTGAATTCCTTATAGGAAATGATTATGTCTATGGAGGTGTGTTGGGATTCCTTTGTGAAAATGTCTCAAAGGAAGCGACGTCATCATTAATTTTGCGGTTTTCAATTTCTCCTAGGAATAATCTTGTCATGATGGTGAATCATCCATTTAATTTGAGGTGGCTATATGAGTTTCATTTTCTTGGTGCTTAGGATGGAGGGGATTTTGTGTTTAACAAAGCTTTTGATATTACTCCACCTTGTGCATCAAACAAACCTCTATTATGACCACTAGCCATGGCGTTGCTGATTTGATTATGTTCTCGTGGCCTCTGTTTGAAGATAAGTTGTACAAAGTACTCTTTCAAAGTTTCAACTAATTTCTTGTATGGAACAAGCTTCTCATATATAACTTTGTATTCATCATTAACTTGTTTAATGATCAATTGGGAGCTACCAATGACCTGTAGCTGTCTAATGTTCCATGTGATAGCTAAATTCAAGCTAGCGATGAGCACCTCATATTCTACAATATTATTCGTACAAGGGAATCCCAAATGAAATGCCCACAAAATGACTTCTCCAGTGGGAGTGATAAGTACCACTCCTGCTCCTGAACCATGAAAGGTGAATGAACCATCAAAATGGACTTGCCACATGATGGATTCCTCAATGTACATCATAGATGCATCTGACACATCTAGACACAACGGTTCCATCCCTGGTAGGGGAGCTTCAATGAGATGATCTGCAAGTACCTATCCTTTTAGGGATTTATGGTTAACAAATTCAATGTCGAACTCACTGAGGAGGATGATCCAATTAGCCATCCGTCCTGTAAGGGAAGGTTTAGATATGAGGTATTTGAGAGGGTAAAATTTAGATATTAGTTTGGTCTTATTATTAAGGAGGTAATGGTGAATTTTTTGAAATGTAAAGACCACAACTAGGCATTCCTTCTCAATCTACAGATAGTTCAGCTCATAGGAAATTAAGGTGTGGCTAAGGTAATAAACCACCCTTTCTTTGTGGCCAAGATCATATTGGGAAAGAAGTGCACCAATAGAGAATTGGGTAGCTGAAATATATAATAATAGGGGTTTTCCTGGGGTAGGCGACATGAGAACTAGGGGACTTGTTAAATATTTCTTAAGTAATTAAAAAGCCTTTTGGCACTCAAGTCCCCAGTTCAAGGTGACATCTTTCTTCAGAAGATGTGTAAATGGATGGCACTTATTTGCAAGATATGATATGAATCAATGAATTACCTAAATCTTTCCTTGCATACTTCATAGTTATTTAATGTTCTTGGGTGGAGGCATCTCTGTAATAGCTGCAACCTTAGCGGGGTCTACCTCTATTCCTATTTGTGAAACAATGAAACCCAATAAATTTCCTAATTATATGCCAAAGTTGCACTTCTTGGGATTCAAGCGAACCTTATAATCTTAGAGGCGTTGAAAAATATGCCTTTGCACTTCTGGGTGCTCTTCTCTAGTCTTATATTTTGTAAGGATACCATCCATGTAATTCTCCATGATGTCACTCATCATGCCATGGAAGATGACGATCATTTCTCATTGATATGTAGCCTTGACATTATTGAGTTCAAATGACATTACCTGATACAAAAATTTCCCCCAAGGGGTGATGAAAACAGTCTTATTTTGATCCTTCTCTACTATTTTGATCTGGTTATAACCTAGAAAACCATACATGAAGGATAACATCTCATAACCGACAGTTGAATTGAAAATCACGTCGATGTTAGGTAGAGGAAACTCATCTTTAGGACATGCTTTGTTGATGTCTCTAAAGTCGGTACATATTCTAATTCTGACTAGATTCTTAGGATTGGGAATATATTAGATATCCAGTCTGAGTAGTCAATAGGTTTGATAAAACCTACTGCTAATAGTTTCTCTAATTATTCTTTGACAAGTAGTGTAACCTTTGGATGCATCTTCCTTGGTGTCTATTTGATAGGTTTGGCATCTAGGTGAATAAAAAGGTTGTATATGACTAATGTTGTGCATGACAATACAAATATGTCTACAAACTCTTGCAATAGTGTTACAAAGGTCTCTATTCTTGTGTTGAGAGTGAAGCTCCCAACTTTATCATTTTAGGATCCTCTTCTGAGCCAATATTGACATTGCTTGTCTCTTCAACTAACATATTTGATACGTCATCCATCCATATAGGATTAGAGGGGAGAGTAAGATCAACTTCCATAGGTGGCTCAAGGAGAGTCTTATCTTCTCATGGGTCAACTACCTTTTTGATTAATTTCTCTATTTGTTTGTCGACAAGCGCCTCATAGAGGTTTTCACTATAGGTCTTTGGCTTATTCTTTCTACAAGGATTTTCTGTAGTATTTTTTCCCTTGCTTATTATTATTTTGCCTAAGTGACCACACAAATCTGCCTCCTCCCCAAAGTACGCACATGGTCACTGCTTGGAATAATATCTCTGAGTCCCATGAAATATGCGAATGCCTCATTGTTTTCAAATAAATCGATCGACACATAAAGTTGTTGATCCCAATCAATGAGGTCGCGATATACAAGGGTGACTTTGTAATTGGCTTGGGAATTGGATCCAGAAAGGGTGAAGATAGCTGAATCTAGAAAAAGATTAGTAGAGGCAAGGTCCTCATAAAGGATACATTGGGAATCTGTGTCCCTTTTCGAATGAGATGATCTATGCTAATGTTCAGAAGAGATAACGTCTATTTCTGAAGGCGAGTTGTCATGAGGTCTGATACCAAGGCCATGTTTGTTTGCTTTCCAAGGGAGGATTTGAAGAGGCTCTAGTCTACCTTGTCCATTTTTTCCACATCCAAGTCCTTTATAGCGCATAATGTGCATCATTTTGGTTGCTTTGATGTATTTTGGAGCTTAGTTACATGAAGCTTCCATTCCTTCATGTTTTCGATTTGTAAATGTATCTAATATCTTTTCATCTGATAAGAGGCCACTAGGAATAAACCTCTCAAAGGGTTTAATGCAACTAGCTTGAGTGCTTTTGAATTGGAAGTAAGGTCTGCCATGTGTCTTAGGTGACACTGAAAGATTAAATATCAAAAGGGCATGTTGAAGATTGAATTCATCATTTGGGCCATAGTTGTCAAACTTTGCTTCCCATGAGGTAAAGGGATAGACTAATGAGGTAAAATTTTGATTATAAGGAGTCAATGTATCTAGATCGATACGATCCTTCATACTCTCAGTTTATAACAAGACAACAATATCGGTAAAGGGCCATTCATATGCTGCACGAGAAAAGCTGTGCAGTGCTCTACAATGTGTAAATGGCTCCAAATCACCTTGGATGGTGATTTTCTATCCTATATGACATAGTTTGATGCACTGATGGAAGGTTCAAGGAATGGCTTGCATGGTATGAATCCATGGGTGACCTAGGATCATGTTATACGGAAGGTCCAAGTCAAGGACAGAACTTTATATCATGATATATTGGCCCCACTTCCATTGAGATCACTATGGTACCTGCTAACTCACACTCTTTGTTATCATAAGCTGTGATCGTAATAGTATTAGCATCCAAATTTGCTTCTGTATGGCCTAGTTGTTTGACAAGATTTAATGTACAAATATTTAGACCGGATACGTCGTCCATAAGCACTCTTTTTATCTTACGACGAGTAACGAAGACATCTATGTATAAAGGTAAATTGTGTTCAGGATTATCATGCGGGATTTCGTTCCGATCAAAAGAGATATCGTCATTAGGGTTAAGATCTGCAACCATCGCTTAGAGGTGTGTAGGATCTACATCTGTGGATACTCTCGATCCCTGAAGCATTTTATATAGTACATTCTTACGAGTATTTGAGATTTTAAGTAGGTATAAGATCGAGATCATAGTTGTGGTTTTCTCCAATTGTTTTAATAATTCGTATTGACCTTCCTGAGGGATAGGGCGAGAAGGTTTTGGGGTTCACTAAGCGATCACGTCACGTGCCCACAACACAAATATTACCTAAGATCCTAATAGTGTTTACTTGTTCATTATATGAATGAATACAACCTATGAGAGAATCAAAGGGATTATTGTTTGACAGATACACATAGTCGACAATCTTATAGTCATTAGAGGAATGAACTTCATCTAGCTTTTTGTTTCCTTTTTTTATCATGATTGGGAAAGGGTTGTTTGAATATTCCCATCTTTTCTGTTGGTATCCAAATTTGTTCTCCTTTTCAGTCTGAG
The DNA here is from genome assembly GCA_019776745.2 of Taxus chinensis. Classification (NCBI taxonomy): domain Eukaryota; kingdom Viridiplantae; phylum Streptophyta; class Pinopsida; order Cupressales; family Taxaceae; genus Taxus; species Taxus chinensis. Next base: position 151,813,980 of record CM034154.1, read on the forward strand.
CAACACCCTAGATATGTCATGGAGCCTAAAGATAGATTAGACCATGTTAAATGTCATTGGTAGCTGGGGATATGGTCTAGTTGGCACTTAGGTTTGTGGAGAAATGGATAGCACTCCAATAGGAATTGATCTTCTCCTAGCTGTTTTAGGTTGTGCCTTGCAACCAAGGTAAGAGGACCTATTTTGTAACCTTGTAATGGTGAAGGAGATGAAAATGTCCTTCTCTTTGCTTGAAATTCTATGATGGGGAGCTTGATGAAAACATGATCAACACCCCAAATCTAAACTCTCACGAGTTGTCACTTCTCAAAACATGGGTATGCTCTCAAAACAAGGCAAAGGTTACTAGAGACATTGGAAATCCTGATCTGTTATGCATACTTTTGCAAATGGATTTTGATCTTCTGTGGGTATACAAATGCAAATCAGGGGTAGTACATGATAGGATCTTTGTTGTTTGGATGATTTTTGGTGGGGAATTGACAAAATAAATTGGGATAGATCAGATCTTTGACAATCTCTACAATATTTGAACAATTATAAGATGGAATGCCTCAAATAATCAGGATGTTCTTTCAACCAGAAGAGGCACAAATGGAAGCCTAGGTTTCATTCTTCACACAATCTTTGAGAATTAACCACAAAAAATTGAAGTAAAGAACTCAATTAAACACAAAAATCCATGATCAAACCACGCCCAAGGTACCCCCAAAGGCTTACAAGAAATCTCTACAATCAAGGAAGGTAAAGTGATTTCAAATTTGTTTATCTCCTTATCGGATGAAGGCTCTTCTGAACATGAGATTGCAAATGCCACTAAAATATCAACAAGAAATGGAGATTCTGTGTGATTTCTAAAGACTTTCAATGCAAGATTGTAACAAGAACAATGAAAACTATCCACAGGTATTTAAAAATGATAACAGACACCATATTGCCCAAAGAAAACACATATTTAATTCAAAACTTGTCGGATTCAACAATAGGGGAGAGTTGCATAAAACAATCTCAGAGCTATGTGATGGCTATACACTTGTAACCAACTCACATACATGAATTTCCAACACATGAGACATTAACCTGGTCCTTTGATGGATTTCTCAGAAAATGAGCTTTCTCTCAGAATTTGCTCGTGATTTTTAACTCCCCACACTTACAATTTCTCCAAAAATGCCTCATATACCTCATGCCACCTTGGAGTCTTCCTTCCTAAGCAAAGAATATGTTATGGGATCAAATTTGTTACAAAAAAGCTCATGATTTAATGACAGTGACACCAAATAGAAAAATAACTCACAAGTTGCCAGGTATGCACAAAAGTTAAATCATTACACAAATTTGGATCATTATCCACCCCAGGGGCACGTTTTTTATCATTTAGGCATGCAAACATCTTTCATTTATCATTTTTTAGCCTTTTACCCTTTTAAACTACATCTGCAACTTTTGATTTTGTCGTTTAACGTGTTTTCTCGGGCTGGGGCAAAAATTTAATTCAAAAACACCATAGATAAAATAATTAAGTCATGAAAATGATGCCAATGCTCTCAGGAAGCCAAGACGACCCAAAATCATATAAAATTTGATGGAGAAATCATGATTCCAAGTTCCCTGGAGTTCCCATGGCGGCCAAAATAGATGGATGCACAGTAACCGTTGATCTTGTATCAACTTTTAATATCAACTCTCCACGTGGAAGATGAGATCCAAAAATAAGCTCAACATTACCTTTCTAAACTTTGGATAAGGCGGGACACGTGTCAAAAAATGATTGGAAATCAATTCGGGCTCATTTTTTACCTTTTGATACTTTTTGTAAAAATGGAAAAATTTGACCTTTTCCTCCGCCCCTCCACCTTTGAATTTTGGAGCTGACACGTGGCATATGGTGGGTCCCTTTGAAATCACGCTTCAATTCTACGCATTTTGACATTTTTTGGAAATTGGGAAAATTTTCACCTTTTGCCCCGCGGGCCCAAACCTCTAATTTTCCCTTGCCACGTGTCTCCTTGTGATTCGCTAGCGGGCTAGCGCTTCAAATTTTGATTTTGAGCTCTTTTGGCAAAAGGGAAAAATTTCCTTCCTGCCTCCATTGGCCCGCCAACCCACCCTGCTGTGTTGGACACGTGTCCACTTGTGATTGGCACAATGCCATTCTTCATTTTACTCCCTATAAGCCAAGGGAAAAATTTTCCACTTTGTCTCCGCGGGCCCGCGCCTCCGAAACTATCCTCGCCACGTGCCGCTCTTCTATTCGCTGTGAACCCAAATCTTCCTTTCTTCCTTCAAACCCCCTTTGACCTTTAAAAAGTTACACGTGCCCACTTTTTATTAGCCACGGGCTTTTGAGCCAAAAATTTTACTTTAACCCTTTTGTGAAAAGGGAAAAAATCCCCTTTTCCCTCCGCTGGCACGCCGACCCGCTCCGTGCCGCTGTGCTGCCATGTGTCCTCCCCTAATTAGAGTGGGGACAAATTCTTTTTAAAACCTTATAAAATAAGAGCCAAAAAAATCTAAGTCCCCCCGCGGCCCGCACTTCTATTTTGGTACTTTTAGGACACGTGTCCTCTTGCGAGTAGTTACGGGCGTTCAGGCCAAAATTTGATTTTGGAAATTTTGTAAAATGGAAGCAAAATTTCCTAAGGAAAACCCGCCACTTGCCAATCCCCTAGCCAATCAAAATGTGCCACGTAGGCACTTCATTGCAGAAGGCGGAGCCACAGATCAAAATTTCCTTTGACCTTTTGAGCCAAGAAACACAAAATTTCACAAGTTTTGCTCCACCACCCGCATCTCCTCAGCCAATAAGAACATGCCACGTAGGCAATTTTGAAAAAAATGGAGCCACGGGCCCGAAAATGCCCCATTTGCTTGAAAAGGTGAAAAATGAAAAGTTAGAGCGCCTCCCTACCCCTCCTCAGCCAATGCAAACCTGCCACATTGCCATTACCTTATGATGATGATTTGATGGGCAATTGACACCCGTATGGCCGTCAAAACGTGGAAAATTTAAAGGATGCCCTAGAAATCAAAATTTTCAACAAGGATTGCAAATTTCATGATTTTAAAATGACTGAATCATGTTTTGACATTATTTTCGACCTTGGGACCGGATTTTCAAATACAAAAAAGTAAGAATTGGTTAAATTTGATTTTTTGCATGATCTAGTAAAGGGAAAACGACACATCCTGTGAAATTGGAAAAATTAGGGCACAAAAAAAGGGCAAACATGGAATATTCCTTCACATTAGGGCAAAACAACAAGTTTGTGGGCATCTTTTGAAACATTTCAATAGGGGGGAGAAATTGCAGGTCACCAATTCAAAGGGCAAAGTGTTTTCGAGCAAAATGGACATGAAAAATTAGGGCACACTATGTAAGCTCAGAAATGGCACCAACATTGGCTCCTGCTTGGGGATGCGCACTCCCAACGAGTGCCACAAGGACAAAACATAGACCAAGTGCCAAAAAACCATTGGGCAAAGGAGTCGAGAGCCAAAAATCACCAAAAACCAGCTCAGAGCCTGACAAAAAGGCTGCCAAGAACAAATGGAAAACCACAAACCACCAAACAACAAAAAATAGAGCAAAAACAAAGACTATACAATTGCACAATTTGTGTATACCTCACTTCGGGGATTAATCCAAGAAATGTTTTAAATGTCTGCCATTAACAGGAAGCTCCAGCAATTCCCCATCTAGATCTTTGAGAAAAAAGGTATGTTCACCAATCCTGATATCAATGGCATAAGGGCCCATCCATAATGCATTATATTTTCCATGTTTTCCCTTGTCTTCATGCCTACTATCCCATAACAAGACCAGATCTCCAACATTGAAGGCTCTAGGAGTGACCTTCTTGTCAAACAATCTCTTCAATTTTCCCCTAAATCTGACATGCCTTTGATGGGATGCTCTTCTCTCCTCATCAAACTCAATAATCTGATTGATCCTTGGTTTAGATGGGCCAAGCTCTTGTCCTTCCAACTGTTGGGAAAACTGAAATGAAGATAATTGCAGGTGCAAGGGCAGTAAAGCCTGAGTTCCATACACCAATTCAAATAGGATTTTACTAGTTGCTCTTTCAGGAGTTATTCTATCAGCCCAAACTGCAAACTTCAATTGTTCTCCCCACTTTTTCTTGCTCATTTCCAAGGTTCTTCTAATGATCTTTAGCAAGTTCTTATTACTGGATTCAACTTGTCCATTCCCTTAGGGGTTATAGTTTGAAGAATAAGTCAGATTGATTCCATATTCATTACACATTACCATTAAAGGTTTAGCTCTAAAGAACATGGCATTATCAACTACAATCTTAACTGGAACTCCAAATCTGCATATGATGTGATTTAATAAGAAGTCCATCACCACTTGTTGTGTTGCCTTTTTCGATGGGATTGCTTCAACCCATTTTGTAAAATAATCAGTGGCCACAAGAATCCACTTATGGCCAACACTAGAAGGATCTGAAATCTCACCAATGAAGTCCATTCCCCATTGCTTGAAAGGAGCTTCAATTGATACAGGCTACAAAGGAAGGGATCTTGAAGCTTTCAGCCTTCCAGAGAAGTGTTGCCAACTATCACATTTTCTAACCAGCTGGGTTGCATATTTGAAGAGAGAAGGCCGCCAATAACTAGCTCTCAAAATCTTATGTGCTGTTACTCTTCCAGCAAAGTGTCCTCCACAAACTCCCCCATGGAAATCAACAAATATTTTGGGAGCTTCATCTTTAGTTATGCATTTCAAGAGGACACCTTCAAGGTTCTTCCAAGCCAGCGCAAGGTCTGTGATGATAAATTTTTGAGAAGCCAGCTTGAGGGTTTTTTGATTTTTATTTAAATGATTAGGACAACAAAGGTGTCTAACGTAAAAGATTACATCCTTGTACTACTCGAAATTTACCACCTTTGCAAGCACATCTACCCTTACTTCCTCTAGCTGATTCACTTCCGCATTCTACAAGTTGGTCTCAGCCATGAGCTTAGCAAGACCCAAACCTCTTACCAACTTTGTGGTTTGGATGTCCATATCATACTCCTAAAGTTTTTTCACCCATCTACATATTTTACTTGAGATCTCCATTTCTGATAAGATGTCTTTCACCATGGTGTGGGGAACATAAGCAACAACTTTTGAACTTAATATATAAGGCTTGAAAACTTTTGTTGCTTTCACCAAGGAAAATTCTTATTTCTCCATGATTGTATACTTTAACTCAGTAGCTTGTAAAGCCTTGCTAAAGAAGGTAATAGGCCTCTCAGCCTCATTCTCATCCTTTTGTAAAAAAATAGAAGCAATAGTATATTCAGAGGCAAAAGAAAAGATTTGGAAAGGTCTCTTATAGTTTGGAGCTGCTAAAACAGGTGCATGCTTAAGTGCATTTTTAATTCCTTCAAAAGCTTTAATGGTAGCCTCCTCCCACCTGATAACCTGGTCCTTCTTTAGCATGCTTGTGATAGGAAGAGTTAGCTCAGCAAAGTTGGAAACAAAATTTCTAATAAAATTAATCTGACTAAAGAAAGACTGAATGCCTTTCTTGGTTCTTGGGATAGGTACCTTGCTGATTACTTCCACTCTCTTAAGGTCTATCATAACACTATATTTTGACACAATGAAACCAAGTAGCTTTGCCTTTTGCATGCCAAAATGACACTTCTTTGGATGAAGAGAAATGCCATACTCCCTACATCTGATCAACATCTTCTCCAAGTGTTGTAAATGGTCACCTCGCTGCCTTGAAAATAAAGTCACATCATCTTGGTAAATTGCAATGAACTCATTGATGTAACCAACAAAAGCAACATCCATTACTCTTTGAAAAGTGGCAACAACATTCATCAATCCAAATGGCATCCTAAAAAAAACATATGTTCCCCAAGGAGTAGTGAATGCTGTCTTAAGTCTTTCTAATTCTTTGACAACCACTTGATTATATCCGGAGAAACCATCCAATGTAGAAAGCAATTAAGACCCTGTCACAAGCTACAACATATTTTCCATATTTGGCAAGGGATAATTTTCCTTCATGGATGCTTTATTTAGATTTTAAAAATCCACACAAAGTTTGATGTCTCCGTTCTTCTTTTTGACTAGCACAAGGTTTGCAACCCAAGATGAATATCTAGTGGGCTGAATAATACCTCCATCTCTCAACTTCTTTAACTCCTCTTGCATTTTCCTGGAGAGAAGTGGATTAATTGGCCTTTGCCTCTATCTGAATGGTTTGGCATTTGTTTCAAGAGGGATATAATGTTGGAACAAGTCTTCTCTATATGCTTTCAGCTATGAATAGGACCAAGCAAGGCAGTCTTGATATTGTTTCAACAATTAGAGGTAGGACTGTTTTTCTTCCTTGTTTAAACTGCTGCCCAACCAAAATTTTCTTGGTTTTTCCTTGGTGCCTAAGTCATGCTCTTCCACATCCCTTGAGGCAGACACGTTTCTATTGATGATGTAATCAACATTGTTAAAATTTGACTCAAGTGTCACAAGACCTCTAGGAATGGTGTTTGTTCTCAATTGGATGATATCTTTTCCAAAAAAAGTTTCTCTTCCTTCAGTCATACACACCATTGGCTCCCAATAAATATTCTAATTTGTAAACTCACCTTGGTTTTGTAATAACCTTAGCACTTGAGAATCATCATTAAAAACTTGCCAATGCTTCACATCATAAGGGACAAATGGCCTGGTTAGCACTTCAATGTTATATTCACAATAAGGTGAAATAGTGCAATTCCCAAATCTAGAACCCAGCACTGCCAACTTATCTACAGCAGCATTAAGACCTCTATCATGGTTAACAATGTTAAAGGAATCAAACATTTCAATTAGATCCCAAACTGCATGCTTATACAATTTCATACGCTATTTTTTTGTAGCATATAATTTCCTTGTTTGACAACCAGCTCTGAATCCCCCTTCACAAAAATATCCTTCACTCCATATTTTCATGCAATCCTTAATCCCAAAAACAATGCCTCATACTCAGAAATGTTGTTAGTGCATTCAAAATTAATTTTGAAGGAAAAAGGAAATTCTTCCAAACTCGGAGAAAGCAGAACTATACTAGCACCATTTCTGAATTTGGAGAAAGCTCCATCAAATAACAAGGTCCAAGGAGAACCTACCATATCAAGGCACTTTGAATTGTCCATCTTACTTTCTTTTCCATAAGCAAAACCAATGAAATAGTCAACATCTACATCAGCAAACAACACTTCATAGGAAGCCTTGTTGAGATCTTCAATTAAGTGCAACATCTTCTTTTCACCACACAGTTTGACAAGGCTGCCCTCAATGGGAATGGTGGCAAAAGACATGTCCATCTGAACACTGCCACCAACACTTGCAGCCCATTTTCTTGAAAAAATTATACCCCATTTGGCAGGGTAGTCAACAATTACAACATCCAGTTTCAAATTCTTACCCAGATAGGCTACAAGTTGCACTATCAAACCTTTCATACAACCAACCACCAGACACTTCCCTTTAATCCATGGCAGTACACTTCCCATATGGAATTTGTCACTTTGATATCCAACTCATTCATGAATTCTAGAGGCATGACATTACATGATGCATCGGAATCAAACATACAATTATGAAGTAGCCTATCTTTTATGAGCAAAGTTGTGAAGAATGGATCAACATTCAATTGGGAATCAACCAAAGATCTCCCCAAATATACCTCAGGTGTCTCTCTAATATCTTCTACTACTGGTGGTGTTTCAAATTCAACAATTATTTGAGGTGGAATTTCAACAACATTTACATTTCTTCTTGGAGTAACCTTTCTTATTTCAATCCCAAGTACTCAAATGCTCTCTTCTTATGCTCAGGAATTCTAAGCAACTCAATGATTGAAACACTCACTTTAATTTGGCTCAATACTTGGGATATGTCATAGGGGACACTCTTTGGAAAAAAAAAAATTACAAGGGTTACAAACAGATTCATTAAATGGCAATGGATTCTTGGCATCTTGGGTATGACGTGGACTGTAATTTTTTCTTGGGAAAACAAAACTTTTAGCAAGTGTTTCTTTCCCAGGAGCTTCCTTTGGAATGCTTGTGAGAAAGGGTGTTTTAGGTTTCGCTTGAGGCCCAACTCCTTTAACAACCTTGCTTCTATTGTTATAATATTTCTCTTGAGTTACAACAACATTCATCAACAATTGTCTATCTTCCTCCAAAGGGATACCACCATCATACTTCTTAATCATCAAATATCTTAAGTATTCAAAGTCATTGTTAGGAATTTCAAAAGATTGCACTACGTCAACTTTAAGAGCATGAGGGGGGAGAAAAACTTGTACCCGCTTGATGAAATTCCAAAAGGCAGCAATAGTCCTAACACTTATTACTTTAGTAGATGTTGCTCCTCCTTGCGAGCTTGAATAATAGCCCACCATACAAATATCATCATCAGTTACATCCTCATTATCAGCCTCATCAACATGTTGGTCCACTTCACATTGAGGATGAGGAAGAAAACATCTATCACACCAATCCATATCAGTAACCTCTTCAACATCAGCAAACCTAGTAGTTAGAGGGTTAGGAACCAATCTATTTTCACGTGCTGGGGGTTGTCTATTTCCCCCTCCCATAGGTCTTTTACCTCTATCATCTTGTATTTGATCACCCCTAGGATGATTTCCAAATCTATCTTGTGCTTGCTGCATAGGTTGACCTTGTTAAGTTTGCTCAATTCCTTTCTTAGCTCTTGCCAACTTGTATGAAATTTCTTTGACAACCCCTGCCAAAGTTTTCACAACCTCTTCTAAATCAGCACCTTTTCTTGATTGAGGTTTTTCAGGGTTTATCAATTTTATACCATCTCTCTTGAGAGGTTTCCCAACAGCCTTGATATTTTTTTCAATTTGAAGTGCCATGGTGAAAGCTTATCTTAGATTGGTTGGGTTCTTGTCTCTTAAGTAATAGGATACCTTTTTATCAAATGCATCTACATATTTGATTAGACAAGATTCATCACAAGGCCTCAAACCAATAGGTAGTCTCCTCAGAGTTTTTTTAAACCTTGTGTTGAAGTCATGGACTGATTCATTAGGGTTATTCTTGATATTCTCAAACTCAGACAAAAGAAATCTAGGATTAGTTTTGTCACCATATTGCAACCTAAATGCATTTTTCATTTCAGTCCATGAATCAATAGAATTATTAGGTAAAGCCTTGTACCAATCCCCAACATATTATTCTAGTGTGTGAATGACCAAGTTAATATACACATCTTAAAACTCTATCTCAAAATATTCCATCATATTAACAAAGAGTTTGAGATATTGATCACCTGTTGTTGCATTGTTGCCTTAAAATTTTGGCAATCTATTTCTCACATCTTGTGGAACAGCATTCAGGTAACCATCCATTCCTCTCAAATCTGATATGGGCCAAAGGTGTTTAACACCAAATGGATTTCTAGGTGGAGGGTGAGCCATATTTTTTTGTGGTGATGATCTTGGAGGAGAAACAAGATGATGAGGAGTGAGAGGTCTTTGAGGAAAGGGAATGTGGCCTTAAAAAAATATCTCTCTTAAGGGCTCTCCTTCTTGATGGTTTCTAAAAAATTTAGAAAATATAGGAGCAGATTTAGGAACAAGCTTTTCAAATGCACAAGAAGGTCCCTCACCTGATGGAGAATGCAAATCAACAACAAGATTGTCTGAATCAAATTTACTTGAAGAAGAATTGTAGTCCTCAAGAATAGGCTGCTCACTTTCAAATTCAACTATGGGGATCTCCATTCTTGCAGGCAAGTCTCCAACCACTTTCCACACTCTTCTTCCCTCTAGCTCTAAGCTTCTTGATTCAGTACACAACTTCTTAGTAGAGTACTTGATGAAGAGGGATCTCCTTCCTTCCAGTTTTTCAGATTTGAGCAACAAATTATAAATGACAGAAAGGTAAGACAACTGGTATTTTCAAGATCAAACTAGCATGGAGTCGCCACTAAGGAATTTCACCTTAGTTGTGCAAGAATGCACTAAAATAATCTGTCAAAAGTTTGCTAGCACTGAAAAATTTGCAAAGCCTTATAAATCATACCTTCTTCCTTTTAAATCAATCAATCATAATGCAACCAAAGTGTATGAACTGATAGGAAATGGAAAAAGGGGTAGACAAAACTTGAAACCCTTGCTTAAAACTTGCAAATCTGAAGCATAGAATGATATTTTAAAAATGTATCAATTCAAATACTTGAATACACAAATGGTCAAACCCTTCAAACACTTGAAAAACATCAAGAAATTCAAATAAGTCCCTGGCAATGGTGCCACTCATGTTGGTATCCAAATTTGTTCTCCTTTTCAGTCTGAGCAACACCCTAGATATGTCACGGAGCCTAAAGACAAATTAGACCATGTTGTATGTCATTGGTAGCCAGGGATATGGTCTAGCTGGCACTCAGGTTTGTGGAGAAATGGATAGGACTCTAATAGGACTTGATCTTGTCCTAGCTGTTTTAGGTTGTGCCTTGCAACCAAGGTAAGAGGACCTATTTTGTAACCTTGTAATGGTGAAGGAGATGAAAATTTCCTTCTCTTTGCTTGAAATTCTATGATAGGGAGATTGATGGAAACATGATCAACACCCCAGATCTGAACTCTCACGAGTTGTCACTTCTCAAAACATGGGTATGCTCTCAAAACAAGGCAAAGGTTACTAGAGACATTGGAAATCATGATCTGTTATGCATACTTTTGTAAATGGATTTTGATCTTCTGTGGGTATGCAAATGCAAATTAGGGGTAGTACATGATAGGATATTTGTTGTTTAGATGATTTTTGGTGGGGGATTGACAAAACAAATTGGGATAGATCAAATCTTTAACAATCTCTACAATATTTGAACAATTATCAGATGGAATGCCTCAAATAATTAGGATGTTCTTTCAACCAGAAGAGGCACAAATGGAATCCCAGGTTGCATTCTTCACACAATATTTGAGAATCCACCACAAAAGCTTGATGTAAAGAACTCAATTAAACACAAAAATCCATGATCAAACCACACCTAAGGTACCCCCAAAGGCTTACATTAAATCTCTGCAATCAAGGAAGGTAAAGTGATTTTAAATTTGTTTATCTCCTTATTAGATGAAGGCTCTTCTGAACATGAGATTGCAAATGCCACTAAACTATCAACAAGAAATGGAGATTTTGTGTGATTTCTAGAGACTTTCAATGCAAGATTGCAACAAGAAGAATGAAAACTATCCACAAGCATTTAAAAATGATAACAAACATCATATTGCCCAAAAAAACACATATTTAATTCAAAACTTGTTGGATTCAACAACAGGGGAGAGTTGCATGAAGCAATCTCAGAGCTGTGTGATGGTTATACACTTGTAACCAACTCACATACATGAATTTCCAACACATGAGACATTAACCTGGTTCTTTGATGGATTTCTCAGAAAATGAGCTTTCTCTCAGAATTTGCTCATGATTTTTAACTCCCCACACTTACAAATTCTCCAAAAATGCCTCATATACCTCATCCCACCTTGGAGTCTTCCTTCCTAAGCAAAGAATATGCTATGGGATCAAATTTGTTACAAAAACCCTCATGATTTAATGACAGTGACATCAAACAGAAAAATAAATCGCAGGTTTCTAGGTATGCACAAAAGTTAAATCATTACACAAATTTGGATCATTATCCACCCCAGGGGCACACTTTTTATGATTCAGGCATGCAAGCATCTTTTATTCATCACTTTTTACCCTTTTACCTTTTAAACTACCTCTGCAACTTTTGATTTTGTCATTTCACTTACTTGCTCGGGCTGGGGCAAAAAATTACTTCAAAAACACCATAGATAAAAGAATTAAGTCATGAAAATGATGCCAATGCTCTCAGGAGGCCAAGATGACCCAAAATAATATAAAATTTGATGGAGAAATCATGATTCCAAGTTCCATGGAGCTCCCATGGCAGCCAAAATAGATGGATGCACAGTAACCGTTGATCTTGTATCAACTTTTAATATCAGCCCTCCACGTGGAAGATGAGATCCAAAAATAAGCTCAAAATTACCTTTTTAAACTTTGGATAAGGCGGGAAACGTGTCAAAAAATGATTGGAAATCAATTCGGGCTCATTTTTAACCTTTTGACACTTTTTGAAAAATGGAAAAATTTGACCTTTTCCTCCGCCCCTTCGCCTTTGAATTTTGGAGCTGACACATGGCATATGGTGGGTCCCTTTGAAATCGCGCTTCAATTCTGTGCATTTTGACCTTTTTTGAAAATTGGGAAAATTTTCACCTTTTTCCCCGCGGGTCCGCACCTCTGATTTTTCCCTTGCCACGTGTCTCCTTGTGATTCGCTAGCGGGCCAGTGCTTCAAATTTCGATTTTGAGCTCTTTTGGCAAAAGGGAAAAATTTCCTTCCTGCCTCCGCCAGCCCACTGACACACCCTGCTCTGTTGGACACGTGTCCACCTGTGATTGGCATGGTGCCATTCTTCATTTTACTCCCTTTAAGCCAAGGGAAAAATTTTCCACTTTGTCTCTGCGGGCCCGGACCTCCAAAACTATCCCTGCCACGTGGCACTCTTCTATTCGCTGTGGACCCAAATCTTCCTTTCTTCCTTCAAACCCCCTTTGACCTTTAAAAAGTTACACGTGCCCACTTTTTATTAGCCACGGGCTTTTGGGTGAAAATTTTTACTTCAATCCTTTTGTGAAAAGGGAAAAAATTCCCTTTTCCCTCTACCGGCCGGCCGACCCTCTCCGTGCCGCCGTGCTGCCACTTGTCCCCCCTGATTGAAGCGGGTGAATTTTTTTTTTGAAACCTTATAAAATTAGAGTAAAAAAAATCTAAGTCCCCTTGCGGCCTACACTTCCGTTTTGGCACTTTTAGGACACGTGTCCTCTTACGATTGGTTGCGGGCGTTCGGGCCAAAATTTGATTTTGAAAATTTTGTAAAATGGAAGCAAAATTTCCTAAGGAAAACCCGCCACCCACCAATCCCCTAGCCAATCAAAATGTGCCATGTAGGCACTTCATTGCAGAAGGTGGAGCCACGGATTAAATTTTCCTTTGAGCTTTTGAGCCAAGAAACACAAAATTTCACAAGTTTTGCTCCACCACCCGCATCTCCTTGACCAATAAGAACATGCCACGTAGGCAATTTTGAAAAAAATGGAGCCGCGGGCCCAAAAATGCCCCATTTGCTTGAAAAGGTGAAAAATGAAAAGTTAGAGCACCTCCCCGCCCCTCCTCAACCAATGCAAACCCGCCATGTTGCCATTACCTTACGATGATGAATTTGACGGGAAAATGACACCCGTATGGCCGTCAAAACGTGGAAAATTTAAAGGATGCCCTAGAAATCAAAATTTTCAACAAGGATTGCAAATTTCATGATTTTAAAATGACTGAATCATGTTTTGACATTATTTTCGACCTTGGGACTGGATTTTCAAATACAAACAAGTATGAATTGGTCAAATTCAATTTTTTGCATGATCTGGTAAAAGGAAAATGACACATCTCGTGAAATTGGAAAAATTAGGGCACAAAAAAAGGGTAAACATGGAATATTCCTTCACATTAGGGAAAAACAACAAGTTTGTGGGCATGTTTTGAAACATTTCAACAAGTGGGGGGAGAAATTACAGGGTCACCAATTCAAAGGGCAAAGTGTTTTCGAGCAAAATGGACATGAAAAATTAGGGAACACTATGCAAGCTCAGAAATGGCACCAACATTGGCTCTTTCTTGGGGATGGGCACTCCCAGTGAGTGCCACAAGGAAAAAACGTAGACCAAGTGCCAAAAAACCATTGGGCAAAGGAGTTAAGAGCCAAAAATCACCAAAAACTAGTTGAGAACCCGAAAAAAAGGCTACCAAGAACAAATGGAAAACCACAAACCACCAAACAACAAAAAGCATAGCAAAAACAAAGACTATACAATTGTACAATTTTTACATACCTCACTTTGGGGATTAATCCACGAAATGTTTTAAATGTCTACCATTAACAGGTAGCTCCAGCAATTCCCCATCTAGATCTTTGAGAAAAAAGGTATGTTCACCAATCCTGATATTAATGGCATAAGGGCCCATCCATAATGCATAAAATTTTCCATGTTTGCCCTTGTCTTCATGCATACTATCCCATAACAAGACCAGATCTCCAACATTGAAGGCTCTAGGAGTGACCTTCTTGTCAAACAATCTCTTCAATTTTCCCCTAAATCTGACATGCCTTTGATGGGATGCTCTTCTCTCCTCATCAAGCTCAATAATTTGATTGATCCTTGATTCATATGGGCCAAGCTCTTGTCCTTCCAACTGTTGGGAAAACTGAAATGAAGATAATTGCAGGTGTAAGGGTAACAAAGTCTAAGTTCCATACACCTATTCAAACGGGATTTTACCAGTTGCTCTTTCAGGAGTTATTCTATCAGCCCAAACTGCAAACTTCAATTGTTCTCCCCACTTTTTCTTGCTCATTTCCAAGGTTCTTCTAATGATCTTTAGCAAGTTCTTATTACTGGATTCAACTTGTCCATTCCCTTAGGGGTTATAGTTTGAAGAATAAGTCAGATTGATTCCATATTCATTACACAATGCCATTAAAGGTTTAGCTCTAAAGCACATGACATTATCAGCTACAATCTTAATTGGAAATCCAAATCTGCATATGATGTGATTTAATAAGAAGTCCATCACCACTTGGTGTGTTGCCTTTTTAGATGGGATTGCTTCAACCTATTTTGTAAAATAATCAATGGCCACAAGAATCCACTTATGGCCAACACTAGAAGGATCTGAAATCTCACCAATGAAGTCCATTCCCCATTGCTTGAAAGGAGTTTCAATTGATACAGGCTGTAAAGGAAGGGAGCTTGAAGCTTTCAGCCTTCTAGAGAAGCATTGCCAACTATCACATTTTCTAACCAGCTGGGTTACATCTTTGAAGAGAGAAGGCCACCAATAACTAGCTCTCAAAATCTTATGTGCTGTTACTCTTCCAAAAAAGTGTCCTCCACAAACTCCCCCATGGAAATCAACAACTATTTTGGGAGCTTCATCTTCAGTTATGCATTTCAAGAGGACACCTTCAGGGTTCTTCCAAGCCAGCACAAGGTCTGTGATGATAAATTTTTGAGAAGCCAACTTGAGGGCTCTTTTCTAATTTTTATTTAAATGATTAGGACACCAAATGTGTATAATGTAAAAGATTACATCCTTGTACTAGTCAAAATTTACCACCTTTGCAAGCACATCTACCCTTACTTCCTCTAGCTGATTCACTTCCACATTCTACAAGTTGGTCTCAGCCATGAGCTTAGCAAGACCCAAACCTCTTACCAACTTTGTGGTTTGGATGTCCATATCATACTTCTGTAGTTTGTTCACCCATCTACATCCTTTACTTTAGATCTCCATTTCTGATACGATGTCTTTCACCATGGTGTGGGGAACATAAGAAACAAATTTTGAACTTAATATATAAGGCCTGAAAACTTTTGCTGCTTTCACCAAGGCAAATGCTTGTTTCTCCATGATTGTATACTTTAACTCAGCAGCTTGTAAAGGCTTGCTAAAGAAGGCAATAGGTCTTTCTGCCTCATTCTCATCCTTTTCTAACAAAACAGAAGCAAGAGTATATTCAGAGGAAAAAGAAAATATTTGGAAAGTCCTCTTATAGTTTGGAGTTGCTAAAAAATGTGCATGCTTAAGTACATCCTTAATTCCTTCAAAAGCTTGAATGACAGCCTCCTCCCACCTGATAACTTAGTTTTTCTTTAGCATGCTTGTGATAGGAAGAGTCATCTTAGCAAAGTTGGAAACAAAACTTCTAATAAAATTAATCTGACCAAAGAAAGACTGAATGCCTTTCTTGGTTCTTGGGATAGGTACCTTGCTGATTGCTTCCACTCTCTCAGGGTCTATCATAACACCAACTTTTGACACAATGTGACAAAGTAGCTTGGCCTTTTGCATGCCAAAATGACACTTCTTTGGATGAAGAGAAATGCCATACTCCCTACATCTGATCAACATCTTCTCTAAGTGTTGTAAATGGTCACCTAACTGCCTTGAAAATAAAGTCACATCATCTTGGTAAACTGCAATGAATTCATTGATGTAACCAGCAAAAGCAATATCCATTGCTCTTTGAAAAGTGGCACCAACATTCATCAATCCAAATGGCATCCTAACAAAAACATATGTTCCCCAAGGAATAGTGAATGTTGTCTTAAGTCTTTTTGATTCTTTGACAACCACTTAATTATATTCAGAGAAACCATCCAATGTAGAAAGTTATTCAGACCTTGTCACAAGCTGCAACATATTTTCCATATTTGGCAAGGGATAGTTGTCCTTCATGGATGCTTTATATAGATTTCTAAAATCCACACAAATTCAATTGTCTCCGTTCTTCTTTCTGATTGGCACAAGGTTTACAAACCAAGATGAATATCTAATGGGCTAAATAATACCTCCATCTCTCAACTTCCTTAACTCCTCTTGCATTTTCATGGAGAGAAGTGGATTAATTGGCCTTTTCCTCTATCTGAATGGTTTGACATTTATTTCAAGATGGATCTCATGTTGGAAAAAGTCTTCTCTATATGCTTTCAACTCTGAATAGGACCAAGCACGACAGTCTTGATATTGTTTCAACAATTAGAGGTAGGACTATTTTTCTTCCTTGTTCAAATTGTTCCCCAACCAAAATTTTCTTAGTTTGTCCTTGGTGCCTAAGTCATGCTCTTCCACATCCCTTGAGGTAGACATGTTTCTATTGATGATGTAATCAACATTGTTAAAATTTGACTCAAGTGCCACAAGACCTCTAGGAATGGTATTTGTTCTCAATTGGATGATATCTTTTCCAAAAAAAGTTTCTCTTCCTTCAGTCATACACACCATTGGCTTCCAATCAATATTCTAATTTGTAAACTCACCTTGGTTTTGTAATAACATTAGCACTTGAGAATCATCATTAAAAACTTGCCAATGCTTCACATTATCAGGGACAACTGGCCAAGTTAGCACTTCAATGTTATATTCACAACAAGGTGAAACAATGCAATTCCCAAATCTAGAACCCAGTACTGCGAATTTATCTGTAGTAGCATTAAGACCTATATCATGGTTAACAATGTTAAAGGAATCAAACATTTCAATTAGAACCCAAATTGCATGCTTATACTGTTTCATACGCTAATTTTTTGTAGCATACAGTTTCCTTGTTTGACAACCAGCTCTGAATCCTCCTTCACAAAAATATCCTTCACTCCATATTTCCATGCAATCCTTAATCCCAACAACAATGCCTCATACTCAAAAATTTTGTTAGTGCATTCAAAATTAAGTTTGAAGGAAAAAGGAAATTCTTCCAAACTAGGAGAAAGCAGAACTATACTAGCACCATTTCCGAATTTGGAGCAAACTCCATCAAATAGCAAGGTCCAAGGAGAACCTACCATATCAAAGCACTTTGAATTTTCCATCTTAATTTCTTTTCCATAAGCAAAACCAATGAAATTATCAGCATCTGCATCAACAAACAACACTTCATAGGAAGCATTGTTGGGATCTTCAATTAAGTGCAACATCTTCTTTTCACCATACAGTTTGACAAGGCTGCCCTCAATGGGAATGGTGGCAAAAGACATGTCCATCTGAACACTGCCACCAACACTTGCAGCCCATTTTCTTGACAAAATTATACCCCATTTGGCTGGGCAGTCAAAAATTACAACATCCAGTTTCAAATTCTTACCTGGATAGGCTACAAGTTACACTACCAAACCCTTCACATAACCAACCATCGGCACTTCCCTTGAATCCATGGTAGTACACTTCTCATAGGCAGCTGTCACTTTGATATCCAACTCATTCATGACTTCAAGAGGCATGACATTACATGATGCACCAGAATCAAACATACAATTGTGAAGTATCCTATCTTTTACGAGCAAAGTTGTGAAGAATGGATCAACATTCAATTGGGAATCAACCAAAGATGTCCCCAAATATACCTTAGGTGTCTCTCCAAAATCTTCAACTACTAGTGGTACTTCAAAGTCAACAATGATCTGAGGTGGAATTTCAACAACATTTACATTTCTTCCTGGAGTGATCTTCTCTTCTTTCAATCCCAAGTACTCAAATGCTCTCTTCTTATGCTTAGGAATTCTAAGCAACTCAATGATTGGAACACTCACTTTTATTTGGCTCGATACTTGGGCTATGTTATAGGGGACACTCTTTGTCAAAACAACATTGGAAGGGAGAAAATAAGATTCATCAGATGGCAAAGGATTTTTGGCAGTTTGGGCATGATGAGGACTGTAATTTTTGCTTGGGACATCAGAGCTTTTAGCAAGTGTTTCTTTCATAGGAGCTTCTTTTGGAATGCTTGTGAGCAAGGGTGTTTTAGGTTTGGCTTGAGGCCCAACTCCTTTAACAACTTTTCTTCTAGTGTTATAATATTTCTCTTGAGCTACAACAACATTCATCAACAATTGTCTATCTTCCTCCAAAGGGATACCACCATCATACTTCTTAATCATCCAAGCTCTTAAGTATTCAAAGTCATTGCTAGGAATTTCAAAAGATTGCACTACATCAACTTCAAGAGCATGAAGGGGGAGAAAGACTTGTACCTATTTGATGCAATCCCAAAAGGTTGTAGTAATCCTAGTACTTATTACTTCAGTAGATGTTGCTCCTCCCAGTGAGCTTGAAGAACAACCCACCATGTAAATATCATCATCAGTTCCATCCTCATTATCAACTTCATTAACATGTTGGTCCACTTCACATGGAGGATGAGGAAGAAAACATCGATCACACCAATCCATATCAGCAACCTCTTTAACAGTAGCCACCCTGGTAGTCAGAGGGTCAGGAACCAATCTACTTTTAGGTGCTTGGGGTTGTCTATTTCCCCCTTCCATAGGTCCTTTACCTCTATCATCTTGTCTTTGATCACCCTTAGGATGATTTCCAAATCTATCTTGTGCTTGCTGCCTAGGCTGACCTTGTGAAGTCTGCCCAATTCCTTTCTCAGCTCTTGCCAACTTGTATGAGATTTCTTTGACAACCCTTGCCAAAGTTTTCACAACCTCTTCTAAATCAGTACCTTTGCTAGCTTGAGGTTTTTTAGGGTTTATCAATTTTACACCATCTCTCTTGAGAGGTTTCCCAATAGCCTTAATATTGTTTTCAATTTGAAGTGCCATGGTGAAAGCTTATCTTAGATTGGTTGGGTTCTTGTCACTTAGGTAATAGGCTGCCTTTTTATCAAACGCATTTGCATATTTGATTAGACAAGATTCATCACAAGGCCTCAAACCAAAATGCAGCCTTCTCAATGTTTTATTAAACCTTGTGTTGAAATCATGGACTATTTCATTTGGGTTCTTCTCGATATTCTCAAACTCAGACAAGAGGAATCTAGGATCAGCCTTGTCTCCATATTGCAATCTAAATACATTATTCATTTCTTCCCATGAGTCAACGGAGTTATCAGGAAAATCCTTGTACCAATCCCTTGCATCCTCTTCCAAGGTGTGGATGAACAAATTTACATACAGATCCTCAAACTCTATCTCAAAGTCTTCCATCATGTTAACAAAAAGTTTGAGATGCTGATCCCCAGTTATAGCATTGTTACCTTGAAACTTTGGTAACTTGTTTCTCACATCTTGTGGGACAACATTTGGATACCCAACCATTCCTCTAAAATTGATAGGACCAAAGGTGTTAACAAAAAATGGAGGTCTAGGTGGAGGGTGAGCCATATTTTTTTGTGGTGGTGATCTTGGAGGAGAAACAAAATGATGAGGAGTGAGAGGTCTTTGGGGAATGGGAATGTGGCCTTCAAAAGAAATCTCTCTTAAGGGCTCTCCTTCCTGATGGTTTATAACAAATTTAGAAAATATAGGAGCAGATTTAGTAACAAGCTTTTCAAATGCACAAGAAGGTCCCTCACCTGATGGGGAATGCAAATCAACAACAAGATTGTTTGAATCAGATTTACTTGAAGAAGAATTATAGTCCTCAACAACAGGCTGCTCACTTTCAAATTCAACTATGGGGATCTCTTTTCTTGTAGTCAAGTCTCCAACCACTTTCCACACTCTTCTTCCCTCTAGCTCTAAGATTCTTTATTCAGTACACAAATTTTTAGTAGAGTCCTTGATGAAGAGGGATATCCTTCCTTCCAGTTTTTTCAGATTTGAGCAACAAATTATAAATGACAGAAAGGTAAGACAACTGGTATTTTCAAGATCAAACTAGCATGGAGTCGCCACTAAGGAATTTCACCTTAGTTGTGCAAGAATGCACTAAAATAATCTGTCAAAAGCTTTCTAGCACTGAAAACTTTGCAAAGCCTTATAAATCATACCTTCTTCCTCTTAAATCAATCAATCATAATGAAACCAAAGTGTATGAACTGCTAGGAAATGGAAAAAGGGGCAGACAAAACTTGAAACCCTTGCTTAAAACTTGCAAATCTGAAGCATAGAATGATATTTTAACAATGTAGCAGCTCAAATACTTGAATACACAAATGGTCAAACCCTTCAAACACTTGAAAAACACCAAGAAATTGCAAGAAGTCCCCGGCAATGGTGCCACTCATGTTGGTATCCAAATTTGTTCTCCTTTTCAGTCTGAGCAACACCCTAGATATGTCATAGAGCCTAAAGACAGATTAGACCATGTTGTATGTCATTAGTAGCCGGGGATATGGTCTAGCTGGCACTCAGGTTTGTGGAGAAATGGATAGCACTCCAATAGGACTTGATCTTGTCCTAGCTGGTTTAGGTTGTGCCTTGCAACCAAGGTAAGAGGACTTGTTTTGTAACCTTGTAATGGTGAAGGAGATGAAAATGTCCTTCTCTTTACTTGAAATTGTATGATGGGGACCTTGATGAAAACATGATCAACACCCCAGATCTGAACTCTCACAAGTTGTCACTTCTCAAAACATGGGTATGCTCTCAAAACAAGGCAAAGGTTACTAGAGACATTGGAAATCATGATCTGTTATGCATACTTTTGCAAATGGATTTTGATCTTCTGTGGGTATACAAATGCAAATTAGGGGTAGTACATGATAGGATCTTTGTTGTTTGGATGATTTTTGGTGGGGGATTGACAAAACAAATTGGGATATATCAGATCTTTAACAATCTCTACAATATTTGAAGAATTATCAGATGGAATGCCTCAAGTAATCAGGATGTTATTTCAACCAGAAGAGGCACAAATGGAATCCTAGGTTGCATTCTCCACACAATCTTTGAGAATTCACCACAAAAGCTTGAAGTAAAGAACTCAATTAAACACAAAAATCCATGATCAAACCACGCCTAAGGTACCCCCAAAGGCTTACAAGAAATCTCTGCAATCAAGGAAGGTAAAGTGATTTTAAATTTGTTTATCTCCTTATCGGATGAAGGCTCTTCTGAACATGAGATTGCAAATTCCACTAAACTATCAACAAGAAATGGAGATTTTGTGTGATTTCTAGAGACTTTCAATGCAAGATTGCAACAAGAACAATGAAAACTATCCACAGGCATTTAAAAATGATAACAAACACCATATTGCCCAAAGAAAATACAGATTTAATTCAAAACTTGTTGGATTCAACAGCAGGGGAGAGTTACATGAAACAATCTCAGAGCTGTGTGATGGCTATACACTTGTAACCAACTCAGATACATGAATTTCCAACACATGAGACATTAACCTAGTTCTTTGATGGATTTCTTAGAAAATGAGCTTTCTCTCAGAATTTTCTTGTGATTTTTAACTCCCCACACTTACAATTTCTCCAAAAATGCCTCATATACCTCATGCCACCTTGGAGTCTTCCTTCCCAAGCAAATAATATACTATGGGATCAAATTTGTTACAAAAACCCTCATGATTTAATGACAGTGACATCAAATAGAAAAATAACTCGCAAGTTGCTATGTATGCACAAAAGTTAAATCATTACACAAATTTGGATCATTATCCACCCCAGTGGCATGTTTTTTATCATTC
The DNA here is from genome assembly GCA_019776745.2 of Taxus chinensis. Lineage (NCBI taxonomy): Eukaryota > Viridiplantae > Streptophyta > Pinopsida > Cupressales > Taxaceae > Taxus > Taxus chinensis. The sequence continues at coordinate 151,836,048 of CM034154.1, forward strand.
AGGCATGCAAGAATCTTTCATTCATCATTTTTTGCCCTTTTACCTATTAAACTACCTCTGCAACTTTTGATTTTGTCATTTCACTTACTTGCTCGGGCTGGGGCAAAAAATTACTTCAAAAACACCATAGATAAAAGAATTAAGTCATGAAAATGATGCCAATGCTCTCAGGAGGCCAAGATGACCCAAAATCATATAAAATTTGATGGAATTTGATGGAGAAATGTGATTTCCAAGCTCATTGGAGCTCCCATGGTGGCCAAAAAAAGAAATTGCACAGCAACCGTTGATCTTACATCAACTTTTAATATCAGCCCTCCACGTGGAAGATGCAATCCAAAAATACGCCCAATATCACCCTTTTGACCTTTGGATAAGGCGGTACACGCGGCCAAAAATGATTGGAAATCAACTCAGACTCACTTTTGACCTTTTTGACACTTTTTTGAAAAAATGGAAAAATTTGACCTTTTCCTCCACCCCTCTGCACCTTTGAATTTTGGAGCTGACACGTGGCATATGGTGGGTCCCATTGAAATCGTGCTTGAATTTTACACATTTTGACCTATTTGAAATTTGGGAAATTTTTCATCTTTTTCCCCATGGGCCCGCACCTCCAAATTTTCCCTTGCCACGTGTCTCCTTTTGATTCGCTAGCGGGCCAGCGCTTCGAATTTTGATTTTGAACATCTTTTGGCAAAAGGGGAAAAAATCCCTTCTTCCCTCTGTCGGCAACTCGCCGACCTACCCTGCTTTGTTGGACATGTGTCCACCTATGATTGGCACAGTGTCATTCTTCATTTTAATCCCTTTAAGCGAAGGGAAAAATTTTCCATCCGTGGGCCCTTGCCTTTGAAATTATCCCCGCCACGTGGCTCTCTTCTATTCGCTGCGGACCCAAATCTTCCTTTCTTCCTTCGAACCCCCTTTGACCTTTAAAAAGTTACACGCGTCCTCTTATTATTGGCCACGAGATTTCGGGCCAAAAATTTTACTTTAACCATTTTTGCGAAAAGGGAAAAAAGCCTTTCTTGTCCCTCCGTCGGCCCGCCGACCCAATGCTACCCTGTTGGACACGTGTCCCCAGCTATGATTGGAGCAGAGGGAAAAATTGTTTTTGAAACCTCATAAAATTAGAGCCAAAAAAATCTAAGTCCCCCCCACGGCCTGCACTTCCATTTTGGCATTTTTAGGACATGTGTCCTCTTGTGATTGGATGCGGGCGCTCGGGCCAAAAATTTGATCCCGTAGATTTTGTAAAATGGAAGCCAAAATTTTCACTAAGGAAAATCTGCCACCTCTTGCCAATCCCGCCATCAGCCAATGCCCCTTCGTGCCACGTAGTCCTCTTCCTATTGCAGAAGGTGGAGCCTTGCAGGATCAAAATTTGACTTTAAGAATTTTGCAGCCAATGAGAGACACAAAATTTCACTAAGGCAAACTCTGCCACCCGCTAATCTCCTCAACCAATCACAGAACATGCCATGTAGGCACTCTTTGGAAGAAAGCGGAGCCATGGGCCCAAAAATGTGCCATTTGCTTGAAAAGGTGAAAAATGATAAGTTAGAGTGCATTTCCCGAGCATCCCCGGCCAATAGGCAAACCCACCACATTACCACATATGTTGTGATGATGAACTTTGATGGCCAGATGACACCCATATGATTGTCAAAAACGTGGAAAAAATACAGAGGATGCCCTAGAATTCGAAATTTTTAACAAGGATGGCAGATTTCATTGATTTTAAATCAATTGAAACATGATTTAGACATTGTTTTCGACCTTGGGGATTGGGAAATTCAATTGCACACAAGTATGAGATTCGATCAATTTTGATTTTTTTGCATGATTTGGCAAAGGGAAAATGACACAGCCCCAAAAAAAAGGAAAAACTAGGGCACAGAAAAGGGGCAAACTTGGAATATTTTTTAAAATTAGGGAAAAAACAACAAGTTTGCATGGGCATCTTTTGAAGCATTTCAACAAGGGGGAGGGGACGAAATTGTAGATCACCAGTTTTGAGAGACAAATTGTTTTCGAGCAAAATGGACATGAAAAATTAGGGCACACTATGCAAGCTCAGAAATGGCACCAACATTTTCATTAGGACCTTGTCTCGATTCAAGTGAATCCACCTTGATCTTAATTTCTTTAATAAGGTCTTGGATGAAATGCCGCAACTTCAGACATATGTTGGTCTTGTGTCCTTTAACATGGTGAAAATTGTAATATTCTTGTTCTTTGAACCATGTTGGCTTAGGAGCATCATTTGGATATGATACTGTTACAATTGGGTACTGCACCATGTTGACAACATCCAACTATTTAAGGATGACAAATAATGATTCCGTTAAAGGTGTAAATGTGCATTTTTGTATTGCTTTTAGACAAGGCCCTTGTGTAAGCTTCAAGAGTGGTATGTTTTGTACAACCTAGACTCTTTTGGAATCTTTGATGCCGTCTTCAATGACATTATTATTCTTGTTGATTAATTTGGGTTTATCAACATATTTCAACTCATGTTTATCTTTTAAAAAGGGCTTGATTGTTCCCTTTTCTATGAGAGCCTTCTCGATTTGGCTGTATTTTTCAATAATTTCTTCAAATTTAGTGACACAGTGCATTTGTAGATGAAAGGATATGTCTTAATTCAAGTTTGGAACAAAGAGGTTGACAATTTTCTTTTCCAGAATGGGACAAAGAAAGTGACTTGCTAACCCCCACCATCGTTGCAAGAAACAACCGAAGGTATCATTCGGTTTTTGTTTTGCATTAAAAATGTCAACCATGGTAATTTCTCTCTCTATGTTAAAATATAAATGACACATAAAAGTTTTCGATAGTGTGGTCCATGTTACGATCATTCCCTTAGGTATGTAGAGGAACCATCCCAGTGCTTGTCCTCCTAAAGTATGGGGGAAAAATGTATGAGATAATTGTCACTGAAAGACATTTCCTAACAAGCCATGTAGAAGTCTTTAATATGATCACAAGGATCACCTTTTCCTTTATATTTTTTGAACTTAGGATAATCAAAGTTTTTAGGGAATGAAATTCACACCATGTCCCTGTCGAAGGGATAAGGACATAGTTATTTGTATTGGTAATTTTTACTATGACCTAAGTTACTCTCATGGAGGGTTGTGAGCATGTTTTTCATGGATTGCAACTCTTGTGATGGGATGGTGGTATATTCACTCGAGTAACTTTTAAAATTTCATCATCGTAAGGTTTGGTGTGAAATTCACCAGATTTGGATTTTAGTTTTTCCCTACATGTACTCTTGCTCGAGGCACCTAAGTTTGATAGCTTTTAACTAAGCTTCAATATTTGTCTCTGTATAATCTCTTCTTCAATTTGAGGATCATATTCTTCATCATATATAGGAGGAGGTAACTCAGGTTCACATTCGATCCTAGCTTTGCATGAGGATTTAAAGTGTGGTTGCCGAGAACCATCTGTTGGTTTTTGCCCTTCATCTTCAAAGTTTTTATTTTGAGAACCAGAAGTGGAAGCATATCCTCTATCAAAAGGATTATCCATGTCAATAAGGGAAGGTCGTTGTAGCTCTCCATCCTCTTGGTTAATGGTTTTGATAGCCCCTTCATGCACTTGTGGTAACTTGGCTCCTAGTTCTAGGACTCGTGCGATTATTTCATCTCTATTGTAGTATAAGAGTTCATCAAAGTGAGTGAGATCAAGGGTGTGTTTCTCTTTAGAGGAATCTGTATCATTCCCACTATGGTAAATTAACATGTATGCGTCTTTAACCTCTAAAAAGAGGAGACCTAAGTTGTGATCACTAAAGGGATAGTTATTTTCACTAAAACTATTCAACACTAATTCACGTTTAGATACCATTTTTGTCATAGGCAACATAACTAGTTTTTCCTATACTAATTTTTTTAGGTGTAATCGAGATGTAACAAACCTAGGTATGATGTGGTAAAAGTTACCAAAGTCTCAATGTTTCATCAATCATTATTTTAATGAATAATGGGTTTAAAGAATCAAGAAATCTAACAATTTATCCTAGATGTAAGTCAATGGAACTCTTATCACACAAGGAACAATCATGCAAGTCTCTACAAATGAAACAAACAATCCACACACTACTTCTAATGCAACTATTTCGTTCAAAGGTAGTTCGACATTATATGATTAACACAATGGTAATTCTTAAGTTGAGTTTGAAATGTACAAGGCGTAAGTATTAACAAAATGTTAATGTGATCTCCGATCAAAGGATATTAAAGGTGAGGTTAGAGCCAAGCAAGACCCAAAACCTTAACGAAAAATGGAGGTTACTCATGCGAGCCACATAACCACACTACTAGGGTACGTTACCCAATATTTATGGGAAAGTGAGATATTAGTGCCGCAAGCAATATCCATACACTTCCTAACAAAGTAACCAACACAATTTTAAGATATAGGTAATGTTTGAACACCAAACTACGTCAAAGTATACTAAGAACTTGCTAATGATGTGGATAGTGCAACATTACAAGCAAACCTACAAGAAAACCTACTAGGTAACAAGCAACATGACTAGGTAACAAACAACAGTTAGGGGACAACAGTCCCTCCTGTTTATGGGAGAGGTTCCCTTATTGAACATGCAAACAAACAAGAAAACCTACTTATTTACAAATGTACAAACTATCAATCTTTTAATGAAGATTTTGATGTTTTAAATGTTTCCATTTCATAAGATTCTCAATACAAAACAAAAGAATGCAGAAGAATTAATGGTTCAAAAAGTGAAGAAGGAAACACTTTAAGATATATAGATCTAAGAATAATATCTTACTTATGCATGTATGAGTAATAAATATTGAATCATATACATTTGAATACATGACATATATGCAATAGACACAAAGTTCCTAACATAACATCAACTAGAAGAACACAAAGTTTCCTATTCAAATATATATAACCCATATGAATTAGATAGAAAGAAAACATAGATAGAACACAAGAAAATATGGGAAAATAAATTCTTCTATATTGCTAATTCAATGGATTTACATCAAAACATCAAAATCCAACCCCTTAGAATAACATGGAGAGCTCTTTAAATAGCCCCTGGGGTGGTTACAAATGAATATTTTCGGTTGCCTTTCTTTTAATCAAAGATTAAACTTAATCAAATGTTTACATTATAAAATTGGCCCCACTTAAATATTACATGAATACAAAAAAATGTGGCCAACTTTACAGAAATACATTAGTTAAAGAAAATCCTAAGAGTTAGACATTGAAGAACTTGAAGAGGTTGTCGCCAAAGTCTTTACTTTTAGTACTTAATTTCTGAATCTTACTAATGCTCCTGATATCTCCATTCCTCAGGGAATGGTGGTGTTGGCAATCGCATGAGTCCAACTATTTAGGCACTCCTCCACGCCTTTTCCAAATTATGCATTTTCCAAGAATTATTTGTTTGCTTATGTGATTGTGGTTTGGAGCACACATATTTCTCCCATTTTCTCTTTAGACATGGTATCTAGTTTAAAAAAATCCTTGTTGACAAATTCCTTGAACTTGGAATTTATTTCTTGAACTGTGAACTGGTCATCTAAGTTCTCTTTGAGGAGCTGGCAGTGGAGATCTTAAAAATTAGAAATGATGCAAGTTTTGAAAGCTTCTCCCTTCTTAAGCATGTTCTTGAGTTCATAAATGGATTCTTTAAGGATCTTTACCTTCCAATCAATATTGAACACCTACTTCTTAGATAGATTAAAGTTTGCATCATCAAACACTTTGTTAGCCAAAAGTACTTTCAGATATGTCTCACTCTGAGCCAGAGGTCTTGGATGTTAGGAAATATATATTAGTGCTCCATTTGTATGGGTGAATAATAATTACATGTGTAATTATTATTATGATAAATTAGTGAAAGTACATTTACTATGTAAATGTAAATAGTAAATGTAAAATGTGGTTAGTATGTGGTAAGTTAGTAAGTTAGAATAATAAAACAATTAGTATTGTTTTATTATTATATTGGTGAGAGGTTGAAACCATATGGGTGTATGGTTGTATATGAAGACAAATGTTGTTGTAAGGATTGTTATTTTACATCTCCTATATAATGGAGTGTATTGAAATAGTGAATTAATGAAAATATAATATAGAGTTGTTGATTTCAATTATTGTCTGTGTATCTATTTCATGGATTCTTTGTATTAGATCAGATTAATTTCTACATTTGGTACCAGAGCAGGTTAAATCTGTCTCGAAGATGATCTCGTAACTTTAGTTTCGCGATCTGGGTTTTTTCAAAATTTTGCGTGCAAAATGATCTGTTATACAGGAAGCTACAGTAGAAATTTCAACAAAACCCAGTTCGTATTTTGGGAGAAACGTGCAATTTACTATACAGCACATTGATCACTGTTGTTTTTTGAAGAAATCAGAGAATCAGAGGTAATTCAAATCTGCATTCAATTTTTTTTGGATATTTAGATTCAGAAAAATGGATACACCATTAGATAAATTTAATGGGTTGAAATTCCATACATGGAGAGTAAAAATTCAGATGCAGTTAATGAATAAAAATCTATGGAGGATAGTAGATGGAAACGAAAAAGCACCTACAAATGTAAGCAAAATTGTAGAATGGGAAACTAGAGATGAACAAATAACAAATAAAATTGACTATAATTATGAAGAGTTTCTATACTAAGTGAATTTACTGGAGGATGGAGGCAAACGGAGGTTGGAGGTCATTCAGCGACCTCTCGTCAGTTGCCAACGACGGGGCCGCATATCAGCTTTGGTGACAGGTGTGTGTGTGCAGTTTGATTTTAGTGCTTCCAGTGTGGTGTGCCTCAGTTTGCAGTGATCCTATTTTCAATAAGTGGAAATTTCACATTGAGGGGGGGAACATGATCCAATGTTCAATTTCCATTATGTCAGCTTTTTCTATGTATGTACAAGCAACATATTTCAGTAGAATTTCCTATGTTATTCTCTGCAGTGAGATAGTGATGAGAGTTGTTGATACTACTGCATCATCATGATATTGTGGTTGTTAGTTATCCAGAAAAACTATCCAGAGGTTGTTGGTACTGTCCTCAAAAACCATCTGTTGTGTGGTTGTTGGTTAACCACTTGGAAAACCATCCAGAGGTTGTTGGTATTGTCCTTGAAACCATCCAGATCATGAGCATGCTACGTAGCGGCACATTGCAGTACAAAGGCAGGTTTTTCCCATGTTCGCACTAAGGGGGGGAATGTTAGGAAATATATATTAGTGCTCCATTTGTATGGGTGAATAATAATTACATGTGTAATTATTATTATGATAAATTAGTGAAAGTACATTTACTATGTAAATGTAAATAGTAAATGTAAAATGTGGTTACTATGTGGTAAGTTAGTAAGTTAGAATAATAAAACAATTAGTATTGTTTTATTATTATATTGGTGAGAGGTTGAAACCATATGGGTGTATGGTTGTATATGAAGACAAATGTTGTTGTAAGGATTGTTATTTTACATCTCCTATATAATGGAGTGTATTGAAATAGTGAATTAATGAAAATATAATATAGAGTTGTTGATTTCAATTATTGTCTGTGTATCTATTTCATGGATTCTTTGTATTAGATCAGATTAATTTCTACATTGGATACATTCAATCTACATTTTTAATTCCATTTCCAAACTGTTGAGTGTTGCGGTGAACTTCAGCTATATCACAACGACTCAATCATATGACTTATATGATTCTTCGATGAAGTTCAATCCAATAATTAGCATTCCATCCACCACGGCTTCCACTTTTTTCCCATAGGTGGCATTCCTGTGGATATCCTTAATAGTTTGGACTTCATCACTAGTCAAAGCAGTAGGTGGTGGAATTGAAGCCAATGGGGTTGGTTCAAGTACTTTATCTTATGCTAATAGAGACCAGATGAAAGTTGTAAGGATTTTATTTTTCTCCTCTAGTTATTCGTGTGTTTTCTTACCTTTCTCAACCCTTTCAATCACTTTTGACACTGTCTCTTTTAAGCTATGTACTTCACTTTCAGGGGTAGATTCTCCCAAAGGTATCCTTGTTAACTCCAAATCATTCAAAACCAAATCTTTCTCATCCTTGTCAACCTTGGGTTTAGCAATTTCCACAAAATTTTGGCCTCTAGAATCAGATACTAACCTAGAAGTAGTTTTGGCTTTCTTAGTGGGTGGGGTAGGAGTTGTGCCTAGGAGAGCAGCCACATCATCAAATTTTAGGGCAACAATACGAGATGAGGATTTTATTTTCTTGGTATCCACAAACGGTTGAACCCAAGTAAAATAAGTGCTAGAAGGAGGAACAATAGGCTCCAATGCTAGAGTGTTCATTGACCCTAAGGTCTGTGTAGCTGATACTTCCAAAATAGATGTCTCAATGTTAGAAACAATCATTTCCTTGCAATATTTTCTTTGACCACTGTCTCAACTTCTGGAGTGTGATCCTTTTGCTTATCACTTTCTTCTTCTTCTTTTTCTATGCTACCTCCTTCGAGATTACTTTGTTCATGCTCCTCTGTTTCTTTTTCATCATCATGATCACCACAAAGATCTACAATATATTCAATCTCAGACACTATTTCTAATTACTTTGGAGAGGGCAATTGTCTACTTTCTTCCTTAATCATTTCTTCTACCTTTTCATCTTTCTTAGCTTTCCCCTTTTTGATATACACCAAATTTGAAGATTCAAGACGAGAGGGGGTATATTGTGCATGTGTCTCAGCGGTGCCTATAGGAACCTCTTTCTAAAGAGTGGAAGTTTCTTAAGAAGAAGATCTTGACCTATTTTCTCTAAATATCTTCATTTTTCTATCGAACCAAACCTTGGTTTTGATCAAGACATGCTTTATAAGTTATTTCAAATAATCTCTTTCCTTACTGAACAAATCAATGGTTTCAATGGGAGTATGACTGATAGACCTTTCAAATTCAAGATACTATAGATTTTGATCATCATCTTGCAGTCCATTCGGTACTTTATAAACTTCAAAATCCTTGATTTTTTGAAGAGACAACCTACCATAATATCTTCTTCTGGATTCATAACCATCTGAACATTTAGCCCAATAGTCTTCAAGGTGAATAAGATGATAGAATCCCATTCTGAAATTATTATCAATAAAATCCTTGAGGTCAAAACAAGTTCTCTACTTGAAATGATGGAGAGTGAGGGGAACAATAGTTCTATCAACATTTTAAGCATCTAAAGTAGTTCTGCAGGTGTAATTTCCCAAAGTGGTTGGGAATTAGATGCCTGCTATTTTCTTATCTCTGCAGGTTCTGTGAAGTTTATCAAGTTGTCTACAAATCTCAACCAAGGAAATCTTATCACTACAATACATTGGAAGTTTGAGGGGTGTGCCTTCAAAATGAGCCAACCTGATGTAAGAAAATTTTATGAACTGGATAAAATAGCTTCCATAAATGGAAATCAACTGCATGACTTCATCAGAGAATCTATTAGCTGTGTTTCCCTGCAACAATTTGACAATGTACATTGTGAAGGCATCATTGACCCTTTTGAAATGATGATTGCTATCCTTCAAATTCAGTTGTGGATAATATTCATATATTGGAGCATCCTTTTTATCCTCATTAGGATAAATGCCCAACCACACTCTATAGGTTGCAATGGTATACATCAACTATGAATTCATGTAGAAAGTCTAGGTTATTTTCACATTTGCTAGCTATTCAGTGAGATTATCACAAATGATTTCCCCCCAATTCAGGGTTTAATTTCCTTCATAGATGATGTTAAAATAAGGGCACATTCAAATTTTAAACTCGTTAGTTGGGGGTAGGCCCATTATCCTAGTAAGAAGGGTGATGATATCTAAAAGCCCCTCCTTGAAATATATTCTATACATGGTTTTAGGTAGTCTAGAGGATCCTTTCTTAGGGTTCTTGAGCCAAGACTTAGCTACCTTGCTCTTGTACTTTTCACTGTCTTGATAAAAAAAAATTAGGCCTGGACCTTGGTGAGGATATTCGAGTCCTTCACCACATGGATTTTGAAGGTAGTATTAATTCAGTTAGCATCCAATCAAGAAATTACATGTCCTTCAGAATTTATGATTTCTTTCATGCTGGGATTGAAGCCAAAGCCACAAGCTAAGACAATGTCGGTACATTGAATAGAAACAAGAAAACCTACGACATACACGATTCCACATTCATTGATCATTGGGAAATGGGAGTAGGATTTTCACAGTTGAGTCATGCCCAAAAATCATCGAGGTCAAGATGTTGTGCATCACTATCTCCAATATTATGTAGAGCAGTCTCTAAAGAAGAAAGTTGTTCGTGCCCCTTAAGCGAATCTTCATGGTAGATGGAATATAAAGAAATTCCCTAGGTAGACAGAAGTTTAGAACCATAGGAACATTGTAGGGTAAGAGAAAAACCCGCTTTGAAACTTCACAATAAGCCTTCCGAGACTCAAATTTCTACTTCCAGATGAACAATAACCTTTTTGGGTGTAGAATGCACTTGGAAATTTTTGAAAAATGGTTGAGAAATGTTTTCTACGGCTAAAAATAGTGGAGAAGGTGTGGGAATAGGAAAAAAGAGTCAGAAAACAAATTTTGTGGTGAAATAAAATTTTGGCTCTTCATATTTATAGACATACCATTTTGAAATAGTTGGCAAAGTGCATTAAATGAAGGATTTAATGCATTATGGAGAATGAGACCGTTTATGGCCCAAAATCCTTTAGTATGCGGGTACGGCGGGGAAAACTAGCATGAAGGGCCCAAGTTCGATGGGGAAATTTGGGACACAAAATACCAAAATTCCTGCAATATAAAGGTAAGGACCTCAATGCGGAAAATGTGGGTTTGTGGGGGAATGCAAGCTAAGGTGCACTTGGGACACTTGGGATGCAGAAAGATGAAATACCTAGACAATAGAGATACTTAGCACAAATTGGGAAAGTCAGAAAAACATTGCATTGTAGGTCTTTAGGCCAAGGGGACGCGAGTTCTCTGCCAAGCTGAAACACCCACACCACAAAGAAGGACTTAGACAATTTTTGGGGGCAAGGCCACAGATCAACTAGGCTTGCGGGTACTGCGGGAATGGTCAAGCAACACTTGGGACACTTGTTCATGGAAAGGAAGAAACCTTCACACCACAAGGATATAGATTAGTTCATTGCGGGGAGCGCAGAAGATTGGGGAACAACGAGCCTAAAGAAACATAGGACATACAGGACACCAAAACCTGAAAAACCCGCAATACAAAAGAAAGTCCTAAACTCAATTTTTTTGATAAAGTGACTAACTGTTGAAGAATCTTCCTTCTCTGTCAGACTTCAAAAAGGTAAACAAATACTTTGCAAAAGACAAACTACCCAAAATTTTCAAAAAGTTAGCAAAAATACACATTTTTTTGGGGAGGTGACAACAACTAGCTCTTTCTAGGGATGGAATGACTCGTGACAAAAGAGAGCAAGGCAGAAAAAAGGACCCAAGAATCTCAGGGTTATGAAAAGTGCAAGAGTATTGGGAAATAGGTTCAAGATTGAGACAATACAGAAGAGACATATAAACACAAAGCACACACCAAAACAAGGACTATGCACAACATATTTATAATTACGTACAAAAGGACTACTTGCTTGACTTAGGACCGAAAAAAATTCAAATACTACCCACTATATGGTAATGGAAGTGAGGTTCCATCCGTATAGCTTAGATAAAATGAAATTTCACTAGCAAAGTGTCTGATCTTGAAAGGACCAAGCCAAAGAGAATTGAACTTACCGTGACTTCCTCGAGGTTTTTGTCTCTTATCCCAGAGTAGGAAAACATATCCAACTGGAAAGTCCCTAGATTTGGCCTTCTTATCAAACAATTGTTTCACCTTTTGTAGATGTGCAACAATTCTATCCATTACCTATAACCTGTCTTCATCCAACTTCTACATGTACGTAATCATTTTCTCCATGACACTGGTGAAATTTGAATCCTCAACAAATTTCATCAACCATAATGCTAATAATTCCACCGTTACTGGTAGCTGAGCTTCTGTTCCATACACCACTTGAAATGGAGACATCCTAGTTGCTCTTTTAGGTGTGATTTTGTCTACCCAAAGAGAATCCTAAAGCCTTTTGTGCCAATTCCTCTGAGACTCATTCATAAGCCTGTGAATGATAATCACTTAATTTTGTTCGTTGATTATGCCTGTCCATTCCCTTATGGATAGTAATTAGAAGAATGTGCAAGAGAAATTCCACACCCATAGCAAAAATCAATCAATTAATATGAAGAGAAATTGGGTGCATTATCAATGAAAATTTTGTTTGGAACTCCAAATCTGATCAAAATATTCTCCTTGATGAAATTACGTACTACTTTAGAAGTTGTGCTTTTAACATGAATGACTTCTACCCACTTTGTGAAGTAGTCAGTAACAATCAAAACATGTGTGTGCCTAACACTTGAGTTGGGATTGAGAGTACCCACAAAATCTAGCCCCCATTGTTGAAAGGGATATTTGATTACTATGAGCTTGAGTGGTAGGGTGGCTAATTTGGGTCTTTCTACAAAAGTTTGGCAAGATTTATACTTGCTCACCCATTTGGTTGCATCTCGAAACAACGTTGGCTAATAGTATCCTTCTCGAAGGATTTTGTGAGTTGTCACAGTAAATGAAAATTTTCCCCCACAAACTTGGTCATGAAACGCTCTGAGAAACCTTTTATGTTGTTCTTTATCCACATGCCTGAGAAATATTCCATCAATCCCTCTCTTGAACAATGAATTTTCCCACAACATGTATGGTGCAAATATTAATTTAACAACTCTTCTCTCTTTAGCATTTAAATGGGCCAGAAACTCCCCATATGGCAGGAAGTGATAAATATTTGCATATCATTCATCAGTTAAACTGAGAAGAAGGACAATGGGAATATCAACATCTTATGCGTTAGATGATTCATTTTTGACACCGTTAGAAATCAATTTGTAGAGACCCTTACCCTAAACTAGTTTGGTTGGCCTGATATTTAAATCATACTCCTGCACTTTTTCCACCCAATTTCCTCTTTTAGTCCCAAATTCTTGTTGTGTGAGAATTGATTTAACAATTGAGTCAGTCACAAAGACAACCGAGTGAGAATTGAGGATATAGAAGTGGAATTGCTTGATTACCTTAACTACGACAAAAGCATGCTTCTCCATTTGTGTATATTTAAATTCGTGAGATTTCAAAACATAACTCATGAAATCAATGGGAAGTTCACATCCTTTAGAATTATTTTGTACTAGAATGGCTACCAAAGTATTTTTCGTGGCATAGCAGTAGATCATGAAATCCTCCTCAAAGTCAAGACATGCAAGAATGGGTGTTATGGAAATAGCTTTCTTGATATTTTCAAAATCGTCTTTCCCTTTAGGGGTCCAGCAAAAGTTTTGTTTCTCTTTCATCATCTGAGCTATTCTCATAGTCAATTTTGCAAAATCAAGAATAAAACTCATTAATTTTTTTATTTTACCAAAGAAAGAGTGCACATCTTTCTTACTCCTAGGGAGAGGAATTTGCTAGATAGTTTGGAATATCTCTAGATCTATCTTGGTCTCTTCTTTAGAAAAAATGTGTCCAAACAACTTACCTTCTATAACACCAAAGATATAATTCTTCAGGTTTAGGGATATCCCATGCTCCCTTAATTTCCAAAGAACAACTTCAAGATGTTGGAAATGGTCCTCCCTCTTCTTGGAGAAAACAATTAAGTCATCCAGATATATCACAATGTACTTTCCCTTCAAATCACCAAAAGCTAAGTCCATTTCCCTTTGAAAGGTGGCACCAACATTGATGAGACCAAATGACATCATTGTATACGCAAAATTACCCCAGGGAGTTGTGAAGGCTGTCTTGTACTAATCTGGGACATCAACTTCAATTTGATTATAACCTGAGAAATATAACATCTCTAAACTAGTGACAACTTGCAGGATTTGATCCATCATGGGGCATGGTTAGTTATCCTTAAGGGAAGCCTGATTCAAATTCCTAAAATCCACATAGATCCAAATTTTCCCATTCTTCTTCCTTACAGGAACAATGTTTACTATCCAGGATGAATGATGGATAGGAAAAATTATCCTTGCATTCAACAACTTCTGAATCTCCTGGTGGATTGTATCTACAATCTTGGGATTGTATTATCTTTTATTTTATCAAAAAGGTTTGATCTCAGGATTTAGAGGAATGTAGTGCAGCATTTCCCTTGGTTTGAAAGAATTCAAATCATCATATGAGTATGCCAAGACGCTAACATATATTTTTAACAATTCAACCATTTTAGTCCTTTCTCCTCGAGTGCAACATTTTCCAATATTAACAAGTTTGGGTTCTTCCTCACTCTCGATATTGACCTTCTCATGTTTAGCTCATTGATAAACTCCAAGTGATACCTTCAACCTGATGTACCTGTCATGTTCGTTGAACATATCTTCTAGGATTACCAAACCTTTAGGTATGTTGTTACCTTTCAACCTTATACAACCATATTTATCAGATTCCTCTTCAACCCCTTCTTTAGATATAGAATCTCGAGGAGGAGCCTCACTTCCTTCAAAGTACAACTGACTTAAGTTATCCTTAAGCTCTAGAAAAGAGAGAAAGTGTTGATCATCTTTGAATACCTACCAATTATTTACATTATCTGACACACTTGGTCTGTGTATCATCTCAATGATAAACTTCTCTTGGATAAAATCAGGATGATGGATTGTTGTCCTCTCAAAATTTCCCCTCTTTTGAAAGTCAAAATTTTGAGTTGGCACCTTTAGTAATGTTCTAATGAAAAGAAAACTTGAAGAGATGGTGAAAATCACATTTTTTGGAGTCTTTTTGGTGACTTGCGGGTCTGTCGGACACTTTTGTCCCTCATGTCCCAAGTACATTTGGGCCGTCTATTCACCGATTGGCCACTTTCCCCGCAATTTCTTAACTGTTGGCTTTTTCGGAACTTTTTGGCCCATTTGTCCCAAGTTCACCCGGACTTCCTTTTACCCAATCATCCGCATTGGCTGCATTGGGTACTTTGCATACTTTTGTCCCATTTGTCCCAAATGCATCTGGGCTTTCTGTTCCTGTTTTCCCTACATCACGCGCATCGGCCGAATCTCATCCTTCACGTATCTGAACCACTTGTGCTCATTTGGCCCGCATTTCCCGCATCGCCTGCGTCGGCCGGATCGTGTCTTCACATCCCTCATGTCCCAAATATACCAAAGACCGTTTAGGCCAGTTTTCTCTGCTTTTCTCACTTTTCATATTTTTGAGTCAGTGCGAGGTGAATTTAATGCGCATTTAATGACCTTCTCTCTCCTAAATGGCTATTTAATTGGACTATCTCCTACGCATTTGTCACATTACTCGCTTGCCATCTCTTGCTTGAATCCTTTCCATTAAATTCATTTGCTCATGCCCCTGTATCCCTTGCATTCTCATCATGATTTTGATCTTGAAAGGATTTTCCCCTGCGCATTACAAAAATGAAGATAAAATTCAGGGTCAGGAACATGTGTCACCTCTTGAGACCCTTGTACCAGATATTGGAGATAGTGAGGTTCGACATTTAGATTTCAGGGATTTTTGGGGCAGATTAACATGCTCTAATCCTACTCCCATGACACAAATGATCAGTGACAGTGGACTTGCATACACAGCTAGTTTTCCTATCTCTGTACAATGTGCGGACACGGTGCTTACCTGCGGAGCCCATTTTAACTCGGAAACTAAGGAACTCACTAATGTGCATGGGGAATTAATTGTGAAACTAGATGCTACCACCATTATTACTACCCTACGCCTTCCAGAGATTGAAGATTCCATAATTCTCACTCGTGCCCAAGCCCAAACCTTGTTCGACCAAGACAGTGACAAATACAAGGCATGTATAACAAAATCATGGTTAAAGAACCCTAAGAATGGAGCATCCTGAATCTCCAAGACATTATTAAGGGTTGATTTTAATGAGGAGCTGTCTGACTTTATTATTTTGCTCACCCATATCATGGGGTTTCCTTCCACCAATGAGTTTCACTTCTGGATGTGCCCCTTCATAAACATCATCTGCGAGGGCAAGCAGAACATTAATTGGGCCGAAATTGTTTGCATGAATTTGACTGAGCAGTTGTCTAGTGTTCAACAGACTAAGAAGTTCTATATGACTTCTTATCTCATGTATACCTTGGCTACATCTCGGTAGTGGTTCAGTTTCACCTACATAGAGGGCTAGAAGAATGAGCCTATTTACGCATACTGCCCTTAGTTTACCCTTGAAGCTAGCAATCACAATTTCAGAAGAGTCAATGATGCTTTCACCATGTATATTGTAAGAATCTTAGAGGGAAACACTGCTAGGAGATTTTATGATGAAGCTATGAACCTGATAGCCAAGTATGGGGCTTTCTTCATCTAATTCAAGAGGTTTTCATACATCAGGTTGGCTGGCTATGAAAGCACACCCCTCAAGCTCCCTATGTTCTGCAGTGATAAAATGGCCCTGGTTGAAGTATGCAGGTAGCTTGATAAGCTACATAGGACATGCAGAGACAAGAAGATCACTGGCCTGCATTTCCCTATCTCTTTGGGAAACTATACATGTAAAACAACTTTGGATGCCCAAAATGTAGAAAGGGCTATTACTTCTATCACTGTTCATTTCTTCAGACCCAGAACTTACTTTGATCTAAAGAAATTTATCGATCACAACCTCAAGATAAAGTATCATCACAAGCCAGATTCTAAGGATTACTGGGCTGATTGTGTAGATGATTTTGAAGCCAGACAGAGGCACTATGGCAGACTCTCTCTACAACACATTAGAGATCTCAATCTCTACCAAGTTTCTGAAGGATTTAAGGATGATGATGAGGACTTACAGTCCTTTGAATATGGAGGATCTGGATTGGTACAAAAAAGAGAGAGATGATTTAGTTGAGATTATGGCCCCTGTTCTTATAAGAACTAAAGTTTGGTTTGACAGGAAGATTCATGAACTCAAGAAGAATCAGGGTGGATCTTCTTCCAGAGATACCTCTACACCAGGGAAGGAAGCACATACAACCAATACTGAGGTTCTTGAGAAAACCCCTCATTCTTCCTCAATGAAAGAGCCTGAGTCATCTACTCCTTCTACTCAAGTATATCAAAAGAAGATCAAAGAGGTTAAATAGGAACCAATTGATGAAGAATCTCTCCTTGAGAATCTAGAGTTACCTTCAGGACCAGAGAACATTATTGTTCTTAGTGAGAGTGATGATGGTGAAGTGTGAAATCCTGCAGGGGCCCATGAAGTTAGTGTTGAAAAAGAAAAGGAAGTGTCTAGTGTTGAGCCTCCTAGTACCACAGACTCCTCTATAAAGGAAACTCCTGATACTCCATCCACTTCTTTGCTAGAGGAAACAGTGGTTAATACTCTAAGTTCCATGAGTTCACTTGCTCTTGGGCCCCTTGTTCCTTCCTCTTATTCTTCTACCTTTTGCCTGGGTGCATCCCATGGTTGACAACAGGAAGAGGAAATCTTCCTCTCGGTTAACGGGGCCTGATTTTGATGCTGTGGAAGCTTTGCTAGGAACTACTCCTCCCCCTCCAGCTAAAAGAGCCAAGACCACTTCAAGGATAGTAACTAATGCTCAAGGCCAGTAGTTCCTGGAGGTTGCAAAGCCCAAGGTTGATAAGGTAGAGTAGGATCTCTTGGTCTCTAATTTAGAGCTTTCTAGAATCCCAATGGGGGAATCCACTCCTGAGAGTGAGGTTCATAACCTTCAAGAAATAGTGACAAAGGTTATTGAATGAGTAGAGAAGGGAAAGAAAACTATAGAACAGTTGGAAGAACAGAATCAAGTTCTTTCCAACTTTATCAAGTCATTATTGGCCAAAGATAAGGTTTTGGATCCTACCCCATTGGCTGCTCTTCCGCCCCCCATGATTCTCAGCCAGGATGAAGTTCAGAGCATCAAAGATATACATAAGTATTCTACTTATGGAAAGGCTATGGAGGCCATGGTTGATGAAATGATTATAGCAGGCTTGATTTTCATTGAGGAATCCTTCAAGGCCAATGATAAGGTGGCCAACTCTACAGCAGAAACTCTCCTCCTCAATCAAGGGCTATGGATAAAGAGCTAAAGCTCTGGAGTAGTTGTATTACAGACCTTCACCTAATGGGCCAAATTGATGAGAAAATCATGTTGGTCAACAATTTATTTGATGATGCCAAGAATAAATTGTCAAAGGCATGGATTTTTAATGTCAAATGGAAGATGAAGGTTCTGGAAGAAGCACTGGGAGAATCAAGGAATGTATGGCATAGGTGAGAGTCTTTTAAAACTTGTGTTTCATCTGCCTTTAAAGATATCCACTGCCAACTTCAAGATGAAATTTCAGGCATTCCCTTATCTCTGTAAGAAATCAAAGCTCAGTTCAGAACATTTGTCAAAGATGACTTATTCAGAGAGTATTCAATTACCAAAGAGAAGATAAAGGACATTTTCTCTCTTCAATCTGCAATTGCTGGGGCAAATAAAGAATACCTGGAGCATACCAAGTTCGATAAAGATATGGGGAAATGTCTAGGAACTTGGTCTCACACCATTACCAACACAACAATCCCACGAGGTATGGAGATAGTTAAGGTATTGAAGAAATTCAGATATCGGATCCTCAAATTAGTGGGCTTGCCTCAGCCATAATTGGATGTTTCTTCTTCTGTCTTCTCTTTTTCTCCTTCTATTTTTAAGTGTTGAGCTCCTTGTAAATTAATTAAGGATATTGTATTGGGAATTTCTTTAATTAATCTTTTAGTTAAAAGAAAAGGTTACCAAGTGTAACTAATTTGTAAGCTATATAATGAGCTCTCCATGCCATTCAAAGGGGAGAAAACTCTGACTATTTTTGAAAGTGTAAAATAGTTAAAAAGCTATCAATATAAGAAGACTTCTCTTTCTGTTTCTATCTATGGTTATTCATTCTTTCCTATCTGTTAAAATTATTGAATCATTAATCTATTTTGACATAAAGAAGCTTTGTATTCTTGTGGATGTCATCTCTGGAACTTGTGTCTATGAAATAACATCTTATGGATTTAACATAAATTATTTTGTTCTATATGATCCTAGTTCAACATTTATAAGGAATTATTTTACTATCTATATTTCCTAAGAATGTCTATTCTACCATTTTCCCATTTCCTAGTTCTTTTTTCCTTTTGTATTGATAATCAATCATTTAAAACACTTCCATGATATCAAAGTTCCTCTTTAAAATTAAATGTTGTACATTTGTAAATAGGTTTTTACATTTAAATAAGGGAACCTCTCCCATTAAAGAGGAGGGACTTCTGTCCCCTGACTGTTTCTTTCATTAAAGTCCTTATTTGACAACTAACAGGTCATCATTGAAAACTTGCCAATTATTTGCATTGTCAGGCACACTGGGTCTATGGATTAGCTCATTGGTAAATTTCTCCTGAGGGAAATCAGGGTGAGGAATCAAAAAGGACCCTAAAATAATTAGAGATTTATCCCTAGTGTTCCTTTCCCTTGGCACAACTTCAATGGAAAAAGCATCAAGGAATTCAATGGAATCCCAGATCAGATTCCTATAGTGTTTGAAGCCTTCTGCTCTTTACCTGATAACAGGTCTCTAACTTGTTTTAAAATCAGCTCGGCATCTCCACGATGTACAGAAGGTTATTCACTCCTTATTTCTCTTCACCACTGCTCATACCAAGAATAAGGGCCTTAATACTCTGCTAGTATTGTTGGTATTTTCAAACTGAAATTTGATAGGAGAAAGAATGAACCTTAACCCTTCAAGAGAAAACAGAACCATGACACCTAGCTCCAGAACCAGCTGAGGAACAACTTCCATCAAACTCCAAGAGTCCAAACACCATTTGGATATTAAGAAAAAATTCCTTTGGAAAAACTTCATCTCCTCTTATGACATGATCATGTAGTTCCCATGCCCCAATGTCTTCATACAATATTTGTGCTTTAGGATCATCTGTCTTTTGCAGAATATACTCTGTTTGTTTCTAAGGTAGCAGCTTCTTCATCTTCCCATTGACAGGGATCAAGGCATGTGACCAATCCATTTGGACTTCACCTCTGACATCTTTACAAAAGTTCCTACTTAGCAACATGCCATAGGAAGGAGGGATATTAGCAACCAAGATGGTAGCCAAACCTTCTTCTCTGGTAAAGTAGTAAAAGCTACTTGTGCATCCTTGATTCTCCCTACAAGTGGCACCTCCTTGCTTTCCATAGAATAACATGAGCCAAAAATGCATGTCAAAGTCAAGCCTAAAGCATGAGCAACCTTAGTAGGCATCACATTGTCTAATGATCCTAAATCAATAACACAATTACCAAGCCTATGGCCAAATATAAGCAGTGTGACATAGAAGGGCTCAATATTTTCAGTTGTAAAAGGTGCTATGGCCATAAAATTTTGCTGAGGTGGAGAGGTGGGAGTAGGTAATAGGCCTTTAGAAATAAATGGTGATGAGTTAGGTTTAGATTTGACAAATTTGAAAACCTGGGCAAAGACATCAGGGTGAGTCTGATAGAACTCGGCTTCAGAAATTTGGATCATATTTTTCTTGATATGATCAATTATATCAAAAGACCTTGAGGTGGATGGGGAATCTATAATGGAAGAGGTAGAAGCCTAAGGCTTATTAGTTTTGGTATTTGAGGTCTTCTTGGACATAGGAATTGAAGCTACATTAGCTTTAGGTGCAAAAGATGAAGTAGAAGGAACATTATAATTGCTTACCTTTTGAGTGGAAGTGGTGGGAATGGGAGCTCCTCTTCTTGCAACACCTAGAATAGTGATCGGAACCACTTTAGACTTTTTTGAAGGCTGAACCACTTCTTCTTTTTTGTTCATTTGTTCTCTGGTCATAACAACATATGATTCGTTGTTCATATCAGTCACCACTTCACCACAATCATCTTCATCATCATCAACCCATTTGGTGGTAAGGAAATTAACTTGAGAATCATTTTCTTCCTCCTCAGGATATTTGTATTCTTCAGCTTCTACTTCATCTTCAGGTTCTTGAACTTCACATGCTACATTGACTGGAACCTTAAAGGGTGGTGCTTTAATTGCCAGTTTAGGTTGGGTGGGAGGAAAATGATTTCAAGGTTAAACATTATTCCTCGGGATATATTTGTAAGGAGAATTTTGAGTCAGTTGCTTTTTGATTGCTATGAGGTCATTTTCAAATTTCTGCACTAGCTGATCATAATTAGTACCCAAAGAAGAAGCCTTAGCTTTGGGAGGCTCTTTTTTCAACTTTCCAGACATTATCAAGTCATCTTAGACACATAGCCAGAGTTTGATCAACAATTAGGGTAGCAAGATCAACTCTTCTAATGCATAAATTACTTCTGGTAATTGAGCATTTAGAAAGAATTTTTTTTGAATTTGATCCACAGAACTAGTGGCTACTGGGATTTTATCAACCGACTTGTTAAATATTGCTACAAATTTTCACATGGGCTCATAGGGTTCTTTCTTTATCTGTGAAAGCTGGGCCAAGGGCGTATGCACATCTTCAGCAGGTTTGAATCGGTTCTCAAATTGATTTTTCATAGTATTCTAGTTAGTAATGACACCAGCTAGAAGATGATAAAACCATTTTGCAACATTGTCCTGTAAAGTTTCCACAAAAATCATGACAAAGATATCCTCATGTTCAACTCCAAGTAACCCTCAAGACACAATGAAAGCATAAATGTGTTCATCTTGATGCACCTTCACATCACCTCTAAATTTGGGGAAATTATTTTTATTCCCTTTTGGGAGATCATGCAATGATTGAGCAAGAGCCAAAGGCCCAACCTGTTGACCCTAAGGTAGAGGTACTTCATTCTAAGGAAAATAGTCTGCAAAGGGACTGCAACTCTGGCCAACACCAAATCTTGGATGCTAGGACCTGATTGGGTTTGAATATCAACTTTTGCTACAACTCTTCCCTTAGTAGGAGGGGTTCTTATGGACCTTTTCCCTCTTTTCCTTCTTTCTGGAGTCAAAACGAAGCCTTGTTGTTCTAGTAACTAAAAACATAGATCTTCAACACCTCGTTCTCTCTAACTAGGTAACAAACAAAAATCATGGGACAACAATCCCCCCTCTTTATGGAAGAGGTTCCCTTATTAAACACGCAAACAAACCAACAAACCTACTTATTTACAAATGTACAAACTATCAAAATTTTAATGTCTTAAATGTTTTCATTTCATAAGATTCTAAATACAGAAGAATTAATGGTTCAAAAAGTGAAGAAGGTAACAATTTTAGATATATAGATCTCATAATAATATCTTACTTATGCATGCATGAGTAATAAATCTTGAATTATACACATTTGAATATAAGACATATATGCAATAGACACAAAGTTCCCAACATAACATCAACTAGAAGAACACAAAGTTTCCTATTCAAATATATATAACCCATATGAATCAGATATAAAGTAAAGATAGATAGAACACAAGAAAAGATGGGAAAATAACTTCTTCTATATTTCCAATTCAGTGTATTTACATCAAAACATTAAAATCCAACCCCTTAGAATAACATGGAGATCTCTTTAAATAGCCCCTGGGGCGGTTATAAATGAATATTTTTGGTTTCCTTTATTTTAATCAAAGATTAAACTTAATCAAATGTTTACATTATAAAATTGGCCCCACTTAAATATTACATGACTACAAAAAAGGTGGCCAACTTAACAAAAATACATTAATTAAAGAAAATACTAAGAGTTAGACGTTAGATAACTTGAAGAGGTTGTCACCATAGTCTTTACTTTCAGTACTTGATTTCTGAATCTTACTAATGCTCCTGATATCTCCATGCCTCGGGGAATGGTGGTGTTAGCAGTCACATGAGTCTAACTATATAGGCACTTTTCCATGCCTTTTCCAAATTCTACATTTTCCAAGAATTATTTGTTTGCTTTTGTGATTGCGGTTTAGAGCACATATATTTCTCCCATTTTCTCTTTAGACATGATATCTAGTTTAAAAAAATCCTTGTTGACAAATTCCTTAAATTTGGAATTGATTTCTTGAACTTTGAACTACTCATCTGAGTTCTCTTTGGGGAACTGGTAGTGGAGATCTTAAAAACTACAAATGATGCAAGTCTTGAAATCTTCTCCCTTCTTAAGCATGTTCTTGAGTTCATAAATGGATTCTGTAAGGACCTTTACTTTCCAATAAATACTGAACACCTAATGCTTAGATAGATTAAATTTTGCATCATCAAACACTTTGTTAGCCAAAAGTACTTGCACATTTGTCTCATTCATGAGCCTGAGGATTTGGATACATTCAATCTACAGTTTCAATTCCATTTCCAAACTGCTGAGTGTTGCGGTGAACTTCAGCCGTATCACAGTGACTCAATCATATGACTTGTATGCTACTTTCATGAAGTTCAATCCAATAATTAACATTCCATCCACCATAGCTTCCACTATTTTCCCATAGGTGGCATTCCTGTGGACATCCTTGATAGTTTGGACTTCATCACTAGTCAAAGCAGTAGGTGGTGGAATTGAAGCCAGTGGGGTTGGATCAAGTACTTTATCTTCTACTAATATAAACAAGATGAAACTTGAAAGGATTTGATTTTGCTTCTCTAGTTGTTCCTATGTTTTCTTACCTTTCTCAACCCTTTCAATCACTTTTGACATTGTCTCTTTTAAGTTATGTACTTCACTTTCAGGGGTAGATTCTCCTAAAGGTATCCTTGTTAACTCCAAATCATTCAAAACCAAATCTTTCTCATCCTTTTCAACCTTGGGTTTAGCAATTTCCACAAACTTCTGACCTCTAGAATCAAATACCAACCTAGAGGTAGTTTTGGCTTTCTTAGTGGGTGGGGCAAGAGTTATTCCTAGGAGATGAACCACACCATCAAAATTTGGGGCAACAATATGAGATGATGATTTTATTTTCTTGCTATCCACAAACAATTGAACCCAAGTAAAATAAGTGCTAGAAGGAGGAAAAATAGGCCCTAATGCTAGAGTTCTCATTGACCCTAAGGTCTGTGTAGCTGATCCTTCCAAAACATATGACTCAATGTTAGAAATAGTCATTTCCCTTGACAAGAGTTTCTTTGACCATTGTCTCAGCTTCTGGAGTGTGATCCTATTGCTTATCACTTTCTTCTTATTCCTTTTATGTACTACCTCCTTTGAGATTACTTTCTTCATGCTCCCCTATTTGTTTTTCATCATCATCATCACCAAAGATATCTACAATCTCTTCAATATTAGACACTATTTCCAATTGCTTTGGAGAGGGAAATTGTTTACTTTCTTCCTTAATCATTTCTTCTGTCTTTTCATATTTCTTATATTTCCCCTTTTTGATGTACAACAAAGTTTAAGATTCAAGAGGAGAGGGGGAAGATTGTGCATGTGCCTCAGGGGTTACTACATGAACCTCTTTCTGAAGAGTGCAATTTTCTTGAGAAGAAGATCTTGACCTATTTACTCTAAATATCTTCATTTTTTTGTCGAACCAAACCTTGGTTCTGATTAAGACATGATTTATAAGTTCTTTAAAATCATCTCTTTCCTTACTGAACCAATCAATGGTTTCAATAGGAGTATGCCTGATAGACATTTCAAATTCAAGAGACTGTAGATCTTGGTCATCATCTTGCAGTCCATCTGGTACTTTATAAACTTCAAAACCCTTGATTTGTTAAAGAGAAAACCTTCCATAATATCTTCTTCTGGATTCATAGTCATTTGAATAGTCATCCCAATAGTCTTCAAGGTCAACAAGATGATAGAAGCACATTCTAAATTTATTAGTAATAAAACCATTGAGGTCAAAACAAGTTCTCTACTTGAAATGATGGAGAATGAGGGGATCAATAGTTCTATCAACATTTTGACCATCTAAATTAGTTACGTAGGTGTAATTTCCCATAGTGATCGGGAATTGGATGCCTATTATTTTCTTATCTCTACAGGTTCTGTGAAATTTATCAAGTTGTCTACAAATCTCAACTAGGGTAATCTTATCACTACAATGCATTGGAAGTTTGAGCAGCGTGCCTTCAAAACCAGCCAACTTGATCTAAGAATTTTTTTTGAACTAGATAAAATAGCTTCCATAGATGGAAATCAACTACGTGGTTTCATCAAAGAATCTATTAGCTATGTTTCCCTCCAACAATCCAAAAATGTACATGGTGAACGCATCATTGACCCTTCTAAAATGATAATTTGTATCCTTCAAAGTCAGTTATGGACAATATTCATATATTGGAGCATCCTTCTTATCCTCATTAGGAGAAATTCCCAACCACACTTTATAGGCTGCAATGGTATACATTAAGTATGAATTCATGTAGAAAGTCTTGGTTCTTTGAAAATTTGCTAGTTGTTCAATGAGATTATCACAAATGATTTCCCCCCAATTCAAGCTTTAATTTCCTTCATAGATGTGTTGAAATAATGACACATTCAGATTTTAAACTGGTTAGTTGGGGGTAGGCCGATTATCCTGGTAAGAAGGGTGATGATATCTAAAATACCCTCCTTGAAATCTATTCTATACATGGTTTTAGGTAGTCTAGAGGCTCCTTTCTTATGGTTCTTGAACCAAGACTTAGCTACCATACTCTTATACTTTTCACTATATTGATCAAACAAAAGTTGGGCTGTGACCTTGGTGAGGTTATTTGAGTCCTCCACTACAGGGATTTTGAAGGTAGTATTAATGCAGTTAGCATCCAATCGAGAAATTACATGTCTTTGAGAATCTATGATTTCTTTTGTGCTGGGATTGATGTAGGAGCCACAAGCTAAGATGGTGATGGTACACTTAATATAAATAGGAAAACCTCTGTTATACATGATTCCACCTTATTTTATCGGCTAGGTGATGAGAGTAGGATTTTCATGGTTTATTCGTGCCCAAAAATCATCGAGGTCAAGATATTATGCATCACTATCTCCAATATTAGGTAGAGTAGTCTCTAGAGAAGAAAGATGTTCATGCCCCTTGAAATGAATCTTCATGGTAGATTTAATATAAAGCAATTTCCTATGTAGACAGAAGTTCATAAGCACAATAAAATCATAGGGAAAGATCAAAACCCGCTTTGAAACTTCACAATAAGCCTTTTGAGACTCAAATTTTTACTTCCAGATGAACAACAACCTTTTTGGGAGTAGTATGCACTTGGAAATTTTTGAAAATGGCTGAGAAATATTTTCTACAACTAAAAATAGTGGAAAAGGTGTGGGAATGGGAAATGGGAGTTAGAATGCAAGTTTTGTGGTGAAATAACACATCTGCCCTAAGTATTTATAGACATCCCATTTTGAAATAGTTGGTGAATTGCATCAAATGAAGGATTTAATGCATTATAGAGAACTTCACCATTTATGGCACAAAATCCTTTAGTATGCAGGTTTGATGGGGAAAACTAACATAAAGGCCCCAAGTTCGATGGGGAAATTTGGGACACGAAAGACCAAAATTCTTGCAATACAAAGGTAAGGACCTCAATGCAAAAAATGTGGGTTTGCGAGGAAATGAAGGCTAAGGCGCACTTGGGACACTTGGGATGCAGAAATATGACATACCAGCACAACAAAGATACTTTAAAAAAATTGGGCAAGTTGGAAAAACAATGCATAATAGGCCCTGTAGACAAGGGGGCACGAGTTCTACACCAAGCCAAAACACCCACACTACAAAGAAGGATTTAGAAAATTTTTGGGGGCAAGGCCGCGGATAAACTAGGTTTGCGGGTAGTATGGGAATGGTCGAGCAACACTTGGGACACTTGTTCATGAAAAATGCTAAACGTCTGCACCACAAGGATATAGACTAGTTCATTGCGCGAAGCTTGGAAGATCAGGGAACAATGAGCCTGAAGGAACATAGGACACATAGGACACCAAAAACTGAAAAAACCCATAGTACAAAGGAAAGTCCCGAACTCATTTTTTTTGAAAAAGTAACTAACTCCTGAAGACTTTTCCTTATCTGTTAGACTTCACAAAGGCAAACAAAATTTTTGCAAAAGACAACCTACCCAAAATTTTAGAAAAGTTAGCAAAGATACACATTTTTTAGGGAGGTGACAACAACATACCAACACACTTTCAACGTTTACCATCTAGTCTCAAGAAAATATGAATGCAAATGGGTGCAAAAGTGGTGGACATGATCAATCGATAGCACATGTACGATGCTCCTCTTTTGATAAAAATTACCAACAAGAGAGCAAAGGTGTAGACCAAATGGGGGTGAAATAAACTTGTTGTCACTTCATCATAGTTTCACCTCACCCTAAGGTGAGTAAAAACTAAGCTAAAGTAGTGTGTTGTAAATCTTGTGATGAAATAACACTTAGCTTCAACTTAAATGGAATCTCTCCTTATTCGAAAAACAAGGTTTAGATTCCAAGCAAGTCGTCACTTTGTGAGATATTTATAGAATACGATGGCTTGATACATCAAAGTGGGCTCTAAGAGAAAATGGCTTTCCTAAGTGGTTCTCTCAATCCTATTTATCACACATCACCTCTGCGATCTTGATTTGCCAAGAAATTAACACTGACCAGTCTGGAGTATCTTGACTTTACTTTACCCCCTTTGACATATTGATCATAAGAATGCATTCAGTTATTCTTCACTGGGGTTGTAATGGATATGATTGGATGCTAACTCACAAATAGAAACACTAGTCAAGTGGGTAAACGGAGCACTTCCCGTTTCATCCACGAGGTCACTCAGTGGTGGACTACTTTGGGGTTCCTAGCCCCCTTTGTTATAGCTGAAGACTTATGCTAAGGGGGTTATGTCCTATTTTAAAGCGGACATAGCATACCCTTATTCGAACATAGAAATCAAGTGTGTTGTATATCATGTGTTTTTTAATCATGTATGCTTAATGTGATTTTAGTCGCACACCATTTGGCAACCTACAAGAAATGAGTTAGCCTTTGTTTAGACTCTGATTCTTTTTGCAAGCGATATTTGGTCGTACAAACCAAAATCAGTAATTTTCCAAGTGATCAACATCATAAAAAGGAAAGAAAATGTCATTTTTGATTTCCCAAATCATCCTAGGACACAAGGAAAGAGTATACACAACAAAATACCTCATTAATTTTACAGAAATGGAAAAAAATTAAGTCAAATTGTGAAAATTGAGTTCTTTTAAACCAAATTTGAAGTTCTTTTCCTTAGAAAAATTAATTGAAGTGTTTGTGAAAGCATAAAGAAGGTACTTGAAGCATTTTTGATTCCCAATCTCACCTAGAAAGGTATGAGGGAAGAGCATACATGTTTCAAAACCTCACACATAACAATACAACATTCACTTAACTAAGCAAAGTTAGCATAAAACTACCATATTATCAAAGTAACCTATAAAAAACACTTGATTAGTCTTAAAAACCCTGCAAAAGTTTTAGACATTTCAATGAAATTAACCCCTGCAAGTTTTAAAAAAAAGTTTTGTTTTAGACAACAACGTTTGCATACCCTTTATGGCAGGTGCGTGCCTCTAACAACATATGCATGCACATAATGACAAGTGCGTGGCTCTATGGAAAAGACATGGAGAAATTACACCTGTGCGGGCAAAATGACACATGCATGCTCTTTTCAGCATGTGTGTGCCTCAGAAAACATATGCACATGCAAGGGTAAAAAGTGAGTTTGATAGAGATTGATTAAATACCTAGACGTGGATGTAAGCATGTGCACGCGGTTTATGACATGTGTGCGGGTAAGTGGACAATTCTTGACAAGGGGTCAAGAATGCAAGACAATGGGTGCATGGCCAGGGACACATGTGTGTGTCCCTACAAACAGGTGCACGTGCTATCAAATAAATGTGCACGAGTTTCGATGAGTGCATGTTGTTCGAGGACACCTATGTGCTAGCTTGAAAAACAAAAAAAAAACACAGAAAATAGAATTATAAAACTATAAATAGGTTAGGATTTAGCCTTTTAATGCAATTTATAATGTAAACCCAATAAATAAACATGTAAAATGAAGATTTACTACTTCTAAGTTAGTAAAATGCTTGAAGCCAAACTAGTTAACCCTCAAAATGCATGAAAAATGGTTAGAAACTAAAATAAAAAAGATTGAAAAACATCCATTAATGGACTATGGAATAAGGATTCCACCGGGCGTACCAAATGTGTACATGGCAAAGTTGGGAAGCTATAGAATGAGGCAAGAACACTTACGAATCCCCAAAGCTTAACCAATAAGATGATGGACCATCAAGATAAGATATAAACAAGAACTATTTCTTTGCATGCATACATAACTTGAAATGAACAATCAAACCTAGCATATCTAAATAATTCTCTACTCTTTGAAAGCTATGAAAACATGAACCTATTGAAGATCCTAGCAATCAATTATGATTGTTTGATTTTCAAGGTGTTTTGAGAATGAGAGCTCACCATTAATGGCTACAAGACCATTAAGTGTATTTTTTGCACGTTAAATCTCAAAAGGAATAAATAATAGGTATCATTGTAAATGAGAATATATACTTACATGATAAATGATTCCGGCTAAATAAGGGAGTTTAAATGGTAGTGAAGATGGAACCATCTTAAATTAAGTGTAAAATGAAATAAATAAAATGTAGTAAAAAAGGGTAAATGTATGTTTCATGTCAAGTAACCTTTGAAAATTTAAGGATAATAATGAAATATGATTACAATAAAGAGATAACCATGAAAATGTGATATCGTGAAAGGTGCCTCTTTGTGATGTTCATGTTGTGGTTGGGTTGTGGTTTCATACTTGTTTGTTTATATAAGTGTGACATCAATTTACATCGTTTGTAATTTGATATTTGTATGTCCTTCATGTTGGTGTAAATATTGCATGTGGTGTTAAGAAATCTCTTATGAGTGTGTATGGTGTTGCTTAGTTGTATCATGTAAACGAAAGTAGAAAATATTCTGATATTTTTGGTCTTGTGTTTGGGTCCCACATGGGTGGGCACTACAATTTGTATTAGAGAGAAGGTTTATACTCTCAAACCTCTGGGAAAATTTGGTGTTGAGGTGATTATTCATGGTGGTGGAGTAGTAATGTATCAATTTTTTCTGATGTTACAAACGTGGTGTTGTGATTATATGAATGCAATTGTTGTGTATACCACTTGGTGTGGAATTGTTATGATATTGTTGTGTTTCTCGATGGGAGTAATTTTTCTCCTTCTTGTGAGTTAAACATGAAGTTCATGTGTATTACCACCTTGTTGTGTGAAGGGAAATTTTTGTGAACCACATAAGTGTTGTAGTGTTTCATCTTATAGTGATATTGTATATGTGGAAACAATGTGTTTCATAACGGTTAACCTTTAAAAATTTACCTTAAGAGGAAGGTGTTTTCATAAAATTGCTTAAATTCCTTGGACTTTTATTGAAGTCTTTTACCTGAAAATGTTTTAAAATTTTGAATTTTTCTGAAACTCTAAAGTCCAAAATTTTAGACTTTGGATTTAAGAGGTTTTCTCTTTTTGGAGTTTTTGAAGAAGCTACTACAAAGTGAAATTTTGACTTTGGAGTTCCGAAGTCCGAAACTCCAAAGTTCCAAAATTTCAAAACTTCAGACTTTCAGGTTTCGGAGTCTCACGTCACTTTTATGGATATTTCTGTTTCAAAGTACTGAATTCTGAAACTCCAAAGTTCCAAAATTTTGAAACTTCAGACTTTCAGGATTTTGGACTTCGGGTTTCGAATTGCAATAATCGCACTTCATTTCGGAATTTCGGGGGTTGTAATTTCAGAGCTTCCAAAAACATTTGATTTCTAACTACCCCACATGTGTCCCCTCTTGAGCATTAATTCCAGGGTTTCCTATATAAATTCAAATTTTTACCTGTCATTTTCACCTGGCTCTTGCTTTGACACTCTGATTTTACCACACCATTTTGTACTTTTGAGGCATCATTTTCAAGGTAAATTTGTTTTAAGTTATTTCTTTTTGGTTTATGATCGATCGGATTTTATTTTTTGCTTTCTATTTTTATTGCTTAACATGGAACCCTCATCATCAACCATTTTTCCTTAAACAATGTCATCCAATTCTCAAAACTGCAAACTCCAATTCATGCAGGCATCTAGTCAAAAATTGTACACCAATTCCTTCCAGATCTTCACAACATTCAATTTTCGTTCTGTGCCCTTCGACACTTTTAGGTTTTTAGAAGTTGGATTTTCAGAATTTCACAAGTTAGAGGTTTGGAAGTGACAATTTTGAAGGTTTGGAGGTCACAGTTGGCCTTTCAGAGGTTTGCCTTTCAGGACTTCAGAGGTTCACTTTTCGGAGGTTCACCTTTCGGAATTTTAGAGGTTTTCCTTTCGGGACTTCAGAGGTTCACTTTTTGGGGTTTCAAAACTTTAAGGATTTCTGGTTTTTAGAGGTTTGTACTTTGAAGTTGAAGCCTTTTCGAAGTTTCCACTTTTAGACTTTCAGACTTTAGAATTTTGGAACCTTTATAGTTTTTTACAAAATTTCCAAAGGCCATTCAGATTCCAAATTCCAAATTAATGTCAACCTCCTCATCAAAGGGCAAGGGAAAGATGAAGTACACATTCTTAGGAGTTTCTTCTCACTCATGCCTATCTTCAGATTTGGGGAACATTGGAGATACCGATCTTGGACAAGTAGATTTTCTAGACTTCTGGGAAAGATTAAAGGCCCCTAATAAGAAGCCTTGGATGTAGGCCATATTTGATAGTGGGCTTGCTCTCGCTGTGGGTTTTCCTACATCCATGCATTGTCCTGAATTTGTCTTGGCTGCAACAACCCACTTTGATAAAGATTCTAGATCAGTTAAAGATGACGATGACAAGGTTGTGATTAGATTGGACATCAATTTATTTGAAGATTTATTTAAACTTCCAGATGTTGAAGAGTATGCAACAATTTCACCAGAAGCTGTAATTGAACATTGGGACAAAGAAACTGAACTGTGTACAAAATTCATGATGAAGAGTTAATTGGCCAAGAATGTCACCAAACTTCCTATGACATTGTTCTGCTAAGATTTCATCTAGAAAGTGAATGATCTTATTGTGTTGTTGAGTAGAGTTTAAAGTCTCTCTTCAGTGAGGGAGTTTTAAGAATGGAAGTTCTTGTATATTTCCACTATCAAGAAAAACAAAGAATTCATACGATGGGGAGAGCATATCAACAACTCAATTTGTTTTCAATTGAGTAATGTCTTGTCTTAAAAAAACTTCTTCATGACTTCTTTCTTGGTTTATGCTCCAGCTGCCATGGGGGAATTCAATGGTTTGAATACAAAAGGTGTTAGAAGCGTGTCACATATTTATGAATTTTATTCTCAAAATACGATGGAAGAAGG
Organism: Taxus chinensis; assembly: GCA_019776745.2. Lineage (NCBI taxonomy): Eukaryota > Viridiplantae > Streptophyta > Pinopsida > Cupressales > Taxaceae > Taxus > Taxus chinensis. The sequence goes on from CM034154.1 coordinate 151,868,516, forward strand.
ACGTAAACATTTATGCAGGGTCAATGATGCCTTTTTTACTGTTCTCCTTTATTGTTTCGATAAAAACATGTATAATCGAAGGATTTATAATGAAGCTTCTAAAGAAGTATGGGAGTGGGGAGCCATATATCTTCAGTTTCCAATATTCACATACATCAAGATTCTTGGTTTCTTGGGTGCCCCTAGCAAGTTACCAAGATGCCTTGCCGAAAAATGGGTTTAATTAGAATTGGTTTGGCAATTGTTGGATTATCACAAAATTCAAAACAAATGACATAAGGTGGGAGTCCAGTTTCCTATTTCAATAGGAAGGTATACCTGTGCCAGTATTTACAAAGTGAAGAATGTGGATGGAGAAATGTCTAAATTTACTTTGCGAAATTTCCATCCTAGAACCAAATTTGATTACTGGGGTAAGTTCAGTGAAACATGATTGGCTAGTTCTCACGTGCCTCAGCTATAGGATATTTGGATTCACTGTTGGGATGAGATTATCATTAGACAACGAGAATATGAAAGGTTGACTTTGGATGAGGTTAAAAAATTTGGTATTGTGGATATTCTAGAAGGAATGGAGGATGATGATGAAGTATTGGATCCAATATACAAGAGCAATAATGTTGCCAATCAACCTTTTCCATGGATTGATTGGTATCAAGAGGAACATTGCAATACTAAGGAAAGGGCGGGGCCCATTTTACAAAGGACATATGATTGGTTGGATACCTTGGGAATTTCACCCAAAGGGTTAGATCAATCTATAAGAATAGAAGCCCAACCAACATTGAGTCTCCCTACACCCACAAAAGGAAAAAGGTCTACCAAAAAGGCCAATATAACTCCTAGGAAGATCTCATTTGTTGTTGGAAGTTCCTCTCTTTCCAAGGCTCCTACTGCCATGGTTGTGTCCTCTATAATACTTGTATCAAAATTTGTTGAAGTCAGTTATTCTCCAGTTGTATCACAAGATTTTTCACCCCCTCCTTCTCTACCATTATCATCATCTTCAACTTCATTTACCCTATCATTACCTTCTTCTCCTCCACTAATCTCTTCTTTTCCATCCCCATCCATGGCCCAAGTGTTTTCATCCCTTCCTATCCTCTCAGTAGGGGAAATGATTGGGTCTCCAGTTTCCACTTCATTGTCTCAACAACTTTCATTCCCTTCCATTTCAACTTCCAGCCCCGTTGCATCCTCTCCCGAGGCTATTCTCACTTCCACCCCATCTATCATTACCACCTCCATTTCATTGCCAACTGATATTACCAGTGCTATTATTTTATCTAGTGCTCCATGTGCCGAATCGACCGTGCCACTTTCATCTGCGTCCACTATACTGGAATGGCTATATTGCCAAAACCCAAAGAAAAAGAAGAAGGTGCCTCTCGTAGATGTAATAGATCTGAGACTGTTGGAACCTACTCCGAAGAGAAAGGCCAAACGGCCAAAGATCATCTCTAGTTTATCTATAAACCAATCAGGAGAGAGAGTCATGGAAATAGTTACACCCATTGAGGGGAAAACTAACGAGACTATTACGACAACAAATTATCAGATTTATAGGTTTTCACTAGGGAAGGTAACACATGAAGGTGTGGAAAAGGATGTTCAAGTGGCTCTTGAAAATTTGTTGGAGAAGTATGATAAAGATAAAGCTTCCAAAAATGAACTGAATACAAAGGTTGAACAACTCACTGCTCTGTTAAGGAAAGTAACACAACCTAGTCCAACTACTGATCCTTCAACTACAACTGCTTTGACAATTTCTTCCGGTTTGGATGATATTTCATATCATGAAATTGAGAAGATAGGTCAGAAGGGAAGATCAATGGATGGATGGATAGAACGTATGCTTCAAGAAGCTAACCCTTTGATTAAAACAATTATTGAATTATATAATGATTTGCAAACTGAAAGAACCTCCATTCGTAGGATAGAAGAAGTCCTCTATGAGGATAACAATAACTTGAATATGAATTTGACTACATGGGGTGAGATTAGAGACATGGACCCAAATTTACTCTTTCAAGAAGGATTAATTGATGATACTTCTAAATTGTTCGAGTTTTAGAAGGCTATGGAATTTAGATCCCAGGTGTTACAAGATTTGATCAAGAAATTGGATGATAAACGCGTGGAAATAATGGATGGTCTAAATGATATCTCAGAAGAGTTTGATAATATCAACTGTAAAATTTTCAATGAGAATATTGATGCTCTTCTGGTGGACCAAATTAAATCAAATTTCAAAGATTTGGTAAAGAAAGATGATGAAGTAACTAGAACTTTCAATAGTGATTCAATTGAAAGGTTGGTCTCATGCCATAATTTCATAAGTCAACTGAAGAAAATGGTGACTAAGTTGAAAAGGTTTCCAGCTACAATTGTAAGGGAGATTGATATAGTAGACGTGGTGAATCATTATGCATGTGGACAAGAGGAAGAGGAGGTATAGGGAATCATCAAGCATTTCATTGATTATAAACACCCGATGACTATTTCAGAGAAAGAGCAAGAGAAAAATGAATAGGGAAAAGATGTTGCAGGACCAAGCTAAGCTAGGTGGCCATGATTGGAAAATTCCAAGCTTTGAATCAGTCAAAGATTGTAGGGTTGACTTAGTCAAACTTTTGCAACAACTTTACTATTTTTATGGGAACTTGTTCCCTTAAACTTAATTATATTCTATTTTTAGTAACTTGTTAGTTAAGGTTCAGCTGTAATGGCTCAACCTCTAAAAATTATAAATAGTTAAATGCATGAATTTTAAAGAGACTTTTAGATCATTGGGGAAGTTACTCTTCAATCTTGGAAGAGTGCTTTGAATACTTTGGAGCCTTTTAATTATATTCAGAACAATATTTTGCCATGAAATGTCTGGTTTATTGTGTTAATAGTTGATCAATGCATACCTTGTGAATGAGTAGTTCCTTAGTATGAGTGATTAATCTACCTTTATCTCAATTATATTATTTCAATCTATGAAGAATGATGTGGTTACCTTGAATATCAGTTGTGGAAATGTTATATCCCTTCTGTTATGAAGTTGCATTATCATTAACTATCATGGAAAGGAAAGGATGTATGACATGTGTATATCATATATTGTTATGATGTGTTGATTGTGTATTTGAGTAGGCTTGATCTATCTGTTAAGTATACTTGGGGTCTTACAAGGAAATGCATGCTCTTATGTCTGTGGTATCTTATTTTCCCTGTCTAAATAACATAAGGTGACATTGGATTGTGATGTTTACTTTATCCTTTCTGAATTAACCCTTTCCAATGTGAAGATCATAAAATTATCTAGTAATACTCTCTCTCTTGGTGTATCACCTTACTTATTCATTTGTTATTTCTAACCTTGAACCCCATGAATTGAGTAGATTAGATTCATTTTAAAAGTGTTTTAGCCTTGCATATTGATCTTAAATGAAGTGCACCAAGTTCCAAAGGAATTCAAACTTCTCTGGAGGTTCATCTTAAGGCAACAAGGTCCCACACCTTGGGGATGTTCCAACATTGCACAAGATCACTCAACAATTTAATGGGTGCATGATCCGTGTGACAACAATAACAAAGTGATTTATATTGAAATATGTTGTATCATGTTATTTCCCACTGTGTTGTGTTGTTTATGGCATTATGTCACCATGTTGCACTACATTGGAGTGTATGTCATGATGTTAAATATCTATGTTCATTGCATATATGTATTCATATGTTATTGATATATTCAGATTGTGAACTAGGGTCATATGATGCTTTTATGATCCCTAATGTGTTGTACTCGCACTCTTAGTGCGTTATGTGGTAAAGTACATGTTATAAGCCATGAAATATTGTATTGTTATACCCCTCATATCTTTTCCACGTGTAAGGTGCTATGGTTGTTGTGCATTAATCATCATTATGATCATAACATTGTTATGTGCTCTATTGCGTACCCTACACTACTGATCCCTATGGGTATCATTCAAAAGTGTATGTGTGCAGAGAGAGTTTGTAGACAAGGTGACCATAACCTTGAGCCAAGTATGAGTTTGAAAGTGGAGTCTCATCTAGACTGAGAGCCCATTTCTATCTATTTGGTATACATTGATATTGCTTAGTATATTGTGGATTTACACCACCTTTGGCTCATCTTATGAAAAATAAAATCTATCCTCTCCTATTTGGGTTTTCCATCAAACAATCCTATGTGATATTGACTATGTGGATCATCGTATGTGTGATTTGGAGATATATACATTTATACTTATTCTGATTATATGTCTTATGCAAGTTAAGGCTCGATAATTGAGTGCCAAAAACTCAATGAGTACCCCTTTGGTGGCCACAAAAAAGTCCACAAAGTGATTGTAATGTGATCTTTCTATGTTCATATTTTATTCGTAAATTGACCTTCTTATCTCTTCTTATAAGAACCAAAAATTTTCTTTAGTGATGGATCTTTAAATATTTGCGAATTTACTTGGTTTTGTGCTAAAAAGATGCCTTTGCATTACTGCGGTTGTTTATCCATTTATTTTTCTTATATTAAAATCTGATTTTGAGTTTAATTTTTTTTTTAGCCTAGCCCAAGGCTTTTTTTTCCACTTGGCATTTTGATCTGTTTGATATGCTGGTTCTAATGTTGTGATGTGATGGAATAAGGTAATAAGATTCACCATGGAGTGGTTGGACCTATGGATCCAATTTGTTGTATGGAGGTACACCCAAGGGGGTCATCGGCTGTGTACTATTGAGCTATAGGTTACTATGCAACTTGGGTGGAAGTGACATGAATCTATGATCCTAGGGCCATATGGTGACTTGACCTCATTAAATGGAGAAATAAGGTGATGAGACTTTTTAGTGAGTGACCCGATATGGATAAATAAGAAGATGAGGCTCTCTGGTGAGTAACCCATCATGGAGAAATAAGGTGACGAGGCTCTATGGTGAGCGAACCAACTTGGTTTTGGAACTATGATTCTTTCTCTATTGGGAGGCTCATGGAGATTTGGGAGACATATGGAGTTGGTATGCATGATTCATGAGTTACTCCTGTGATTCTTGTTATGTATTAATATGTTGAGGCTTAATGTTCCTCCTTTTCAACATGTGTTATTAAACCTTATCTTGATATTGTGTGGGTACATTCATGGTTTTGAGTCATGTGATACGTATTGCATATGTTATAACGTGATGCCTTATTGTATGTTAGACACATGTGTGTGTGTGTGTTCAATCTATGCTTGAGGCATAATTGTTGGAAATTGTATGTATGTGAACTACTTTCTATCTTTTCATAGTGGGGTTAGAGGTCTTGTGATGTGATTCATTCATGAAAATGTGATGAAAATATGTTTAGTGGGTCGTTTGTAATGTGCTTTGTACCTTGTGTGACATTGTGAGGTCAACTATTTGGGAAACCTATTAGAACTTTGAAAATTGAAATATTTAATAAGTGATATCATTATGAACATTAAACAAGTGAATTGAGTAATTGATACAACTAATAAATGGTGAATACCCTTATGAGAAAACACATGCGAGAATGTTTCAAAACGATTATAAAAAATTGGATTTCAAACCACTATAGATTTGAACTATGGAACAATGATTCCAATATTCTTAGAACATTAAGAAATTGAGGAAATTCTAAAATATGTTTAACCTATTGGTGGTTGCGTTTAAAGAAACATAACCCTTTTCACTATCAGAATTTATCATTGTAGAATTCCTATGTTTACTCATTCCTTCGAGTTCCTCGAGTGTGCCACATTATGGATGCTAAGGGAGGGATAATGTAGTGCCCCCTTCGGTTTGAAGAAAAAATAAATTTCTTTTGGGCTTTTTCAATTATTTAGGAATGTATTTTGTTTCGTGTTGTTTTTTATCCTCACGTGCCTAGAGGAAATATGGATAGCTCTCAGCATTTTTTGATTAGTTGTATTTAAAATCCATTTCCAAGATCTATATGATTACAGTCATGAGTATTCAATTCAAAAAAATATTAATGGCATTAATTGCATATAAAATGATTAATAGAAAAAAGGGAATCTGTATAGTAAAAGTAAATAAATAAATATGAGTTGTTTTGTTTTATAAAATTGAATGCATTTGAAAAAATAATTATGTGTACAAAGGCATGTTGGGAGTCCTTTTCAAAAATGCCTCAAAGGAAGCAGCCTCATCATGGCTTTCAATTTATCCCAAAAATAATCTTTCTAAGATGGTGAATCACCCATTTAATTTGGTGTGACTGTATGAGTTGTTTTCTTGGAGCTTGGGACACATGGGATTTTGTGATTAACCAAGCTTTTGTTATTACTCCACCTTGTGCACCAAACAAACCTCTATTCTGACCAGTCCACTTTTTCCAGCATGTGTTCCAGTCTATGCCAATATGGGAGCCTTGGAAAGTGTATGGATGGTTATTACAGAATAAAGAAATAGAGAAACTTAGTAGTAGTTTCATTTGGAAATGCTCTAGTAGGCGGGTTTACAAAATGGGATTGTTGAAAAGGCATTAGAAAGATAAGTGTAAAGCTAAACTCCACAAACTTACCCAACACACTCACTGTCTACATCAGAATGGGAGCTTTAGAGCATTTCATGGACATTCTCATGAAGAGTTGTTGTTGTTTCACCAAATGTGACCAACGAGTGTCTAAATGATCGGTTCACCTTTACCTGCATATCCGCCTAGATCGTGCCAAATAGAAAGCTTCAATTTTGTTGTTATTTTCTTGCTGGGAATAACACATTGATGCAGAGGAATTTATTGACCTTCGGATATGAAAAAATATGCATTTATTGTAAAGGCCATTTTAAGATTCTTGAAAATGCAATATGTAGGAGTAAAGCCAAATTCCTTAACCTCTGTCAGCCTTCTCCTTACCTGCACCTTGTCTGTAGCCTTAAGGAAATGTTTTGGAGTAAGATGTTGGTTGTTTGGATCAAATTGGAATGATGATGAGATGATTTGCACGACTCCTGCGCAAGGGCTGTAGAATGTTTGCTAAAATGACCGAATGAACGTGGTTTCATGGATAACAATGATTGTTAGGTATGCACTAAATGGGTTTGGTCATTAGGAATTTTAAACTTCAAGCTCATTGTAAAATTGGTAGGTGTAAAGCTAGGCTCTACAACCATGCCAACATCTATCACCCTGCTCCAAGATGAGTGTAACGCTTGCTAAAATGCCCGCAAGAGACTCAAGAACAACCTAGGTTTAGTTCGAAAAATTATGGAATAATTTTTTTTTGAAAAGTGTGCCCGCATGCAGGCTCGAAACTACAATTGTCACGATAATGTTTCAAGGTCAATGATATTTAATAATTAATAATTTCCCATTTTAACCAATTATTAAGTCCGTATTAAAACAAATAAGTAGATTTAGTCCGACCAAGGTTTAGTTCACTCTAAGTGTTAATTTAATAAACAATTAAATTCCTACTATAGTTAAATATTTCACAAATAAATAAATAACAAGGTCTATTTTACATGGGGTTAGAATAAACATCCCCTTACCCCATAAAGTGACCCCTTAAAAGTCAACTCATGTTTTAAAATTAATATATTTAAATAAAAAAGGTAATTTCCACTCACCCACTTTCCACCTACTTTTTGTAGGGATGAAACTCATCCCTTGGATGGATTAAATTTTGACCATTGATTTGGAATTAGACAAGCTAACCCTAAAGCATCCTTATGAAAGCTTCTTTCTCATCTCATTTGATTCATTTTCTTTCCATTTGTTTTGCAGGTTGAGGAGGAGGAAGAGAGGCCATTAAAGACCATCCCAAGCTTCTTGGGAGACATTGCAAGCTCCAATATATATATATATATATATATATATATATATATATATATAGGTTCACACCCTCTTCTAGGGTTTTAAAACAATTTGTATAATTTTATTTAGCTTAGTTTCCTTTGGTTATGCCCAAATGGGCTTGTGGGTTTTACTATATTTTTCTAGAAATAGTTTGATTTGATCTGTATACCCATTTCGGTATAAGGAAGTGTATATTTATATATGTAAACATATACATATATAATTATATTTGTTCATTAATTTCACAAATAATAAAACAAAAAAAAAGATTTAATTGAGAGAACAAATTTAATACATATTATTTAGGTACAGATTTATATATTAACAGGTATAAATTTATGTATATATATATCTATGTGTGTGTTTGTTTGAAAAATTAATCGGCCGTAGGCACCATGTTGGAGAATACGTAGGTTTTACAAAAAAGAAAAACCAGGGGCCGTATGGATTTGATTAGTTTTAATTGTTGAGTTGGGGGGGAGGGTCACCTACCCAACCCCCCACCCCATTAATAAATGGAGCGGGGGGGTGGGCTGGGGAAGGTGACCCTCCCCCCCCAAAACCCCTTTTCCCATTACCCACACAAGTGCAGGCCACACTTTTTAGGAATAGGTTTTTTTTTGTTTTATTTTATTTTTGATTTTAATTGAAATCTAATCAAACACTTTTTTTTTAACATAGTTTTATTTTAGTTTTATTTTATTTTTGTTTTAATGGAAATTTGGACAAACTTAAGTCCCACGCATTTTTTTTTCTTTTTATTAAAAGGTTTTAACTTTTATAAAGTTTAACTTTTTTTTTTTTTTTAAAGTTTTATCTTTATAAGGGTAAATATGTATATCACATATGAATGCATTTAGTTACAAATAGTTATGAACATATATATTTGTAATAGCATATTTTATTAATATAATAATATTAATAGTATATTAATATTAGTGTATTTTCATATTAATAAATCTATTAATATTAAAATATTTTGTTATTAGAAATAATAAAATAAATAAATAATATTACTATCGAAAGTAACAAAAATGTGATGTTGATTGTAATATTGATGAGTAAAATATTCATACTAACACTTTCTTTCCAACAATTTGATAGATATTGAATAGAAGGTAAAAGAAAATAAATTTCATTTGCATCCACATTATAACCTTAATAATAATAATCAATACAACTTTCTTTCAAATCTTAATACAAAATCTTCAAGTGGGAAAAATTTAGAATAGTGAAAGCTAAAATGAAAAGCAATATTACAAGTTCCTCCACTCTTAGTGGGAATACAAAAAAAAAGCTTTTCACAAGGAGAAAATACTTCATTTTATATTTACAAACTAACTCTACAATATTCACAATGAAGAAGACCTCCCCCCCCCCCCTTTTTTTAACTAAACCCTACAAATCTTTCATTCTCTTATCAATATACAATTATTAAATGTAACTTTTTTCCACAAGATTACAACAATGTTCTCCATTTGAGGTGGGAAGTCATACACAAGTAAATACAAGGATGAAATACATTATTACAATTTCTTCCACTCTAAGTGGGTAAAATACAAGAAGTTTCACTTGGCCATCAACAAGACTCCAATGCTCCAAGCACCAACAAGGTAGCTCCTCCAAAGGTTTTCTTGATTCACAACAAAATAGGGCAAGAGGCAACGCTCTCCACCCAACCAAGATACCCAATGGAGAAGATAATCCATCCTCTCCATTGGCTCCCGAGCCCCAACCACATCACAATAGGAGAAGATCTCAACTTATGGCAACTACTAGCTTCCACAATACTTAACAACATCATTTCACATTCATTCCATTTTACATGCACAAACACAACAACAACTCAACAAGAAGAAATCAATCAAACAATAATATAACAAGGCTTATCAAGAAAGCCAAAAGAGTAAGACCTATGGGGAGGCCACTTATGCCTCCCAATGGGAATGGGTGCCACCTAAAAGCCTCCAATGCAAAACACAATTTCCCCTAACAACTCTTATGCCTCCCTCAAGTACCCCTTATACCTCCATTCACTCTTATGCCTCCCTCAACTCTTATGGCTCCCTCATAATAAGAACAAGAAGAAAATGCAAGCATTTCTCATACTAGGTGGGCACCCAACCCAAACTCCCTCCTCAAGAAAATGATCTCTTATGCCTCCCTCAAATAAACTCCCCATAGTCTCCTCTCACTCCCAACTTAGGCATTCTACCCATACCCAACAAGCATTTCAAGAAACAACAACATTCAACACAACATATACACACATACATTTAACAATAACATAATATAACCAAAGGTGGAGCTCCTACCTTTCCATGGTAGAGCTTGTTCCAAATGTGAAGTTCCAAACTCCTCCAAAGATCAAGCAAGCATCCACAAGCTCCAAAAATCAACAAGTATCAACAAGCTCCAAAATCCACAAACTCCTCCAAAAATCCTCCCTCTCCAAAAACAAGAGACTAAAAATGAACATGTAACCCCAAAACAAGCAAAACTGATTCAATAAATAGAGAAAAGAGAGGGAGGGATGATGTGGCTCCAAGTAGGATGCCACCTCATTTTCCCTCCACTCCACATCACTTGGTCAACCTCATTTTCCAATGCACCATTAATGAGTGGTTTGAGGAATGACAAGCACCTTACACACTCCATCTAAGCCCACTCCCCCAAAGGACAAAATTAAATATTTGAAAGAAAGTGCAATTAACATTTTACCTTTTCATCTTCCCAAAACACCTAAAAGACCCTAAATTTGACCTCCCAACCCATAGGTAGGGTTGGCATGGGCTATTTAAGAGGTGTGGGACAAGTTTGAATTGTCCTACAAGCTTCCAAATTTGGCGTCTAAGGCCAAATTCGAGTTTCCCATGTGGGGCAGAGTGTGCTACACTCAAAACTCAAACACATATCACTCAACACAAAATCTAAAGTAAATCAAGCCTAATAAATGAACTCCCTTTTGGTCACATCTTTTAATTAGTTTAAAACAAATTCAAATTAACTTAATTAAGACACTACAACCCATGAATAAAAAAGGAGTAAACACAATTCCAAGAATCTGAATAATAAACCAAGTAAAATTTCACTACTAAAAGAAAACACATACTAACATAATAGAAAGGGAAAATTAAAACAAAACAACACATGACCCCTAGGTCACAATTTTCCCTTAACCAAATAATTCTAACACACACACAATTACATGTTGCCATGGTGACCCTAGTTGGATTCTTCTCGAATTCCGATGTGGTTGGTCTCCACTCCCCCATGATGTTGTTGTGAATATAATATACCTGCAAAACAGATAATACCTCCTTCGGCCTCGTGGCCGCATTAAAAAATTCATGCCAAAATATGCAATATAAATCTAAAATCAACTATATATGAATTAATATCATCTATGCAAATACGATATCACTTACAATTTCTAGCACATTTCTATCCCACATTTCATTCATGTCAAAATGATCATCACATTAATCCAATTATCAAGGTCTACTCAATATGACTTAAATATATCACATGTCAGAATTACAGATAAATAACCATGTCAAAAGTATATCAATATTAACAACAAAAGTCTCCAGTAGTCCATATGCATCATATAAGAATCAAATGAATAACAGTTCAGTATCTCTAATATCTACTAACATGCTATATCAAAAACTATAATATATCCATAAGTGCATATGACAATATCGAAAAATAATAATCAAAAGGTGTCGAAGGAAAGTGGGCACTACAATGAGAGATTTTGGACTGTTGCCGTCCATCAAAACATAATAGATTTTTTTTTGTTTTGTCCCATATAATCAGATTAGTGCCTCTTAGAACCGGTCCTCTCTTCTTAATGTTGTGAAATTTAGTCTGAGATTGACAGTGGAGGGAATTCCATTACATGATTATTGTCGTGACACTGGAAAGGTGCATTTCTTTCATATTCCTCCCAACCCCTATTACACCCTCTCATTTTGTGCTAAGACGAGAGAGTTGGAACAATATAGAGTTTCATCAAGACATAATGAAAAGTTGTTTTTGAGCTGGTAGATAGGTATGTAAATGTGGAGGCATGTGAAGTGTTCAAAAAAATTCCTTGGAGAGAACATGGTCTCTTCTAATATAGTGAATGCTTAAGACACTCAAAATGGGGGTTTTGGATCAGTCTATGGTCATCTATAAGAAATGTTGAAAACAAAATTTTAGGTTAGATGTAAAAGTGTGGAATATTATATAAGACCTATGAACCGTTTGACAAAAATCCTCTTTAATTGTATGGTCTTGTGGATCATGGTTGTGGACCTATTGGAGCCCCTCGTACCACTTCTATTCTCACATAGGCATGATCATCTTACCCTCTCTTGCATGATTTTAGCATTTCTAGTTTTCTTAATTTTAAGGGAGTTGTAAATCAATCTAAAGAAAAATAGCTTTTGGGTGAGTTATATGGGACACATTATTTTATAGCAATTTTACCTCTGCTTCGTATGAAAATAGACGAGTAAGCATGCATGTAAACACCACTCCCTTTTTACCTCGTGGATGGTTAGATTTTTTTTGATATCAATACATATTATGGAAGCCACATGGTTGGAAGATTTAAACTTGAATGTTAGTCAAAACTACTCCTTGGCGACGTTGTAAAATCTAAATAAAATATGTTTTCAATGAGGTGCAAAACATCTTATAAACCTTGAAATGAGAAAATCAAACTTTGGATGTCTACCATGCCACATGGAGTGTTCAAACAAACCCTAGGTTGTCCTTAGGATGTTTGTTTGAATTCATTTCCTCATGCGTTTAGAATCCCAGTGGGCTAGTTCGTAGCTTTAAATAGCTGCTGAAATTCAAAAAAATGCAGTTTGGTTTGACCCACAGTTTTGGTCTTGGGTGCATAAATGGAATTGGAATTTGATAAATATCTAGTATTTCTCTGTGATAATCACTACCAAACCTTATTTTGGAGCAAAAATCCCGTAGAATATTTTTATAGATAGGTTTTGTAGGCCTCCGATCATTGGATGACGAGGCCATTTGGGTGCATTTACGATCGGTATCTCCGTAAAGATAAGCACCAATTGAATGCAGTTCATCAGTTTTAGGTTTTTTCAGCCCTGAGTATTTCCTTATATATAGGGGAGTAGGTAGGAATTGGCTTCCTTGTGTGTTTGAGTCTTGAAGTTTGTTTTTGAATGATTATTTTGGGGCTACTTGGCTACTTTTTGATGCTTTTAGAAACTTTTGACTCAATGGAGAAAACTGTCATTTGACCTTGTCCAAGTAAAGTAATGATAGGTAAACCTTATATACACTAAAACATGAATGTAGGAAACCATTTTGATGATTGTTTGAAAGGATATTAAATATGAAAAGAAATGATGTTTTTCTCTCTCCTCTCTCTAACCCTATCTTTGGCTTTTGAAATGAAATGAAATGACATTTGTATTCTTACTCTCATTAAAAGTGTGTTAGTTATTATTTCATTATTATTGGAAAATTGTGCAATCATAAATCATGTTTGATTGTAGTTAGATGCCATGTCAGTAGTTGTGTTGACCATGCAATGGTTATAGGTATGCAGGACATGAAGAAAATTGTGGTGTTCTATATGTTTTTGTAATAACAGGTTATTCTTGGATTACATATAATATTAAATGGATGTATATCAAAACTATGTTTATAACCATGAATGTTATTTATGGGTTATTTTGTGATGAGTAATAAATTGTAGTGTATTGGTATCTTGGGGAAAATAAACATTCTATTCTAGGGGTGATTTTGTTTATAGGTATATATCTTGCTAATAATGTAGATGTACATTTTAACTGGAAATGAAATGAACCTGTTATAATGTCCTCATATGTGAATGTAGTGATTTTGTATTCTTGCATGTTTTACTAAAATACTTGGAAAACTTAGAAGAAATGAAACCTGTAGTGCCCACTTCCCTTCGACACCATTTTTGTTTTGTTGTTTTCGAGACTGATTACTTCACTTATGGATTTATTATGGCTTCTTGATTTAGCATGCTAGTAGATATCATAGACATTGGACTGTTATTGATTTGATCTTTATATGATGCATATGGTCTACTAGTGGACATTTGATGATGATATTTGTATACTTTTGACATGGTTATTTATCTTTAATTATGACATGTGATATGTTTAATCATATTGAGTAGAACTTGATAATTGGACTAATGTGATGATCGTTTTGACATAAATAAAATGTGGAATAGAAATGTGCTAGAAAGTGTAAGTGATATCGTACTTGCATAGATGATAGTAAATCATGTGTCGTTTATTTTAGATTATATTGTATATTTGGCATGAATGTTTTAATGCGGCCAACAGGCCGAAGGAGGTATTCTCTGTTCTGCAGGTATATTATATTCACAACAATATTGGGGAGTGGAGACCAACCACATCGGAATTCGAGAAGAATCCAACTAAGGTCACCATGGCAACAAGTAATTGTGTGTGTGTTAGAATTATTTGGTTAGGGAAAAATTGTGACCTAGGGGTCATGTGTTGTTTTGTTTTAATTTTCCCTTTTTATTATGTTAGTATGTGTTGCTCTTAGTAAGTGAAATTTTACTTGTGTTATTATTCATATTCTTTGGATTGGTGTTTACCCCTTTATTAGCCATGGGTTGTAGTGTCTTAATTAAGTTAATTTGAATTTGTCCTAAACTAATTAAAGGATATGACCAAAGAGAGTTCATTTATTAGGCTTGATTTACTTGGGTTTTTGTGTGGATTGATGTGTGTTTGAGTTTTGAGTGTATCACACTCTACCCCACATGGGAAACTCGAATTTGGCCTTAGAGGCCAAATTTCAAAGCTTGTGGGACAAGTCAAACTTGTCCCACACCTCTTAAAACCCCATGCCAACCCTACCTATGGGTTGGAAGGCCAAATTTAGGGTCTTTTAAGTGTTTTGGGGGGGATAAAAAGGGTAAAATATTAATTGCACTTTCTTTCAAAATTTAATTTTGTCCTTTTGGGAAGTGGGCTTAGATGGAGTGTGTAAGGTGCTTGCCTTTCTTTCAACCACTTATTAATGGTGCATTGGAATATGAGGTTGACCAAATGATGTGGAGTGGAGGGAAAATGAGGTGACATCCTACATGGAGCCACATCATCCCTCCCTCTCTTTTCTCTATTTATTTGATCCTCTTGTTTGTTTTGGGGGTTTTTTTTGAGGTTTCATTTCTAGTCTCTTGTATTTTGGAGAGGAGAGGATTTTGAAGGAGTTTGTGGATTTTTGGAGCTTGTTGATATTTGTGGGAATTTTGTTGGAGCTTGTGGATGCTTACTTGACCTTTGGAGGGAATTGAGACTTCATACTTGGAGCAAGCTCTACCATGGAAAGGTAGGAGCTTCACCTTGTTTGTATTATGTTTCTTTTTTTTTGTTATTTGAATGTATATATATGTTGTGTTGAATGTTGTTGTTTGAAATGCTTGTTAGGAATGGGTAGAATGCCTAAGTTGGGAGTGGGAGGAGACTATGGGGAGTCTATTTGAGGGAGGCATAAGAGATCACTTTCTTAAGGAGGGAGTTTGGGTTGGGTGCCCACCTAGTATGAGAAATGCTTGCATTTTCTCCTTGTTCTTACTTTGAGGGAGCCATAAGAGGTGAGGGAGGCATAAGAGTGGATGGAGGGATAAGGGGTACTTGAGGGAGGCATAAGAGTTGTTAGGGGTATTGTGTTTTGCATTGGAGGATTTTAGGTGGCACCTATTCCCATTGGGAGGCATAAGTGGCCTCCCCATAGGTCTTACTCTTATGGCTTTCTTGATAAGCCTTGTGACTTTGTTGTTTTGATGGTTTCCCTCTTGTTGAGTTGTTGTTTGTTTTGAAGGATAATGGAATGAATGTGAAATTTCATGTTAAGTTATGTGGAAGCTAGTAGTTGCCATGAGTTGGATTTTCTCCCATTGCAATGTGGTTGGGGCTCGGGGGCCAATGGAGAGGATGGATTCTCTTCTCTATTGGGTATATTGGTTGGGAGGAGAGCGTGGCCTCTCCCATTATTTTGTTGTGAATCAAGCAAACTATTGGAGGAGCTACCTTGTTGATGTTTATAGCATTGGAGCCTTGTTGATGACAATGAGAAACCACCTTGTATTTTTACCCACCTTGAGTGGAGGGAAAGTGTAATATTGCTTTGTATTTTAGCTTCCATTATTGTAAAATGTTCCCACATTAAGTGGAAAATGTTGTAACAAGATGTTGTAGGAAAGTTGTATTGATCTTCATTAGTAAGGTTGTAATGTGGATGGAATTGAAAGTTGAAGGAAAGACAATTTATTTATTCTCCTTTAACTTGGCTTGGAACCTCATATGAGTGTGTTGATCTTGTTGAAATGTTAGTAGTGCTTACTCTAAAACTTAATGGAAGTATTGTTGAAACCCTCTTGAGGAATGTTGGGAAATTTACTTTTAATTTTTTTTTTTATATTAAATTTCATTTTGTTGCTTAAAAGAGATGTATTGAAAAGTGGGAATATTAATACATTATCTCTTCTTGTATTGTTGATGGAAAGACTTAAGTTTTAAATAGTTTTCAATATGCCAATGAAGTAATTTAAGTCCCAGCTCTATTATGTTTTTCCTCATCTAAGAACTTATTGTAAATCTAATTGCAAATTGTAAAAGGAAATGAAATCAAATCTATTTGAAATCCCGTTCAATGCCTATTAGATTGTGTAGAAACGAATTTTAATGCAAAAGCTCTAACTTATCAAGTCCATTAACCACATGTCCTTAATGTTTAAGAAGGAAACTAATATTTTAAATATTACTCATATTAAAGTAATACTAAAATTAATGAATTTATTATTCTCAAGTTATATTAATATCAATATACTATCAATATTTCTTTTATATTAACAAAAGTATGCTAGTATAAACTATTGCCAAGTAGATAATATTAATTATATATATAAAACAAAACCAATGGCATGGCCGTAATAGGTCTGTAATCAAACCTACGCATGAGATGTTAATGCAAATGCAAAGCAGACTGTGCTTCATGAATATTCTGATATGAAACAAATCCACCTCTACGCTGAAACATCCATATAATTGCAAAGCAGACTGTGCTTCATGAATATTCTGATATGAAACAGATCCACCTCTATGAGATTCTCTTCCACGAGTTGCAGCGTATGACAGGAAGATCTCAATAGAAGATCTTTGTAATGAATTTCACATGGTCTTCTGGTAACACTCTCACTGTCCCTTAATCGATTTTGATAAAATATCTTGAAGGCGAATCCCGAATTTGAGGATGCATTCGATACTGAGCAGATAACAACTTGGTTGGACAACCTGCTTGTTGGAAGTGCCCCAAAAGACTCTCCTATCCACGTCCTGCCTGCTGCCTGGCTGTCTTCCTGTGCAGGCGTGACTGTGGATCCCCGCCAAGAACACACCTTGCAGCACCCAATGAAAGTGGAGGTAACACGTCTGTCCCACGCGCCTGTAGCTTCAGCTATAACCTCCTGACAGCTCACGTGGCCAGGGCCGAGTGGAATGAGGTATCACGCCTGCTCACCAGCTGTAGCTTCATCTATAACCACTTCCTTTTACCCGCACGGCCAAGGCCGAGTTAAAGTAGTGGGCAGACCAAACGGGAGGCGTGGGATTTACAGATCTAAAAGTCAATGAAGATAGGTATGCGGCCCAACATGGTGTAGTTCAACACGCCAAAGGAGAGGGAGTTTAAATGATATGGCAGGTGGCTATTAAAGCCACCCACCCCCCAACCATAAATTTAAACATAGTTTGAAATGTTATACCAGTGATAAGACTCTTGTCTTTTGTTCATTTTTTTAAATATGTTTAACCTACATTAAAGAAAATAAATTTGGATGATTACAATATTATAAACATTTTCACATTCTTAGTACGTTTAACCTAGTATGAAAGATGGATTTTGAACTTCCTGATTAACAATGAAATATGTATTTAGCTAAACTTACATTATATACATCTATATGATTAAATATAAATTAAGATTTTTCTATTCCTTATTACTAATGCTTATTACACTTAGTTTTGTATAAGAGGATTGATTTCTAATCATACACCTAAATAAATAAATAAAAAAAAAAAATTAGTCGCATTTTCGGGTTGTATGTTTGTGGAAGCAAGTTCTTGGATCGTCGTCGTTTTCGCGGCATCACAGTACATTTTAACTGGAAATGAAATGAACCTGTTATAATGTCCTCATATGTGAATGTAGTGATTTTGTATTCTTGCATGTTTTACTAAAATACTTGGAAAACTTAGAAGAAATGAAACCACCTTATATAATAATGGTTATAGTTTGACCACTATAAGGAAATGATTTTAGAAGTTATCCGAATGACCCCAATCTATCAACCCTTGAGAAGGATACCCTTGAGTATTTTTTAATTCATATGTTGTCCACCTTGTTGTGTTTTAAGAGAAGTTTCGATCTCTAGATTGTTCTCAAAGGGGTTGTCTTACAAATAGGTGTCTTTATGTTAAAAACCACCTCTTTTCACTAAGACCATGAAATAAACCTAATCATCTGGTCCTAGATGCTTAGTAGTACTATTTAAGCATGTGTGTAAGAAGGGTTTCTTATACATGTGGAAGTGTGCACGTTGTTATAGTTATGGGTATAGTGTCACTTCGTGACATGAAAGATGTAATATTCTAACAACATTTTAAAATGGGTGTCTTTATGTTAAGCCTCTCAGGAAGGGCCAATCAATATATGTGTATGGGATTATAAGGGAAAACAAGGAAGGTCCTTGTGTGCAAATAGAAATAAATTAAAACATAGGACCTTTTAATATTATTATTGGTGTTCGAAACCTATAGTCAAACTTGTCTACCCACAAGGTGTCTCTAAGATGTTGAAGTGAAACAAAATAAGGAATCTATCCCTTTAAAACTAATTCTAACTCCTTTTGTGTGGTTAATGATAGGATGAAATGCTCCATGTAATTTTAAGATTTAAAAGACAAAACTCATGATGCACAAATGTTAAAGTGATTCTGACCAATTATTGAATCATAACAACTAAAAATATTAGGAAAATGTGATTTTAGGTTAAACAAAAACTATAGTTTTGAGACCAAGAGCTAGGAGACACTCACTTGTGCGTTAAAAAAATGTTTCAATCTAATATTGAGA
Source organism: Taxus chinensis (assembly GCA_019776745.2). NCBI lineage: Eukaryota > Viridiplantae > Streptophyta > Pinopsida > Cupressales > Taxaceae > Taxus > Taxus chinensis. The sequence continues at coordinate 151,887,533 of CM034154.1, forward strand.
TATAGGAATTTTGGGTATTGGAGAAAGAACTCTTTAAGTGTATTTGATGCATGTTAAATATGAAATGGAATAAATAACAGGTATCATTGTAAATGATAATATATTCTTACATGATAAATGATTCTGATATCCATAGGGTAAATACGAGAGTTTAAATGGCAGTTAAGATGGAGCTCTCTTAAATGAAGTGTAAAACAAAATAAATGAAATGTAGTTAAAAAAAGGGTAAATATATGTTTTATGTCAAGTAACCTTCAAACATTTAAGGATAATAATGAAATATGATTACAATAAAGAGATAACCATGAAAACGTGATATTGTGGAATGTGCCTCTTTGTGATATTCATGTTGTGGTTGGGTTGTGGTTTCATACTTGTTAGTTTATATAAATGTGGCATTGATTTGCATCTTGTTTCATTTGATATTTGTATGTCCTTCATGTTGGTGTAAATGTTGCATGCGATGTTGAGCAATCTATTCTGAGCATGTATGGTGTCACATAGTTTTATCATGTAAATGAAAGTAAAAAAAAATATTCTGGTAATTTTGGTCATGTGTTTGGATCCCACATGGGTGGGAACTAAAATAATCTATATATGATGATAGGCCATTAGGTGTTGAATCTCATGATCACAGTAATATGTCTATTCTTTGTGAATTCTTCCTAAATGAGTCTCCCAATAATCATACTATACTTACACAAGAGGTCATAACCCTCATGTATGTTATAAATGCCTCGCAACACATAATACATACATTGTCATTCCATGCATGGATCAACTATGATGCCAAAAATGGGAATCAAATTGTGTGTAAAATACTTAATTCATCATTTCCTAGGTGTTTCACCATGCACACGTTCTAATTATTTTATAGAATTAGTGACCCATATCTACAACTTAAGAATTTTAATTTTTCAATGGAATAACACAATAGTGATAGATTATTTCCTCTAAGATTTTAATTGATAAGGATATGGATTGGTTTCATCATCTCTCTAGAAGAGATTTGAGCGTATTATTAAAATAGAGGAAACATTTCTAATCCAATATATTCATAAGAATGGTCCAAAAGTTACATACGAGTACTTACCAATATTACAACAAGGACAATTTGAATATATAAATGAATACATTCTACTATTTAAGACTTGTCAATCTATCTACGCTCAAGTAATTATAGTAAAAAAATATCTTAAATTCTTATCATAGAGCAATTAGGTGAGTTGTTTCATGTATTTCCAACAAGTTCACAATATAATCAAAGTGATAAAGATAGCATGCAATATATATTTGATAACAAAATTCATGTGAAATTCCTTTATAATGACAACAATTTTCAATAAACAAATAATAAATCTTATGTAATAATTGTTATCACTTTGAAATGCACCCTTTAGAGAATAACGTGATAACTCTCCTTTCAATTGACAAAATGGAACCACTCCTAGGTTGTGGGTGACCTGTATGTTGAAGTGACTCTCCAGAGAGGGTTGGTTCCCCTAGTGCAACACCTAAAATATTTCTATATCCTAAGGCTAACTCTACTCAACCAAAATAAACGAGGAAAGGGAGGAAAAAAGAAGAGAAAAATTTGAAAATATGGTGATACACAAGAATGTTTTGAGGACCTTAGACTTATTTAGATCACACAAATAAAGCACGGTATCCACATACACCATACACTAACTACAATTGACTATATTGAATCAAAATTACTTCATTATTGGGTTTGGAATGAGTTCTCAGAAGATAAGAAGGGGAATCAAATTTCTCCACAAAAAAATCCTACATAAAACCTATGAAACAAAATCTATGGCTTGTAAATTGACACAAAACCGCATGAAGGTTAAACTGACAAAATAAGGATAAACATGTATCACAATATAAAATTAATCTAAAATAGAGTATGCACTAAACAAAAATTGTAGAAAGATAAAACCAAATCCTTTATTTCTCCAAGAGGTGGAATAAGCACATAGGATCACTCATGACCCTTGCTTTCTCACCAAGAAAATTTAATTTCTTTAGAGAACAAGAAAGAAAATGCTAGAATATTTTTTACACTACGTTATGAAGCTTTTATAGAAGATTTGAGAAAGAGAAAGAAGGAGAGTGCTCAGACATGCAAGTATGATTTTAAAAATAGGAAAATCATGTGCATCCTACTTTGTTTACTTTTTCTTTTGTTATGCTTTTATCAAAATTATCCTTCTCTATTTGATTTAATCTAATTCTGCATTTTAAAATAAGACCACACTTCCTAAAATAGAAGAAACAATTTTCCCTTTGCTTTTGCATGTGTTCTTCTATTATTAAAAATTCTAGATGATGAGATGAGCTGCATGCATAATTTTTTCAAATGCCCAGACTATTTTTTGCCTTTTTCTCCAAGAAAACTTCATCAAATTCTGAATTTAATAATGCTAACGTGAAGTGCTTGACGAGACCAATTTTGTGCAATTTGGAGCTTTGAATAAAAAATTATGGCCGCTTAAAGTTTTTTAACTCAAGATGAACACCTGATTAACACTTGGCAGCCTCTAATTTGATATAGGGATTTCCTACATGTTGCCCTCGTGTTTACCTTTTATTGGTTTCAGGATCAGGTAGACTCCAAACACATTAAATCTTGACTTATTCTGTGAGTTTCAAGTCCACCGGATGTAATCACTTGAGAAAATGATAGAATGATGCCACATTTCCTTGTTTGGTGGGTAAGATCATACCATGTGTCAGCCTTTGTTTGGTTGCTAACCTTGTTGACTTGTTCTCTGCCTCACTCCGGCCTCGAAAGCCTATTCAATTTGGTTCATTTCACAGACTTGGAGTCTGTGGGGTAGATCTGTCTTAAGGAGTCCCAGTATGATGACACATGTCCATATTTTGAGCCCTTGATCTTATGTCGCATGTCCTATTGACTTTCCTTGACCCTTCCCAGTTCCAAAAGTCTATTCAAGTTCACTAATTCCATAGGTTTTAAGTCAGTAGAACCTGAATGCATTCAGGAGAGTCGGAATACCTCCACATATCCCTCTGATTAAGCATTCATATTTTTCCACGTGGTTGTTTATGATTCATCTTAAATTACCCTATCGTGGACCTGACATGTTATGTATTCCAACTCATTTAGTGAACTTGAGGTCTGCAAAACCTATTTACTTTTAGAACCCACCCGCGGAATACCACCACGTATTTGTCCATCAACCATTGCTTTGCTGCAGAATTTCAAATGGTTGGTGGAGTTGGATGTTTGGCGGGTCACCAAATGTAACGCAACCCTCAAATATTTTAACCTTTGTTCCGCGATCATTTGCAATGTCCCATGATTTTTTAAACTTGAGTCCACTCCGTTTAACATGCCCCACGGATTTTCCGACTTTCAATGACTAAGTCTTTATAGGTTTTAAAATTAGCAACCATTTTAAATGTCTCAAAATAGACCCTCCTATGTCCATTATATGTAGTTTATCCAAAATAATCTAGGGGGTTAATGTAGGATAACAACTAACAACCTCTAGGGGTACTCTACCTACTATATTACAATAAACCGGTAGCATTGAGGCATATATTGGGCACGGGTTCATAAAGTAACTATTTTAACTTGTAAGAGCACTGAAAATACCTTACAAAAACAATAAAAGTGTGATAGAAGCACTTATTACACAAACATAAACACACCAACAAAGTACATGAAGCAAACAAAAAAGGAAACTACAAACAATAATGTGTGAAAATCACTTGAAGGAAAATAAACACAACATCCTAATATGTACAAGGGTGAAATGTGACCTCAATAGAAAATTTTGAGGTATATCCATTAACTGGGACAAGAAGCTCATCACCACCCAACTTGGAGATTTGAAAGGCATTGTGTTGTTGGTAACCTGTGATTAATATGGCCCACTCCAGAAAGAATCAAATTTGGTGTGTCTTTCGGGATTAGTTATGTCTTCATCACTTTTAAGCACAATGTATCCTTCTCTAAATGTTTTTACAACCAATTTATGATCAAAATACCTTTTTACTTGTGTTTGATGAAGTTCCATTATTGTCATTTCCTTGTTTTTGATTTCTTACAACTCCATCAACTCTGCAAATCTGATTTCCATCGAATCTTCTTACATCATTTCCATCTATTTAATGAGGTATAACACTAGTAGATCATTAGAAATAGGAAAACATGATTTTATACCATAGAAAAGCATGAGGGATGATTTCCAATTGATATTTTAGGAGTAATTCTATTATCCCATAAAGTTGATTTCAACTTTGTATGCCATGGTCTCTGATTTTCTGCCATAGTTCTTTTGATGATTCTAAGTAGATTTTTTTGTTGACTTAACTAGACCATTTCCTCAGGGGTAGTAATTAGATGAGGTTGAGAGATGAATTCCAAGCTTGACTACCCAAATATAGATTTTGGTGACAAGGAGAGCTAAAGCATTATTTGAGATTATTGTTGTGGGAACACCGAATCTTGTGACTAGACTTTCATAAAATTTTAAAACTAAATACTTATTTTCCTCTTTCAAAGAGACTTATTTTGTCTATCTTGTGAAGTAATATATAGATGTGAGAATCCATTTATGACCTGCATTAGAAGGTGGATTAATCATACCAATAAAATCTAATCCCCATAGCATAAAAGGTTGATTTACCTAAATAGGTTGAAGGGAAAAATAAATAAATTTTGTTTCTCTACAAAAATGGCATAGTCAGTACAATTCCCTACCCATGTATGAGCATCTTTGATTAAGTTTGGACAATAATAACCTACTCTCATAATCTTCAAGGCTATAGATCTGTGTGCAAAATAGCCACTGGATATACCTCCATTGAATTCTTCGAAAACATGCCCAATTTGATCTGAATCAATGCATCTCAAAGGAACTCCATTCACATCTTTTCTAAACAATATGCAATCAACAAAAAAAATAAAGAATGGACTGTGATCTAAAATGCCTCCTTCTTTATTTGTCTAAACCTTGTGGGCACTGTCTAGTTTGAAGAAAATGGATCATACATTGAGTCCAACTTTGAGGAAATGAAGGAGTAACTGTGTTTAGACCATCTTAAAGCACTAAAATCTGATTTTTATCATCATAAAAATACAAAGCTAACTATTCACATAGTCCTCTTCCTCTAACCAACTTAGTGACCTTAATATCAACATCATATTCAATGAATTTTGTGATCTAACATGCTCTCTTCTCATTAAAATCATTTCTCAAAAGAAATTATTTAATAATTGGAGGGGAAACCATCAAATGAATCTTATTGTTAGAAAGTAAATGTATGAATTTATTGAGGCTTATAATAATTGAAAGAAATTGTTTCTCAACAAAATAATAATTCACCTAATAATCATATAATCCTTGATTGAAGAAGGCAATTGGTTGTTCCAATTTATCATCATTCTGCTACACCAACATAGCTGAGATTGTATCAATCACTCTTAAAGCATACAGAATAAAATCTTTCCTAAAATTTGGATTGGAAAGTGTTGGAGCTTGTGAGATGGCATGCTTGATTGCTTCAAATGAATTCTATTCTTCTGTTTCCCAACTAAAAGCTACATTATTTTGAGCATTGAGGTTAATGGCTATACAAGATTTGTAAAATATGGAATAAATATTTTGATAAAGTTAATTATTCCCAAGAAACTTTGCAACGCCTTTTTTTGATTAGGTAAATATAGGGATAAGATTGCACTTATCCATTATGGATCAATTGTGAGACCTTATTTGGATATAATATGACCAAGTAACTTACCCTCATGAACTGAAAATACTCTCTTCTTTGGATTTAGTGAAAATACCAAATGTTTGAATTTCTCAAAAACATGCTCGAGATGAATCGAATATCATGTGATGTGCAACATGCTTTGAAAAATGGTTATATCATCTAAATAAATAAGAACATAGTTATTGATTAATCCTTGGAAGCTAAATCCATTGCACATTGAAAGGTGGCCCCTGTATTTGATAATCCAACTGACATCTTTATGTACGCATGTGTCCCATTTCGTAGTAAATGATATTTTGAATCAATCTAATTCATGTACCCAAATATGATTTTAACTATAATAGCCATGAAGTAATGTGAAACACTTTGAACCACTTATCCTTTACAAAATTTGTTCCATTGAAGGTAGAGGGTAATGATATTTCAAGGAATCTCTATTTAAATCTATGATATCTACACACAATCATATTTCTCCATTATTCTCTCTTAAGGGAACCAAATTGGCCACCCATGATGAGTGCTTGACAGGGAAAATAATGTTAGCTTTGATCAGCTTTTCCAACTCTTGTTTCATTAGTGGTTCAATCTCAAGATTGATAGGTCTTTACTTTTGGCAGAATGATTTTGTTTTTTGATCCAATTATATGGTGTGTTGAGCTCAATCTAGATTAATAACCTTTAAGTCACCATAACTCCATGCAAAAGCATCATCAAATTCTTGAGAAAGTTGAACAAAAGAAATATTTTCATCATTATTACGTACATTGCCCACTTTGAGTGCTTTTTCATTGCTTTGTAATCATCTTGTTTGATCATCATATTGGACTTCTCACTTCTAACCTGGTCATATGTGTTAAAGATAAATTCAAGAGTAACCAATCCTTAAGGGATCTTATTAGATTTCAACTGAATAATCTGATCATCATGTTATTGTTACAATCTTTCCTAAATTATGACTGAAAACTCAAATTATTTTTACAAGAAATTGACAATCTGTCAATTTGATTCGAATACTTTCCAATTGATATTGTTTTTTTGGGATAGAAGGCCTTACCACTATCTTGATATATTACTGATTTTTATCTTTATTGATTTTATCTAGAATATCAACCTAACCACCAATGAAAGCTAGCCTATCTGCATATTTTTTCTTCACTCTAGGAATAGGTTGAATATTAAAAGCATAAAAATATTCAATTAAATTCGATATCTTGTTCTTGTAGGATATCAAAAAGTTGTTCTTAGTTGCAACATGTCCTCTGATTTGATTAACCAAAAACTCACTGTCACCAAAACCTTGTAATTTTTTCACTCCTTTCTTTCTTTCCCACTGAAGACCATGCACAATAAATTCATACTCAATTGTGTTGTTAGTGTAAGTAAACTAAAATCTCAGAGCTGATAAATACTTTGACTTTGTTGAGAAAATCAACATGATCCCTCCACCCACTTCTTTCTTTCTCCTTGATCCATCAAAGTATAGTTTCCACAAACCTTCATTTTGCTAATCTGTTTTGAAAAGGTTAGGAATAATAGTATTTTCCTCATGCAAATAATATGTTCTAAGACCCGATTCTTCAACATAACAATGTGGACCAATATCATGAGTTTGAGTATCCCACTCATCAAGCAATAAATCAGTAATTCTCTCAAGAAATGTGGTTGAATCTTGGTCAATTGGTTTGTCTTCTTCTTCAATGATCATACAATTTGAATTAATGACACTAGGAACATGAGTATGTGATTTGCTGAGATGGGTTTATACCTTATGTTAAATTTGGTGCCATAACTTATTCTAAATAACACGTGAGACCATGTTGATGATAAGTAACCTCCAATTTTGTCTGTGAAATATCTAGAAAGACACAAGGAAAAGAGAGGAGGAAGATCAATGATAAAAAAATCTTAGGGAATGGATAATTTTGGGCATGCATGCAAGGTTAAGGTCAAACCTAGAATGAATCCAATAATCTCTACAGGTGTTCCATTGAGTGAAATACTCCCTTATAAAGAGGCTCATAATCTTGGTTGAGTTTGTCAACAATTTTTTTGGGCATACCTTAGTTAGATTCTTCATAATCAATCATATAGTTGTGAACTATATTTTGTCCTATGATTAATGAAACATAGAAGGGAGGTGGTTTTATACTCTTGTTTTCTTGGGATTATTTTAGATAAAGTGTATTGGTGAGCGTAACCTTAGATGGTTGGATAGAGAGACTAAGGTTAGATAAGGATTCTTACAAGAGATCTTTTTGTTCGAGAAGAAACAAAGAGTCCCCCATCGACATATTAACTTTTTTTTTCTTCATATGCTCAAGGATATTAAATGATGAAGTATTAACCTTTTGCTGTAATTTGCTAACATCAACACCTTCTTGCATTAGAGGTATGGAAACTAGACTCTCTTACTGATTTTGAGATTTTGTAGGCTGAATTATTTGATTGGTTTGCTGATTTGAAATTGGAACAACAACTTGTAATAATAGAGAAGGCTGAGAGTTACTCTTTTTAGTAGGATTCCCAACTTCTAATGATATTTTCCATGACCTTGTGTTCACCACCGCATAAGTAGAATTCTAGTTTTGATGATTGTCAATATGATTTATTGCTAAAAAATAATCTTCCTTCCAATTTCAGAATGTAGCATCGCTTTGCACCAACTCTTGTGAAACTTACTATTGTGGTGGATTCTCAACTGGTGAAATTTGGGACATATCAACTGTTTGTACCATAAGTTCCTAATTCTGAATACCATTGAAGTAAGGATTTTGATTATGCCAATTATATGGATAACACCACTCATAATCTTGGATCAAATTATTTTGAACTGGTACAAGTGCTTTAGATGTGCTAGCAACATTAGGATTGGCCATTTGGATAGGTTTGCCATTAGAAAATTGGTTTTGGTTCTGTAAATTTGGTTAAAAAAGAGGTCTATTATAATAATTGGGAGGATAGTAAGGTCTAAAACTTTGACTTTGCTGCCTTTTGATAACAACTATCTCATTCCAAAAATATTTTAATATGCCCTTTATCTCTTGTAAATATTTTGATTGGCTTGGGGAAGAAATGATTTGGCTATAAGGATGATAATTAGGCATTGGGATTGGAGTTATTACAGGTATTTGAAAGAAACTGGGAGGAGAAACATATGGAAATATGGGCATAGGAGGCCTTAGAGAAATCTTCCCTGAATATATAAGCTTATTTTCATCTCTAATTGCTATGTCATAAGTATCAAGGAGTTTCCTTCCAGACATTGATAGTATCGTCATTGAAATATCATAATTCAAATCCCTTAGATAATACAAGGAAGCATATTGAGGAGTAGGCCTTACTAATTTTGGAATTCTATCCCAAGTCCTTTGAAATTTGTAGTTAAAATCAATCATGAACTCTTTTGGTTCTCTCTTGATAGTTGATTAACTAAAAATAAGATATTGGAATAGTTAATCTAATCTAGAACAACATGTAAATATAGTAATAAATAAATATAATAATGACTAATCAAGAACTTTTTATGCAATTTGAAATATGGAAAATGCTTATGTAAATTATGAAGATTTTCATAAGGGATAACGAACCAACTTAAATGGTCAAACTGTAAGTTGAATGTGAAATGAATTTAAGAATCTTTAGGTAGAAAATGGATGAAATTATCCTTGTATAAAAATGTTCTTGGAATGTTAATCATAACTAAGATGTAATCATGGTAATGATGTGTTGTGGGTTTTCCAATCCTTGGGTCCCTTTTCTTGTGGTTGGGTCATTACTAGTATTCGTTCATTGGAGAAAGTGTGGCATCAACATGTATATGGTGTTGTCGTGTGTCTATGTGAGTCAATGACTTATGTAAGTGTCTTATGCGTTGTTGAGTTTCTCTCCTTGGAACCTTGTGGTGTTGTGTAGTGAGCAATGCAAATAATAATAAAATTATCTTGGTATTATTACTGTTGTATTTGTGTGTGTAATTTGTGGGCGGTACACTAATAAAACCAATTCATTGATCAACTTGAGTTTTTTAGACTCCAAATAAAACTTAGTGTGTTGGAGACATGGTCAAAGTATGGGATACATTTGCATATTTGTTTGGTCTAAAGACACATTATGCCAAAGTACTATTAAAGAAGTGACTATTTGATATTAAAATGTCACAAGGTGAATGCATTACAAATCATGCATTAATAATATTAGGTCTTTAATCATTAAACTTGTAGACATTGAAGTAGATATAAAAGAGAATAAGGCATCATCAACAAAAAGAAAAACCTTTTAACACATTGATAAAAACATGGAATTTATATTTTTGAACATGTCATCACAAACTCTAGAGAACATAGTTAGGGAACTTCTCCACAAAGAAATTTAATTAAAGAGAAAATATAAGGTTTGGTAGACAATCTCTTATCCAAAAGGGAGAATCTTAGAGGATTAAGTTCTAGTGGAAGCAAAAGAAAAGAAAATGTTAGGATGAATTTAATAAGAGCACAATACTTGGGACTGTCAAAGTGACTACACAATTACTTAAATAGACTCCAAGAGACAAAAAAGGAAGAAACACACTTGGTCAATGACACCATTGATGAATCACATTTTAAAACATTTAAAAATCAATATTAAAAGAATAATATTAAATTCTTATTCATGAATTTAATCATATCTAAAAATAAGTAATTATTTTGAATGCAAGTAAAACACATAATGAACGAGGGGAACCAAAAAAAAAAATATTATATTAAACTAATTAAATAAAAGGAATTTCTTCTCTTAACAAAGTTTAGTATAATTGTCATTATCCATTAAATGTCTTAAAAATTAAAAAATTAATTAAAATATTTCGAAAATAAAAGTTTGAACTATATGTTGTTTCATATTGACATAAACGTAATAAACACAATATATTTATTGGGACAGCAAAATACAGTTAATACTAATGAATGTTGCATATAAAACTAAGAAGTATTGAAAGTATTCAGATTAGCACCGTAGTAGCTGAACAATCAAAACAATGACTTGGAAACCTTGCAGGCATATCGATGGCTTTCCAGTTCGTAGCCGTCCACTGATCAGCTCCTAAGCCAGGCTGAAACAGATAATAAACAACGGTTTTGCTGGTGCGGTTATTAAATGGGCCTAGAAAAACAGAATCACGCAACACAGTAGCACACCGATTATTATTGAGGACCAGAGGAAGCTCACCAACTATAGTGGATCGGTTGTGGACAAGATCGAATTCTTTGATATTTCCCACATCAAACAAATAAATCTTCCCGAAAGCAGCCACACAATTCCGAACACTAATTTGAGCACCACACAGTGAGTTTATGCTTGTCCATATTCTTGTTTTGGTATCATAGACTTGGGCGTTTATTTTACGAAAGCTTATCACAAAAAACTTGCCGTCAAGAAAAGTAGCCACGGTATGATTTTCCCATAGGTAAAGATCCACAGGATTAAGATGGTGGGGATTCATATCAGGAATATCGCTCCACTTGTCCTCTTCCACACTGTAAACAAATGCTTCTCGCAGGACACAACAAGGTGAATAAATATGAGGACGACCCCCTGCAATATAGATGAGTCCTTCAGGCGATAGTGCGCAGCCGAAGAAGCATCGATAGCCAGGGATGTCTTTTCCCAGCTTCCATTTGCGAATCAAAAAATCAAATATCAAAACCTTGGATTTGTTGTTGTCTCTGTCAATGAGCCCCATCACAACCAGTTTTACCTGCGATTTAACATACAGACATTGATAATCGTATGTATATTGTAGATTAAAACGGGCAGGGATTGAAGGCAGCCTTTCCCACCAGTTGCCGCGAGGGTAGTAAATTATTACCCCAAAATATCCTTTTTTCCCCGCATATTTCTTGAGGGAAGCGATTCCCTCCTCGCACTGATCGCCCAGGCGGAGGCGCTGTTGATAGAAGTGGGCGCTGCTCAGGACAACTCTCCAGCTTTGGCAGACATTCCGAAGTCGTATGTGGAATTGGTATGGAACCCTTACCAGACATTTTATCGCTATATCTTCTGGAAGACCTGCAATTATTTCCATTTCCGCCCACCGCACTAACTTCCTCGCTGAAACGACATCTCCTTTTTGCCTCTTGTTTTTTATGACGAAGCTCGATTATTGATATAACACTTTGAGCCTTTCGAGGGATGTATATGCATATATATAGGGCCTGGAAAAACTATCTAAACGGAGATATAAAATATATACCGCTTTTATAAAAATAGAAATAAAATATATGTATTTAGTCAAGTTTTAAATAGGAGATGTGTTTATTTAAAGCATAAATTACGTGAATAATAAAAATATCAAATTCGATTAACAGAACTATAAATATTACATTACTAAAATAATAAGATTTTTTAATTAATTACAAATAAGATTTTTTAATTAATTACAAACTAGCACTTTTAAAATCTGGAATGAATGTGCCGAAAGAAAAAAAATAGAGATTCTTCTCTCTTTTTTTTAAACCGATGGATGGGGCGAAATGCGTGCACCAATAGGTAAGTCAGATTCTATTTTGAAAGGAATAGGGGATATGAATTGAAACATTGTTATGGAATTTACATGTAGCCGTGCACATACAGTCCACGAAGATCTTTGACATGTTTTAACTAGCAAATGCACCCCAAAGGTACATCATAGACGAGAGGTTTGGAATAAACTAGCAATCTATGAAAATGTTGAAGGAGATATATAGAGGAAGTCGATAGGCATGCACACAAGAGAGGTTGACATTAGAGGCAGTGATGAAGAAGTGTATGTTGAAGAGAGTGAAATGTCATGTACAAAATGAAAAAAATGAGAGGAGAATAATAAATGGAGAATTTCCGTAAAACGTAGAGTGTATTCAATAGTCTAGACTAGTTATGCAAAAAGGAAAATGCATCTATGCAAAGAGCAAAAACAATATGTGGAAGAGAAGAAATGTCACTATTGTAGTGTAACTTCATTTCAAACTATTTTCCAGGGGACGACAAAATGGCTAGCTTTGCCTATGAAGCCTTTGGAAAACTAAGTTATGACCTAAACAAGTTGGAATAGCCATGTTGAGAAAAACTTCTTGTTGATTTATAAATTTGTAGTAGTGCTTGAAAAGTCTGATTCTACTGTAGTTACTTTAAAAACTGTGTGTAATTGTCTTGGAGACTCTGGGTAGTCCATCAAAAATCCATTTGGGTATTTTGAAGTCTAGGAAAGTATATATGCCATTTGATGGTTTGAGTTTGTTTAGACGTCCAATACCAAAGATTGATTGATCATTGGTTGGACATGTCCTATTATTGTTTGAAATTCAGGTAGATAGATCTAACTGATATGATTTGTTTCAAAGACGGGATGTTTTGATCCTTTCCTCAAATGTGGTAACTTTTAATATAGTATGTTTTACAAATACGATACAAACTTCAAGTTTTTAGTAAACAAGATTATTTGATCTCAAATATCAACTCTAAATGCATACCAAATTAGCTGATGCCATTAGAATTTTGTTTACTGGATTTTAATTCTGCTAGATATGACTGAACCAAGCTCATAAGTGATACAAAAGGGTAAGAATTGGATATACAAAGGACACAAAAATGGAATTTCACTATTGATAGAGTTGAATTACAACAAGAAATATGAATGTCTGCAGGTAGATAAAGAACTAGATGGAGTTCAATTTAACAAAATAGAATCGATGAGGCATCTCATTAACAAGGTATGACATATCAAATAAATGGATTAGTGACATGGAATTTGAATCTTGCTTGCAAAATTACTTTTAGTTTTCAGCTGCATAGCAAACATTGCAGTGGACATTTCTTGGATATTGTATCTCAGTATGGATGAAGCTTGGAAGGTGCAACACGCTTAACAAAAAATAACTGGAATGAAATGGGCAGATATGTTAAGGCTGGTCCTCCTTTGGTGTCAAAATCAGTACCCACCAAAAACTCACTTGGGTAATTATACCTGTAATTGTGTTTCCACCTCAAAAGACCAAACAAAAATGGTCTTAGAAAGAATTTTTATTTGACTTTATTGTAGCACAGTTACAGAAACCAAAAATAAAAGAAGCAGTCAAACTCTGAACCTCCAACTTTGTACACCGGATCCCATGATAGAATTCAAGGATGCCTCATGAATTTTACCAGGTGAAACCACCATTCCAAGAAAGAGAATGACTCCATTGGGAACAAATTTCTGACCTTGCACAACATAACAAAGCCTTGAATCACCCCATAAATCAAGGTACCTTCCCACTCTCTGATAGAACTTTGATGAGAATTCAAGAATGCCAGAAAAATGATTGTTCTTCAGTAATAAAGAACAAAAATTTGGTAAATCTGTCAGCTTTTTAGGAACTTTACCAGACAGATAATTGTCATTTAGGGAAAAGTATCTTAACATCTTCAATTTACCCAATGATTCTAGAATCTTGCCTACATAACGGAATGCCCAGATATCTAAATTAATCAGAAGCAGTAAATTGCTCCAATGAAAGAAATCAATTGTACCTCCCATGGGATTAATACTGAGGTAAAGCTCCTGCAAAATTGTAAATAGGAAAAAAATTAGTGTCTAATGTTCACCCATTTGTTATTTATCACCAATGATAAGAAAAAATGTTGAAAAAGATTAAGCTAGAATTTCAAAACTTCTAAAAATGTATAGTTCATTGAATTTCCTCTACCTGCAAATTTTCCATCTCTATTAGAGACACTGGAAGATTTCCATGTAGTTGGTTGTTCTTCAAGTTCAAAAATGTAAGGGATTTTGATTCCCTGAATCGCCCTGGTATCCCTGCTTGTAAGCCATTGTCACTCAAATCCACTTTAACTAGATAATTTAGAGTTTTCCGAAATTTGGTAGAATCGTACCCTGTAATTTATTGAAACTCAAGTACAAAACAAGGCTACTGAAATATTAAATTCTAATTAGAAAATTAATAAAGGCAAAGAAATTATTGAGGTTACCTAGATTCCAACTTGTCTACTCTAGCTATCCATAGAATGCTTATCGAAGTCGTGAATGTATAAAAGCCCAATATTTATTAACAGAAAATGTAGTAAGCTCTTGTGGAAGGAGCCGACTACGTCCCTCTACTCAATTTGTACCTATGTATGGTGTGCCCCCCATAAAACTCACATGCAACACATAACAAAGCCGACTACCCTCCACTCAATTTGCACCTATGTATGGTGCGCTCCCCATAAAATTTGCATGCAACACATAACCAACACATACATTTGGTTCATATGTGCTAGAGAAAGGACCGGTGCCAGAATTCATTATCAGTGCCAGAGGAGTGATGGTGGTGCCAAATATTCTATAGAATCATCTGTATCACCGCCCCTACCATTCACATTAACGTCATTTTAGGAGGTGTTATGTACCCGCGTAAACCGGTTCATTCGATTTGCCATTTGGTTCCCCTGGCACGACTTAGCAAATAAATAATACAAACATTTTACAGTCAGCGGCTACCATTATTCACAGAGCTGAAGAAAACGCAAGAAACACATCCATTTTTCACAACACTCAGCACCTTCGGGATTAAAATTTAGTGGAGGGTAGCCACTGGCTAAGACAATAGGTCGCCATAGAACCCCCAAACCAATGCAACATTTCTCCCTGAAATAGACAAAATTTATAAACTTAGAGTCATGGAGTAACCAATTAAACAACTTAAACATTAAACACATACGTTCTTTCGCATACCAGAGGATGAAGCGATTCCAGTGGATGTTTTAAGAGGAAGGCATTCGCAGACCAGTGGATGTTTTACTAGGAAGGAAATCACAATTTTCAGGAAGGCAAGTTTTGGATCTCCACAGCACACAGTCGACCGCGACATAGTCTAGTGACAGGTAATAAAAAACCAGAGGACCATCACGAATATGCTATTTGGTTTTTTTTTCATTTTTTTTTATATTCAACCATGGCAAAGGAAAATCTTCTTAATTTTTCTTTCTGTTGTCACACTAAATATGGATCTCGAACTAATTTGATTTAAAACCATGTTTATTAATTTCTCAATCGATTGTTAAGTCTGGTGACTATAATTCATCACCAAATATGTCTGCATTTGTGACAGTATTTTTTTATCTACACTTTTACTATTCTCCCCAATTTCATCCTAATATATCTATTATATTCATCATAGATAAATAAACACACCTTCTATATACTAATACTTCACTAATAATTTATTGTTCTTATCCAAAAATGTTTTTAACAAACATTTTAGTTTTCTTCACCAGTCAATATTCTTGATGAATTCCCTAGGAAAGAGGGATAAGGGGATGAAGAAAACAAATATATAATCATTCTTAAACGGGTCCTTTTCGGTTGTATGCAACCTCAAGTTTGTTGAGACCCCTTGTCCTCACCTAATTTATCTTCTTTTCTACAAATTAACTAAGAATCATCTTTTATCGCTTCAAAAGATTATCACTTTTAGCCATTGTGAAGCCATGAATTAATGAAAGAAAATGAGAGGGACCATAAATAAAACAATGGAAAGAGAGCTCCACAAATTTATATTGTTTGCAAGACAAGTAATGGTGGAATTTCATTCAACAAGTGAGAGGGTGATGGTTAAAGGAAAGACAACATTATCACCTTTAAGACTATTTTTACGCTCTCTGGGAAGAGACACGCTTGAATCAAGGCATGTTATTTTAATAAAAATGTTATGAATCTTACATAGAATGGAGAGTAGATTTTTCATGATTGATTAAGTAGATGAGTATTAGGATTAACATTCATATTTGGATTAAACAAATGTTATCACCAATCATAAGCCAGAGGACCACATATCATACTAAATGCATAGTTATTAGGGGAAAATGTTTTCCCTCGATTTTAGTGAAAAATACAGGATTAAATCCACTATCCACTATTTACCCTTTGTATTTTATGTACCTTATAAACTTTCTATATATGATAATAATTAATTACATTAGTTAAGATGGAAAACACAGTCCACTTTCCATAATGTTTTTTTTCGTTAAGATGGAAAACACAAAGTGTTTTTCAACATGTTGAAAAACACACTGTGTTTTTCAACATGCTGAAAAACACGATGGTTTTCCACATGTTCAGGGTAGCCTATTTGAGTGTCGAGTATTGGTTTTCTGTCGTTTCTAATGATTGAGCCCTAACACACCTAATCTAACAATTGAACATGTATTAGGGCTAAATTTGGAATCATTTATACCAGTTGAACCTTAATACATGTTAACTTAATGTTAGGTGTTGTAGTATAGTTTTGGGTGTTGTAATTGTGTTATTTAAGATGACAAGTTAGTGTTTAGGGAATCATATCAGTGTTTGAGTGTTCAGGGTATCGCATGATTGTTTAGGATGACACATTACTATTTAGGGTGTTCCAATTGTGTTTTATAAAGTGAACCATTAGTTTGTAAGGTATCATTATAGTTTTTAGGGTTTCATATCTGGTTTAGGGTTGTTTTGTTAATGCTCAAAATATCTCGGTTGTCAATTATGTTATTTAGGTTGACCCATTAGTGGTTAGGTTTATGTATCAATGTTGGAATGTTTATGGTGGTGTATTAGTGTTTAATATGAGTGCTTATGATATCAAATTATTCTGTAAGGTGTCATAATTATATTATTTACGGTGATCCCTTAATGTTTATAGTCTTCTAATAGTGTATAGGGTGTCATATTAGTGTTTATCATGTTTTATAATTTTTTTCAAGGTAAAACATTAATGTTTATTTGTGTCTAAATTATGTTATTTATAGTAACTGGAACGCCCGCAAAAATGACGTTCCAGGAACATGTTAAAACCTAACACTTATCCTGAAAAGTACGACTATTTTTTTTGTTATTCGTAAGAAGGTTACAAGGTTTTTAAGGGTGTTAACCCCTAGGGTACATTAAATTTATTTACACCAATAATCTCAACTTTACAATTGATGGACCAGGTCTAGATAAATGATTGAATATTAATTTACTTTATCTCTAAGGTCAATTAATTAAAAGTCATTTAGTAAGGTGTCCTAACTTAAATTACTTGGTTAAGTGTTTTCTCCTCTTTAATTTAATACTCCAACCCAAAATGGTTACCTCATGCTTAAATATTTTAGTTTCATTATATATATATATATATATATATATATAAAATTCCTAAAATATAATAAGAACTAAAAGGGACTTTGCACCCCAAGGCAATTAAATTTCTCCATTCACCCATCTACACATACCCTTAAGGATTTAATTTAAACATTTAGAAATTACATTCCTACCAAACAAAAGTAGGGTTGATCCTCCACCTTTAGATCAATTCAATTGTGGCCACTAGATCCTAGAGTTCCAAACTAACCCTAAATATCCTTATGAATTTTTATTTAATCTCTTTCTTTACCTAAGTCTCCTCATTTGGTCACTTTTCCTTTATTTAATTTACAGGTTAGAGAGAAGGAAGCTATGGGAGCTAGAGAGGAAGTTCTATGGAGAGTCTACATGGAGATCAAACTTTGATTACTTTAGATTGTAGTTTTATTATTGTAATTTCTCCCATACAACGATTGAAGGGATTTTCTTTACCAATTTGGTTTTATTTCAAGCCATTTGTATTTTGGGTTATCTATTTGGGGTAAACCCTACCCCGATTAATATGCATGAGATTTAACACTTTTAATTATCTATTTGAAGTTTTACTTGCTTAAACAATGAAATTTTTACCCTCCTTTATTTGCTGGAGGTTTTTTATGTAATTTTACAAGCTTAAAATTTTAATTAGACCAAGTTAAAATTTGCACAGGCACAGATCTATATTTTTCCACCGAAAGTGAAAGAAGTGCCGCCTAGAACAGGATGACGGTCCTGGGACCGATGCCCTACCTGGGTGATAAATCATGAACCGCCACCTCATGGAGTGACAATTTTGAGACTGCCGCCATGCCTGAGCGGCGGTTATGAGACCGCCACTCTGCACAGGGTGGTGTTCATGTTTCTTAGAAATAGATCCTAAAATTCTGAGTTTTCTAAATAAAAAAAGTCACTTAAATGTTTAAAAATACATTCAGAACTTGATTTTATGCACCTAAAGTTTCCAGTTGCAAGATTTAGTCCATTTATTCATTTCTTAGTTAAAATTAATCATTTTGAAACATTTTCAAATCCAATGGTAGCGACAACAACTACAAGATAAATTCCATTTGTTTCCACAAATTTTCCTTTCAAGTCCAAAAGAAAAAAAGAACTAAATGTACTTCTAATATTGTTATTTTTCATTACTACAAATTGCAACATTCAAACATGACCATATACTTCAACTTGTTTCGTTTTTACCATTTTCCACTACAACACATACATCCAAAATAATTACAACAACTTTTTTGTACATTCAAGTTTACTAATCATACATTTTTAGCATCTTACAACTTCTATATTTCCCCTTTTTTTGTCTTTCACAATAACACAATTTCACAATGAAGGTAAACTTTGTTTTCCCATTGAACATAGCTCATTTATTTTTAAAACTAGAGAACTTATTTTCTCACAATACACACGAGAGCTAAGATTTTAAGCATGATTTACATTTTGGACTATTTCTTTCCATATTACAATCTAAAGAGAAGGGGAAATTTTACAGCTCCTTGATGAACTTCTTCAAATAATACTACAACTTACAATACAACATTTCCTAAAAAAAAAAATACAATATTAAAATCTTCCACTTTGAGTGGGAAAAACAATAAGGTTTGATCACAAGAAAGGAATTTCTTGAAGACTCCAACAATGATCCAAGCTTCACATCACTAACAAGAGAGTTCCATCATGATTCAATTGGTCACAACAAAAAGAGGGGAGAGGCAACACTTTCCACCCAACCAAAAATTCCAATGAGGAGGAGAAGCGATCCTCCTCATTGACCCCCAAGCCCGAACTACATTGCAATGAAAGGTGGATCCAACACATGGTAACAAATAAGATTCCACAACACAAAACCAATTATTTCACAACCATTCCAAACATAACCAACTCAACTACAAACATAATGAGGAAAACAAAAAATATATACAAGGCTCCAAAATGAAAGCCAAAGGAGCAAGAACCTATGGGAAGGCCACTTATGCCTCCTAATGGGAAATGGGTGCCCACCTTAAAACCTCATATACATATCTCAAACCCCTACACACTCTTATGCTTCCCTCAAGTACCCCTTATGCCTCCCACATACTCTTATACCTCCCTCATTCTCTTATGCCTCCCTCATAAAAGAAACAAGTAAGAAATGCAAGCAATTTATTTTCCAAGGTGGGACACTGTACGATGGAAAAGTGACAAGCGAGCGTGGGAATCTACAAGCAACTATTCCTCACACTCGACCTCCCGAGGTCGTGCCGAGACAACCGGTGGGGATGGAATATGCGTGGGATGTAGACAAACTAGTTAGGTAATCTGATGTCTTCGACGCGCACTAATGGAAATTGCTAATCTAAGGCAAAGAAAGCCCTCCTAACCTGAATTGGTGTGATAGATCGATCAACAAGGATGAATGCTCGAAGGATCCAATCAATATCGAGATCTGGCGTGATTCGGTCTATGGGTTGTGGAATACGTGGAAAGTGACCTGGGATAGTTTTGTATACGTTTCCAGATAAGGTCATAGGGTGGATGGTAACTATAATTGACTCTATGGGCGATTCTCTGGCCTAGTCTAGAATTCCCTAGCTTCGTTAGTTGCTACGTCTAATAAGGATAACTGTTCAATGATGATAGGTGGAAGTGGAGTAGACCGGAATACAAGTGTACGTAGGCTAGCAGCTATGTCTGATTCACCTATGGGCTCGTTGGGCTGTGGGATTTGTGGGTCACACCCATAGATTCGTATTTGTTGTGGTCCTGCTATGGTCATGTGTGGAATCAATCCCTAATCCCTAGTATCCAATAATCATATGCTTTCTCAGCTTCAATATTCAGAATTAATAATTGTGCGATCTTCTCAGAGTATCTTACATGCGTTTGTGTAACCTGAATTCTCAAGGTGGTATCTATATCTGTGAGAGTGTCTCCTGCATCTGGCTATGGGACCAAAGGGTCACAAACAAAGGTCTTCTCTCTTTCAAACCCTTCTACATTCATGTGGATATGAATCTAGGGTAATCTATAGTTTGGTTGATTTGACCAAAATGTGTGTGCTTGGTCGTCTTCTATGTTTAATCCGTGTAGTTGGAAACTGATTTGTTGTAAGTTTACCGTTGTTTGGAAGACTTGGATCCTGAGATTCTGATCTATATCAGTTATGGATGTGACAAGATTAGGTTGGGGCACGATTGGCTCGAATACGTATTCCCTGGGCTCTTTAGGTCCCGTGATTGTCATGCAAAAACATCAATATAAGCTAAATGCAGCAAAGCAAAATTAACTATATGAAATATATCTAGAACATATATAACTTCTATATTTTTGTGTTTTATTGATGAACTTTTCGAACAAATTTAAAAGAGTAACTGTTAATATATATAGAATTGACAGCTAAAATAACAATTTAAAACAAACAAAATAATCGAGTATAGCTATTTGTCTGTGCAATTTGTAGATCTATTCTAAACAATGAAATAACTGATCTAATCTATTTATAAGACTATCGATCCTACCTCAGAAGTGAGGAATGAATCATAGTTTCTCGGAAACTATCAATCCCCGCAACTTCCCCGGCAATATCAAAAGTAAAATTAACTAAAATAAAGCAATTAACTACTCTATTTGATACGATTCTAATTTAGAACTTTGAAAGCTAGAACCTGGATTCCGCAGAATAGTGGTGAATCCAATGGTGTGTGTGATCTTGTCCCCTCAGTGTGATCTCCTCGTTCCTTCATGTTCACTTGGATCCAGAAAAGCATGTAATGCTAGCATCAACATAAGTAGATATTGAGACAAAGGCAGCTTAGGATACAGAATGAATAAAATGCGAGTAGGAGAGAGATAGCGCAAGAGTACAGAGCTTGGCTTATGCAATTCCTAGTGGGATTTATTGTGAGTTATGCAACATAAAACGTCCAGAACTTGAAACTATCATGTTTGAAGAACAAAACCTACAACTTTAATGGCTTCCTATTGAAAACAAACTATTTTACTCCAATGGATTGGATGAAATATCAACAGCACCTGCACAAGATGGATATGTGGCTTCCTAACAGCAAAATAACACTAACTAGGCATGCAATGAAAGAAACTAAGAATTCTAATAAAAATGAAAGACTAATCTATTGCAATGAGAAATTCAGAGGCAAATTTGAGGGGCCATTTGCTTGAGCACAAGCCAACTATTTATAGCATTTGCATTTACCCAAGGTAAAAACCAAATAGAACTCTTAAACTATAAACAATGGCAAAACACTATTACAGGGAACCAGAATCATTAATGCAAGCTTATGGTGGTGAAAAAAATCTAGTGAAACGTTGAAATTTACGTGAGTCGTGTTAAAAGAGCATTTTGGAAAATGTGTAAAGGACTGCCGCCCTGAGCAGGGTGGCGGTTACAGGACCGCCGCCCTGCTTAGGGCAGCGGTCACGAGACCGCCACCCAGGCAGGGTGGCGGTTTCGTAACTGAAGAGAAAAATGCCGAGAAAAGAGGGGGAAGAGAGAAAAACAAAGCATGCGGGGGCTAAGCGGGGCATGCGGGATGTTAACGCACACTTGGGGAGCTTTTCTGGATCCTGAACACCTTGTGAGGAGATTTGTATCATCATTGGGGTACGTGTTATGTTGTTCTGACGATGCAGTACCCTACAATTTTGGGTACGTACATATTGTCCCCTCGGAGAAGCGTTTTAGCCATGAAAAGGCGTAAAACGGTGGGTCCGAGTATGGCGGTCCCGAAATGGGAAGTTAGAAATTATACCTGATACGTCCGTGTGTCAAAATGACGCCATCCAAAATTCCCGCTTCTTGTAAAACAAAAGAGAACTCAAGTGTAGATAGACAAGATAGATCAGAAAATAAGCGCTAGAATAATGAGAAATGAGGATATACCATTTGTGCGGGGGTAAGAACTTACCTCTGTCGGTGCTCCAAACCTGCGAAAAAAATATTTTTAAAACAAGTCAGGCTGCTATATATATGAAAGTGGGCCCATTTTCCTATTCATTTGCGCGCGTTGATTTGATTGATTTTGAGCTCTGGGACCCACGGTGATGGTTTCTTGCACGAGTAGAGCCAAAACGTTCGTGACAGGATAGTGATCATGCCTCCGTGAGCGGAACATCGACCCGCGAGATCACATGTTAGTTTTCTTCAATTTATCCTTTTCACCCCCTTAATTTTAAAATGCTAAAATCTTTGTCATGGGGGGGTAATTTTTGAAAATGTTAGGTTCAAAAGGTCCATCTAGGGGGGGCGCCTACTGGGTAGGCTTTGTTTTTAGTTAAAATGGTCCCTTTTCACATTTTTTGGCCTTTTTAAGCTTAAAAACTCGTGTGGGTTTTCGGGCCATGACCGCCACCCTGCCCAGGGCGGCGGTTACACGACCGCCACCCTGTTCAGGGTGGCGGTTACACGACTACCGCCCTTAAGGCAGCAGTTACGAAACTACCTTCCTGCTCAGGGTGGTGGTTTTGCACAGAATGCCAAAAGAACATCTGTTTGAGATTGTTTTTGCATTTTTAGCATTTCTATGTGTTTTCATGATTTTTCTAGTATTACTCGGATGCTAACTTGCTCTATTTTGTGCATTTTTGGGTGTCTGTAGGTGAGAGAGGAGTACATTCGGTGGAGCTGAGAGAGAGAGAGTGTGACTAGCTCCTAGCAGTACTAGATGCGCTTTCACAGGATGAGGAGGACACTCTTTAGAGGGCCGAGATACTACGTATCTCACGTGTTCCACATGTTACACCATCCAGTCACATTCTTTGTCACTTATTCTCCTATTGGGATGCTGATCGGAACACCTTCCAATTACCAGGGGTCCGCGGTGAGTGGACCATCACTTTGGAGGATGTTTATCATATTCTAGGGGTCCCGATCATCGGGAGACGTCTTACCCTTGAGACAACAGGCTCGCGGGCCCAGATAGCACAATGGGCCACTTATATGGGAGATGTAATTATCTCCACGGGTTCAAAGAAGGGGGTCAGAGTTCGATCCATTCCTAGTTTTCCCATCCCCTTGCTTTGCCAGGCCATTATGGATATCCTTGCCTCGAGATTGATCGGGGATAAGGGAGGAGACACACTGCTATACTGCTGGTCCCCCATCATTACACAGATCGAGGGACATGGCCGGATTTACGCCTAGGGAGAAGATATACTTAGGACTACCTACCATGATTTATACAAGGTAGTCCGTTTATAGGGGCAGTCCTTGAGCCACCCGACCCTGTTATGAGTTGGGTCTATGAGCACTTCATCCCCTATGGCAGAGGTGTAGAGGTGAAAGACCCCGGAGCTGTGAGGGCAGCCAGATGGACAGATATGTCGGTGCCCAGAGCACCTCATCAGCCAGTTACATCTTTAACCACTGCTGATATGGAGGTCACACAGTATCAGACCATGACAGGTATATGGGGTGAGGAGGCTCTTACTTTGATCTCCTGCTCCACCACAGGGCAGCTTATTGACAGAGTGGGACGAGTGGAGATACACCCCTTTGGCCGAGTTCCTCAGCAGTTTGGCCTACCTTACATGGGTATGCTTCCCCCGGTAGTGCCAGTATATAGGTCAGTTCGAGAGGCCAGAGGGGGTCCTAGAGGCCGGGGTTGGACAGTTGTTACTCCTGGCATTCCTATTGCGGCCAGGAGGGTAGTACATGCTCGAGGGAGAGCCGGTGCGCCTTAGGCACCTTTGCTTTGGATTACCGCGGGTCCTGCCCATAGCAGCGATGACCCCATCGACATAGACTTCGAGTCTGAGGAGTTTACAGGGGGAGAGACAGAGGAGGAGACTGAGGAGGACAGTGATCCTGAGTGGCATGATACTCAGGATATCATGCAGGTAGAGAGGGTTGAGCAGAGCGCAAAGAGAGTTACTCTAGTTTCAGAGGAGCCACTCTCCCAGGGCCATGGTAGGAAGGACGAGTCCTTTGTAGGACGCCACGTTGCTCCAGCCATGGGGGGAGCACCTCAGTCAGCGGCGGCATTTGTGGCAGGTGCGGACCCTAGAGATCCATCCTGGAGGCCTGGTGATCCGAGTAAGTTACCATCCTTCCTTTTAGTGTTTGTTTTTGATTAGGATTTACTTAGTTACTATTTCTCCTCTTGTTTTATTTCTAATTTGTTTTCTCCTTTTTTGCAGAGACCGCCGATGAGCAGCGGGACTTGATTCATAGGGTATGCACTGATACCCTGATGATCCCCATGGAGAGGACCTTCACAGAGTTTTCTTTGGACGCTGGGGAGCCCTCAGCAGCTGGTAGACACACTGACGTCTTTGCCCCAGTCTGGCATGTGGCTAGGATGGTATCGACTCTCCGCACGGAGCTATCAGGGTATAGGATAGCCGAGCGCCTGATGAGGAGTCATTCTCGTGGTGAGACTGCGGCTGCCCCTCGGGATCCTGAGCCCTCTGTGCACTCAGAGCACTGGTGTAGCCGGAGTCCTAGGCGTGGGTGTGCACCTTCGGAGGGGTCTCATAGGGGTTGAGAAGCCACTTGGCTCTCCTAGATTTTGTATGATATATTATTTTGTATATACCGGGCTCTTTGAGCGTTTTGACCATGCTTAGCGCATGATGGAATTATACAGAAACTTTGATCATTTGTATATATATATTCTTTTTGGATTAGACTTTTGGCATTTATGGCTTACTTTCCATTTCTGTTTCTTCATGTGAGTTATGATGTTATGCATGTATGCTCTTTAGAATGTATGCAATAGAGAACAAATGATGCAAGTGTTTATTTTCCTTTTGTATTTCATGATGCTGATATATGATAATGTAGATACAATGTGATTTTGAATCTTAGTTTCTGTAACCAATTTTGGATACTTCATGTTTGCTTTGACAAAGTGGTGAAGACAAGTTGATATGATGAGCAGATAAACCTTTCCCTACTCCTAACCCCACACAACTAGTAAGATGTGAGGGCTCATCACCGAGAGTTAGAAAGGGCACAAGCTATGAAATGTGTTGAAATGATTTTGATGAAAGATAGAAAAAGCTTTGGCGGAACCAAATTAGGATGCCACAAGCCTAATCCACTCGAGTGACTTCATAGTTTTTGGGATGTAACTTGCTTTGCAGTTTATCTAGACTTAGATCCTTAGATGGCCACAGGGTAGATAAAATCTGGGATTTTAGGATTTTTAATTCTCTTGGAATTTTGGACATCTGATTCATTTGTTTTTGACTCAAGAATTCAAGATTTGAATTGTTTGTCTATGACCTTTTTGCATTTGTTTGTCAAGAGGACCCCCTACACCTTGCCCCATGATACTAGTAAGAAGTATGGGTTTTATCACTATAGGCAAGAGCATAGGCGAGTAAGGGCATTTCCATCCTTTCCCAACCCTATGTTCACTAGTAAGAGACGCAAGCTCATCACCAAAGGTTGGTGGGGCAAGGAAATGTGTAAAATTAATTTTTTTTGTTTGATCTATATTTGACTTGTTTACTTGAGTAAAATGTCAGTATGTTTTTATTTCCAAAGAGATATTCATACGGGATAGATGTGACACCGTGAAGCTTCTAGAACAGACCATAGGCAAGACACCTATTCTAAGAAGAAACCAAAAGTGAGAATAAACCCGCAGATCTTGGCATGGTTACCAGTTAAGACTTTGTCATATCTAGCTTTATTTGATGAAATGATTCCGAAATAGTTTGATGATATCATGGAAATGGAGGAAGTACAATTAGAGTGTTTATGCCAACAACATCATGAGTTTGTAATGAATTGCTTTGAGAACAAATTCCTTGATCACAATTTTTGTACAAAACAAGCGGACAAAATGATCCTAATCTATATGAAGATGCAATGTAGATATAGCTATATAAGTAGTGCTAGTTGCTTACGCGTAGAATCATTTGAGGTGTAGGGAATTGACTGTTTCGCCAAATTCCTCACCTTCTAGCATACATAAGAGGTATGCACCATTTCCATAGTCCTTCATGACTCGGTATGGGCCCAACCATTTGGGCCGGAACTTCCTTCCTTCGCCAGTCTGTTTGTCAATCCGGCTGTCTACCCTTAGAACTAGATCACCTTCATATATGTCGCGTTCATAGACCTTTCTTGTTATATTGTTGGCACATCCGGTTAGCATAGACTATGTGCCATTGTTCAACATCTAACCTAGCTTCATCTAGGCTTTCTAGTTGGGAGAGACGTGCTTCTCTATAAGCATCTTCATCTAGAATCCCTTGTAATGAAATGCGGAGACTAGGTATTTCAACCTCAAGCGGGAGAAACTGCTTCTGCCCCGAATACCAGCGAGAAAGGAGTCGCTCCTGTTGGCATTCTTATTGAGGTTCGGTGGGCCCATAAGGCCGGATATAACTTTAAATGCCAATCTCGTTTGTTTTCTTTCACTGTTTTTAAGGAGAATGGCTTTTAATGTTTTGTTTGTCGCCTCAGCCTGTCCATTGGCTTGAGGGTAATATAATGAAGCTGTATGATGGCTTAATTTTAAATTTATTACACAATTCACAAACTTCGTCATTCTTAAAAGAAGTCCCATTATCTGAGATAATGACTTGTGAGACACTGTACCTACAAATGATTTGGTTCAAAATGAACTTGGCGATTATAGAACCTGGTACAGTAGTAAGAGGCATAGCCTCTACCCACTTGGTAAAATATTCAGTGGCCGTGATTATTAAATTATGGCTGTTTGTGGACGAGGGAGAGAATTTCCCTATCAAATTTAGGCCCCATGTGGAAAAGGGCCACGGAATAGCGATTGGTTGTAGAGCTTGTGCTGGCATGTGAATCTCGTGGGAGAATTCTTGACACTTATGACACCTACGTACAAACTCTACTGCATCGTGTTCTAGAGTGGGCCATAAATAGCCCATTCGATGTATTTTACGAGCGATGGCATGGCCACTGAAGTGGCATCCACACATTCCACTGTGAGATTCATGGAGAATCTTCTTGGATTCTTCTGTGTCGACACATCTTAGAAGCATTCCATCGAACACCTTTTGATAGAGGACTTGTTCTATAAAGACGTATTTCGCTACGATAATGTGTAACCGCCTTCTTTGTTGCGAAGTAGCACCTTCTGGATATGTATGGTCCATGATATAATTAATGATATCAGTGTACCAAGGACACTCAGAGATAGAAGGTCGGGTTTCGATGTAGTATACGCACTCATCTGGAAAGTCCAGATCTACTAGATCACCTCCGTCTAATGGGTTATCAGCTAACCAATCCGCGATGATTTGTCCCTTAACGGACTTCTGATTTACAAATGTTAATTCGAATTCTCCCATTAAGGTTATAAAGTGCCCAACCTTTTTAGACAAGGACCCTTGCGTGAGGAAAGTTCGTAAATGTTCTATTTTTTACAATGACCTTTGTTTCTTGATTTAACATGTAATGTCTTAAGCGTTTTGTTGCAAAGACTATGGCGAGGCATTCTCATTCCGCTTGTGTGTAGCGTGTTTCATAGTCAAGAAATGTCCGGCTAATGAAATAGATCGCACGTTCTCTATTGTCATCATCTTCTTGAGCCAGCATACAGGCTAGCGAGACATTGGTGGCTCGCGAATATAAAATTAAAGGGCGATCTGGCTTAGGTGGCATTAGCGTAGGTGGTGATAACAAGAAACGCTTAACTGTGTTGAAAGCTTCATTGCAGTCTTCGGTCCAATCAATGCTATAATATTTCTTGAGTAGATTGTTGATTGGATGAATGGAAAAACTTAAGTCCAGGATGAATCTCCAGATTACACCAAGCTTTCTGAGAAATGACCTGATTCCAGATTCGTCCGAAGGTGGGACCATTTTGAGAACAACTTTAATTTTGGTTGGGTCAACATCGATTCCGCGTGATGATATAATGTAACCTAGGAGCTTCCCTCCTGTCACACCAAAGACACATTTTTCTGGATTTAGCGTGACTCCGTATTCTATCAGACGTGAAAGAATGATGTGAAGTACTTCTAGATGGTCACAATGCTTCTTGGCCTTAGCCAACAAGTCATCTACGTAGGATTCCACAATTTTGTGAATAAGATCATGAAATATATATGTCATAGCTCGCTGGTATGTAGTGCCAACGTTCTTGAGTCCGAATGGCATAACAACATAGCAATAGGTTCCCCAAGGAGTTATAAATGTGGTTTTAGCTTGATCTTGTTTAGATATTCTGATTTGATTGTATCCTGAGAATCCATCCATGAGAGATAAAAGCTCAAATCTAGCTGTCGCATCAACAATGACGTCTATGGATGGTAATGGGAAGTCGTCTTTGGGACATGCCTTGTTAATGTCTCGGAAGTCTATGCAGATGCGTATCTTTCCATTATTTTTGAGAACCAAAACAATATTAGATACCCATTGAGAGTAATCGACTGGTTTGATGAATCCTACTTGGAGGAGTTTCATTACCTCCTCTTTTACCATGAGAGCTACCTTGGGTTTCATTGGCCTCGATTTTTGTTTAATCGGCTTTGCGTCTGATTTAGTGATGAGGTTGTGTACCGCAATGTGGGGTACAACTCCTGTCATTTCTTTATAATTAAATGCAAAAGCCTTCTGATGTTCCTTAAGGACTCAAGTGTGTATTTATACCTCTAATGGAGTTAGCGAGGATCCTAACTTCAATACCCTTGGTTCATCTTTTTTTCCGATGTTAATATCAATTGTTTCTTCGATTAAAGAGGCGTTACCTTCTTCAAACTTAGGCGGGGCTGGGGGTAGCTCCAGCTCGTCTCTATTCTCGACTGCGTATATACTGAGTTCCGTTTTGTGGGGGAAGCTCTGTCATGGGATTCCCGTAATAGGAAGATGAATGCGGGATCAAAGATAAATCTATTGCGTGATGGGTGAGATGTAATGCTGCATAGGCGTTTAAGAAATCAAGAGTGGTTGTATCACTATCGATGTGGTCTAGGATAGCAGATTTGTTTTCATTTCCATTTAAAAGAGGATTTGACATTGTTTTTATCAATGGTTCATCACGAAGGGATACCATGAAACGGGTATCCTCTAACTTACTGTTTGGAGTAAAGCGTGACGCTGATGTTGCTATTGAATCAACAAGGAGATTTTGTTCTCGTGGGATTGCTTCAATCGATATGAAGTCAAACTCCTTGCTTAAATTCAATACAGCTGTTTTGTAGAGCTGTAGGTGCTCGACTTTGGTTTCATATACTTCAGAGACTTGGTTTTCTACCAATTGCGAGTCTCTTAACACTCTGATGTTATCAAAACTGATTCTCCTAGCTACGATGAGGCCAAGGAGGAGGGCTTCATATTTGACACCATTGTTAGTGCATTCGAATTTTAGCTTGAAGGCAAATGGTAGGACTTTTCCCTCGGGAGAAGTAAGGATTACACCTGCCCCAGCTCTGTAACGACATCTAGCTCCATCAAAATGGAGAGTCCAATACTTAGCTGGGAATATGGGTGCTAGGATATTTATTGTGTTAACATCTTCTACTTCTACCATGCAGAGATCTACCACTGGGAGAGAACCAACACCTAGGGTGCACCCCATGCCTACATAATCAAATGGTAGGAACATTGGTAGATCCTGTTCTAGTAATTCAACAATTTTTGCAGTAGTTCCTAATGATACTATTTCTATAGTGTTAGCCTCATCTTTGGGGGTTGGGGTTGCCTTGGCTAGGCTCATAGTTTCGAGATCTGTCATAGGTACCAACTTTCTTCTAGTTTCGTGTCAGTAGGTTTATTAAGTTGGTTCGTTGGGAGTTCAAACTCCGAGTGTATGCCTGGTCTTTTCTTTAGGTCAGCCAGGTGTACATCGAATGGTTTTGGATCACCTTTGGCTATGAACACCTTTCCTAAATACAAGAACCTTACTTCTTGAAATAGCGTAGAAGGGATTGCCTTCATACAGTGTATCCATGGTCGGCCGAGGATCATATTATAGTTAGTTTCCCAATCTATAATATAAAACTCAGTCAGGATTGTTTTGGGTCCTAAGGTGACCGGTAGTATTATAGTTCCAATTGAAGTGGCTTTAAGGCTGTCATAGCCTCTTAGCGTATTTCGAGTCGTGGAAAAATTGGTTTCTCCATACCCTAGCTTTTGAAGGAAAGAAAAAGGGACTATGTTAATTTCTGCCCCATCGTCAACCATCGTGCGTTTCACATAATTGTTATAAACCCACACTTGCAAGTGTAAGGCCGGATCCCCTCGGCGTGCAATCTCAGCATCTGTTGGCATCTTGTTTATTTCGAATATGAATTTGACATCCCTATCCGGCTGCCCCGGAGGATGGATATCAAAGTATATATGATTGACCTGTGTTTCGGGAGGTGGAGTGATGCTAATTAGATGACCTAAACCCAATGCTTCTAAAAGAGCAGCCTTGTGAGCAGGGGATTTTTTCAACAAATCCAAAAAGGAGATGTGTGAGAAGGTTTTTGTTAGATCGTTAATTAAATCATAAGCACCTACGGGTTTTGTTAATACTTGTTGGATATTGTCTGTTTCTAGCGGGTAGCTTGGACTTGGCTGAGAGGAATACTCTCATGTCCTCGTTACAGCTTCTACGGGTAGTTCGGCAGTCTAACTCCACTAATCTGACTATCTTAGGTCATGGCTGACTTCCTAGTTGTGGCGCAACTAATGGATTCAGCGAAGTTGAAGCTTCATGATCATTGTTTCCTGCAATCACACCCTTGTTTGTCCCACTTGGATTTAATTTGTTATTGTTGTGATTTGGGAGTGGATCATTGAAGATCTTGAGGGGTGCATTTTGAGGGGAAACTACCCCTGTAAAAGTATTTGGTGTTGGAGACATAGGATCTGCCAAGAACATATCCATGAAAAGTTGTCTTTGTTCATCTGGCAAACGTTGCATGAATTTATTGTAGTCACGGCATGTTCTAGTGTCATGGCCCCGAATTTTGTGGAAACCACAATACGAGTTGGGATTGTAATTCCTAGTTTGTTGGCTTGATGTATATTGTGGCCCAAAATTCTGATCAAACCGTTGCTTATTAAAGTTTTGTGTTTGTTGTTGTTTTTGGTTTGAATTCTGGTTTTGATACCTAGTTGAATTTTGATTCGGATCCCATGTAGGGCTTCACCATTGTTATTGTTGTTGCTGTGGATGATTATAATCCACTGTATTGATTGTCAGGGTAAAGTTGTTGTTTCGTTGATTGTTTATTTGTGGTGAAGTATTCACAACATTTGTCTTTCTAGCCTGATCAGTTACTCCATCCGTTGTCACTCCGTGATTTTTGCTAAGAATCTTAGGTCCTTGATTGACATTCGTGGTAGTAGGATAAGTTGTAGTGTTTTGGTTGGAGGTGATTAACCTCCCGTTTGCTCCATATGTCTTGCGACCACTATCAATTGCCGCTTGATCTATTCGAAGAGCACTCTCAAGTACTTCATCGTAAGTTCTTAGTGGGAACTTCTGGACTTCTTCCTTTACCTCTTTGCTGAGATAATGAAGGAATAAATTGCATAGTTCCATCTGATCCATGTTCGGAGCACTGCCGAAGAATAGAGAACTGTGCGCCACTTCTGGATGAAATGGGCGACAGATTCATTGTGTTCTTGCTTAATGTGCAAGAATTCCCTGATTCCTGTTCTTAATAGTTTATTCATGTCAAACGCCTTGATGAACTCTGACACGAGTTGCTTGAACGAATGGATGGAAGCCTCAGGTATTCTATAATACCAATCGAGAGCGATACCTTCCAAGGTTTTGGGAAATATTTTAGCAACAACCCCATCCCATGGGAGTAGTTCTTGGATGGCTGTAGCGTAAGATTTGATATGTGCATTTGGATCTCCCTCACCTTTGTATTTGGGCAAATCGTGAAGAGGTCTTGGAAGCATGACGCTTCGTATGGTGAAATCTAAGGGCTCTTTCAAGTATTTTGAATATGTCCCTATCGCATAGGTTTCGACCATTGATGGTGCCTGCTGAGGGGGCGGCGGTGGAATGGGTTGTTGACATGGCATTGCATATGCATTAGTAGGGGCATAAGGAAACCCATGTGTTTGAGAAAATATGCCAGGAGAGGAGAACATATCCCCTTGTGGTGATTTAGAATACATGTTTAAGTATGAAGGGGTATTGTCCAATAATGGATTATTTTGTACTAAACCGGGAGGTATTGGAATGGTATTAGAAACGGTGGTTCTAATCGGCGTTTGTTGTGAATACTGAGGAGTCATGCCTAACGTGCCTATTCCTGTGAGGAGGTCTACCTGGTTAGGATGATGTGGTGGATTAGGATTTCCTGCCTGCATGAATTGAGATTGGTGATTTACCTGAGCAAGTTCTAACCCCCTCACTTTTTCTACTAACGTTGAAATGACTTCATTTAGTGAAGTCACAGTATTTTTCCTTAGCGGCGTCTGTTGTATATCATGGTGTTGTATAGGCATGTGATATCCTGATATGAATTGATCGCTACCCTGCCAAGTTTCCCCGAGGGTATTTCCTATATGTAGTGGCATGGAGGTATTTCCTTGAAAAGAGACCTCGGGTTGTATTTGTAAACCTCCTATAGGTGGGTACATACTTCGAGAATGTTGTTCATTCTTGGTATAACGTACCGAATGCTCATCATCTAAACATAGATATGGGTCTGATTGTCTACTAATTTGTGGTCTAAGTAGTACCTGAGGAGATGGACTAGACTCTCCTGTGAGCGTCATATTGTTCGAGCCTGAAGGCTCTATTTGTTGTGTTTGAGTGAGCTGATCCAACTCCTCTGTTTGGAAAGATGAGTTATATCTGATCCTTGGAGATGGAGTTTGTGTTGATAATTGGTTAGTTGAGTAGTTGTCACCCCATGTGGAGAGCGAGGGTGATGATTGTCCATTCAGTTAAGCGTAGTATGCCTCAAGACCTAAGAGAGGCCTACCATATGCATCGAATCCTGGACATATTCGGGGGGTATATGAATACCTGCAGAATAATGGGAAGGAGCGAAGGTGATGGTGAAAGCTAATGATATGGTAAAGATGAAAGATTCGTTTTAATTTGAAAGAACCAGTAGAAATATGACTCCAGGGCAAAGAGTAGAAAAGTTCACGTCGGGTTCACCAATTTTGTACGATGGAAAAGTGACAAGCGAGCGTGGGAATCTACAAGAAACTCTTCCTCGCACCTGACCTCCCGAGGTCATGCCGAGATAGCCGGTGGGGATGGAATATGCGTGGGATGTAGACAAACTAGTTAGGTAATCTGATGTCTTCGACACGCATTAATGGAAATTGTGAATCTAAGGAAAAGAAAGCCCTCCTAACCTAAATTGGTGTGATAGATCGATCAACAAGGATGACTACTTGAAGGCTTCAATCAATATCAAGCTCTTGCGTGATTCGGTCTATGGGTTGTGGAATACGTGGAAAGTGACCTGGGATAGTTTCATGTATACATTTTCAAATAAGTTCATAGGGTGGATGGTAACTATAATTGACTCTATGGGTGATTCTTTGGCCTAGTCCAGAATTCCCTAGCTTCATTAGCTACTACGTCTAATAAGGATAACTGTTCAATGATGATAGGTGGAAGTGGAGTAGACTAGAATACTAGTGTACGTAGGCCAGCATCTATGTCTGATTCACCTATGGGCTTGTTGGGGTGTGGGATTTGTGGGTCACACCCGTAGATTCGTATTTGTTGTGGTCCTGCTATGGTCATGTGTAGAATCAATCCCTAATCCCTAGTATCCAATAATCATATGCTTTCTCAGCTTCGATATTCAGAATTAATAATTGTGTGATCTTCTCAGAGTATCTTACAGGAATTTGTGTAACCTGAATTCTCAAGGTGGTATCTATATCTGTGAGAGTGTCTCCTCCGTCTGGCTGTGGGACCAAAGGGTCACAACCAAATGTCTGCTCTCTTTCAAACCCTTCTACAGTCATGTGGATATGAATCTAGGGTAATCTGTAGTTTGGTTGATTTGACCAAAATGTGTGTGCTTGGTCGTCTTCTATGTTTAATCTGTGTAATTGGAAACTGATTTGTTGTAATTTTACCATTGTTTGGAAGACTTGGATCTTGAGATTCTGATCTATATCAGTTATGGCTGTGACAAGATTGGGTTGGGGCACGATTGGCTTGAATGTGTATTCCCTGGGTTCTCTAGGTCCCGTGATTGTCATGCAAAAGCATCAATATGAACTAAATTCAGCAAAGCAAAATTAACTATATGAAATATATCTAGAACATATATAACTTCTATATTTTTTTGTTTTCCTGATGAACTTTTCGAACAAATTTAAAAGAGTAACTGTTAATATATCTAGAATTGACAGCTAAAATAACAATTTAAAACAAACAAAATAACTGAGTATAGCTATTTGTCTGTGTAAATTGTAGATCTATTTTAAACAATGAAATAATTGACCTAATCTATTTGTAAGACTATCGATCCTACCTCAGAAGTGAGGAATGAATCAAAGTTTCTCAGAAACTATCAATCCCCACAACTTCCCTGGTAATAGAAAGTAAATTAACTGAAATAAAGCAATTAAGTACTCTATTTGATACAATTCTAATTTATAACTTTGAAAGCTAGAACCTGGATTCCGCAGAACAGTGGCGAATCCGATGGTGTGTGTGATCTTGTCCCCTCAGTGTGATCTCCTCGTTCCTTCGTGTTCACTTGGATCCAGAAAAGCGTGTAATGCTAGCATCAACAGAAGTAGATATTGGGACAAAGGCAACTTAGGATACATACTGAATACAATGCAAGTAGGAGAGAAATAGTGTAAGAGTATAGAGCTTGGCTTATGTAATTCCTAGTGGGATTTATTGCGAGTCATGCAACATAAAACGTCCAAAACCTGAAACTATCCTATTTGAAGAACAAAACCTATAACTTTAATGGCTTCCTATTGAAAATAAACTATTCTACTCCAATGGATTAGATGAAATATCAACAGCACCTGCACAAGATGGATATGTGGCTTCCAGCAAAACAACACTAACTAGGCATGCAATGAAAGAAACTAAGAATTCTAAATAAAATGAAAGACTAATCTATTGCAATGAGAAATTCAGAGGAAAATTTGAGGGGCCATTTGCTTGAGCATGAGCCAACTATTTATAGCATTTGCATTTACCCAAGATAAAAACCAAATAGAACTCTTAAACTATAAACAATGGCAAAACACTATTCCAAGGAACCGGAATCATTAATGCAAGCTTATGGCGGTTAAAAAAGATGGTGAATCATTGATTTTTACGTGAGTCATGTTAAAAGAGCATTTTGGAAAATGCGTAAAGGACCGTTTCCCTGAGCAGGGCGGCAGTTACAGGACCGCCGCCCAGTTAGGGCGGCGGTTTTGTAACTGAAGAGCAAAAGGCCAAGAAAAGAGGGAAGAAGAGAAAAACAAAGCACACGGGGGAAAAGCGGGGCATGTGGGTTGTTAACGCACACTTGGAGAGCTTTTCTAGATCCTGAATACCTTGCGAGGAGACCTGTATCATCATTGGGGTACGTGTTACGTTGTTCCGACGGTGAAGTACCCTACAATTTTGGGTACGTACAGACACCCAACCCAAACTCCCTCCAAACATAAAATAAACTCTTATGCCTCCCTACATGATTTATCTCCATAGTCACCCTCCTACACCACACTTAGGCAATCTACCCAAGCATCCAAAAAACATAACAAAACATTCAAAAAAAGTACATACGCACAAAGTAAAAGAAGAACATTAAGCAACAATGAAGCTCCTACCTTTCCATAGTAAATATTGATCCAAGAGTCAATCTACAAGCTTTTTCCAACCCAAGCAATCACCAACAAGCTCCAACAAAGACCACAAGCTCTCCAAAATCCTCTAACTCCCCAAAATGCAAGATCCCACACAATGAAGTAACCCCCAAACAAACAAAAGAACTTGAATAAATAAAAAAGGGAGAGAGGAGGGTGAGGTGGATCCATATAGGATGCCACATCACTCATCCTCAACTCCACCTCACAAATCAAACTTCAAACTCCAAAGCAAAATTAATAAGCGGGTGAGGAAATGACATTTTACTTACACACACAACCCAAGCCCACACTCCCTAAGGACAAAATTAATTACATGGAAGGAAGAGAAATAATATTTTACCCCTTTGTCTTCCCAAAACACCTAATGGGGTCTATTTTTGACCCCCCAACCTATAGATAGGGTTGGTATAGAAATTTAAGAGGTGTGGGACGAGTTTAACTTGTCCCATAAACCTTCAAAATTGGCCCTTAAGGCCAAATTCGAATTTCCATGAAGGGGTAGAGTGTAAAACACTCAAGATCCAAAGCACTCAACTTGTAACACAAATTCCAAGAGCCATTGAGTTTAATAAATTAATTCCTTTGACCTATTATTAATTTAGTTTAGCAAAAGATTAATTAACTTAAATAAGATACCTAAACTCATTAAGGATAAATAGGGAATACACACCAAAATCTAAATAATTAATCCAATAAATATATCACTAAAAAAATCCCATGCTAACATTAATAAAGGAAACTAAAATAAAAGACAACACATAACCCCTTAGGTCACAATTGGTGGTGATTCCCCCCATGGGAATCCCCTAACAAAAATTCAAACACACACACACACATAATAAAATACATGTTACCATGGTGACCCTTGTTGAATTCACCTAACATTCTGATGTGGTTGGTCTTTAATCCCCCCGTTGTTTGTTGTGAATATATTTACCTGCAAAACACATAATACCTCCTTCGGCCTCGTGTCCGCATTAAAACATCAAAGATAAAATATGAAATTTAATTCCACAATCATCTACATATGCAAAAAAACAACATCATCTAGGTAAGTAACAATATCATTTACAATTTCATCAAATAACCATATGATCATATGATTACTTCAATTGTCTAGGTCTACTAAATATGACGAAATATTGCATATCAGAAATATAGATAACCATGTCAATAGGATATCATCATCAATATCAAAATGTCTTTAGAAGTCCACACACATCATAATTGAATTAAAATCAATAGCAGTCCAGCATCTCTAACATCTAACCATCATGCTAAATCAAAAGCTATAATAATGTCCATAAGTATAGTCAAAAATATCATAATTAATAACAAAAAGGTGTCAAAGGGAAGTGGGCACTACACCCCCCTCCCCTTAGACTCGAATTCCTCATGGAAGTCACTGGAACAGGTGTGGAAACTGAACTCGTAGTAATGTAGCATCCTCCAATGTAGCCGCAGTCTCATCATATCTGTCCCACCGCACTCAAACCTGTTTAATTTATTTACCTCGAAGGCCCAGGGTCCTGCATTCTAAAATGTAGACGGGCTCCACCATCACCTGCCCCTGATCCTGCACCTACAATGAGGTCTAATCCAACACATGATAAGGATCTGCAATATATCTCCTAAGTACTGAAACATGAAACACATCATGGATGTGAGACAAGATGGGTGGAAATGCTAGACGGTAGGCCAAAGGACCGATACGTTCCAATATCTCAAAGGGACCCATGAATCTAGGAGATAACTTAAAACCTTTTCTGTAACAAATAAGGCTCTTATGTGGCCTAAGAAAAAGGAACACCTTCATGCCCACATCAAAACTACAATCCTATGCTGATCTACATACTTCTTCTGTCTATCCTGTGCCTTTTGTAGTCTCTGTCTGATCATAACCACCTGTTACTCCATGTCCCGTAATAAAGATGGCCCAAGAGAAATCCTGTCCTCTAACCTGTCCCAACTAAGAGGTTTCCTACACTCTCTGCCATATAATGCCTAAAAAGGAACCATGCCTATCAAACTATGAAAAATATTATGGTAGTAAAACTCCACCAAGTACAAATACACCTCCCATCTTGACTGATGATCCATAATGTACATCATGAGCATGTCCTCCAAGATCTGATTCACCTACTCAGTTTGTCCATCTATCTCAGGGTGATAAGCTGTGCTGAAATTGATCTTCGTCCCAAGGGAATAATGCATGGTATTCCAAAAGTGGGAAGTATACAAAGGGTCGCGGTCATAAATGATCTTCCACACAATCCCGTGCAATCTAACAATCTCATCTAGATATACCCGTGCCACTGCATTAGCGGTATAGGTGGTCTTCATCAGAGAAAAATGAGCCACTCTCATAAATTTATCCACTGTGACCATGATGACATCGTGGTGGTATCTCGATGTCGCTAACCCAACAATGAAGTTCATGGAAATGGTGTTCCATTTCCACTCTAGTATAACACGAGGAAAGAGAAGGCCAAATTGATGTTGATGCTTGACCTTCACCTTCTGACACTCTAAACAATGTGAAACAAACTGAGCCACGTCTCTCTGAAGTCCTCTCCAATGATACAACTGTCTCAAAGTAGCATGCATCTTCTTCACCCTGGGATTTGCTGAATAGGGTGCACGATGAGCCTCTGTCAAAATTTCCTGCCTCAAGCCTCCATCTCTGGGGACATATATATGTCCTCTGTGCCTGAGAAGGTGATCTACCTCTAATGAAAAGCCATCAAACTTCCTGTCAAGGGGTCTCTGAGACTCTATTTTCTCTAGCTGTAATGTAGATGCTATCGTGAGGAAGCTGTTGTAATTTCCTACTCTGTAAATCTGTGCCCACTAAAGTGGCCATAACCACATGCCTCTGTCTACTAAGAGCATATTCAACCAAATTATCCTTCCCATTCACATGCTCTATCTCTATGTCATACTAACAAATCAACTCCAATCAATGCCGCTGACGAGCGTTAAGATTAGGCTGCATGAAGAGTTGGTAGAGACTCAAGTGATCAGTCCTGAGTGTGAATCTCTGACCAAGAAGGAAGTGTCTCCACTGAACCAAGGCATGCAAAACTACTACAAGCTCAAGATCATGAGTTGGATAATTGAGCTCATAATATTTGAGTTTGCGAGACTCAAAAGAAACTACTCTACGCTCCTGCGTCAACACACCTCCAAGTCCTACCAAAGAAGCATCTGTGCATACAAAGAACTCATCCTGAGGATCTGGAACTGCAAGAATAGGCATTGTTGTGAGGCATTCCTTCAATTTCCTGAAGTCCTCACATCTATTTGACCAAACAAAATTCTTCCCTTTCCGTTAAAGGGAAGTGATGGGGTGTGCAACTCGGGTGAACAAATCTCCTGTAGTACCCTGCTAAACCCATGAAGCTATGCACCTCTATCACACTAGTGGATGCTGGCCAATCCATAATAGCTCAAATATTGGAAGGATCGATTGTGATACTTTCCCCAGAAATGATGTGGCCCAAATACTGTACCTCTTTTTGAAAGAACGTACACTTATTTAGGTTCCCATAAAGATGTTGCTCACAAAAAAACTGAAAAACCTAGAGAAGTTGCTCCTCGTGCTCCTCACGTGTACATGAGTAAATAAGAATGCCATAAAGGAAAATGAGCACGAAGTGGTTCAATAATTTCCTGAATACCCCATTCATCAAGCTCATGAACACTGCGGGGGCATTTGTCAAACCAAAAGGCACCATTGTGAACTCGTAGTGTCCATATCTCGTATGGAAGGTGGTCTTATGAATATTTGCCTCTATGATCCTCAGCTGATGATAACCTGACTTTAGGTCTATCTTGGAGAAAACTATGGCCCCCTTCATCTGATTAAATAAGTCATCAATGCGTGGAAGGGGGTAATGACTCTTGATTGTTACTTTGTTTAGCTAGCGGTAATCAATACACAACTACAGAGATCTGTCCTTGCCAAAAATCACTAGTGCACCCTAAGGGGATACACTAGGATGGATTAGGCCTTTCTCTAGAAGGCCCTCTAGCTACAACTTAAGCTCATAAGGTTTTGAGGCAAAATCACAGCACCCTCGAATGTCCTAATTTTGAATGGGGCATTTGGTGTAATATAAATAACATTGGACCATCTCTCAAGCTGTGGGACTTGTGAACTTGAGATGGTCCTCCAGAGAAGTCTAGCTCTTACTCCTAAACTACATGCCACAATATACTCTAGTGCATGCAAATTATCTAAACCCAATCTAACTTCTAGGGGACCAGTGAGAGAGAGAGAAAGAAGATAAAACCTATACTAAAGTGATGATACACCAGAAAAGGAGGTGAGATATTCTATTGAGGGAGGAAGAAACATGGAAAAGGGGACTAAGGGAGATTAGACAGATGTGACATAGACCCAGGTCTAAATCTTCCATTAAAACTCCATGAAACATGAAATCTCGCACCTGCAAATGTGAAATACATGCACATAAAATAGATCTGGAAGGGAGAGGCAAAGAGAAACAATAAAACAAGAGAAAGGGTTGAAGAACACCAAAAAATCACGAGTTTATTGCTCTAGAAGGTGCACAGACCATTACATTTCTACTCAGAGGCACAAATACGCTTGCCAGGTGTAGGAGAAGGCTTACAACTCAAAAATGGAGTCTAGATTTTTTTTACAGAGTTTCCCCACACCTAGAATGTCTCTCTTTCTCAAATGAGAAGTGTTTACAATATATAGAATGTTGAGGTAAGAGATAAAGAAGAGAAACTCAGGATTTTCTCTCACCAACCAAAAGCTTTCATTAAATGATCTGGAGAAGGCATGGGAACATATGAAAATCCATTCTCCAATGCAGTCAAGCTTCTAGAAGAAGAAATGGGGTGCCATACTACATTAAATTCGGTGGTTAGAATGCCTAGAACCACATTTTTCATGCTGGATACGTTTTCATGTTTTTCTCCCACCTATATTTTCCAAAATTCAAATTTTAGGCTTCCATGGTGAAGAGGGTGTCGAGAGATTTCCAACGATATAAGATTTGTTGAATTTCAACCACTGGATCAAAATTTATGCTCCTCTAAAAATTCACATTTTGATTTGCACCAGAGATGATAAAAAATGAAAATTTGCAAAAAACGGGCCCTCAGGCCTAAAATTGCAAATTGCGCCATTCACAAAAGCTGTAAAAATTTAAAAAACTCTCTAGGCCCCGTATGTCTGAAATGACATGTTTACACAAAGCTTTACTGGGCCCAAAATTGAAATTGCACTTTTTTCACAAAGATTGCAAAAGAGCAAAATTCTTCCTCAAGCCCACAAGCTCGTAACTTCACACTTTACATTTGGCTAACAAACCTCCTCGGGCTTGTGGGCCCGCGCTTGCAAACTACGCCATTTGTGGAAGTTGCAAAAAATCCAAAGTTCCCTTGATGGCTCACCTCCCCACATGTGACAAACGTCTGACACGTGGCTTATCTAGTCCCTGGCAGAGTTGTGGCTCATTTCATGAATTTTATGATTTTTCAAAAAAAATCCAAAATTCCAAAGTTCCTTCGACAACACGCCTTCCCGCTTTGACTTGAAGCATGGCCACATGTCCCTTTGCGGGCCTTCGACATTCTTTTTTATTTCTCCTCGGGCTTGTAGGCCTGCAATTGTAAACTGCGCCTTTTGTAAAAAGCGCAAAGTGCCAAAATATCTCCCCAGGTCCTTCAGTCTGCAATATTCCCTAGTCGAAAAGTATTCCCCAATCATGGAGGCCAACTTTTGGCAAAAAAGCCTTCAAAGACGCAGCGGCCCGTAACTTGCAAAATATGAGGAGTTAGAAGGACTTCTTTAAATTTTTGGTAAGGGGAAGAAATTTCCCATCTGATGAAGATGTTTCTAGGAAACCTTAAGTATTTGAAATATGTAAAAATCAGATTGAAGCACAAAAGGGGCAAAAAAGGGGGTTAGCTGACCAAAAAAATAACTGTGAGCTTATTTTGGTTAATACAAAGCTCAGGGGTAGTCATCCGATAAGGTGCTCATGAGATAGGCTCTGCTACCGAAACCAGGTCTATGTGAAAATATATCTCAGGTGGGGGTTTCAACCCCAATAGCTCCCCTGGAAAGACATCAAAAAATCTCTCAAGATGTGATGGTCATTAAGTGAAGGTCTACTAGACTCATCCTCCGACCTGTCACTAACCGTAATAGAAAAAATCTGGCAACCCTTTCGCAGACACCGCTTAAGATGCATAGCAGAGATGGTGTGAATGGAAACATGCCTCCTAACCCCTGCTATCACTGACTCAACCCCTAGATCATTTGTACAAGCTATAGTCTTATGGTAAAAATTCACTCTGGCTCTATGTGTAGACAACCAGTCTATGCCCAAGATGACTCCATATGAACCCAACAGAAGGATACAAAGATATGAGGTAGTGGTGAAGGGTCCCAAATCCACTACACACTCCTTTTATAAGGATTCTATAGAGATTTTGGCTCCAGAAGCCATATCGATGTCGCAACTAAGACCCTTCATTACTACCACTAGCCTACATCACTTTACTAAAGATGGTGCAATAAAAAAATTAGATGAACTAGAATCAAATATAATGGAGGTAGGAAGACCACCAAATTCTACCTGTCGTCTCAATCATGGTACTTTGGTGCTCATCCTGGTGGTTCTCAACTACGGCACAGATTCGATGACTCTACCCCATGTCACCAACAGTAGGCTCTAAAATCTACGTCTAACCCTTGTTACTAGGGTTCTATGGGAACTCTCTCCAATGATGTCTAGCAACACCACAACCGAAACAACTGCCCAATCCTCTCTAATGGGATGTAGCTCCAGTCAATACTCTAGAGGTCTGTGCTATGGATCCTA
This sequence comes from Taxus chinensis, assembly GCA_019776745.2. Classification (NCBI taxonomy): domain Eukaryota; kingdom Viridiplantae; phylum Streptophyta; class Pinopsida; order Cupressales; family Taxaceae; genus Taxus; species Taxus chinensis. Next base: position 151,931,031 of record CM034154.1, read on the forward strand.
ATGATCCGGCTATGGACTGCTGAGGTCTTTTCTAGTGAGATCCTATTGACTGAGCTCTCGGTTCACCCTGTGTCCTAATGAGACCCTAAGGAAGAGGCCCCATACTCCGACCCCTATGTGCATTGAATATCTATGGAGGTCTATAAGATGGATGGGTCTGCTACTGCTGCTGCTGTGGTGGCTTGAATGAATACTATGCTGAACCCTGTCCACCATGAAGAGGAGGAGTTGATCCCCTCGATCTACTGTCCTACATCTACTGGATGTAGCTCTGAACTCTGTCCTTGGTCTTCTGCGTCTTTCCCTAAGTCTCCTCTGCAATATAGGCCTTCTCCATGACCTCTGCTAATGTCTGTGGATAGTGGATACACACTACTCCTCCCAAATCTAAATTTAGGCCCCTGATGAACCTGTGAATCTGTACATGGTCATCCTACATATAGTCGACATATTGGAGTAGGTTCAAAAATTGACTCTCATACTTGGATACAGTCATAGATGCCTAACGGAGGTTGTGAAACTTGTCTATCCTTTACTGAATGAATCTCTGAGATAAGTACCTACTCCTGAACCACTCCTCAAAGAGATCCCAGGTAACTGTCTCTGAATAAACAAGGAGCTTCTACTCCTCGGTCCTCCACCAGAAACCTATTCCATCCCTCAGAAGATGGATCACAACACGAGCTTTCATGTTGCTAGTACAAGGGAAGAGATTGAAGCACCTGCTCAAGCTCACCAACCAAGCCTCTACCTGAAATCCACCTGTATCCCCAAAATAGTGAGATGGTCATAGCTTCAGGATCTCCATGATATTATTTGCAGCTATCGAATGGCAAACCTTAGGCCTCTTTGCATGCTCCTCTCTAGGTCTAGGGATTTGAGACCTATCCCTGTGTCCTGAAATCTGGTCCCTTTGTCCCCTCTGTGGTGACTCTTCTCTAGCTAACTCCACATGGGCGTTCTCTACCCTATGCTCCTCACTGTGTGGAGGAGATGGATGAGCCTCAATGGATGGCTCCCTATCATCTCTAGCTGACCGTCCTCCAATGGACCCTTCGCGTAAAGTGGCACTAACGTCCTAAAGCATCTGTAAAATCTGAGGTAGAATGGCCACTACGACATGATCTAGAGGTGGCAAGTCGAGGTCTATGTGAAAGGACCCCTCGTCTGGTCTGCGTCTCCTGCATAGACCAATGTGAGAGTTAGTTCATTTTTCTAGGTTTTATTCAAGTTTTCTATGTTTACTAAAATATATGTAATTTTTTCAAAAAAAGTTGTTTTCTAGATTTAAAAGTGTACTAGGTTTAATATTTTTCTAGGTTTAATGTTCAAGTCTCAAGTTTTCTAGTGTGCCCAAGGGTCCAAGCTTTGAACCCACGGCCTTGATACAAGGTGTAACACCCACAAAAATGACATTCTAGGAACACGTTAAAACCTAACACTTATCCCGAAAATTGTGACTAATTTTTTTTGTTATTCGTAAGAAGGTTACAAGGGTTGTAGGGGTGTTAACCCCTAGGATACATTAAATTTATTTACACTAATAATCTCAACTTTACGATTGATGGACCAGGTATAGATAAATGATTAAATATTAATTTACTTTATCTCTAAGGTTGATTAATTAAAAGTCATTTAGTAAGGTGCCCTAACTTAAATTACTTGGTTAAGTGTTTTATCCTCTTTAATTTAATACTCTAACCCAAAATGGTTACCTCATGCTTAAATATTTTAGTTTCATTATCCTAATAGCTTAAATATATATTTTGTTTTTAAATTCCTAAAATATAATAAGACCTAAAAGGGACTTTACAGCCCAAGGCAATTAAATGGCCCCATTCACCCATCTACACATACCCTTAAGGATTTAATTTAAACATTTAGAAATTACATTCCTACCAAACAAAAGTAGGGTTGATCCTCCCCCCTTAGATCAATTCAATTATGGCCACTATATCCTAGGGTTCAAAACTAACCCTAAATATTCTTATGAACTTTTATTTAATCTCTTTCTTTACCTAAGTCTCCTCATTTGGTCACTTTTCCTTTGTTTAATTTGCAAGTTGGAGAGAAGGAAGCCATGGGAGCAAGAGAGGAAGTACTATGGAGAGCCTACACGAAGATCAAGCTTAGATTAGTTTAGATTGTAGTTTTATTATTGTAATTTCTCCCATGCAAGGATTGAAGGGATTTCCTTTACCAATTTGGTTTTATTTCAAACCATTTGTATTTGAGGTTATCTATTTGGGGCAAACCCTACCCCCATTAATATCTATGAGATTTAGCACTTTTAATTATCTATTTGAAGTTTTACTTTCTTAAACAATGCAATTTTTACCCTCCTTTGTTTGCTGGAGGTCTTCTATGTAATTTTACAAGCTTAAAAATTTAATTAGACCAAGTTAAAATTTGCACAAGTGCGGATCTGTATTTTTCCACGGAAAGTGATAGAACCACTTCCCAGAGTAGGCCGGTGGTCCTGGGACCTCTGCCCTACCTTGGTGACAAACCATGAACCGCCGCCTTACAGAGCGGTGGTTTTGAGACCGCTGCCATGCCTGAGCGGTGGTTATGAGACCGCCGCTCTTCACAGGGTGGCGGTCCTATTTCTTAGAAATAGAACCTAAAATTCTGAGTTTTCTCAGAAAACAAAAGTCACTAAAATGTTTAAAAATACATTCAGAACTTGATTTTATGCACCTAAAGTTTCTAGTTGCAAGATTTACTCCATTTATTCATTTCTTAGTTAAAATTACTCATTTTGAAACATTTTCAAATCCAATGACAACAACAACAACAAGAAGATAAATTCCATTTGTTTCCACAAATTTTCCTTTCAAGTTCAAAAGAAAAAAAGGAATTAAATCTACTTCTAATATTGTTATTTTTCCTTACTACAAAATGCAACATTCAAACATGACCATATACTTCAACTTGTTGCCTTTTTCCCATTTTCCACTACAACACATATATCCAAAATAAATACAACAACCTTTTTTTACATTCAAGTTTACTAAGCATACATTTTTAGCATCTTACAACTTCTATATTTCCATTTTTTTTGTTTCACAATGAAGGTAAAATTTATTTTCCCATTGAATATAGCTCATTTATTTTTAAAACTAAAGAACTTATTTTCTCATAATTCACACTAGAGCTAAGCTTTTAAACATGATTTACATTTTGGACTATTTCTTTCCATATTACAATCTAAAGAGAAGGGGAAATTTTACAGCTCCTTCATAAACTTCTTCAAATAATACTACAACTTACAATACAACATTTCCTTTAAACAAAAATACTATATTACAATCTTCCACTTTGAGTGGGAAAAACATGAAGGTTTGATCACAAGGAATGATTTGCTTGAAGACTCCAATAATTCTCCAAGATTCACATCACCAACAAGAGATATCCATCATGTTTCATTTGGTCACAACAAAAAGAGGGGAGAGGCAAAACTCTCCACCCAACAAAAAATTCCAATGAGGAGGAGAAGCCATCCTTCTCATTGGCTCTCGAGCCCCAACTACATTGCAATGAAAGGTGGATCCAACACATGTCAACAAACAAGCTTCCATAACACAAAACCAAGTAATTCACAACCATTCCAAACACAACCAACTCAACTACAAACACAATGAGGAAAACAACAAAAATATACAAGGCTCCAAAATGAAAGTCAAAGGAGAAAGAACCTATGGGGAGGCCACTTATGCCTCCCAATGGGAAATGGGTTCCCACCTTAAAACCTCCAATACATATCTCAAAACCCTACACACTTTTATGCCTCCCTCAAGTACCCTTTATGCTTCCACATACTCTTATGCCTCCCTCATAAAAGAAACAAGTAAAAAATGTAAGAAATTTATCATCCAAGGTGGGACACCGAACCCAAAATCCCTCCAAACATAAAATAAAATCTTATGCCTCCCTACATGATTTCTCCCCATAGCCCCCTTCCTATACCAAACTTAGAAAATCTACCCAAGCACCCAACAAGCATAAAAAAACATTCAAAACAAGCACATACACACAAAGTAAAAGAATAACATTATGCAAGAGTGAAGATCCTACCTTTCCATAGTAAAGCTTGATCCAAGAGTCAATCTCCAAGGTTTTTCTAACCCAAAAAATCACCAACAAGCTCCAATAAAGACAAAAATCTCTCCAAAATCATCTAACTTCCTAAAATGCAAGAGCCCACATAATGAAGTAACTCCTAAACAAGAAAAATAACTTGAATAAATAGATAAGGGAGAGAGGAGGGTGAGGTGGCTCCATATAGGATGCCACATTACTCATCCTCAACTCCACCTCACAAGTCAAACTTCAAACTCCAAAGCACAATTAATAAGTGGGTGAAGAAATGACATTTTAGTTACACACACAACCCAAGCCCACACCCCCTAAGGACAAAATTAATTACATGGAAGAAAGAGAAATAATATTTTACCCTTTTGTCTTCCCAAAACACCTAATGGGGTCTATTTTTGACCCCCCAACCCATAGGTAGGGTTGTTATAGAAATTTAAGAGTTTTGGGACAAGTTTAACTTGTCCCACAAGACTTCAAAATTTTCGCTTAAGGTCAAATTCGAATTTCCATGAAGGGGTAGAGTGTACAACACTCAAGATCCCAAACACTCAACTTGCAACACAAAATCGATGATCCATCTAGTCTAATAAATGAATTCCTTTGACCCATTCTTAATTTAATTTAGCACAAGATTAATTAACTTAAATAAGAAACCTAAACTCATTAACGATAAAAAGGGAATACAAACCAAAATCTAAATAATTAATCCAATAAATACATCACTAAAAAAATCACATGCTAACATTAATAAAAGAAACTAAAATAAAAGACAACACATAACCCCTAGGTCACAATTGGAGGTGATCCCCCCATGGGAACCCCCTAACAACAATTCAAACACACACACACACACACATAAAAAAATACATGTTGCCATGGTGACCCTTGTTGGATTCACCTAACATTCCAATGTGGTTGGTCTCAAATCCCCCCGTTGTTTTTTATGAATATATTTACCTACAAAACACATAATACCTCCTTTGGCCTCGTGGCCACATTAAAACATCCAAGATAAAATATGAAATTTAATTCCACAATCATCTACATATGCAAAAAAACAACATCATCTAGGTAAGTAACGATATAATTTACAATTTCATCAAATAATCATATGATCATAAGATTAGTTCAATTGTTTAGGTCTACTCAATATGACAAAATATTGCATGTAAGAAATATAGATAACCATGTCAATAACATATCATCATCAATATAAAAATGTCTCTAGAAGTCTACACATATCATAATTGAATTGAAATTAACAACAATCCAGTATCTCTAACATCTAACCATCATGGTAAATCAAAAGCTACAATAATGTCGATAAGTATAGTCGACAGTATCATAATTAATAACAAAAAGGTGTCTAATGGAAGTGGGAACTACAGTAACCAATTAATTTCCAAGGTTTTGCATCAATTTTTGAGTGTTTAGGATGTCATATGAGGGTTTAGGGTGTCATATTAGTGTTTAAGGTGTTGTATGAGTTTATAGGGTATTACAGTAATGATTATGGTTTTGTATGAGACCCTTTGTTTCATTATTTTTTAGGTTATCGTAATTATAAAATAGAGGATGAATCATTATTGCATAGAGTATCATGACATTATTTAGGGTATTGTTTCAGTGTTTAGGTTGTTAAACTAATGTTTAGTGTATCTCAATTATTTTATGTGGGGTGACTAATTAGTGTTCAAGGTGTCATATAAGTGTTTAAAGTGTCCAAAATTAATTTAATGTGGGCAACTTATTATTGTTTATGGTGACAAAATTAGAATAATTTTAGCTAATACTATGTTTTCATTCATCATTAGAATTAGAATAATTTTAGTTAATACTTTTAGAGATGTTATGTTAATGTTATAAACATTTTTTAAATTTATTGTTCATTTTATATAAACAGTCATGAAAAAAATGAATGTTTTGTTTTATGGAAGGAATGCAAATCAAATGTACAATACTATCTAAATGAAGCTAGTGATCATCTAATATTTCTAAGAATAAGTAGGAATTACACCAGTATCTTATATAAGTGAGCTCGATGAAAAATATCTATTACGTAATACTGTGAAAATAGGAACCCATTTATGTTCTTGATATACACATGGATGGCCTAATAAAACACTTGTGAAAAGAATTTACATAGTTTCTTAGGCATGTGCAGAGGATGTCCTAAGATATTGGTCTAGAAAGATGGCATAAAACAACCTAACAGGCCATGTTCTATGGTTAGTAAATTTAAATAAGTTACATCAGCTCAACATGTGATGTCGATATATTCCGCTCCACATGTCTTGAACTCTATAGTGTCATGTGACATGCGTAAGTGAAATCCCTTAAAATTATTATGTTCTAACTACCTGTAAAACACTAGGATTGACATTGGGAATATTGAACAACAAGGAATTTATTTATGAGATATCTCGAAAGTACATTAGTTCAATACTATGTGTATCAAACCTCTTTTCTTATTCAAATGATATTAAAAAATGAAGTATGGGGCTTATATTGAATTATACTAGAATGTGGGAGGATAATGGGTTTAAATGTATTCTAGATCTGATTTGAAACATTGTGCATGTGATAGGCATGACTAGGAATAGGTATGAATTTTGAATTTTTAGGGTTTCTACACGAATCTATAACTTGTTTAGGGTCTCGCAATAGTTTTTGGGGTGTCATATCAATGTTCAGGATGTCACATTAGTGAATAGTGTGTCCCAAATGTATTATTGGTGGTGACACATTAGTGTTTTATGTCATATCAATATTTCAGTGTTTAGGGTATCACATTAGTTTTTAAGATATCATTTGATTGTTTACGGTGTCATATTAGTGTTAAGTTTTCCTAATTATGTTATTTAGGATAAACCCTATATTCTAAACCCTCAAAATTAAGTCATAAACCCTAAAGCTTGAACCCTAAGTCCTAAACCCTAAACCCTAAACCCTAAACCCTAATCCTTGAACCCTAATCCCTAAACCTTATACCCTAAACCTCAAACCTTGAGGTCTAAGCCTTAAACTCTAAAACCTAAACCCTAAGCCCAAAACCTTAAACCTTGAACCTTAAACTTTAGAAAATAATTATAGCTTTCATTATTAATAATAATTAATGTATTTGAAACTGTAAGAAAATTTGACAATTCGATGTCATATCTATTACCTAATACTTTGTAAATAGGAACAAATCTATGTTCTTGATATACACAAGGATAAATATAACATGAAACTTTATCTTAAGTAGAAATATATCGAACAATTGTTTAGAAGTATCTTTTCAAAATAAATGACCTGGTCAAATTTTTTTTTAGTATATAGACACTAAATAATAGTGTGAACTAGTTTATTATTATGGTATTATTGTATTCACGTATGTGTTAATAAATGATAGATGATTCAGTAATTTCTACAATTTATGTTTATTAATTACTGGTATGAGAATAGTTAATTATGTTGATATTACGTTGGTATTGGTTAAATATGCATGTGATCTTAGAGATCTTAGTTGTAATTTCATTGCTCTTAGCTGTGCTAAATTAAATACAATAGGAAAAGTTTGATTTCCTGGATGCATTATAGTTGTAAATATTACGAATGTGTAGGTCATTTGTATGTATAATTTTTTATTATTTGTTAAATATTGGTAATTGTAATGTTGTGAATGTTTGATGTAAGTTTAAGCTATAAAAATTATGTGATATCATACTCTAAATCTCAATTTGGCATATAGGGGTAAGTGCCTCTACAAAGATAGGAATCAAAGTGTACTGAAGGGGCTTGCCCCTTAGGATGCCACATCGATACGCCTAACTATCATTGCGTGATGAAGGGGATTTCCCCTTAGGATTGTCATCAATAGTTGGGTGGTATACTACATGTTGAGTAGAGGTTTTTAAAGTTGCCCGCCGACCCTCCAATCAGAAATGCACCCTCCCATAATATCGCAACTATACCTTTTACAATGGACAATTGTGATAGTATGGGAGGGTGCATCTTGAGTGAAGGATATCTGTTGGAATTTATTAATACTTGATTTTTTCATGGATATTAGCTTTCTGATGCTGTGATTATTTTAACATATTGGATGATGTATATTATATTTTTCATGTATCGTATTAACGTTAATTGTATATTTCTATTGTGTACTAGTTACTCTTTTGTGTATTGAATATGAATACCAGGAGCCTAATTTCTCCTGATCATGTTTGTAAAATGAATACATACAGAAATACGAGCTTCCACGTAAACTTAAGATGAAGGGTGTTCGCATAATTTTTTTGAAAACTACAAGAGTTCCTAAAAAATAGTCAATTTGTTAAAAATTTAATATTTATTTTATAAATAGTTCATTATGCCAATGAATACTAGTTGTTTAGAATGTATAGCAAATAATTTTTATTACGACTCAAAATTTTAGCACCATCTCTAAAATTAAAATAAAAGTGTGAAATTTTTGAAATATCTATATTCCTCAATTTTAGTTTGCAAGTTCAATTTTTTCAAACAGAAGGGTATATGGGTGTTGCGAAGATTATTATGTTATTGTTGTTCAATTTTTGTGTTTTGGCATGCATAAATGTATATATACATACATACATACATACATACATACACACACACACACACACACACACACACACACACACACACATATATATATATGTATATATGTATATATACATATATACATACATACATACATATATATATATATATGTATATATATGTATATATATATATATACATACATACATATATACATACATACATACATACATACATACATACATATATATATATATATATATATATATATATATATATATATATATATATATATATATATATATTAAAGATGTTATAAATATTTTTAATATTTTTATTTGTGACTTCTGTTTTAAATAAACATGTTCTTGTTTTGATAGTTTTTATTGTTTTTAGCTAATGTAATAATTTCTATTTTATATATATCATTTTTGAAAAATGTTATTTAATAACTAAAATAAGCACCATAAAATATATTATTACACGATGTGAATTATATTTATAAGGTTAATTATAATATTTTCTATGGAAGTTTCTCTCAACATTGAATAAGTGTATTTGAAATAATATTAATTTTGTAACAGTCTTTGTCACATTACATTTATTATGTCACATTCTTTATCACATTATAGATGACCATATTGTGATATAAATTATTGTTTTCCTTGTATTTCAATACTCTCTTTTATACACGTGGCTTTTGAATTAGAAAAAGATTCAAATGCTTCCAATGTTTTAAGATGGTATTCATGTTGATGATGATCAATCACAAGTCAAAATTTATTTCAGAAAGTATGAAATAATTGTTTCATTAACGCTGAAAAAATGCATGTAATAATTTTTAGAATGGGATGGATTCCCAAATGGTAGAGCATGATCGATCTTCCTGTCCAAGAGATTACAAAGGAAAAGAATCAGTTTTCATATGATGACCTAGAATGGACACCAATAGGGGATGAGCTGAATGTCGACATTTTTTCCGCCATACCACTCACAATACTACACACATTTCTAAAGGGGGAAGGTTCTAACGAAAGTTTTTAGACTACCTTCACCCGCAAAAATCACAAGTCAACAAATATAGAAAATCCTAAACCGCATACAACCAAGTCATATGCTACGTTCATACCTTTTCTAAACAATTGTTTTTTTTTTACGTTCTTTTCGTAAACATTTTTATAGCATTTGATGTTACTATTTTTAATGCAGCTATTGGTGTTTGTATGGTCCAGAAGACCATAGAAATAAGCCAGTAACAAGTAAAAAAGTGAGTAGGTGTATAATTAAAAGGGGTTACCTATGTCATTTCAATGTGAAGGTTTTTTATGGGAGACCGATAGTGGCCATAATATTATACAACAATGCGTTTCATAGTGATGTAAATGGAAAGTGTTGTCATGGGAGGAAGGAAAATACCATTAATGATCCTCGTTTGAATGTTTCCCCATACTTATAAAATGAATGTTAAACTTATATCGAGAGTCTTTTTTTGATGGGAGTCACCGTGGAAAAATCGATGATAAATATATAGAGGATCCATCCAACATGGGTATATCGAGCAAGAGGGAAAATTACATGACAAGAAAGGACGTGGTGAGTGCATGGAAAAGAGTTTTCTACAGAAGGTATAAAAAGCACACCGATGATGCATGTGGAGGAAAGAGACATTTTTTTCTACTATTAATACCTAAATGGAACCACGGTTCCATTCATTATGGGGTTGCAAACACCATAAATGTGTGAGAGAATGGTTACACATTATTACAATTCCATAATCTCCATGGACTTGACATTTGCTACAAAAAAATATGGCGTAAGTAATTAGAATGAATTTTAAAATGATTTGTAATTTATGTATCATTAATAATATTCCCTTTCTATTATATTGAACCTCATGTTACCATTTGAGGCCATATTCCTTGTAGTTCCAATTATACACATTGATATTTTTTGATGAGCAAGAGGCTAGGGTTCGCATAGCATGGGCCATTTCTTTGAGGAATAAAATTGAATACATTTACACCTGGTTGGCAGAAGTCCATAAATGAGGAAAAAACCTTCATGCTGATTGGCTGATCAATGCATTCATTACGGATGATGTGTAGGCTGAAATCCAATCCATCAGGTGTGTTTTTTGGTTGTCATGTAGTGATATGCCTATGGCACATGCGCAAGGCATGGTTGAAAAATGTGCACACGTATTGTAGCAAGGAGTCCAGGTGGAAGATTTTTGAGAGACTAGGTACCATCATGTATGGTTCCAAAATGCATCACGAGAACAAATTTTGAATCATTCAAGACTTATTTAATGAAGTCAAAGAGGAAACTAAGTTTCTTGAGTATTTCAGGAGTACGTGGTGTGAGAGCGAATAACATGTTGGTGAGTATGATCCTTTGTGTGTTTCCTTATTAATTACCATCAATTATAATTCTTGGTTTATAGTGTCAATGATTTTCAATCTATGTCACTTGATAGCTATGTGGGAAACAAATTTTAGAAACTTCTCCCATGAAAATCAAGAAACAAATGCATCCATCGAGTCCTACTATTGTTTTTTGAAGACTAGATACTTGTGTGAAAGGTAAAATAAATGTACTCATCAGATGGACTATTTGTTCTACACACTTGTGTACAAGGTGGAGACATTTTACAAACAAAAAAGGAAGTTGCAAAAATCTGGATTTTTGACCAATTTCAAAAAAGAAAGACAACTATTGACAGTGGTTGAGAGAGAAAATAGTATTTTTGATACAGATTGCTTTGTAATTACACCTAATTGCAATCAATTATGGGTGAGGAGACAAACAACTAGAAGCACATGGTATTTTGTAAGGTAATTCAGATCCTTGGACGTATGCGAATGTGCTTCGGATATCAAAGGAAGCACATGTAAGCACATGTTAAAGGAGTTGGATTGTCGTAAGCAATATGTGTTGATGTCATCATATCAAACACTGGAAGTGACATGTAATTCAATTGCATCATATGTTACTGATGTAGATTGTTAAGCATAAGTTATAATGAAATAAACATCATGTTGAAACTCTTTTCATTTCACGTATAGGAGCCAATACTTATGGGGAGACAAGCAGGGTAAATGAAGACATATTTTGTGATGGCCCCTCCTCGTCGTATCCAACAAAAAAAGTGGAAGGTAATTTAATTATGTCATCGTATGTGGAAAGTAGTGATATAGATTGCTAAGCATAAGTTGTAATGGAAAAATCATCCTGTTAAAATTGTTTTCCTTTCACATGCAGGAGCTAGAACTTATGCTGAGACAATAACGATAAGTGAAGACACATTCTGAGATGGCCCCTACTCATCGTATTTAGAAGTATAAGTGGAGGGTAATTCAATGTCATCATATGGGGAAAGTAGTGATATAGATTTTTAAGCATAAGTTCTAACGAAAAAATCATTGTGTTGAAATTGTTTTCATTTCTCTTACATTAGCCAGTACCTATGCAGATACAAACACGATAAATGATGGCATGTTATGGGATGACCCCTCCTCACCACCTCAACACTCACTAAAAGTTGATGGTTGTTAATTCCTTCAATAAATTAATTTATGTCAATGATAATGTTCATCACGCATATTTATGATTAGGTGAAATTGTGTATTTATGTGTACAATGATATTGAAAAACCTAGTGTATAAATAAATAACTTTTTATAATGTCTTATACGTCATAGAAACTCATAAAAAAGTTGGGGCTGGTATTTTGATGATAGAAAGTGATTCAAATTTTATGGAACACACATCCAAATAATTCTTGAATTCAGTCTTGGATAAACAATTGAGTACAGATGAACAGAAAAAAAATTCCTTAAATGTGTTCAAAGGTTTAGGAGAGACCTAGAAGCATCAAATATGTTTTATGTTTCTTTCAAAGGATATGTCAATGAGACAACCACCACCCACATGCGTCCATGGTTTAGTGTGATTAAAAAACACCACTGCAGTGTGACTAAGAGGCAAGTCATTGTAGAAGATTTGAACAATCGTGTTGAAGACTACGAATGCTTCAAATTTCCTGACGACAGTTGTGCAAAGAGGAAAGAAACCACAAAAATGGAACCTACAAGTTAAAACATTGAATTATTGGTGTGATTGTGAATTTGCAAGAAATTTTAAATGTGGAGGTGATGACTAACATATTGATAATTTATTTTACAGGTGGTTCAAATGCAGAGGAAACATATCCCCATCGTCGTTTATCTTTCAACAATTTATCATTTACGCAAGGTGTGTATTGAATGTCCTTAATTTCAATACATTTATTTACTGTATGTAAGGTAAAAATCCTTTGATATCTTGTCTAATATTTATTACATTGTGTTGCAGATGAAACAAATATGCAGAGAGATGTATCTTATGGAATGGGAAGGTTGAGATTTGGAAAGTAAATGTATGGCATGTTAAGTGGGCCTATATTAGAATTGTAAACATTTAAAATTCATTTATATGAGATTGTAGATTGCATATATTTAAAATACATAAATATGGAACATTTACAACTGACCTACTCTTTGATTATTTTTAGAGTATTTAAAAAACGTTCTTGTTGGTGTTAGTCAACATATAACTGCCCATGTAATATATGGATAGTAGAAAATATTTTGACAAACAGAAAGCTGATGTAATTATGATGAAATGATGTAATCAACAGTAACAAATTATCATGTCAAATTTTTATTGCTACTATCAAAGTGCTGAAAAACAAACCTTTTTCAACATTATAAAAAATGAACCATTGTTTTCCACAAGGTACAAACCACGATTCTATTCCAACTTTATGTAACAATGTAAAGTGAATCAAGTAATTATCAGGCGGACAAGGGTTGAATTTTTTCAAAGTGCTGAAAAACAAAGTTTGTTTTTCGACACGTTAAAAAACGCACTATGTTTTTTAGCACTTTAAGAAACGTAATTCGATTTATAACAAGGTGTAGCCATTGTTGCATTTCGTCCTTGTTGTAATGATGCAATCCACATAAAATAATTATCACGTGGAGAAGAGTTGGTTTTTCCAAAGCGATGAAAAAATAAAGTGTGTTTTTCGACAATTTGAAAAACGTAGTGTGTTTTTCAACACTTTGAAAAACATAATTCGGTTTATAAAAAGGTATAACCCGGGACACGTTTCCTATTTTTTCTAACAATGCAATCCACATAAACTAATTATCAGGTGGGGAAGGGTTGAATTTTTTCAAATCGATTAAAAAATAGAGTGTGTTTTCCGACACATTGAAAAATGCACTGTGTTTTTCAGCACTTTGAAAAATGCAACTCAGTTTATAACAAGGTACAACCCATGATGCATTTCCTAATTATAATGATGTAATCCACATAAAATATTTATCTGATGGAGAAGAGTTGGTTTTTCCAAATCGATGAAAAAATAGAGTGAGTTTTAAGACACGTTGAAAAACGCAAGGTGTTTTTCAGCACTTTGAAAAACACCATTCAGTTCACCAAAAGGTGCAACCCACGGTGTATTTCCTCTTTGTTGGAAACATTGAATCCACATCATATAATTATTAGGTGGGCAAGGTTTAGTTTTATCGAAACAATGAGAAAATAAAGTGACTTTTTTGACATGTTGAAAAACACACGGTGTTTTTCAGCACTTTAAAAAACATAATTCGATTCTCGAAATGGTTTAACCCAAGATGATTTTCATTCTTGTGGTAAACATTGAATCCAAATCAACTACTTATCAGGTGGAGAAGAGTTGCAATTTTTCAAAGTGCTGAAAACAAGAGTGTGTTTTTTGACATGTTGAAAAACGCACTGTGTTTTTCAGCACTTTGAAAAATATAATTCGGTTTATAACAAGGTGCAACCCACAATGAATTTCATCCTTGTTGTAATGATGCATTCCAAATAAAATACTTATCAGGTGGAAAATGGTTGAATTTTTTGAAAGTGCTTGAAAACAGAGTGTGTTTTTTGACACATTGAAAAACACACAGTGTTTTTCAACACTTTGAAAAACACAATTTGGTTTATTACAAGGTGAAACCCATGATGAATTTCCGCCTTGTTATAACTATGTAATCCAAATAAAATAATTATTAGGTGGAAAAGGGTTGAATTTTTTCAAAGCGCTGAAAAACACACGGTGTTTTTCAGCACTTTGAAAAATACACAGTATTTTTTAGCACTTTGAAAAAAAAAATCAATTTATAACAAGGTGTAACACATGATGAATTTTATCCTTGTTGTAACAATGTAATCCACATAAAATACTTATCAGGTGGAGAAGGGTTGCATTTTTTCAAAGTGTTGAAAAATAGAGTATGTTTTTCGACACGTTGAAAAATGCACGGTGTTTTTCAACACTTTGAAAAACACAATTCGGTTTATAACAAGGTGTAACCCAAAATGAATTTGCTTGTAAGGATGAAATACAAATAAACTAATTATTAGGTGGATAAGGGTTGAATTTTTTTAAAGTGCTGGAAAACAGAGTGTGTTTTTCGACACGTTGAAAACCGTATAGTATTTTTCAACGCTTTGAAAAATACAATTTGGTTTATAACAAGGTACAACCAGTGATGTATTTCCTCCTTGTTCTAATGATGCAATCCACATAAAATAATTATTAGGTGGAGAAGGGTTAAAGTTTTTCAAATTGTTGAAAAACATAGTGTGTTTTTCGACACGTTGAAAAATACACAGTGTTTTTCAGCAATTTGAAAAATGCAATTCAGTTTATAACAAGGTGCAACCCATGATGAATTTCCTCATTATTGTAATGATGCATTCTACATCAAATACTTATCATGTGGAGAAGGGTTATAGTTTTTCAAAGTGCTAAAATACAGAGTGTGTTTTTCAACACGTTGAAAAATACATGGTGTTTGTTAGCACTTTGAAAAATACAATTCAGTTTATAACAAGGTGCAACCCACAATGCATTTCCTCCTTATTGTAACAATGCAATCCACATCAAATAATTATCAGGTAGACAAGGGTTGAAATTTTTGAAAGTGCTGGAAAACAGAGTGTGATTTTCGACACGTTGAAAAATGTACCATATTTTTCAACACTTTGAAAAATTTAATTCGGTTTATAACAAGGTATAACCCGTGATGCATTTCCTCCTTTTTCTAATGATGCAATCGACATGAAATAATTATCAGGTGGACAAGGGTTGAAAAACATAGTGTGTTTTTTGACACATTGAAAAACACACGGTATTTTTCAGCACTTTGAAAAATGTAATTTGGTTCTCCAAAAGGTACAACCCAAGATTTTTTAAATCCTTGTTGTAATGATACAATCCACATAAAATAATTTTCAGGTGGAGAAGAGTTGATTTTTCCAAATCAATTAAAAAATAGAGCGACTTTTAAGACATGTTGAAAAACACACGGTGTTTTTTAACACTTTAAAAAACGCAATTCGGTTCACCAAAAGGTGCAACCCATGGTGAATTTCATCCTTGTTGGAAAAATTTAATCCACATCATGTAATTATCATGTGGAGAAGGGTTGGTTTTATCGAAGCGATGAAAAAATAGAGCGAGTTTTTCAACACGTTGAAAAATACACGGTGTTTTTTAGCATTTTGAACAACATAATTCGGTTCTCGAAAAGGTGCAACCCATGATGATTTTCCTTATTGTTGTAAAAATTGACTCCACATCAAATACTTATATCAAGTGGATAAATGTTTCATTTTTTCAAAGTGATGAAAAAGAGTGTGTTTTTTGACATGTTGAAAAACACACGGTGTTTTTCAGCACTTTGAAAAAAAAAATTTAGTTTATAACAAGGTGAAACCCACGATTAATTTCCTCATTTTTAATATGATTCTATCTACCTAAAATAATTATCAGGTGGAAAAGGGTTGAATTTTTTCATAGCGCTAGAAAATAGAGTGTGTTTTTTGACATGTTGAAAAATGCATGGTGTTTTTCAACAGTTTGAAAAATGTAATTCAGTTTATAACAAGGTGGAACCCATGATGCATTTCCTCCTTGTTGTAATGATTCAATACACATAAAATATTTATAATGAGAAGAAGGATTTTTTTTATCAAAGCGATGAAAAAATAGAGAGAGTTTTAAGACACGTTGAAAAACACAGTGTTTTTCAGCACTTTGAAAAACGTAATTCGGTTCTTTAAAAGTTTCAACTTGTGATACTTTTCATCCTTGTAATGATGAAATCCACATAAAATATTTATCATGTAGACAAGGGTTGTGTTTATCGAAGCGATGAAAAAATAGAGCAAGTTTTTTGACACGTTGAAAAACACATGGTCTTTTTCAGCACTTTGAAAAATGCAATTCGGTTCTCCAAAAGGTATAACCCACGATGCTTTTCCTCCTTGTTATAACGATGCAATCCACATCAAATAGTTATCAGGTGTAAAAGGGTTGGTATTATCGAAGCGATGAAAAAATAGATCACGTTTTTCGACACATTTGAAAACATAACAGAAATGAAAAGATGAAATCATATTCTTTGTAGATATAACATGAAATCATAAGAGATATCATTTGTAGACATAACATGCATGATTAATTTATAATCAATAGTTTTTATATGAATGTTAACAAAACCAAAATAACACAAGTTCCACTCCTTTTTATTTAATCCTATGTGTGGAGCCCATATTACAGTGGATACAACGTGATAAAATCATAATATTAGACAAACCATTTATACATTTACACCAAATTTATAGTAACCATAGAAAATACTAATTATCTCTTATAAGACTGGATGATAATAATGAATTACATTGAAATAACCAATATTATTCTTGCAAACTTCTTGAAAACAATTTATTTTTGAAACGGAAAATCCTTCACATCAAATCTGTATAACACTAGAAAAAAACTACGAGAAGATGAGGAGTTAGACTTGAAGCAATGAAAACAATTTTGGAGTATTAATGAATGGTAACACACATTTAAACTAAGATCAAACGATTAATCAATATATGCACAATTTTAAATAAAATTACACGACGATGTCAAACCTACAGACATTTAACAAGTCCATCAATAGCATATATTATTGTGAATGACATTCCAATAATTGTTATAGTTTACTCGCTAAAAAAACATTGTAATGTATATGTAGTATGAAAATTACATGCTTCAATGAGTACTTGAAATTTGAATTCTCTACAATATGTACATTAACTAGAAGTAACATTCACAATACTCGCACATTTTAAATCTTATTCCAAATTAAATCTTGCTATTTGATTTTCAAACCTTCTAACATTTTATTATGTTTTGATGGTTTAATTATTATTTACTCTTTTAAAAACTAAAATATACGTTTAACCAACATCTGTTGATGTCAAAGATCACATGGACAATGTTATTTTATTACAAAGTCATATTTTATGTCAAAGTTCACATGGACAATATTCGGTGTGAGTGACTGGTACATTTTTCTCAGTGGACACCTTGGCCAGGATGTACATCTTCTTCCATAATTATTTGTGATCTTCATGAATTTTAACAACGGAATTAAAGCTTGATACTTGATTTTCGAACACTTTTTTGTTCGATTCACACGTCATCTTCCAATTCTCAATTTCTAATTCCAACTCTTAAACCTCAAGCTCTAACTCAATCTTCCTCAAGGAAGCATCTAGTAATTGGTCCAATAATTCCTTATTTTTTTTGACAATTTTAAATATTGCAGTCTAAGTCTTGTTATCTAATTTTGCTCTTGAAGCAAAATTGATCAAACATGACCTTGCACAAGAGAAAATGGGGAGGATGGTTTAGTCATGTGAGCTCATATTCAATTTTGAAGATCAAGTTGTAGTCGAGCTCGGTGATGGCTACAAAAATGACAATGCAATGGTAGGAAAGATGGGCAAGCGAACATCGAGGAAGATCAAAGCTCGAGGATGATAATGGAGGCAAAAGTTCTAATTTTCAAACATTTGAAATTTTTAGCACTTAAGAGAAAATAGGGTAAAAATGGTTAGGAAATGTCTGAAGTCTAAAACTTCGGCAGTTTGAAATTTCAAACTTTCGGGTTTCAGGGCTTCAGAAAATCTCAGAGCACGAGTTGGAAATTCGGAGCAAAATATCCGAAGTTTGAAACTCTGAAAATCTGAAATTTCAGACTTTTGGGTTTCGGGGTTTCAGAACTCTCAGGTGAAAAATTGGAAAATGGCCACAAAAAGTCTGAAATCCAAAAGTCTGAAAGTCCCAAAATTTTGGAATTTCAGGATTTCGGGGTTTTGTGATTTTTGGGAAGCGTGCCCAAGAGAGCAGGAAAATGTCTGAAACTCTAAATCTGAAGTTCTAAATTTTTAGACTTCAGATTTTTGGGGTTTTGAATTCAGAGTTTTGGAAGTCTCGAGCCCCAAACCTGAAAGTCATAGCTCAACTTCCGAAAGCCCGAAGTCTGAAAGTCTAAAATTTTAGACTTTCGGAATTCTCAAGAAAATTTGGCGATGAACAGTGTTTCCATCTCCGAAACCAAAATTTCTGAAAGTCTAAATTTTAGGATTTCAGAGGTTGCATGCTTTTCGGAATTTCGAAACTCTCAGTCCGTTTTCACAGAATTCCACCCAGATCTTCAGACGACCATAACTTTTGATGGGGAGCTCGGATTCACGCAAGAGAGGAATTTTCAGAAAGCTCACAGGGTCCTCTACCCAAATACGACTAAGTTAGAATAAATTAGAAATACAATCCTCCATTTTTGAGGGTGTCCTAGGTTTATCACCTACCACCATAATGAAGGTATGGGCTTATTTTCTTGCCCAGTAAGGCATGATACATGGAGGTATGGGATTTTTCATGGCTCCCATCACTGTTGCAAAAGAATTAAATGCAGTTTGGAGGTGGTTGAGGATGGATTTTATATTTTCTCATATCTCCTTCTCTCTTTCTTCCTATATATTGTAAGGAGGGCCAATTTTCTAGAGGTTGGACATTTTTTTTGAACCCTCCATTCTTCTCTTGGTCTGTAAGTGGATTTGAGGAGTTCAAACCTCCCATTCAAACTGTAATACAAGTTTTTGCCTCTTGGCAATTGTAATGCACTGCATAAACTTTGTGGGGTAATAATACATGTTTGTGGATGATTTTAAACCCTATCTTGTGTTCATTGCACCTCTCTGATATCTCATTGTAATATTGGTTATTTGCATATTGTAGTTGTATTACATTTTAATGGTTTGTGTGTAATAGAAAAGAAAGTGTTGAACATTCCTTTGGTGCATAACCTTTGTTAGTTTAGGTTTATTTTCTTACATCTTCTTAACCCTGTCTCCTTAGAAAGTTAGAGTAGTTTTAGAGTAGATCCTCTACAATTTGAATCTATGCATCTGAACAGAGGAATAGGAACCAGACTTCATCCGGAGAGCTCTCTCGATTTTAAAGTCCCACACTTTAAGAGAAGCTCAATGTTATGCAATCACACTGATAGTTTTAACCCATCGAGTTGTAAATATTCAGGGGTACGGTGATTACACATCAATAGTTTTGGCATGCCTGGTGGGACCAAGAGGTCATCCACAAGATTTGAAGGCATTTTCAAGAATTTCTGACTTAGAAATTGTAAGTTCTCCAATTTCAGACTTTTCACCTCACAGGCTAAACTCTGAAATCAAATTTCAGGGTCTTAAATTGCTCAAAACAAGTCCAAATTTCACCAGTTGATAGATGAGGGGATAATCTTCAAAAGGGTATTTTTAGTTTTTTGAAATTTTGATTTTCAAAATTTTAGAGTTTTTTGAATTTCAGGTTTCGAGATTTCAGGATTTCAGACATCTCGGGATTTCAGGATTTTGGGTTTCAGGATTTCAGAACTTTTTAAATTTTAGGTTTCGGGATTTCAGAGATCTTAGGAGGTCATGGGATTTCAGGTTTTTAGGACTTTCTTTCCAAATAAAATTTCAAATTCCAGAATCTCAAATACACAAGTCCTTCAAAGTTTTAATTTAAATTTTGTCAAGTTTGGTGTGTGACTTTGAAAAATCCATCCTTCTAAGGCTCATTTCCCAATGCACTTGATGACTCTAAAGGAACATAATTCAATGATGTAGCAACACAGGTTGCCCAAGTACATGATAAGAGTTCGAACCAATTCTGATACTCGAGAAGAGGGATTGTTTGTCTACTTGCAATTATCATGAGGTAGAGGAAGGAGAGGAAGAAGACAACAAAGATAACAATATCCACCTGACAGGACTTTGTCTACAACTCCAGTTGGTAGACCTTTTCTCGCATCAACTAGGGTTCTTCGACCAATCAGGATGGCGCAACCCAATCTATATGTCAACTTCATAGGAAGTAGCCCACTTTCCCTAAATGCTCAAAATCAGGTTCCAATTGTAGCATTGAAGAACATCCCATATTTCACTGGAGATAACCAAATAACTTCGATTGACCACATCCAAGACATTGCAAATGTCTTTACAATTCATGAAATCAATGAAATGGATATTGCGGTCAAGTTGTTAGCTTCATATTTTAAGGGTAAAACTTTGTAATGGTTTAGGATCCTAACAACAACGTCTATACAGAATTGGGATCATTTATGCATAGCCCTCCATAATCACTTTGAGGAAAAGGTAGATAATTTGTCTTTATTAGAACAATTGAAAATGATTAAGAGGGCTCTTAATGAACAATTGACCAATTTAACCTTTAGATTCCAAAGGACATGGGACAGGATTCCAGTAGCTGTCAGACCGACCGTCGAAGGAGCATTCCTTTACTTCTTAAAGGCTATAAACTCAAATAAATCCATAATGATCCAATCAATGGGAGGAATAACCTTACCTGCATCCTTTAACATAACAATAAGAGCATAGAACTATTTGATTCAAGCTAGTAAGCTGGAACCAAGGCCACCAATGCCTCTCTATCCAGACATGGGAGCTCCTACAGCCAGTCAAACACAAGAATTGAATCCCATTCCACCACCTAGGAATCAAAGTAACAATGAGGCTTCTACTTCTTCTAGTACTTCAAAGGAGTTACAAGAGGTCATGAAACAAATACAGAGCCTTGGAAATGAGCTTGTGACTATCAAAAGATAGAAAACTCAAAGTTCTAGACCGTATCAACCTCAAAATTAGTACCAAGCTAGGCCCCCATATCAACAAAATAGACCACCAGCTCAGGCTATAAATCAAAACAAGAACATGGGACAAACTCAAGTTGCCAGGCCATTCTGACCGTATGATCCAAACACAATGTCAACATCAAGAGCCTTGGTTCCAACACAAAACAACGTGGTATAGGAGTACGACTGGTGTTACCCCTGTAATCTACCTCACAATATATCAACATGTTTCAATGGTGCAGTAAATAAGGCCTTGATGGTGCAAACCATTGGTGTGTCCCAAGAACCTAGCCAAGAGGGAAATCAGTGGCAAGAAACTCAGCAAGAGATGCCTCTAACTGAAACTACATTGGTTAATTGGCAAAATAATTTTTTTGTCAAGTTAACCAACCACCTTTCCAAGGTGTAGCTGCTAATACATAGTCAAATAAGAGGAACATAGAGGAGGGACAATCATCTAATCTAGTTATTTCTCAGCTCACTCCTACACAACAACGATATTGTAGACCAAGTGCATCCTCAAATGTGCAAAATCATCCTAAGGCACCATTTGCAGTGGCTCATGTGCTTGTTCAATCTCTGGAAAAGGTTGTGCCAAGTAAGTGGCAACAAAAGGATAATTCATCCCCTTTCAACAACATTGATTAGATGAAAAAGAAACATGTGAACATTTCCATGTGGGAGTCACTCGCAATCCTACGACAAGGAGATTTGTTGCAAGTTGCAATGGCCAATTGGTCTGCCTCGAATGGATCAAACCAAAGACAGGAGAAAGTTCTCACCAATGTAGTACAACAAGATGGGGGTCAACCAAGCAATAATTTGAATCCTCCACCATTCTATGTGTCATTGATTTTTTGGGAACCACTTGGTACACAATTACATGATCAATTCAGGGGCAAGTAGCTAAGTCATGTCTCAGCAAATAGCAGATCAATTGGGTCTAAAGTATGAGGTAGTGCTGAAGGGAGTAGTGTAGCTTAATGGAACAAAAATGTGGAAAATTGGGGTCATCAAAGGGTTAATCTTAAGACTGCATTCATGACCTAATGTCATAGTTCTTTAGGATGTGTCTGTAATTGATCTTCCGCCACTCTTCGTATTGTGCCTATTAAGAGACTTCACCACAAAAATTAGTGGATATATATCTACAGATTGATCACACATGATTTTTAGAACAAGGTATGGGGCCAAAGAAATTGTAATGCCCACTAAAGACTCCCACTCAAGACCCAAGAACAACCTAATTTTAGTTAGAAAAATTCTAGAATATTTTTTTGAGTGCAAGACCACAAACAGGTTTCAAAACAACACTTTCCACAACCAAGGTCTCAAGGATAATTAAATTTAGATAAGTAAATTTTCTTGTTATAAGAATTATTAAATCCACATTACAAAACTAATGAGTGAAATAATCCATCCATAGTTAAGTTTCTCTTAGGTTTTAATTTAATAAGACACTTAAGTGAACACTAAGCTAAATATTCCTTAATTAAGTTTAGAGGGTCAAGGGCTAAAAAAAATTAAATACCCAAGGTATTTAATTCTACAAG
Organism: Taxus chinensis; assembly: GCA_019776745.2. Classification (NCBI taxonomy): domain Eukaryota; kingdom Viridiplantae; phylum Streptophyta; class Pinopsida; order Cupressales; family Taxaceae; genus Taxus; species Taxus chinensis. The sequence goes on from CM034154.1 coordinate 151,954,305, forward strand.
GTCCAAACATTAAACAAGGTTCTCAATTACATGGGGTAGAAGAAACATTCCTTACCCTATAAAGTGACCCCCTTAAAAGTCACTCCATGCTTAGGTAATTTAATTATATTTTACACACTTAACATTCCCTGAAAACACTTCCATTAGATAGGAAATTTCTTCCCCTTTCCAATGATATAAAGAAGTCCTCTAAACTTCTTATATTTCTCAAGTTATGGACCGGTGGGCCTTGGGAGGAAATTTTTCCCAAAGGCGGGCCTTCGGGCCTGGGGAGGAAATTTGTCTCTTAACACTCTTTGGGTGAAAGGTGCAACTTATACCTGCATGCCCGCAAGCCCGTGGTGGGGCTTCACGTCTGAAGAAGAAAATATGCCCCGGGCCACAAGGGACACGTGGTACGTTCTAAGCCAATGCAGGAAGGAAGGTCAACGGAGGTAACATGAATTGTTTGCTTTTTTGAAAAAGGGTGAAATTTTTTAAAAGCACCCGCACCTCCACTGACGTCCAGAGATGCCATGTGCCAGCCAACCATTGGATACGAGTCAGTGGGCCAGCGGGGAAACTTTATAAATTTAGATTTTTATGCTAAAAAGCGAAAGGGTTAAGAATAATCCGTGCCTCCGCCGATGCCTAATGATGCCATGTGTCAGACCCTCATTGGCTGCGGGTTGGTGGGCCTTCGGGGAGACTTAAAAAATTTTGAATTTTGAAAAGAAAAGCACAAAGGTTTAAAATACTTCTGTGCCTCCATCGATGCCTCGTGAGGCCATGTGTAAGACAACCATTGGCTGCGGGGCGACAGGCTGGCAGGGTGACTTAGGAAATTTTGCCCAACTTACAAAAGTAAATTTTACAACTGCGGGCTTGAGCACCTGCGAAGGTTCTTAACCAAAAGAGAAGAAAGCAGGGATGTGGAGAAGTTTACGCCAATTTTCCAAAAGGGAAAAATTGAAGGTTCGGGCCCGCGAATCCCGCGGAAGGACTTTTTTCCAAAGGCGAAGGATGTGGGGTGACGGGGCCGTGGAGGAAACTTAAACAAAATTTAAATTTCAAACTTAGAAACTTTTTCCCACCCCAAGGGAAAATCGAGATTATGGAGCCACAGAATACTATGTGACTTTCTCCATTTTTGCAAAAAGTGCGCTAAGTAACTTTCGGGCCCGCAGATCTAATTAACAAAATTTTCCTTTTTTAACAGTTAGTTTTTTTTTTGAACCCAAAATGAACTAAAAACTTCAGAAGGCCATAACTTTTGATTGGGAACTTGGTTTTCAGAAAATAAGGAATTTTTGGAAATGGTACAAACTCCTCTTTGCATAGAAATCATAACAACTTATTTATGACAAACTTAGGAAGGTGAAATTTGAGAAAATGTCCTTTTTGCCATTAAAATGTGAACTGGACTTGTTCAAATTTCTAGAATTGATTCAATCCACCATTCCTTCTTCTTCAACACACCAGATAAGCATGGAGGAAAGAATTTTGAGGAAATTGGATAGATTGATAAAGATTGATTGATTTTTGTTAAGGTCTCAATTTGAACTTCTTTCCTTATTTTGTTAAATATGTGTTTTTTGACTTTTGCCCGATTGGAGAAGTTTGGTTAAATTTATTTTGAGTAAAACAACTGATTATGGTGCGTTTTAATATTTCTTAACTTGTATTAATGTTTTCACAATGTCTTTCATTGTTGCAAGGGTGCTCTGTATATTTTCTGATTTTAATTTTGTAGGTTTACAGTGAATCAAAAAAGAGATAAACATATTTCAAAAATAGAGTTTGAACTAATTCATTTGTCATACTTTAAATATTTAGTTCATTCATTCTAATTTTACCATATTTTATTTTCCTTCAATAAAAACCTAAAAACAAGGATGGAGTTCTATTTTTTTTTTCAAAATGTGTATTTCGAATGAAACAGAGAAATGTAGTATTTCTTAATACAGAATTTTTCAGTCTTAAAACAGAGAGTTTACAATATATTTCTAATAACAATTTTCAAAAAATAGTAACACCATTTCCAGAGCATAAAACAAATTCCATTAAATTGAAATAATCTCCTTTACAACTATCTTTTCCATTCAAAAGACATAATACAAAATACAGAATGTATCTTTCTCTTTCTTTTTCCACAAATCAAATACAACTTTCATGACTGAAACAGAGAAGTATTTTTACTACAAATAATATTACAAATTCATCCACTTAAAGTGGGAAATATTTACAAGTAGGGACCCCCAAGAGGACTACGAAATTTTTCTTCATACAACTATAGAAGAACAACTAGAGAACTCTTGCAGATTTCATTTTGATCACAATATTTTAGACCACAGCAGTAACATCAATAGTCTCACCCACCTTTCTGACCTCCACAAAGATTTGATGCACAGAGGGGTCAGAGTATGGGTCCTCCTCATAGGGGTACCATTAGGAAATAGGGTGCACCGAGAGATCAGTTAGCAGGAGCTTACCCGCAGAGACCTCAGCAGTACACAACCAGATCATCAGGATCCACGTAATAGATCTCTAGATCACCGACTGGAGCTTCTACACATGGGATAGGACTGAGAAGTTGTTATGGTTGTGGTGTTGCTGGAAATTTTTAGAGAGAGTGCCCACAGAAGCCTAATAATAAGGGTAAGATGCAGATCTCAAAGCCTACTGTTGGTGACATGGGGCACATTCATCAGATCTCTACAACGGTCAAGAAATACCAGGATAAGCACAAAATTACCGTTATTGAGATGACATGTAGCATTGGTGGTATTCCTACATCCATTTTATTTGATTCTGGTTCTTCTGATTCTTTTATTGCACCATATTTATTAGAGAGATGCAGGCTGGTGACAGTTAGGTAGGGTTTTAGTTGGGATGTTGAGATGTCTTCTAGAGCCAATATATCTATAGACTCCTTAGTTAAGGAGTGTGTAGTGGATTTGGGACCTTTTACCACTACCTCGGATCTTCGTATCCTTACGTTGGGCTCGTATGGAGTCATCTTGGGCATGGATTGGCTATGTCTACACACAAGAGCTAGGATGAATTGTTACCATAATACTATATCTTGTCGCAGATGATCTAGGAGTTGATTTGGTGATTTCAGGGGTCTAGGAGACCCATTTCTATTCACACCATCTCTGCTATGCAGCTCAAACGTAGTGTGTGCGACGGGGTTATCAGATGTATACTGTTACTAGTTAGTTATAAATCAGAGGATGGGCCTAGTGGACCATTTCTAGATGACCATGCCATTCTTGAGAGAGTTTTCATAATGTATTTCTAGGGAAGATACCAGCGTTACCACCCCCCATGTGAGATTGATTTCCATATAGATCTTGGTTCCAGGAGTAGATCTTATCTCACGAGCACCTTATTGGATTACCACCCCCAGAGCTTTGTGAGCTCAAGTTATAGTTAGAGGGAATTTTGGAGAAAGGCCTAATCCATCCTACTATATCCCATTGCGGTACACCAGTGATTTTTGTGAAGAAGGATGGATCCTTGCGGTTGTTTATCGATTACCGCCAGTGGAACAAAGTAATGATCAAGAATCGTTACCCCCCTTCCACGCATTGATGACTTCTTTGATCAGATGAAGGGGGGCCACAATTTTCTCTAAGATAGATCTTAAGTCAGGCTATCATCAGCTGAGGATTACAGAGGTGGATATTTATAAGACTACCTTTCATACAAGATATGGACACTATGAGTTCACAGTGGTGCCATTTGGTTTGACTAATGCCCCCGCATTGTTTATGAGTTTGATGAATGGGGTGTTCAGGACTTTCTTATGGATCACTTTGTGCTCATCTACCTTGGTGATATTTTGGTTTAATCACATACACGCATGAGGAGCATGAGGGGCACCTTCACCAGGTTCTTAAGTGCCTTTGTGAATAGTGGCTTTATGGGAACCTGGAGAAGTGTGCGTTCTTTCAGACAGAGGTGCAATATTTGGGCCAAATCATTTCTGGGGAAGGTATCACAGTCGATCATTCCAAGATTCAAGCCATTATGGATTAGCTAGCATCCACTACTGTGACAGAGGTTTGCAGCTTGATGGGCTTAGAAGGATAATAAAGGATATTTGTTCAAGACTTCTCTCGGGTTACACACCCCATCACTTCCCTTTAGTAGAAAGGAAAGAAGTTTTTTTGGTCAGACATATGTGATCAGGCCTTCAGGACACTGAAGGGATTCCTCACGACAACACCTATTCTTGCAGTGCTAGATCCACAGGGTGATTTTTTTGTCTACACGGATGCTTCTTTGGCAGGACGTAGAAGTGTGTTGATGTAGGAGGGTAGAGTAGTAGATTTTAAGTCTTGCAAACTCAAGGATTATGAGCTCAATTATTTGACTCATGATATTGAGCTTGCAGCAGTTGTGCATGCTTTGGTTTGATGGAAAAATTTCCTTCTTGTCTAGAGATTCACACTCAGGACTGATCACTTGAGTCTTCGCCACCTCTTCACGTAACCCAATCTCAACGCTCATCAACGGCGTTGGATGGAGTTTATTTGTGAGTATGATATGGAGATAGAGCATGTGAAGGGGAAGGAGAATGTGGTTACAGATGCTCTTAGTAGATGGAGACATGTGGTTATGGCCACTTCAGTGAGCACATATTTGCGGAGAAAGATTCTACAATAGCTTCCTCATGAAAGATTCTACATTGCAGATAGAGTAGAGATCCAGTCTCAAAGACCCCTTGAGGGGAAGTTTGACAGTTTTTCATTAGAGATAGATGGTCTTCTCAGGCACAAAGGCTAGATTTATGTTCCCAGAGATGGAGGATTGAGGCAGGACATCTTGACAGAGGCACATCGTGCACCCTATTCAGCCTATCCCGGGGTGAAGAATATGCACGCCACTTTGAGACAGTTGTATCACTGGAGGGGAATTCATAGATACATGGCTCAATTTGTGTCACACTATTTAGAGTGCCAGAAAGTGAAGGTTGAGCATCAACATCCAGTTGGCATTCTCTTTCCTCATGTTATACCAGAGTGGAAATGGGACACCATTTCCATGGACTTCATTGATGGACTACCGATGTCGAGATACCACCATGACGCCATCATGGTCATAGTGGATGAATTAAAAAAGTGGCTCATTTTTCTCTGGTGAAGACCACCTATACAGCTAATGCAGTGGCATGGGTGTATCTGGATGAGATTGTCAGATTGCACATGATTCCGTGGAAGATTATTTGTGACTGCGATCCTCTATATACTTCCCACTTTTGGACTACCATGCAACGGGACTAAGATTAATTTCAGTACAACATATCACCCTAAGACAAATAGACAGACTGAGTGGGTGAATTAGATCTTAGAGGACATGCTTAGGATGTATGTTATGGATCATCAGTCGAGGTGTGAGGAGTACTTGTAATTGGTGGAGTTTGCCTACAATAATAGTTTTCAGATTTCGATAGGCATGGCTCCTTATCAGGCACTGTATGGTAGAGAGTGTAGGACACCTCTTAGCTAGGACAGGTTAGAGAATAGGGTTTCTCTTGGACCAGATTTATCGTAGGACATGGAGTAGTAGGTGTTTATGATCAGACAGAGACTGCAAGAGGCATAAGACAGGCAGAAGAAGTATGCTGATCAACATAGGACCGACCATAGTTTTGATGTGGGCGTGAAGGTGTTCCTTCGTGTCAGGCCACATAAGAGCCCCATCCATTATGAAAAAGGTTCTAAGTTATCTCCTAGATTCGTGGGCCCCTTTGAGATCTTGGAGCATATTGGTCCTTTGGCCTACCATTTATCATTTCCACCTAGCTTGTCTTGCATCCATGATGTGTTTCATGTTTCAGTACTTAGGAGATATATTGTAGATCCTTCTCATGTGCTGGATTGGACCTCATTGTAGGTGATGGTGGATCCCATCCCCGTTATAGAGCGCAGGACCCTGGGCCTTTGAGGCAGAGAGATTGACCAGGTTCGGGTGCAGTGAGATAGTTATGATGAGACTACGGCTACATGGGAGGATGCTACTTTGTTACGAGTTCAATTTCCACACCTGTTCCAGTGACTTCCAGGAGGAAGTTGAGTCTAATGGGAGGGGGATGTAGTGCCCACTTCCCTTTGACACCTTTTGATATTGATTATGATACTGTTGATTATATTATGGACATTATTATAGCTTTTGAGTTGGTATGATGTTAGACATTAGATATCATGGATTATTGTTGATGTTGATTCATATATGATGTATGTGGTATTGGAGACATTTTATACTGATGATGTTAGGATGTTGCCATGATAATATATATATGCATGTGTTGTTTTGTCATATTGAGTAGACCTAGAAAATTGAATTAATCTTATGATCATATGGTTATTGATGTAATTGTAATTGATATTTTGTTACTTTCCTTGATGATGTTTGATTCATGTATAGATGATTTTGGAAGTTATATTATATTTTTATTTTGGATGATTTGATGTGGCCACAAAGTTGAAGGAGGTATTTGTGTTTGCAGGTAAACATGTCACAACAAACATCGAGGGATTGGAGACCAACCACATTGGAATTCTAGATGAATTCAACAAGGGTCGCCATGGAAACGTGTGTGTGTGTGTGTGTGTGTGTGTGTGTGTGTGTGTGTGTGTGTGTGTGTGTGTGTGTGTGTGTGTTTGAATTCTTTTTAAGGGGGCTCCCATGGGGGGAATCACCTCCAATTGTGACCTTGGGGTCATTTTGTGATTTAAAGGTTGTCTTTTGGTTTGTGAGTATTTCTAAATTTAATTTTGCTTTGATAATTTTTGAAATTAAATTTGTCTTGTGACTCACCTTTTTGTTAGTGTTAGTTAAGATGCTCTTTTAGTACATAAACTAGATTAATTATTTTGAACCTTGTTGTGATATTTAAGGGGTTAAGTGGCCCATGGAATATACTTTATCTCTTATTAAGTTTCATGTGCAATGGGCCAACCATAACCCAAAACTTGAGTTTGGGCCTTGAGCCGTGTGGGGAAGGAATAATTTGTTTCCCACTCCTTAAAACACTCCCCCACCCATATCTATTACTTTAGGGGTCATAATTAGACCACTAGACATGATAATTTATTTAAAATAGGGGTTGGTGGTGCACTCACATTTTAATAAAAAATTTAAAATGTGCAAGTGGAGAATGTGTGAGCATTTTTTTATTGTTCCCTTAAGTTAGTGGTTTTGGTTGGCATGTGGGGACTGCATGTGGAATTTAAAAAGGTGAAGTGGCATCCTATATGGAGCAACCTCACCCTCCTCTCTCCCTCTTCTATTTATTGGAATTATTTGGCTTGTTTGGGGGTTACTTGATTTTGTTTTTGTACTCTTGGAATTTTGGAGAGCTTGAGGATTTGTTGGAGCTTGGGGACTGTTTGAAGCTTGTTGTTGTATTTTGGATCAAGATCTATCATGGAGAGGTAGGAGCTTGAATCTTTTAAAAATGTATCTCTTTCTAAATCATGTATATGTGAATTTTTTGAATGTTTTGGTATGTTTGTTGGGTGATTGGGTAGATTGCCTACGTGTGGTGTAGGAGGAGACTATGGGGATCTTTGTGGGGAGGCATATGAGTTATTTTGTGGAGGGAGTTTGGGATTGGGTTCCACCTTGGAAAAGAAATAACTTGCATTTCTTACTCGTTATGGGGTGGCATAAGAGTTTTGGGGAGGCATAAAAGAATGGGAGGTATAAGAGGTACTTTGGGGAGGCATAAGAGTTTGTAGGGGTATTGTGATGAATATATTGGCGGGTTTTTTAAGGTGGACACCCATTTCCCATTGGGAGGTATAAAAAAATTCCCCCATAGATCTTTCTCTTTTTGTATTTGAATGATGAGGACTTGCATATCTTTGTTGTTGTCCTTCTTGAGACTGTTCTGTATTATTTTGGACTATGTTTGAGTGAGAAATCTATTTTGTAATTGTAGAAGTCTGTTTTGTTGCCATGTGTTGAATACATTTCCCATTGCATTGTGTTTGGGGATCAGGGCCCAATGAGGAGGGTGGATTCCCTTATTCATTCCAATTCTTGGTTGGGTGGAGACCATTGCCTCTCCCCCTTGTTTTTTGTGATCAAAATGAAATTTGGAAGAGTTCTCTTGTTGTTTTTCTGGAGCTGTATGAAGAAATTTTTTGCATTGCTCTTAGGGGTCCCTCCTTGTAAATATTTCCCACTTTAATTTGATGAATTTGTAATATTATTTGTAGTAAAAAGACTGATCTATTTCAGTTATGAAAGTTGTATTTGATTTGTGGAAAAAGAAAGAGAAAGATACATTCTGTATTCTATATTCTATCTTTTGAATGGAAAAGGAAGTTGTAAAAGGGAAATTATTTTGATTCAATAGAAGTGTTTTACCTTATTAAAAATGGTGTTGTTCTTATTTGGAATATGTGTTTGAAATATATTGTGAAATCTCGGTTTGAATAATAGAGAAATATGTTTGAAGAAGTATTGTATTCTCTGGGTTTTGAAAAGCACATATTGAAAAGAAATAGATTCACTTTCGGTTTTGCACACATTGAATGAAGTAAGTTTAAACATTGTGAATTAAAATGGAATGAACTTAAATGTTTTAAGTATGACAAATGAAGTAGTTCAAACTCTGTTTTTGAAATACGTTGTTCTCTTTTTTTGGATTCACCGTAAATCTATAAAATTAAAATATGAAAAGATACAGAGCACCCCTGTAACAATGAAATACATTTGGAAACATTATTACAAGTTAAGAAAGATCAAAATACCTCTTAATCAATTTTTTTACTCGAAAGAAAATTTAATAGAACTTCTCCAATCAAGCAAAAGTAAGAAAAATGAATTTAAGTGAAAGTCAGGAGAGAAATACATTGAAATCCTTAACCAAAACCAATTATTCATTGCAATTCATCCAATTTTGTTGAGTGTAACTCTCCATGTCTTTTTTGGCATGTTGAAGAAGAAGGATTAGTGAATTTAATCAAAATTGGAAGTTTCAAAAAATGTTATGTTAAAATTTTTTATAAGAGAAATACATTTCCTTAAAATCTTATGATTCCTGTGCAAAGAGGAGGTTGAGCCCTTTCCAAAAATTCCTCATTTTTCCAAAACTGAGTTCCTAGTCAAAAGTTACGGCCTTATGAAGTTTTTACTTCATTTCGGGTTAAAAAAAAACTAACTGTTAAAAAAAGGAAATTTTTTTTAATTGGATCCGCGGGCCCGAAAGTTACTTAGCGCACTTTTTGCAAAAATGGAGAAAGTCACATAGTCTTTTGTGGCTCCACAATCCCGATTTTCCCTTGGGGTGGGAAAAAGTTTCTAAGTTCGAAATTTAACTTTTGTTTAAGTTTCCTCAGTGGCTGCGCCGCCCCTCATCCTTCGCCTTTGGAAAAAGGTCCTTTCATAGGATTCGTGGGCCCGCACCTTCAATTTTTCCCTTTTGGAAAATTGGCATAAAATTCTCTGTGGCCCCGCAGCCCCATTTTCTTCTCTTTTGGTTAAGAACCTCTGCGGGTGCTCGGGCCCGTAGTTTTAAACCTTACTTTTGTAAGGTGGGCAAAATTTCCTAATTCATCCCGCTGCCCTGTAGCCAATGGTTGTTTGACACATGGCGCATCAACGGAGGTGTGGAAGTATTTTAAACCTTTGCATTTTTATTTTCAAAAGTCAAAATTTTCTAAGTCTCCCTGATGGCCCGCTGACCCGTAGCCAATGAGGGTCTGACATGTGGCATCGTTAGGCGTCAATGGAGGCATGGATTGTTTTTAACCCTTTCACTTTTTAACATAAAAATATAAAATTCTAAATTTTCCCCCTCCAGTTTGATTCCCTGCTTGTGTTGTGGGCATGACACGTGGCATCTCTGGGTGTCGACGGAGGCACGGGTGCTTTTTAAAAATTTTCACCCTTTTTCAAAAAAGCAAAAAAATTCATGTTGCCTCCGGCGACCTGCTTTCCCACATTGGTTTAGAACGTGCCATGTGCCCCTTGTGGTCTAGGGCATATTTTTCCTCTTCAGGCATGAAGCCCCATCGCAGATTTTCTGACGCGCGGGTGTGAATTACGCTTGTCGCCCAAAAGTGTTAAGAGCCAAATTTCCTCCCAAGGCCCACCGGCCCATAACTTGAGAAATATAAGGAGTTATGAGGACTTATTTATATCATTGGAAAGGGGAAGAAATTTCCTATCTAATGGAAGTGTTTTCTAGAGATTTTAAGTGTGTAAATTTTAATTAAATTACCTTTTAAATTTAAAATATTTGTTTCTAAATTATGAAGTGACTTTTAAGGGGGTCAATTTATAGGGTAAGGGAATTGTTATATATATCTACCCCCCAGGTAAATATAGACAACAACAGAATATGGAAATCAAGGAAAATTGAAATCCTTCATTCCAGGTTTTAGAGGGTGCATTGCATGCCTCTACTCCCGCTAAGGTCATTTCGGGTTTTTATGCATGCATAACAAGTCTAGAATTCTGAATCCTTAATTTCAGGTTTTGGAGGTTTCCAAATAGGTCCCCAGTCCGAAAATCCTTCATTTTGGGTTTTGGGGGATGCATTGCATGGTCGAAAACCTGACACAAAGAAATATGTTGCACAGGTCTGAAAACCTGACACAAAGGATTTCGAGTTTCAGGTTTCAGGAAACATGAGACATGAAGCATGTAAATCGCAAGGCATGTCTCGATGCTTGGGAGTTATGAAAACCCGAAACACTACCTAGGTGAATCGGGTCTTGGATTCGAGGAAAAAAGTCAGGAAAACATGGGGCAAAAACATATCGAGCCACCTTCAAAACTTGATGCATATGCAGGTCCAACTTCTGAACCTGAAAGAAAGGAAATCTTGGCAACACTGGCGGAAGTGGGTTTCAGGAAAACATAAGCATCAAACACATTTTGAGGCACCATCCAAACCCGATGCAAATGTAAAGGAGAACCCCGAACCTGACAGGAGGCAAACCCTAACTCAGAAAATATTCAAATGGCCATAACTTTTCACAAGGAGCTTAGATTCACTCAATGTTGGACTTTTCGGAAATCTCACAGGGTCCTCTACCCAAATACGACTGGATATCTTTATTTGGGTGAGAAAAATTTCTTTAAAAATTCAAAATACAGTTTGCCAATTTTTGGGTTTGCCAGGGTTCTCACCTACTGCCATAATGAGATGAATTAAATGCAATCTGGAGGTGGTTGGGGTAGATTTCAATTTCCTCTCTTCCCCCTCTCTTTTCCTTCCTATAAATTGTAAGGAGGGGAATTTTTTTAAAGGTTGGACATTTTTGTTTTGCCCCTCCCTTCTTCTCTTTGGCAGGTGAATTTGTGGAGTTTAAGACCTTCCATTCAAACTGTAATGCATGTTTTTGCCTTTTGGCCATTGTAATGGACTGTATCAATATTTGGAGCAATAAAAACTAATTTTGTGGATGATTTCAACCCTCTATTTTATTCATTGCATTCAAATGATCTCTTATTGCAGCCTTGGTTACATGTGCATGTTTATTGTATTGCATTTTTTTATGGTTTGTATTTATTGGCAAAACAATTGTTCATCATTCCTTTGGTGCATCACCTTGGTTAGATTAAGTTTATTTAATTGCATCTTCTCAACCCTGTCTCCTTGGAAAGTTAGACTAGGTTTTTGAGTGAACCTTCTACATTTTTATGTGTGCATCTGAACAGAGGAATAGGAACTGGCATTCATCCGGAGAGTTTTACCGATTCGCAAGGTCCCATACTTGGGAAAAGCTGCATGTTATGCAATCGCACTGAGAGTCTCAACCCATCGAGTTGCAAATATCCAGGGGTGCTGTGATTCATCATCAACAAGAATGTTTTCTACCCCGTGTAATTTGAGAACCTTGTTTAATGTTTGGACCTTGTAAAATTAAATACCTTGGGTATTTAATTGGTTGTGGGCCTTAAACCCTCTAAAATTAAGTAAGGAATATTTAGCTAGTGATAATTTGATTATGTATCAAATGAAAACCGAAGAGAAACTTAACTATGGATGGAATTATCCACTCTTCAGTTTTGTAATGTGGATATAATAATTGTTATAACAGGAAAATTTATTTATCCAATTTAATTGTCCTTGAGTCCTTGTTGTGGTCTTACATTTAAAAAAAAAATTCTTTAATTTTTCTAACTAAACCTAGGTTGTTCTTGGGTCTCAAGTGGGATTTTTTAGCGGGCGTTACAATAATAATGGTCCTAACATCACATACTACTATCAATACATCTAGATTTTCATTCATTGCATCACTTGTATCCACATAGTGTCATGCATCAAGACTAGGAGATATGCATCACACACACTTCATAGGGGGAATTCTATTCTATTCGATGCACACATACTATTTACATTTTCTATAGTTACTACTTCTTGCTACTTCACAAAATATGACTAGCATGAGAGTACCTAGGGCATGACATGCACACACACACACCAAAACTACATCCGGTTCCAAAATGTAGTGTAACGCTCCTTGATAAGACCACTAGTTTGGCGAATGAGGTCAGTCTAACCCATTCATTTGCATCTTTATTTTTTTAGGGTTCAATACTTCCTTTTGGATTACAGGTCATTATCTAGCTCATCCGGAAAATCCAGTGTGACAAACAAGAAGGGTTTCGAACCAATTTATAGTCGTGCCAGATTTAAGTTTTAAGATTTTATACAGATCAGGGCACCCAAACTGTAGACCAAGGAACTGATCCATAGGGATCCAGAAAAACACACCACTTCATCAGTTTCATCAGTACCAAGAAGAAGAAATAAGAAAAATGAATAAAATGAGGTAAACGGAGGTTTTGGAAGGAACCGCTACTCTATGCAGAGTGGCGGTTTCAGAACTGCCACCCAATTAGGGCGGCAGTCCTGAAACCACCACCCAGCCAGGGCAGCAGTCTCGAAACAATAGGTCTTCTGATGGAGGTGACCCTGTCACTTTCGAACATAATAGAAGAATGGAATGCAAATGGATGCGAATTTGAAGCGTCCATCCATGTCTCTTCCCTTCCATGCCCTTTCACATCCTCTAGTGCGTGAGAGGACATGAGAAGGCCTATAAATGCATGAAAGGAGCAAGAGAATGATATTCAAAGATCCAGAGATATCGAGAAGCAGAGTTAATGAGAGAAGTGATCAAGATCTTCAGTGCTGGAATGGAATTGTAGGAGCAAGGTGTAGAAACAAAACATACAAGTAATTGGAGAGAAGGTTTACATTATTGTTTCTTTTCATACTTATTGCAATATGTAATTGTCTATATTAGACCGATAAAAGTGGGAAGAAAGAGTAGTTGACCTTCCCGACTGGTTTTCCTCCTTGGAGGTTTCCAGGATAAAATTGTTGGTGTTGAAGTTTTGAATTCTTTCCTAATCTACAATTTCCTTTCTATAGAACTAGATAATCACTCACGAAGCTCTAATTTTTTAATCAAATCTTTCATTTTCCAAAGTTGAAAGTAGAATAACATAATTGTGTGATTCCTAGAGTTTCAAAGTAGAAGTTTACGGATCATTTTGGTATCAGAGCTGATTATATATACAGGACTGTGGTATTCAAATCTTTCTTATGTTTTGTATGACAGTGACAAGGTCCAAAGGTGAATAATTTTTACCTTTCAAACCAAATATTTCTACGAAGAAGTGGAAATAGAGAGTTTGAGCTCAAATGGAGGAAGAGAAATTGGTCCATAGAGTCGAGATGCTAGAGACCATGATAGATAGATTACATAGAAAAAAAGAAGAGCTTTCATATCTGCAAAAGACGAATTCAGTTAAGCAAGATTCCATGGACTTGGTGGTTTGAGCACTAGCCAAAAAATTCGTTATTTGAAAGAGCCATGAAGAGGAAGAATGGGAAGAGCTTGAAGAGACACCAATTGTAAGCGAGAAGGTAAAATCTACACATACACCTTTTAAAGTTGAAACAAAAGTGGAAATAAATAATTTTGAAGGACAAGTAGATGTAAAATTAGTGGATAAAACAATTGGAAGTCTACTTTAGTGTGCATAATGTCACTGAGGCACAAAGGATCACCTTTGCACGTCTCAAAATGGAAGGTCATGCTTTGGTTTGGTGGGAAACCCATCTACCCACTTGTGAGAAGAAGAAATGTCCTGTTGTCAATACTTGGAAAGGTTTTAAAGAATTGATTAGAGATAACTTCTATCATATTGGCCATAAGAATGGAATGATGATTAAGTGGCAGTACTTTAGACAGGGTAGTAGTCAAAGTGTGCAAGACTACACTACATAATTTAGATACAAGCCATGTTGCTCAATATGGACTTAGAGGACGAGGACATTCTGACCAAGTATTTGGGAGGATTTCACACTCAACTTCAGAGGAAGGTAATCTCCACGAACCCCAAGGATCTCAATGAAGCTTGTATGCAAGCATACTACATTGATGACGAGAAGAAGAAAATAGAAATAGAGCCAAAGGGAGACCAGTCAACAGAACAACAGGATAAATAACAAGGGAAGACAAGTAGTAGAGTTAAATGGAAAGGTAAACATGCCGTTACTACTTTGCATACTTGTAAATATCCTAAGAAATTCTGTAAGAATTGTGATGTAAATGGACATACTGACACCACATGTTGGAAGTTACATCTAGAATTGCACCCAAAGCACCAAACCAAGGATTCTAAGAAATCCATGGCCACTGTGAAGTGAGAAAGAGAGGTGGAGATTAAGGATGATTCGGATGTAGACAAGAGGTTAGGATGCATGGCCACTAACATGTATGGAGTAGAAGAAGAAGAAGATATGAGTAAGTTATTTCAAATCAGAATCCAAATCAAGAAGACTAAGGTAAATGATTTAGTAGATTCTGGTTCTCAGTCAATTTTATTTCTGATGTGGTTGTAGAATAGCTTGGTCTGAAAACTTATGCACAACCACATCCATACCCATTGGGATGGGTGAAGAAGGGTGTAGAAATACAAGTGACAAGGAAGTTTAAGTTTCAATTTGGGATAAATACCCAATACATAGATGTATTAGAGGCTGATATTATTCAACTTGATGCATTTGACGTTGACTTTAGAAGTCCTTACTTGTATGCCAGGGATGCTGTGTTCACAAGGAGGGAGAAATAGTACAGATGGGTCAAGGAAGGATTTAGTTTTAACATCAGGGCACACCAGAGAAAATCAAAGAAAGCTATGGTAAGTGCCAACCAAGCACCAAGACTTATTCAGGAAAATCATCAACTTTGTTTTCTTTCATTAGAAGAAAAACAAAATGGACGTGAAAGCACAAATATTTCTGACTAAAGGATGGAGATTTAGATAACACTTGTCAGTTTTTACAGAAGAAGCCAACACAACAACTACTCATTCAAGGAGCAAAAAAGACTTCCGCTATGCAGTCATTGTATCTACCTATGGATTCACTGGACCTGACCGTGGGGCAGAAAGAAGAAGAGGAGATACAAGGAATGGTGGTGACTATAGCAGCAATGTACTTGGAGAGGATTCAACCAATCCACCTCAAGAGACAAAGACAAGGAAGAAAGACTAAACCACAATAGTATGGGACCTTCGCTATACTTGAGTAGGTTGGAGAAGAAACCTTCAGGCCACACTTCATGCAGATGCACGTGATAACAAGTGGCAAGAGCTCGCATCCACCACTACCATCTATGCATGACAAAGAAGGAAATATATAGAAGTTACCTTCCAAAGAGGATTGTACTTGAGGAAACTCGGAGGAGGATGTAGCACTGGAGCAACAAACCAGAGATCCATAGGAGTCTTGGTAGGTTGGACGAGAGAAGACACCGAGGAAGACCCAGTGGTACTCAAGTGAGCACGAGAGGGAGTTGATTCCTCTACCATTCCCCCACTGAGATTTTGTGGGACCAAAATCCTCCTAAGTATGGGAGGTATGATCCATAGGGATCCAAAAAAACACACCACTTCATTAGTTTCATCAACATTAAGAAGAAGAAACAAGAACAATGAATAAAATGAGGTAAACAGAGGTTTTGGAAGGAACCACCGCTTTGTGCACAGCGGCGGTTTCAGAACCACTGCCCCGTCAGGGCGGTGGTCTTAAAAACGCCGCCCAGCTAGGGCGGTAGTCCTGAAACCGGCGGTCTGCTCAAGGTGGCGGTCTTGTCAGTTTCGAACAGAAAAGAAGAATGGAACGTGAATGGATGTGAATTTGAAGTGCCCATCTATGTCTCTTCCCTTCCATGCCCTTTCACATCCTCCAGCGCATGGGAGGACATGGGAAGGCCTATAAATGCATGAAACGAGCAAGAGAATGATATTCAAAGATCCAAAGAGATCGAGAAGTAGAGTTAATGAGAGCAGTGAGCAAGATCTTCAGTGCTAGAATGGAATTGTAGGAGCAAGGTGTAGAAACAGAGCAAACAAGTAATTGGAGAGAATTTTTACATTGTTGCTTCTTTTCATACTTATTGTAATATGTAATTGTCTATATTAGACCAATAAAAGTGGGAAGAAAGAGAAGTTTCCCTTCCCGACTGGTTTTCCTCCTTGGAGGTTTCCAGGATAAAATTGTTAGTGTTGAAGTTTTGAATTCTTTCCTACACTGCAATTTCCTTTGTATAGCACTAGATAATCACTCATGAAGCTCTAATTTTTCAAGAAAATCTATCATTTTGCAAAGTTGAAAGTAGAACAACATAATTGTGTGATTCGTAGAGTTCTAAAGTAGAAGTTTACGAATCAGGAACCCCGGGGTGCCCTTGTACGTTATCAAGTGCCTCAGTTAGCTTAAAACCTCTAGATCTACCCTTCACAGGGTCTCTGAGTGTTCGTTCTGAGTTTTAGAATCTGTAGCGAGACCTGCGACATTGTGCAACAATTACCTTTTATCAGCTAAGTCATATTTCCTTCTTTACTTGCATAATTAGGGTTTTATTTCACTTAGAATAATTTATTTATATTTGCTTCATACAATTTTAGTTTATTTATACAAAATTTTAGTCCTCCTAATTAGATTAATATTAATACCATATACCCCATTTAGGTTTTATTTTTGTTAATCACAAAGCAACAGGAGGAATATGATCAACATGCAAAAGTTAGACAATTTTTTCTCAGATCTCTTGAGCTACAACATAAAGATAATGTTTTGAAGGAGCATGTGAGTGTTTTTAAGGATCAAATTCGTAATCTTGAGCCTATATTAATATCAGAGCAACTTGTAGAGGATGAGGTTTCCAATGAAAATTGTAAGTATTACACCTCCATCATCTATCTTCTTCCATGAAGAGTCTCTTGTTATTAAATCTTTCTTTGAGCTTGAAAATGAAACAAATATGAAGTTATTTGCTAAAGATGAGGTAAACAATTTTGCGGTTCAGTATACAAGCATCCAATATGAGCAAGAAAGGGCATTAAGCACTCCAAATGATGAAATAACACAAAAAGAAAAGGAGAAGATTAGAAAAACTAGTTTTTAATTTATGAGAGGACCATTTCCAATCAAATATTTGGCTAGTTTAAAGACACAAATAGAGTTTCCATTAGTTTTTCTTAATTCATAGCATAAGAAAGAGCTTCAAGTTGCCAAAAATTATCCCCAACACCTATAAAGACAGAATTCAAATCCTACAGAGGTGTTTATTCATTTGTGGGCTGATATTTTGGGAAAATCAATAGTGCACTCCATTTCTTCACTCATGCCATGTGATCTAGTTACAAAAAAGATCTCATGACCACACCTTCTAAGGAAAGGGAGCTATTTTTCTAAACCATTGTATGCTTTTATTTAGCTTTCCTTTTTTGTCTAGTTAGAGGAGGGTAGTTTAGGATTTCAATTCAATAAGTGCTTGCATGCACATTGTTTTTCTAGTTTTCTTAAGTAGTTTTCTTTCCAAGAAGTGCTTGCATGCACATTTTTTCCTTTTGTTGGACGGTAATTCAGTAGTTTTATTCAGAGGATACAAGTTATTGATAGAGTAGGTGACTCCATAGCCCAATGGATGTAGATGGCTACTAATATTTTGTTTAGCAGGAAAAAAATCCCATGGTGTCGCCAAAATGTTACCACGAATTAGTGCATGCATGAAAGGATGAATGGGTGAGTATTTTCATTTTTGGATGCCTTAATCATGCTTACAAAGAAGTCAAATTTAGTAGTGTCGAAGACAAGTGCAACATAACATTTTTATTTATTTATAATAAATAAAAGTATGCTAATCAATCTTAGTACCAATGTTGGTTGAGTTAAAAGCTAAAAATGGCTAAGTCAAAGATATAATGGACGCTAAGGAATTCATATGAAGGATGGAATTGAAGCAGTAACTCAATTTTTTTAATAAATTAAAGTAGCCTGTGGTAGAGTTTGGGAGCCAAAAGCATGCATGTAAATCCGAAAAATAGCATCCAGCTGTGTTATTTTTAATTAAAAGATAGCTGATTTTAGATGCCAAAATTGGAGTGGAAAGGCATGCTAAAAATAGAGAGATATGGTGCCCAAGGGAAAAGCAAACTCGTCTTATTTTTAGTAATTTTCTAAAAATAAGATAAGAAGTTATCAAAAGAAAAGCATGTTGCTGATTAAAACCAATTTGGATGCTCTGTTTGGAACATTAAATATTTATTAATTGCAAGCACGCTACCATGCATAGATTGGCGCCAAAGGGTGAAGTTTGAGGGTGTTAATTAAATAAAATAAATTGTAGCAGACCCTCAGTTTTGACACAATAGTCAGCAGAGAGGAAAAAGGACAAAAGTGAATTGTTGTTCTAGCTAGAGTTTAGTAGCAGCAAGGTTGAGAGAAAGAAATAAAAAAAGGAATGCATGCAGCTATATAGGCTGGTCTATGCCACAAGAAAGAAAGAACTACTAAATTAAATAAGTTACAACAGAATTTGTTGGTGCCAATAGTGTAGGATAAGTAGGATTTTTATTGATTAAATCAGTATGCATGATGCCCATGCCATGGGGGGAAGTAATAAATACAAATAAAAGAAAATTTGAATGTATATAGGACTGGTTTTGGACGCAGCAGTCCATATATGCAGATTTTTATCATGAAAATCACACACATTATTTTTAGTTGTTTTACTATTGTAATCCTAGCTTGTAATTGCATCTCTGAATAAAACGCTCCATTTTACCTTCTCATATTGCTAGTTTTATGATTTTTCATCGTGTTTAGTAAGGTATTGTATTTATTTGGTGTTGAAATTCTTCCATCTACTACTGTCCTTCAACCCAAACCTTTAAATTAATTTTGTAGTTTAACCAAGAGTTATCCAGGTGTGTGGATATTTGTATTTTACTGTATGTAGTAGGACGTATGTGTGTCAAATCATTGGTGTAACACCTCAATTTTCCATTTCCTGTATTTCTTCTCCCTTTTCCTTGTCAAATTTTTTACTTTTAGGTGAGTCACAAGGGAACTGACCCACTCTGGAGGTTCACCTCAGTTATAGGTTACCCACAATCTTGAGGTGTTCCAATTTTGTCATCACGAAAGAGAGTACACACAACATTCTCTATCAGAGTGCACTTCTGGGTGAAAACAGGAACCAACACAAATAGTACCTGAAAATAATAGTAATATGGGTGCTGGTTGCCAGGTGGAGATAAGCGATCCCGTGTGCAATCCCCAGTACTATTTTCATTCGGGTAGACCATGACAAGGGCTCTCGTTGGGGCTTGACCTTGTGACCACCATCCTTCAGGTCTGGAATTTGACGGTCACCCCTGCCTATCAAAAGGAAATTTCATGACGGTTTCGTGATATAGTTACCTTTCAATTTACGTTTTTAGTAAAATTTTAAATTGTCAAAAAATTTTAATTGATATCTTAATTTTAAATTTACATTATTCAAAATAATAATCATGTACCCGTATTGATGTCTGTATCTCAAGCTTCTTCTTGGATGTCTGTAACAAGATTCCTTAAATTTTCCTACAACAATAAAAATTTGAATTGAAACTTGCATAAAAGTTAAATTGAAACTTGTAGATTGCAATTGGTAATGACAAAATGAAAATAAATACAGTCACAATATCATTGAAATTAGAAACTTATATGTTTTTAGAAAAAATCAAAGACAACGTGTGAACTTTGAGTTTAATAAATTCATTACTCACAGAAACTTATTTTAGTTTCTGAATTTAAATTGGGAATTATTAAAAATCATTATCAATATGATTTATAGAATATTTGTAAAATGAATAAAATCCAATCTGATTTCATATATATATATATATAGTAATATACCTTATATATTATATTTGACTATTATGAAATTTTACGGTTTTTAAATAATATAAACTTGCTGAAATACAGTTTTATTAAAAAATTACCTGGCTAAATTGACGGGTTTGTTTTTTATTAAATTGTAATTTACAGTTAAAACACCAAAAAACGGTCTACAGACCATCAAATTCCAGGCCTGCCATCCTTGGTATGAAACAACCACTCATCTAGAGACCCGTTGGACATGAACTCGTAGACCAACAATCTGTGCTTATCGTCAGCGCAGTACTCTCGCAGTTGCAGGAGATTGGAGTGGTACAGTAGGCCTACTATCGACTTTTCCGTGCATAATTCGTGGTTTCCTTGACCCCAATTCTCCATATTTTTCAATGCTATTTCTGTGTTTTCCGTCATCTTGCCCACGGTCATGCTGAAATTGATGTTCGCTTCCTGTAATTCCTTAAAAGAAAAGAACTTGATAAAACCATCTATAACGATATTAAGAACCTTTTCTTCTGTGTTTTCTCTTAGCTCAACCTGATCCCACAACCAACAGTGGTTGCCATGTTTTCTGAAGTAGAGAGATATTCCCACAAAGAACGCAACACCCATTGCAAAGAACATGCACAGGGCCATCGCGGACATGGACAGGGAAGTGACTCTCTTTTTATTCAGGTACTTGAGCGAAGGCAATCCGACCTTGAGAAACGCCATTAATCTCGTGTCCCGGGATTAGACCATACTTGACCCCGTGACCTCTGTTGCATAAGAACAAAAGGTGAAAGTTTATTTGGAAAAGGATGCAACGCAGAAACAGTTGTTGGATTGAGATCATTCGTTGCAATCATCCGTTGTGATATTAAGAGATAATGTATAAACAAAAATCCTATCCAAATTAATAGGTTGGAACCCCATGATAATTGGCATAGGGTGGGGCTTCCAACATCTTTTGTTTCCTGACGTAGAAGAGTGTTACCCTTATAAGAATACACTAGAAATAAAAAACTTTGATGAGTTCCCAATATTCAGAACAATCTAATACTAAAGTCGCATTATGAATATGGCAATCTCTGTTTGTTTAGAGATTTCAGTTTCTTATTGAAGTAAGGTTTTTCTTTAGGTGTATAAGAATATTTGACGATGGAAACGACACAGGGCCTTGCCATTTTAAGACACACAACATCTTCCATTTTGGGGGTGTTCGGTATTCTATAAACAAGATGTCTACCATACCAGAAAGCCAGAGTTGTACTGCAATAGTTGAAGCATTGTGAGACTCCTAGAATTAATCATGTAATCCAAGATTGCTTCATGCTGTCTCGGTGAGGGCCATCTGAGTCTTTTCAAAGAGACTCAGAATTTTCCACTGAGAGGAGAAGGCCGTAATGGTATTGTGCTTACCCAATGTCCCTGGGGAAAGTCGACTGCCCTCGCCTTGATATTTTATACCCTTGAATAAAATACATGCTACTGTTAGTGGCTGCACTGCTATTAAGTCAATTGCAACAAGAATCCTCCACGACCCTTTTGGTGAGTTTCTCCCCCATTACCGTGAGATTGTAGTAGTATTGGACCGCATTTAACTAAAAAAAATTATACACACAAACTCAAAAAAATGAGGGAGGCGTGAAGCTCAATTTCATAACTGCATTATTTTCAATGCCGACACTGCCACACCGATGATGTCACATTGAGTCGGGTAACATATAGGAATTTATTATAGACATGACTATACAATTGTAAATCAATATTTTTAATGGCTACAACTATGCAAAAAATTATATTTACTAACTCATGATTTGATATGGGTGACTCTCTCAATAAGTTTTGAAAATAAAGAGGACACTTGGAATTAAAGTGTTGATTTTTATAATAAGAATGTAGGACACATGTCAATTTAAGAATTTAAGTTTTATTTTTGTGGATAAATCAGTGTGGTAATAAGACCTCAAATTTGTCAAATTAATATTGACTAGCCAATGAAAATATAGTTAAACGATTTTTTTTATATTTGTTAAATTGTTAAAATTAAATAAAAATATTGAAGTGATTGGTCTATTGACAAAATTTATTCAATTGAATGAAAAATATGGTGGCAAAACAAACAAGGCCATGATATGACAAATCCTTACGAAGCTGAAGTTTTGTGGTATTGAAGAGGAGTAAAAAGAATATTGTTATAGTGTAGTGTTATTTATTTATTTATGATTTTATAAAATCCAGAACAGGGTGGGATGAGAGATTTGTGAATTTGTTGTATGCTTTGTAATGGAAACTCTGAAAATCATGGGTTCATTCAATGAAGCAGCCACATAACTACTTGTTTTCACTGTCTATTTCTTGCAGAAAATTAGTTTAGAAAACTTGTAAAAATATGTAAAAGAAATGAAATAGTAATACATATTTGTATTCTTTTGTTGTCCTTTATCTGAAACAAGAATAAAGAAGCAATGCATAAAGAAATAAAGATGTAAAATTTATTAAAATTAAAGATAATTCATTGTTGCACTGCAATGCATAAACAAAGAAACAAGTAAATGTTATTAAAATTATACATAAGTAATTGTTGTACTTTTATAAGGATTATAGATTTCTTAACATATAATTACTTTAAAGAGCATGCCAAAGAAATGAAATAGCAATACCAAATGTTTTGAAGAGGAGTTGTTGAAGGTGAAAATATTGAAGCAATCTACTTCCAGTCTAGATGCACGTCAAAATATATGGTTATAAGAAAAATTATATTACAAAAATCATATTTGGGAAGAGTAATTGTTTACAGCTCTTCAAAAGGTGTGGAGCAGAGTATGTTTTTGGTATAAATAGATTGTAAATATGATTTAGTATGATCATCATTTAAAGGATCAATGGAGGATGAAAGGATTGCACATATAACATGAGATCTCAAAAGAAATTATATGGGAAAACACATTGCTGAAAAAGAAAAAACCTATAGCAAGAGTGACTAAAACAAGTAGCCAATTGCATTAACAATTTCACTGCAAAACTGAAAGCGATTCATATTTACAAGCAAACAAATTTAGAGACATCAACATAATTAATTCCAAATAAAATGACAAGATGATAATAGAACCCAAAGGCAAATTCATGTATTTAGGGAAGTTATCTTATCTAAAAACATGCATGGTTCTTCGCGATGCATGCATCTTTTGCGGGAAATATATTATTGGGCATAGAATCCAAACTAAAAGAAGATTCATGTATTTAGTGAAGTTGTGTAATTTAATAACATTAATGTCTCTCCACAATGTATACATTTCAACTTCAAACAGGTATGGTTCAGGGCTCAAATACTGACCAACATAACAGTTTTTCCCTAACCATTAGGGATTGACATATGTATAAAAAAAATAGAAACCTGAGAGATAAGTGTTGCGAGTCGGATTGATAAAGAAAGAGATCGGCCTAAAAAATGAGGGGTTCTAGCAATTTGTAGACATAATATTCCCTTTTCTTTAATGACGTAAGCTTTCAATTCAACTGGTGTGTGTATACCATTTCAATGCTTTTAACTTGTGTGTGTGTGTGTATTCAATGTTCTATAAATCAAATCGGTCTGCAAGGGATGAATTGTTAAAATGATCATGAAACACCATGAATAAGAAGCTTTACAGAGTAATTGTAAATAAAATCATGAATATATACCCCAAAGTTGGTGGTCGGATTCGCAATTGAGAGGATTTGCAATTGAGAGAATTTCCACACATTTTAAACAAAAAATTGGTTCCTTGTAGCTGTGAAAATTATCTATTTTCTGTTGGTCAGAAAAAAGTAGGAAGCATTGCATAGAGTTACAACCATTAAAAATCACTGAAATAAAAAATCTAACTACATAAGAACTACTTCTTATCTTAAGAGGTGTGAAGCTAGTGCAAGAGAGATCCAGTTTGCCTAAAATTGGCTCTGAAATAATTGCTCACTCCGTGATTTTTTCTATGGTTAAACACAAAAGCCTCCATGGGCCTATCTATACTGTAAAACTTGGAGCAGCAATCCCCTACATTAGACATGTTTTGAGTATTTATTATTTTAATTTGACAATTTTTCTTTTTGGGTTCAGGACTTGTATGGTAAATACCGTTATAGAGAAAACTTCTATGACTAATAGGAAAACCTGAGGCTTAGATGCCATGGTCAAGGGGTATCTCTTCCATCATAGACACCTTGTAGTTGCACTCGGCCTTGTCTATAGGGTGTGCTCTGCAAATAATAGACATTTTTTCTTAATATATTTTTTGAATTGCTAAATTATTTTTTTGTAGGACAACATTGGGCTTAGAAACCATGATTGTTGAGTATCCCTTTCATAGAATCCCTGATTGTTGTAAATATGTAGTAAATGTATCTAATTTCATTATGTAGAAAGGCATATACTCAAGTTTAAGAGAGTAATTGTGCTTAGAATACATGATACTATGGACAATTACTGAATTATACAACTATAGCTATGCATAAGGTTAATATATGATATTTGTGTACACAATTTCTGATATACAATAGGATATATACACCACATTTAGTGGGCAATTACGACTAGAAAGTTATACGACATAATACATATGGTAGATTAACTAGACAAATGTGCCTAAAAAATATGATACTAGGCACAATTAGCTATACGGAAGTTTATAAAAACTAATTTAATTAACTGTGCTTAAGTTATATGACATTTTTTAACACAATTAATGAATTATACATCAGGATATATGCATTATCATCATAGAGCTCAGGCATGAGATCAACCGAAAAGATGGGCAGAACCCCTTAAATGCTTAATCGAGAAAGGAGATTGTTGACGAAAGCTGAGATGTATTTAAAGTATTTTATGTTACACTGGTTCATTACACTTGTATATATATTGTTAATATTAGTGAATCTTTTGTGGCAATCCAATAATCTTTGTAACAAATAAATACTCCAAGCTCAGTAAATATTTTGACATAATTGTACAATGTTTTTGTAATTATTTTGACATGATTTAATGACCCCCATGTTTAGTTATACATTAGGGAATATACGTTATCATAGACCTCTGCCATGAGATGAAGAAAAATGATGAAATGGAAAATAAAGGCATAAATATGAATGTCGTCCTTTGAAAAAATGCTTAACGCAAAAGATTACCTCAGACTTGACTCACTCCGCCCAATCACACTAGCATATCATGGTTTCTCTGTTTGTTGGTCTCTGTTTCTTGTAAATAGTGATAACATGGTAATTTTGGAGGATATGCCAAATTTTCTTTTGTGAAAAGTGCAAACAAGAGGTTATGCTGATTCAATATGCATATGTTATAATTTTATGCTACCGAATAATGGTAAAGTTGAAGTTAAAAAATTAAATGCCAAAATGTTGTCTATATTCAACCATTCTCTCTGTTTAAGGGAGTCAATTGCAGTGTTTTTATTTTTTGTATCAATGGGATTCTTATTTACAAAGAAGTAGAGTTTAGATTACGATCACAAATAGAACGCCTTGAATGTGCCAATGGATTCATTAATAAAGAATCAAAACTCAAAAACAAAAAAGGAAACTTAGAGGTTTCTTTCATGTCACTCTTCAAATCACAAGAAAGAGAGCATGGGCACAATCTATGGACAGTTGATCAATCTCCGGAAACAAATTTTGTGCAGTCATTTGTATGAGCTTGGTGTTTCCATAATAGCTTTGAAAATGAACTACCAAACTCTGCCATAACAATAGCATCCCATTACAATGAAGACTATAACACAAACAATGTGCAAGCATACAAAAGGTCCATGAACTGTTTGACAAAATTCCTCAAAGGTAATCATTTTATGAAAAAATTGGAATATTTTGAACATGGGCTTTTAGAATTGATTTAAAAAATGAGATTTTTACAGTGTAGCAATTACAAAGTTCATGACTTTTTTGCCAACTTGTTATTACTGATTTTCGGAAAATACAACATTCTTACTTACTTTTCATACATTAAGAAGAACTCATGGGTCCTCCATTTTACCTTCTAGACCAAACATACGATCTAGCTCAACACGTAGTTCTGGGTAGCATGTTACATACACTGATGTCCCGGAAAACCCTAGTTTATAGAGTTGGCAACAGATCAAAATATGTTTCCTTAATCAGCTAGTGAAAAGGAATATTGTGATCATGAAAGAGAAGCAGATGAAAATAAAAAAATTGACCTTAGAGGAGGTTCTTTCTCCCACGCTGTTCAGGATGATGCGTATTGTCCCTGATAAGGAAGATTATAGTTTTGTGGAAAAGGTGCAACATCCTGATCATGAAATTGTTAGTTTATGTAACAAGCTTGTTCCCTCTTAGGATTCCCCTCTCTCAGGTAACCCATTGCAGGTTCGTATTAACTTCAACTAATTAAATCAGCGATCCTTACATGTAGTCAGGTTTTATTGAGACAAGGAGACATGATACGCATCTTCTGCAAGGAAATTCTGGTGGAAAAATTTGTTCTTGCTAAAATGGAGGATAGGCTCTTTGAAGCGGGATTCTAATTCAACCTTCCTGAAAATGTTGTTACTATTGTTGTATTCTACTAGCATGAAGGAGATCGAACATTTCAAAGAGGCCTCCACAAAAGATGTAACCTGTTCGAGCTTTGTTGTAGCGTGTATATTCATGTGATAACTAGACAGGACAAAAAGAAGTCACATTCAATATGCAGTCAACATGGATTGTTGGAGATGAATAACTTCAAACTGAGTTACGAATTTCTATTGCTGAGATGGTTATTCTAGCTTATCATTCATTTTTAGGCCGGTTTCAGCATTACCTAGAAAATGGCAGACATTCATAAAAATACATCAAAGATGGCCCGGAAGATTTAGAGGCTTACATTAATGAATTGTTTGAGGGGCCAAGTTCCATGACCTGCAGAAAATCTTTTCCAAATAACTAATAATTTGTAATTCGTTGTTTCCAGGAAATATAATGGCTTTGTTTATGGTTTACCTTGTTGTTGTATGATTGTAAAAATTAGTTCCAGGACAGAAGAAGGCAGGCCAAGTCTCGAGCCCCACAACAACAATCAAAGTTGTCATGCACAGTGTCCATATTAAATATAGACCAGGACAAATTTTGTTCTTTTCAAACAGTGATAAATAAAGGGGTAGATCAATCACTTGGAGCCAAAACAAAAAATTACACCATAAAACTTTAGCCTTAAGTGATTTAAATACACATTGCACAATCTGATTGAAACTGATCAAAATAAGTAATTGTTAGTGTGAAAACAATATCCTAGCCTTCGACAGGATAATAAAAGTCTAAACTAGAAACAAATATAAAGTTATATGTTGGAACACAATATATTTATTGTGAGAGAAAAATACATATACAATTAATAATAAATGTTGCATACAAGACATAAAAGTAAATAAAGTAAGTATTCAGATTTGCACTGTAGTAGTTGAACAATGAAAGCAATGAGTTGGAAATCCTGCATGCATATCCCTAGTGTTCTAGTTCGTAGCCGCTCGCTAATTATATCCTAACCTAGACTAAAAATAATAATAAACAAGGCTTTTCTTCATGCCGTTATTAAATGGGCATATAAAAAGAGAATCATGCCACATAATAGCACATCGATTATTATTGAGGACCAAAAGAAGCTGGGAAACTATAGTGCATTGGTGTAGTGCCCATATTTTTATAGCCTCAGTTATCTGTTGACTTCTTGATTCATAGAAATGTTTTGACAGGGATTTGATATATGTTGGACAATATGTTATGATATTTTACCTTCTTGGACATGTATGGAGATTTAGGTGCGTAGCGCAACTTTGACTTGATTAGTATGTTGAAAGCTTTTCATTTGATGTTGTGGATACTAACATATTACGATGATGTTTGGACCTAATTGATATATGTTGGATACTTTGCTTAGTCGCATGTCTAGATTATATGGATGTATGTCATTTATATTTATCTCTATGGCTAACTCATGGTAAACTGTGTGTAATTAAGCATGTTTTCACACTTACGATTCCATGATGATGTTAAGATATCATAGATTTCATTGATCGCTTATTGAGTAGTTGATTTACATTGTATCAGACATGTGTGTTTAATTTGTGCAATGAGTGTGTAAGTGACAAGTCATAGGAGAACGTGGCTTTCAGGGCGGTTACACAAATTTTGCACAAGCGGCCCACGGGGCTTAGTCCTAATCGTGTTAAATGTAAGAGGCCTTAGTATTATATTTCATTATTTTGGTCACCATGAGTGACCCTCATTGTAATGTAGTATGTAATGTAAAATTAATCTTGTTAGGATGTTTTAGTTTGTTAAGTAAACTTGATTTGGGGACTTAATGGTCCCCACTTGCTTTAAGTTTTGTGTTTGGCTAATTATGTATTAATTAGAGGGGATTAGGGTCACATGTGAACCCTTGGGTGGGCCCCATATCCTTTACACTTGTGCCGAAATATGCCAAATCCGAAATTGGGTTATTTATGGCATTTTAAGTGACCCCTTTTAATTTTGGGAGTTCATTTAGCATGAAAATAAGCCCTTGGACCCTACCCTATAGGCAAGGGGCTTAGTTTCAAGGCATAAAGGGAGTTTCCCTCCCATTTTACCTCTCTTTGGTCACCATCCATGTAAGATGGATTAGTATGTCTGTTTTGTAGAAAGTTGCAAAATCTTGGGGAAAAAGAGAACTTTCTTTCTTTTGGGTTTTTGGCTTGGTGCTTGGAGATTTTGGGAGCTAGAGCTTACTTGGATAAGGCAGTGGAAAATCATAGAGTGTTGGAGAGCTTTTGGAGGTAGGTCCTTTGTGCTCATTTTATGTTTTAGGTTATAATATATTTTAGCCTTGTTTTGTTTTGAAAATATGCTTTGTTTCATGTGTGGTTATTGTTGAGTATGCCTTTATGTTTTTAGTTTTCTCCATCCATCATATGGCTGATGGGTTTTGGAGTTTATGGGGGAAGAGAGAGGGATTTTTCCTCTCAAACCTCATGGCTTGATGGGAAAGCCATGTAGGTTTCTTTTACTCCCCACATATGGTTTGAGGTAGGGAAGGTGGTTCATATAGTTTGAATTTCCTTCCGCATTCTTGGTGAGGAAACCCAATGGGTTTGAAAATCCTCCAAAGAAGGATTTTGGTGAATGGGTGGAGAAATAAGGAGGTTTTGATGATTTGGAAGAATAAGGAGGTTGTGAAGATTCTTTTTTGTGTGCATCCAATGTTGGACCACACTTTTGGCACCTTGGATATCTCTTCTTCTCTTCCGCATTTTGGAGGGAGAATACGGTTTCTCCTCTTTTCTTTCTTTGCAAAATTTGGTGTTCTTATTGGTGTTTGGATTGTCTTGAATGTGAAAAGTATAATGTTGGTATGTCTCCATTTATCTTGTGCAAAGTTTGTGGAGGCTAGCATGTCTTCCAACCTTGGACAAACATGTAATGATGCCTAAAGGTTGGGTGGTTAAACAAGCCTTTTCTCCTTGAGTTGGTTCTTTTAAATCTTTAGAAGTTGGAGCTCAAGTGGAAGATAGTTGGAGTTACTTGTCATCATGGTTCTTCATTGTTACCTCTCATTGCCACTTTATGGATATGGCTATTTGGGAAGATCATTTGACAAGAAAAAGTCCTCTTATTGTGAATTGAAATCACTTGTAAGATTAGTATTCCATTACTATGTGAAAGCTTTCTTTCAATCTTGGAAGGATATTTGTTATGTTATTTTCTTATGTGTTTTAGATTTTTGAATTATGATGTAATTGTGAACTTTGGTAAAATAAGTCCTATAAAATAGTTATATTCCTTTAATATGCATTGATTTGAATATCATTTTGAAAAGGAAGATTGCTTAATGGAATTATGTTTCTCCATAAGAAATGATATTAATCTTATTGGGTAACCTTCTTGGAAAATCTGAAATATCCATTTAGTATTACATTTGAAACGAAAGAAGGTTTACTATAAATAATGCTATTCGTTTAATGGATCTCTTTCTTGCAATTTTGGTAACACTAAACAAAGAAATGAAATCAGTTTTATTTTACCTTCCATGTGATACTTTAAAAAATGATATAGTAGGAAATCAGATTTAGATTTGTTCATATTCCATACAAGATGTAGAAGATTGAATACTAATTTTCAATGGAAAAGTTTTAAATTCTAGGAACCTATCTTAAGATTGGTATAGTTAAAAATGTATGTGAATGAAAATTTGTTCCCTTAAATGATCCAAGTATTTAAAATAGTTCCTTCTTTTAAGAAGTTGATGTATAAACGGGTAAAATTTGTATGCATATATGTTACAAAACATAACTTAGTATTGTACTACTTGAAATTATTTTAACATAGTATATAATGCAAATATATTAAAATAAATTTGG
The DNA here is from genome assembly GCA_019776745.2 of Taxus chinensis. NCBI lineage: Eukaryota > Viridiplantae > Streptophyta > Pinopsida > Cupressales > Taxaceae > Taxus > Taxus chinensis. The sequence continues at coordinate 151,984,866 of CM034154.1, forward strand.
CATAGTTATATTACATAATAGAACTATATCCTATTTAAGAAAAGTTGTATGTAGTACTTAATATATTATTATACCTAGATATATATATATATATATATATATATATATATATATATATATATTAACAAATGTTAAATAAAACAAAAAAAAAACCAAAAAAAAGTTATGTTTAAAACTACGGGGCAATTTTGTAAGATTTTAAAACTAAAAAAAAATAAGGATGGGGAGGGCCGAGCCCTCCCCAAGGACCTGCACCATACCCTGTTCCACCGGCCACCGCACCTCCTACCAGTCCACCCTCCAACCTGTGTCATCCCCATACAACCGCCCACCACTCCACTGTTTCACATCCCACACACCTTATCCCTCCAAACCGCCACTCCCATCCTCCACGGCCTCCCTTCCACTCCGTTCCTTTTCTTCCTTCTCCACGTGGATCAACACCCCCATCTCTACAAATTTCTCCCCTCTCCGACTACACCACCACTTGTGCTCACACTATGGCACCATGTACATCTATGGATTCGTGGTTTTAGGGTATCAATATATTTGGTTTATTCCAGTTTTATCATTATTTCTATATATATATATATATATATAATCATGAAGTTATGCCTCTATAATAAAATGAATAACTAAAATAACCATGTGGGTATAAAAGAAAAGCTTAATTTGAGGAGATCATCTCAGTTGGTTAGGCATACAAAAGAGACCAAATTGCAATAAGATTAAGATCCTTCTCATCAAAAGAGAAATCCCATGAATTCCATCTCTCCCTTAGCTCCTCCTCAACCTGAACATTCAAATGACAACAAAAAACAAAGAAAAAAAATAATAGAGAGGTAAAGGAAGATGTAGAGTGTTTAGGGAAGCTTTAGGATAAAATTCAAATCTAGGGTCAAGATTAGATCCATCATAGAGCTCACATTTAACCCTACACTCTTTAAGTCATGAATATTTTATGGGAATGAGAAATAAAATAAAAGGGGAGTGTGAAGAGTTAATTATTTAAGAAGGGGGTGAACAAAGTGGAGGGGGTGTAAAGTTATTTTTTATGGCCCTAGTAAACTTAAAATAGAAGTAAATAATTAAAGCGGGGTTTGAACTAGTAATTAATTTATTTGGGTAAATCAAATTAATATAAATTAATTATAAATGGGGATTAGTGAAGCAAACGGATTAGTATTAATTGATTACTCAAAATAAAATTTACCTAAAATTTAAGTCTTATTTGGTGTGCTTTTCGGTGTCCCGAGGAGGGCCATTACATTTGGTATCTGAGCGTGAGGTTCGCACACGTGGACTCTCTAGGTGAAAAATTAAATATTTAATTAATATTTTAATAACATTAACAAAAACAATTAAAACACATTTCTGCAACCGTTATAATTTAATAATCCTTTTTGGTACCTCATTCAGAGGATGAAACCTGTGAGACGACAATAGGTTAGGGATTTGGGACGTAGTTCATCTATGCTCGAACTGAAGGCACTCGAATTAGGACCTCAGATCTTAGAGGATCTTCAAAAATTGATCGGTGTTGTGTAGAAGTGTCTTACACCACTGCAGAAGGTGAGAGAGGAGGACATCTAGTCAGGAGACGAGGAGCCGATAGGCAAGGAAGCACACTCGGAGCCATCGAAGCACGATACCCCTAGGTGGGAGAGGTCACGTAACCCTTCCATTCACCATGAGAGGGTGGCCTTGTCCCATCATAGCCATTCACACAACTTCAAGGGACCATTTGGAGATAGACAATCCCATTCACTTGCTGGACCGTAGCGTCAGGATCGTAACACATGTAGTGTGATTAGGGATCTTCTTTTCTTGCAGCCTCCTATATACACCAGCTCTAAAGATGGCTTTGGGGATTATTCTTGGATCCTTAGCATTGATAGCTGATTTGGATTGCACTCTTATGAAAGCAATGTCAAAGCCAGGTTCATCATACACCTCCTTCGAGATGTAGGAGGCGTTTGGTGGAGGAATGAGGAACAGAAGATCCATTTGACTCGAGAGACAGTGACCTTCGATTTGTTTGAGGAGTGATCAATGCTCGCTATATGTGAGAGAATTTCATATAGAAGAGGATTGACGAGTTTCATGACTTATGATAGGGGTTTGACACAATGGCATAGTATGAGAGAAGTTTCACGGACCTTCTGCAGTATGTGGACTACCTGTAAGATGAAAAATTACAAGTAAACAGGTTTATTCAGGGCCTGAATGTAGACATAGCAGGAGCAACTAGGATGCTATCTCCTCCCATGCTTGAGAAGGCCGTTGACAAGGCCTACTTAGCTGAGGAGAATAGGACCAGGGGACAGGATCACCGAGATAGGAACAAGAGAAAGTTTCATGATAGGATAGAAGCCTTTCAAAGTCAGAGGTCATGGGGTACAACACCACCCCTTAGAGGAGTATTCTTCCCTCCACCAATAGTATTGAGGGCTCCACTGCATGCATAGCAGTAGACACAACATCAGGGCCACCAGCAACAGAGGGCTAGACATACTCAGAGATTACAGAGAGGTGGTACTCGAGGAGGTTTTGGTGGAGCTAGGGATAGGAGACAAGGTACTCAGTAGGTACAACCATCCCGCACGCAGCAGTCTACTAGGGTTGGGCTGGAAGGTTCAGTTTACCAGAGTACAGGAGGGACCCCATCTCAGAGGGGTACAAGAGGATGTTTTATTTTTGGGTCTCCTGATCACTATGTGCATATGTGTCTATACAAACCTACTATTATGGATATATAAGAACATCCCAAATTTGAGCAGACATTGGGTGATGTAGGGCATGCCCATCGTGTTTATGCAATGCTTGATAACCGCCAGGCTGAGCATCGACCCACTATTATTGAGACAATAGGTACTATCAAGGGTATTTCTGTCTAAGTAATTTTTGATTCAGGTGCTTCAGATTCCTTTATATCCCCTTCTGTAGTGGACCAATGTGGGCTAGTGGTGGTTAGGTAGCTAGATAGTTGGCAGGTTGAGTTGGCCTCTGATGTAAAAATTGTCGTGGACTCGTATGTGGAGAGTTACGTACTTTATTTAGGAGACTTCTCCACTACTCTTGACCTCTGAGTTTTTCCTCTAGGATCATATGAGGTTGTTCTAGGTGTGGATTGGCTCCAGGATCATCGGGCCAAGGTGGATTACAAGAATAAGGTCATTGAGTGTCAAGATGATCTTGGGAGTGCAGTTGTGATATCAGGGATGCAGAGGCCTATCTCCTTGCACATGATATCGGCTCATCAACGCAAGTGGAGCATGCATAAAGGGTGTCTGTTGTTTGCTATCATCATTACTGATCGATCAAAAGGCATTCCAAAGAATTCACCATTAGATGATCATGCAGTTTTGAGGGAGTATGTAGATGTGTTTCTAGGTGATATTCCATGGATACCAGCCCGCAGAGGGGTGGATTTCACCATATATTTAGTGTCAGGATCTGCACCAGTTTCTAGGACACCCTATCAGATGACAACTTCAGAGCTTCATGAGCTCAAGTTATAGTTAGAGGAGTTTTTGGAGAAGGGTATCATTCATCTTAGTGTATCTCCTTGGGGAGCGCCAATCATATTTGTGAAGAATGATGGTTCTCTTAGGCTTTGTGTAGACTTCAGGAAGCTCAATAGGGTCATAATAAAGAACCGTTATCCACTCCTTAGGATTCATGACTTGTTTGATCAGATGCGGAGAGCGAGAGTGTTCTCCAAAATTGATCTAAAGTCAGGTTATGATCAATTACGTATTTAAAATGCAGACATTCATAAGACAACTTTTTGCATATGTTATGGGCATTATGGGTTCACAGTTGTCCCTTTGGGTTTGACCAATGCCCTAGCTATCTTTATGAGTCTCATGAATGGTGTATTCAGGACCTTTTTTGATCGCTTTGTATTAGTGTTTCTGGATGATATATTGATTTATTATCATTCTGAGGAGGAACAAGAGGAGGATTTGAGATAGGTACTAAAGGTTTTGAGAGAGAATAATTTGTATGGGAACTTGGAAAATGTAGCTACTTTCAGAAAGATATCCAATACTTGGGTCACATCTTATCAGGAGAGGGTATCTCGAAAGATTCCTCTAAGATACAGGCTATTATGGATTGGTCAGCACCCACATTAGTCACTGAGGTGAGGAGTTTTATGGGTTTAGCAAGTTACTACTGTAGGTTTGTTCAGGACTATTTTAGGATTTCTCACCCTATTACTTCCCTCCAGAGAAAAGGGAAGAAGTTTGATTGGTCAGAAAAGTGTGAACATGCCTTTCATTTGCTTAAGGAAAGGTTAACCATGACACCCATCTTAGCAGTTCCAGACCCTACAGAGGATTTTTTTGTTTGTACTGATGCATCACTAGAGGGTTTGGGAGTAGTTATTATACAGGAGCGTTGGGTTACTACCTTTGAGTCACATAAGTTCAAAGATTATGAGCTTAACTATCCTACCTCAGATTTAGAGCTTGCAATAGTTGTTCATACTCTTCTGCATTAGCGCCATTTCCTTTTGGGTAGACCTTTCTGTTAGTACAAAATCACAACACCCATGAATGTCTGTAACTTGATGGGTTGAGACTCTCACTGTGATTGCATAACATTGAGATTTTCCTAAAGTGTGGGACTTTGTAATTGAAAAATCCCTCGAGATGAAGGCTGGTTCCTATTCCTCTATTCAGGTGCATGCTTTCAAATTGCAAAGGTTCTACTCTAAAACCTATTCTAACTTACTAAGGAGATAGGGTTAAGGAGATGCAAGAGATAAAATCTAAGCTAACAGAGGTCATGCACCAAAGGAATGATGAACACCGAATTTGCTATTAAACACAGAACATTAAAATGTAATACAACAATAATGTACAGATAACCAATTTTGTAATGAAAGATCAGATGAAAGTAATGAAAACAAGAAGGGATTGAAATTATCCAGAAATTGACTTTTTATTGCTCCCAAAATTTAATACAGAACAATACAATGGTCAAAAGGCAAAAAATTGCATTACTGTTTCAAGAGAAAGTTTGATTTCCACAAATTCGCCTGCAGAACAGAGAAGAAGGGAGTGATAAATCCAAAATTTCCAACCCTTTTTTAGAGCAGGGCTCTTGCAATTTATATCTGAAGTGACCAAAAATCAGAGGAAAAGACAGAAATATGATTTGACAGCTTGATTACCAGTATTTAATACCCCTACAAATCTACCCATAATCTACCAAATATGGTTCCCCATGTTTGTTTTTGGCGTATTGGAGAGGGAAGAATGGCATATAATATCAAAAAATAGGTAGTGGAAGCAACCAAATCCTCTTTAATGGCGTGAAATTTGTTTTCCTATTTCCTACCCACCAAAGCATGCTAAAAGTAGTATTTTATGTCTCCATGGTGTAGTGGAGGTCTAGAGATTTCCAACGGTACCAATTTTTTTGAATTTAAACCACTAGATCAAAAGATATGCTCCTCTGAAATTATGCATTAAAATTAGGGCAAAAAATGGTGAAAAACTAGTTTTGCAAATGGATCCGCAAGCCCAAAATTCACTTTTTTCCTTTTGCAAAAAATTTCCAAAATTCCCAAAAACCTCCACAACTCCGTAGCTCCGAAAATCACTTTTGCGCTAAAACCTCCGTGGGCCCAAAATTTTCTTTTACACCATTCACAAAAGTTTCAAAGTGCAAAATCTCTCAGCCACCCTGCAACTCCGAAAAGACACATGGCACAAAGCTTCCGTGGGCCCAAAATTCATTTTGCACCATTCACAAAATGTTTTAAAGTTTAAAAACTCTCTGATGGCCCGCATCCCCACATTCTTCATATTTCTTGCTCAAAAGTGGGCCTCGGGGTCCAAACTTGCCAATTGCACTTTTTTTCAAAAGTTACAAAAAATCCAAATTTCCTCCGATGGCCCGCTTCCCCACAGCTGACAAAGACTTGACATGTGGCATCTCTAGGCGTTGGCGGAGGTGCGGCTCATTTTATGACTTTACACCTTTTCAAAATGAAAGTTGAAATTTCTAAAGTATCTTTGACGACCTGCCTTCCCGTGCTACCTTGTAATACTGCCACGTGTCCTTTTCAGCCCTTAGGCATTTTCCCTTTTATTCCTCTACGAGCTCGCGGACCCGCAATCGCCAACTGCGCCCTTTTGCAAAAATTTGTAAAAGTTTGAAAGTCTCCTGCTGCCCCGCACATTCTTCATATTATTCTTAGCAAAGAAAATCCTTGGTCTTTTGGGCCCGCATTTGCAACTTGTTCCTTTTGCGCAAAAGTCTAAGTGTCAATACATCCTCAGCAGTTCCGCCGGTCTGCAATCTCCTTTGGTAAAAATTCTTCCCCAGGCCTGCCGTCCCATAACTTACAAAATACAAGGAGTTAGAAGGACTTCTTTTTATTTCTGGAAAGGGGAAGAAATTTCCCATCCGATGAAGACATTTTTAGGAAACCTTAGGTTCTTAAAATATGTAAAAAACCATCTTTAAGAAAAAAAATGGGGGAGAATGGTTTAAGTTAACCAAAAATAAGCATGAGCTTATTTTGGATAACAATTTGGCGACTTAGAGGGGTCATCTGCCTGATAGATGAAAGATCAATGGCCTTGAAGCATCCATTGGTCATGGAGTCAAGCCTTATAAACACAAGTCTGATGTATACTTTGAAAAAATTATCCCTGAACCACTTGGAACACCACTAAAACTGAAGCTGATCTTCACCAAATACCAAGTCCAATGCACTATGCAAGAGAAACAAAACAACACCACACAACTATGTACAAAACTAGAAATCATACATGCTCCAAGTAGAACATGCAGATTGTGCAAAGCACTTAGGAAAATTAAAATCTATTCTACAACAAGACAATGTGCACAAACACTTGAAGGAATGGAAATTCTAAACTAACATGGACAAGGTGAGAAACGTTTCTTCTAGAAGCAACGTTTGAGATGGATTCCATTGAATGGAATCTACAATTCTTCACCATCTAGCTTAGCCCGCTGGAAGACATTACTACTTTTGCATTCAGTGATCATGTATGGACCACCCCAAATGGCATCAAACTTGGAATGCCTTCCTAGTTTTTCCCGATTTGCATCCCACTTCAAAACTAGGTCCCCTTCCTGAAAGGTCCCTTTAGTGTAGAATCACAACACCCCCAAATTGGCCTCTCAGATTTGCAATTTAGAAATGGGTCATTTGGTGTGATTGCACAACATGGAGTCTTCCCCAAAGTGTGGGACCTTGTAATTAGAAAGACTCTCTAGATTGAGGTTGGTTCTTATCCCTCTGTTTAGGTGCAAGCATGAAAATGTAGAGGTTCTGTTCTAAATCCTACTCTGATTTGCCAAGGAGGTAGAGTTGAAGAATGCAAGGAAAATAAACCTAAGATAATAAGGTGATGCACCAAAGGACAATTTCTTTACTGATAGACACAAACTAGAAGAATGCAATACAATAATATGCATAAATATCCAGAGTTGTAATGAAGGATCATAAGACAACAATCAACACAGAAAGGGATAAAGATCATCCACAGAACATGTATTATTGATCTCATGGCTTGATACGATGCATTACAATGGTAACAGGAAAATTTACATTTACATTCTATATGGGAGGTCTAAAACTCCATGAATTCATGTGCCAAGGGGAAGAGGGAATCCTGTAAAACCAAAAATTATCCAACCCTTCACAATGAGCCAAAAATTAGCATATATCGATGATGCAGAACACATAGGAGAGAGAAACATGGGAAAAATTAATTTGAATGTCCAACCACCTGACAAGATCCATTAAAATGGCAAGGACATCCTCACAGATCCATTTTCCAATGTATTTGACCATGCTAGAGAAAAAACGGGTGCCATACTGCATTAAATTTTGTTGGTTGGATGTTTGTTCTGCGTCTTTTCCCATACCTAGGACTTATCTTCATTTTTCTCTCACAAGACCACACCAAAATTAAAAATTGGATAGGGGGCATTGAGATCTTTCCAATGCTACCAAAATCGTGAAATTTTGACTTCTAGATCGAGAGATATGCCCATTTGATGTTTTGCAACCAAATTAGGGCAAAAATGGTGAAAATCAGGTTTGCAGGCCCAAAAATACCCCTTTTCCACTTTTCCATAATTTTAAAAACCTATAAATCTCTGTGGGCCCACAGCTCCGTGTGATATGTGGCACCTCCTGATTGGAGGGGTCTAAGAACTAGCATTTCACCTTTTCGGAACAAAAGTGCAAAATTTTCGAAAGTCTTCCGACGAACCGCTTTGCGTAGCTGACGTGTCTACACAACACTTGTCCACATGTAATATTTTGATTAGCTATGGGGTTCAATGTTGGTTTTGTGTTTTTGCAAAAGATGCAAAAATCTTGAAGTTACTCGATGCTCGCTTCTCTGCAGCTCATTTTAACCCTGGCGAAATGCTGACACTTGGCACCTTCTGATTGAAGGAAGAGGTGTGGTTCAAATTTGTTCCTTTATATTTTTTGAAAAAAGAGCCAAAATTTCCCTTATACCTCCAATATCCCACCCTTGCACCAATGGCCACATGTCATCTCTTGATTGGTTGGGAGGCGTGGCTCGATTCATCCCCTTAACTTTTTAGACAAAAAAGGGTGAAATTTCTGTAAGTTCCTCTGCATCCTCACCTTCCTGTCGATGATGTGTCTCTTTCTGATTGGCCATGGAGCCTAAAGAAATTTTCTTCCATCTCCATTCACAAGCTCATTGGCCGATAATTTTCTTTAAGTTTTTAGCTAAAAAAATGGCTAAGTGTGAAAATTTTCCCCTTGGCCTCGCAAGCGCGCTTCTTCTCTTCATCGGGTCTGCGTAATGGCATTTGAATTTGTACCTTCTAGCCAAAAGGCCTAAGTGACAAATTTTTCTTTGTGGCCCTGCCAGTCTACCATTTCTCTTGGAAAAATTTCTTCCCTGAGCCTGCCAGCCCGGTTTGGGCAAAAAATCATCTTAAGGCCCGCCGGCCCATAACCTGAAAAATACAAGGAGTTAGGAGGACTTCTTTACCTTTCTAGAAAGGGGAAGAAATTTACCATATGATGGAGCCATTTCTAGAGAATTTTGAGTGCCTCAAATGTGTGAAATTTTATATTAAAGAAAAATGAAGAAGGAAATGGAGGTAAGTTAACCAAAATAATCACGAGCTTATTTGGGATAACAGGTCCTTTCTCTTGCTTTCTTATCAAAGAATCTTTTGACTAAGGCCTGATCCTTTTCTATGATCTATATTGCATGCTATCTTACGTCTCCTACTTACATTAGCTTTGCATACCTAATTTCCATAGGGTCAAACTCAGCTAGTTCCAACTGTTTCATGAGCTCCAATGTTGGAAATTTAAGTGATATAGGCAACACTACCTCTTTCCCATAGAAAAGATTATATGGAGAGCTACCTGTAGACCTCTTGGGAGTGGTCCTATTAGCCCATAGAGTTGATTTGAGCTTTGTGTGCCAAATCCTCTAATTCTCCTAAAGATTCCTCTTGACAATCCTCAACAAATTTTTATTTGTGGACTCTGCTTCGCCGTTACCCTGAGGGTATTAGTTTTATGAAGTGATGAGGTATACACCATTCTTGACAGCCCATTATGTGATCTTGGAACCTGTGAATGCTAAGGAATTTTCTGATATGATAGTGGCTGACACACCAAATCTAGTCATTATTCCTTCATAGAAGTTTAATATGCTAGACTCATTAGCTTCTTTGAGTGCTACTGCCTCAGTCCACTTAGTGAAATAGTATTTTGCTGTCAGAATCCACTTGTGGCCTTGGATTGATGACCGCAATGAATTCCAATCCCCATTACATGAATGGATTAATTTGCGCAAATATTTATTAAAAGATAAACCCCAGTTTGGAGAACTTATACGTTCTACTGGGACATTCACGGAACAAGCAGAAACTCTTTTAAAAGAAGCTATTCAAGAAAATACCGAACGTTTTCTACTTCGAGAACAAAAATAATACTTTCTTTATTTTTGAAAAATCGTTCAGAACAGGGTAGAAGATCCTATCCTAATTAATAAAGAAAATAACTTTGCTACATTTCAATATTAAATCTTGAACAATTGAATTAATATTATTACGATTATGTCCAATAGGATTTGAACCTATACCTAAGGTTTAGAAGACCTCTGTCCTATCCATTAGACGATGGACGCTATCTTTTTTTTAATTAATTTATTGAAATACTTTATTGCTTTATCGAAAAACAAATTCGACTTTTTATCCATCCACGATTATGTTTGGGAAATAAAGAGAAAGAATAGTAGGGCATCAAAAATTAATTTCGATGGTCAACTGAAATTGGGTGCAATGGAAGTGCTGCTAGCCTTTCTTTTCCTATGAAGAACACACAATTCTTGTAGTTTTTGATCCATGTATAGTAGTCACTAAACACTGTGGGCCAATAATAACCCGCCTTCATGATTTTTAGAGTTGTTACCCGAGGAGAAAATTTTCCTCCTACTTCTCCATTATGGAACTGATGCAGCAATTTCTCAATTTGACTTGTTCTAATGCATCTCAGTAGAACACCATTGATGTCCTTTTTGAACAAGACACTGTCAACAAGCACATATGGGATGGCTTGGAATCTGAAGTATATCCTCTTTTCTCTACTCATTTCTTGAGGGCATAGGCCTATTTATAAGAAGTGCACCATATTCTGAGTCCAACAAGGAGTGGGTGCATCATCATTTTCCTACTCTTAAACATCCTGTAGTACTAAAACAACTTCATCTTCATTGCTTGCTTCAAATTGTTGGCTCGAGGCTAGTTGTTCACATAGTAATTTTTCATGGACCAAATTAGTGAACTTAATCTCAATGTCATATTCCATGACACGGGTGATCCATCCTGCACATTTATCATTTAGATCCTTATTCAGAAGGGAGTCTTTGACCCCCACATGAGAGACTAGCAATTGGATCCTGTTTTTTGAAACTAGCTGCTTAAATTTCTTTAAGCTCCTAATCAATGCAAGAACATGCTTCTCGATGAAGGAGTACCTCATGTCATAGTCCTCCAAACTTTGACTGAAGAAGGCAACCGACTGTTGAGATCCCTCCTTGTTCTGCTACACTAGAATTATAGAAATTATGTCCTCACCACCAAAGGCATAGAGCATGAAATCCTTGGTGAAGTCCGGATTAATGAGAGTTGGGGATAGAGATATGGCTTTTGTGATTTCTTCAAAAATTTCTCTTCCTTCTGCTGTCTACTTAAATTCCATGCTCTTCTTCAACATCAATGTTATTGGCTTCACAAGAGAAGTAAAATTTGGCACAAACTTGCAGAAAAAATTGATCCTCCCTAAGAAGCTTTGAAGAGAAGTAAAAATTTGTCACAAATCCACAGGAAATGGAAATTCCCTAATTTCTTAAACTCTTTATGGGTCAATCATAAATCCTTCCTTTGATACAATATTTCCTAGGAGCTTTCCTTCGTGAGATAGGAATATACATTTTTTTTGGGATTCAGTGATACCCCAAATCTTCGACATCTTTGAAATACATGTCTCAGATGAAAAAGATGATCTACTGTGTTTTTAGAAAACATAGTGATATTGTCAAGATATATCAATACTATTTTGTTGATCAATCCTTTGAATGCCATATCGATGGCCCTTTGGAAAGTGGCTCCAACATTTGACAATCCAAACGAAATTTTCCTGTAGGCATAGGTGCCCCATTTAGTGGTGAAAGACGTCCTGAACTAATCATCTTCCATCACCATTATATGGTTATACCCTGAGTAGCCATCGAGGAGAGAGAATATCTCCAAACCAGATACTACTTGCAATATTTGCTTAATTGAAGGGAGTGGGTAATGGTCTTTGTGAGATGCCCTGTTGAGGTCTCGAAATTCCATGCACAACCTTATTTCTCTATTCTTCTTCCTGACCAACACTAAGTTTGCAACCCAGCTCGAGTGCTTGATTAGAAACATAATTCTCTCCTCTATTAGCTTGTTTAGCTCTTTCTTCATTAAAGGCTCAATGTGTGGGTTAGCTGGTCTTTGCTTCTTCCTGATGGGCTTAGCATCTGGATCCAGTTAAATTTTATGTTGTGCCAGTTTTGGATTGAATCCTTGCAGGTATTCATAGCTCCACGTGAAGACATTTGGAAACTCTTGGAAAAGTTGTACAAATTCATCTTTCTCCTGGTCAGAAGTTACTTTTCCAATTTGAAGTGTTTTGCCTTATTTAACTAGGATTGGCTTTGCCTTATTTAACATGTGTGACCAATCAATAGATAAATATCCTCCAATTTTGGCAGTGAAATCTCTTGATAAACACAAGGAAAAGAGTGGTGGCAAGTTTATGACTGATATATCTTGAAGAACGGTGACATTGGGATAGGCATGTAATGTGAGGTTCAAATATTTGATCACTCTAACTCTTGTCACTACTGTACCATCTAATTGCACCACACCTTTGGAAATGACTTCATACTGAAGAGCCATCTGATCAACTATTTGTTTTGGCATTACAGAGCTACTTTCTCCAGAATCAATCATGTAATTATGCACCAATTTATCCCCAATGATCAATGAAACATAGAATGGTGGGGGTTTCAAAATCTTACCTCGTTGGCATCCTTGATTTTCTCTTTGCTGAAATGCATTGGTAAGAAATTTTTCTTGGTCTTTGGATGGATGATTTGATGCTAACAAAATTTTCATAGCAGCTTGCAATAGGTCTCTTTGTCTTGGGATAGCCAATGACCCCCACATTGATATGTTTACATTTTTCTTCTTCATCTGGTCAATGATGTTGAATGGAGATGAGCTATCTATCTATTGACCTTTGTTATGCATATTCTTCTCTTGCATATGGGAAATATTAGATGGCATTTGAGCTGGTCTAGAAGGTGGCTTGGGTTACCCCTGCACATTGGGAGCTACACTTTGACTGCTAACACCTTGTGGAGTGATGGAGGGTAGTGGATCATTTAAATTAGATGATTGTCCTTCTCTAATGTTCCTCCTCTTGGACCATGTGTTGGCTGCTACATTTTGAGAAGGTTGTTGATTCATACCATAAAAATCCTCAGCCTACCAGTTGGCAAGTTTGGTCTCGTTTGGAGGTGTCTCTTGTTGAGTTGCTTGCTGTTGGTTTTCTTTTTGTTTTGTTTCTTGTTCTACACCAATTTTTGTCACCATTAGAGCTTGATTCAAAGCACCATTGAAACACATTGAATGGTTATGAGGTTGATTGCATAGGAAGCACCACTCATATTCCTGAGCCACATTATTTTTTACTGGTACCAAAGTTCTAGATGTGGATGTAGCGTTAGGATTGTAAAGTTGGAATGGTCTATTAACAAGAAGCATGACTTGGTTCTGATTTCTAGTTTGGATGGGTGGCCTGTTAGGATGATATGGTGGTCTATTAGGTTGAGTTTAAGGCTGATATTGAGGTCTAAAATTTTGAGCTTACTGCCTCTTAAGTGTTACTAACTCATTACAAAAATTTTTAATTGCTTCATGACTTCTTGGAGCTCATTTGAGGTGTTAGAAGATGAAGAAGAAGTTTCAATTGAACTATGATTTCTTGGAGTAAGAATGAGAGCTAATGTGGGTGCTTAACTAGTGCTTGGCCTTTCTAACTCTGGATATAGAGGAAAAGGTGGCCTAGGTGGAAGTTTACTAGCCTAAATTAAAAAAAATTCACCTCTAATGGAAATGTTATAGGCTGTAGGTAAAGTTATACCTCCCATGGATCTAATCATCATTGTGTTGGTACCCAAATTGATTCTACTTCAAAGTCTGAGCAACATCATAGGTTTATTAGGAAGCTTAGAGACAGATAGATCATGATGAGTTGTTTTGTAGCCGAGGATGGGATCTAATTGGCCCATAGTAACTAAGATGTAGAGAAATGGATAACACCCTCAAGAGGATTTGATCTATCCTCACTATTTTAGGTTGTGCCTTTCAACCAGGGTAAGAGAACCATTTTATAGCATGTTGTTTATGGAGGAGATGGAGATATCCTTCCTGATGGAACTGTTAAAGAGACCTTGGGGAGAATATGATCAATGCAACAAAATCTAACTCTCACTAGTTGTCACTCTAGATATTGGAGATATTCTCTAGGCAAGGTTTAGGCTACGAAAGACATTTAGAATAATGATTGTTTCTGCATGTTTTGGTAGTAAAATTTATGCATTTGTATACACACATGAAAAACACGTGTAGTGTGTGTAGAATTAGTTGTTTTTTAATAAATTTTGGCAGGAGGTGGAGTGGGATAAAGTTGATTATACCAAATCTTTGAGATCTCTTACAAAATGGAAAGTCTAAACAACATAATGCTTTAGAGTAGCTAAAATGTTCCTTTAACAAGAATATGTAATCAAATCGAGGCCCATATTTTCAATTTTTCACACAATCTCTCAGATTTTAACATGAAGGCTCGAGTGAGAAGACTCAATAAAACATCAAGATCTAAGATCAATCACACCTGAGGTACACCAAGAGGCTTACAAAAAATCTCTATCAATAAATGAAAGAAAAGTGATTTTAAATCATTTATTTCACTCCCAGATGAAAGCTCTCCCGAGAAATGAGATTCCAGATACCAATAAACTATCACAAGGATTGAGATATGTGTGATCAAGACAGATTTTGATACAAAATTGCAACAGAAAACAAGGAAAACTATTTGCAGACATTCAGAAGTAAAACAAACACATTTTGCATAAGATCCACACAGAATAAATTGATTTTGATCAAATTTATTAGCAGCGGAAAGTTTCTTAGAATAATCTCAGAGCTTATTAATGGCTGTATACCTATAACCAACTTGACATGATCAAACTTAATACAAAAGAGATATACAGGCTTCTCAGACGGCTTCTCAGAAGAAAGGATTTGTCAAATTTTCCTCTTGGGAATTTTCTTCGACCTCTTACAGTCCAACCTCCAACCCTTTTGCATGAAAAAATTGTGCCATTTATAATATTTACAATAGAGCCCCCTCTTCCCCAAAAGAAAAAACATTAAATGTACCAGTTCTCGCCATGATTTGAATCACAATTCCCAGAATCATATCTATAAAATTTGTCAAGTGCTCATGGGGCAGATCTCTTTAAAAATTTCAGCATTCAACTCCTTCAGCTAGCAAATCACTCTTCCTTTAATTCGCCAACCACTTCCACCCCTAATATGTCAAATTTGGTTCCTTGCATGCTCGGGAGAAGAAAAATAGAAAATCAGATTGAGCCTGATAGTCAGACCATTTTAATGGTAAAAGATGTCCCTAGATCTCTCCCACCAAACTTATATATCAAAATTAAATCCCCTCTTTGTTTGGCCTATAGGAAATACCAAGAAATCATGAAAACTTGCACTTCCAGGTGTGTTTAAGTAAAAATGGGTGTAAATAAGATTTTAGACTCACAGTTTTCATTGATCTTTGCTTTGAATTTGAGTTGTCCACATGGAAGATTCAACTTTAAAACAGGCTCGGGGGATTCCTTTGACTTTTTACAACTTTTTTGAAAAATGGAAAAAGTTTTCATTTTTCTCCGCACTTCCGCCCTTGGGAAATGAGCCTCACATGTGTCATAGTGGAACTGTGTTTCTTTCTTCACTTTTAAATTTTTTCTCCCAAAAGGAAAATTTTCAAAATTTCCCCCAAGAGTCCACACCTCTGCTATTGACTAGAGTAAGCTTTGACGTTTCCCTTATCAGGCTTGCAAGCCATTTTGAGATTTTAATCCTTTTGATGTCAAGAGGCAAAAAATCCAACTTTCCTTTGATGGTCCGTTTCCTCGCCTCTTTGAATTATCAACCTTGACCTCACCTTTGTCAGTCTTGTGGCCCATTTTGATGTTTTAATCCTTAGTAGGCAAACAAAAAACCCAAGTTGCTCTCGATGGTCCACTTCCCCACCCTTTGACTTTTCAAACTGCCATGCGTCATAATGGCACATCTTGAGATAGTTCCCAAAAGTTGAGATCCTAAATGAGTGCGGGCTCAACACGTGTCCTGACCTGACAAGATTTATTTGAAGGATTGAAGCTCAGCAGAAGGCGCCACATGTTAGGGTCCAAGGAAATATCTTTTGGCCATTGAAAATTCCAAGCAAAATGCAAAGTGAGCGGAGGCCTCCAAGTGTCCTCCTAGTGCCTCATTAAAATGAAACTCAAGGGTCAGCCCCCAAACATGCATGGTTCCTCCACGTATCCCAGGCCTCCCAAAATATTTTGAAAAAATACTAAGTATAGGAAGACTCGGCAGAAGCCTCCACGTGTCTCCATCGTGCAATTTCAAAATGGTGCCCAAGTTTGAGACCCTGAATGAGTGTGGGCCTGCCACTTGTGCCTGTCCTGCCAAATTGTATTAGCTGCATAAAAAATTTTGTAAGTCAAAGTGGAGAAACAAAGACCTCCATTTGTCCTCCCGGTGCTACTCCAAGGCCAAACCAAAAAGTAAATCTTCAAATGAGCGCAACTGCTCCACGTGGACTAGTTTTGGGTCAAGGCGATCCATAGAGTTTTAGAGTGCCCTGCTGAGCCACATCTAACCCAAAGATACCACATTTATTGTTGACACAAGGATGTAAATTTGATTTGGACAAACGCCCGTTAAACCGTAAAATGACTATTTGAGCCCGGAGATGAAATTTTTTCTAAGTATAGAGGATTTAGAAATGTTACAAGGCTCAAATACACTCTTCAAAGCTACATCCATTCATTTTACTTTAAGCATTAGGGAAAAAATGACAAGGGCATCAAATCTCGACTGTAAAAGATAGAAAGAATGGGAAAGCCCAAGATTTTTACATAAACAAAGAATGGGAGACCCAAATTACATACCCTTTCAGAGGAACATAGAAACAAGGAAACATAAATGGACCCATATGTGAAATTTAACCCAGGAACATATTAATTATGGAAATAAAAAGAAAGCAGAGATCTCCTAGGCACAACACGGGGGGAATAATATATGGCAGAGGCCGTAAATCGATGGATTGTAAAGGCAAAATGGGGTGAGACTATTTTGAGCACCAACATCAGCTCCAACTCGGGGATGGGAACTCCCTGTGAGTGGCACAAGAGCAATGGTAGACCAAGTGCCAAAAATATCCATTGGGAAAATGAGTTAGCTTGCATATTACAGAAACAGAGCCATCTCTCAAAATGAAAAGAGAAACCTAACAACAATAGGTCAACAAGGACCAAAGTGAGCGAAAATACAAAAGACAAGAAACAAACAACAAACTATACACTATACAAAAGAGGTTCACCTTCATTTAAAAAATTGAAGGGAAATTTCTGAATGTCTTTTATGCTAGATATGACCATGCCAAGAGGTTCTGATATGTTTTCATTAACTGGAAATATACCTCTTTTTCTTCTTTGTTCAGTTTGTAAACCATCCATTTTCTCTGAAACACCTCCATTATATTTAGGTCAATTTTTTAAACATTTTTGAAGGCTGAATCATAGACCAAATTCCCAGAAAAAATAACATACTTAGGATCTCTGTTTTCAACACTTTCATAATCCCTGAAATCTAAAAAACTCACAAAGTTGTTAAGATCAGCATTTGCTTGCAAAATTTCATAAGATGAATTTCTTGGGTCTTCAATCAAGTACAACATCTTTTTCTCTCCATATAATTTTACCAAGTTGCCTTCAATGGGGATAGTGGCATAAAACATGTCCATTTATACACTACCACCAACACCTACAGCCCATTTTATTGAGGTTCTAATATGTTTTCATTAACTTGAAATATACCTCTTTTTATTCTTTGCTCAGTTTGTAAACCATCCATTTTCTTTGAAACTCCTCCATTGTATTTAGGTCAATTTTTTAAAATTTTTTGAAGGCTGAATAATAGACCAAATTCCCAGAAAAAATGACATACTTAGGAGCTCTGTTTTCAACACTTTCATACTCCCTGAAATCTAAAAAACTCACAAAGTTGTTAAGATCAGCATTTTCTTGGAAAATTTCATAAGATGCATTGCCTGGGTCTTCAATCAAGTACAACATCTTCTTCTCTCCCTATAATTTCACCAAGTTAACTTCAATGGGGATAGTGGCATAAAACATGTCCATTTGTACACTACCACCAACAACTGCTACCCATTTTCTCAACAACAACATCCCCCACTTAGCAGGGCAGTCAACAATCACTACATCGAGCTTTAAGTTCCTTCCAGGATAAGATGAAAGTTGCACATCCAAATATTTGACACATCCCACCAATGAGACCTCTCTAGAGTCCATGGTAGTCCACTTCCCATATGATACTATTACTTTGATACCCAACTCATTCATGACTTCAAGGGGAATAACATTACATGATGCCCTTGAATCAAACATACAGTTATGTAATCAAAGAAGTTCCTAAATAAACCTCTGGTGGTTCCCCCAGCTCTTCCAACACTTGTGGCTTTTCCAACTCTGCAATAGTAAGAGGAATCTCAACCTTGTTTACATCTCTTCCTTGTATGATCTCTTCCTCTTTGAATCCTAAATATTCAAAAGCCCTCTTCTTGTGCTCAAGGATCCTAAGAAGCTCAACAATTGGGACAAGAAGTTTGATTTGACTCAAAACTTGGGAAATGTTATATGGAACAAATTTGGGTAAAGCAGCACTAGGAGAAAGATTGGAAAATTCATTAGATGGAATGGGGTTCATTTCAGTTTGGGCATGGGGAAGAACGTATGATTTTTGTTTAGAACTGTAGGGCTTTTGGCAGGTGCATCTTTCTTAGGAGCCTCTTTAGGAATGTTTTAAATTAAGGGATATTTTGGCTTAGCTTGAGGCCCTACCATTTTGATAGCCTTACTTCTTGTGTTATATTCCTTCTCTTGAGCAACAACAGCATTCATCAGTAACTGTCTATCTTCCTCAGATGGGGATTCCTCCATCATACTTATTTATCATTAAAGCCCTTAAATATTCAAAGTCATTATTAGGAAATTCAAAATCCTGTTTAGTATCCAATTCTAAGTATGAGAGGGAGGAAGAATACGTACCCTATGAATGTAGTCCCAAAAAGTGGCAGCGATCCGGGCACTTATCACCTCAGTTAAAGTTGCCCCTTGTTGTGAGCTCGTAGAACAACTCCATGATGCATAGGACATCATTATCAATTATCATTATCAGCTTCTTCTTCTTATTGTTGATCTTCTTCACAAGGAGCATGGGGCATGAAACATATCTCACACCAATCAATGACATTTATCTCCTCCACAACAGCAACTCTAGCAGCCAAATAATCAAGCACCATTTTTTTTTCCCTGGCCTTGGGGCTGCCTATTTCCAAATCCAACAGGTCCCTTACCTCCATCATCAGATCTTTGGTTGATTTGTGAACCTATATTGGCTTTGCTGCTTGTGTTAACCTTGTGATCTCTTACCCAATTCCTTTCTCATCTTGGGCTAGTTTGTAGGAAATTTCTTTGATAGCCCCTACGCAAAATTCATCACAACTTCTTCCAAATCTGCAGCCTTGCTTGTTTGGGGTTTCTTCTGGGTTAATCAGTTTTACACCCTCCCTCTTTGGAGGCTTTCTAATTTCCTTGATGTTACTCTCAATTTGCAAGACCATGGTGAATACCTGCCTCAAATTAGTTGGGTTTTTGTCCCTCAAGTAGTAAGCAACGCCTTTTTATCAAATGCATCTGAATATTTGATCAAACATGATTCATCACACGGCCTTATCCTAACAAGAAATCTCCTCAAGGTCTTATTAAACCTTGTGTTGAAATCATGTACTGACTCATTAGGATTCTTTTTTATGTTTTCAAATTTTGTCAAAAGAAACCTAGGGTCAGTTCTATCACCATACTGCAATTTAAATGCATTGCTCATCTCTGTCCAAGAATCAATTGAATTATCTGGTAAAGCTTTATACCAGTCCCTTGCATCCTCTTCCAAAGTATGGATAAATAGCTTGATATATACATCCTCATGTTCAATCTCAAAGTCTTCCATCATATTTATAAAAACCTTTAAATGTTGATCACCAGTTATAGCATTGTTTCCTTGGAACTTTGGCAATTTGTTCCTTACTTCTTGAGGAACTGCATTTGGATAACCAGCCATCCCTACAAAATTTATAGGTCTAAAGGTATTTACAAAAAATGGAGGTCTTGGGTGGGGGCAAGGCCATGTTTGTTTTGAGGAGGTGACCTTGGAGGGGTGAAAAATTGATAAGGGGAAGAGGGTCTTTGAAACACAGGGGTATAACTTTCAAAATGGATATCCCTTAAAGGCCTTGTTTCCTAGAAATCCCTATCAACTTTAGAAAAGGTAGGGGCAGAATGAGAAGCAAACTTTTCAAAATTAAATGAAGGCCCCTCTCCAGTTGGAGAATTCAATTCCATGAAAGAGGCTACTTGATTCAGAAGCACTTGAATTTCAATCTTCAATGATAGGCCGATCACTTTCATCAATGGATATCCCTTTTCTTTTTTACTAATCTCCAACAACTCTCCAGGATTTTATTCCTTCTTGATTTTACTTTTCCTAGCTCTGGAAATAATTTCCTAGCAGGATTCCCTGGCAAAGAAATATCTTCTTCCTTCCAGCTTTGCAAAGATTAGTAGACAAAACTTACTTTGACAAAGTTTTAAGACATTGGTCCTCTATCAATAACCAAAACAACAGGAAGTCGCCACTAAGGATTTCCACCTTATTTGTGTAAATGCACTAAAATATGATTTGTCAAATGTTTTTCAACACTAGAAACTAGAAATGGAAAGATCTTTACTTTTCTCCACTCAGATTTATCAATGAAAGCACTGGTGCAACCCTGAATACTTCTTACAAGCCCAAACTTAAGATGATGTTTGAAAAATGTATTAGTACTTTGTGCATATAAGAAGTGTTTTACCAGGGTCTGAATATGAACTGACACTCACAATGTCCCCTAGCGAAAGGTGCCACTTAGGTGTTGGTGACGAGATAAATGGATATGAAATAGTAACAAATCCTTCAAATTGGTCTGAGCAGTGTCACAGGTTAGTACTCATGTAAGCTTATAGATAGATACATCATGATGCAACGACACCACTTAGGAATCCTTGATACGTAACATCCTGATTCTCCTTGATAGTCTGAGCATTCATAACAGGTTCCATTAGAAATCTATAGAGGTAGATAGATCATTATGATAAATAATCTAGCCTAGTATAGTATGTAACTGGCCCCTAGTCAATTAGGAAGTAGAGAAATGGATTCTCATCCCTCAAGCCTATTCCCCCCATCCTCCCTATTCTAGGTTCTTCCATCCACCCCAGGTAAGAGAACCCTTTTATAGTCCGATATTTGGGGGGGATTATGGATAGTCGAGCCCAACTCTAATGGAACTGTTAATGGGAGCTATCAGCATATAGATAGTTCAGGGCCCAACCCAACTATAACTCTCACGCGTATATCACTTTAGATAGTGGATATATTCTGTAGGCAAGGTTCATGGCTACTCAAGCCATATAGAATCCTGATTCTCCCTTCATGTTTTGGTAGCTAAATTTTATGCATCCCCCAAACACCCCTGACATCTAGATCTAGTGGGAGAGTATGAGTTCAGTTGCCCCTATAGAGAACTTATGGTAGAAGGTGTCCCTAGCCCTAAAGTCGAGCCCCCCCCCCCCACCTCTCTATATTGCTATGGGAGATAGGACCCTCTGTTCAATTTCACTGCTTCACAACAGCCACCACTGGACACTCCCTAACTAGAGAGTAATGTAGATGTATAGAGTAGGGTAGGCCCACCCCTACACTCGCCCATAGATCTTATCTTATCTAGAGCGGAGTGATCAATCATGAATGAGCCCTAGTATAGAAGACTACTATGGCTCTATCATAGATATGGGGAGCGAGTGCCAACTATCTATCTTTATCACCTAGAGAGAAATATATTTGAAATCTCTGTCTTATGATTGCAAATGAAATTACAGTGATTGGAGATCGTTCTATTTCACTCCCTGATGAAAAATCCCATGACAGATGAGATTGTAGATACCACTATTATTGTTACAAGTTTTTAGATCATGATGCGATCACCATGATAGATGGGCCCTATGATATCTTGGGGGAGATTGGGTCAGGGATCGAGCATAACTATTTGCAGACATTCAATAGTAATAGGGTCGACATGTATGGATTAGAGATCTTTCCCCTCATAGAATAGAGAAGGACCTAGATTAGATATATCAATAGGGGGCAGTTTGATTGAGTTTAAGTCTCAGAGCTTTTGAATGGCCCTACACTTGCTACTACCCTGATATGATCAAACTCTACCTGTCAAAAGAGATATACAGGCTTACCCATTCTGTCTTCTAAAAAAATCGGAGGTTATCTGCAGTTTCCTCTTGGGAATTATCTTCAACCTCTAAGACTCCAACTCTCCTACCCTTATACATGAAAAAGGGGTGCCAGGTTGGTAATCTGGACTATAGAGCCCCTTGGCTTCCCTATATAGACAAAAACATTCAGCATCGTACTAGGTGCTCGATATGATTTCAATGCGCCCGTTAGTACCCAAAATTGATTCTCCTTCAAAGTATGAGCAACGTGCACATGGTTTAGCAGGAAGCTTAGAGACAGATAGATCATGCATTAAAGTCATTCCTTGTAGCCGGCGATGGGACTCTAACTGGCCCTTAGTCACTCAGATGTGGAGAAATGGATAACACCCTCAAAAGGATTTGATCTATCCTCACTATTTTAGGTTGTGCCTTTCAACCAAGGCAAGAGAACCCTTTTGTAGCCTATTTTTTTATGGAGGAGTATGGAGATATCATTCCTAATGGAGTTGTTAAGGAGACCTTGAGGGAAAATACGATCAATGCAAAAAAATCCTAACTCTCACAAGTTGTCACTCTAGATAGTGGAGATATTCTCTAGGCAAGGTTTAGGTTACTAAAGACATTTGGAATCCTGATTGTTTCTGCATGTTTTAGTACTAGAATTTATGCATTTGTATACACACATGATAAACAAGGGGTAGTATGGGTAGGATTGGTTGTTTTTAAATAATTTTTGGTGGGAGGTGAGAGTAGAATAAACTTGCTTATGCCAAATCTCTGAGAACTCTTACAAAATAGAAAGTCTAGACAACATAATACTTTAGAATAGCTAAAATGTTCCTTTAACCAGAATATGTAGCTTCAAATGTCGGCCCAAGATTAGCAATTTTTCACACAATCTATGAGATTTTAACACGAAGGCTCGAGATAGTGGACCCAATAAAACATCAAGATCTAAGATCAATCACGCCTGAGGTACACCCAGAGGCTTACAAACAATCTCTGTCAACAAATGAAAGAAAAGTCATTTTAAATTGTTTATTTCACTCCCAGATGAAAGATGTCATGAGAAATGAGATTGAAGATACCACTAAACTATCACAAGGATTGATATTTTTGTGATGAAGATATATTTTAATACAAGATTGCAACAGGAAACAAGGAAAACTGTTTGCAGACATTCAAAAGTAAAAAAAACACATTTTGCATAAGATCCACACATAATAACTCGAGTTTGATTAAATTTATCAGCAGGGGAAAGTTTTATAGAAAAATCTTAGAGATTTTCAATGGATGTACACTTGCAACCACCTTAACACAATCGAACTTAAAACAAAAGAGATATACATGCTTCTTAGACGTCTTCTCAAAAGACAGGATTTGTCAAATTTTCCTCTTGGGAATTTTCTTCGACCTTTAACACTCCAACCTCCAACCATTTTGCACGTAAAAACTTTTCCATTTATAATGTTTACAATAGAGCCCCTTTAGAGGAACAGAGAAACTAGGAAACATAAGTTGACCCATACGTGAATTTCGACCCGACAATAGATTAATTATGGTTGTGAAGAGCTGTGCACAGATTGTTCCAATTTGTGATAGAGCTTACTGGTAGACTTTTGAACCATTACAAAGATTTTCCCTTGAAGGAGGATGTCAGAAACTTGACAACAATGTCCATCTCAATAATTTCATGAATTACATAGACATTTGTGATGTCTTGGACGTGATCACTAGGAGTAGTCTGGTTTTCTCCAGTGAAATATGGGATGGTCTTCAATGTTGTAACTAGAACTAGATTTTGTGCATTAAGAGTAAGTGGGATGCTGCCAGTGAAATTGATATAGGGATTGGGTTGTGGATGTGCCATTTTTATTGGCCTAAGAACCCTTGTTGATTAAATGAAAGGCCTAACAGGTGGAGGTGTTGAAAAAGTTCTATTTTGTGGGGATGGAGACATTTCAGCTCTCTTTCCTCTCCTCCTTTCTCTTTCTAGGGATAAATGCAGATAGACAAACATTCCTTCTTCTCTAGTTCTTTATCTTGTTTGGATTCTTCTCATGAATCTTCCAAGCTTAGACTACTAAAACCATTGGATTCTACTTCTATTGGAGTCGCCAGGTG
Source organism: Taxus chinensis (assembly GCA_019776745.2). Classification (NCBI taxonomy): domain Eukaryota; kingdom Viridiplantae; phylum Streptophyta; class Pinopsida; order Cupressales; family Taxaceae; genus Taxus; species Taxus chinensis. The sequence goes on from CM034154.1 coordinate 152,009,297, forward strand.
TGCAATTGAAAGCTTCTCACAAGATGGAATTTTACAACAAGTACACATCAATCTTGATGTAATAAAAGTGAAGACCTCCTGGTCCCACCGGTCATGCCAAAACTGTTAGTGCAAAATCACAGCACCCTTAAATGTCTACAAATTGATGGGTTGAGACTCTTAGTGTAATTGCATAACATTGAGATTTTCCTAAAGTGTGGGACTTTGTAATTGGAAAATCTCTCTAGATGAAGGCTATATCCTATTCCTATGTTCAAGTGCATGCATTTAAATTGTAGAGGATCTACTCTAAAAACTATTCTAACTTGCCAAGGAGATAGGGTTAAGGAGATGCAAGAGATAAAATCTAAGCTAACAGAGGTCATGCACCAAAGGAATGATGAAAACTGAATTTTATGTTAAACATAGACCATTAAAATGTAATACAACAATCATGCACAAATAACAAATTTTTCAATGAAAGATTAGATGAAAGTAATGAAAACAAAAAGGGATTGAAATTATCCACAAACTAATATTTTATTGCTCCCAGAATTTGATACAGAACATTACAATGGTCAAAAGGCAAAATATCACATTATAGTTTCAAGAGAAGGTTTGATTTCCACAAATTCGCCTCTAGAACAGAGAAGAAGGGAGTGGAAAATCCAAAATGTCCAACCCATTTTAGAGCAGGGCTCTTGCATTTTATATCTGAAGTAACCAAAAAGTAGAGGAAAAGAGGGGAATCTGATTCGACAACTTGACCTCTAGTCGTTAATGCCTTTGTAAATCTACTCACAATCTGCCAAATCTAGTTCCACATGTTTATTTTTGGCCTATTGGATAGGGAAGAATGGCAAATAATATCAAAAAATGGGTAGTGGAAGCAACTAGATCTGCTTTAATGGAGTGAAAGCCATTTTCCTTTTTCTAACCAACCAAAGCATGCTAAAAGTAGTGTTTTATGTTTCCATGGTATTGTGGAGGTCTAGATATTTCCAACGGTACCAAAATCATTGAATTTTGACCTTTGGATCAAAAGACATGATTTTCTAAAATTCTGCATTAAAATTAGGGAAAAATTGTGAAAAACCAGTTTCGTAAACGTATCCACGGGCCAAAAATTCACTTTTTTCCTTTTACGCAAAATTTCAAAAATTCCCAAAAACCTCTGCAGCTCTGAAAATCAATTTTGCGCTAAAACCGCCACGGGCCTGAAATTTACTTTTGCGCCATTCGCAAAAGTTTCAAATTTCCAAACCTTTCTGCCACCCCACAACTCTGAAAAGACGCATGGCACAAAGCTTCCGCCGGAATAAAATTCATTTTGTGTTATTCACAATTTTTTTAAAAGTTTAAAAACTCTTCAACGACCCGCATCCTCACATTCTTCATATTTCTTTCTCGAAAATGAGCCTCGGGGTCGAAAGTTTCCAGTTGCACTTTTTTACAAAAGTTGCAAAAACTTCAAATTTCCTCCAACAGCTCGCTTGGGTGCAGCTGACAAATACCTGACATGTGGCATCTCCGGGCATTGGTGGAGGTGCGGCTCATTTTTTGACTTTACACCTTTTCAAAATGAAAGAAAAAATTTCCAAAGTACCTCCGACGACTCACCTTCCTACCTTGTCCTGTAATACTACCACGTTTCCTTTTCAGGCCTTAGGCATTTTTCCTTTTATTCCTCTGTGGGCTCATGGACCTGCAATTGCCAACTGTGCCCTTTTTCAAAAAGTTGAAATAGTTCTAAAGTCTCTCGCTACCTCGCACATTCTTCATATTCTTCTTAGCAAAGAAATTCCTCAGGATTTTGTTCCCGCATTTGTGACTAGTTCCTTTTGCGCAAAAGTATAAGTGTCAAAACATCCTCCATAGCTCCGCCGGTCTGCAATCTCCTTTGGCAAAAATTCTTCCCGAGGCCCATAAATTACAAAATACAAGGAGTTAGAAGGACTTGTTTGTATTTCTAGAAAGGGGAATAAATTTACCTTTTGATTAAGACATTTTTAGGAAACATTAGATGCTTGAAATATGTAAAAAATCAGTTTGAAGCACAAAAAGGGGGGAGAATGGTGTAAGTTAACCAAAAATAAGCCTGAGCTTATTTTTGATAACAGTTTGATTTTGAGGACTGAGCACCGTAGCTTACAACATATCTTCTCACAGTCGAACCTCAATGATCATCAAGGATGTTGGATGGAGTTCCTATGTGAGTACGACATGGAGGTGCAATATATCAAAGGAAAGGAAAATGTTGTTGCTGATGCACTTAGTAGATGACAACATGTGCTTGCATCATTGACACTGTAGTCAGATTTGAGAGGCAGGATTCTTGAGTATCTTCCATAGGATAGGTTTTATGAGGGTGCTAGATAGATATTGGAGTCACAGGGTTCATTAGAGGATATATATTCAGGGTGCATTTTGGAGACATATGGTTTACTTTAGTTCCATAGGTGCATCTATGTGCCTAAGTCTAGCGATCTGTGTGGCTTTATCCTTATAGAAGCTCATTGAGATCCATATGAAACACATCCAGGAGTAAAGAAGATGCATGCCAATCTGAGAGAGTTATATTATTGGCTCGGTCTTTAATGGGACATAGCATATTTTTTTACATGTTGCATTGAGTGTGAGAGGGTCAAGGAAGAAAATTCTCATCCTGCTGAACTCTTACATCCTCATGATATTCCCGAGTGAAAATGAAATGTGATCTCCATGGATTTCATAGTCGTACTCCCTATGTATTCGTATCATCATGATGTCATTATGGTTACCATGGATAATTTTACCAAGGTTACTCATTTCTCGCCAGCCAATGTCACCTATAATGTATAGGCCATCACCAAAGTATTCATGGAGGACATTGTTAGATTTCATGGGATTCTGAAGACCATCATCAATGACAGGGATACCATTTACACTTGGTTTTTTGGACTTCCTTTTAGACCACTCTGGGGACTCAGATTAATTTTAGCTCAGCATATCATCCAGAGACAGATGGAAAGATAGAGAGGGTTAATCAGGTACTAGAGGACATGTTGAGGATGTATGTGATGGACCAACATAAGAATTGAGAAGATTATATTTATTTAGTTGAGTTTTCTTACAAAAACATCTATCATAGCTCCATAGGTATGGCTCCTTACCAGGATTTGTATAAATGACATTGGTGGAGAACGTTGCCTCCCCCCCCTTTTGTTGTGACAAAATTGAAACATGGTGGATCTCTCTTGTTGTTGTTCTGGACCTGTGTGTGAAGAGAAATATTGTATCTATCTTTGGGTTCCCTTATTGTAAAAATTTCCCACTTTAAGTGGATGAATTTGTAATAATATTTATAGTGAAAAGATTCTTTGTTTTTGGATATGAAAGTTGTATTTGAATGTGAAATGGTGTTGCTCTTGTTTAAAATTTGTTGTTGGAAATATATTGTAAACTCTCTGTTTGAAGGCTGGAAATGTATTTGTTAGAAATATTACATTCTCTGTGTTTTTGAAAGTCATGTTTTTAAAAAGAAATAAAATTACATTCTAGCTTCTAACACATTGATTGAAGGAAAATTAAACATTATAACTTGCATTGGAATGAAATCAAATATTTAGAGTATGGTAAATGAAAACAGATCAATTCAAGTTTAAGTATGATCTCCATTTATATTCACTATCAAATGGTCAAATAAATACAAGAAAAATATACAGAGTACCCTACAACATTGAGAAACAAAAGGAAACATCAAAATGAATTGAGGATGATCAAAATTAATTCCAAATAGTCGTATTTCTCAAAATAAATGTACTTACAACTTTATTAATCAGGTAAGAGGAAGAAAAATGCCTTTGCAGAAAAAGGAGAATTAAACTTGAATTGAAATCTCAACCTTTAACAATCAATCTGTGCAATCTGTTTGAAATCTTTCAAGTGTTTTTCTCCATGTATAAATGGAGTATTGAAGAAGAAGGAATGGCAGATTGAGTTAAATCTAGTAGTATGGATTTTTTAGTTCTTATTTTAATGGCAGGAAATAATTTCTCTTAAAATTAACCTATTTAGTTTTATCAAAAATAATATTTTATGCTTCATGTGGAAAGAGGAGTTCAATCCCTTTCCAAAAAGTCCTCATTTTCTCAAATCTGAGCTTCCAGTCGAAAGTTATGGCCTTATGAAGTTTTCACTTCTTTTTGTTCCAAAAAAAATATAACTGTAAAAAATAATAATAATAAAATATTCGCATGCGGATCCAGGGGCCCAAAAATGAATTATTGCATTTTTTTACAAAAAACGTAAAATTCAAAAATTCTCTTACCACTCCGCTAGCCCGAACTTTCTATTTTGGCAAAAAAATTCTAAGTTTAAAAAATTTAAATTGCTAGTTTCCTCTGTAGCCACGCCACCCCGTAACTCCGCTTTTGGAAAAATACATTTCCACGGGTGTACGGGCCCACCCATTCAACTTCTATTTTTTATTTTTTAAATTGGCAAAAAATCTTAAGTCTCCCCACCAGCTTGCTTCCCTGCTTGTCACTATCGGTCTGACACGTGGCTTCCTTAGGCGTCGATGAAGGAGCGAAGTGTTTTTAACCTTAAAGTTTTTCAACACAAAAACCAAATTTTCCTAAGTCTCCCCACTGGCTCGCCTCCCCACCTATCACTGTTGGTATGAAATGTGGCTTCGTTAGGCGTTGACGGAGGTGCGGGTTGTTTTTAACCTTTGTGCTTTTTAACACAAAAGTCTAAAATTCTAAAGTTTCCCCATCGATCCGCTTCCCCATGCATAATTTTGGGCATGACACATGGCATCTCTGGGTGTCGGAAGAGGCATGGTTCATTTTCAAACCTTTTTCTTTTTCAACAATAAAGCCAAAAATCTAAGTTGCCTTCGACGACCCGCCTTGCCGCGTTGGCTTAAAACGTGCCAGGTGTCTCTTGTGGCCTAGGGCATATTTTGTTCTTTTGGCGTGAAGCCCTGCTGTGGGCTCGCGGCTGTGTGGATGTAAATTGCAATTTTTTTCAAAAATTGCAAAGAGCCAAATTTCCTCCCTAGGCCCCAAAGCCCGTCTTTGGGAAAAATTTCTTCCCAAGACCCGCAAGCCCGCTTTTGGGAATAAAATCCTCCCAAGGCCTGCCGACCCATAACTTGAGAAATATGAGGAGTTAAGAGGACTTCTTTATATCATTGGAAAGGGGAATAAATTTCCTATCTAATGGAAATGTTTTCAGGTGATGTTAAGTGCATGAAATATAATTAAATTAACTTTTTTTATTTAAATGCTTTGTTTAAAAGACATGGGTTAACTTTTAAGGGGTCATGTTATGGGGCAAGAGAATGTTTTTCTAACCTCATGTACATGAGAACCTTGTTTATTTTTTAGACTTGGTGAAATTCAATACCTTGGGTATTTAATTTCCCTTTGAATCTCTAAAATTTAATTAAGTAATATTTAACTTTAGTGTTAATTTAATTATTTATTAAATTAACACATAAGGGAAATTTAACTATGCTTAGACTAATTACACTCTTTAAAATGTGACGTGGATTTAATATTTCTAATAGTGTGGAAAATTTTAATTATTAATATAATTGTCCTTAGAACATTATTGTGACAACTGTTGTTTTGAAGCCTGTTTGTGGTCATGCTTTAACAAAAAAAAATTATTCCATAATTTTTTCTAACTAAACCTATGTTGTTCTTGGGTCTCGAGTGGGCATTTTTAGTGGGTGCTACAATTGGTATCAGAGACGTGGGTTCAAATATTTGACCCTTGGGCATACTAGAGAACTTGAAACATGAATATTAAACCTAAAACAATTTTAAATCTAGAAAACAACTTTGTTTGAAAATTGCATATTTTAGTAAACATGAAAAATTGAATAAAGCCTAGAATAATGAACTAACTCTTTCCTTGGTCTGTGCAAGAGGCACAAACAAGATGAGGGGCCCTTTTACATAGATCTATACTTAGCACCTCTAGATCATGCTATAGCAGCCATCCTACCTCATATTTTACATACACTTCAGGATGTCAATGCCGCTCTACGCGGAGTGGCCGTAGGAGGATGATTAGACCGACATGATAGGGAGCCATCTGTTGAGGTTCATGCATCTCCTGGACACAGTGAGGAGAAAAGAGTAGAGAAATCCCATGTGGAGTCAGCCAGAGTAGAGTCAATGTAGAGGAGATAGGGAGACCAGATTTTAGGACATAGGGATAGGTATCGGAGCCCTAGACTTAGAGATGAGCATGCAGAGATGTCTAGGGGTCGCTAGACTATAGCTGCAGACCATATCAGGGAGATCTTGAAGCTTCGACCATCTCACTATTCTAGGGGTACAAGATGTTTTCAGGAAGAGGCCTGTTTGGTGAGCTTGAGCGGGTGTTTCAAGCTCTGTCCTTGTACTAGAAACATGAAAGATTGTGTTGCGATCAATCTTCTGAGGGATGGAGCGGGTGTCTGGTGGAGGACCAAGGAGTAGAAGCTCCACATTGTTTCAGAGACATTTACCTGGGAGCTATTTGAGGAGTGGCTCAGTAGTAGGTACTTATCTTGGAGGTTCATTTAGCAGATGATAGATGAGTTTCACGACCTCCGATAGGCATCTTTGACAGTAGCTGAGTATGAGAGTTAATTTCTGGATCTACTCTAGTATGTCGACTATATGCAGGATGATCAGGTACGGATCCACAGGTTCATCAGGGCACTGGATGTAGATTTGGGAGGTGTGGTGCATATCCATAGTCCGCAGACATTACCTGAGGCCGTTGAAAATGCCTATATAGTAGAGGAGACTCAGGGGAAGACATAGCAGGCCAGGGATAGAGTGCGGAGCCACATCCAGTAGATGTAGGACAACAAGTCGAGGGGGTCAACTCCTTCTCCTCTTGGTGGACAGGGTTTAGCATAGTCATCTTTTATGCCATAGTAGCAATAGACCCATCCACCTTATAGACCTCCAAAGAGATTTGATGCACAAAGGGGGAGGAGTATGTGGTCTCCACCTAGGGGTCCCATTATGAAATAGGGTACACTGAGATCTCAGTTAGTAGGAGCTCACCTATAGAGACCTCTGCTGTCCATAGCCAGATCATCAAGATTCATAACATAGACCTCTAGAATACCAGTTAGAGCTACTACTTATAGGAGAGGACTAGGTAGTTGTTATGGTTCTGGTGTTGCTAGACATTTTTGGAGAGTGTGCCCACAGAACCCGAGTAACAAGGGTAAGACAAAAATTTTAGAACCTGCTGTTGGTGACATGGGGCACAAACATAAGATATATGGAGCGGTCGAGAATCACCAAGCTGAGTAGTAGAGTACCATGATTGAGATGACATGTAGCATTGGCGGTGTTCCTACCTCCATTCTTTTTGATTATGGATCTTCTGATTCTTTTATTGCACCATCTTTAGTAGAGTGATGCATGCTGGTGGTAGTTAGGTAGGGTCTTAGTTGGTATGTCAAGATGGCTTTTGGAGCCAAGATATCTATATAATCCTTAGTTAAGGAGTGTGTGGTGGATTTGGGACCCTTCACCACTACCTCATAACGTTCTGTTGGGATCATATGGAGTCATCTAGGGCATGGAATCATTATCTACACATAGAGCCATAGTGGATTGTTACCATAATAGTATATCATGTTTAGATGATCTAGGAGTTGAGTCAGTGATAGCAGGGGTGAGGATGATTCCCACCATTTCCACTATGCATCTTAAGTGGTGTGTGTGATGAGGTTGTTAGTTGTATACTATTATAGTTAGTGACAGAATGGAGGATGAGTCTAGTGGACCATCGTTTGATGACCATCCCATCTTGAGAGAGTTTTTAGATGTCTTTCCAGGGGAGCTACCAGGGTTACCACCCCCACATGAGATATATTTTCACATATATCTTGTTTCGGGAGTAGATCCTATCTCACGAGCACCTTATAGGATGACCACCCAAAGCTCTGCAAGCTCAAGTTGCAACTTGATGGCCTTATGGAGAAAGGCCTAATCTGTCTTACTGTATCTCCTTGGGGTGCACCAGTGATTGTTGTAAAGAAGAAGGATGGATTTCTGTGGTTGTGTATTGATTACCGCCAACCAAACAAAGTAATGATCAAGAATCGTTACCCCCTTCCATGCATTAATGATTTATTTGATCACATGAAGGGAACCACAATTTTCTATAAGATAGATCTTAAGTTAGAGTATCATTAGCTGAGGATTACGGAGGTAGATACTCATAAGACTACCTTTCGTAAGAGATATGGCCACTACGACTTCACAGTGGTGCCTTTTGGTTTGATGAATGCCCCCACAATGTTTATGATCTTGATGAAGGGGGTGTTCAAGAAATTCTTGGATTGATTCGTGCTCATCTTCTTTGATGAAATTTTGATATACTCACGTACGCATGAGGAGCACGAGGGACACCTTTTCCAGGTTCTTCAGTGTCTTTAGGAGCAGTAAATTTACGAGAACATGGAGAAGTGTGAATTATTTCAGAAAAAGGTGTAGTATTTGGGCCACATAATTTATGGGGAAGGTATCGCAGTCGATCCTTCCAAGATTTGAGCTATTATGGATTGGCCAGCACCAACTAGTGTGACAGAGGTGAGGAACTTCATGGGTTTAGTAGGATATTACAGGAGATTTGTTTAGGATATTTCTTAGGTTGCACACCCCATCACTTCCCTTTAGTAGAAAGGGAAGAAGTTTTTTTGGTCAGACAGATGTGAGCAGGCCTTCAGGGCACTAAAGGAATGCCTCACGAAAGCACCTACTCTTGCAGTGCCAGATCCACAAGGTGATTTTTTCATATGCACGGATGCTTCTTTGGCAGGAATTAGAGGTGTGTTGATGCATGAGGGAAGAGTAGTTACTTTTGAGTCTCACAAACTCAAAGATTATGAGATCAATTATATGACTCATGATCTTGAGCTTGCGGTAGTTGTTCACACCTTGGTTCAATGGAGACACTTCCTTCTTGGCCAGAGATTCAAAATCAGGACAAATCACTTGAGGCTTCGCCACCTCTTCACGTAACCCAATCTCAATGCTTGTTAGTGGAATTAGATGGAGTTACTTTCTGAGTATGACATGGAGATAGAGCATGTGAAGGGAAAGGAGAATTTAGTTGCATAACTCTTAGCAGATGGAGACATGTGGTTATGGCCACTTTAGTGGGGATAGACTTGTGGAGCAGGATTCTATGGTAGCTTCCTCATGACCGTTTCTACGGGACTAATATCAATTTCAACACAATGTATCACCCTGAGATAGATAGATAGACTGAGTGGGTGAATTAGATCTTAGAGGACATGCTTAGGATGTATGTTATGGATCATCAGTCGAGATGGGAGGAGTACTTGTACTTGGTGGATTTTTTCTACAATAATATTTTTCAGAGTTTGATAGGCATGGCTCCTTATCAGGGACTGCATGGTAGAGAGTGCAGTACACCTCTTTTCTGGGAAAAGTTAGAGGATAGGGTTTTTATTGGACTAGCTTTACTATAGGACATGGAGCAACAGGTGGTTATGATTAGGCAGAGATTGCAGGAGGCACACGATAGGTAGAAGAAGTATGTAGATTGATATAGGACTGACTGTAGTTTTGATGTTGGCATGAAGGTATTCCTTCGTGTCAGGCCACGAAAGAGTCCTATTCATTATAGAAAAGGTTCTAAGTTAGATCCTAGATTCGTGGGCCCCTTAGAGATCTTGGAGCATATTGGTCCTTTTTCCTACCATCTAGCATTGCCACCTATCTTGTCTAACATCCATGATGTGTTTCATGTTTCAATGCTTATGAGATATATTGCTGGATTGGAAATCATTGTAGGTGCAGGATCAGGGGCTAGTGATGGAGGAGCCCATCCGCATTATAGAGCATAGGACCTTGGGCCTTTGAGGTAGAGAGATTGACCAGGTTCGAGTGTAGTGGGACACATATGATGAGACTGTGGCTACATGGGAGGATGCTACTTTGGTATGAGTTTAGTTTCCACACCTATTCTAGTGACTTCCAAGAGGAAGTCAAGTCTATTGACTATTTCATGAGCTCCAATGTTGGAAATTCAAGTGATATAGGCAACACTACCTCTTTCCCATAGAAAATCTTGTATGAAGAGCTACCTGTAGACCTCTTGGGAGTGGTCCTATCAGTACATAGAGCTGATTTGAGCTTTGTGTGCCAAATCCTCTGATTCTCCTCAAGATTCCTCTTGATAATCCTCAACAAATTTTTATTTGTGGACTCTGATTCACCGTTACCCTGAGGGTATTAGTTTGATGAAGTGTTGAGGTATACACCATTCTTGACAGACCATTATGTGATCTTGGAACCTATGAATGCTAAGGCATTTTCTGATATGATAGTGGCTGACACACCAAATTTGGTCATTATTCCTTCATAGAAGTTTAGTATGCTAGAATCATTAGCTTCTTTGAGTGCTACTGCCTCAGTCCACTTAGTGAAATAGTCTTTTGCTGTCAAAATCCACTTGTGGCCTTGGATTGATGACCCCAATGAATTCCAATCCCCATTACATGAATGGTTGGTCAACTGAAATTGGGTGCATTGGAAGTGCTACTAGCCTTTCTTCTCCTATGAAGAACGCACAATTATTGCACTTTTTGATTCATGTATAGTAGTCACTAAACACTGTGGGCCAATAATAACCCGCCTTCATGATTTTTAGAGTTGTTAATCGAGGATAAAATTTTCCTCCTACTTCTCCATTATGGAACTGATGCAACAATTTCTCAAATTGACTTGTTCTAATGCATCTCAGTAGAACACCATTGATGTCCTTTTTGAACAAGAGACCGTCAACAAGCACATATGGGATGGCTTGTAATCTGAAGTATCTCCTCTTTTCTCTACTCATTTCTTGAGGGCATAAGCCTATTTATAAGAAGTGCACCATATTTTGAGTCCAACAAGGAGTGGGCACATCATCATTTTCCTACTCTTAAACATCTTGTAGTACTAAAACAACTTCATCTTCATTGTTTCCTTCAAATTGTTGGCTCGAGGCTAGTTGTTCACATAGTAATTTTCCATGGAACAGATTAGTGACCTTAATCTCAATGTCATATTCCATGACACGGGTGATCCATCCTGCACGTTTATCATTTAGGTCCTTATTCAGAAGGGAGTCTTTGACCCCCACATGAGAGACTAGCAATTGGATCTTGTTTTTTGAAACTAGATGCTTAAATTTCTTTAAGATCCTAATCAATGCAAGAACATGCTTCTCAATGAAGGAGTACCTCATGTCATATTCCTCCAAACTTTGACTGAAGAAGGCAACCGACTGTTGAGATCCCTCCTTGTTCTGCTACACTAGAATTGTAGAAATTATGTCCTCATCACCAAAGGCATAGAGCATGAAATCCTTGGTGAAGTCCGGATTAATGAGAGTTGGGGATAGAGATATGGCTTCTGTGATTTCTTCAAAACTTTCTCTTCCTTCTGCTGTCTACTTAAATTCCATGCTATTCTTCAACATCAATGTTATTGGCTTCACAAGAGAAGTAAAATTTGGCACAAACCTGCAGAAAAAATTGATCCTCCCTAAGAAGCTTTGAAGAGAAGTAAAAATTTTTCACAAATCCACAGGAAATGGAAATTCCCTAATTTCTTAAACTCTTTATGGGTCAATCATAAATCCTTCCTTTGATACAATATTTCCTAGGAGCTTTCCTTCGTGAGACAGGAATATACATTTTTTTGGGATTCAACGATACCCTAAATCTTCGACATCTTTGAAATACCTGTCTCAGATGAAAAATATGATCTACTGTGTTTTTAGAAAACATAGTGATACTGTCAAGATATATCAATACTATTTTGTTGATCAAACCTTTGAATGCCATATCCATGGCCCTTGGGAAAGTGGCTCCAACATTTGATAATCCAAACGACATTTTCCTGTAGGCGTAGGTGCCCCATTTGGTGGTGAAAGATGTCTTGAACTGATCATCTTCCATCACCATTATCTAGTTATACCCTGAGTAGCCATCTAGGAGAGATTATCTCTCCAAACCAGATACTACTTGCAATATTTGCTTAATTGAAGGGAGTGGGTAATGGTCTTTGAGAGATGCCCTGTTGAGGTCTCAAAATTCCACACACAACCTTATTTCTCTGTTCTTCTTCCTGACCGGCACTAAGTTTGCAACCCAGCTCGAGTGCTTGATTAGAAACATAATTCTCTCCTCTATTAGCTTGTTTAGATCTTTCTTCATTAAAGGCTCAATGTTTGGGTTAACTGATCTTTGCTTCTTCCTAATGGGCTTAGCATCTGGATCCAGTTAACTTTTATGTTGTGCCAGCTTTGGATTGAATCCTTGCAAGTATTCATAGCTCCACGTGAATACATCTAGAAACTCTTGGAAAAGTTGTACAAATTCATCTTTCTCCTTGTCAGAAGTTACTTTGCCAATTTGAAGTGTTTTTCCTTCTTTAACTAGGATTGGCTTTGAATCTTCCCCCTTGATGTGTATGTTAGCCTTCTCTTTACGAAACTGATCATTAGGATTTAAGATGGATTCCAATGTAACCATGCCTTCTAGAAGCTTGTTCATCCGCAACTGTACTACTTGGTCCCCGTATTGCTGCTCTAATTTGTCTTGATTCTTAGCTGAGAATTAATCCTCCTCTTACAACAAATTGATGATCTTCTGATCGTTCTCAAACACCTACCAACTGGTATTATTTTTTGGGAGTGATGGCCTTACAATCACATGGATATGTGGTTGCATTTTGTCTCTTTTGATACTGTCAACCACATCAAAATTTGATCTAACTGTTGCAAGTCTATATGCAGATTCATTCCTTTTCCTGGGTATGGACACAATGTTGACAGCTTCAAAGTCCTTAATGAGATCCCATACCCTATTTTTGTAGCTCTTGAGTAGGTCATTCCTTGCAGCATGTTGTCCTCTAACTTGGTTTACAATCAACTCACTATCACTAAATACCTAAAAATTCTTTATGCCTCTTTTCCTGGCCCAATGCAATCCATGAATTAAGGCTTCATATTCAGCTGTGTTGTTTAAATAGGTGAATTGGAATCTGAAAGCTGAATAATAATTGATGTTCTATGGTGAAACCAACATTGCTCCACCTCCATCACCTTGTCTACTTCTTGAACCATCAAAGAATAACTACAATACCTCATTATCATCTTTGCGGTCTGGTTTGGTGATGCTATGGAGAGGATGATTCTCTTCATGCAAGTAATAAAATCTTAGCTCAGATTATTCCATTTATTTGTATGGGTCAAAAGCATGTATTTTGTTTACCCATTCATCAAGGGTCAAGTCTGGAATACATCCAACCTTGGTATCAGCTTCATAAGTTCTTGGGAGATCTTCTTAATCAAAGGTGACATAATTTGCATTGATTGGATTCAATGTATGAGGATCTATGTGGAAGTTTACAATTGGCTCATATATGATCGTAGCCTTAGATCCATACCTTATTCTAAACAACATGTGTGACCAATCAACAGATAAATATCCTCCAATTTTGGTAGTGAAATATCTTGACAAACACAAGGAAAAGAGTGGTGGCAAGTTTATGACTGATATATCTTGAAGATTGGTGACATTGGGATAGGCATGTAATGTGAGGTTCAAATATTTGATCACTCTAACTCTTGTCACTACTGTACCATCTAATTGCACCATACCTTTGGAAACGACTTCATATTAAAGAGCCAGCTGATCAACTATTTGTTTTGGCATTACAGAGCTACTTTCTCCAGAATCAATCATGCAATTATGCACCAATTTATCCCCAATGATCAATGAAACATAGAATGGTGGGGGTTTCAAAGTCTTACCTTGTTGGCATCCTTGATTTTCTCTTTGCTGAAATGCATTGGTAAGAACTTTTTCTTGGTCTTTGGATGGATGATTTGATGCTAACAATTTTTTCATAGTAGCTTGTAATAGGTCTCTTTATCTTGGGATAGCTAATGACTCCCACATTGAGATGTTTACGTTTTTCTTCTTCATCTGCTCAATGATGTTGAATGGAGATGAGCTATCTATCTATTTCCCTTTGCTATTCATATTCTTCTCTTACATATGGGCAATTGTAGATGGCATTTGAGCTGGTCTAGAAGGTGGCTTGGGTTATCCCTACACATTGGGAGCTGCACTTTGGCTGCTAACACCTTGTGGAGTGATGGAGGGTAGTGGATCATTTAAATGTGTTGGCTTCTAGATTTTGAGAAGGTTGTTGATTCATACCACAAAAATCCTCAGCCTACCAGTTAGCAAGTGTGGTCTCGTTTGGAGGTGTCTCTTGTTGAGTTACTTGTTGTTGGTTTTCTTCTTGATTTGTTTCTTGTTCTACACCAATTTTTGTCACCATTAGAGCTTGATTAAAAGCACCATTGAAACAAATTGACTGGTTATGAGGTTGATTGCATAGGAAGCACCAGTCATATTCCTGAGCCACATTATTTTTTACTGGTACCAAAGCTCTAGATGTGGATGTAGCATTAGGATTGTAAGGTTGGAATGGTATATTAGCAAGAAACCCGACTTGGTTCTGATTTCTAGTTTGGATGGGTGGCCTGTTAGGATGATATGGTGGTTTATTGGGTTGAGTTTAAGGTTGATATGGAGGTCTAACATTTTGAGCTTACTGCCTCTTAAGTGTTACTAACTCATTACCAAAAATTTGTAATTTCTTCATGACATCTTAGAGCTCATTTGAGGTGCTGGAAGATGAAGTAGAAGTTTCAATTTAACTATGATTTCTTGGAGTAAGAATGAGAGCTAATGTGGGTGATTGACTAGTTGTTGGCATTTATAACTATGGATATAGAGGCATAGGTGGCCTAGGTGGAAGTTTACTAGCCTAAATTAAAAAAAATTCAGCTCTAATGGAAATGTTATAGGCTGGAGGTAAAGTTATACCTCCCGTGCATTGAATCATCATTGCGTTGGTACCCAAATTGATTCTCCTTCAAAGTCTGAGAAACATCACAGGTTTATTAGGAATCTTAGAGACAGATAGATCATGATGAGTTGTTTTGTAGCCAAGGATGGGATCTAACTAGCCCCTAGTCATTCAAATGTAGAGAAATGGATAACACCCTCAAGAGGATTTGATCTATCCTCACTATTTTAGGTTGTGCCTTTCAACCAGGGTAAGAGAACCATTTTATAGCCTGTTGTTTATGGAGGAGATGGAGATATCCTTCCTGATGGAATTGTTAAAGAGACCTTGGGGACAATATGATCAATGCAACAAAATCTAACTCTCACGAGTTTTCACTCTAGATAGTGGATATATTCTCTAAGCAAAGTTTAGGCTACGAAAAACATTTAGAATAATGATATTTTCTGCATGTTTTGGTAGTAAAATTTATGCATTTGTATACACACATGAAAAACATGGGTAGTGTGTGTGGGATTAGTTGTTTTTAAATAAATTTTGGTAGGAGGTGGAGCAGGATAAAGTTGATTATACCAAATCTTTAAGAGTTCTTACAAAATGGAAATTCTAAAAGCCAGAATGCTTCAAAATAGCTAAAATGTTCCTTTAACAAGAATATGTACTCAAATCGAGGCCCATATTTGCACTTTTTCACACAATCTCTTAGATTTTAACATGAAGGCTCAATTGATAAGACAAAATAAAACATCAAGATCTAAGATCAATCACACCTGAGGTACACCAAGAGGCTTACAAAAAAATCTCTATCAACAAATGAAAGAAAAGTGATTTTAAATAATTTATTTCACTCCCAGATGAAATCTCTCCTGAGAAATGAGATTACAGATACAACTAAGCTATCACAAGGATTGAGATATGTGTGATCAAGATAGATTTTGATACAAGATTGCAACAGAAAACAAGGAAAACTATTTGCAGACATTTAGAAGTAAAACAAACACATTTTGCATAAGATCCACACAGAATAAATTGAGTTTGATCAAATTTATTAGCAGGGGAAAGTTTCTTAGAATAATCTCAGAGCTTATTAATGGCTGTATACCTGTAACCACCTTGACACGATCAAACTTAATACAAAAGAGATATACAATCTTCTCAGACGGATTCTCAAAAGAAAGGCTTTGTCAAATTTTCCTCTTGGGAATTTTCTTCGATCTCTAACACTCCAACCTCCAACCATTTTGCACGAAAAAATTGTGCCATTTATAATATTTACAATTGAGCCCCTTCTTCCCCAAAAGAAAAAACATTAAATGTACTAGTGCTCGCCATGATTTCAATCACAATTCCCAGAATCATATCTATAAAATTTGTCAAGTGCTCATGGGGTAGATCTCTTCAAAAATCTAAGCATTCAACTCCTTCCTCTAGAAAATCACTCTTCCTTCAATTCGCCAACCACTTCTGCCCCTAATTTGTCAAATTTGGTTCCTTGCGTGCTCGGGAGAAGAAAAATAGAAAATCAGATCGAGCTTGATAGTCAGGCCATTTTAATGGTAAAAGATGTTGCCAGATCTCTCCCACCAAACTTATATATCAAAATTAACTCCCCTCTTTGTTTGACCTGTAGGAAATACAAGGAAATCATGAAAACTTACACTTCCAGGTGTGTTTTAGTAAAAATGGGGTAAAATCAGATTTTAGACTCACAGTTTTCATTGATCTTTGCTTTGAATTTGGGCCGTCCACATGGAAGATTCAAATTTAAAACAAGCTCTGGGGATTCCTTTGAATTTTTACAACTTTTTTCAAAAATGGAAAAGTTTTCAATTTTTCTCCACACTTCCCTCCTTGGGAAATGAGCCTGACATGTGTCCCAGTGGAACTGTGTTTCTTTCTTCACTTTTAAAACTTTTCTCCCAAAAGGAAAATTTTCCAAATTTCCCCCAAGAGTCCACAACTCCGCTATTGACTAGAGTAAGCTTTGAAGTTTCCCTTATAAGGCTTGTGGGCCATTTTGAGATTTTAATCCTTTTGATGTCAAGAGGTAAAAAATCCAACTTTTCTCTGATGGTCCATTTCCCCGCCTCTTTGAATTTTCAACCTTGACCTCACTTTTGTCGGGCTTGCGGGCCATTTTGATGTTTTAATCCTTAGGAGGCAAACAAAAAACCCAAGTTCTCCTAATGGTCTGCTTCCCCTCCTTTTGACTTTTTAAACTGCCACGTGTCACAATGGCACATCTTGAGATAGTTACCAAAAGTTGAGATCCTAAATGAGTGCGGGCTCACCACGTGTCCTAACCCGACAAGATTTATATGAAGGATTGAAGCTCAGTGGAAGGCGCCACGTGTCAGGGTCCAAGGAAATCTCCTTTAGCCGTTGAAAATTCCAAGGAAAATGCAAAGTGATTGGAGGCCTCCAAGTGTCCTCCTGGTGCCTCATTAAAATGAAACTCAAGGGTCGGCCCCAAAACATGCGTGGTTCCTCCACGTGTCCTAGGCCTCCCAAAATATTTTGAAAAAAGACTAAGTATGGGAAGACTCGGGAGAAGCCTCCACATGTCTCCATGGTGCAATTTCAAAATGGTGCCCAAGTTTGAGACCCTGAATGGTGCCAAATTGTATTAGCTGCATAAAATTTTTTGTAAGTCAAATCTGAGAAACAGAGACCTCCATGTGTCATCCCGGTGCTACTCTAAGGCCAAACCAAAATGTAAATCTTCAAATGAGTGCCGCTGCTCCACGTGGACTAGTTTTGGGTCAAGGCGATCCATAGAGTTTTAGAGTGCCCTGCTGAGCCGCATCCAACCAAAAGAGACCACATTTCCTATTGACACAAGGATGTAAATTTGACTGGGACAAATGCCCTTTAAATTGTAAAATGTATAAAAATAACCATTTGATCCTGGAGATGAAATTTTTTCTAAGTACAAAGGATTTAGAAATGTTATAAGGCTCAAATACACTCTTCAAAGCTACATCCATTCATTTTCCTTTAAGTATTTAGGGAAAAAATGACAAGGGCATCAAATCTCAATTGTGAAAGAGGAAAAGAATGGGAAAGCCTGAGATTTTTACATAAACAAAGAATGGGAGACCCAAATTACAGACCCCTTCAGAGGAACAAAGAAACAAGGAAACATAAATGGACCCATATGTGAACTTCGACCCAGGAACATATTAATTATGGAAACAAAAAGAAAGAAGAGATCTCCTAGGCACAACACAGGGGGAATAATATATGGCAAAGGCCGTAAATTGATGGATTGTAAAGGAAAAATGGGGCGAGACTATTTTGAGCACCAACATCAGCTCCAACTCGGGGATGGGCACTCCCTGTGAGTGCCACAAGAACAATGGCAAACCAAGTGCCAAAATATCCATTGGGAAAATGAGTCAGCTTGCAGATTAGAGAAACAAAGCCATCTCTCAAAAATGAAAACAAAAACCTAACAACAATAGGTCACCAAGGACCAGAGTGAGCGAAAACACAAAAGATAAGAAACAAACAAAAAACTATACACTGTACAAAAGAGGTTCACCTTGATTCAAAAAATTGAAGGGAAATTTCTAAATGTCTTTTATGCTAGATATGACCATGCCAAGAGGTTTTGATATGTTTTCATTAACTGGAAATATACCTCTTTTTCTTCTTTGTTCAGTTTGTAAACCATCCATTTTCTTTGAAACTCCTCCATTGTATTTAGGTCAATTTTTTAATCATTTTTGAAGGCTGAATCATAGACCAAATTCCCAGAAAAAATAGCATACTTAGGAGCTCTATTTTCAACACTTTCATACTCCTTGAAATCTAAAAAACTCACAAAGTTGTTAAGATCAGCATTTTCTTGCAAAATTTCATAAGATGCATTGCCTGGGTCTTCAATCAAGAAAAACATATTTTTCTCTCCATATAATTTCCCCAAGTTGCCTTCAATGGGGATAATGGCATAAAACATGTCCATTTTTACACTACCACCAACACCTGCTGCCATTTTCTTAAGGTTCTGATATGTTTTCATTAAATAGAAATATACCTCTTTTTCTTCTTTGTTCAGTTTGTAAACCATCCATTTTCTCTAAAACTCCTCCATTGTATTGAGGTCAATTTTTAAAACATTTTTGAAGGATGAATCATAGACCAAATTCCCAGAAAAAATAGCATACTTAGGAGCTCTGTTTTCAACACTTTCATACTCCCTGAAATCTAGAAAACTCACAAATTTGTTAAGATAAGCATTTGCTTGCAAAATTTCATAAGATGTATTGCTTGGGTCTTCAATCAAGTACAAAATCTTCTTCTCTCCATATAATTTCACCAAGTTTCCTTTAATGGGGATAATGGCATAAAATATGTCCATTTGTACACTACCACCAACACCTGCTGCCCATTTTCTTGACAACAACATCACCCACTTAGCAGGGCATTCAACAATCACTACATCGAGCTTTAAGTTCCTTCCAGGATAAGATGAAAGTTGCACATCTGAATATTTGACACATCCCACCACTGGCACCTCTCTAGAGTCCATGGAAGTCTACTTCCCATATGCTACTGTTACTTTTATACCCAACTCATTCATCTCTTCAAGGGGCATAACATTGTATGATGCCCTCGAATCAAACATACAGTTATGTAACATCTTGTTGTTGATAACCAGGGTAGTGAAGAATGGATCCATATTCAGCTAGGATTTAATCAAAGAAGTTCCTAAATAAACCTCTGGTGGTTCCCCCAGCTCTTCCAACACTTGTGGCTTTTCCAACTCTGTAATAGTAAGAGGAATCTCAACCTTGTTTACATCTCTTCCTTGTATGATCTCTTCCTCTTTGAATCCTAAATATTCAAAAGCCCTCTTCTTGTGCTCAAGGATCCTAAGAAGCTCAACAATTGGGACAAGAATTTTGATTTGACTCAAAACTTGGGCAATGTTATATGGAACACATTTGGGTAAAGTAGCACTAGGAGAAAGATTGGAAAATTCATTAGATGGAATGGGGTTCGTTTCAGTTTGGGCATGGGGAAGAATGCAAGTTTTGGTTTGGGAAACAAGCTCTCTACCAGATGCATTTTTCTTTGGGGTTTATTTGGTAAGCAATGGAAATTTTGACTTGGCTTGTGGCCCCTTGGCAACTTTACTTCTAGTATTTTTATCCTTATCTTATGCAAGTACAACATTCATTAATAGCCTCCTATCTTCTTCTAAAGGAACTCCTCCATCATACTTTTCAATCATTAATGCCCTCAAGTATCCAAAAACATTAGTGGATAATTAAAAAGCTTTTATAGTGGCTACTTCTAAATTATGAGAGGAAGGAAGAAGAGGTACCTGGTGGACCCAATCCCAAAAAAAGGTAGCAGTTCTAGCACTTATTACCTTAGTTGAAGTTACTTCCCTTGGTGAAATTGTAGGGATCTCCATCATATAGGAATTATCATCAATTTCATCATCTGATTCTTCTTCGTCTTGCTGATATTATTCACAAGGAGCATGGGGCATGAAACATATATCACACTAATCAATGAAATTTGTCTCCTCCACAATAACAACTCTGTCAACCAAAGGATCAGGTATCATTCTTTTCTCCCTGGCCTGGGACTTCCTATTTCCAAATAAAAAAGGTCCCTTTCCTCGGTCGTTAGATCTTTTGTTGTTTGTGAACCTGTCTTGGCCTTGCTGCTTGTGTTGACCTTGTGAACCTTTCCCAATTCCTTTCTCAGCCTAGACTAGTTTGTAGGTAATCTCTTTAACAACCCCTGCCAAAGTCTTCACAACTTCTTCCAAATCAACATCCTTACTTGTCTGAGGTTTTTCTAGGTTAATCAACTTTACACCATCTCTCTTTGGAGGCTTTCTAATTACCTTGATATTGTTTTCAATTTTCAAGGCCATAGTGAAGACCTATCTCAAATTAGCAGTTTTTTGTCCCTCAAGTAGTAAGCAACGTTTTTATCAAATGCATATGAATATTTGATTAAACATGATTCATCACATGGCCTTATCCTAACAGGAAATATCCTCAAGGTCTTATTAAACGTTGTGTTGAAATCATGTACTAACTCATTAGGATTATTTTTGATGATTTCAAATTCTGTCAAAAGAAACCTAGAGTCAGTTCTATCACCATATTGCAATTTAAATGCATTGTTCTTCTCAGTCCAAGAATTAATAGAGTTATCTGAAAAAGCTCTATACTAGTCCCTTACATCATCTTCTAGAGTATGGATAAACAACTTGATATACACATCCGCATGTTCAATCTCAAATTCTTCCATCATATTGATAAAAATATTTAAATGTTGATCACTAGTTATAACATTATTTGCTTGGAAATTTTGAAGTCTGTTCCTTACTTCTTGAGGAACTGCACTTGGATAACTAGCTATCCCTATAAAACTTATAGGTCCAAAGGTATTTACAACAAATGGAGGTTTGGGTGGGGGAAAGGCCATGTTTTTTTGAGGAGGTGACCCTGGAGGGGTGACAAAATGATAAGGAGTAGAGGGCCTTTGAAGCACAGGGGTATAAGTTTCGAACTGGATATCCCCTAAAGGTCTAGTTTCTTGGAAATCCCTATCAGCTTCTGAAAAGATAGGGGAAGAATAAGAAGAAAACAGTTCAAAATAAAATGAAGGCCCCTCTCTAGTTGGAGAATTCAATTCCATAAAGAGGCTACCTAATTCAGAATCACTTGAATTGCATTCTTCAATAATAGGCCGATCACTTTCATCAATGGAGATCCCTTTTCTTGTCTATTGATCCCCAACAACTCTCCAAGATTTTCTTCCTTCTGATTTTGCTTTTCCTAGCTATGGAAATAATGTTCTAGTAGGATCCCTGGCAAAGAAATACCTTCTTCCTTCCATCTTTGCAAAGATTAGTAACAAAACTCACTTGACAAAGGTTAAGACACTAGTACTCTTCAATAATTAGATCAAATGGGAGTCACCACTAAGGATTTACACCTTAGTTGTGTAGATGCATTAAAATAAGATCTGTCAAATGTTTGTCAACAATAGAAACTAGACTTGGAAAGAAAGAACTTTTATTAACCCAGATTTATTAATGAAAGCACTTGCAACCCTGAATACTTCTTACAGGCCCAAACTCAAGATGATGTTTGAAAAATGTATTAGCACTTTGAGCATACAAGAAGTGTTTTACCAGGGTCTAAATATGAACTGAATCTAGTATGTCCTCGGGAATGGCACCACTCGGGTGTTGTTGACGGGCTAAATGGATATGAAATAGTAACAAATCAAAAAATTGGTCTTAGCAACGTAAATCAGTTCTCAGCAATTTAAATAATCCCTGGAAATAGTGCCACTTAGGTGTTAGTACTCATATTGATTCTCCTTCAAAGTCTGAGCATCATAACAGGTTTATCAGGAAGCTTAGAGATAGATAGATCATTATGATTAATTTTATAGCCGGGGATGGGATCTAACTTGCCCCTAGTCAATTAGATGTAGAGAAATGGATAACACCCTCAAGAGGATTTGATCTATCCCCACTATTTTAGGTTGTGCCTTTCAACCAGGGTAAGAGAACCCTTTTATAGCCTGTTGTTTATGGAGGAGATGGATATATCCTTTCTAATGGAACTGTTAAAGAGACCTTGGAGATAATATGATCAATGCAAAAAAATCTAACTCTCACGCGTTGTCACTCTATATAGTAGAGATATTCTCTAGGCAAGGTTCAGGCTACTAAAGACATATCGAATCCTGATTGTTTCTGTATGTTTTGGTAGTAAAATTTATGCATTTGTATACACACATGACAAAAAGGGGTACTGTGGGTATGATTAGTTGTTTTTAAATAACTTTTGGTAGGAGGTGGAGCAGGATAAAATTGATTATACCAAATCTTTTAGATTTATTACAAAATGGAAAGTCTAAACAACAGAATGCTTCAGAATAGCTAAAATGTTCCTTTAACCAGAATATGTACTCAAATGGAGGCCCAAATTTACACTTTTTCACACAATTTTTGAGATTTTAACATGAAGGCTCGAGTTAGAAGACTCAATAAAACACAAAGATATAAGATCAATCATGCCTAAGGTACACCCAAAGGCTTATAAACAATCTCTGTTAACAAATGAAAATAAAGTGATTTTAAATCATTTATTTCACTCCCTGATGAAAAATCTCTTGAGAAATGAGATTGCATATACCACTAAACTTTTACAAGGATTGAGATATGTGTGATCAAGATAGATTTTGATACAAGATTGCAACAGGAAACAAGGAAAACTATTTGCAGACATTCAGAACTAAAAAAAACACATTTTGATTAAGATCCTCACAGAATAAGTCGAGTTTGATTAAATTTATCAGCAGGGGAAAGTTTCTTAGAAAAATCTCAGAGCTTATCAATGGATGTACACTTGCAACCACCTTGAGACGATCAAACTTAATACAAAAGAGATATACATGCTTCTCATACAACTTCTCAAAAGATAGGCTTTGTCAATTTTTCCTCTTGGGAATTTTGTTCGACCTCTAACACTCCAACCTCCAACCCTTTTACATGAAAAAATGTGCCATTTATAATATTTACAATAGAGCCCCTTCTTCCCTAAAATAAAAAAACATTAAATGTACCAGTGCTCGCTATGATTTCAATTACAATTCCCAGAATCAGATCTATAAAAGTTGTCAGGTGCTCATGGGGCATATCTCTTCAAAAATATCAGCATTCAACTCCTTCCTTTAGAAAACCACTCTTCCTTCAATTTGCCATCCACTTTCACCCCTAATCTATCAAATCTGGTTCCTTGCATGCTCGGGAGAAAAAAATAGAGAATCAGATCGAGCCTGATAGTCAGACCATTTTAATGGCGAAAGATGTCCCCAGATCTCTACCACAAAACTTAGATATCAAAATTAACTCCCCTTTCTATTTGGCGTGTAGGAAATACCGAGAAATCATGAAAACTCACACTTCCAAGCGTGTTTCATTGAGTATTGAAGAAGAAGGAATGGCAGATTGAGTTAAATCATGAAAACTCACACTTCCAAGCGTGTTTCATTGAGAAATCTTTCAAGTGTTTTTCTCCATGTATAAATGGAGTATTGAAGAAGAAGGAATGGCAGATTGAGTTAAATCTAGTAGTATGGATTTTTTAGTTCTTATTTTAATGGCAGGAAATAATTTCTCTTAAAATTAACCTATTTAGTTTTATCAAAAATAATATTTTATGCTTCATGTGGAAAGAGGAGTTCAATCCCTTTCCAAAAAGTCCTCATTTTCTCAAATCTGAGCTTCCAGTCGAATGTTATGTCCTTCTGAAGTTTTCACTTCGTTTTGTTCCAAAAAAATCTAACTGTAAAAAAATAATAATAATAAAATATTCGTAGGCGGATCCAGGGGCCCAAAAATGAATTATTGCATTTTTTACAAAAATGTAAAATTCAAAAATTCTCTTTCCACTCTGCTAGCCCAAACTTTCTATTTTGGCAAAAAAATTCTAAGTTCAAAATTTTTAAATTGCTAGTTTCCTTTGTGGCCCCGCCGCCCCGTAACTCCGCTTTTGGAAAAATACATTTCCACGGGTGCACGGGCCTGCCCCTTCAACTTCCTTTTTTTATTTTTTAAATTGGAAAAAAATCTTAAGTCTCCCCACCAGCTTGCTTCCCCGCCTGTCACTATCGGTCTGACACGTGGCTTCCTTAGGTGTCGACGGAGGAGCAGAGTGTTTTTAACCTTAAAGTTTTTCAACACAAAAACCAGATTTTCCTAAGTCTCCCCACCAGCTCACCTACCCACCTATAACTGTTGGTATGAAACATGGCTTCATTAGGCATCGACGGAGGTGTGGGTTGTTTTTAACCTTTGCACTTTTTTACACAAAAGTCTAAAATTCTAAATTTTCCCCGTCAATCCGCTTCTCCGCGCGTAATTTTGGGCATGACACATGGCATCTCTGGGTGTCGGAAGAGGCATGGTTCATTTTAAAACCTTTTTCTTTTTCAACAATAAATCCAAAAATCTAAGTTGCCTTCGATGACCCGCCTTGCCGCGTTGGCTTGAAACCTGCCACGTGTCCCTTGCGGCCTGGGGCATATTTTCTTCTTTTGGCGTGAAGCCCCACTGCGGGCTCGTGGCCGCGTGGATGTAAATTGCACTTTTTTTTCATAAATTGCAAAGATCTGAATTTCCTCCCTAGGCCCCAAGGCCCATCTTTGGGAAAAATTTCTTACCCAGGCCCGCAAGCCCGTTTTTGGGAAAAAAATCCTCCCAAGGCCTGCCGGCCCATAACTTGAGAAATATGAGGAGTTAAGAGGACTTCTTTATATCATTGGAAAGGGGAATAAATTTCTTATCTAATGGAAATGTTTTTAGGTGATGTTAAGTGCATGAAATATAATTAAATTACCTTTTTTATTTAAATGCTTTGTTTAAAAGACATGGGTTAACTTTCAAGGGGTCATGTTATGGGGTAAGAGAATGTATTTCTAACCTCATGTACATGAGAACCTTGTTTATTTTTTAGACTTGGTGAAATTAAATACCTTGGGTATTTAATTTGTTTTGGCCCCTTTGACTCTCTAAAATTTAATTAAGTAATATTTAACTTTAGTGTTAATTTAATTATTTATTAAATTAACACATAAGGGAAATTTAACTATGCTTAGACTAATTACACTCTTTAAAATGTGATGTGGATTTAATATTTCTAATAGTGGGGAAAATTTTAATTATTAATATAATTGTCCTTAGAACATTATTGTGACAACTATTGTTTCAAATCCTGTTTGTGGTCATGCTTTAACAAAAAAAATTATTCCATAATTTTTTCTAACTAAACCTATGTTGTTCTTAGGTCTCGAGTGGGCGTTTTTAGCGGGCGTTACAATTGGTATCAAAGATGTGGGTTCAAATTTGACCCTTGGGACTACTAGAGAACTTGAGACATGAATATTAAACCTAGAACACTATTAAATCTAGAAAACAACTTTGTTTGAAAATTGCATATTTTAGTAAACATGAAAAACTAAATAAAACCTAGAATAATGAACTAACTCTTTCCTTGGTCTGTGCAAGAGGCACAAACCAAATGAGGGGCCTTTTTACATAGATCTAGACTTAGCACCTCTAGATCATGTTGTAGGAGCCATCCTACCTCACATTTTACATACGCTTCAGAACGTCAATGCCGTTCTACGCGGAGGGTCCGTAGGAGGATGATCAGACCGACATGATAGGGAGCCATCTATTGAGGTTCATGTATCTCCTGGACATAGTGAGGAGCAAAGAGCAGAGAAATCCCATGCGGAGTTAGCCAGAGTAGAGTCACCACAGAGGAGATAGGGAGAGCATATTTCAGGACACAGGGATAGGTATTGGAGCCCTAGGCTTAGAGATGAGCATGCAGAGATGCCTAGGGGTCGCTAGACTATAGCTGCAGACCATATCAGGGAGATCTTGAAGCTTTGACCATCTCACTATTCTATGGGTACAAGATGTTTTCAGGAAGAGGCCTATTTTATGAGCTTGAGCGGGTGTTTCAAGCTCTTTCCTTGTACTAGCAACACGAAAGCTCGTGTCATGATCAATCTTCTAAGGGATGGAGTGGGTGTCTGGTAAAGGACTGAGGAGCAGAAGCTCCACATTGTTTAAGATATAGTTACCTAGGAGCTATTTGAGGAGCGGCTCAGTAGTAGGTACCTATCTTGGAGGTTCACTTAACAGACTATAGACGAGTTTCATGACCTCTGATAGGCATCTTTGATAGTAGCTAAGTATGAGAGTCAATTTCTGTATCTACTCCAATATGTTGACTATATGCAGGATGATCAAGTATGGATCCACAGGTTCATTAGGGGACCGAATGTAGATTTGGGAGCTGCGGTGCATATCCATAGTCCGCAGACATTACATGAGGCTGTTGAGAATGCCTATATAGTAGAGGAGACTCAGGGGAAGACATAGCAGGCCAGGGATAGAGTGCGGAGCCACATCCAGTAGATGTAGGACAACAGGTTGAGTGGGTCAACTACTCCTCGTGGTGGACAGGGTTCAACATAGTAATCTTTTATACCATAGTAGTAATAGACCCGCCCTCCTTATAGACCCCCACAGAGATTTGATGCACAAAGGGGGCGGATTATGAGGCCTCCTCCTATGGGTCCCATTAGGAAATAGGGTGCACCGAGATCTCAGTCAGTAGGATCTTGTAGACACCTATAATTATGCCCAAGCAATTTAAATACTTAAATTGTGCTAATTATCCCCTTTCTCGCAAATCAACGACATATCGTCAAAAGCACTCATTTTCCCTCATATCATCATTAATTAATTACACTAAGCTAATTAATTAAGTTGCCTATCCAACAAATACCCTAATTAACGACCTTTCGTTAATAAATCACCCCTTCTACCTAGACTAATTAATTATTATTAATTAATTAGCTTTCCCTTCCATTTAACCAATAAATCAATATTTAATTGATTTAATCCCCTTATAATAGCCTAAATCACACTAATATTCCTCTAATTGGCTTCTATAAGCTTACACCTACCTATTAATTAATCACCTTTGATTAATTAAAATACCCCCCAACTCCCATGACTTGCTAAACATGTATTAAACCCTTCTAAAGTAAGGTTACCTTTAATAAAGCAACCTTATCCATTCCTAATCATGTTTTACCTTTATCCCACATTCATGAGAATGTGTTGAATCCTTTATCCTTTGGGCTATATAAATAGCCCTCCACCTACCTTTTTACTTACACCTAAACTTTCTAAGAGAGCAAATGCAAAGCATATAGCAAAGAGACTAAGAGCTTGCACCTTTCCCTTTTGAGAGTTCATCATCTTGAAGAGTTAAGCCTCTTTCTTAAAGTGCTTGGGTCATATGGGAGGTGTCAAAAGGGTCTTGTAGCCCAACTTTGATTAGCCCCCATTCCTAGGTTCTTGGAACATTAAGGACAACTATTTTGATAGCCATGGAGCTTACTTAGGTCCATTCATTTATTTTTTGTTAGAGAATAGAGGAGTTTAGATATTTAGCTTTGTTAGTTTCAAAGTTTGTATTGATGAATGCTAGCATCTAACCCTTGTTTAATTCTTATCATGATGGTGTTTATGCTTTGTTTTAGCTAAATTGTAGAACTATTTTAGGTGGTAGTTCTTGTTTCATTTGATTTAGCATTAAGAAAAGTATACATGCACACATTTGGCATGCCCGGTGGGACATACTCCATTGTCCTTTGCACTTAATTTCAAGTTTTTGTAGTTAAGTTTTATTTTTGGTTACTAACCCTCTTTTACACATGTTGATCTAACTTGTTTTTCTTAACATGTTTTGTTGAGTTTGCATGTGTTGGGTCTTCCTTGTAGGTATGAAGGAGGTGAAGTGCTGTCAAAATTGGAATTGAGGGGAAAATTTCAAGATTTCTCCATGTTTTCATTTTTAGAGCTTACTTTTTTAACATTTTACATGCTAGTTTTGTCAATTTCTTGAAAATTTTCAATTCTTGAGCATGTAGGTTAGTGTTTGATAGTGCTGAGTCTTCTATTTACATATTAATGTGGTGGGTTGCTGTCAAAATTTAATCTTGGTGAGAAAATTTCAAGATTTCATCATGTTTTCATTTTTAGAGCTTACTTTTTCATCATTTTACATGCTAGTTTTGTCAATTTCTTGAAAATTTTCAATTCTTGAGCATATAGGTTAGTGTTTGATAGTGCTGAGTCTTCTATTTACATATTAATGTGGTGGGTTGCTGTCAAAATTTAAATCTTGGTGAGAAAATTTCAAGATTTCATCATGTTTTCATTTTTAGAGCTTACTTTTTCATCATTCTACATGCTAGTTTTGTCAATTTCTTGAAAATCTTAAATTCTTGAGCATGTATGTTAATGTTTGATAGCGTTGAGTCTTATATTCATATATTAATGTGATGGGTTGTTGTCAAAATTGAATCTTGGTTGGAAATTTTTTTCCCATTTTGTAGATTAAGGGACGTTTTTTTTGACATTTTTTGAGTGCATGTCAAGTGCACACCCATGAGCATAAGAGCATATGCGTAACCCATCTTCCGAAGGCCATAAATTTTGCTCCCGAACTCGAAATGACTCCATTTTTTTTTGCGTTGGAAAGGTATTGAAGTTAAATATGCAATGAAAACATAAATTTGGGATTTATACTTACAGAAGTTACAGGTTTTTCTGTTATTTTAAAACTGGTCATTTTCTAACATGTCTAATGTTTTGATGAATGTTGTATTTCCATGCTTACTCGATTTAGACCAAAGCGTGTGTATGCTCTTCTCTTGCACCTTTTGGTGATATTGAGAATCAAAAACAACTTTGATCTCTATCTTGTTAACATTGGGATTAAACTTGGAAACTTGATTATTCATTTTGCTTAAGGGAATGAACCTTTTACAAAGCATTTTTCAATGGTCCTTTGATTTGAAGTTTTCCATTTCTATATAGTTGGGATAAAGTTTGTGTATGCTCTTCTCTTGCACCTTAGGGTGATCTTGAGAATCAAAAGCAACTTTAGTCTTCATTTTATAACATTTGGTAAATTGGAAACTTCATCTTTCACTTTTGGTTTAAAGGAATGAACATTTATCAAGAATTTTGTATGGTTCATTGATTGAAAAGATTTTCTTTACTTTTTAGTTGGATTATTTGTTGTGTATGCTCTTCTCTTGCATCCTTGGATGATCTTGAGAATCAAAAGCAACTCTTAATCCTCTTTTAAATAATATGATTTTCTTGGAGAACTACTAACGCTTAAGTGCAGGACCTAAAAACGCTTGTCAAAGAAAGGAGGAATCAAAACGAAATCAAAAACTACTAATACAGTTGTTATACAGGTTGCCAAAAGGTGTTCAATCAAACCACACCTAATTAAACAAGATAAAAAGAACAACATATTCAAAACACTGTATTGCAGGTTTCGGAAAAGGGTACGTCCCTCTCCGCTCAACTGGAACATAACCCCTTTGGCATAACGCCTTAAGCTACAACAATGGGGGTGGTTCCAGGAACCCCAAAGTAGTCCACGCAAGAGGGAACCTTGTGGACGAAACGGGAAGTGCTCTGCACTACCTACTTGACTAGTGTTTCCTTTGTGAGATAGCGTTACAAGTTGTCTGTTGTGGCGACCCCAGTGATAGTACACGTAGATGCACTAGTTGCCTACTATTCTTGAAGGGGGTAAAGTAAAGCCGAGATACTCCCAAACTAGTCAGTGTGACTTTTTGGGTAAATCGCGCTCGCTCGTGGCAACTTTGTAACACCTAGGGCGAGAGAACCACCTAGGAGAATATACTTTGGCCAGGAGCCCACTTTGACCACTTTAAAACAGTGTTGAGTTGTGAACCTTCTTTTTGAGAAACGTGTGACGTATTACTTTCGCCTAGTTTTTACTTGCCTTAGGGCGAGGCGAAACTCTGCCGAAGTGAGACTAGCATTTTTTGTCATTTTTTCTTGATTTATTTCCTTCATATTCTTTTGACACTTTGTTGATCAAAAGAGGTGTGATTACCTTTGTGTTGCCATTCGACTGTTTCCCTCACTTTTATGTCCGTTTACGCCCATCCATGTTTGCGGCTGGGTTAGTTAAACGTCTAAAGTGAGTGGAGGCATGTTTTCACGTCATTTGGTAGCCATTGTGATCTTGATACCCACGTCAAGATCATCATTGTAGTTAGGCGTGGTTCATCACTGCGGACTTCCATAGAGGAGTTAGCTTGTTTGTCTCGTATCATTACAATTTCGATATTTACATCTTGTTTCTTGTAAACTCGACATAAATACCTATATTGTACGGTTACGCTGCACACATTCTTAACTATTCCTAGCTATACTTTGAGCATTTTTTTGTTTGGTTTTATTATTACCTCGATTTCAAAAGGTGCTAGGCACTACCATTTGTGCATGTTATATCAATAACAACTCGATATCAATACTTCACTTTCTTGCAAAGTGGGTTAACATATCTTGGTGATATTGTTGTGTCATTCACAAATCGTAATTGGCACTTTTTGAGATATAGGTCTTAATCAGACTTGAGCTTGCTCATCGTATATCTTGATTGGGAGATCGCATTTAACTTCATGTATTTACTTACGTCTTGTTCATTCCTTTGAACTTGGCATAAGTGGAGACATCTTGTTAATCATCTGGCGTCACAAATTACTTTGAAACGTAGTCTAGGAAGTACTTCATTTGATTAAGTTTTGGTACCAAACGATTGTTTCATTGGTGACTTTATCTTTCTATCACATTGATATTCTCACTGTTAATTTACTCTTAACACGTACATCTTGTGTTTCACTTAGGGGTAGTCATTGAATTTTGAACAAATATACAACTTACCTTAGTGAAACTTATCACGAAAACATGGCTCCCAAGACGCGTCTAGGTTTAAAGAAACAAACATATGAGGAACAACAGGCGCAAGCTTGGGAAACCTCTAACAAACAAGGGTCAAACCCATTTATCGGACACGATCTAGGACCACTATTTTCTGCAGAAAAGGAAATAGAAGAAATGGTTGACCATAGTGGAAACGAATTAGAATCACCACACGCAGACTTTGATTTTGACCCCACTCTACTAGATGAGTTTCTCCTTAGAAATAAAGATAGAGTTTTGGCACGGGTCATGGAATTAGGGGCCAAATTGCCCACCGAGAATGAACCAATATTACCTACAAATGACACTACTAAGGAAGAACGCCCCCTTATCAATATGGAAGATATTTTAACAGGTGGGCATGCTTCCACTTCTTACGCAGAAAATGATAAAGTGGTAGGGCATAGAATACCCCTCATCAAAGTGCCACGAAGAAACAAGATAGAACATGAGACAGGGGAAGAACCTCCACAATACGAAGAGGAAGAACCTTTAGAAGAAGAAGACACAAACCAAGTCACAATCCAACAACAACTCAGTAACCTAAGCCGACAACTAGCTTTGCTTACTTTCCAGGTACAGAAAGACACAAACAAGAACATTCAAAAGTCAAAGCCTAAGTTTAGGATCCACGAACTCCATCGAGAAAACCAAGGAGAAGAAGACACAGGGTATCATCGTGTACACATCCCCGCTTCTCCCACTAAAGAACAATTGCTCGCACAAGAAGTGCAATCTATGAAAGCAACACTTGCGAGCATACAAGAAAGCAATATAGGGAGTATTAGGAAATACCAATACGAAGAACTATGCCCCTATCCTTTTGACAAGACAATGACCCTTCAACCCTTTCCAAAGAAATTTGATATGCCAAAGTTTGAAAAATACAAAGGAAAGGGAGACCCAAGGGATCATGTTAAAGATTTCTACATGGCATGTCAAGAGGTGTCTTATAGTGATAATTACCTCATCAGACTTTTTCCTAAGAGTCTCAGAGGTCAAGCATTGGAATGGTTTACGCACTTACCACGAGGATCAATTTTCACCTGGCCAGAATTGGCGGAAAGATTCGTGCGTCATTTCTCATATAACATAGAGAGTGACATCACCATGGCAGACTTGTGCGGCACAAAACAATGCCCAAATGAGACCTTCGCTAGCTTCCTCCAACGATGGAGAGGGATAGCTAGTCGCTTCCCTTGCGCTTTCCCTGAGAAGCAGCTGGTCAGTATTTTCATCCCTAATCTCAACCCAGATATAGCTTTCCACCTCCAAATGCATTGTGTCCGCACCTTTGAGGAGGTTATCGAGAAAGGGATTCAAATAGAAAAGGCTCTCATTGCCAAAGGCACCCTCAAAACCCAATCTAAAGACAACCAAAGTGTCAAACCCATTGAAAATCTAAAGATATTTAACAAAAACAATAACATGGTGGGAGACAGAATCAATGATTCCAAACATGTTCAAACAGTCCACACCAGTAAACCTTTTAAACTAACCAAGGGCCCAATTCAACCACCACCAAAGCGACGAAACATTCACCTCCCTCAATGAGCCGTTGTCCGTCATACTAAAACAGTTGGATGCGGCCCACATGATGACCTATCCTACAACGCAACCGTTTGATGACAACACTCCTAAACCTTCATGGTATAAGGAGCATGAATACTGCGAAATGCATCGCGTTAAAGGTCATAAAACAGATAAATGTTTGCGACTTCGCCACTATATTCAAGACCTCATTGACAATGGGGAGATAGAGGTGGATAACCCTAGCCACATGCAAACACCTAACGAGAAGATGGGGATTTATAAGGAACCATTCCCCAAGCATGATAAGTCAGAAAAGGAAAAACCGGATCGGGGAGAGTCATCCCAAACCTATAAAGCCGTGAATTACTTGTATACCAAGAGAGATAACAATCATTATGATTCACTTATCGGATGTATTCGCTCCCCTGCTGACCATGTCAACACCATCCGGATTAAGGGAAAGGACTGTGCTGCGGTAACAAGGCGCCTGCCTCGTAATTCCGGACCCCTCTCCGTCGACCCCGCATACTGGTAAGTATAACCTTTTAGAACAACTTGAGAAGACGTCTGCTAAGATTTCGATCTTAGACCTTCTCAAGATTTCCAATGTACATAAGGACATCCTGTATCAAACTCTTCAGGGGTCAGGAGTGCCTTTAGAAGTTGATCCTGCGTACCTTCAAACCGCGGTGGCAAATATTGCACCAAGTGAGCATCTCACTTTCAACCATAGGGAGGTCCCTACCGAGAATCCTACACATAATCTTCCCTTATACATTGAGGTAGTTGTTACCCACAGGAAAATCAAACGGGTGCTTGTGGATAACGGATCTGGATTGAACATCTACACGCTTAAATTAGTCAAACAATTGGGACATACGGAAGAAGATCTTGAGTCCCATATCATCACTATCACCGCATACGACAACGCGGAAAGAGAGTCAGCAGGCACCATTACGCTACCAATGGAGGTGGGCCCCACTTGCCATCAGACAAAGTTTCACGTCTTAGACTTGGAACTTCCATATAATATGCTTCTAGGCCGACCATGGATCCATGCCATGCAAGCAGTGCCATCAACATTTCATCAATGCATCAAGCTGAAGCATGAGGGACATACAGTAACAATACCAGGAGACTCAGAGCCCTTTGCTCATTGTAGAGATCTTAATAGCTTTGCACAAAAGGGTACATATGCATGTCCCTCCACAGATATAGTTGTCCCTCTTCATTCTGAGGCCATGGAATCTCGAGTAGATTCAAATTCTCTTAGTTCTTGCACTCATGGGGCATCTACTTCAACATCTCCATTTAATTCATGGGAGATGAAAATTCTGGAATATGGCTGTGGGGAGTATAATGTACAACAAGCGCTCTTGGTTTCTGACCTCTCCTTGTCGCCCAAGACTAGAGGTCGACCCAACTACCGCTTCAGGAGACCTAGAGAGGAACACACTATTGGGTCGTTCCTACCTGGAGGCTTGTTAGCTGAGGAAAAATTACTTGATCCACCTACTACTTGGGTCCCTGAGGACACTCAGCCATCTTGTTATCAAACCCCAGAATATGAAAAATCTAGCAGAATGATGTACTCCATGGGCTACAAAGGCCTAGGATGTGGGAGGAATGAACAAGGACAAAGAGAACCAGTCCCTCTTCCACATTTCAAAATAGAAAGATATGGCATTGGGATTATCCCTTATGGAGCACACCCCAACGATCAAGATGTGACTTGTTCTAAAATGAGGATAGCTCTGATTATCTAGACAGCAATACGGATTCCTGTTGTAGCCAATATGAGGATCTGGCCTCCACGAACCTTTTCATGAATAACGCTGTCCTAACCATCACCCCCACTGAACCAACCCTTGAACTTGTATACCCCTCCCTTGTTGAATGAGACCAACAACGTCACGTGCCACTAGATTTATTCGAGAATGATGAGGCTATTGCAGAGTTCATGGGCATAAGGGATACAATTCCCATTGGAGATCACAAGAAGGGTTTCTTTATCGACTTAGACACCTGCGCCTACTTCGGCGAGGAGGCTGAACTTCGTGGTCAGCAAAATTTAAAGAAAAGTGAGGGCAAGAGTTCTAAAGAAAAGCCTCGGCAAAAATCGAAGTCCAAGTCACACAGTGAAAACCTCTTTGAGGCATTGGCTGACAAACAAATAAGAAAATCAAAGGACAAACAAAGTGACCACGCCAAGGATGAAAATCTCGTAGAGACATCCTTGGATGAAGATCTCAACCTACCTCCCGATCCTACGCGTATGGAGGATTTATCAAAATTGTTAGTTGAAGAAACCATTGATGTCAATATTCATACCAAAGAAGATCCCAAGATAGTAAAATTGGGAGCATCACTCTCAGCCAGAGAACAAAAGACGTTCACTATGCTACTGCGAGAGTTTATTGATGTGTTTGCATGGTCTTACAAAGACATGCCCGGCTTAGATCCAACTTTGGTCGTGCATAACCTGGTTGTGCACACAGACGCTAAGCCTATCAAACAAAAGCTTCGAAAGATGCACCCAAGAGTGGCCTTGTTAGTTAAAGAAGAGTTGGAAAGGTTGCTTGCAGCAGGATTCATCAGGCCAATTGATTATTCTGAATGGATATCAAACATTGTTCCTGTCCAGAAGAAACCTATTGGTATCCGAATTTGCACAGATTTTAGGGACATCAATAAAGCTTGCCCTAAAGATGACTTTCCGTTGCCCAACATTGACATGATTGTTGACTCAACCGCAGGGTATGAAATGCTATCACTTATGGATGGCTTTTTGGGTTATAATCAAATTAAGATCGCTGAGGAAGACCAACACAAAACATCTTTCACAACTCCTTGGGGCACCTTCTATTATCAGTGATGCCATTTGGCCTTAAGAATGCGGGAGCAACTTATCAGCGGGCCATGACAGTAATATTTCACGATATGATTCATGACATCATGGAAGACTACGTAGACGACATCCTGGGAAAGTCCAAAACAAGAGAGGATCATCCTATCATTTTGCGGCGTATCTTTGAATGCCTATGTGAATACAAAGTCAGGCTAAATCCAAAGAAGTGTGTCTTCAGTGTGCTATCTGGGAAACTATTAGGCTTCATCGTGTCAAGACGAGGTATTGAGGTAGACCCTGCTAAAGTGTCTGCCATCACAGAAATGCCTCCACCTGAGAATATCAAGCAACTGCGTAGCTTGCAAGGGAAAATTCAAGCCATTCGCCGCTTTATCTCCCAGCTTGCAGATAAATGTCACTCATTCACTCATTTGCTTAAGAAGGACATCGCTTTCATCTGGGGACCTAAGCAACAACAAGCCTTTGCTTTGTTTAAACAGTACCTAGCTGATCCACCTGTCCTCATGCCTCCCACTCCGGGAGAACCACTTTTGCTCTATATTTCCACTACGCAATACGCTATTGGTGCACTGCTCACCCAATATGACCTTAGCCATAAAGAGAAAGCAGTGTACTATCTGAGTCGCACCCTCATCGCCTATGAACGTAATTATCCTCAGATTGAAAAGGCTTGCTTGGCCGTTGTTTTTACCTTTCAGAAACTTCGCCATTACCTGCTAAATACTAAGACCAAGCTCATATCCAAGGTTGACCCACTCAAGTATTTGTTGTCCAAACCCGCCCTCATAGGTAGAATGGCTAATTGGATCATTCTACTCAGTGAGTTTGATATAGAATTTGTCCATCAAAAATCAATTAAAGGACAAGTACTTGCTGACCAGCTAGCGGAAGCACCTTTGCAAAGCACAGAACCTTTGAGTCTGGATCTGCCAGATGCATCTTTGCTCTACATTGAAGAATCTGTCGTATGGCAGATACATTTTGATGGATCTTTTACGTTTCATGGTTCAGGTGCAGGAGTGGTCCTTATTACTCCTTCGGGTGATCCTATACCACAGGCTTTCCACCTGGCCTTCCCTTGCACGAACAACATTGTGGAATATGAAGCACTCATTGCAGGGATGAAGCTAGCCATCAAGTGGAATATTCAACATGTTAAGGTTGTAGGTGATTCACAGCTAATCATCAAACAGGTTAATGATGAGTATAAAGTTAAGGATGACAAGCTCATACCTTACAAGAAGTTGGTGGAAACTCTGAAGGAGTATTTTGTGTGCATTACCTTTGAGCAGATCCCAAGAGCGCAGAACAGATCAACAGATGCTATGGCAACGGTGGGATCTATGCTTTGTATTCCGCCAGGGAACAATGATATGCCATTTTTCATAGAAAATCTACACCAGCCCGCGTATGACGTACCGGAATCTTGCCTGGCTTGTGAGGTTGTTGGTCCCTATTCCCCGTGGTATGAACCCATTTTCACCTATCTTAAGGACAGTACTTTCCCTCCCAATATCTCCCATTCTGAAAAGCAAAGCCTGATTCGCCAGATAGCCCGTTACACCCTTTTAGGAGGTACACTTTATCATCGTGGCTACGATGGGAACCTGTTACGTTGTCTGGATGTGACAGAGTCAATCCAGGCAATTAAAGAAGTACACGAAGGAGTATGTGGAGCACATACAAATGGAATGGTCTTGGCTAAGAAATTGTTAAGAGTAGGTTACTATTGGCCCACCATGGAAACTGATTGTTGTAATTATGTTAGAAAATGTGTGCTTTGCCAAAAGTATGGAAATTTCATCCATGCTCCATCGCAACCATTGCAACCAATCACTACCCCGTGGCCATTCTCCAAGTGGGGACTTGATCTAATAGGGAAGCTTACTCCTACCTCATCTGATGGTCATACACATATCATCACAGCTACAAAATACTTTACAAAATGGGTGGAGGCTGTCCCTTTAACCTATGTCACAGGAGCACAGATTTCTAAATTCATCATGAATCACATTATTTGCCGATATGGTATCCCTGCAGCCATTGTCACAGATAATGGGAAGTCATTTAAGAACAAAACTGTGAAAGGTCTTTGCCAACGGTTCCAAATCAGATTGAAATGGTCCACGCCATATTACCCTCAGGGTAATGGACAAGCTGAGGCAACAAACAAGACTTTGGTAAGGATAATGGAGAAGATGGTTAGCAAAACTGGTCGAAACTGGCACCTACAAATCCACCCAGCCCTCTAGGCCTACCGAACATCAATTCACACTCCTACAGGTGCGACACCATATTCCCTAGTGTTCGGGACAGAATCTATCATCCCTTTAGAGATTGAACTCCCATCCCTGCGAATTTCTCTTCGGGACTATTTGGATAAGGATGAAGATTATCGAGTGGCAAGATTGGCTGAGTTAGAGCTCCTAGATGAGAGGCGCATTCGCGCTCTTAATCACCTGAAGGTATATCAACACAGAATCTCCCGCAACTACAACAAGAGAATCATCCCTCGCCAGTTTGAGGTGGGTGATTTAGTTATGAAGGAGAACCAGTTCAACACCAGAGCAGAGCGAGAAAAGAAAGGGAAGTTTGAACCACACTGGTTAGGACCCTATGTCATAGTTGCCAAGTATGGCACAGGGGCATACAAGTTGGCTCACCCCAATGGTGATGAGCTCCGGGAGCCCATGAATTCCATGCATCTTAAGAGGTTTTATGCCTAAACATGGCACAAGAAAGTCATAAAAATAACAAAAAAATATTTTAAAAAAAAAAAAATCAGAAAAAGAAAAAGAGAAAACAAGTCGTCCACTAGTGAAAACCACGCAATTGTGGCACTTTGGACAAGTCCTTGGGTGAAAACCGGTTTCCGGTGCCTCGGGAGGATTTTTTGTTCACAAGCATTCTGTATTAGAAGGGTAGTTGTCTTTGTCCTGGACCTGGTTCTACCTTCGAGTTTCCTTGTGCACACCATCTAGTCCAGCCTTGATCCGGCTTTGCCTTCTTCTATTCATCTGTAAGGTACGTGGTCTTTCGTTATTTCCCATCTTACGCTGGGGGAAACTCAACGACTTCACCTTCTTGTTCATAAGCGCGTGGCTTCTGCCCTTGTATATTCCCCACCTAACGCTGGGGGCATCCATGCTTTCTTGGTTACCTGCACATAGCTTTGGAAAACTATTAAAAACACAAAAACAATAGAAAATTGTTTCGAGAAAAACACAAAAACAATAGAAACATTGTTTTGAGAAAACACAAAAACAATAGAAAATTGTTTCACAAAACACAAAAACAATAGAAAATTGTTTCACAAAACACAAAAACAATAGAAAATTGTTTCGAGAAAACACAAAAACAATAGAACATTGTTTTGAGAAAACACAAAAACAATAGAAAATTGTTTCACAAAACACAAAAACAATAGAAACATTGTTTTGAGAAAACACAAAAACAATAGAAAATTGTTTCGAGAAAACACAAAAACAATAGAAACATTGTTTCACAAAACACAAAAACAATAGAAAATTGTTTCGAGAAAAACACAAAAACAATAGAACATTGTTTCGAGAAAAACAATATATATATATATATATATATATATATATATATATATCAAAAAAATCTAAAAACAAGGCAAAATTTTTCAAAAAATTCCTAAAAAGTAAAACACCCTACAAAATGGTAACTTGCTTCTTACGGCTGAAACTTGTGTCTTGCGCATGGTATTTTCTCCATATCCTGTTGGTTTGTCTCACATCTTCCCCGATTAATACGACTCGTGGATCACTGGATTCACAACCATTCACAAAAGCTAGCTGCTTGCTTCGTCTGTACTCTGGGGCACTTTTGGTTGCCTGGTGCTGTTTCGTTGCGCACAAATGCTTTTCATGGACCCCGTGTCCATTTTCATTTCCCCTTGCATGTATCCTTGCTTGGGGCATCATTTTTAACCCTTTTCGTCAATCATGAACTTGTGGATCTCTTCAGCACTGATAACAAAACATTTGTACAACTGTCTTGACCGTTGTTGGGTTAGATATGTGCGTTCGTACTTGTTTTCCCTGTTATATGAGCTTGTTTCCTTCTCGTATTGCATTGCATTATTGTATGTTGCGTGGAGTTGGTACTTTCAGCAATGGACAATTGTTTGTAGTATGGCTTTTCATGTCATTCTACCTTTGTCGTATGCTTATATTTTTCATAAGGACCGATGATGTAGTTCCTATGGCAATATGATGACATCAAATTTGTTCCAAACAAATAAGCGGCTAGAGGTTAAGCTCTTCTCTCCCCTCATCCATATTTCTTCTACACAACTTCCCTTTCACCCCTAATTCTCCCTCTCCTTGGGGCATCCTGCCTCGTCCCCATTCTTCTGCCTACTTCTCATATTTTTCGATCGTCGATCGGCTTCCTTCGTCACCCCATCGACACTCGAGGGGGCATCTCTCCCTCCTACTAATTTTTCTTCTATCCCTTCAAAATCTCTTCTGTCTACTATCTTTGAAGTGGCATCACTTACGCCACCCCAAAGAGGGGCAAATGTAGACACCTATAATTACGCCCAAGCAATTTAAATACTTAAATTGTGCTAATTATCCCCTTTCTCACAAATCAACGACATATCGTCAAAAGCACTCATTTTCCCTCATATCATCATTAATTAATTACACTAAGCTAATTAATTAAGTTTCCTATCCAACAAATACCCTAATTAATGACCTTCCGTTAATAAATCACCCCTTCTACCTAGACTAATTAATTATTATTAATTAATTAGCTTTCCCTTCCATTTAACCAATAAATCAATATTTAATTGATTTAATCCCCTTATAATAGCCTAAATCGCACTAATATTCCTCTAATTGGCTTCTATAAGCTTACACCTACCTATTAATTAATCACCTTTGATTAATTAAAATACCCCCCAACTCCCATGACTTGCTAAACATGTATTAAACCCTTCTAAAGTAAGGTTACCTTTAATAAAGCAACCTTATCCATTCCTAATCATGTTTTACCTTTATCCCACATTCATGAGAATGTGTTGAATCCTTTATCCTTTGGGCTATATAAAGAGCCCTCCACCTACCTTTTTACTTACACCTAAACTTTCTAAGAGAGCAAATGCAAAGCATATAGCAAAGAGACTAAGAGCTTGCACCTTGCCCTTTTGAGAGTTCATCATCTTGAAGAGTTAAGCCTCTTTCTTAAAGTGCTTGGGTCATATGGGAGGTGTCAAAAGGGTCTTGTAGCCCAACTTTGATTAGCCCCCATTCCTAGGTTCTTGGAACATTAAGGACAACTATTTTGATAGCCATGGAGCTTACTTAGGTCCATTCATTTATTTGTTGTTAGAGAATAGAGGAGTTTAGATATTTAGCATTGTTAGTTTCAAAGTTTGTATTGATGAATGCTAGCATCTAACCCTTGTTTAATTCTTATCATGATGGTGTTTAAGCTTTGTTTTAGCTAAACTGTAGAACTATTTTAGGTGGTAGTTCTTGTTTCATTTTATTTAGCATTAACCAAAGTATACATGCACATAGATCTCACCCGCAGAGACCTCAGCAGTCTGTAGCGAGATCTTCAGGATTCATAACATAGACCTCTAGAGTACTAGTTGGAGCTACTTCTCATGGGAGAGGACCAGGTAGTTGTTATGGTTCTGGTATTGCTAGACATTTTTAGAGAGTGTGCCCAGAGAACCCTAGTAACAAGGGTAAGACACAAATTTCAAAGCCTATTGTTGGTGAAATAGGGCACAAACATCAGATCTATGTAGCGGTCGAGAACCGCCAGGCTGAGCAGTAGAGTACCGTGATTGAGATGACATGTAGCATTGGTGGTGTTCCTACCTCCATTCTGTTTGATTATGGATCTTATGATTCTTTTATTGCACCATCTTTAGTAGAGTGATGCATGCTGGTGGTAGTTAGGTAGGGTCTTAGTTGGTATGTCAAGATGGCTTCTGGAGACAAGATCTCTATAGAATCCTTAGTTAAGGAGTGTGTGGTGGATTTGGGACCCTTCACCACTACCTCATATGTTTGTATCCTTCCGTTGCGATTGTATGGAGTAATTTAGGGCATGGAATCATTATCTGCACATAGAGCCATAGTGGATTGTTACCATAATAGTATATCATGTTTAGATGATCTAGGAGTTGAGTCAGTGATAGCAGGGGTGAGGAGTTCCATTTTGATTCACACCATTTCTGCTATGCATCTTAACCAATGTGTGTGACAAGGTTGTTAGTTGTATACTATTATAGTTAGTGACAGAACGGAGGATGAGTCTAGTGGACCATCATTTGATTACCATCCCATCTTGAGAGAGTTTTCAAATGTCTTTCCAGGGGAGCTACCTTGGGTTACCACCCCCACATGAGATATATTTTCACATAGATCTTGTTCCGGGAGTAGATCCTATCGCACGAGCACCTTATAGGATGACCACCCAAAGATCTGAAGCTCAAGTTGTAACTTGAGAACCTTATGGAGAAAGGCCTAATCTGTCCTACTGTATCCCCTTGGGGTGCACCGGTGATTATTGTAAAGAAGAAGGATGGATTTCTATGACTGTGTATTGATTACCGCCAGCCGAACAAAGTAATGATCAAGAATCGTTACCCCCTTCCATGCATTGATGATTTATTTGATCACATGAAGGGATCCACAATTTTCTATAAGATAGATCTTAAGTCCGAGTATCATCAGATGAGGATTATGGAGGTAGATATTCATAAGACCACCTTTCGTAAGAGATATGGCCATTACGACTTCACAGTGGTGCCTTTTGGTTTGATGAATGCCCCCACAATGTTTATGATCTTGATGAATGGGGTGTTCAGGAAATTCTTGGATTGCTTCGTGCTCATCTTCTTTGATGCCATTTTGATATACTCACATACGTGTGAGGAGCATGAGGGGCACCTTCGCCAGGTTCTTCAGTGTCTTTGGGAGTAGTAACTTTACGAGAACCTGGAGAAGTGTGAATTCTTTCAGACAGAGGTGCAGTATTTGGGCCACATCATTTATGGATTGGCTAGCACCAAATAGTGTGACAGAGGTGTGGAAGTTCATGGGTTTAGTAGGATATTACAGGATATTTGTTTAGGATATTTTTTAGGTTGCACACCCCATCACTTCCCTTCAGCAGAAAGGGCAGAAGTTTGTTTTGTCAGACAGATGTGAGCTGGCCTTCAGGGCACTAAAGGAATGCCTCACGACAGCACCTACTCTTGCAGTGCCAGATCCACAAGGTGAGTTTTTCATATTCACGGATGCTTCTTTGGCAGGAATTGGAGGTTTATTGATGCATGAGTTAAGAGTAGTTACTTTTGAGTCTCAAAAACTCAAAGATTATGAGATCAATTATAAGAATCATGATCTTGAGCTTGCGGTAGTTGTTCACACCTTGGTTTGATGGGGACACTTCCTTCTTGGCCGAAGATTCACACTCAAGACAAATCACTTGAGTCTTCGCCACCTCTTCACACAACCCAATCTCAAAGCTTGTTAGTGGAATTAGATGGAGTTACTTTCTGAGTATGATATGGAGATAGAGCATGTGAAGGGAAAGCAGAATTTAGTTGCATACACTCTTAGCAGATGGAGACATGTGGTTATGGCCACTTTAGTGGGGATAGACTTATGGAGTAGGATTCTACGGTAGCTTCCTCATGACAGTTTCTACATTGCAACTAGAGTAGAGATCGAGGCTCAGAGACCCCTTGAGGGGAAATTTGATGGTTTGTCATTAAAGGTAGATGGCCTTCTCAAGAACAGAGGCCAGATTTATGTTCCCTGAGACTGAGGCTTGAGGAAGGACATCTTGATAGAGGCACATCATGTACCCTATTCAACCCATCCTGGGGTGAAGAAGATGTATGCCACTTTGGGATAGTTGTATCACTGAAGGGGACTTTATAGAGACGTGGATCAGTTTGTGTCACGCTGTTTAGAATGTCCGAAGGTGAAGGGTAAGCATCAATATCCAGCTGGCCTTATTTTTCCTCATGTTATACCAAAGTGGAAGTGGGAAACCATTTCCGTGGACTTCATTGTTGGGCTACTGATGTTGAGATACCACTATGACGCCATCATGGTCACGGTGGATAAATTGAAAAAAGTGGCTCATTTTCTCAGGTGAAGACCACCTATATAGCTAGTGAAGTGGCACAGGTATATCTAGATGATATTTTCAGATTACATGGGATCCCATGGAAGATCATTTGTGACTGCGACCCTCTATATACTTCCCACTTTTGGACTACCATGCAACATGCCCTCGAGACTAAGATCAATTTCAGCACAACGTATTACCCTGAGACAAATAGATAGACTGAGTGGGTGAATTAGATATTAGAGGACATGCTTAGGGTGTATGTTATGGATCATCAGTCGAGATGGGAGGAGTACTTGTACTTGTTGGAGTTTTCCTACAATAATAGTTTTCAGAGTTTGATAGGCATGGCTCCTTATCAGACACTGCATGGTAGAGAGTGTAGTACACCTCTTAGCTAGGACAAGTTAGAGGAAAAGGTTTTTATTGGACCAGCTTTACTATAGGACATGGAGCAACAGGTGGTTATGATCAGATAGAGACTGTAGGAGGCACAGGATAGGTAGAAGAAGTATGCAGATCGACATAGGACTGACTGTAGTTTTGATGTGGACATGAAGGTATTCCTTCATGTTAGGCCACAAAAGAGTCCTATTCATTATAGAAAAGGTTCTATGTTAGATCCTAGATTCGTGGGCCCCTTTGAGATCTTGGAGCGTATCAGTCCTTTGTCCTACCATCTAGCATTACCACCTATCTTGTCTCACATCCATGATGTGTTTCTTGTTTCAATGCTTATGAGATATATTTCTGGATTGGAAATCATTGCAGGTGCAAGATCAAGGGCCAGTGATGGAGGAGTCCATCTGCATTATAGAGCATAGAACCCTGGGCCTTCGAGGTAGAGAGATTGACCAGGTTCGAGTGCAGTGGGACATATATGATTAGACTGTGGCTACATGGGAGGATGCTACTTTGCTATGATTTTAGTTTCCACACCTATTCTAGTTGCTTCCAAGAGGAAGTCAAGTCTATCGACTATTTCATGAGCTCCAATGTTGGAAATTCAAGTGATATAGGCAACACTACCTCTTTCCCATAGAAAAGATTGTATGGAGAGTTACCTATAGACCTCTTGGGAGTGGTCCTATCAGCCCATAGAGCTGATTTGAGCTTTGTGTGCCAAATCCTCTGATTCTCCTCAAGATTCCTCTTGATA
Organism: Taxus chinensis; assembly: GCA_019776745.2. Taxonomy (NCBI): domain Eukaryota; kingdom Viridiplantae; phylum Streptophyta; class Pinopsida; order Cupressales; family Taxaceae; genus Taxus; species Taxus chinensis. The sequence goes on from CM034154.1 coordinate 152,054,272, forward strand.
ATCCTCAGCAAATTTTTATTTGTGGACTCTACTTCGCCGTTACCCTGAGGGTATTAGTTTGATGAAGTGCTAAGGTATACACCATTCTTGACAGCCCATTATGTGATCCTGGAACCTATGAATGCTAAGGAATTTTCTGATATGATAGTGGATGACACACCAAATTTGGTCGTTATTCCTTCATAGAAGTTTAGTATGCTAGAATCATTAACTTCTTTGAGTGCTACTACCTCGGTCCACTTAGTGAAATAGTATTTTGCTTTCAGAATCCACTTGTGGCCTTGGATTGATGACCCCAATGAATTCAAATCCCCATTACATGAATGGCTGGTCAACTGAGATTTGGATTGATGACCCCAATGAATTCAAATCCCCATTCCAATGTAACCAGGCCTTTTAGAAGCTTGTTCATCCGCAACTGTACTACTTTGTCCCCGTATTGCTGCTCTAATTTGTCTTGATTCTTAGCTAAGAATTAAGCCTCCTCTTGCAAAAAATTGATGGTCTTCTGATCGTTCTCAAACACCTTCCAGTTGGTATTATTGTCTGGGAATGATGGCCTTATAATCACATGGATATGTGGTTGCATTTTGTCTCTTTTGATACTGTCAACCACATCAAAATTTGATCCAACTGCTGTAATTCTATATGCAGCTTCATTCCTTTTCCTGGGTATGGACACAATGCTGACAGCTTCAAAGTCCTCAATGAGATCCCATACCCTATTTTTGTAGCTCTTGAGTAGGTCATTCCTTGCAGCATGTTGTCCTCTAACTTGATTTACAATCAACTCACTATCACCAAATACTTAAAAATTCTTTATGCCTCTTTTCCTAGCCCAATGCAATCCATGAATTAAGGCTTCATATTCAGCTGTGTTGTTTAAATAGGTGAATTGGAATCTGAAAGATGAATAATACTTGATGTTCTATGGTGAAACCAACATTGCTCCACCTCCATCACCTTGTTTAATTCTTGAACCATCAAAGAATAAACTACAATACCTCATTATCATCTTTGCGGTCTGGTTTGGTGATGCTATGGAGAGGATGATTCTCTTCATGCAAGTAATAAACTCTTTGTTGATCAAGAATTTCGTGCTTGTTACCTGTCCAAGTTAATGTACCAAACTAAACACAAAAACCTTGAAAAAATCAAATGAAATTGATACCTGATGGACAAGATCTGAAGATGTAGACGGATAAGGAAGCCGATGTAGATAAGACGGGTGCACACGAGCAATTCTGCACAGTAGATCCAAGTAACTTGCGAGACACCAATGCTTGATAGAAAAAGACCACGTTAAAAGATATTTAGGTGGACTGCCCGAGAAGCGGGTCAGAGAAGCGATAAGCTCCCTCGGCGGATGTCAGTCCACATTTTCAATTAAGTAAAGAAGCATACATGATAAAAGATGTATGTACAGGACTAGATTTTCTGATCAAAGTAATAAACAGAATCTAAACAGCAGACAGAAAGCAACAGAAAATAGGGAAATGTGAAAACAAAGCTGGATTTGAGTTACCTGTGTCCTTTTACCTGTTTGCAGGATGATCGGCGTCGATTATGTATAATCGGCGTCGACTGGTTCAGATCCATGTCGATTGATGTAGATCGACGTAGATCCGAGAGAAAGTGCGAGAAGGTTTGGGAATCAGAAAACGAAGGCAAGATCGTCAATGTCCGCTGGATCTGCAGAAGCCGGAGAGATACTGGCAAGGCTCCACCTGTGCTGGATGTAGGAACAGAGTCACCAGAAAATCAATGGAGACATGTGATGTTGATGTGGTAAGAGCAGAGTAACGGTGCTCCTCTCAGGGATTGATTTGGACAAGATTCACTCTCACTCGATAGATAATGTTCAAACTTGATGCTCAAAAATCTCTCGTTCTCTCTGTCTAATTCACTGTCTATCTCACCGTCTAATTGTCTCTCTTACAATCTGTGTCTAACTAGAACTGATTTCTGGGCTTCTATTTGTAATCGGCGCTGACCGATATTAAATCGGCGCCGTTTCGAAAAATCGGCATCGACCGAGTACCGGTCGGCGCCAGTCATGGAACAGACTCCCGAAATGGCCAAAAGGAGTGATTTCTAGAAAGATAAGAGTGATCCCTCCACCTCAAATACGGGAAATATCCCACTGCTTGGTTTGGGAGGAGGAGAAATAGGGGGGATATATGGATAGAATAGATATGGGGTAGATAAGTGGTTAGGATACATGTAAAAAGGTGTAATTAAATAGTTAATATTTAATTACTCACGGGTAAAACATAATGGGGTGAATTAAACTTAGGAGAGGTGTTTAAATCACAAATTGAATAATACCCCAAGGGCATAGTGGTGATATAAACGTGCCCCAGGTTACCTGAGAGAGCAAATGCGCACGAGGGACACTAAATTGGATAACCAATTTTAGGTGTTTACATTTTTCCCCTTTTTGTCAAGTAACTTGCGATAAGCAAGGTTGTGAGACAAAAACAAGGAGGTGGAAGAAAGGAAGAAAAAGTGATGATGTGATCCCCCTCAAACTAGGGATGGGATGGGTGATAGAACAAACGATCCCAAGTTTGAAAAAGGTAGATGAAAACGCAGGAAGCCCCAGCTAGATGTCTGGAGTAGACCGGATCATTAATGACGCACAAGAATAAATAAAGAGGTAGCAACCTAAGGAACTCACATTGGTAGGGTAGACTAGACGGTCTCCTCATGAGACGACGTTAGTACCTATAGACCCATGAGTGTAAGGAGGGCTGCAAAATAGTCAGCATCTAAAGAAAGACACATTGGTAGGGACAACCAGACGGTCTGCAAAGTAGAGGACGTTAGTGCCTACAGACCCGTTAACTCTAAGCTGCGAAAAAAGTGCGAGTGCCCCATGCAAAGGGAAAAAACTTGAAATGGATGATAATATCAAAAAAGTATGCGCCAAAAGGTAACACTCAGGGTAGGATGAGGACCAGATAAATAAGCCAAGCATCAACACCATGGCAAGAAGATTAGGAGATGGAAGTAAATGACATGGAGAAGCGATACTGCAACCCATCGGAAAAAATGAGTATAAATCGGCGTCGATTTAGAAAAATCGGCGCCGACAGAAAAATATAAAAAACAATCGCCGCTGACCACAAAAATTGGTGCCGATAGTGCCCAACACATATAAATATGCCAACGGAAAACGTGAACGATTTATTTACACCGTGACGATTGATTCAGAGAGAGTCAAAAATTGGATTTGAGCACCATGGAAGCCTCTGGAAGCGGTCAGAAGTGGAGGACATGACCTGGGGTAAGTGGTTCTTCCTGAACCCGTCATTATTTTATTTTATTTTTTTGGTGGGAGGCCAGTGTTTCTGACACGCTGCCTTCCAATCGGCGTCGATTGATATAATCGACGCCGATTTTATTACAGCGGCGCCGATTGAATTCAATCGACGTCGACTAAGTGTGATCGATGCCGTTTGTAATTTTGGACAGAATATTTGGATAAAAATGATAGAATGTGTTTTGGATGCTTCGGATTTGGATAAATATGAAGCTAACATTGCTCTTGATGTCGTGGATGTAGGCACGAGAGGTATTACACATGAGGGATGTGATTACCGAGTTACTGAAGACCATTCTCCCTGACGTCACTGACGCAGATTGGCGCCACTTAGAGTTAGCCGAGCTCGGGGGCTTTCGGTACTATAGACGAGTGCCACGATATGTAGGGTTGATGTGAGCACTAGTGCGACGATGGGATAGCCAAATTTGCACTTTTTGGTTCAGGACAGGTGAGATGACCATCACCCATGAGGACATATACAGGATTTTGAGGCTGCTGATCACTGGGGACCCAATAGAGATTACGCCACGAGAGCAGCAACAGAGGGCCCTAGGTCGATTGTATAGAGACAGGGCGGATGATTCAGAGATAGTGTTCGGGGCAGTGAGGATAGCCTCACAGTACAGACAGGATGTTCCCAGGAGTAGACGGATAGTGTTGATTCAGATGGCGATCTCCTACTTTTCTCTACCAGATTCGGGAGGTGGGAGATTCCCATTGTTATTACTAGATTGCGTTTGTGACATCCTGTAGTTCAGACAGGTGTTCGCATTTGCTGATGCCTTGATAGCTCAAATATATTATGAGTTATGGATGTATACCACTGGCCAGAAGATAGGCATTGATGTCAGTTTTGTGCTCCATTGCTAGGAATATGAGCACATAACAGTGATCAGGGCATCCGGGCTTCCTTGGATGCCAGCAGCAGTGGGGGCTATTGATTACGGATTCCGGTGATGGCGGGCTGATATGGCCCCGGGAGATACAGGGAGATCCGCAGATTGGTATGCCAAGCGTTTCGGGACGCTGACACCAGAGCAGGTCATCTGGAGACCATATCAGGTATTTCTGACATGGGCCGGTTAGGATGCTCACCTGGTGGGATTGAGACGGAGCAGGGTGGTTAGGGGTCGTAGGCCTGATATGTGGGAGCATGTCTCGTTTATACGAGTATTGAGACAGTTCGGCCTAGTACAGACAGTGCCGACTACCTACAGGCCTTACAGGTGAGACAACAGAGAGACTGATCTGCCGATTTTGATACCGGTAGATCCATTGAGAGAGGCCCCACCCTCCACAGATAGTGATGATGACGCTGGAGTAGATGATGGTTATGCGGCATGGTATGCGACAGAGCTACCACGACACCTTCCAGCATCTATAGATGCCGATGAGGAGGATATGGCTACAGTGCTGGAGAGACTAGAGGGAGAGCACGCCACCTTGACGCATACACACCAGGTGGCTCTTGAGGAGATCAAAGCTCTGACAGAGGAGAGGGATGCCCTGATTTTGGAGAGAGACACCACTCGCCAAGAGTGAGATACATCGATCCAACAGAGGGATCGCTACCATCGACATAGGGAGGCCCTCAGGGCCAAATATGGTGATATAGGTACCATGTCAGAGTCTGGGACACAGGGCACGACCATAGGAGGGGCACCACTAGTAGCACTAGCAGCACCACTACGAGCACCTGGTACCGTGAGCCTGAGTACATATCAGTCTCTCCTCGCTGAGGTGAGATACTACGAGGATGTCCTAGCACAGCATGCCCCAGATGTGCCTCGTTACGGGGCGAGGAGGATATCAGCGATAGCAACAGTGAGCGGGGCATCAGAGGGAGGGAGCACCGGGAGATACCGAGGTGGGCAAAGACCTCTGGCAGCAGGTGCATCTAGCTCGATAGGCGGTGGCCAGGAGAGACAGCCTGGTCCAGAGGAGGGTGGAGGAGATAGTGTCTTCCACCTATCAGATTTCACGATATAGAGATTGATGTATTTTGTATCAATGTAGTGATGTAGCCTCGATTGGAAGGCATTTTATAGATGGCTTGATTGAGAGCCACCCATTTTTTGTTGTACAGACACTCATGTATATATATATAGATTCATCATTTCCTTTGTCATATAATTGTTCTCATGCTTTTAATTTTGATATACATGGATAGATGTAGCATAATTATGATGGATATAGACATAGACCGATAGATGATGAATAGATGTGATGGGATAGACATAGATGTAGAGGATATAAATAGATGTGATTTGATGTGATTGATATGTGGATTTAATTTGGATGAGAAAATAGATATAGATAGATGTAATGTTACTTGGATGGACAAGTGTTTAGATGATGTGATGGATAGGTGGGAGTTGATAGTTGGAATGGATTTGATATTTTTGAGATTTTAATTAAATTTTGATGAAAATAGATAGATAGACCCTCATGTGTTTATAATAGAGGCGATGAGATGTGTTTTGGACAAAGTAGATCAGATGAAATTAGATAAATGATAGAGTTTGATTAAATTAACATGTTAAATGTTAATTTAACTGGATGAAATAATTGGAAAAACTTTCTGTGAGAGCCAAGGACGTAAAGAAAACGACCTTGATTAGAAATAAAGGAAATACACCCAGATAAGAAGAAAAATGATAAGCTGGGCTCCTAACCGACCATAAATAGAATCTGGATAGGAAACCAAAAGATCATGCATACAAGGCCCTATATGAGGTTAAAATAAACCTGACACTAACTAGCCGCAAACCAGATTTAGGAGGGAAACGGAAGGAGCAGTAAGTAGGTATCTTGTCGAAATTTACAAGGGACAAAATACATGTTCATACTGGGAAAATAGGATTCTCCATATGATCGACAAAAGGTCTTATATCTCAGCTTCATGATTTCTGGTAGAAAAGCAAACTGATCAATGCGGGAAGTTTGCTAGATATGGAAAGACTGATCAATACGGGAAGTCTTTCAGTGATGCTAAAAAGTGTATAAACTGACTGAAAGGCTGATCAATGCAAGAAGCCTTGAGAATTCCTTTGAGAAACAACCGTCCTTCAAGGGAGCAGTCTGTATTTTGAATTTTAATGATAGCCATCCTTCGAGGGCATGGTCTATATCTTTTGATTCATTTGATAATGTATGGATAGCTATCCTTCAAGGGATCAGTCTATCTTTTTTGGATAGCATCTTTTTTTTTCTTTTTTTTTTTTGAAAAGCTTTTTGGAAGAAGCTGAGTTTAGACCTAGATAGATCAGATAGAGGGGAAGAAAACGTATAAAGAGCACGCACTCATGCCCCGAGTAGATCCGATTAAGATAAGAACTTAGGACAAAATGAAGCGGTGATTAAGGTATTCCTACCATGAGGAGAAACATATCCAGAAGAAAAATGCTATGAGTAGATCCAGCGATACTCATATTTAAGGTAAAAAAGACAATAGATGGAGAACCACATAGTTTCGAATCACCATGAAAGTATATGACTTGTTTAGATGGATGAAAGATCTGTCTTGCGACTAAATTTGTGTAAGATAGATTTTAATAGTAGAAGGGCCGTAGATGCAAGGCATTAAGAAGTTCCACTTCAGGTATACCATCCATGGAAGATAGACGATAAGCCCCAGACCCATATTTATGAGTGATAACATATGGACCCATCTAGTTGGGAGCAAACTTACCACGCTGACTCCTTTCGAGTGTAGTGACATTTTGGTTTTCTTTAAGAACAAGATCACCAATTTTGAAGTCATGGTACTGCAAGTGCTTGTTATAAGCACGTTTGACACGCTCAAGATAGACTTGATGATGTTCAAGAGCGTTGAGACGCCGCTCATCTAATAATTCAAGTTGTGCTAGACGATTTTGACGATAGCCCTCATCAGAGACAAATTCTCTGAGAGAAACACAGAGAGATGGGATTTGGACTTCCAAAGGAAGAACAGCCTCAGACCCATAGACGAGAGAGAAGGGAGTAGCACCAGTAGGAGTACGAATGCTAGTCTGATAGACCCAGAGAGCAAAAGGGATATGTAAATGCCAATCCCTACCAGCTCGACTAGTTACCTTTGCGAGGATATTACGCAAAGTTTTATTGGAAGCTTCGGCCTGGCCATTAGCTTGAGGATAGTATGGAGAAGAAAAGCTGAGTTTGATATTGAAAGCGTCACAGAGGTTCTGCAAATCAACATTCTTGAAAGACTTACTGTTATCTGTGATGAGTTTGTGTGGAACACCAAAGCGACAAATGATGTGTTGATAGACAAAATCAACTATGGGTTTAGCTTTTGTTGAAGAAAGAGGGATAGCTTCCACCCACTTAGTAAAGTATTCAGTGGCAGTAATGATAGAATGATGACGCTGTGAAGAACGGGGATTGATGAGACCAATGAGATCAAGACCCCATTGCGAAAAAGGCCACAAATCCACTGTAGGTTGTAAAGCTTGACTAGGGATATGTGTGAGATTGGAATGTTGTTGACACTTAACACATTTCTTAGTGTATTCACAACAATCTCGATTAAGAGAAGGCCAATAATATCCCAAACGTAAGATGCATTTATCTACGGCCAAGCCACTAAAATTTCCACCACAGATACCGTCATGGACCTCCTGGATAGCTTTAGATGATTCAAGGGTTTTGAGGCACTGAAGAAAAATACCATCAAAGCCGCATTTGTAGAGGATCCCGCCTAGAATAGTGTAGCAATTAGCGCGTAGGATAAAAGATCTTTTAGCATTGGAAGTCAGATCTAGAGGAAGCACTGAATGAGATAGATAATCAACGATCTGTTGATACCACTCATCCTGAGTATTGGTTTTGACAGCATGGATTGAAGTTAGTTGCCTAAGATGAGATGGTTGATCTAATCGTTGCATAGCCACATAAAGTCGCGAGTCCTCGGTAAAAGGTGGGATAAGCGAGGCTAACGAAGCCATTGTATCTGCGAATTGATTTGCAGTATGAGGAATAGCTTGGATAGTGAATTTATCGAAAGATTGGAGTTGAATGAGAACGATATCATGATATTTTTGAAGGATATCATTCTTGCATTGATAGACACCCGTGACTTGATTAACGATGAGTTCAGAATCACCAAAGATGTCAATATGATGAGTGTTGAAATTAATGGAATTTTGAAGACCCAAGACAAGAGCTTCATATTCAGCCATATTGTTGGTGCACTCAAAGTTCAATTTGTGTGCGACTGGGATAGGTGTACCCCAAGGAGGAATCATCACGAAACCTGCACCTCCCCCTTGCTGGCATTTGGATCCATCAAAGAAGAGTTTTACTTTAAATGGAGACAGACCAAAATCAATTTGTTGGATATATTCATCGGGGAATTGAGCAAGGGGGACTTGAGTGTCCGGAAGAGGAGCATCAGCTAATTGATCTGCAATGACCTGACCCTTGATAGACTTTTGCGGGATAAACTCGAGATCAAATTCTGTCATAAGCATGAGCCAACGAGTGATACGATCATTGTGATAAGGCTTCGCATGAATTGTCTTGAGTGGATTGACACTTGTGACAATGTAAGTTTTGTGATTAAGGAGGTAATGACGAAGCTTAGAAGTTGCGAAGAAGAGAGCACAACACAGCTTTTCAGCTTCAGAATAACGTGTTTCATACTCATGGAGGGTGCGACTGATGTAATAGACAGCTTGTTCTTTACCGCAAGCGTCCCGATGTGAGATCATGGCTCCCAGAGCATGGTCAATCACAGAGATATAAAGATAGAAAGGCTCCCCCTCGCGTGGAGGTGTAAGCACAGGTGGAGAAAGAAGATAAGCTTTGAGATCATCAAAGGCCTTTTGGCAATGCTCATCCCATTCAAAATGAACATTCTTACGGAGGAGATGATGAAAAGGTTGACAACGGTCCGATAATTGTGAGATAAAACGATGCACTGATTGAAGATGTCCTTGGAGACTGTGGAGTTGCTTTAAGTTAGAAGGGGGAGGCATCTCAAGGATAGCTTTTATTTTTGCGGGGTCTACTTCAATACCCCTAATGGAAATGATAAAACCTAAAAGTTTACCAGTGAGAACGCCAAACACGCACTTAGATGGATTTAGACGAAGACAAAAGTGAATAAGCCTCTCAAAGAGAGGTGCAAGAATGAAAAGATGATCCCGACGACGTTTGGATTTACCGAGGAGATCGTCGATGTAATCTTCCACAGTTTTGTGTAAGAGATCATGGAAGATGTAGGTCATTGCTCGCTGATAGGTTGCTCCTGCGTTCTTAAGACTGAAAGGCATGACACGATAACAAAAGGTCCCCCAAGGAGTTATGAAAGAAGTCTTATGTTGGTCTTCTGGTGTGATGAGAATTTGATTATACCCAGAGAAACCATCCATAAGAGAAAGCATCTCATGACCCGCAGTTAAATCCACGAGTTGGTCGATATTAGGTAGAGGAAAATCATCTTTTGGACAAGCAAGATTAAGATCCTGGAAGTTGGTACAAATTCAAATTTTCCCAGTAGCTTTAGTTACTGGTACTACATTGGAAACCCATTGTGGATAATCGATGGGTTGGATGAAGTTAGCCGAGAGCAAGCGCTGCAATTCTTCTTTAACAAGAAGGGCTACTCTAGGGTGCATTTTACGCAATTTTTGTTTAACCGATTTGATGTCGGGAAGAGTAACGATATTGTGGACCACGATATCGGGATCGAGTCCTGGCATATCCTCATATGACCAAGCAAAGGCTTGATGATGGTTGGAAAGAAAAGTGGTAAAGTCTCCTAACTCCTGTGGATTAAGGTATTGGCCGACCTTAATGATGCGAGAGTCTTTAGAAGTCCCTATATTAAGGTCAACAGTGGCTTTGTTGAGAAGCATAGACGTGTTAGAAGGAATGGTTTTAGGAAGATAGGAATCCTCTACCCCCAGATAGGTGAGGACAGAATCATCATCCACACAGTGGATAGTGTTGATAGTAGGAGAGTCATCTCCAACTATTTCAGGGAAAATTAACGGTATGGAAGCGGACCTGTCATTAGTCTTATAGGCTAGTGGCCCTAAGGAAATGGTATTGACTAAAAAAAAAAAGTTAGACGGGATGGAAATGGCGTCGTCCACATCGAGTGATGCTTCTGACCTAGCGGGAGAAGATGGTTCCTCAATAGGAAGAGGCTCATCGAGAACAATGACAGTGGCTTTTGAAACAGGTTTAAATCCTAAACCAAATTTTTAATGTGGCTTGAGATTTGGAATGGACGCGAGGTCATGCACACCTTGTTCATATTTTCCCAAGCCAAATCCCTTCCACGCGCATCGATATAAATAAGTTTTTGCAAACGTGGGATTCTGTAGACAATCGAACCCTGTTGAATAAGGTTTGGTCCTAGGAGGATAATCCAGGTGATAGTGAGGCGTATCAAGACCACCGTAAATGAAATTTGTCTGTTGATTGGGAAGACCAATGGTGATGATGCGACCAAGACCTGGCTGATATTCAGGTTGTTTGTCTGGTCTACCATACTCACTAGGTTTGAGATGGGCGTCAAAATAAAGGAGAGGAAGCTCTCCCAGTGAGAAACGCTGCAATGTCTCTTCTAGATTTTATAAATCCGGTAGTTTGGTTGTAGGTATGGAAGAAGATGAGGCCTCGTCAGGAGAACAAGCATTTTCCATTAGAGGGGCAGACCCTGTGGTCATGTCGCATTGTACGGAAGGAAAAGGATCTCCTGGATGAGTATAGATTTTGCCCTCATATTGATATTTTAAGCATCAATGGAGGGTGGATGGGACACAATGCATTGCACGAATCCAAGAGCATCCAAGGATCATATTATAGTGGAATTTCCCTTCAACAATGTAAAAGAGTTCGTGAAGCAGCTTCTTACCTACTCGAATGGGTAGGACCACAGTTCCTAAAGTAACTGCTAGTTGATCGTTAAATGATCGAAGAGTGAAAGGCGGGGGTGACACTACGTTCTTTGGTAACTTAAGTTGCTCGAATGTGTGTGAGGAGATGACATTAAGTGCAGCACCACTGTCGATCATAGTGCGTTTTAATGTAGTGTTGTCGATTTGGACTGTGATAAAGAGGGGAGCCTCCAAATCCTCGGAAGAAAGGGAAGGAATTTCTGAATCTTCAAAAGAAATGGTGGTTGATGGTCTATTCAATCCAACAACCATCTCGAAGGGCTGGGGCTCATCTGAAATCACTGCGATGCGACGCAGATTATCAATCAGAGCCTGGCGATGTTGTGGAGAGGATTGAATGAGGTCAAAAAGAGACATTTTGACCGGAGCCTGGGTGAGTTGTTTCATAACACTCTCCTCAACTGACACGGGAATTTGAGCCCGAGGTGCAGCACGAATAGAGACCCGAGGTCTCAGGGCTAATGAGGAAGGAGGAACTCCTTCGGGGGCTGCAGAAATGACAACCCGTGGTCGAGATGCTGTAGATGAGGATGGATTATCATACTGTTGGGTTCTAGTGGCGATATGAATTGTGTCGATTTGAGAAGGTGGAAGATCATTTGGAGTGGAATCACTAGAAGTAGAGGTATGAGTAGATCATTGGGGCTCAGATGGAGCTAAGATGACAGAAGATACTTGTTCCTCCTCCTCTTCCAGCAAAAGATCACTTTCTTCCAAAAGGCTGTTGACGATAGATTGAAGAGCTTTACATCCCTCGGTATCATGACCCAGGGTACGGTGGTAAGGACAAATCAAATCAGAGTTAAACCAGGTAGGTTTAACTCCTTTAAGGTTATATGGTTTAATCAGAGGAAGAGATATGGATGAAGATTGGATAAGTTGGCGAAGGATTTCAGTATAGAACCCGGTAGACAAAGATGAGGACAGAGATGATGAAGGCGCCTCTTTTACTTTAACAGACTGCCGAGGTAAAAGAACCTGCATGTTAGGTTTGACAGTCTTTTTAGGGATCATCTTATTTTTTTGGACATCTGGAGGAGTAGCCTTGGGCACTTGAGATGGAAGTAAGTGAGACATGATTGATTTCGATGGAGGAGGAGCCCCTAAAATAGATTTTGAAGATGATGGAGATGTGACAAGTGTTGTGGTCTTCAGAGATAAGGGAGGCTGCTTGGTCGAAACTAATGATGATTTAGATAATGTCGATTTAGAAGAGGGAGAAGCTCCCAAAGTAGGTATAATCGGAGGAACAGAGGGTGCCCTGGTTTTTGGTAACGAAGATGATGATTCTGATAAAAGAGGTGACGTATTTTTAGTAGGTTAGTCCACTTTTTGAGGTGCTGGTGAATAATGTGTTGTAGAAGAAGATGATGGTTTTGATAGGTTTGCAGAAGAAGGTGCCTTCTCAGCAGAAAAATCTAATCTTTTATGAGGCGCAGAGAGAGATTTTTGCGGAAAAGCACCAAGAGTCTTGATGGTTCGAAATATGGGCTTTCCTTTTTCAGGGATTGTGACAATTTCAACCGCATAAGGTGATTGTAACCTTTTCGGGGGAAGCAAATGGGGAGGTACTGATGATGCAACGTTAGATTTCGGTTGTCTCGGTCTAAGTTTAGGAACTGAGTGTATAGGTGTCGGTGCTACTTCTTTAGATTTTCCCTTAATAGGTAAAGTAGCATTGGTGATGGAAGAAGTGAGTGATGAAGAAGAAGTTCCTTGCGAGGGAACTACTTCTGGTACAGTAATTGTGGGTGAAACTACTATAGGAAAGGAAACGGGAAGAGTCAAAATCGAAGACGCTTCCGTCGAAGTCGGCACAACTATAGGTACGTTTACCAATGGCATAGTCACAACAAAAATGGGAGAAACAGAAGTAGATGTATCTGCGGTGGAAACCCGAAGGGATGTAATTACCTCGAGCATTGAAAGAATATCTGACGATGAGACAGATGTGGATGACACTTTCTCGAGTATGGATGGAAGGTCAGACAAATAAGCAGAGAGAGATGAATCCGTATCTAGCAATGTTGGAATATTCAAAGACGAGCTATATGCAAATGGTGGAATCCCAGCGATTAGTGAAGCGGAAGGAGATTCTGATTCGGTCGATGTGTTCGAGATGGCTCAGTTTTAGAAGAAGATTCTTTAGTAGAGATGAAGCTGATAGTATGAGTGTTTGGTCTTTGAGACTCTGAAGCATCATGGTTTAGGGAATGATTGGGAAAAGGTTTCTTAAAAACATCCAACGCTTGATTTGGGGGAGCATTTGGGTTATCCAGAATGAGCTCGCCTTTATCAATGAATTTCTGGACAAGATTTTTGAAGGTCTGACATCGTTCAATGTCATGATCTTTGGTTCTATGATAATGATAGAAGTCATTTTCCCTATACCAGAATGGATGTTCTTGGCTTTCATCAATATTCCTAATGGGGCGAAGTTCGATCATGTGAACTTCCAACATTTTTTCCAGGATAGAAGCATATGATTCCCCCAACGAAGTGAAAGATCGAGATGACGAGGACCCTTTTCGAGAAGATGAGGAGTCTCTTCGTGGTGTTTGATTAGAAGTGTTATCGGCTCATGATGTTTTTAATACGATAGCGTTGGTGGATCCCTGATTCTTGTCTTTAGAAGTGGAAGGATTTGATTTGGTAAACCAAGAAAAATCTGGTTTAGATTTAAAGCGAAGTTTTACCTTCCCTTGTTCAATGGCGCGAGACTCAAGTTTGCGTGCCATTGTAAAGGCTTCTTCAAATGTATGAAATGTCTGGATCCTTAAAGTGGAAGAAATATGATTAGCACAAGATCGAGTAAACAACTCGATCTTTTGGGATTGAGGAAGGGAGAAAGACAATTGGTTTATTATCCCTCTCCAACGAGTGACAAAGTCTGCAATAGACTCATCATCGAATTGACAAATGTTATAAAGATCTGTAATCAAGATATTATGCGCGATATTTATTGAAAAGTTTTCAACACACATCTGGGCCAATTGAGAGAAAGAAAACAAGGAATGTTGAGGAATGTTATTGTACCAGTCTAAAGCAGGACCTGTTAGAGACATAGGAAAAGTACGGAGCATAAGCTCCTGATCCTGGACTATGAGGTAGCAAGCATGTTTGAATGCTCGCAAATGCTGTTGAGGGTCCTCCCGACTATGAAATTTTGAAAATTTAGGAAGTTCCCATTGGAGAGGATAAGGCTTAAAAGCCACTAAGGGGTGAATGGGTTCATTACACACTTCTTCAAAAGAGTATGAAGGACGAGCCCCTTTGGTGGAGGCTTCCAAGTCTGCGATTTTCTTGAAAAGAATTTGAACCACGTCAGATTGAGGAGGAGGCACACTGGCATGTCCTACATAAGAAGCAAATGGTGGATGTTGTTGAGGTGTCAATGGGGGATTCATCTGTTGATTGATAGGATGATAAGAGGAGTAACCAGGCGTTTTGGGTGACACCTAGTGGGGTATTTGCTATGAAGGAGCCTGCGTATAGGCAGGCTGTAAGATAATAAGTGGTTGAGAAAATGAAAGTTAGATGACGGATGGAGCCTGTGATTGGTGGACTCCTATGCTTGTTGACTGAATCGGAACAGATTAAGGAACATGGGTGTCGATTTGATTGGACATGGTGGGGAACAAGACCTGGAAGAGGCTTTTTACTGCCAGATTAGTTATTAAGGGCGCTGATACTAGAGGATGGGTGAAGGTCACTGTTGCTGGAACATTGGAAGAAAAACCCACTGGAGGACGAGAAGCAGGAACCAACTGACTATTCAAAGGGGGTTGACTCATAAAGAGGTACTGACCCTGGGACACAATGGATGGCATAGATGAATTAACAACAATATGTGGGTGCGTAGACGCACCCATTATAGCCAGAGAAGAGGACTTCTCAGAAGTAGGTTGTGGAATAGTCGAGGTAACTGCAGCGTTAGGAATAGGTAAGACTATTTGAGAACTAGTCGATATGGTTGGTGGAAGAGAAAAAGGAGGCACAGGTGCGCCACCCTCTTCCATGGCTCGAGGCGAGAAAAATGATGCTAATTGTTCTACAAAAGCCTGGGATGGTTCACGAGAATAATCGTACACTTTCTGGATTGGTGGTCCTTGATCAGATATTTGAATAGACTTGTGTACTAGGTAGTCCATAAGGGCTACCGGATTGCGATCAAGGAGTGCCTGAAATTCAGGATCCCCGCGAGGAACATACTCTATGTCAGAAGCAGATGATATTTCTGAAGGACTAGGGGAAGCTGGACGTGATGGGGTTGCTTTGGCCTGATAGAAAGGATTATATGACCAGGATGGGGAACCAACTAACAGCGGTCCCGAGGAAGACCTGGGGGGTGCCAAAATATCCACACTAGCGGTGATCTTGGAGGAAGAAGGGGCTAGTTGAGCCATTCTTCTAGATTGTAACCGAGTGATGACCATCATAAACAAGTAGAAAAGAAGATTGACCTAACTAATGCACAGATAATTCAAGCAGCATAGGTGATTATCTCTTTTAAGTTTTTATGCTTTTAAGAAAGAAAATATTAGGGAAGGCCTTTTAGAACAGGAACTACTCAGATAGCCAAACTAAGGATGGTTTGGGGGATGTTTTGGTGAGGAGTCCCGAAGGCACTTCAGTAAAAGACCGGTACGTGGCTTGATATAGGGGCCTACCCCCGCACTTCACACACCACTGCGATAAGGGAGTCGGGTGCTTTGCCAATATATACCAGAACTTCCGTGAATTTATAGCGCGGCCCGAGTACCACGTAGGCTCTTCCTCTTGGATGTCACTTCTAAGTAGGCGAGGCCAGGGAAAGAATTTTTGTTTAAATGCTTTATACCTAGTGATTTTGGCTTTGTGTGCAAGGGTGAAAAATAAATAGTGTCACTACTGATTTTGATCAATTTTCCAGCCTAATTAAAACTAGATGAAAAACATACAGCAGAAATGACAAAGAAAGAGTTCTTTTTAAGCACTTAAAAATGAAGTGTTTGATTTCGATGAAGACAAGTCAAACCGATTCTTTCCCAAATGCGATTAAATTATTTTTAAGCACCAAAAATTGAAATGTTCGAATGTGATAGAAAACAAACAAAGAAATTTTTTTTTTCTTTTTTTTCTTTTTTTTAGTTCCTAAAAAGGAGAAAACACCGTAAAAGAGAAATACCTATAGATTTAGCTCTCCAAGGTGTGTGGACTTCAAAAAGCACGTTGTTGATCTCTTCCTCTCGAACAATCCCACGAACAAGCAAAGTGCTCTGCAAGAAAAGGTTAAGAAAACACCAAACAAAATCCAGAAAGATATATCCAGATAATGGTGAAACGAAAATTTCTATTTTAAGGAACTAGAAAAATTTCAAGGAAATAACAATTTCGCATAAAGAGATGGATCAAACATGCAATCTTGAAATCAAAATGAAATATTTACTAATTTTATAAATAGAAATTGGAATTGAAATTTGTAAAAAAAGAACGGACCTAACTTTGCAGATTCAGAAATGAAAGAAGCAATACTGAAACGATGAAAGGAAATGCTTAAGCAGAACTGATAAAAATCAGTGAAGAAAAAGAACAAAGCTCAAAACTAGAAAAGAGATGAACTTACCAATAAGGGAGTTTGGTTGGGTCCCACCAGGCGTGCTAGAATGTTGATCAAGAATTTCGTGCTTGTTACCTGTCCAAGTTAATGTACCAAACTAAACACAAAAACCTTGAAAAACTCAAATGAAATTGATACCTGATGGACAAGATCCGAAGATGTAGATGGATAAGGAAGCTGATGTAGATAAGACGGGCGCACACGAGCAATTCTGCACAGTAGATCCAAGTAACCTGTGAGACACCGATGCTTGACAGAAAAACACCACGTTAAAAGATATTTAGGTGGACTGCCCGAGAAGCGGGTCCGGGAAGCGATAAGCTCCCTCGGAGGATGTTAGTCCACGTTTTCAATTAAGTAAAGAAGCATACATGATCAAATATGTACGTACAGGACTATATTTTCTGATCAAAGTAATAAACAGAATCTAAACAACAGACAGAAAGCAACAGAAAACATGGAACTATGAAAACAAAGCTGGATTTGTGTTACCTGTGTCCTTTTACCTATTTGCAGGATGATCGATGTCGATTATGTATAATCGGCGTCAACTGGTTTAGATCGGTGTCGATTGATGTAGATCAGCGTCGATCCGAGACAAAGTGGGAGAAGGTTTGGGAATCAGAAAATGAAGGCAAGATCTTCAATGTCCACTGGATCTGTAGAAGCCGGAGAGATACTGGCAAGGCTCCACCTGTGTTGGATGCAGGAACAGAGTCACTAGAAAATCAATGGAGACATGCGATGTTGATGTGGTAAGAGCAGAGTAACGGTGCTCCTCTCAGGGATTGATTTGGACAAGATTCGCTCTCACTCGATAGATAATGTTCAAACTTGATGCTCAAAACTCTCTCGTTATCTCTGTCTAATTCACTATCTATCTCACCATCTAATTATCTCTCTTACAATCTGTGTCTAACCAGATTTGAGTTCTGGGCTTCTATTTGTAATCGGCGCCGTTCCGAAAAATCAGCGTTGACTGAGTACCGGTCGGCGCCGATCATGGAACAGACTCCTGAAATGGCCAAAAGGAGCGATTTCTGGAAAGATAAGAGTGATCCCTCCACCTCAAATATGGGAAATATCCCGCTGCTTGGTTTGGGAGGAGGAGAAATAGGGGGGATATATGAATAGAATAGATATGGGGTAGATAAGTGGTTAGGATACATGTAAAAAGGTGTAATTAAATAGTTAATATTTAATTACTTATGGGTAAAACATAATGGGGTGAATTAAACTTAGGATAGGTGTTTAAATCACAAATTGAATAATACCCCAAGGGGATAGTGGTGATATAAACGTGCCCCAGGTTACCTGAGAGAGCAAACACGCACGAGGGACACTAAATTGGATAACCAATTTTAGGTGTCTACACTCTTAGCTCAGATTCTTCCATTTATTTGTACGGGTCAAAAACATGTATTTTGTTTACCCATTCATCAAGGGTCAAGTCTGGAATACATCCAACCTTGGTATCAACTTCATAAGTTCTTGGGAGATCTTCTTAATCAAAGGTGACATAATTTGCATTGATTGGATTCAATGTATGAGGATCTATGTGGAAGTTATAATTGGCTCAGATATGATCGTAGCCTTAGATTCATACCTTGTTCTAAACAACATGTGTGACCAATCAACAGATAAATATTCTCCAATTTTGGCAGTGAAATCTCTTGAAAAACACAAGGCAAAGAGTGGTGGCAATTTTATGACCGATATATCTTGTAGAACGGTGACATTGGGATAGGCATGTAATGTGAGGTTAAAATATTAGATCACTCTAACTCTTGTCACTACTGTACTATCTAATTGCACCACACCTTTGGAAATGACTTCATACTGAAGAGCCAACTGATCAACTATTTGTTTTGGCATTACATAGCTACTTTCTCCAGAATCAATCATGCAATTATGCACCAATTTATCCCCAATGATCAATGAAACATAGAATGGTGGGGGTTTCAAAATCTTACCTTGATGGCATCCTTGATTTTCTCTTTGCTGAAATGCATTGGTAAGAACTTTTTCTTAGTCTTTGGATGGATGATTTAATGCTAACCAATTTTTCATAGTAGCTTGTAATAGGTCTCTTTGTCTTGAGATAGCCATTGACTACCACATTGAGATGTTTACGTTTGTCTTCTTCATCTGCTCAATGATGTTGAATGGAGATGAGATATCTATCTATTGCCCTTTTCTATGCATATTCTTCTCTTGCATATGGGCAATTGTAGATGGCATTTGAGCTGGTCTAGAAGGTGGCTTGGGTTACCCTTGCACATTGGGAGCTGGTCTTTGACTACTAACACCTTGTGGAGTGATGGAGGGTAGTGGATCATTTAAATTAGATGATTGTCCTTCTCTAATGTTCCTCCTCTTGGACCATGTGTTGGCTACTACATTTTGAGAAGGTTGTTGATTCATACCACAAAAATCCTCAGCCTACCAGTTGGCAAGCGTGGTCTCATTTGGAGGTGTCTCTTGTTGAGTTACTTGCTGTTGGTTTTCTTCTTGATTTATTTCTTGTTCTACACCAGTTTTTATCACCATTAGAGTTTGATTCAAAGAACCATTGAAACAAATTGATTGGTTATGAGGTTGATTACATAGGAAGCACCAGTCATATTCCTAAGCCACATTATTTTTTACTGGTACCAAAGCTCTAGATGTGGATGTAGCATTAGGATTGTAAGGCTAGAATGGTCTATTAGCAAGAAGCCTGACTTGGTTCTAATTTCTAGTTTGGATGGGTGGCCTGTTAGGATTATATGGTGGTCTATTGGGTTGAGTTTAAGGCTGATATGGAGGTCTAAAATTTTGAGCTTACTGCCTCTTAAGTGTTACTAACTCATTACCAAAATTTTGTAATTGCTTCATGACTTCTTGGAGCTCATTTGAGGTGCTGGAAGATGAAGTAAAAGTTTCAATTTAACTATGATTTCTTGGAGTAAGAATGAGAGCTAATGTGGGTGATTGACTAGTTGTTCGGCTTAATAACTATGGATATAGAGGCATAGGTGGCCTAGGTGGAAGTTTACTAGCCTAAATTAAAAAAAAATCAGCTCTAATGGAAATGTTATAGGCTGGAGGTAAAGTTATACCTCCCATGCATTGAATCATCATTGCGTTGGTACCCAAATTGATTCTCCTTCAAAGTCTAAGAAACATCACAGGTTTATCAGGAAGCTTAGAGATAGATAGATCACGATGAGTTGTTTTGTAGCTGAGGATGGGATCTAACTCGCCCCTAGTCACTCAAATGTAGAGAAATGGATAACACCCTCAAGAGGATTTGATCTATTCTCACTATTTTAGGTTGTGCCTTTCAACCAGGGTAAGAGAACCATTTATAGCCTGTTGTTTATGGAGGAGATGGAGATATCCTTCCTGATGGAACTGTTAAAGAGACCTTGGGGAGAATATGATCAATGCAACAAAATCTAACTCTCACGAGTTGTCACTCTAGATAGTGAAGATATTCTCTAGGAAAGGTTCAGGCTATGAAAGACATTTAGAATAATGATTGTTTCTACATGTTTTGGTAGTAAAATTTATGCATTTGTATACACACATGAAAAACATGGGTAGTGTGTGTAGGATTAGTTGTTTTTGAATAAATTTTGGTAGGAGGTGTAGCAGGATAAATTTGATTATACCAAATCTTTAAGATTTCTTACAAAATGGAAAGTCTAAACAACAGAATGCTTCAGAATAGCTAAAATGTTCCTTTAACAAGAATATGTACTCAAATTGAGGCCCATATTTGCACCTTTTCACACAATCTCTCAGATTTTAACATGAAGGCTCGAGAGAGAAGACTCAATAAAACATCAAGATCTAAGATCAATCACACCTAAGGTACACCAAGAGGCTTACAAAAAATCTCTATCAACAAATGAAAGAAAAGTGATTTTAAATCATTTATTTCACTCTCAGATGAAAGCTCTGATAAGAAATGAGATTATAGATACCACTAAACTATCACAAGGATTGAGATATGTGTGATCAAGACATATTTTGATACAAGATTGCAATAGGAAACAAGGAAAACTATTTACAGACATTTAGAAATAAGATAAAACACATTTTGCATAAGATCCACACAAAATAAATCGAGTTTGATTAAATTTATCAGTAGGGGAAAGTTTCTTAGAACAATCTCAGAGCTTATTAATGGCTGTATACCTGTAACCACCTTGACATGATCAAACTTAATACAAAAGAGATATACAAGCTTCTCAGATGACTTCTCAAAAGAAAGGCTTTGTCAATTTTTCCTCTTGGGAATTTTCTTTGACCTCTAACACTCAAACCTCCAACCCTTTTACATGAAAAAATTGTGCCATTTATAATATTTACAATAGAGCCCCTTCTACCCCAAAGAAAAAACATTAAATGTACCAGTGCTTGCCATGATTTCAATCACAATTCCCAGAATCATATCTATAAAATTTATCAAGTGCTCATGGGGAAAATCTCTTTGAAAATCTCAGCATTCAACTCCTTCCTCTAGAAAATCACTCTTCCTTCAATTCACCAACCACTTCCACCCCTAATCTGTCAAATTTGGTTCCTTGCGTGCTCGGGAGAAGAAAAATAGAAAATCAGATCGAGCCTGATAGTCAGACCATTTTAATGGTAAAAGATGTCCCCAGATCTCTCCCACCAAACTTATATATCAAAATTAACTCCCCTCTTTGTTTGGTGTGTAGGAAATACCAAGAAATAATGAAAACTTGCACTTCCAGGTGTGTTTCAGTAAAAATGGGGGAAAATCAAATTTTAGACTCACAGTTTTCATTGATCTTTGCTTTGAATTTAGGCCATCCACGTGGAAGATTCACCTTTAAAACAAGATCGGGGGATTCCTTTGAATTTTTACAATTTTTTTGAAAAATGGAAAAAATTTCCATTTTTCTCCGCACTTCTGCCCTTGGGAAATGAGCCTGACATGTGTCCCAGTGGAACTGTGTTTCTTTCTTCACTTTTAAATTTTTTCTCCCAAAAGGAAATTTTTCCAAATTTCCCCCAAGAGTCCACACCTCCGCTATTGACTACAGTAAGCTTTGACGTTTCCCTTATCAGGCTTGCGGGCCATTTTTAGATTTTAATCCTTTTGATGTCAAGAGGTAAAAAATCCAACTTTCCTTTGATGGTCCGTTTCCCTGCCTCTTTGAATTTTCAACCTTGACCTCAATTTTGTCGGGCTTGTGGGGCCATTTTGATGTTTTAATCCTTAGGAGGTAAACAAAAAACCCAAGTTGCTCCCGATGGTCCGCTTCCCTGCCCTTTGACTTTTCAAACTGCCACGCGTCACAATGGCACATCTTGAGATAGTTCCCAAAAGTTGAGATCCTAAATGAGCGTGGGCTCACCACGTGTCTAGACCCAACAAGATTTATTTGAAGGATTGAATCTCAACGGAAGGTGCCACATGTCAGGGTCCAAGGAAATTTCCTTTGGCCGTTGAAAATTCCAAGCAAAATGCAAAGTGAGCGGAGGCCTCTAAGTGTCCCAGGCCTCCCAAAATATTTTGAAAAAACACTAAGTATGGGAAGACTCAGGGGAAGCCTCCATGTGTCTCCATCGTGCAATTTCAAAATGGTGCCCAAGTTTGAGACACTGAATGAGTGCGGGCCCGCCACTTGTTCCTTTCCTATCAAACTGTATTAGCTACATAAATTTTTTTTTAAGTCAAAGTGGAGAAACAGAGACCTCCATGTGTCATCCCGGTGCTACTCCAAGGCCAAACCAAAAAGTAAATCTTAAAATGAGCGCCACTGCTCCACATGGACTAGTTTTGGGTCAAGGTGATCCATAGAGTTTTAGAGTGCCCTACTGAGCCACGTCCAACTAAAAGAGACCACGTTTCCTGTTGACACAAGGATGTAAATTTGACTAGGAAAAATGCCCGTCAAACCGTAAAATGTAGAAAAATGATCATCTGATCCTGGAGATGAAATTTTTTCTAAGTACAGAGGATTTAGAAATGTTACAAGGCTCAAATACACTCTTCAAACCTACATCCATTCATTTTCCTTTAAGTATTTAGGGAAAAAATGACAAGGGCATCAAATCTCGACTGTGAAAGACGGAAAGAATGGGAAAGCCCAAGATTTTTACATAAACAAAGAATGGGAGACCCAAATTACAGACCCCTTCAGAGGAACAAAGAAACAAGGAAACATGGTCTCATTGGCCTCTTTCTTCAGGTGAGTGATTTGTGATAACAATGCAAATGCATCTTTCGAAGGCTTGTATCTTTCTTCGAATGCAGTTCGCAAGGTGGCCCAACTGGTAATAGATCCGGCCGACAAATGCTGAAACCATTCCACTGCAGGTCCTTACAAAGTTTCCAGGAAAAGGTGAACCGACACATCTTCATAGGTCACATCTAGGATACTGCATGACCTGATGAATGCAGATATGTGTGAATTTGTGCTTTGGTTTCCGCTCCCATCGAATTTTGGAAAATTCTTTCAGTTTCCATGTGGAGCGCGTGAACAAGATGTGGCAAAGCCAGGGGGCCCATAACATTTCCCCATGGTAAACCATCTGGACGGGTGGAAAAAGAACGCGGGCTGGAAGCACAGTTCCAATGAGCAGCAAGGCACTACAAAGTGATGTAGACGTTCCTTGTGAGAGACGCTTCCTTCGTGGAGGTGAGACACTCCTGGATGACCGGTCGGCTGAACTCAGTGATGAGAAGTGAGCCAGTGTTATACTGAAGTTGTGCCTTTGAAGCAGGTTAAAGGTAAGATCAACTTCTCCGTGAGCTCTCCTGCTACAAGTAAATGGTTCACCTGCCAGTGTACCTTCTAGATCTGTAATTTTTGGAGCGGATTTAAGAACTCTTTTTGGCTGTACCTGTTGATTTTCTGATTATTCTGACAAAAATCAGCAGCATGTACTTTTCTGAATATTTAATTTTATCCCTCTTTTGAAAACTAATTACGTTTTAATGACAAAGAACAACGAGGATAAAATGATGGTAAAGCTTAGTAAGCTGATTTTTGGATCTAGAGTTGACTTTTTGAAGAGTTTGAAAATTTTGGTAAACTGTCAAAAACTCAGATCTACAGAAAAATACAAAATTTTGTAAAAAATCAGCAAACCAAAGATCTCTAACTAGCCCAGATCTATGGACCTCTAAAGAAAATTTTTTAGTTTGGGTCACTTTTGCAAAAAATTTGGATTTTGAAGAAAAGTTAAAACTTGTAAACAGGTACTGATTTTTCTTATTTTTACTGATTTTCTATCATACCACTATCATAGATATGATAGATCTGTTCGTTCCCCAGTGGAGTCGCCAAAAACTATTGGCCTTCGAAAATCTATCGCTTGGGCAGATCTATGGATAGACAAGCCAACAGTGTGTAGGGCATAGCCCCTCTTTGGAGTCAGCAAAGCGAAACTGGTTTATTGCTATTCTACCAGCAGGAATCTTGTGCAAGTCTCACAATATTCTGCCTTTAGGGGTTGGGATCTCAACCCAGGTAGAGGTAGTTTCCAACGAATAAAAGAAGGGAAAGAAATGGAGTGGAAAGGAAGGAAGATGGATCTGAAGGGAGAAAAGAAATGAATTCCAAAGTAGAAAGGTCAGAGGGTCTATGTTTTGGGATGGTAGTAAACAGAGCCGAACCTACTTGCATAGACAAAAAAAGTAATACTGATGAACAAATGACAAAAAAGTAGAAGTAGATCCAACAGAACAAACATACAGATCTAACATAAGAAAGATCTGATGTAAAACACATGTATTCAACACAAAGTCTAAATATTGTATTAATATTTCCTTCTGTTACAAAAAGCTCAAAGTCTTTTCTTCTTACTTCTATTTTTCATCTGAAAAGTATCCACCCTTGAATACAACAAGTATTCAAGTATATATAGAAGGAGAGAAGAAAAGAAGGCAAAAAAAAACCAACCACCTAATTACAAAAATATCTTACAAGAGATTCCAAAGTCATTTGTTGACTTTTGACAACTTTGTGGATGACATCATCCCATGGTGCAACATGGATGATGTCATCATTTGTGTCAACACACTTTAGATAATTACAAGGAGAAAGTCGGGAAGAAGGAAACTATTCATCGTTGTCCCGCGGCTGAAAGGGGGTATCCTACTTTTGCTGCTGCTCAGGTGACGAGATGTGGAACTGGGCACGGTATTCCATGAACTTGCTGATCATGGGTTGAAGTTGATCCTGGGAAGGATCCTTGTGTCGATCACTGATAGCCTCGCAAGTCTCCCGCTCGTCTGTGAGCTTTTCGGGGAGTTTGGAATAATCATTTTCTGCCTCTATCAGGTACCCAATGAAGTCACGACAGGCCAGCAGGTTTTTGATGGATTCAGCGTCGAAAGTGACCTCTGGTCCCAGCCCCTGCAAAACGATCTCCTTGAAGATCCGAATAGTTTCATCCACCTTTCTTAAGGCGAAAGAAGGAGTGAGCAAGCCCGGAGACATTCTCAGGACAATTTGCTCCATTTGATGCATTGCATCTAGGGCTTCCTCCTTGATTTTGTCGATCTTCTCCAGGACGAACTCCAGCTGATCGACCCGATAATCCAGAGTAGAAAGGATTTTGTTGAGGGCTCTGGGGTGTCCAAAGACGCCGAACTTGACCAGATCTTCGACTGAACAGTCGAGCATTTTCTGAAAGGTCTCATGCTGCATCCTGGCATGGTCCAGCTCTTCGGAGATGGGTCCTGCTATCACCTGGAGCTCTTTGTTTGCCGATTGATATTCTGATATAATCCGGTGAACTTGGCGATCACTCCCTCACTTTCTTTGAGGATTTGGCTCCTCCAGGTGGAAACTACCATACCCTGCTCGCCAATTTTGGCGTATTCATTAATCTTATCCTGGCTCAAAGGCTCAGGAGTTTCGGCGGCAGTTGTAGGAGGTGCACTGCCAATTTTCTGCAAGGCGTGGAGAAGATGTTTATTTTACTCCTTTAACAGCCTTTTCTCTTCCTTTGCTTCCTGGAGGTTTTTGCAAAGGGAATCAACTGTAGATAGGGCCTCTCCTTGAAGGCTTTCTGAAGATGTCCCCATTGTGACTTGGGTCACTGTGTAATTTGTCGAAGACAGATCCTTTTTATCCTTTAAAGGATTGGGGAATGCTATCTACATTACTCTCTCTCCTGACGCACTATGAGAGAAGCGGGTTAAAGGATTTTTCTTCTTGGTCCCCTTTGATGGGATAATGGAAAAGTCAATCGATGCGATGGGAACTTTTCTCTTTTGTTGGCTTAGGTGCTAAGAGATCCATGCTGGACTTATGGGAGAGGGGCCGGAAATAGAAAAGGGAGCAGCTGCAGTAGTAGAAGGAAAATGCGTGGAGACACTTGGAGGCGGCATTGAGAGGGAGGCCGAGGAAGTGCTCACGGGAGGAAGAGATACTGCAGGGGAGGTAGACATGGGAATGGAAGGGAGCTGAGAAATGAGGGAAGAAATGGTGGGGGACAGCTTCGCGAGAGAAGAGAAGATGGATGATGAGGAAGGGGGAACAGCAGAAGACGGGGGAGAGGATATGACCAAAGGAATGGTCATTTGGGTCACTCGAGGAGGGGAAGGAGGAGAGGGAGAAGAGATAGAAGGGACTTCAATAGTTACAGTAGTGGCAACATCCTGAGTGGATGTGCCTATCGGAACATCTTCCGCTGCTTCTTTTTCCAGGCTTTCCGGGATTACAACCCATTCTTGTGAAGCGGAAGGAGGACTTTAAGGAGCTTCCTCTTGGGTGGAGCTTGACTCACCCTCCTTTTCTTTCCCTTTGCTCTTTGGCAGATGTTTTGGCCTGGAAGGTGTGTTGCCCAATGGAGATGTGGTGAAATCAACTCCGAGGTAGATGAGGCCATTCATTCTGCACCAGTGCTCTGTTCTCCGTAGAGTTTCTTTGACCCTTTCTTCTATTGTCTGAGGTTCTTTGGTTCTGTCAATTAGAGCGAAAGGCCAGTCGTCCCCACCCGTGTCAAGATATACTTGATCAACTTCTTGATCAGCAGTTTGATAACCTTTTGGGATGATGGCTACGCCATACTAGATGATTTCAGCCAAGGCCAAGCGGGAATGGTCTTTCCTTCTGAGCTCGACCTCATGATACAGGTCGATATAAATATCCTCGATCTGTGGAATGTGGATCGGATCGAGTTTGGCCCTGGGCAGACAATTCCTTGGGTCGAAAGTGGGCCTCACTAGGAAGTTGTGCTTTAGATTGAGTAGCTCCAGCTTAGCAAACATCTCCCGGGCTTTGTGGTGAGAAAGACAAGTGTACCTGCCCACTGTGAGGGGGAAAGGAGTTCCACCCTTCTTTCTCTTTAAGCACTTCTTGTGGTAGGTTACAAGCTGTCTTGATAGCTCCAACAAGATTAGCTTGGGGCCGGCGTATCTTGGCAATTTGGTTGGTTCTCCCAAGAAGTTGGCTGCCCTTAGATAGGTGAAGGTGGGGAATTGTGTGAACAAGGCCCCCCATTTCTCTGTTGCAGCAACAATGCTCTTGGTCGTATGACCGTGAGTCATGTTTGGCCTCAAAAGGAAGACGATGCCATAGAAGAAGGCATCGTTAATCTTTGTAAACTGAGGGATACTATTCTCCAGCTTCAGCTCTGGATAGTATTCATAATTTTTAACTGGGGCCAAACCCCACACCGCATCAATGGTGGGTAATCTCTTTCCGAGGCTGCAACATAAACTACGTAGGAGTTCATGTAGAACCTCCCCGTTGTGGTAAGTTGTTGGAGCTGCTCGGATATAGTGCTACTTATGATCTCCACCCACTCGAAGCGTTGATCTGGAACATTCTTGTTCATTGTCTCCAAGTATCTCAGCATCCATTTATGAAAGTAGTGGGCGTCAAAAAACCCAAATAATCTACTTAGGAACGTGATTGTATCACTTAGTTCCTCTGAGAAATCGCTGCGATGAATGACTTGTGGCCATCTGGTCACCACCTTCTTGTTTTTCAGGTATACCTCATTCATTAATTATATACACTGGTCTTCATTATCATCCCAAGCCTTTGTGCAATCTTCCTAGCTTACGGCCACAAAGTGCCGGTGGTGAGGAATTCTGAGCGTTATTTCAAAGTACTGGGCAGTGAGGTTGATCACGACCTCGCCTTTCTCATTCTGGACACACCTTGTGTCTTTGTTATAGCAGCAGGCTACTACCATCATGAACTCGTTATTCACAACACTGACTGGGATCCTCCCAGTAAAATGCAGTCCACTGCCTACTAGTTTGTCCATCTAGGGACTTCCTGTGACCGTCCGGGTTCTGGCCCAGAAATCCTCCATATCAAGTGACCAAGTTCTGAGTCTCTTATATCCAGGTCACACTCTGCCTGGGATTCAGGCATCCTGACCCTCTGATATTTGTACTTCATTTCTTCCTCTGTGAGCTTGGCTTTGCCCTTAGACTTGGTTGGTCTCTTACTTGATGTTGACATATGTAGTTCTGAACTCAGTTGCTGATCTGCAAGAAGAAGAAGTGAAACCCAACGCAGGAAAGTCATATTAGCTGTTTGATCTTCCACTAAAATGTTGACAGAAAGAAGAGTTAGCAATTTTAAGGCCTTAGGGTGCAGGGTTAAATAGTATGGCACACAGAAAAGGGGTGTTGCAAGGGAAAAATCAGTGCCAAAGGGCACAGGGCGCATGGACACTGCAGATGGCATTTTTTGTTGTTGCAAGCGGAAGTGCGCCTGCACCATATATATGCATTTTATAACGGGCGCTGATATTTTTCATGTTACACGGGTACAGGATGCACCAAAGGGTAGAGGTTTAATGCATGTAACATCATTTTTTGGTGCACCACAGGGGAACTTGGCGCAGTGCATGGAAGGTTTGCATGACATGATTTTGCTGTAATAAGGGATGCACCTGCGCCATTAACAGTTTTGTACTTGGCGCAAGTAAGGTTAGTGTTACATGGATGCAAGGTGCGCCAATGGCATAAGTTTTTGCAATGTTACACATGATTTTGGTGCGCCAAGAGGGCGCAGGGTTAGCAGGTGTTGCAAGCAAGGAAAGTGCGCTTTGAGGGCGCAACTGTTTTTTATGCAGCAGACATGGTGGATGCGCCGTTGGTGCAACTGTACTTCATGTTGCAAGGGAGGTGACTGCGCCAAAGAGGAAAAAGAGCAGTCTATCAATTTTTAATTCTTTGTTCTTCCTCTGGAGGGGTTACATGTGTTTAAGCCTCTTCTGCAGGGTTCCTTGGATGATGAACAGGCTAAAAAAAAGAGATCCAAGTGATTTTTTTCAGAGGCAGAGTCCTCTTTACCAGCAGATTTGGAAAGAGGGAGAAGTGCATGGGGGAGGACAGCAAAAACAACAAAGGGAGGTTTCATGGTTTCACAGATCATTCTATCCAATCCCACAAACAAACAACCAATAACCAAAACATAAAACATGAGAGCAATAAGGACCACTTACCAGGAATATATATAATGCGAGAGGTGAAACTGGGTCCACGACGCGATACAAGAATGACAGGCGTGCTGACAGGTGCAGAGGAAAAAGAACAATCACGTGTTTTCTGACTGGTGAAAGTGACAGGGCGGATGTGCCTATATATAGGCAAAGTTGTAATAAATGTACCAACCACTTTTTGAAGTGGCGCATCAAAACACCTGTCGACACTGGAAAGCTTGCGCCCTTTGGCGCATCAAAACACATGTTAACATGAAGTTATGTGTGCCCTTGGTGCACCAAAAGTGCTGTCAACACGGAAATACGTGCGCCCTTTGGTGCACCAAAATGCAGTGCAACAAAAAATATTGTTGACACAAAGGCGTATGCAAGAAAGGCGCAACATGGTGAGGCGCACCAAAATGTGTGTCGACACTTCAAACCGTGTGCCAAAGGAATTAAAGGGGGCACATGCTTACCCTATGTTGCACAGAACAATAGGTGCACCCAACCAAAAAGACCAAAAAAATGGCTAAGTTCGGAAAACCAGATTTCCCGGGAAAGGGTTTTGCATCGTTCCGAATGTAGAGGGGTCCCTGACGAGGGAACCGAACAAGAATTTGGTATGGTTACCCGTAAAATTACTCTTGCCAATTTTACGGGATAACAACTGGCTCTTTCTAGGGACTATCTCTGAATGGAAATCAGGGGTAGAGAATCCCAGATCCACACGTGCCTATCCATTGGGTAACAGAGTCAAAAACAAGGGCAACCACAAAAGGAAACACACAACCAACAAAAGCAAACGCACGACAAAAACAAACACACAACTGAAGAAAACTGTACAAAGAAGAGAGCAAGCTCTACTTCCTGAAGATTTTTAGATGCTGCCCACTATAGGGAAGCGAGAGTCTAGTTCCATCTGGATACGAGAGATATAAGTTGTTCTCTCCGTTGAGTTGTTTGATCTTGAAAGGTCCACTCCATAGGGAATCAAATTTTCCGTGCATGCCCTTTGGCTCTCTTCGTTTGTCCCACAAAAGGATGAGGTTTCCTACCTGGTACTCTCTTTGCTTAGCTTTTTTATCGAACAATCTCTTGACCTGATTCTGATGTTCGGTGATCATGTCAACCACTCTTACTCTCTTTTCTTCAAGCTCTACTAGATACATGATCCTCTTTTCAAGGGAATTTTGGAAAGTCTCATCTTTGATTGCTCGGGCCAAGCGCAGAGTGGGGAGTTCCGCAGAAATGGGAAGCTCGACATCAGTGCCATATAACACTTGAAAATGTGACATGCTGAAAGACCTCTTGGGAGTGATGGGGTCCACCCACAAAGCATCGTATAATAACTTGTGCCACATTCGTTGATTTTCATCCACTAGCTTTCGTATGATGGTTACTAAGTTTTTGTTACTGGATTCTGCCTGACCATCTAAGGCATGAGCCAAAGTTATTCCGTATTCATAGAAAAAAATAATAACTTCTCATGAGGAGAAATTGGAAGCGTTATCAGCAACAATCTTGTTTGGAACGCCAAACCTGACAATCTTGTTATGGTTGCGAAAAATAGGACCATAGGCAGTGAATCAGGTTTCTCCAGCTGGCTTTGTGCTCCATTGGTGCAATCATCCTTTTCCTCAGGGTCTTCTGAATCTTTGTTTTCAGCCATAAGTTGACTTAGGCCCTTGCCTCTTACCAACTTGGTTGGTTTTATATCTAGATCATACTCCTGGACTTTTGCAATCCAATTCCCCCGCAAGCTTCCTAACTCCTGTTGAGTTAAAATTGACTTGACTACCATGTCAGGGACCAACACCACTGTATGAGAGTTTAAAATGTAATACCTGAAGTTCTTGACTGCTTTGACAACGGTGAAGGCATGTTTTTCCAACTGAGACATTTTTAATTCATGAGGCTTGAGGGGAGAGCTCATGAACGCAATTGGGGATTCAACACTTTCAGAATTATTTTGCATCAAGATGGTAGACACAGTATGCTCAGATGCATAGCTATACATGATAAAATCCTTGGAGAAATCGGGACATACCAGGACTGGCGCATGAGTGACGGAGGCTTTTATTTCCTCAAATGACCTCTTCCCTTCTTCGCTCCATTGGAAAGCTGGTGACCCTTTCATCATGCTTGATATATGGCGAGTCTTTTCAGCAAAATCAAGAACAAAGTGCCTGAGAAAATTCACTTTTCCGAAGAAAGAGTGGATGCCAGTCTTGCTTGTAGGTAAAGTAAGGCTCTGAATAGCCTTAACTCTTTTGGTATCTATCTTTGTCCCTTCTTTGCTAACAACATGTCCCAGCAATTTTCCTTCTGTGACTCCGAAAACAAACTTTTTCAGATTCAGGGAGATCCCGTGCTCTCGGCATCTAATCAATACTTGCTCCAAATGATCACAATGATCATTTCACCATTTGGAGAACACAGTTAAGTCATCTAAGTAGACTACGATGACCTTCCCCATCATACCTTTGAATGCGAAGTCCATTGCTCGCTGGAAAGTGGCACCAGCATTGGTCAGACCAAAAGGCATCCTGTTGTAAGAAAACGTACCCCAAGGAGTAGTGAATGCTGTTTTAAATTGGTCTTCAGGTGAGACTTCAATCTGATTGTAGCCTGAAAAACCATCAAGCATGGACAACATTTCTGATCCAGTTACCGCCTGCAGAACCTGATCCATTATGGGAAGCGGGTAGTTGTCCTTCAGGGATGCCTGATTCAGGTTGCAAAAATCTACACATATGCGTATCTCGCCATTCTTCTTATGCACTGGCACAATGTTTGCCACCCAAGTACTGTGATGGATAGGAAAAATGATCCGTGTGTCCAACATTTTCTAAATTTCAGCCTGGATAGTACCTGAAATCTTAGGATTATAATGTCTCTACTTCTGGCGAAAAGGTTTGACGTCTTCTTTCAACGGGATATCATGTTGGACATCCTTTGGCTTGAAAGACTTTAGATCAGCATAGGACCATGCCAATACATCCATGTATTTCTTCAGTAGTTTGACAAACTTCCGCTTCTCTTTAGGTGTGCAACATTTTCCAATGTTCACAAACTGCGGATGTTCTGCCGAACCTAAATTGACCATTTCGGTTTCTAGGGAGGAGTTAGGATCATCTCACCTTTTATTTTTAACAAAGTGATCATGCCTGTCGAACAACCGCTCTAGGGAGACCAGGAATTTTGGGATTTTATTTCCTTTGAGCTGGCATATGCCGCCGCTTCCTTTTGATTCTTCATTTTGATCGGTAACTGATTCGCGGCATGTAGAAGTGGATCCTTCAAAATGAAGTTCACTAAAAATTTCCACCTTTTCTAGAAAGGTAATGAGTTGATTGTCATTGTTGAATACTTGCCAATGTTGAGAATTGTCCGGCACGCTTGGGCGGAAAACCACCTCAATGGTATATTTTTCTGTTTTCAAACCTGGGTGAGGGAGCATGAGGGATGCTGAAATGGCCAATGAATCGGCCATGTCATTCTGAGCTCTTGGGATGGCTTTTATTGAAAAAGCATCAAACTCCTCGATGTTGTCCCACACTGCATTGCGGTAATGTCTGAGCCTTTCATTCTTCACTTGGTATATCCTCTTAACTTGATTTACGACCAGCTCTGCATCACCTTGTACCTTAAGATTCTTGATTCCTCTTTCCTTCGCAGCTTGCATGCCAAGTAGTAGGGATTCATACTCAGCAGTATTATTTGTGTTGAAAAATTGTAACTTGAAAGAGAGAGGAATAATCTCTTCTTCGGGAGATATAAGCACGGCACCAGCGCCACACCCACTAGTCGTGCAGCTGCCATCAAACTGCAAAGTCCAGATCTTGTTAAGATCCCCTTCTTGGATGAGGACATCCATTTTGTCAGACTCGGTAGACAAGAAATAGTTTCCCATCCCTGATGATTCGAAGAGAATTTGGGCTTTAGGGTCATCGGAGTTAGTAACCAGGTACTTCTTTTGCGATTCAGGCTCCAATGTTTGCATTACACCTTTGACGGGGATTATAGCCTTAGACCAGTCCATATGAATCTCCCCACCAACTTCACTGC
Organism: Taxus chinensis; assembly: GCA_019776745.2. Classification (NCBI taxonomy): domain Eukaryota; kingdom Viridiplantae; phylum Streptophyta; class Pinopsida; order Cupressales; family Taxaceae; genus Taxus; species Taxus chinensis. The sequence continues at coordinate 152,087,603 of CM034154.1, forward strand.
AAAAACTCCTTCCTAGCAGAATTCCATATGCTGCCAGAATATCGGCAACAAGGACGGTCATCTTTACTCTTTTCTCTGAGAACGCCGCAAATGTGAACTGAGCATCCTTGATTTGACCGATCAGCGGAACTTGCTTGGTTTCCAAGGAATAACATCTGCCAAAAGGCTTGGTAAGGGTGAGGCCCATAACATGGGCGACTTTTACCGGTATGACATTATCGGAAGCTCCAGAATCAATTATGCAGTTGCTTAGTTTGTGGCCATTGATTAGGAGGGAGAGGTAGAAAGGTTCTATCTTGCCTGATGCGGAATTCGAGACAACATTTATGCGGGATGAAGGAGGGGTGGAAAGGATTCCTTTTGGGGAAACCTAATTAATTATGACAGCCTGACTTTGGATGTATTCAGTCAAACTTACAAGCTGTTCGTGGTTTGACTGAAGGTACTCAGCTTCAAACATTTGAATCTTGGTCTTTTTAGCGTGGTCAATTATGTCAAACATGGCCAAGGGTTGCGTTGATGGAGGAATGAGTCCTTCATTTCGCGATGGTAGGGTAGGATTACTAGTCTTCATGGAAATAGAAGAAGGCTGATTTGGAGGAGAGATGGGAGGAAAATATTTCTTTGTAAAAGACTTAACAGGGGGTTGAGCAGGAAGAGGATTACCTCTTTTAGCAATAGTTGGGGGCGTGGATGACGCAGCCTTCTCTTTCTGCACATCGGCAACGACCTCTGCTTCTTTTTCTTGTGAGCGGGTAAAAACAACATATGATTGTCTGCTTGCATATCCTTGGGTACCCTCTTCTTCGTCAGATTCTTCCTCATCAAATTCCATATACCAAATAGTAGAGTCACCAGTCGGTTCACCGACATCTTGATCATCTTCACCTGGCGATGAATGTTCTTCATAATTTTGCTCTTCTTCTTCAATTTCGGCTAAAGCGTTGATCGGAGGAGCCTCAAGCGCCAACCGCGGAGGAGTTGCAGGTAAGCGTGACCTATGTGGAACATTGTTGCAAACGAAATTCCTCCATGGGATATCTTGGTATGAGGTGCTTGGAGAATCCTGAGCTAGCTATTTCTTTAATGCGAGCAACCCATTTGCCATCTTCTGGAATTACGGATCAGACAAAGTAGTGGGAGAAGGGCTAGAAGCTTTAAGCTTGGACGATTCCATTTTTAATTCGCCAGATATTAGCAAGTTATCTTCGATTCAGATGGCAGCAGCCTAGGCGAGAATTAAGGTAGCTACTTATTCTTGCAGGAGTAGAAAACTCACTTTTGAACTCATAGCGTTTACGAAGAAACACTTCTGATTCTCCGGTGTTAGAAGCATGGCAACAGGCACACGGTTGATTAATGCATTGAACCTAGCGATAAAATCATGCATGGTCTCATTGGCCTCTTTCTTCAGGTGAGTGATTTGTGATAATAATGAAAATGCATCTTCCAAAGGCTTGCATCTTTCTTCGAATACAGTTCGCAAGGTGGCCCAACTGGTAATAGATCCGGCCAGCAAATGTTGAAACCATTCCGCTGCAGGTCCTTGCAAATTTTCCAGGAAAAGGTGAACCGACACATCTTCATGGGTCACATCTAGGATACTGCATGACATGATGAATGCAGATATGTGTGAATCCATGCTTTGGTTTCCGCTTCCATCGAATTTGGGAAAATTCTTTCAGTTTCCATGTGGGAGTGCATGAAGAAGATGTGGCAAAGCCAAGGGGCTCATAGCATTTCCCCATGGTACTGCCATCTGGACGGGTAGAAAAAGAACGCGGGCTGGAAGCACAGTTCCACTGAGCAGTAAGGCACTACAAAGTGATGTAGACATTCCTTGTGAGAGATGCTTCCTTCGTGGAGGTGAGACACTCCTGGATGACCGGTCAGCTGAACTCAGTGACGAGAAGCGAGCCGGTGTTATACTGAAGTTGTTCCTTTGAAGTAGGTCGAAGGTAAGATCTACTTCTTCGCGAGCTCTCCTGCTACGAGTAAATGGTTCACCTGCCAGTGTACCTTCTAGATCTGTAATTTTTGGAGTGGATTTAAGAACTCTTTTTGGCTGTACTTTCTGATTATTCTGACAAAAATCAGCAGCATGTACTTTTCTGAATATTTAATTTTATCCTCTTCATAAAACCGATTGCAGTTTAATGACAAAGAACAATGAGGATAAAACGATGGTAAAGCTTAGTAAGCTGTTTTTTGGATCTAGAGTTGACTTTTTAAAGAGCTTGAAATTTTTGGTAAACTGTCAAAAACTCAGATCTATGGAAAAATATAGATTTTTGTAAAAACTCAGCGAACTAAAGATCTTTAACTAGCCCAGATCTATGGACCTCTGAAGAAAATTTTCAGTTTGGGTCACTTTTGCAAAAATTTTGGGCTTTAAGTAAAAAGTTCAGATTTGCAAACAGGTAATGATTTTTCTAATTTTTAAACACACCACCATCATAGATCTGATAGATCGGTTCGATCCCCAGCGGAGTCGCGAAAAATTGTTGGTTCGAAAATCTGTCAAATGGACAAATCTATGGATAGACGAGCCAACAGTGTGCAGGGCATAGCCCCTCTTTGAGTCAGCAAAGAAAAACTGGTTTATTTCTATTCTACCAGCAGGAATCTTGTGCAAGTCTCACAATATTCTTCCTTCAGGGGTTGGGATCTCATCCCAGTAGAGGTAGTTTCGACGAAGAACATAAAGGAATGAAGGAAGGAAAGGAAGGAAGATGGATCTGAAGGGAGAAAAGAAATGAATTCCAAAGTAGAAAGGTCAGAGGGTCTATGTTTTGGGCTGGTAGTAAACAGAGCCGAACCTAATTACATAGATGAACAAAGCAATACTGATGAATAAATGACAATAAAGCAGAAGTAGATTTAACAGAACAAACATACAGATCTAACATAAGAAAGCTCTGATGTATAACATAGGTATTCAACACAAAGTCTAAATATTGTATTAATATTTCCTTCTATTACAAAAAGCTCAAAGTCTTTTCTTCTTACTTCTATTTCTCATCTAAAAAGTATCCACCCTTGAATACAACAAGTATTCAAGTATATATAGAAGGAGAGAAGAAAAGAAGGCAAAAACAAACCAACCACCTAATTACAAAAATATCTTACAAGAGATTCCAAAGTCATTTGTTGACTTTTTACAACTTTGTGGATGACATCATCTCATGGTGCAACATGGATGATGTCATCATTTGTGTCAACACACTTTAGATAATTACAAGGAGAAAGTCGGGAAGAAGGAAACTATTCATCATTGTCCCGTGGCTGAAAGGGGGGATCCTGCTTTTGCTACTGCTCAGGCGACGAGATGTGGAACTGGGCACGGTATTCCATGAACTTGTTGATCATGGGTTGAAGTTAATCCTAGGAAGGATCATTATGTCGATCACTGATAGCCTCGAAAGTCTCCCGCTCATCTGTTAGCTTTTCGGGGAGTTTGGAATAATCATTTTCTACCTCTATCAGGTACCCTATGAAGTCACAACAGGCCAGCAGGTTGTTGATGGATTCAGCGTCGAAAGTGACCTCTGGTCCTAGCCCTTGTGAAATGATCTCCTTGAAGATCCAAATAGTTTCCTCTACCTTTCTTATGGTGAAAGAAGGAGTGAGCAAACCCGGAGACATTATCAAGACAATTTTCTCCATTTGATTCATTGCATCCAGGGCTTCCTCCTTTATCTTGTCAATCTTCTCCAGGATGAACTCCAGTTGATCGACCTGGTAATCCAGAGTAGAAAGGATTTTGTTGAGGGCTCTGGGGTGTCCAAAGACACCAAAATTGACCAGATCTTCGACTGAATAGTCGAGCATTTTCTAAAAGGTCTCATGCTGCATCCTGTCATGGTCTAGCTCTTTGGAGATGGGTCTTGCTATCGCCTGGAGCTCTTTGTTCACCCGATTGATATTTTGATATAATCCGGTGAACTTGGCGATCACTCCCTCACTTTCTTTGAGGATTTGGCTCCTCCAGGCAGAAACTGCCATACCCTGCTCACCAATTTTGGCGTATTCATTAATCTTATCCTGGCTCAAAGGCTCAGGAGTTTCGGCGGCAGTTGTGGGAGGTGCACTACCCATTTTCTGTAAGGCGTGGAGAAGATGTTTATTTTACTCCTTTAACAGCCTTTTCTCTTCCTTTGCTTCCTGGAGATTCTTGCAATGGGCGTCAACTGCAGATAGGGCCTCTCCTTGAAGTATTTCTGAAGATGTCCCCATTGTGACTTGGGTCATTCTGTAACCTGTCGAAGATAGATCCTTTTTATCCTTTAAAGGATTGGGGTATGCTATCTCCATTACTCTCTCTCTTGACGCACTCTGAGAGAAACGGGTTAAAGGTTTTTTCTTCTTGGTCCCCATTGATGAGATAACGGAAAAGTCCATTGGTGCGATGCGAACTTTCCTCTTTTGTTGGCTCAAGTGCTGAGAGATCCATGCTAGACTTATGGGAAAGGGGCTGGAAATAGAAAAGGGAGTAGCTGCAGTAGTAGAAGGAAAATTCGTGGAGACACTTGGAGGTGGCATTGAGAGGGAGGCCGAGGAAGTGCTGACGGGAGGAAGAGATACTGCAGGGGAGGTAGACATGGGAATGGAAGGGAGCTGAGAAATGAGGGAAGAAATGGTGGGGGAAAGCTCCGCAAGAGAAGAGAAGATGGATGATGAGGAAGGTAGATCAACGGAAGACGAGGGAGAGGATACGACCAAAGGAATGGTCGTTTGGGTCACTCGAGGAGGGGAAAGAGGAGAGGGAGAAGAGATAAAAGGGACCTTAATAGTTGCAGTAGTGGCAACATCCTGAGTGGATGTGCCTATTGGAACATCTTCCGCTGCTTCTTTTTCCAGGATTTCCGGGATTACAACCCGTTCTTGTGAAGTGGAAGGAGGACTCTCAGGAGCTTCCTCTTAGGTGGAGCTTGACTCACCCTCCTTGTCTTTCCCTTTGCTCTTTGGCAGATGTTTTATCCTGGAAGGTGCGTTTCCCAATGGAGATGTAGTGAAATCAACTCCAAGGTAGATGAGGCCATTCATTCTGCACTAGTGCTCTGTTCTTCGTAGAGTTTCTTTGATCCTTTCTTCTATTGTCTGAGGTGCTTTGGTTCTGTCAATTACAGCGAAAGGCCAGTCGTCCCCACCCGTGTCAAGATATACCTGATCAACCTCTTGATCAGCAGTTTGATAACCTTTTGGGATGATGGCTACGCCGTACTGGATGATTTCAGCCAAGGCCAAGTGGGAATGGTCTTTCCTTCTGAGCTCGACCTCATGATACAGGTCGATATAAATATCCTCAATCTGTGGAATGTGGATCGGATCGAGTTTGGCCCTGGGTAGACAATTCCTTGGGTCAAAAGTGGGCCTCACCGGGAAGTTGTGCTTTAGATTGAGTAGCTCCAGCTCAGCAAACATCTCCCAGGCTTTGTGGTGAGAAAGACAAGTGTACCTGCCCACTGTGAGGGGGAAAGGAGTTCCACCCTTCTTTCTCTTTAAGCACTTCTCGTGGTAGGTTACGAGCTGTCTTGATAGATCCAACATGATTAGCTTGGGGCCGACGTATCTTGGTAATTTGGTTGGTTATCCCAAGAAGTTGGCTGCCCTTAGATAGGTGAATGTGGGGAATTGTGTGAACAAGGCCCCCCACTTCTCTATTGCAGCAACAATGCTCTTGGTCGTACGACCGTGAGTTATGTTTGGCCTCAAAAGGCAGACAATGTCATAGAAGAAGGCATTGTTAATCTTTGTAAACTTAGGGATACTGTTCTCCAGCTTCAGATCTGGATAGTATTTATATATTTTTACCTGGGGCAAAACCCCGTACCGCATCAATGCTGGGTAATCTCTCTCCGAGGCTGTAGCATAAACTACGTAGGAGTTCATGTAGAACCTCCCCGTTATGGTAAGTTGTTGGAGCTGCTCGGATATAGTGCTGCTTATGATCTCCGCCCACTCGAAGTGTTGATCTGGCACATTCTTGTTCATTGTCTGTAAGTATCTCAGCATCCATTTATGAAAGTAGTGGGCGTTAGGAAGCCCAAATACTCTTCTTCGGAACGTGATTGTATCACTTAGTTCCTCTGAGAAATCGCTGCGATGAATGACTTGTGGCCATCTGGTCACCACCTTCTTGTTTTTTAGGTATACCTCATTCATTAATTACATACACTGGTATTCATTATCATCCCAAGCCTTGGTGTAATCTTCCTAGCTTACGGCCACAAAGTGCCGGTGGTGAGGAATGCCGAGCATTATTTCAAAGTGCTGGGCAGTGAGGTTGATCACGACCTCACCTTTCTCATTTTGGACACACCTTGTGTCTTTATTGTAGCAGCGGGCTACTACCATCATGAACTTGTTATTCACAGCACTGACTGGGAACCCCTAGCAAAATGCAGACCACTGCCTACCAGTTTGTCCATCTAGGAACTTCCTGTGACCCTCCGGGTTTTGGCCCAGAAATCCTCCATATCAATGTGACCAAGTTATGAGTCTCTTATATCCAGGTCACACTCTGCCTGGGATTCTTGCATCCTGACCCTCTGATATTTGTACTTCATTTCTTCCTCTGTGAGCTTGGCTTTGCCCTTAGACTTGGTTGGTCTCTTACTTGATGTTGACATATGTAGTTCTGAACTCAGTTGCTGATCTGCAAGAAGAAGAAGTGAAACCCAATGCAGGAAAGTCATATTAGCTGTTTGATCTTCCATTAAAGCGTTGACAGAAAGAAGAGTTAGCAATTTTAAGGCCTTAGGGCGCAGGGTGCATGAACACTGTAGGTTACAGGGTTAAATAGTATGGTGCACAGAAAAGGGGTGCTACAAGGGACAAATCAGTGCCAAAGGGCATAGGGCGCATGGACACTGCAGATGACATTTTTTGTTGTTGCAAGCGGAAGTGCGCCTGCGCCATATATATGCATTTTATAATGGGTGCTAATATTTTTCTTGTTACACGGGTACAGGATGCACCAAAGGGCACAGGTTTAATGCATGTAACATCTTTTTTTCGTGCGCCACAGGGGAACTTGGTGCGGCACATGGAAGGTCTGCATGACATGATGTTTCTGTAATAAGGGATGCGCCTGTGCTGTTAACAATTTTGTACTTGACGCAAGTAAGGTTGGTGTTGCATAGATGCAAGGTGTGCCAATGGCACAAGTTTTTGCAATGTTACACATGAGTTTGGTGCGCTAGGAGGGCACAGGGTTAGCAGGTGTTGCAAGCAAGGAAAGTGCGCTTCGAGGGCACAACTGTTTTTTATGCAGCAGGCATGGTGGATGCGCCGTTGGCATGACTGTACTTCATGTTGCAAGGGAGGCAACTGCGCCAAAGAGGAAAAAGAGAAGTCTATCAATTTTTAAGTCTTTGTTCTTCCTCTGGAGGGGTTACATGTGTTTAAGCCTCTTCTGCAGGGTTCTTTGGATGATGAACAGGCTAAAACAAAGAGATCCAAACGATTTTTTTCAGAGGCTGAGTCCTCTTTACCAGCAGATCTGGAAAGAGGGAGAAGTGCATGGGGAAGGACAACAAAAACAACAAAGAGAGGTTTCATGGTTTCATAGATCATTGTATCCAATCCCACAAACAAATAGCCAATAACCAAAACATAAAACATGAGAGCAATAAGGACCACTTACCCGTAAAATTACCCTTGCCAATTTTACGGGATAACAGAGTGCCACAAGAACAATGGTAGACCAAGTGCCAAAAATATCCATTGGGCAAATGAGTCAGCTTTCAAATTAGAGAAATAGAGCCATCTCTCAAAAATGAAAAGAGAAACCTAACAACAATAGGTCACCAAGGACCAGAGTGAGCGAAAACATAAAAGACAAGAAACAAACAACAAACTATACACTGTACAAAAGAGGTTCACCTTGATTCAAAAAATCGAAGGGAAATTTCTGAATGTCTTTTATGCTAGATATGACCATGCCAAGAGGTTCTGATATGCTTTCATTAACTGGAAATATACCTCTTTTTCTTCTTTGTTCAGTTTGTAAACCATCCATTTTCTCTGAAACTCCTCCATTGTATTTAGGTCAATTTTTTTAACATTTTTGAAGGTTGAATCATAGACCAAATTCCCAGAAAAAATAGCATACTTAGGAGCTCTTTTTTCAACACTTTCATACTCCCTGAAATCTAAAAAACTCACAAAGTTGTTAAGATCAGCATTTGCTTGCAAAATTTCATAAGATGCATTGCTTGGGTCTTTAATCAAGTACAACATCTTCTTCTCTCCATATAATTTCACCAAGTTGTCTTCAATGGGGATAGTGGCATAAAATATGTCCATTTGTACACTACCACCAACACTTGCTACCCATTTTCTTGACAACAACATCCCCCACTTAGCAGGGCAGTCAACTATCACTACATCGAGCTTTAAGTTCCTTCCAGGATAAGATGAAAAATGCACATCCAAATATTTGACACATCCCACCACTGGCACCTCTCTAGAGTCCATGGTAGTCCACTTCCCATATGCTACTGTTACTTTGATGCCCAACTCATTCATGACTTCAAGGGGCATAACATTGCATGATGCCCTCGAATCAAACATACAGTTATGTAACAACTTTTCTGTGATAACCAGGGTAGTGAAGAATGGATCCACATTCAGCTGGGATTTAATCAAATAAGTTCCTAAATAAACCTCTGGTGGTTCCCCCATCTCTTCTAACACTTGTGGCTTTTCCAACTCTGCAATATTAAGGGGAATCTCAACCTTGTTCACATCTCTTCCTTGTATGATCTCTTCCTCTTTGAATCCTAAATATTTAAAATCCCTCTTCTTGTGCTCAAGGATCCTAAGCAGCTCAACAATTGGGACAGGAATTTTTATTTGACTCAAAACTTGGGCAATGTTATATGAAACAAATTTGGGTAAAGTAGCACTAGGAGAAAGATTGGAAAATTCATTAGATGGAATGGGGTTCGTTTCAGTTTGGGCATGGGGAGGAATGCATGTTTTGCTTTGGGAAACAAGCTCTCTGCCAGATGCATTTTTATTTGGGGTTTATTTAGTAAGCAATGGAAATTTTGACTTGGCTTGTAGCCCCTTGGCAGCTTTACTTCTAGTATTTTTATCCTTATCTTATGCAACTAAAACATTCATTAATAGCTGCCTATCTTCTTCTGAAGGAGCTCCTCCATCATAATTTTCAATCATTAATGCCCTCAAGTATCCAAAAACATTAGTGGGTAATTAAAAAGCTTGTATAGTGTCTACTTCTAAATTATGAGAGGAAGGAAGAAGAGGTACCTGGTGGATCCAATACCAAAAAAAGGTAGCAGTTCTAGCACTTATTACCTCAGTTGAAGTTGTTTCCCTTGGTGAACTTGTAGGGATCTCCATCAAACATGAATTATCATAAATTTCATCATCTGATTCTTCTTCATCTTGCTGATATTATTCACAAGGATCATGGGGCATGAAACATCTATCACACTAACCAATGACATTTTTCTCCTCCACAATAGCAACTCTGTCAACAAAAGGATCAGGTATCATTCTTTTCTCCCTGGAATGGGACTGCCTATTTCCAAATCCAAAAGGTCCCTTGCCTCTGTCGTCAGATATTTGGTGGTTTGTGAACCTGTCTTGGCCTTGTTGCTTGTGTTGACCTTGTGAACCTTGCCCAATTCCTTTCTCAGCCTAGGCTAGTTTGTAGGTAATCTCTTTAACAGCCCCTGCCAAAGTCTTCACAACTTCTTCCAAATCAGTAGCCTTACTTGTCTGAGGTTTTTCTAAATTAATCAACTTTACACCCTCTCTCTTTGGAGGATTTCTAATTACCTTGATATTGTTTTCAATTTTCAAGGCCATAGTGAAGACCTGTCTCAAATTAGCAGGGTTTTTGTCCCTCAAGTAGTAAGCAACGTTTTTATCAAATGCATATGAATATTTGATTAAACATGATTCATCACATGGCCTTATCCTAACAGGAAATATCCTCAAGGTCTTGTTAAACCTTGTGTTGAAATCATGTACTAACTCATTAGGATTCTATTTGATGATTTCAAATTCTATCAAAAGAAACCTAGGGTCAGTTCTATCACCATATTGCAATTTAAATGCATTGTTCATCTCAGTCCAAGAATCAATAGAGTTATCTGGAAAAGCTCTTTACTAGTCCCTTACATCGTCTTCTAGAGTATGGATAAACAACTTCATATACACATCCTCATGTTCAATCTCAAATTCTTCCATCATATTTATAAAAATATTTAAATTTTGATCACTAGTTATACCATTGTTTCCTTGGAACTTTGGAAGTATGTTCCTTACTTCTTAAGGAACTGCATTTGGATAACCAGCTATCCCTATAAAATTTATAGGTCCAAAGGTATTTAAAAAAAATGGAGGTTTGGGTGGGGGCAAGGCCATGTTTTTTTGAGGAGGTGACCCTGGAGGGGTGAAAAATTGATAAGGAGTAGAGGGCCTTTGAAGTACAGGGGTATAATTTTCAAACTGGATATCCCCTAAAGGTATAGTTTCTTGGAAATCCCTATCAGCTTCTGAAAAAGACAGGGGAAGAATAAGAAGAAAACATTTCAAAATAAAATGAAGGCCCCTCTCCAGTTAGAGAATTCAATTCCAAAAAGAGGCTACCTAATTTCGAAGCACTTGAATTGCATTCTTCAATAATAGGCCGATCACTTTCATCAATGGAGATCCCTTTTCTTGTCTACTGATCCCCAACAGCTCTCCAAGATTTTCTTCCTTCTAATTTTTCTTTTCCTAGCTCCGGAAATAATGTTCTAGTAGGATCCCTGGAAAAGAAATACCTTCTTCCTTCCAGCTTTGCAAAGATTAGTAACAAAAATCACTTGACAAAGGTTAAGACACTGGTACTCTTCAATAATTAGATCAATTGGGAGTCACCACTAAGGATTTCCACCTTAGTTGTGTAGATGCACTAAAATAAGATCTGTCAAATGTTTGTCAACACTAGAAACTAGAATTGGGAAGAAACAACTTTTATTAAACCAGATTTAATAATGAAAGCACTTGCAACCCTGAATACTTCTTACAGGCCCAAACTCAAGATGATGTTTGAAAAATGTATTAGCACTTTGAGCATACAAGAAGTGTTTTACTAGGGTCTGAATATGAACATAAATTAGTATGTCCCCCGGAATGGCGCCACTCGGGTGTTGTTGACGGGATAAATGGATATGAAATAGTAACAAATCAACAAATTGGTCTCAGCAAGGAAAATCAGTTCTCAACAATTTAAACAATCCCTGGAAACGGTGCCACTTAGGTGTTGGTATGCAAATTAATTCTCCTTCAAAGTCTGAGCATCATAACAGGTTTATCAGGAATCTTAGAGATAGATAGATCATTACAATTCATTTTATAGCCGGGGGATGAGATCTAACTTGCCCCTAGTCAATTAGATGTAGAGAAATGGATAACACCCTTAAGAGGATTTGATCTATCCTCACTATTTTAGGTTGTGCCTTTCAACCAGGGTAAGAGAACCCTTTTATAGCCTGTTGTTTATTGAGGAGATGGATATATCCTTTCTAATGGAACTGTTAAAGAGACCTTGGGGGTAATATGATGAATGCAAAAAAATATAACTCTCACGCATTGTCACTCTTGATAGTTGAGATATTCTCTAGGCAAGGTTTAGGCTACTAAAGACATATAGAATCTTGATTGTTTCTGCATGTTTTGGTAGTAAAATTTATGCATTTGTATACACACATGACAAATAGGGGTAGTGTGGGTAGGATTAGTTGTTTTTAAATAACTTTTGGTAGGAGGTGGAGTAGGATAAAATTGATTATACCAAATCTTTTAGATTTCTTACAAAATGGAAAGTCTAAACAACAAAATGCTTTAGAATATCTAAAATGTTCCTTTAACTAGAATATGTACTCAAATGGAGGCCCATATTTACACTTTTTCACACAATTTTTGAGATTTTAAAATGAAGGCTCGAGTTAGAAGACTCAATAAAACATCAAGATCTAAGATCAGTCACACCTGAGGTACACCCAGAGGCTTATAAACAATCTCTATCAACAAAAGAAAATAAAGTGATTTTAAATCATTTATTTCATTCCCTGATGAAAAATCTCCTGAGAAATGAGATTGCAGATACCACTAAACTTTTACAAGGATTGAGATATGTGTGATCAAGATAGATTTTGATACAAGATTGCAATAGGAAACAAGGAAAACTATTTACAGACATTCAAAAGTAAAAAACACATTTTGATTAAGATCCTCACAAAATAACTCGAGTTTGATTAAATTTATCAGCAAAGGAAAGTTTCTTAGAACAATCTCAAATATTATCAATGGCTATACACTTGTAACCACCTTGAGATGATCAAACTTAATACAAAAGAGATATACAGGCTTATCATACGGCTTCTCAAAAGATAGGCTTTGTCAAATTTTCCTCTTGGGAATTTTCTTTGACCTCTAACACTCCAACCTCCAACCCTTTTACATGAAAAAAATGTGCCATTTATAATATTTACAATAGAGCCCCTTCTTCCCCAAAAGATAAAAACTTTAAATGTACCAGCGCTCGCTATGATTTCGATTGTAATTCCAAGAATCAGATCTATAAAAGTTATCAGGTGCTCATGGGGCATATCTCTTTGAAAATCTCAACATTCAACTCCTTCCTTTAGCAAATCACTCTTCCTTCAATTCGCCAACCACTTTCACTCCTAATATGTCAAATCTGGTTCCTTGCATGCCCGGGAGAAAAAAATGGAAAATCAGAACGAGCTTGATAGTCAAACCATTTTAATGGTGAAAGATGTCCCTAGATCTCTTCCACCAAACTTAGATATCAAAATTAACTCCCCTTTTTATTTGGCATGTAGGAAATACCGAGAAATCATGAAAACTCACACTTCCAAGCATGTTTCATTGAAAATGGGGGAAAATCAAATTTCAGACTCATAGTTGCCATTGATCTTTTCTTTTAATTTGGGCCATCCATGTGGAAGATTCAACTTTAAAATAGACTTAGGGGCTTCCTTTGACTTTGTACAACTTTTTGGAAAAAAGAAAAAAAATTCTATTTTTGTTTGAACTTCCACCCTTGGAAAATGAGTTTGACACGTGTCCCAATGTGGGTCCTAGTGGAACCGCACTTCTTTCTTCACTTTTAAATTTTTTCTCCGAAAAGAAATTTTTTCCAAATTTCCCCTGAGAGTTTGCACCTCCGCCGTTTACTGGAGTAAGCATTGACTTTTCCCTTATCAGGCTTGCCGACCATTTTGAGATTTTAATCCTTTTGATGTCAAGAGGTAAAAAATATAACTTGCCTCCGATGGTCCACTTCCCCACCTCTTTGAATTTTCAACCTTGACCTCACCTTTGTTGGGCTTGTGGGAAATTTTGATGTTTTAATCCTTAAGAGGCAAACAAAAAACCTAAGTACTTAGGTGTTGGTACCCAAATTGATTCTCCTTCAAAGTCTGAGTAGCATCACAGGTTTATCAGGAAGCTTAAAGACAAATAAATCATGATGATTCATTTTGTAGCTAGGGATGGGATCTAACTGGCCCCTAGTCAATCAAATGTAGAGAAATGGATAGCACCCTCAAGAGGATTTGATCTATCCTCACTATTTTAGGTTGTGCCTTTCAACCAGGGTAAGAGAACCCTTTTATAGCCTATTGTTTATGGAGGAGTTGGATATATCCTTCCTGATGGAATTGTTAAAGAGACCTTAGGGAGAATATGATCAATGCAAAAAATCTAACTCTCACGAGTTGTCACTCTAGATAGTGGAGATATTCTCTAGGTAAGGTTCAGAATACTAAAGACATTTAGAATCCTGATTGTTTCTGCATGTTTTGGTAGTAAAATTTATGCATTTTTATACACACATGAAAAACAGGGGTAGTGTGGGTAGGATTAGTTGTTTTTAAATAACTTTTAGTAGGAGGTGAAGCAGGATAAAGTTGATTATACCAAATATTTTAGAGTTCTTACAAAATGGAAAGTCTAAACAACAGAATGCTTCAGAATAGCTAAAATGTTCCTTTAACAAGAATATGTACTCAAATGGAGGCCCAAATTTTGAATTTTTCACACAATCTGTGAGATTTTAACAGGAAGGGCTGAGTTAATAGACTCAATAAAACATCAAGATCTAAGATCAATCATGCCTGAGGTACACCCATAGGCTTACAAACAATCTCTGTAAACAAATGAAAGAAAAGTGATTTTAAATTGTTTATTTCACTCCCAGATGAAAGCTCTCATGAGAAATGAGATTGAAGATACCACTAAACTATCACAAGGACTGATATTTGTGTGATCAAGATAGATTTTGATACAAGATTGCAATAGGAAACAAGGAAAACTGTTTGCAGACATTCAGAAGTAAAATAAACACATTTTGCATAAGATCCACACTTAATAACTTGAGTTTGATTAAATTTATTAGCAAGGGAAAGTTTCTTAGAAAAATATTAGAGCTTGTTAATGGATGTACACTTGCAACCACCTTGACACAATCAAACTTAATACAAAAGAGATATACAGGCTTCTCATACGTCTTCTCAAAAGACAAGATTTGTCAAATTTTCCTCTTGGGAATTTTCTTCGACCTCTAACACTCCACCCTCCAACCCTTTTGAATGTAAAAACTTTGCCATTTATAATGTTTACAATAGATCCCCTTTAGAGGAATAGAGAAAATAGGAAACATAAGTCGACCCATACGTGAATTTCGACCCAGGAACAGATTAATTATGGCAACAAAAGGAAAGCAAAGATCTTCTAGGCACAACATGGGGGGAATAATATATGGTAGAGGCCATAAATCAATTGATTGGAAAGGTAAAATGGGGTGAGACTATTTTGAGCACCAACACATTGGAGTATCAGAATTTAAATCTCTAACAAAGTATAGAAAAGCACCTTCAACTGTTGGTCTCACGGCCACTGGAATCCTATCCCACGTTCTCTGGAATCTGAAGTTGAAATTAGTGAAGTTTTCAATAGGAGCCCTCTTCATTGTTGTGAAGAGCTGTGCATAGATTGTTCCAATTTGTGATAGAGCCTACTGGTAGACTTTTGAACCATTGCAAAGCTTTTCCCTTAAAGGAGGATGTCATCAACTTGACAACAATGTCCATCTCAAAAATTTCATGAATTACACAGACATTTGTGATGTCTTAGACGTGATCACCAAGAGTAGTCTAGTTTTCTCCAATGAAATATGGGATGGTCTTCAATGTTGTAACTAGAACTGGATTTTGTGCATTAAGAGTAAGTGGGATGCTGCCAGTGAAATTGACATAGGGATTGGGTTGTGGATGTGCCATTTTGATTGGCCTAAGAACCCTTGTTGATTAAATGAAAGGACTAATAGGTGGAGGTGTTGACAAAGTTCTATTTTGTGGGGATGGAGAAATTTCAGCTCTCTTTCCTCTCCTCCTTGCTCTTTCTGGGGATAAATTCATATAGACAAAAATTCCTTCTTATCTAGTTCTTTATCTTGTTTGGATTCTTCTCATGAATCTTCTAAGCGTACACTACTAAAACCATTGGATTCTACTTCTATTGGAGTCACCAGGTGTGTAATTGAAAGCTTCTTATAAGATGGAATTTTACAACAAGTGCACATCAATATTTATGTAATAAAAGTGAAGACCTCTTGGTCCCACTGGGCGTGCCAAAACTGTTAGTGCAAAATCACAGCACCCTTAAATGTCTGCAAATCGATGGGTTGAGACTCTCAGTGTGATTACATAACGTTGAGATTTTCCTAAAGTGTGGGACTTTGTAATTGGAAAATATCTCTAGATGAAGGCTATATCCTATTCCTATGTTCAGGTAAATGCATTCAAATTATAGAGGATCTACTCTAAAAGCTATTCTAACTTGCCAAGGAGACAGGGTTAAGGAGATGCAAGAGATAAAATCTAAGCTAACAAAGTTCATGCACCAAAGGATTGATGAACACCGAATTTTATGTTAAACATAGACCATTAAAATGTAATACAACAATCATGCACAAATAACCAATTTTTCAATGAAAGATTAGATGAAAGTAATGAAAACAAGAAGGGATTGAAATTATCCACAAACTAATATTTTATTGCTCCCAGAATTTGATACAGAACATTACAATGGTCAAAAGGCAAAAAATCACATTATAGTTTCAAGAGAAGGTTTGATTTGCACAAATTCACCTCTAGAACAGAGAAGAAGGGAGTGGAAAATCCAAAATGTCCAACCCATTTTAGAGCAGGGCTCTTGCATTTTATATCTGAAGCAACCAAAAAGCAGAGGAAAAGAGGGGAATCTGATTCGACAGCTCGACCACCAGTCATTAATGCCCCTGTAAATATACTCATAATCTACCAAATCTAGTTCCACATGTTTGTTTTTGGCCTATTGGAGAGGGAAGAATGGCAAATAATATCAAAAAATGGGTAGTGGAAGCAACCAGATCCACTTTAATGGAGTGAAATTCATTTTCCTGTTTCTAACCAACAAAAGCATGCTAAAAGTAGTATTTTATGTTTCCATGGTGTTGTGGAGGTCCAGATATTTCCAACGGTACCAAAATCATTGAATTTTGACCTCTGGATCAAACGATATGATCTTTTGAAATTTTGCATTAAAATTAGGGAAAAAATTATGAAAAACCAGTTTTGCAAACGTATCCACGGGCCCAAAATTCACTTTTTTCCTTTTACGCAAAATTTCAAAAATTCCCAAAAACCTCCGCAGCTTTGAAAATCAATTTTGCGCTAAAACCTCTGCGAGCCTGAAATTTACTTTTGTGCCATTCGCAAAAGTTTCAAAGTGCCAAATCTCTCCGCCGCCCCACAGTTTTGAAAAGACACATGGCACAAAGCTTCCATGGGACTAAAATTCATTTTGTGTTATTCACAATTTTTTTTTAAGTTTAAAAACTCTTCGACGACCCACATCCCCACATTCTTCATATTTCTTGCTCGAAAATGAGCCTCGGGGTCGAAAGTTTCCAATTGCGCTTTTTTACAAAAGTTGCAAAAACTCCAAATTTCATCCGATAGCTTGCTTTCCCGCAGCTGATAAAGACATGACATGTGGCATCTCTGGGCATTGGCGGAGGTGCGGCTCATTTTTTGACTTTACACCTTTTCAAAATGAAAGCCAAAATTTCCAAAGTACCTTTGATGACCCACCTTCCTGCCTTGTCCTGTAATACTACCACGTTTCCTTTTCAGGCATTAGGCATTTTTCCTTTTATTCCTCTGCGGGCTCATGGACCTACAATTGCCAACTATTCCCTTTTGTAAAAAGTTGAAATAGTTCTAAAGTCTCCCGCTGCCTCGCACATTCTTCATGTTCTTCTTAGCAAAGAAATTCCTTAGGCTTTCATGCCTGGATTTGTAACTTGTTCCTTTTGCGCAAAAGTATAAGTGTCAAAACATCCTCCATAGCTCCGCCGATCTGCAATCTCCTTTGGCAAAAATTCTTCCCGAGGCCCATAAATTACAAAATACAAGGAGTTAGAAGGACTTGTTTGTATTTCTAGAAAGGGGAATAAATTTTTAGGAAACCTTAGGTGCTTGAAATATGTAAAAAATCAGTTTGAAGCACAAAAAGGGGGGAGAATGGTGTGAGTTAACCAAAAATAAGCATGAGCTTATTTTTGATAAAAAATTCATTTTGAGGACTGACCACTGTAGCTTACAAAATATCTTCTCACAGTCAAACCTCAATGATCATCAAGGATGTTGGATGGAGTTCCTATGTGAGTACGACATGGAGGTGCAGTATATCAAAGGAAAGGAAAATGTTGTTGCTGATGCACTTAGTAGATGACAACATGTGCTTGCATCATTGACACTGCAATCAGATTTGAGAGGTAGGATTCTTGAGTATCTTCCATAGGATAGGTTTTATGAGGGTGATAGATAGATATTGGAGTCACAGGGATCATTAGAGGATATATATTCAGGGTGCATTTTGGAGACATATGGTTTACTTTACTTCCATAGGCGCATCTATGTGCCTAAGTCTGGCGATCTATGTGGATTTATCCTTATAGAAGCTCATCGAGCTCCATATGCAGCACATCCAGGAGTAAAGTAGATGCATGCCGATCTAAGAGAGTTATATTATTGGCTCGGTCTTCAATGGGACATAACATATTTTTTTACACGTTGCATTGAGTGTGAGAGGGTCAAGGAAGAAAATTCTCATCCTACTGAACTCTTACATCCTCATGATATTCCCGAGTGAAAATGAAATGTGATCTCCATGGATTTCATAGTCGTACTCCCTATGTCTTCGTATCATCATGATGTCATTATGGTTACCATGGATAAGTTGACCAAGGTTACTCATTTCTCGCCAACCAATGTCACCTATAATGCATAGGCCATCGCCAAAGTATTCATGGAGGACATTGTTAGATTGCATGGGATTCCGAAGACCATCATCAATGACAGGGATACCATTTACACTTCAGTTTTCTGTACTTCCTTTTAGACCACTCTGCGGACTTAGATTAATTTTAGCTCAACATATCATCCAGAGACAGATGGACAGATAAAGAGGGTTAATCAGGTACAAGAGGACATGTTGAGGATGTATGTGATGGACCAACATAAGAATTGTGAATATTATCTTCATTTAGTTGAGTTTTCTTACAAAAACATCTATCATAGCTCCATAGGTATGGCTCCTTACCAGGATTTGTATAGATGACATTGCAGGACACCTCTGAGTTGGGACAGGTTAGATTACATGATCATTTTGGGACAAACTTATCTACATGACTTAGAGCAGTAGGTTTTTCTGATTCGAAAACATCTTGAGTAGGCTAGAGCATGCCAAAATGTGTATGTAGATACCAATAGGATTGATCATCACTTCTTAGTGGGTGATAAAGTCTTCTTGAGAGTTTTTTTACATAAGAGTCCAATCCACTATGGAAAGGGTTCTAAGTTTTCACCTAGTTTTGTGGGGCCTTTTGATATTTTAGAAGTCGTCATTCCAGTTACCTATCACCTAGATTTGCCATCATGCCTTGCACGGGCCCACGATGTTTTTCATGTTTATGTACTACATAGATAGGTACCTGATGTTTCTCATTTTTTGGATTGGTCAACATTATAGGTAGAGGATGGAGGATAGTGGAGACTGGAGCCCATATGCATACTGGAGCACTGGAGGTTGGCCCTTCAGGGTCGAGACTTGGACCAGGTTAGAATGCACTGGAACATATATGATGAGACAACAGCTACCTGGGAGTATGCTACTCCATTGAAGGCTATATATCCCTATCTCTTTCACTGACTTCCAGGACGAAGTCTAATTTTAGGAGAGGGGGATGTAGTGCCCACATTTTTATAGCCTCAGTTATATGTTGACCTCTTTATTCATAAACATGTTTTGACAGGGATTTGATATATGTTGGACAACATGTTATGATATTTTATCTTCTTGGACATGTATGGAGATTTAGGCGCGTAGTGCCAATTTGACTTGATTAGTATGATGATAGATTTTCATTCGATGTTGCGGATACTAACTTATTATGATGTTTTTTGGACCTAATTGATATATGTTGGATACTTTTCTTAGTCGCATGTCTAGATTATATGGATGTATGTAATTTTTATTGAGAAACAAAAGGAAACATCAAAATGAACTCAGCATGATCAAAACGCATTCCAAATAGTCGTATTGCTCAAAATAAATGTACTTACAACTTTATTAATCAGGTAAGAGGAAGAAAAATGCCTTTGTAGAAAAAGGAGAATTAAATTCAAATTGAAATCTCAACCTTTAACAATCCATCTGTGCAATCTGTTTGAAATCTTTCAAGTGTTTTTCTCCATGTATAAATGGAGTATTGAAGAAGAAGGAATGTTAGATTGAGTTAAATCTGGTAGTATGAATTTTTCAGTTCTTATTTTAATGGCAAGAAAGAATTTTTCTTAAAATTAACCTCTTTAGTTTTGTCAAAAATAATATTTTATGCTTCATGGTGAAAGAGGAGTTCAATCCCTTTCCAAAAAGTCCTCATTTTCTGATATCCGAGCTTCCAGTCGAAAGTTATGGCCTTCTGAAGTTTTCACTTCGTTTTGTTCCAAAAAAAATCTAACTGTAAAAAAAAATAATAATAAAATATTCGTAGGCTGATCCAGGGGCCCGAAAATGAATTATTGCATTTTTTACAAAAAACGTAAAATTCAAAAATTCTCTTACCGCTCTGCTAGCCCGAACTTTCTATTTCGGAAAAAAAATTCTAAGTTCAAAATTTTTAAATTGCTAGTTTCCTCTGCGGCCCTGCTGCCTTATAACTCCGCTTTTGGAAAAATACATTCCCATGGGTGCACGGGCCCACCCCTTCAACTTCTATTTTTTACTTTTTAATTGGCAAAAAATCTTAAGTCTCCTCATTGGCCTGCTTCCCCACCTGTCACTATCGGTCTGACACGTGGCTTCCTTATGCGTCGGCAGAGGAGCAGAGTGTTTTTAACCTTAAAGTTTTTCAACACAAAAACCAAATTTTCCTAAGTCTCCCCACCGGCTCGCCTCCCCACCTATCACTGTTGGTATGAAACGTGGCTTCATTAGGCATTGACGAAGGTGCGGGTTGTTTTTAACCTTTGCGCTTTTTAACACAAAAGTCTAAAATTCTAAATTTTCCCGTCGATCCGCTTCCCTGCACGTAATTTTGGGCATGACACATGGCATCTCTGGGTGTCGGAAGAGGCATGGTTCATTTTAAAACCTTTTTCTTTTTCAACAATAAATCCAAAAATCTAAGTTGCCTTCGACGACCCGCCTTGCTACGTTGGCTTAAAACGTGCCATGTGTCCCTTGCGGCCTGGGGCATATTTTCTTCTTTTGGCGTGAAGCCCCACTGTGGGCTTGTGGCCGCGTGGATGTAAATTGCACTTTTTTTCATAAATTTCAAAGAGCTGAATTTCCTCCCTAGGCCCCAAGGACCGTCTTTGGGAAAAATTTCTTCCCCAGGCCCGCAAGCCCGCTTGTGGGAAAAAAATCCTCCCAAGGCCTGCCGGCCCATAACTTGAGAAATATAAGGAGTTAAGAGGACTTCTTTATATCATTGGAAAGGGGAATAAATTTCCTATCTAATGGAAATGTTTTCAGGTGATGTTAAGTGCATGAAATATAATTAAATTACCTTTTTTATTTAAATGCTTTGTTAAAAGACATGGGTTAACTTTCAAGGGGTCATGTTATGGGGTAAGAGAATGTTTTTCTAACCTCATGTACATGAGAACCTTGTTTATTTTTTAGACATGGTGAAATTAAATACCTTGGGTATTTAATTTGTTTTGGCCCCTTTGACTCTCTAAAATTTAATTAAGTAATATTTAACTTTAGTGTTAATTTAATTATTTATTAAATTAACACATAAGGGAAATTTAACTATGCTTAGACTAATTACACTCTTTAAAATGTGATGTGGATTTAATATTTCTAATAGTGGGGAAAATTTTAATTATTAATATAATTGTCCTTAGAACATTATTGTGACAACTATTGTTTCGAAGCCTGTTTGTGGTCACGCTTTAACAGAAAAAAATTATTCCATAATTTTTTCTAACTAAACCTATGTTGTTCTTGGGTCTCGAGTGGGTGTTTTTAGCGGGCGTTACAATTGGTATCAGAGACGTGGGTTCAAATATTTGACCCTTGGGCATACTAGAGAACTTGAGACATGAATATTAAACCTAGAACACTTTTAAATCTAGAAAACAACTTTGTTTGAAAATTGCATATTTTAGTAAACATGAAATACTAAATAAAACCTAGAATAATGAACTAAATCTTTCCTTGGTCTGTGTAAGAGGCAAAAACTAGACGAGGGGCCCTTTTACATAGATCTAAACTTAGCACCTCTAGATCATGCTGTAGTAGCGATCCTACCTCAGATTTTACATACGCTTCAGGACGCCAATGCCGCTCTACGCAGAGGGTCCGTAGGAGGATGATCAGACTGACATGATAGGGAGCCATCTGTTGAGGTTCATGCATCTCCTTAACAAAGTGAGGAACAAAGAGTAGAGAAATACCATGCGGAGTCAGCCAGAGTAGAGTCACCGTAGAGGAGATAGGGAGATTAGATTTCATGACACAGAGATAGGTATCAGAGCCCTAGGATTAGAGATGAGCATGCATAGATGCCTAGGGGTCACTAAACTATAGCTACAGACCATATCAGGGAGATCTTGAAGCTTCAACCATCTCACTATTCTAGGGGTACAAGATGTTTTCAGGAAGAGGCCTATTTGGTGAGCTTGAGCGGGTGTTTCAAGCTCTGCCCTTGTACTAACAACACGAAAGCTCGTGTTGTGATCAATCTTTTGAGGGATGGAGTGGGTGTCTTGTGAAGGACCAAGGAGCAGAAGCTCCACATTGTTTCAGAGACATTTACCTGGTAGCTATTTAAGGAGAAGCTCAGTAGCAGGTACTTATCTTGGAGGTTTATTTAGCAAATGATAGACAAGTTTCATGACTCCGGTAGGCATCTTTGACAGTAGTTGAGTATGAGAGTTGATTTATGGATCTACTCCAGTATGTCGACTATATGCAGGATGATCAGGTACAAATCCACAGGTTCATCACGGGAATGAATATAGATTTGGGAGGTGCGGTGCATATCCACAGTCTGCAGACATTACCTGAGGCTATTGAGAATGCCTATATAGTAGAGGAGATTCGGGGGAAGACATAGCAGGCTAGGGATAAAGTGCGGAGCCACATCTGGTAGATGTAAGACAAAAGGTCGAGGGGGTCAACTCCTTCTCCTCATGGTGGACAAGGTTCAACATAGTCATCTTTTATGCCATAGTAGCAATAGACCCGCCCAGCTTATAGATCCCCATAGAGATTTGATGCACAAAGGGGGAGGAGTATGGGGCCTCCTCCTAGGGGTACCATTAGTAAATAGCTTGCACCAAGATCTTAGTTAGTAGGAGGTCACCCAAAAAGACCTCAACAATTCATAGCCAGATCATCAGGATTCATAACATAGACCTCTAAAGTACCAGTTGGAGCTGCTACTCATGGGAGAGGACCAGGTAGTTGTTATGGTTCTGGTGTTGCTAGAAATTTTTGGAGAATGTGCCCATAGAACCTTAGTAACAAGGGTAAGACAAAAATTTCAGAGCCTACTGTTGGTGACATGGGGCGCAAAAATTAGATCTATGCATCGGTTGAGAACTGCCAGGCTGAGCAGTAGAGTACCGTGATTGAGATGACATGTAGCATTGGTGGTGTTCCTACCTCCATTCTATTTGATTTTGGATCTTCTAATTCTTTTATTGCACCATCTTTAGTAGAGTGATGCATGCTGGTGGTAGTTAGGTAGGGTCTTAGTTGGTATGTCAAGATGGCTTCTGGAGCCAAGACTTCTATAGAATCCTCAGTTAAGGAGTGTGTGGTGGATTTGGGACCCTTCACCACTACCTCATATGTTTGTATCCTTCAGTTGGGATCGTATGGAGTCATCTAGGGCATGGACTCGTTATTTGCACATAGAGCCATAGTGGATTATTACCATAATAGTATATCATGTTCAGATGATCTAGGAGTTGAGTCAGTGATAGCAGGGGTGAGGAGACCCGTTTTGATTCACATCATTTCTGCTATGCATCTTAAGCGGTGTGTGCGACGGGGTTGTTAGTTGTATACTATTATAGTTAGTGACAGAACGGAGGATGAGTCTAGTGGACCATCATTTGATGACCATCCCATCTTGAGAGAGTTTTTAGATGTCTTTCCAGGGGAGCTACCGGGGTTACCACCCCCACATGAGATAGATTTTCACATAGATCTTGTTCTGGGAGCAGATCCTATGTCACGAGCACCTTATAGGATGACCACCCAAAGCTCTGTGAGGTCAAGTTGTAACTTGTGGGCCTTATGGAGAAAGGCCTAATCTATCCTACTGTATCCCCTTGGGGTGCATCGGTGATTGTTGTAAAGAAGAAGGTTGGATTTTTGTGGTTGTGTATTGATTACCGCCAGCCAAACAAAGTAACGATCAAGAATCGTTACCCCCTTCCGCGCATTGATGATTTATTTGATCACATGGAGGGAGCCAAAATTTTCTATAAGATAGATCTTAAGTCCAAGTATCATCAGCTAAGGATTACAGAGGTAGATATTCATAAGACAGCCTTTCGTAAGAGATATGGCCACTACGAGTTCACAGTGGTGCCTTTTGGTTTGACAAATGCCCCCACAATGTTTATGATCTTGATGAATGGGGTGTTTAGGACATTCTTGGATTACTTCGTGCTAATCTTCTTTGATGACATTTTGATATACTGATGTACGCATGAGTAACATGAGGGGCACCTTCGCCAGGTTCTTCAGTGTCTTTGGGAGCAACAAATTTATGAGAACCTAGAGAAGTGTGAATTCTTTCAGACAGAGGTGTAGTATTTGGGCCACATCATTTATGGGGAAGGTATAGAAGTCGATCCTTCCAAGATTCGAGCTATTATGGATTGGACAACACTAACTAATGTGATAGAGGTGTGGAACTTCATGGGTTTAGCAGGATATTACAAGAGATTTGTTCAGGATATTTCTCAGGTTACACACCCCATCATTTCCCATCAGCAGAAAGGGAAGAAGTTTGTTTGGTCAGATAGATGTGAGCAGGCCTTCAGGGCACTAAAGGAATGCCTCATGACAACACCTACTCTTGCAGTGCCAGATCCACAAGGTGAGTTTTTCATATGCACAGATGCTTCTTTGGCAGGACTTGGAGGTGTGTTGATGCATGAGGGAAGAGTAGTTACTTTTGAGTCTCACAAACTCAAAGATTATGAGATCAATTATACGAATCATGATCTTGAGCTTGCGGTAGTTGTTCACACCTTGGTTCAATGGAGAAACTTCCTTCTTGGCCAGAGATTCACACTCATGACAAATCACTTGAGTCTTCGCCACCTCTTCACGCAACGCCATCTCAACGCTTGTTAGTGGAATTAGATGGAGTTACTTTCTGAGTATGATATGGAGATAGAGCATGTGAAGGGAAAGGAGAATTTAGTTCCATACACTTTTAGCAGATGAAGACATGTGGTTATGGCCACTTTAGTGGGGATAGACTTATGGAGTAGGATTCTACGGTAGCTTCCTCATGACAGTTTCTACATTGCAACTAGAGTAGAGATCGAGGCTCAGAGACCCCTTGAGGAAAAATTTGATGGTTTTTCATTAGAGGTAGATGGCCTTCTCAGGAACAGAGGCCAGATTTATGTTCCCCGAGACTGAGGCTTGAGGAAGGACATCTTGATAGAGGCACATCATGCACCCTATTCAACCCATACTAGGGTGAAGAAGATGTATGCAACTTTGAGATAGTTGTATCATTGAAGGGGAATTTATAGAGATGTGGATCAGTTTGTGTCATGTTGTTTAGAGTGTCAGAAAGTCAAGGCTAAGCATTAATATCTAGTTGGCCTTATTTTTCCTCATTTTATACCGAAGTGGAAGTGGGAAACCATTTCCATGGACTTCATTGTTGGGCTACTAATGTTGAGATACCACCATGGTGCCATCATTGTCACGGTGGATAAATTGAAAAAAGTGGCTCATTTTCTCAGGTGAAGACCACCTATATAGCTATTGAGGTGGCACAAGGATATCTGGATGAGATTTTCAGATTACACGGGATCCCATGGAAGATCATTTATGACTGCGACCCTCTGTATACTTCCCACTTTTGAACTACCATGCAACATGCCCTCGGGACTAAGATCAATTTCAGCACAACGTATCACCCTGAGACAAATAGATAGACTGAATGGGTGAATTAGATATTAGAGGACATGCTTAGGGTGTATGTTATGGATCATCAGTCGAGATGGGAGGAGTACTTGTACTTGGTGGAGTTTTCCTACAATAATAGTTTTTAGAGTTTGATAGGCATGGCTCCTTATCAGGCACTGCATGGTAGAGAGTGCAGTACACCTCTTAGCTGTGACAAGTTAGAGGACAGGGTTTTTATTGGACCATCTTTACTATAGGACATGGAGCAACAAGTGGTTATGATCAAATAGAGACTGTAGGAGGCACAGGATAGACAGAAGAAGTATGCAGATTGACATAGGATTGACTGTAGTTTTGATGTAGGCATGAAGGCATTCCTTCGTGTCAGGCCAAAAAAGAGTCCTATTCGTTATGGAAAAGGTTCTAAGTTAGATCCTAGATTTGTGGCCCCCTTTGAGATCTTGGAGCGTATCGGTCCTTTGTCCTACCATCTAGCATTGCCACCTATCTTGTCTCACATCCATGATGTGTTTCATGTTTCAATGCTTATGAGATATATTGCTGGATTGGAAATCATTGCAGGTGCAGGATCAGGGGCCAGTGATGGAGGAGCCCATCTGCATTATAGAGCATAGGACCCCGGGCCTTCGAGGTAGAGAGATTGACCAAGTTTGAGTGTAATGGGACATATATGATGAGACTGTGGCTATATGGGAGGATGCTACTTTGCTATGAGTTTAGTTTCCATACCTATTCTAGTGACTTCCAAGAGGAAGTCAAGTCTAATTGGAGGGGGATGTAGTGCCCACTTCCCTTTGACACCTTTTGATATTGATTATGATACTGTTGACTATACTTATGGATACTATTGTAGCTTTTGATTTGGCATGATGTTATACATTAGATATCATGGATTGTTATTGATTTTGATTTGTATATGATGCATGTGGATTATTAAATACATTTTATACTGATGTTAATATGCTGATTTACATGGTTATATATGTATATGTTTGTCAAACATGTGATATTTTTTCATATTGATTAGACCTAGAAAATTGAACTAATCTTGTGATCATATGGTTATTAATGAAATGTTAAATGATATCGTTACTTTTCTGGATGATGTTTTGATTCTTATATAAATGATTTTTGAGTTATATTATATATTTATTTTGGATGATTTTATTCGGCCACGAGGCCGAAGGAGGTGTTATGTGTTTTGCAGGTATACATGTAACAAAAAACATCGGGGGATTGGAGACCAACCACATTGGAATTCTAGATGAATTCAACAAGGGTCACCATGGAAACATGTTTTGTTATGTGTGTGTTTGTTTGAATAGTTGTTAGGGGTTCCCATGGGGGAGATCACCTTTAAATGTGACCAAGGGGTTATGTTTATTCTTTTAATTAGTTCCTTTCTTAATTTTAGTATGTGTTTATTTAGTGATGCATTTCCCCTGTATTATTTATTAAATTGTGTCTAGATTTTGTGAGTAATCATGTTGTTAAATTAATTAAAATAGGTCAACATAATGGATTTATTATATTTGATGGCTCTTGGATTATGTGTTATAAGTGATGTGTAATTAACTTGTAGTGTGAAACACTCTACCTTCCTTTTCAAATTCGGATCTATCCTTAGGGGCTGATTTTGGAGGCTTATGGGAAAATTTAAACTTGTCCCACACCTCTTAAATTGTTACACCAACCTTACCTATGGTTGGGGAAGTCAAATTAGACCTTATTATGCATTTTGGGAAGACAAGTTGTAAGTTTTTATTGTAGTTTGAAGTTTGAAGTTTGACTTGTGAGGTGGAGTTGAGGATGATTAATGTGACATCCTACATGAAGCCACCTCATCCTCCTCTCGCCCTTTTCTATTTATTATAATTCTTTTGTTGTTTTGGGGGTTACTTAATTTTGTTTTGTGCTCTTGCAATTGGAGAGAGTTAGAGGATTTTGGATGGTTGTGTATTTGTTGAAGCTTTTGGACTGTTTGGATTTGAGGAAGATTGTTGTTGAACTTTTGGATCAAGCTCTATCATGGAGAGGTAGGAGCTTGAATCTTTTAAAATGTGTTATTTTTATATTATGAATATGTGAATGTTGTTGAGTATTTGTTATGTTTATGGGTTGGTTGGGTAAATTGCCTAAGTGTGGTGTAGGAGAAGAATATGGGGATCTTTCTTGTGGGGAGGCATAAGAGAATGGGGAGTCAAAAGAGTTATTTTGTGGAGGGATTTTGGGATGGGTGTTCCACCTTGGACAAGAAATTACTTGAATTTTCTTAATTGATTTATTTTATGGGGGATCCATAAGAGTTGTGGGGAGGCATAAGATAATGAGGAGGCATAAGTGGTACTTGGGGGAGGCATAAGAGTGTGTAGGGGTTTTGAGATGAATTATTGGTAGATTTTAAGGTGGAAACCCATTTCCCATTAGAAGGTATAAGCAAATTTTCCCATAGATCTTTCTCCTTTGGATTTTACATGATGAAGCCTATGTTTTTTGTTGTTGTTCTTCCCGTGGTTGTAACTACATTATTTGTACTGTGATATGACTATGAAATATGTTTTGTGTTGTGGAAGCTTGTCTTGTTTCCGTGAGTTGAATCCATTTCCTATTGTAATGTGGATGGGGCTCGGGGGCCAATGAGGAGGAAGAATTCTCATCTTCATTGTAATTCTTGGTTGGGTGGAGAATGTTACCTCTCCCCCCTTTTTTGTTGTGACCAAATTGAAACATGGCGAATCTCTCTTGTTCTTGTTCTAGAGCTATGTGTGAAGAGAACTATTGCAGTTCTCTTTGGGTTCCCTTATTGTAAAAATTTCCCACTTTGAGTGGATGACTTTGTAATAATATTTGTAGTGAAAAGCTTCTCTGTTTTTGGATATGAAAGTTGTATTTGAATGTGAAAAGGAATGAGAAAGACCAAATTTGTAAACTGTTCTTTTGGTGAATTTGAAAGAAGTTGTAAAAGGAATTATTTCAGTTTAATAGAAGTTGTTTTATTTTCTACAAATGGTGTTGCTCTTGTTTAAAATTTGTTGTTGGAAATATATTGTAAACTCTTTGTTTGAAGGATGGAAATTTCTTTGTTAGAAATATTACATTCTTTGTGTTTTTGAAAGTCACATTTTAAAAAAGAAATAGAATTACATTCTTGCTTCTAATGCCTTGATTGAAGGAAAATTAAACATTATAAGTTGCTTTGGAATGAAATCAAATATTTAGAGTATGGTAAATGAAAATAGATCAATTCAAGTTTAAGCATGATCTCCATTTAGATTCACTGTCAAACGGTCAAATAAATACAAGAAAAATATACAGAGTACCCTGCAACATTGAGAAACAAAAAGAAACATAAAAATGAACTAAGGATGATAAAAATGCATTCCAAATAATCATATTGCTCAAAATAAATTTACTTAGAAATTTATTAATTGGGTAAGAGGCAGAAAAATGCCTTTGTAGAAAAAGGAAAATTAAATTCAAATTGAAATCTCAACCTTTAACAATCAATCCTTGTAATCGATTTGAAATCTTTCAAGTGCGTTTATCCATGTCTAAATGGCATGTTGAAGAAGAAAGAATGGCAGATTGAGTTAAATCTGGTAGTTTGGATTGTTCAGTTCTTATTTTAATCTCAGAAAATAATTTTTATTAAAATTCACCCATTTAAGTTTGTCAAATATAATATTTTATGCTTCCAATGCAAAGAGGAGTTTGAGCCCTTTCCAAAAAGTCCCCATTTTCTCAAATCTGAGCTTCCGGTCGAAAGTTATGGCCTTCTGAAATTTTCACTTTGTTTTGTTCCAAAGAAAATATCTAACTATAAAATAAAATAATACTAATAAAATATTCACACGTGGATACGTGGGCCCAAAAATGACTCATTGCATTTTTTGCAGAAAACGCAAAAGTCACAAAGTCTCCTGCTTTTCCACTGGCCTGAACTTTCTATTTCGGCAAAAAAATTCTAAGTTCAACATTTTTAAAAAGCTAGTTTCCTTCATGGCCCCGCTGCCCCACAACTATGTTTTTTGAAAAATAAATTTCCACGGGAGTGTGGGCCCGCCCCTTCAACTTCTCTTTTTATTTTTGAAATTGGTGAAAAATCTTAAGTCTCCCCACTGGCCCGTTTCCTCACCTGTCACTATCGGTTTGACAC
The DNA here is from genome assembly GCA_019776745.2 of Taxus chinensis. Lineage (NCBI taxonomy): Eukaryota > Viridiplantae > Streptophyta > Pinopsida > Cupressales > Taxaceae > Taxus > Taxus chinensis. Next base: position 152,117,559 of record CM034154.1, read on the forward strand.
GTGGCTTCCTTAGAAGTTGACGAAGGAGCGGAGTGTTTTTAACCTTAAAGATTTTCAACTCCAAAAACAAATTTTCCTAACTCTCCCCACCGGTTCACCTCCCTGCCTATAACTTTTGGTCTGACACGTTGCTTTGTTAGGCATTGGTGGAGGCGCGAGTTATTTTTAACCTTTGCGCTTTTTAACACAAAAGTCTAAAATTCTTAAGTTTCCCCATTAGTCCACTTCCCTGCACGTAATTTTGGGCATGACATGTGGAGTCTCTGGGCGTTGGCGGAGGTGTGGCTCATTTTATAACCTTTTTCTTTTTCAACAATAAAGCCAAAAGTCTAAGTTGCCTTCGACGACGTGCCTTCCTGCGTTGGCTTAAAACGTGCCACGTGTCCCTTTTGGCCTAGGGAATATTTTCTTCTTTTGACACGAAGACCCACTGTGGGCTCGCGGGTGTAAATTGTGGTTTTTTCCAAAAATTACAAAGAGCCAAATTTCCTCCTCAAGTCCAAAGGCCTGCCTTTGGGAAAAAAATCCTCCCACGGCCCGCCGACCCGTAACTTGAGAAATATGAGGAGTTAAGAGGACTTATTTATATCATTGGAAAGGGGAAGAAATTTCCTATCTAATGGAAATGTTTTCAGGTAATGTTAAGTGTATAAAATATAATTAAAGTACCTTTTTGTATTTAAATGCTTTGTTTCAAAGACATGGGCTGACTTTTAAGGGGTCACATTATGGGGTAAGAGAATGTTTTTCTAACCTCATTTACATGAGAACCTTGTTTATTGTTTAGACCTAGTGAAATTAAATACCTTGGGTATTTAATTTGTTTTTTCCCCTTTAACCCTTTAAAATTTAATTAAGTAATATTTAACATTAGTGTTAATTTAATTGTTTATTAAATTAACACCTAACGGAAATTTAATTATGCTTAGACTAATTACACTCTTTAAAATGTGATGTGGATTTAATATTTATTATAGTGGAAAAGATTTTAATTATTAATATAATTGTCCTTAGAACATTATTGTGATAATTGTTATTTCGAAGCCTATTTGTGGTCACACTTTTAACAAAAAAAAATTTATTCCATATTTTTTTCTAACTAAAACTATGTTGTTCTTGGGTCTTGAGTGGGCATTTTTAGCGGGTGTTCCACTTAGTATCAGATCCATGGGTTCAAATATTGGACCCTTGGGTACACTAGAGAACTTGAGACATGAATATTAAACCTAGCACACTTTTAAATCTAGAAAACAACTTTGTTTGAAAATTGCATATTTTAGTAAACATGGAAAATTTAATAAAACCTAGAATAATGAACTAAATCCCTCTTTAGTCTATACAAGAGGTGAACTAGAAAAGGGGCTCTTTCACATAGATCTAGACTTACCACCTTGAGATCATGATGTAGTAGCCATCCTACCTCATAATTTACATACGCTTCAGGATGTCAATGTCGCTCTACGCAGAGGGTCCGTAGGAGGACAATCAGCCTGACATGATAGGGAGTCATCTGTTGAGGCTCATGCATCTACTTGGCACAACAAGGAGCATAGATCATAGAAATCCCACGTAGATTCAGCTAGAGAAGAGTCATCGCAGAGGGGATAGGGAGACCGGATTTCAGGACACAAAGATAGGTCTCGAAGCCCTTGGGTTAGAGATGAGCATGCAGAGAGGCTTAGGGGTCACCTGACTAAAGCTGTAGACCATATCAGGGAGATCCTAATGCTTTAACCATCTCACTATTCTTGGGATACAAGTGGATTTCAGGAAGAGGCCTAGTTCATGAGCTTCAGCGGGTGCTTTAAGCTTTTCCCTTGTACTAGCAACACGAAATCTTGTGTTGCGATCCATCTTTTGAGGGATGGAGCGGGTGTCTGGTGGAGGATGGAGGAGCAGAAGCTCCATGTTGTTTCAGAGACGGTTACCTAGGAGATATTTGAGGATCAGTTTAGGAGCAGGTACTTTTCTCAGAGGTTCATTCAGCAGAGGATATATGAGTTTCATAACCTCCGGTAGGCATATTTGATAGTAGTTGAGTATGAGAGTCGATTTCTAGACCTACTCTAGTATTTCAAATATATGCAGGATGAGAAGGAATGGATCCACAGGTTCATCAGGGGCCTGAATGTAGATTTGGGAGGTACAGTGTGTATCCACTGTCCACAGACATTAGCTAAGGCCATTGAGAAGGCCTATATAGTAGAGGAGACTCGGGGGAAGACATAGCAGGCTAGGGACAGAGTGCGGAGCCGCATCTAGCAGGTGCAGAACAACAGGGTGAGGGGGTCAGCTCCTCCTCCTCATGGTGGATAGGGTTTAGCACAATCATCTTTTAGGCCATAACAACAAAAGACCTACCCACCTTATAGACCCCCACATAAATTTTATGTACAGAGGGGGAGAAGTATGGGGCCTCCTCCTAGGGGTCCCATTAGGACACAAGGTGCACCAAGAACTCAGTCAGTAGGAGCTCTCCCGTAGAGACCTCAACAGTCCATAGCCGGATCATCAGGATCCGCAACATAGACCTCCAGAGTATCGAATGGAGTTGCTACTCATGGGAGAGGACCGGCCAGTTGTTATGGTTCTGGTGTTACTGGAAATTTTTGGAGAGAGTTCCCACATAACCCTAGTAACAAGGGTAAGATGCAGATTTCAGATCCTACTGTTGGTGACATGGGGCACAATCATTGGATCTATAAATCGGTCGAGAACTGCCAGGCTGAGAACCAAAGTACTGCACGATTGAGATGACATGTAGCATTGGTAGTGTTTCCACCTCCATTCTGTTTGATTTTGGTTCTTTTGATTCTTTTATTGCACCATATTTAGTAGAGTTATGCAGGCTAGTGGCAATTAAGCAGGGTCTTATTTAGGACATCAAGATGGCTTCTGGAGCCAAGATCTCTGTAGAATCCTTAGTTAAGGAGTGTGTGGTGGATTTGGGACCCTACACAACTAACTCGGATGTTCGTATCCTTCTGTTGGGCTCGTATGGAGTGATCTTGGGCATGGACTGGTTGTCTTCACACAGAGCTAGAGTGGATTGTTACCATAAGACTATATCATGTGTAGATGATCTAGGAGTTGAGTCAATGATAGCAGGGGTGTGAAAATAAAGGTAAGTTTGAAGCTAATTGGCTGGGCCCTTATGTGGTGGTTGCTAAGTATGGATAAGGAGCTTATAAACTCACATAATCAGATGGTGAACAACTTTCAGAACATATGAACACCATGCACCTCAAGAGGTTCTATGCTTGAGCATGATGAAAATATCAGATATGAACTAAAAAATATAAAAACAAAAAAAAATCAAGCAAAACATAGAAAATTTGAGAAAACAATAAAGAAAAAGTAGGTCATCCACATGTGAAAACCACACAATTATGGCACAGTGGGCAGGTCTTTGAGTAAAAACTGGTTTCTGGCGCTTAAGGAGGATCCCTCATCCACAAGTTACTCTTGCATCAGGATGGGTAACTCTCACCAATTTCTAGAAATTAAAATTCCCTCGCTAGGTCTATGAATCCTTCACAAGCTCCCTCCCAGGACCTGTGATCTGGTTCGTTCTTATACCTCCATGAAGGATGTGACCTTTGTATATTCCCATCTAATGATGGGGGCACCTTCACATTCCACTTCCTCATACATACGCATGTGGCATTCTGCCTCTTGTATATTCCCACATCACGTTGGAGGCATCCACGCTTCTTTATTCTTGTACATTGCTTCTAGAACACAACCTTAGAAAACACCAAAACATTTAAAAAGGGGTACATGAAAAACTAAACATTTGGAAAAATTCCCTTTTAGGGATAAAGCTACATTAGTTTCACAATGTTATCTAAGGGAAACCTCGACAACAGTTGTAAACAGTATCCTTGAAAATTTTATCCTTTGGAGATAATCCAAAAACATTAGAATTTAGATTATTTTTAGTTGTTGGTTTGTATAGTTTTGATGTACTTATCCTTTGGTATTGATTGTTCTTTGAATGACTCATTTTCTTACCTTATATTGAATCTTTTTTTATTTAATTGTGTATTTCATTGCGTTCATTCAGGATTTTCATACTTGTAAGATATTGTTGTGTTTTTATAAATTGATGTGTGCATCTATTAGGATTCATTTTACTCTCTTAGATAAAATGCCGGTTTAATATGTTGTTAACATTTTCATGAATTCATTTTAGTTTCATTTTTTTATGTTGTTTTGTATGTGTATATTTGTTTTGTTAACTTTTTCTTGTGTATTTTTATTCTCATAGTTGTTTGTTATCACATCTATCATACATAAATCCATCACATTTTAAACATCTTTCACTACATCATATATATATACAGAAATGCTAAGTATTACATCATGCATGTATGCTAAGCTAATAGTCACTATCGTATTAAAAATGGGAGCAAGAGGGGTTACACATGATAAAAAATCTATCCCCCCACACTAATATCATCTAGTATCATCCCAAGTGCTAGAATATAAAATCAGAACATCCCATGAATTAAAAACACATATCACTATGACATATGAAAAACATACACATTTCTTAAAATCTAAAGTATGTCACATACATCGAAGCAAGAGAAATCATACATCATGATATATATACATCTACAGAAAAAATCATCAACATAATAACATATTAGAACAAGATGTGTATAAAGATCATCCAAAGATCCATGTATAATGTGGATCAAAGTATCTATCTCAAAAGTCTGATATACAATGTCATTTATCCATCATCCATATAAAAAGGGGCATAGATCAGAAACTAAGCTTTCATCAAGAGGTGTAATACTACATCAAAGTACATACAAATCGATCAACACTAAACCTTCATCAAGATGCATCTGAAAAATAATGAATGAATCTATACAACATGTCAAAATTGGCCTTCGTAATAGGCATACATATGGTACATACATATATACATGATAAGGAAGAATAGAAGGCTCAAATGCAACTCTCATCCTCTCTGGGGCTACCTGCACCATGTGCTAGTGGACGGAAAGGTGTACATTGTGATGGGCCTAGACTAGGAAGGTCACCAAACTATCTAGATGGACCATGCACCTCTTATGGCAGTGTACCTAGTTGTGTGACTGGCTGCTGGATTAATCTGACTAATCTCCATGACCTAGAGCCTGTTTGGCTCACATCTAGCTAAGAAAAGGGGGTCACTCGCTCCTCTACTAGGACCCCTATGAAGTATGCAGTCCTATAGTATAAATCCTCACCATCGGATCTCATCACATCCTGTATCAAATCTGCGTCTCCCACAGTGGTGGCTTCCTGCACAGTGGCATTTCACTCACCAATCAATCTCCCCTGTCATCCTCAGCCTTCCTAGTAACAACTACCTCTCTATCTCTGTCCAAAGTGATAGTTTGAACTTGGGCTCGGGCCTGGTCCCTCTGAATGATATAGCCTTGTGCCTAAGCCTGCACCTAATCACATTGAATGGTAATACTTTGCAGTTGGGTTTGTGCTTGATGTAATACACTCAATAACTGAGCCCCCTATGCTACCATATAGCCAATTTGACTCTTCCATGCTGCTCTGTCACCACCCTAAGTAGCTTGAGATTTGGTCTGGTCTCTCTCTATAGTCAAAATTTGTATCTGGGTCTGGGCCTCATGTCTCTCTTGAGCCACCTGTAGCTGCACTGCTATGGCCACCTGTAACTTCTACTACAATGTAGCCAACTTCCCATCATCACCACTACCCCCTAGAGCATGACGTGGTGGGACCTGCTGAGGGAGTACCTCCTATAATGGGGCATATATCCCCACTAGAATCCCTACTAATCTATATCTAGAGCCTGGTGTACCTGTCTATGCCTAATTCTAGGCCCCTATCCCTATGGTTGTTTTGGTCCATGTCCCTATTGCTTTGGCTGCTGTAATCGAGCCCCCTGTGCCATCGCTCTAACATGACGTTGTGCGTTAGGACCACCGTCATCATCATCATCATCCTCATCATCATCATCACCACCAATCACACCCTCATCGCCACTGGGAGGGAACTATGGAGGAGCCCTCACACCTGCATTATAGGCTGCCATAGGAATAGTCAATCGACATGGAATAACTTAATGATACCATGGCGTATACTCAAGTGTGTAACCTAGATCCTTGATCTTCCTCAAAGGTACCCACATAATAGGTACTACATGTAAAAAGCTGGCCACTACTTTATCATATGTTATTTTTAGACCCATATTAAAATACTCCCGAGCCCTTTATGCATACCACATATTTGGCCTAGGAATATCCTGGGTAACACCAAACTGTCTTTGGCACCGGTCCACTCTATATAACTTTCACATGTAGCTATGGATGCCTAGGATAAAGTTCTCCACTATAGCAGTGCTTAGCTCTAGCCCATCCTCTGACCACTGAAAGTTTCTATAGGGCCTCCATACTATGGCCACCTCCTATAGCTTATCTAGCTCACGATGATAGTGATAGGAGTCCCCCATGAACAGTCACAGATCATCCCCAATCAGGACCCATCCCATAACAGAAGGCTCCTCTAGAGCGTGAAATCTCAAAAAACCTAGTGGGTGACCAATCGCTATATGGTCCCATGCCCAAATATGTAGTAATCTGGTTGGGCCTACCATCTTCTGATGGTAGTAGGTAATCAAGTGTAAATCCCAGTAAAGGTGTGCTAGAATGCACTAACCCTAGCAGTAGATCTCTCCATCTATCAATCCATGTATGACTCTAAGAAAGCCAAGTGAAAACGAGGCACCAATCTTTTCAGGGAGAAGAACTCCACTGATAAAGGCCATCATGTATACTACAACCTGATCTAACTCGGGATCCTTGATACATCATGATAATCTCACTGTCATCCCATGACGTGATATCATCAAGACACTGAATAGTTGTGTAATACATCATTAATTATCTGACATATGGCTTGTATAATGGATCAGTTGGCCCTGGATCGAAACCTACATAATATGCCACATGTCCTCTAGTGTGATCGTGATCTCGCCAGTCGCTAGCCAAAAGCACTGACTCTCATTGTGACATCTCTCTGCCATGGTTGTAAGAAGGCCATGATCTAGTGTGATCAAGGGAATATTGGCCATATAGGCCAATCCTATGACGTATATAAGGGTATCTAAAATCCTCCTATCATTCTCATCAAACTGAGCCTCTATCATCGCTGGCCAACCATATCACTCATGTGTATGAAGTACAGGTAATATACGCTGTAAAACAAACACACGTGTTAAGAACATTTACTTACTTCTACCTATTTTTCTAAGGAAAAATGCTTCTTCAAACAATCTAACATACTAACTACTCTTTTCTTCCATATCAATCTAGTTTATCATCTCCTCTACTTGACTATTTTGCTAATATGTTGGTTTTCCCCCTTCTTCCTGGTGCCTATGCACCTCTTTTGATGCCTGTGTGCCTCTTTCAGTGCTCACGCACCCTTACCGACATGCACACATCACTTCCATCTTCTCCCCTATCCGCTTAAGGCCACACATGACGCATACACACCTAGTGTAACACCACGTGCCTACATTGGCGTGTGCACTTGCGTGCTCATGTCTTGACTCCCCCCGACACATACGCTCCAACCTAACACCTATGCACCTGGTTCGATGAGCGTGCATGCATGTCCACATTTTCCCCTCCTAATGGATATGCGTCCATGTATACACTTTCTACGGATACGCATACGTGTCCCTGTCATTCCGATGCATGCACATACGCACACCCATCAAACCAACGCATGCACACATGCAAACACGTCAAACCTACTGTACATACCCCTATAATGACCTAAAAAGTGGAAATAAATGAATAATTTACAAGAAAGGATAGGCCACTCACGTATGGTCCATCTGTTGGGTCCCGCATGTACTCTCGGATACGATCTGCTTGCCTCTTCCTCATCACTAGACTCGCCATCACAATCCAGGTTCTCTCACTATCACTCGCGGTAAAAAATTGCAAGAACTTTGGTACAAGTGAATTAGTTGTGATTGATTTACCCCCCAGGTGAGTATATTAACCCACCCTGATGCCCCTGGGGCATGTTGTCTCCACCGTGCTCATTCTAATCTTCTTCTACCTGCCATGGTAATTATTTTTCTATTAAAATAATTATTTTTACTAATTTTCACATGCTGGGGCACTTAGTGTCACCCTGCGGTCACTTATTCGTTGAATTGAAATAATTTACATACCTTTTCAGGCGCCTGTTCTCACTTTTTTTTTCTTCTATTTCTATTTTTCCTCTATTTTCACCCGTTGTGATAATTATTTTTATTAAATAATTATGATTGGCCCATATTTCCTCTTGTTAGAACCTTTTGTGGCTCTTTGGCGTGCTCACCTTCAAGGTTTCACCTCCACGCATATCTTTAGAAGATATTTTATCTTTTGAAAATTCTTCTGACCGATCAAAAAATTATAAATTATAAATTCACCAAGAAAATCCAAAAACACTGTAAAAACATTTGAAAACTGAACTAAAATCGGTAACCAACCCATTTTTAGCTGAAATCTGTGTCTCTCGCATAACACTCATCTCGTATCCTATTGACATTTTTACGTGTCTTGAAACAATGACTCACGGATCATTTGAATCTTCAATCACTTATAAAAGCTACGTTGCTTACTTCGTCTGTATTCTAGGGCACTATCAGTTACCTAGTACTATTTTCGTCATGCACGTTACCTTTTCATCAGACCCAAGTGTCCTCCATCATTTCCCTTACATGTACAAATTACTTGGTGCATTATTCTTGCCCTTGTCATTTATCAGAACATTTGGGATTACAACTTGATAACAAAATATTTGTGTAACTATCTTAAACGTTGTTGGTTTATGTGTGTGTGATTGTACTTATTTCCCTGTTAAATGATTTTGTTTACTTCTCATATTACATTACATGTTTGTATGTTGCATGGAGTTGTTATTTTAACAATGAACAATTATTTGTATATTGGATTTTCATGTCATTCTACGCTTCCGTCGTATTCTCACATTTTAATAAGGACCAATGAGGAGAATTCTAAGAAAAATGATGATTATATATTGTTAGCAATTGATTTGTGGATAGCTCAATATCCCTCTTTCTTCTTGTTTCTCATCTTCTCTACACACTTTTCTTTCTATTGTTCTCTTTTCAATCATCGAACGAGTTCTTCTATCACCCCATCGACACTTGACATGCCATCCTTCATCCTACTAATTTTTCTTCTACCTCTTCAAAATTATTTTTTCTCGTTTATGTTTGTCTACTTTCTTTGAAGTGATGTAGCTTATATCACCTCAAAGAGGGGCAAATATAGACACCTGTAGTTTGATCAATGCACTATTAATCCTAGTATTGCACTAACTATTCTTCTCCCTTCAAATTGACGACACATCGTCAGTTAGACCTACCTAAGTCCCCTCTTTATGACACTCTTTTGGTCATATTCCTCTCATATGTCAATTAAATAGGTTATTATAGCTTATTCTAGGCTAAATCCCCGTCCAATCCCTCTTTTTTATCACTTCTATTATCTTCATGTACTATCAATCCACTTCATTGCATTAATTAGATCCCTCAGAACCTTCTCAGAACCCTAATTCCTCTCTAACCTAGGTTAATTACCCTAAACCATGATTAACCTCTTCTAAACCTAGTCAAATCTTACTTTGACTTTCTAGTTAACTTATTAAATCCTTTTTAGTCCCACATGAACCAAAAATCCTCCCATTTCCCAAATGGGAAACTATAAATAGGGCTAGAGCCCCTCTCTCATTTCTAAGAATTCTCCCTCTTCCTAGCATAAACTATAGTGTTTTGTTTAGGGTTTTAGAGTTTATTTCATTCTTCTATTTTAGCTATTTTTTTTTGCTTTTACATGTTACGACACAAATATGGAGTAAAACGGAAGAACCATTGGCCTTGAAGCCATTAATGGTGAGATCCCTTTCTCTTAAATCACACAACTGATTGCTTAGATCCTCTTAGGTTCATTATTTCAAGATTTCAAAGAATAAAGATCAGTTTCATTTGTTTAGTTTTCTTGTTTACTTCAAATTAATGCATGCAAAGTAGAAAACCCTTTCTCATTTCTTATCTAATGGTTCATTGATCAGTTGCTCAAATCCTTTGCGGTTTCTTTGGATATTCTTACCCCAAATCAATGGCTTTTGCAACTTTTCATTGAACACAGTATGTGAAAGATTTATTTCAATATTGGAAAGAGATTTGTTATGCTGTTTTCTTATGTGTTTTAGCTTTTTGAATTATGATGTAATTGTGAACTTTAGTAAAAGAACTCTTGTAAAATAGTTATATTCCTTTAATATGCATTGATTTGAATATCATTTTGAAAAGGAAGATTGCTAAAATGAAGTATGTTTCTCCATAAGAAATGATATTAACCTTGTTGGGTATCCTTCTTGGAAAGTTTGAAATATCCATTTAGTATTACATTTGAAAATAAAGAAGGTTTATTAGAAATAATGCTATTCATTTAATGGATCTCTTTATTGCAATTCTGGTAACACTAAACAAAGAAATGAAATCGGTTTAATTTTCCCTTGCATGTGATACTTAACAAAATGATATAGTAGGAAATCAGATTTAGATTTTTTCATATTACATACAAGATGTAGAGGATTGAATACTAATTTTCAATGGAAAAGTTTTAAATTCTAGGAACCTCTCTTAATATGGATATAGTTAAAATCATATGTGAATGAAACTTTGTTCCCTTAAATGATCCAAGTTTTTAAAATAGTTCCTTCTTTTAAGAAGTTGACGTATAAATGAGTAAACTTGGTATGCAGATATGTTACAAAACATAACTTAGTATTTTACTACTTGAAATTATTTTAACATAGTATATAATGCAAATATATTAAAATAAATTTCGCATAGTTATATTACATAATAGAACAATATCATATTTAAGAAAAGTTATATGTAGTACTTAATATATTACTATAGCTAGATATTAAAATATAATATATATATATATATATATATATATATGTATGTATTAACAAATGTTAAATAATTTAAAAAAAAAAAAAGATTTATGTTTAAAACTATGGGATAGTTTTGTAAGATTTTAAAACTAAAAAAAAACAAGGATGGGGAGGGTCGAGCCCTCCTGAAGGACCTGCGCCATACCTTGTTCCACCGGCCACCGCACCTCCTACCGGCCCACCCTCCAACCTGCACCATCCCCATACGACTGCCCACCTCTCCATCATTCCACATCCCCCACACCTTATCCCTCCAAACCACTGCTCCCATCCTCCACGGCCTCTGTTCCATGTCGTTCCTTTTCTTCCTTCTCCACGTGGATCAACACCCCCTTCTCTACACATTTATCCTCTCTCTGAATATGGTGCCACTTTCTCTCACATTATGGCACCATGTACATCTATGGATTCACAGTTTTAGGGAATCAATATATTCAGTTTATTCCAGTTTTATCATTATTTATATATATAAAATCAGGAAGTTATGCCTCTATAATAAAATGAATAACTAAAATAACCATGTGGGTATAAAAGAAAATCCCAATATGAGGAGATCTCCGTTAATTAGGCATATAAAAGAGAAAATATTGCAATAAGATTAAGATCCTTCTCATCAAGAGATAAATCCCATGAATTCCATCTCTCCCTTAGCTCCTCCCCTCAACCTTTACATTCAAATGACAACACAAAACAAATAAAAAAACAATATAAAGGGAAAGGAAGACATAGAGATGTTTCGGGTAAAATTCAAATCTAGGGTTAAGATTAGATCCATCCTAGGGCTCACATTTAACCCTACACTCTTTAGGTCATGAATATTTTATGGGAATGGGAAATAAAATAAAAGGGGAGTGTGAGGAGTTAATTATTTAGGAAGGGGGTGAACAAAATGAAGGGGGTGTAAGGTTATTTTTTTATGGCCTTACTAAACTTAAAATATAAGTAAATAATTAAAGCGGGGTTTGAACTGGTAATTAATTTATTTGGGTAAATAAAATTAATTATTAACGAGGATCGGTGAAGTAAACATATTAGTATTAATTGATCACTTAAAAAAAAGTTTAACCAAAATTTTAGTCTTCTTCGGTGTGTTTTTCGGTGTCCCGTGGCGGGGCATTACAATTAGTTGTGCACAAGATCAAATTCTTTGATATTTTTGAAATTGAACAAATAAATCCACCCAAAAGAAACCACATAATTGCGAACACTTTCATCACCACATAGTGTGTGTAGTGCCCACTTCCCTTCGACTCCTTTTGTTATTCGCTGTGTTTCTGTCAACTATACTTATGGATATTATTGTAGCTTTTGATTTGGCATGATGTTAGACATTAGAGATCATGGAATATTGTTGATGTTGGTTAATATATGATGCATGTGGTATTGGAGACATTTTATACCAATTTTGTTATGATGTTGACATGGTTATATATATGTGTGTGTGTGTGTGTTATTTCGTCATATTGAGTAGACCTAGATAATTGAACTAATCTTATGATCATATGGTTATTGATGAAATTGTCAATGATATCGTTACTTGCTTGGATGATGTTTTGATTAATATATATATATATTTTAGAGTTATATTTTATATTTATTTTGGATGTTTTGATGTGGCCATGAGGGCGAAGGAGGTGTTATGTGTTTTGCAACCAAACATGTCACAAAAAACATCGAGGGATTGGAGACCAACCACATTGGAATTATAAATGAATCTAACAAGGGTCACCATGACAACATGTATTTGTTATGTGTGTAGGTTTGAATTGTTGTTATGGGTTCCCATGGGGGGATCACCTTTAAATGTGACCAAGGGGTTATGTGTATTCTTTTATTTAGATCCCTTATTTAAGTTTAGTATGTGATTTTTAGTGATGTATTTTCCCCTTTATTATTTATCTAATTTGTGTCAAGATTAGTGAGTAATAATGTGCTAAATTAATTATGAAAGGGTCAAAATAATGCATTTAATAGAGTTGATAACTCTTGGATTATGTGTTATAAGTGATGTGTAAGTATCTTTGAGTGTGAAACACTCCACCTTCCTTTGGAAATTCGGATATGTCCTTAGGGGCTAATTTTGGAGGCTTGTGGGACAAGTCAAACTTGTCCCATGCCTCTTAAATTGCTACACCAACCCTACCTATGGGTTGAGAGTAAACATTAGTCCTTATTATTTATTTTGAGAAGACTAGTTATAAATTTTGATTGCACTTTCTTACATGTAATTAATTTTTGTCCTTAAGGGGTGTGGGCTTGGATTTTGTGTGTAAGTAAAATGTCTTTTATTCACCCACTTATTAATTGTGCTTTGGAGTTTGAATTTTGACTTGTGAGGCGGAGTTGAGGATGAATGATGTGGCATCTTACATGGAGCCACCTCATCCTCCTCTCCCGCTTTTCTATTCATTCGAATTCTTTTGCTTGTTTGGGGGTTACTTCATTTGGTTTTGTGCTCTTGAAAATTTTGAGAGTTAGAGGATTTTGGATGCTTGTGGATTTGTTGGAGTTTTTGGACTATTTATACTTGAAGAAAGCTTGTTGTTGAAGTTTTGGATCAAGCTCTATCATGAAGAGGTAGGAGCTTGACTCTTTAAAATGTTTTCCTTTTGTATACTACGCATATATGAATTTTGTTGAGTGTTTTCCTATGTTTGTTTGTTGGTTGGGTAGATTGCTTGACTGTGGTGTAGGAGAAGACTATGGGGATCTTTCTTGTGGGAAGACATAAGAGTTGTAGGGAGGCATAAGGGTTATTTCCATTGTGGAGGGAGTTTGGGATGGGTGTTCCACCTTGGAAAAGAAATTGCTTGCATTTTCTTACTTGGTCTATTTTATGAGGGAGCCATAAGAGTTTAGGGAGGCATAAGAGAATGTGGGAGGCATAAGAGGTACTTGAGGGAGGCATAAGAGTATGTAGGGGTTTTGAGTTGATATTATTGTTAGGTTTTTAGGTGGACACCCATTTCCCATTGGGAGGTATAAGAAGCTTCCCCCATAGATCTTACTCTTTTGGATTTTGTAGGATGCAGCCTTGTGTATTTTGTTGTTATCTTTCTTGACTATAACATCATTGTTTGGACTGTGACATGATTGTGAAATCTGGTTTTTTTGATGTGGAAGCTTGTTTGTTGCCATGATTTGAATCCATTTCCTATTGTAATGTGGTTAGGGATCGAGGGCCAATGAGGAGGATGAATTATCCTCTTCATTGGAATTCTTGTTTGGGTGGAGAGTGTTGCCTCTCCCCCTTTTTTTGTTGTGACCAAATGGAACATGGTAGATTTTTATTGTTGATGTTCTGGGAGTTGTATATGAAGACCAACCTTGAAGTTCTTTTTGGTTCCTTGTTGTAAAATTCCCACTTTCAGTGGATGGCATTGTAATATTATTTTTGGTGAAAAGTTGCTCTGTTTTTGGATAATGAAAGTTACATTCGAATGAGAAATATTGTTTCTGTAAGGTGTTATTTTGGTGAATTTGAAAGAAGTTGTAAAAGGAATTATTTTAGTTTAATATAAGTTGATTTACTTATACAAAATGGAGTTACTCTTGTTTGAAATCTATTGATTGAAATAATTTTGCAAACTCTCTGCTTGAAGGCTAGAAAAGTCTGTGTGAAGAAATATTACATTCCTATGTGATTATTTGAAAGGAACATTTTGAAAAATAAAACTACATTCTTGCTTTTCACGCATTGATTGTAGGAAAGTTGAGTATATTGAAATTGGAATGGAATGAATTTAAATAATTAGAGTATGGTAAATTAAAATAGATCAATTCGAGTTTAAGTATGAATTCTGTTTAGATTTACTGTCAGACCTACAAATAAATATAAGAAAAAAACACAGAGCAATCTGCAACGATGAAAGATAAGATAAAACATTAAAATTAGCTAAGGATGATCCAAAACACATCCCAAAATAGTTTTCATTGCCCTTGAAATTTACACAATTCTTCTTTAATTGGGCAAGAGATAGGATAACACCTTTACAGAAAAAGAAGAATTAATACCGACTTGAAATCTCAACCATAACCAAATAATCATTGAAAATCCATCTAATTTCTATCAAGTGTGATTCTCCATGTTTAGTTGGCATGTTGAAGAAGAAATAATGGCAGATCAACTTAAATCTGGTAGTTGGAAAGTTCAGTTCACATTTTAATGGCAGGAAAGACATTTTCTTAAAATTCACCCATATAATTTCTTTAAAAGTAAGATTTTATGCTTCCTATGTAAAGAGGAGTTTGAGACCTTTCCAAAAAGTCCTTATTTTCTCAAATCTGAGCTTCCAGTCAAAAGTTACGGCGGTCTGAATTTTTTGTATCAATCATGTTTTATAAAAACTAACTATAAAAAATGTTAGGAAATAAGAGATAAAATATGTGGAATAATCTCTTACAGAATCACAACAGTAGAAACTAATATGCAGAAAATATTACAGATCTCAAATAAAAGTGTAGAATAAATAACACAACACAGAGAGACAATATTTAACGTGGTTCACCCAATTTGGGCTACGTCCACCAAGAATCACTTGCTCAGATTTTATTACAAGCCTTCACTCTCTCAATACAATACCCAGATCCGTTTGGAGCTATGCTCAACAAACTCTACAGAATTCAAACCTGAATTCAAAACACATCTGTAATACATTTGCTTGTACATCTATCATATGCATAAGACCATATAAATAGACAACTGCTTAAGCAGTTTGATACAAAACCGTGGGTATCAAAACCAAGGGCAAAAAACCATGGGTATCAAAACAATGGGCAAAAGACCGAAAAAAAACCATGGGCCCAAAAAACAGCCCATAACGGGTTACCCATTACCCATGGGTTAATGAACCACCCATGAAAAATTTGCTTCGGGGGCTTCGCCCCCGAACCCCCCTGACCCGCTCACCGGCGAGTGGGACTGCCGTAAAAAATACCCGAGTGTAACACATGGAAGGTGTACCATACTATAACATGAAAATAGGCTCCACAAACATAACAATCTCCCACTTGGAGACTAATTTCCACTGAGCAAGCTTCTCAACCCTTCACTGTCATCTGCGAAGGCCAACCAAAGCTGAACATAGCTTTAGTTTATCCCTTGTGACCACCTTGGTCATCATGTCTGCAGGATTCTGACTGGTATGAATCTTCTCCAACTTCAACTTATCTTCCTCCAAAGCTGTCCTGATGAAGTGATATCTCAACTGTATATGCTTCGTCCTGGAGTGGAAAGCAGAGTTCTTAGCTAGGTGTATAGCACTCTGACTATCACTATATAGCTTACATTCCTCCTGCTTATGCCCCAACTCCTCAAGAAATTGTTGTAACCAAATCATCTCTTTGCTTGCCTCTGTGGCAGCAACATACTCAGCCTCCGTGGTTGACAAAGCCACCAGCTTCTGTAGTCGTGAAATCCAGCTCACTGCTGTCCCACCTACAGTGTAAATATAACCTGTTGTGCTCCTCCTGCTGTCTACATCTCCAGCCATGTCTGAATCTACATAACCACGTAAAGTGGTGTCTGATCCACTGTAGCACAAAACTGTCCCCATGGTCCCTCTCAAATACCGAAGGATCCACTTTACTGCTTGCCAATGCTCTTTACCTGGATCACTCATAAATCTACTCACAGCTCCCACTGCATGGGCAATATCAGGCCTAGTGCACACCATAGCATACATCAAACTGCCAACTGCTAATGAGTAAGGTACCTTGGACATCTGGTTTCTTTCCTGCTCTGTCTTGGGACACTGCTCCTTTGATAACTTGAAATGGCCTGCCAAAGGAGTCCCAACCAGTTTAGCATCCTGCATGTTAAACCTATCTAATACCTTCTTAATGTACTCTTCCTGAGATAAAGTCAGCTTCCGTTCCTTCCTATCCTGAGTTATCCTCATACCAAGGATTTGTCTGGCTGCCCCCAAATCCTTCATATCAAAGGATTCACTTAGCTGTTTCTTGAGTACTTTTATTTCCTGCATGTTTTTACCTGCAACCAACATGTCATCAACATACAAACACATGATAATATAACTTCCATCCTCAAATTTCTTTGTATACACGCAATGGTCAGAATGACATCTAATATAACCTTGCTCCATCATGAAGCTATCAAACTTCTTATACCATTGACGTGGAGCTTGTTTCAAGCCATACAAGCTCTTCTTCAGTTTACACACCATCTCCTCTTTACCTTTGACCTCATAGCCCTCTGGTTGCTGCATATATAGCTCCTCCTCCAAATCACCATGGAGAAATGCAGTCTTTACATCTAACTGTTCTAAGTGCAAGTCTTCTGCTGCCACTATTCCAAGAACAGTTCTAATAGAAGTCATTTTTACTACAGGAGAAAAAATCTCATCAAAATCTATACCTTGTTTCTGTGCAAACCCCTTGACCACCAACAGGGCCTTATATCTTTTCTTTCCTCCTTCTTCATCTTTAACTCTGTACACCCACTTGTTCTGCAATGCTCTTTTGCCTTCCGGTAGCTTCACCAAATCCCAAGTTTGGTTCTCCATGAGAGACTTATGCTCCTCATCCATGGCTTGCTCCCACTTCTTACTGGCATCTACCTGCATTGCTTCATCAAAGCTCTCTGGCTCTCCACTATCAGTGAGTAATAAATAATAAAGAGAAGGAGAAAACCGTTCAGGTTCTTTTCTTACCCTAGAAGACCTCCTCACTGTAGGAGTTTGGGGTTCCTGTTGAATAGGTTCCTGAACTGATTCATGGGTCACTTTCCCATCCGGAAGATCCTCTACCACTGCATATTCTTTCTTGGATTCTTCCTTGTTTTCCTGCAACTGTTGCTTATACATGACTTTCTCATTAAAGACCACATCCCTAGACCGAATGATTTTCTTGTCCTTAATACTCCAACATTAAAACCCAAAGTCATCACCACCATAACCAATGAAAGTACATTTTTCTGATTTAGCCTCTAGCTTGGTCCTATCATCCTTGTCTATATGAACAAACACCTCACATCCAAAGACTCTAAGAAATGAATAATCAACTTTCTTACCATACCAAGCCTCCTCAGGTATGCCTCCATCCAAGGCACTTGAGGGTCCTCTGTTTATCAAGTACATAGTTGTGCTCACCGCTTCTGCCCAAAAAGAAAGAGGCAGTCCTGCATGTAACCTCATGCTCCTAGCACGTTCCATTATTGTTCTGTTCATCCTTTCTGATACCCCATTCTGCTGTGGAGTTCCTGGAACCGTATTTTGCCTACGGATTCCATTCTTAGAACAGTAATCATCAAATTCATTGTTGCAATACTCCCCTCCATTATCTGACCTGAGACATTTTAGCTTAAGACCTGTTTCATTCTCTACCAAGGCTTTCCATTTAACAAAAGTGTCAAATACATCAGATTTGTTTCTAATACAATAAACCCAAACTTTCCTTGTTGCATCATCAATAAAAGTAACATAATAACTTGAACCCCCAAGAGATGATACCTAAGCTGGCCCCCACACATCAGAATGTACCAGCTCTAACTTACTCTCTTTCTTCGTAGGTCCAACCTTGAGAAACCTTACTCACTTCTGTTTCCCATATATGCAGTTCTCACAGAAATCCAAACTTGTTTCTGTATATCCAGGAAAATTCTTCTTTATGATGTTCATGCCCTTATGGCTCATATGACTGAGCCTATAGTGCCATAATGTTGTATCTACATCTGAAGCCACAAGATTACAATACATTAGTACTATCAGTGGTTAAATACAAGGTTCCAACCTTCTTACCTCTTGCCACCACAAGAGCACCCTTGGTAACCTTCCAAGAGTCCACTGTAAATATAACAGTACAACCATCACTTCGCAACTGCCCTATTGATATAAAAATTCATCTTAATGTAGACACATGTTTGACATCCTTCAATATCCAAGTATTCCCATTTTGCATCTTAACCTGAACAGAACCTTTTCCAACTATGCTGCAAGGCTCATCATCACCAAGAAAAACATGCCCAAAATCTCCTTGAACATAATCAACAAAATAATGCCTATGTGGAGAAGCATGGAAAGAAGCCCCCCCCCCCCCCCCCCCCCCTGAATCTAAAACCCAAGATTCAGTAATATTGTGCAAAGAAAGAATCAAAGCATCCTAACATACATTACCCGTTGCCACATTTTCCTCCTTTTTTTCTTCCTGTTGTTTCTTCTTATCCCGAAGCTCCCAACAGTCCTTCTTTGCATGCCCAGGCTTTCCACAATTCCAGCATACAATCTTGTTCTTGGATTTTGACCTTGCCCAATCTTTTGATTTTCCACGGTTTCCTCTATTCTTCTGTCTCCCTCTAGTTTCCACTGTCAAAGCATTCCCTGAAGTAGAAGATTCCCTGGATATTTTTCTTCACATTTCCTCACTTAGAATCACCCCTACAACATCCTCAAACTTCAAATTCGAGTTAGCTAGAACCGAGTTGCTTACCACCATTACCAGGCTATTCCAACTTTCAGGTAAAGAGCACAGAATTAATAAAGCCCTAACTTCTTCATCAAATTCTATTGTAACCAAAGCTAGCATATTCACAACCGTATTGAAATCATTTAAATGATCTACTACTGAACTATTCTCAGACATCTTCATATTAAACAACTTTTTCATTAAAAATATCTTGTTAGAGGCAGAGGGTTTTTCATACAACTTCCCTAATGCATCCATTAGATCTTTTGTAGTCTTTTCCTTTGAAACATTAAATAATACCGAAGATGCAAGACACAGCTGGATCGTTCCAAGTGCCTTCTGATCCAGCAAATCCCATTCCACATCTGTCATACTCGAGGGTTTGTTCACCTTCTCAGACAACAGAGTATAAAGATCCTTCTGATAAAGGTAATCTTCCATCTGCATCTTCCAAAGACTAAAATTCTGCCCGTTGAATTTATCAACCCTAGATCTTCCATCATCTGCCATAGCTCCCACTCAAGCTAAAAAACTTTCCCTGCGATTAAACACTTCAACAAACCAAACCAGGCTCTGATACCAATTGTTAGGAAATAAGAGATAAAATATGTGGAATAATCCCTTACTAAATCATAACAGTAGAAAACTAATATGCAGAAAATATTACAGATCTCAAATAAAAGTGTAGAATAAATAACACAACACAGAGAGACAATATTTAACGTGGTTCACCCAATTTGGGCTACGTCCACCAAGAATCACTTGCTCAGATTTTATTACAAGCCTTCACTCTCTCAATACAATACCCAGATCCATTTGGAGCTATGCTCAACAAACTCTACAGAATTCAAACCCGAATTCAAAACACATCTGTAATACATTTGCTTGTACATCTATCATATGCATAAGACCATATAAATAGACAACTGCTTAAGCAGTTTGATACAAAACCGTGGGTATCAAAACCAAGGGCAAAAAACCATGGGTATCAAAACAATGGGCAAAAGACCGAAAAAAACCATGGGCCCAAAAACAGCCCATAACGGTTACCCATTACCCATGGGTTAATGAACCACCCATGAAAATTTGCTTCGGGGGCTTCGCCCCCGAACCCCCTTAACCGCTCATCGGCGAGCGGGACCACCGTAAAAATACCCGAGTGTAACACATGGAAGGTGTACCATACTCTAACATGAAAATAGGTTCCACAAACATAACAAAAAATAATAATAATAAAATATTTGCAAGCGGATCCGCGGGCCGAAAATTACTTTTTGCGCTTTTTGCCAAAAAACACAAAAAGACACAAAGTCTCCCGCCACTCCGCTGGCCCGAACTTTGTATTTCGGCAATTTTTTTTTCGAAGTTCAAAAATTTACACTTGCTAAGTTTCCTATGTGGCCCCGCAGCCCCGCCACTTTGCTCTTGGAATACCACCTCTGCAGGTTCACGGGCCCGTGTCTTCTAACTTCACTTTTTTTGAAAATGGCAAAAATTCCTAAGTCTCCCCGTGTGTCATTGTTAGACTGACACTTGGCTTCTTTAGGTGTCGGTGGAGGCGCTGAGTGTTTTAAATCTTAAAGCTTTTCTTTTCAAAATGTCTAAATTCTTAAGTTTCCCTGACGGTCTGCTTTCCTGTGCATAACTCTGGGTCTGACATGTGGCTTCTCGAGGCGTTGGAAAAGGCATGGTTCATTTTATTTTTTTAATTTTTCAACAAAAAAGTTGAAAATCTAAGTTGCTTTCGACGACCCGCCTTCCCGCGTTGGCTTAAAAACTTGCCATGTGTCCCTTGTGGCCTGGGGCATATTTTCTTCTTTTGGTGCAAAGCCCCACCGTGGGCTCGCAAGCGCGCAAATGAAAATTGTGCTTTTCGACAAAAAGTGTAATATGTCAAATGTCTCCCCAAGTCTGTCGGTTTGAAGTTGTCCCCAAGAAAAATTTCTTCCCCAGGCCCGCAGGCCCACTTTTGGGAAAAAAAATTCTCCCAAGGCACGTTGGCCCGTAACTTGAAAAATATGAGGAGTTACGAGGAATTATTTATATCATTGGAAAGGGGAAGAAATTCCTTATCTAATGGAAATGTTTTCAGGAAATGTTAAGTGCATGAAATATAAATTAAATTAACTTTTTGTTCAAATGTATTTATTTCAAAGTCTTGGGGTGACTTTTGAGGGGTCACTTTAAGGGGTAAGGGAATGTTTTTCTAACCCCATGTAAATGAGAACCTTGGTTATTTTTTAGACCTTGTGGATTTAAATACCCTGGGTATTTAATTTATTTTGGCCCCTTTAATCCTCTAAATTTAATTAAGGAATATTTAACTATAGTGTTAATTTAATTATTTATTAAATTAACACCTAAGGGAAATTTAACCATGCTTGGACTAATTATACTCATAAATTTGTAATGTGGATTTAATATTCATTATAATGGAAAATTTTATTTATTAAATATAATTGTCCTTGAAACATTGTTGGTGACAATTGTTGTTCGAAGCCTGTTTGTGGTCATGCCTTTCAAATAAAAATTATTCCATAATTTTTCTAACTAAACCTAGGTTGTTCTTGGGTCTCGAGTGGACATTTTTAGCGGGTGTTACAGTGTGTTTATGCTCATCCATATTCCTATTTTGGTATGATAGACTTGGGAATTTATCCTACCAAAAATTATCACAAAAAACTTACAGTCAAGGAAAACAGCCATGTTATAATTTTCCCATAGGTATGGGTCCGCGAGATTAAGTTTATGGGGATTCATATCAGAATATCACTCCACTTTTTCTCTTCCACAATGTAAACAAATGATTCTCATAGGGCACAACAAGGTGTATAAATATCAGGATGACCCCTAATAATATAGATGAATCCTTCAGGTGATAGCACATAGACAAAGAAGCATCTATAGCTAGGGATGTATTTTCCTAGATCCCACACCCAGTGCTTTTCTGAACTTTCCGGAGAGTTCCTCCCATCCATTGATTCACCAACAAAACTTTTTATTTTCCATTGATGAAATTACAATACCCCATAATACTACCAAAAACCCTGAATTTCATGTAGGTATACAAAGCATTTTCCCCTTTTAGTTTCCATTTAGACCATGTTGGGCCCAAAATCATAGACAATGACACAAGTTCGTTACATTAGAGCTGCACATCTGATCATTGCATTAATACATAATACAAATATTTAAGAATCAAGGGCCAATGTTGTCACGGTCATGTTGGAAACTCTTCAAATGCATTCATTTCCTTTAGTCCTTCTATTGTGAACACCATTATTGCTAATGGAGTGTTTTTTATTTATAAATGCATCACTAGTATATCGATATAAATTTGGTGTGTTGTTTATGTTATGTATTAAAATTGATTATTAATATATGTAAATTTGGTGTCTTTTATTATTGGAACTTCCCTTTATATTAATTAAAATAAAATAGAGCTATATATTAAGGGGGAGATCGGACAACTCACGGTCCTGCAAAATTCCATGAGGGCAATGAAAAATGCCACAAAGGCTTACATTAAAATGTCCATAGGGAAACCAGATAATAGAAAATAAAAACCATCAAACATCAAGCACAGGTCGTCACCACGCCAAGAGGAGGGATGAAGGCTCCACTATTAGGCTCTACCGATGGAGGATCCAATGACCAGTCATCTTGATCAAGATACCAGATCTGAAGATTTACCACAATTCCCCAATTCGAGGCGAAGATCCAACGAGATTTTGTATGGCTGGTGATGGAGATCCCATACATGAAGTGCTAGCAACACCTTTCCCCCATATAGGAGGGCTTCAACCTAGCTTATAGGAGGACATGGAAGAAGGGAAGCCACACAGGGAAGCAAAACAGTGGTCCCACAAGTGGATCCTCTGGCTTGTGCCCATAGAAGGTGGCCATCAGGGAGGTGAAGGCCAAGGTTGCGGTAGTGGAGGATCTAGCGGGACCCATCTCATCATGCATGGCACACTCTCCTAATGATCTGGAAGCTTTTAAAAATGAGTAATCTCTAAAACAACCTTGATGGCTTCAGCTTGTATCTTTATGTGAATAACAAACATAATAATCACCTTGTCATTAGTAGAAAATCTTATAACATAATGATCTTGCCTAAAAATAAAGGCATTATGAGCTTTCCGGATATGAAATAAAATAGAGGCACAAAACAAATGCCACAAATTAGCAATATAATGAGGTATGCGGCTAAAGTCACTAAATAAGAACAAACGACATGGGAAGAACTCATGATTAAAAGGCTGAAACAAAGAGTGTATCCATCGTCAGATAGATTGGTCATGTTGACCATATCGGGAAAGATGCAAAAATGACTAGGGACAAAAACACAAAGGCAATTCAAAGGAGTAATGCCAATATACCTTAGCCTTTCACCTACAAGAAAACCCTGATAGACAAGAATCCACAGAAAATGGTTAACTTTGGGCTCCATAAGAGGATTCCTAGTACGGGAAAGCCAACGAAGCTAGGTATACTGAGCCGATTGTAGCCCCCAACAATAATTGAGCTTATCAATGGTTGGAGAGAGAGGACATAAATGCTGATAAATAGTCTGAGTGTTATAACACGAAAAATCATTGTCCTGATTCCATCGCTAGTCACGCCACTAAGCAGCCGGAGCATGAAGGCCAAGCTTATGAAGCATAACATTTGGAAGGAGTTTCTAAATTCTGCAGTTATACGAGAGATCTGAATTAATCAAATTGAATTTAGCTTTCAGCTTAGGCCAAGGAATCCAATCGCTTGGATGCACAATTCTTGTATAGCATGAATTCCCTTACCATAGAGCTGAATGGATTTAATGCCAGGGGTTTTTGCTAGTAGAATACTTCCATTAGCGATGGATTTCGCACTGGCCTTTCATTTAATTTGGTGTGTTTTTTTATGATATGTGTCAAAATAGATTATTAATATATAATGTTTTAATATATTTACACCATAAAATGTTTTCCCTATGAGCTCAACTATATATTAAAGATTTCACATGGACTATTTCAATCTTACTTACATGAGTGCAGTTGGTACTTTAGATGTAAATTTTCCATTATGTGGACTTTTAACACTTAGAATTCTAATTATGACACATGAAGCATAAAAAATGCATACATATTTCACCATCCCATGTAGTTTGATGCACACATTTTCCATTATATCGTATTACTATAATGGAAATTGGAGTGAAAACACAAAATTTTTTAGAAATAAGATTCCTTTGATGGCCAACAACTATATTTGTAAATTTAGTATCAAACCCTCTATCATATATTACAACTGTAATCTTGAATGTACTCTCACAGTTTATAGTGGACATGTTACGAGGTAATGAACTATACTTTGATTCATACATGTTATGGTTTGAATGTAAAGTGTTGCCATCACAATTGTTGATGGGAAGAACTCCACATGAAGTCACTTCCTCTGGATGCTAGTTGCACTACACATCTTCATGTCTCTAAATGCTACGAATAAAACTTCATACTCATTTTCACTTCAGCAATATCTTTCTACCACTCCTTACATTCACATATATACCTATAAATTGATTTTGCATCGTCTTGATCAACAACCTTACTCTCCTTCAAAGGATTTCCATATACGACATCATGTTGTTTGAATTTTAAGTTTCACATCAAGTTTCTACTTTTTATTTCTGCTGCCTCTGCACTTGTCATCATCTAACCACTTCAGCTTCACCCCTCTTCCTCCCTCTTCCTCTCACAATGTTTCTCTCCTTCCAATATGAATCCTTCAAAATATCCCCTTCGGCATTTCCATCATACATTTCACGTATGATTGCTAGTTTTAATAGCTACAAGTATGGAAAATATAGTATTTATTAACGAATGATTTGATATGGGTGACTTTGTGAATAAGTTTAGACAATAAAGAGGACATGGAATTAAAGTGTTGATTTTTTTATAAGAATGTCACATGATATTAAAGCATGTACATCTAATATTAAAGCATGTAGAACACATGTTAATTTAAGAATTTAAGTTTTATTTTTGTGGATAAATCACTAGGTAATAAGGCCCCAAATTTGTCAAATCATTCTTGGCTAGCCAATAAAAATATAGTTAAATGATTTTTTTTTTTATATTTGTTAAATTGTTAAAATTAAATAAAAACATTAAAGTGCAAAATTATTACTTGTGATTGGTCCATTGACAAAATTTATACAATTGAAGTTAAAAGTATAGTGGCAGGAACTAATAAAAGTTTGAACTAGGAACAAATATAAAGTTATATGGTGGGACACAATATATTCATGTTAGAGCGAAATACATATAATACTAATAATAAATGTTGGATACAAAACAGGAAAGTAAATAAAGTAAATATTCAGATTTGCACCGTAGTTACTGAACAGTCAAAACAATGAGTTGGAAATCCTGCATGCATATCCCTGGCGTTCCAGTTCGTAGCAGCCCATTGATCAGCCCCTAAGCCAGGCTGAAACAGATAATAAACAAGTCTTTTCTTCATACCGTAATTAAATGGGCACATAAAAAGAGAATCACGCCACACAGTAGCACACCGATTAATATGGAGGACCGGAGGGAGCTCAGCAACTATAGTGGATCGGTTGTGCACCAGATCGAATTCTTTGATATATCCGAAATCAAGCAAATATATCCGCCCAAAAGCAGCCACACAATTCTTAACATTTTCAGCACCGCACAGTGTGTTTATGCTCGTCCATATTTCTGTTTTGGTATCATAGACTTGGGCGTTTATTCTACCGATACTCATCACAAAAAACTTGCCATCGAGGAAAGCAGCCGTGTTAGAATTTTCCCATAGGCGAGTTTCCAGAGGATTAAGTTTGTGGGGATTCATATCAGGAATATCGCTCCACTTGTCCTCTTCCACACTGTAAAAAAATGCTTGTCGCAGGGCACAACTATGTGAAAAAATATGAGGACAACCCCCAGCAATATAGATGAATCCTTCACGCGATAGCGCGCAGCCGAAGAAGCATCGATAGCCAGGGATGTCTTTTCCCAGCTTCCATTTGCGAATCAGAAAATCAAATATCAAAACCTTGGATCTGTAGCTGTATCCGTCAACGAGCCCCATCACAACCAGTTTTAACTGTGATTTTACATACAAACACTTCTAACTGTCTGCATATTGTAGTTTAAAACGTGCAGGGATGGAAGGCAGCCTTTCCCACCAGTTGCCGCGAGGGTAGTAAATTACTACCCCAATATATCCTTTTTTCCCCGCATATTTCTTAAGGGAAGCGATTCCCTCCTCGCACTGATCGCCCAGGCGCAGGCGCTCTTGATAGAAGTGGGCACTGCTCAGGACAGCTCTCCAGCTTTGGCAGACATTACGAAGTCGTATGTGGAATTGGTATGGAACCCTTACCAGACATTTTATCGCTACATCTTCTGGCAGACACGGCACTATTTCCATTGCCGGGCACTGCACAAACTCTCTCACTTTCCTTCTCCCTAAAAAGAAAACGAAAACTCCCTTTCCCACGTTTTTTATGACAAGGCTTGCTATGAGACGGTAAGCTTTCCACGGATATATATTGCATATATAGGGCCCGGAAATGGACAAATAAAATATATACAAATCGTTATTCAGCTTTTAAATAGCTTTTCTATAAAAACAAATTATTATTTAAAGCATAAATTAGAGCAATAATTAAAAAAAAATCATATTCTATTAACAGAATTATAAATTGCTAAAATAATAAGATTTTTGAATTAATTAAAAAATAGCACTTTTAAAACCTGCAATGAGAATGCGGCAATAAAAAATCATTTTTTAGGGGATATGAATTGAAACATTGTTATGGAATTTACATGTAGCCGTACACATACACTCTACAAAGATCTTTGATTTGTTTTAACTAACAAATGCATCCCAAAGGTACATTATAGTCACCCAATGGGATATAGGTTTGGAATAAATAAATTTACGGAAAATATTGTTTTGACAAGTAAAATTAAATGAGTGGGAAGAAACATTTGTAATTTTATCTTGTGGATATAAAATATAAGCTCATTAATCAATATCAAATTATATTAAAATATAATAAATTGAAAATACAAACCATTCGTACAATCAAATTTTTATAGTAAAAATCTTCTTC
Organism: Taxus chinensis; assembly: GCA_019776745.2. NCBI lineage: Eukaryota > Viridiplantae > Streptophyta > Pinopsida > Cupressales > Taxaceae > Taxus > Taxus chinensis. Next base: position 152,145,145 of record CM034154.1, read on the forward strand.
CTATTTATTTTTGTTGGAGAAATTTTAGGTTTGCACTTCTCTATGGATCAATGCCTCTCATAGAAATTTAGGTTTTCACATTTTATTGGGAGGATGAGTTCACAAATAAATAATTCAACCATTGGATTGTTTCTTATCAAAGGAGCATAATGTGTAGTTATTTTTTATTATATTCTTTTTATTATAAATAATTAATTATAACTATCATTATAAAGTTAAGAAAACACGTTCATGGAAAAACATGTTCATGGAAAAAGTATTTATAATAATTTTAATTCCATAAAAGATTATCATGTATGAAAAAATATAGATGGAAAAAATTTGTAAAATTGATTCTTTAGATTATCATACTAGATAGAATGACAATACCTTATTTAATAAGAATTCAAAATAAACAAAAACAAAGGATTCAAAATAATAAGAATTCAATGTGTCATCATAAACAAAGGAAACCATACATAGAGAGAGAGAGAGAGAGAGAGAGAGAGAGAGAGAGAGAGAGAGAGAGACCCAGCCATATTAAGTAATAAGCATAAATATAACTTATCCAATACTCCCATAACCACTTTATACTCTTTTCCTCAAAATATTCCCTTAGCTAGTTAAGTTCTAAAAAGGATCAACAACATAAAATTCCAAACCAACATTTAACCCAAAGAGAGATCATAGATTCAACGCAAGATCTAACAAGGATTTCATTTTATTTTTTAACCCAAGAAAAGATGGGATGCAACAATCACATACTCAAACAAACAAGAAAAACCACAATGAAATTTACCTACTAATGTCTTTATCCTCTCAATCCATTAAACAACTTTTGACTAACTATCCAGTAGGTATCCAACTATTTTAGTATGAAATAATGAGGTAGAGAGGTATGCCTCCATGCCAAAACCAACGATTTAGAAGGAGATAAAGAGGGAAAATAGTATGATCAGAGCACATCAATAACTAACACAAACCAAACCACTCAAGGCACCATTTAGGAAGAGAAACATACATTTCAGGGGATTATAGAAATGATAGTAGAGAATTACAGAGTTTAGACTTAACATGCCTTCAAGAAGCCTCCATTTGAATCCGTTCAACCCACAATACTCCTTCAGAACACACACAGCTCAACCACAAGGTGTCCACCTCTACAAAACAGGGGTCTTCAACCCTTCCGCCCACACAGCTAGCTAATAAGAGAAGAGCATGTCACAAAAATGGCAGGGCAGAGTCCACCAATGTGCGGCCATCAAGAAAAAGGAAAAGGGTTTCTTCCCCCAAATGCGTCCCACCAAGAAAATGTGTCAAGAAATACTACCAATATGCATTGAAGAAAAATAATAAATGGAGACCATAATTTTCAACCAACTGCCAACTAACACTTAATTTTTTGTAAAGTGAGGCAAGGGGGAAAAAGTGGCACCCAACAGAGGATAAGAGAGGAGAAGAAGAGAAACGGGGAAATTTTAATTTGAAATCTCAACCACAAGCCATCAATTCCCCTACAAATACACCTACAATTTGTCAAGTCTGGCTCTCCATGTCTATTTGGCATGTTGGAGAAGGAAGAAAGGTAGATTGAACAAAATCTGAGTAGTTGAAGCAATTTGATCGCATAATAATGGTGTGAAAGAATTTTTCCCATTTTCACACCCCAAATCCTACTGAAAATAATATTTTATGCTTCCATGGCATAGAGGAGGTCGAGATATTTCCAACGGTACCAAATTTGTCGAATTTCAAGCACTGGATCGAAAGTTATGCCCATTTGAAAATTTAATCGAATCCGTATAAAAAATGGCGTAAAAACTAGTTTTGCAAAACGGATCTGCAGGCCCGAAAATCGCTTTATGCTAAAAACCTTCACGGGCCCGAAAAATCCACTTTGATGAAAAATCCTCCACGGCCCCGCAGCTTTGCAATTTTGCAATTGGCGAAAATAACTTCCTCGGGTTCGCGGACTCGTGCCTTCAAACTACGCCATTTACAAAAGTTACAAAATTTTGAAAGTTTCCTTGATGACCCACTTCCCCGTAGCTGACAAAGGCCTGACACGTGGTTTCTCTGGACATCAGCAGAGGCATGAATTATTTTTAAACTTTAACACTTTTTCAATAAAAAGGCCAAAATTCCAAAGTGCCTCCAGCGACCCACCTTCCCGCTTTGACTAGAAACATGGCCAGGTGTCCCTTTCAGGCCTTAGGCATTTGTTAAAAATTTAATTTCACCTCGGCTCACGGGCCTGCAATTGTAAATTGTGCCTTTTAGCGAAAATTGCAAAACTAGTGCTCAAATTCCCCCGCAATCCCAAAAGCCCGCAACTTCTCAATTTCCATTGGCGAACAAACCTCGTCGGGCTCGTGGGCCGGCAAATGAAAACTTGCCATTTGCGCAAAATGGCAAAAGTACCAAAATATTTCCTCAGGCCCGCGGCCCCGCAACTTCACTTTGGTATTACACTTGGATTAATTTAGGTATATATATAAGTATTGGGTTATTCAGTTGATTCTAGTTATTCTTTTCATTCATGATGGAATTGTGTTTATTTTGTGGATTGTTAGTGAACGTACTGTTAATAGTCATAAGTCTATGACCAAACCTCTGTGTTTGTTTTAAAATTTGAAATGTGTTGAGATGACTGTAGCCATTTTGAAATAGGACTCCTGTTAACTCATGGAAATTTGGTGATATGTCATGAGGTCAGTCTTGAGATTAAGAATGGAATTTTTATTATCTAAATAAATTGCTGGCCTATGTTGGAAAAGTGTTAAAAATTATTAATGACATTTGGGGATTACTTTCTCTTCATATTATTTGGGTAAGTTGATGATCATGATGGGTATTGTTGGTAGAATAATGGCTTGTTGTGTCTATTTTAAATGCTTTTGAAGAGAGATTTGATTATGTTAATAAGTAATTTTTTTAAAGAGATCCTGTAATAAGGAGGTGAGAGACTTCTTGGTTTAAACTGAAACTATAAACTATTTTTTTTGGGTGGTTGCAAACCCACAATGCTATGGAAACTTCCTCTAGGAAGGATTGCATAAATTTTCTTTGTTTCACGTTTACGATCATAACTAGTATGTTTTTAGACTTCTCAAGTTTCTCCTTTTTGAGATGGATGGATTGAGTATAAGATTTCAGTCACGTAATCTATAGGATTACATGATTGAAATCCCAATACTCTTGACCTTTTGTTCCTAACCAATAAGGTCTTGTCTTGTTTATTTGAGATATCATTCTTCTAGAATATTTGGCTTCCTCCTTGTTGGCTGGTGTAAATATTTACCACGTGTGAAAATGTTGATTTGTGGTTTTCTTTGATCCATTCATAAAGTAGAACACTCATTTCATGGCATTGTTAAATGATAGCTTACTGTTGCAATGGGCAGTCTTAACATGCTCAGTTCTCATGAACTAACTCAAGTTGATACTTGTGTAGATGGATTATGCAAGTAGCTTAAAGGAAAGAGTTGTAAAGGTTTCATCGGTTTGTTTTATGTGGTTCCTTGTACGAATGTCAAATGTTTTGTGATTATTGTAATGGTTCTTGTAATGGAGTTTGGAAGGCCTCTTGCCTTTGATTTTCGGTTATTGAGAAATAAAATTGCCTTGTCCTTTTGTAGTAAAACTATAATTATCTTTGTGTGAAATAATATTCAATCTTCACATTGTTAAGAGTATTCCTTGATAATATTATTTATCAATGATGAAAATGTGGTGGCAAGGCTTGACCAAATTGTTACCCTCTTGTTCTTAGTGAAATTTGTATTGAATCTTGTGACCACCTTTAGTTTGTGTGCTATGTTGAATAGAAATGTTATAACCGTGTTCTTCTCTCTCTCAATTAGCAATGACATTTTCTTATTTCGAGTCATAAAAATTTCATGCTTTAATAACCCTCCATGGTCTTGACATCAATGAAATTATATGTATATTTTTAGTGGGTGTCAATCCTTCTTCTAAAGATAATAAAAAATAAAATAAAATGAATTCATAGATGAATAAATAAATAAAACTATAATGAAGTTGTGTTCTATTGATAAATTTAAGAGTCTTTAAATGGAAAGAAGTTCTTCTAGTGCAAAAGAATCTACCCTGTTCTTCTAGTGCAAAAGAATCTACCCTTTTTAACCTTAAAACTTTGGATTAAACCTTACTTCTCATTACTGTAAGGTTCAATAAATTTGAGGATAAAACAATGTTTTATTGTGTGTGGAAAAATGTGATTGTTAATTTCAGAGTGTTGAATCCTTTTGGAATTCGTGATGTGTGGGTATTTTTATATGTTGTGTAACCAGGTTGGTTATGATGAAATGAAGTATTAAGGATTAAATTAAAGATGTTATATAGCAGTTGATTGTATGTTGTAATTGTGTTCATAATAATTGTAATTCATGTGATATGTAATGAGTAAAGTCATAAAATTGGGCCATATGGTGAGTACATGATCCCTATCGTATGGTGATTACACTCTGGGTGCAACATGTGGTGATGTGATATGTTGTAACTGTGACTGTAATGTATGTGATATACCCTATATATGTACCTTGCTAAGGTGCTATGATTAACGTGCATAAACCACTATTATGTTAGTGATGATGTTGCATGTATGTTGTGAACGTTACGCTAACTGACCTTGAGGTAAATCGGTAAGAGTGTATATTTGGAGTGAAGGGATGTGTAACATGGGCCAGTAACTCGAGCCGACCTTCAGTTCCATATATGACGACCTGTGATTCTTTCCTCTCTCCATATGTGGTCATTGTATGGATGCAACCTAAGTGTAGCTATGACTGTGTTTAGCCTTGTAGAAGTGGTGGCGGGATGTTTCAGATAGAGGTGATGATAATGGTACTATTGATATTTTATTTTGTGAGCTGAGGCTCGATGTTCCGAGTGCCAACAACTCATTGAGTACCCCCATGGTGGCCAAATAAGGCTACAGAGTCATTGTAATGTGCTATATATATAATTTGTAAATTAAACTTATTATTTTATTTTTGCAAGGACCAGCAATTTTCTTGATTGCTATGTTTTACACTTTTGGGAATTTCCTTGGTTTGTGGTACTAACACGTGGATTTTTGCACTAACTAGGACTTTTGGTCATTTGTTTTTCTTGGTTTTGAATCTTCTTTCAAATTTTAAAATCTTACCACCTTGCCCAAGGCTTGTACTTGCCACTTGGCATTTTGGATTGGATTGCTATGCTGGTTCTATTGTTGTGATGTGTGGAATAGGGTCATAGGATGCACCATGGAATGGTTTGACCTATGGACCCGCTTCATTGTATGGGGGTTTTGGTACTCAAAATAGTCTCGCCCCATTTTTCCATTAAAATCTATCAATTCATAGCTTTTGCCATATTTTATCCCCCAGTGTTGTTCCTGAGAAGTTTCTGCCTTCCTTTTTTTGCCATAACCAATCCTTCCTAGGCCAAGGGATGGACGTATGGATCCATAATTATTTCCTTGTTTCTCTATTTATCTGAAAAGGGTCTGTAATTAGGGTCCCCCATTCTCTGTTCATCTAAAAATTTGAGCTCTCCCGTTCTTTCTGTTTTCCACAGTTAGGATTTGTTGTCCTTTTCATTTTTTCCCTAAATAATTGAAGAAAAATGAATGTATTTAGCTCAGAGGAATGTATTTGAGCCTTGTAACATTTCTAAATTCTCTTTCCTTGGAGAAAATTCCATCTCCGGGCTCAAATGGTCATTTTTCCACATTTTACGGTTTGACGGGCATTTTTCCCGGTCAAATTTACATCTTTGCATCAACAGGAAACGTGGCCTCTTTTGGTTGGATGCGGCTCAGTGGGGTACTCTAAAAATTCTATGGATTGCCTTGACCCAAAAATTGGTCCACGTGGAGGAATGACGCTCATTTGAAGATTTGGTTTTTGGTTTGGCCTTGGAGTTACGCTGGGAGGACACGTGGAGGTTTCCGCTACTTTTCTTGGGCTTAGAAATTTTTTTATGCAGTTGGTACAATTTGGCAGAACAGGGACACATGGTGAGCCCGCGCTTGTTCAAGATCTCTGCTTTGGGTCTCTATGTTGAAATTGCACCATGAAGACACATGGAGGCTTCCGCCGGGGCTTCCCATACTTATTCTTTTTTCAAAAGGTTTTGAGAGGCTTGGGACACATGGAGGGACCATGCATGTTTGAGGAAAAACAGATGAATTTCATTTTAAAGAAGTGCCAGGAGGACACTTGGAGGCCTCTGCTCACTTTACATTTTTCTTGGACTTTTCAACAGCCAAAGGAGATTGACTCGGACCCTGAAATATGACGCCTTCCACTGAGCTTTAAGCCTTCAATTTTTTTTTTGCTGGGCTAGGACATGTGGTGAGCCCGTGCTCATTCAAGATATCAAATTTTGGGGGCCATCTCAAGCTATGCCATTGTGACACGTGGCAGTTTGAAAAGTCAAAAGGTGGGAAAGTGGACCATCGAGGGAAAGTTGGATTTTTTTCCTCTTAAGGATTAAAGTATTAAAATGGCCCACAAGCCCGACAAAAGGTTGGTCAAGTTTGGCTTTGAAAAGTCAAAGAGGTAGGGAAGCAGACCATCGGAGGCAACTTAGATTTTTTACCTCTTGTTACCAAAAGGATTAAAACATCAAAATGGCCCATAGACCTGACAGAGAATAGTAAAATTTTTTCCAAGATCAACGGTGGAGGTGCAGAGTTCCGGGGGAAATTTGGAATTTTTTTCCTTTTGTGGAGAAGGAAGTTAGAAGTAAAAAATGAAGCATGGTTCCGCTGGCACCCACATCAGAGACTAGAAGTGGAAGGGTGGAGTTGCGGGGAAAATTTGGAAAATTTTACCTTTTCCAAAAAGGAGGTGAAATAGTAGAATTTGGCTGCAGTTCTGTACGTACCAAAAGTTGTAGAGTAATGCACCACTGGAAAGATGTTACACATACCCCAATGATGATACAGGTCTCCTTGCAAGGTGTTCGGAATCCAGAAAAGCTTTCCAAGTATACGTTTGTATCCCGTATGCCTCGTTTGGCCTCCGCATGCTTTGTTTTTCCCTTTTCCCCCATTTTCCTTGCATTTTAGTCTTCAGTGATGAGACCGCCGCCTTACCTGGGTGGCGGTCCCATGACTGCTGCGCAAGACAGGGTGGCGGTCCCATAACCGCCGCCCTGCACAAGGCGGCTGTCCTATCCATGTTTTCCAGAAAGTTCCGACAATCGTGTCAAACATAAATCTTCAATTTCTACCCGCATTCTCCAGCTTCTTTGTTTTGCATTTATGTTTTGGCCGCCCTATGAATAGTGTTTTCCCTTTGTTTATAGTAAAAGAGTTCAATTGGGAGTTACCCTCTGGTAAATGCATTTGCTATAAATAGCCAACTTGTTTTAAACAAATGGCCCCTATCCTTCTCAATTCTATTATTCATTCTTTTGATTTTTTCAATTATATTTCCCATAGTTTCATGTTTTGCTTCTATTGTTAGTTTTCCTTTGTTGTTTCAAGGTCATTTGATCTTCTTGTTTCAGTCTTGCTTCATTGTTGTTCCATGCAAGTCAGTCTAGAGTAAAGTAGTTTCATTTGTAGATTGGAAACCATTGGAGTTGCAGGTTCTGTTTGTCACAAAGGATAGTTTCAATAACTCTCGGCATACTTGTGTTGTATTCTTGTAATAAATCCCGCTAGGAACTTCATAGTCAAGCTCTGTTCACTTGCGTTATCCCTCTCCTACTCGCATTGTATTTGGTCTACGTACAAAAGCTACCATTATTCAAGTTCCTTCTTCTGTTGATGCTATCATATACACGCTTTTCTGGATTCATGAGAACATGAAGGAACGAGGAGATCACACTGAGGGGACAAAGTCACACACAACTGGATTTGCCACTATTTTGTAAATGCAACATTTGAGCTATCAAAGTTCTAGTTACAACATATCAACTAGAGTAGTGAATTATTTTATTTCAGTCAAAAGCTCACTCTTGATATCACCAAGGAAGCTGTGGGGATTGATAGTTTCTGAGAAACTGTGATTCATTCCTCACTTCTGAGATAGAATCGAGAGTCATTCAATTTAAAAACAATTAGCTGCTTAGATATTTATGATAAAATTACAACTGCACAGGCAAATAGCCACACTAGAATACTTTGTTTGTTTTAATTCTGTTACTAGATTAGTTGTCCATTTTCTAAATATATTAGAGTAGCTGCTCTTTAATTTCGTTAAAATACTTCATTGAAAATACAAAAATAAAAGAATACATGCATAGTGTAGATGTATCTTTCATAATTAGTTTATTAATTTTAATTAGAAAGTTGAATCACTTTGTATGACAATCACAGGACCTAGAGAGCCTAGAGAATATATATTTGAACCAATAGTGCCTCAACCAAATATACCCACAACATTAGCTGATATAGATCAAGACCTTAGGATACAGGTCTTTCGAGAAATGAAAAACCTACAAGCAATTAGTGAACAACTGAGAGGGTTAAATATCGAAGATGATAAGGCATACACATTTTGGTCAAATCATCCTAACTATAGACTACCTTGATAAAATATCCAAATGACTGTAGAAGGATTTGAAAGAGAACAAGCATTTGGTTGCGATCCTTTAGTTCCACAACCTGACGTAGGAGACCTCCTTATTGACATACATATTATCTTACGCATTCAAGTTACCAGAACACTTGTAAGGTATTCTGAGAAAATTATACAACTTATAGTTCTAAACATAGAGGCTGAAAAGGCGTATGATTACTGGTTAGTCGGAAAGAAGGGATTGATTCTTCACATGACCATAACAGGTCCACAACAACCATGAACTCACGGTTGTGATCCCCAAGTCCCACAACCTAACGGGCCTACAAATAAGTTAAGTATTGATACCGGGTTTACGAACACTGGTACTTAGATCCTCACCACTCCCGCCGGATATCATAATGCAGTTCTCAGCATTAAATATAGAAGCCAATCAATCTAATATTTTCTAGACTAGACCAAAAAACCACCCATAGTTCACTACAAATCCACTAAGACCCTCCTATCACCATTTTCATGACCTTGTCTGGGGATATATACGAAGATCATGCAGGTCACTTCCCACGTATCCAATAACCAATAAACAGGATCTCAGAAGATCTCGACATTGATTGGAGCCTCCAAAAAACTATTATATCCAAAAAAACCATTACACCAATTCAGGTTAGGAGGGCCTTCTTTTCCTTAGATTTGCAGATTCCATTACTGTGTGTTGAGGATATAAGATTACCCAATTAATTTGTTTATATCCATTTATATTCAAAATTCACCGGCTGTCTCGGCATGACCTCAGGAGGTTGGGTACGAGGAAGAGGTACTTGTAGATTCCCATGCTCGCGTGTCACTTTTCCATCACACAAAATTGGTGAACGTGACGTGAAACAAATAGATATTCCCCTTTTATTTTTATTTCTTTCATCCACCTTCGCTCTTTCCCATTATTCTGCGGGTATTCATATACCCCCCGAATATGTCGAGATACGACACATATGGTAGACATCTCTTAGGTATTGAAGCAAGCTATAGTCAAAACAAGTGGACAACCATCACCCTCGCTTTTCTGCATGGGCTGATAACTATTCAAGTAATTACTTGTCATCTCAAACTCCCCCTCAAAGAACTAGCTCAATTTCTTCATTCCAAATTGAGGAGTTTGATTAGCTTGCAAAAACACAACAGCTAGAGCCCCCAAGCTCTAATAATATGATGTTTACTGGAGAATCCACTTCATCTCCTTGGGTATTGTTTAGACCACAGATCAATAGACAGTCAGGTCCACTCCCCTTTTTGGATGAGGAGTACTTAGCATGCTATGCTAAATGTGAACAACGTTTCCAAAACATGTATCCACAAATAGGGAGTTTACAAATACAACATACCCTTATTCTAAGAAAACACCCCCATTCATTCACCTATGGGAAATTCCCTTGGTGAAGCTTGGCAGGGTAATGATCAATTCATAGCAGGGTATCATACCCCTTTACAACCTCAAGGTATACAACAAATGCCATTAAGGAAAAACACTGTGTCTTCACCAATAGAGGTCATTTCAACCTTAGTTGAAAAGGTTAGAGGGCTAGAACTTGCTCAAGCAAACCAAAATTCATATTTTGGGCAAGTAGGAATCCCCAACCCTCCACTTCACCCCAATCAGGTTGACCTTCTTATAGGAACAGGCATGTTAGGCATGCCTCCTCAAAATCCTTATAATTGCCCACAACAAACACCAAATAGGACCGCGTTTTCAAATGCTGCTCCAATTAAAAACATGACACGTCCCAGCTTTTCACCAAATAACCCATACTAGAACAATGCTCCTCCTTACTTAAACATTTATTCAAAGTCACCACAAGGAGACATGTTCTCTTCTCCCGGGATGTTTGTTCAACCACAGGGATTCCCTTATATTCCTACAATTGCATATGCTATGTCATATCAACAACCCTTTCCACCTCCCCCCCTCAGTAAGCGCCATCGATGGTCCGAGGCCTATGTGGTAGGGACTTATTCAGAATATTTAAAAGAGCCCCCTAGACTTCACCATATGAAGTGTTATGCTTCTAAGACCTCTTCCCTAATTTACCCAAATATAAAGGGGAAGGGGATCCAAACGTACACATTAAGGCCTACACCACAGCCATAAGGGAATTACTCCCTTGGGATGGGGTTGTTGCCAAAATATTCCCTAAAACCTTAGAAGGCATTTCCCTTGATTGGTATTACAGAATACCTGATGCCTCGATACACTCATTGAAACAATTTGTGTATGATTTCATCAAAGATTTTGATATGAACAAATTGTTAAGAACGAGAATCTAGAAGTTCTTGTATATTAAACAAGAACATAATGAATCCACTGCTCATTTTATTCAAAGATGGCATACAGTTCTCTACTCATTATCAAGTGCCTCCAAACATGGATCAAATGGAACTATACGATTTGTTTCTTAATTCTCTCAATAGAGAGATAAAAGAAGAAGTCCAGAAGTTCCCACTAAGAACTTATGATGAAGTACTTAAGATTGTTCTTAGAATTGACCAAGTAGCGATAGATAGTGGTCATAAGACATATGAAACAAATGGGAAACTAACCACTCCCAATCAAAACACCACATCCTATCCTAATATCGGGAACACTAATCAAGGACCTAAGATCCTTAACAAGAACCGCAGAGTTACAACAGATGGGGGTAACTGACCAAGTTAAAAGGGAAAATGTTGTAAACGATTTTTCCACCTGTTAATAATTAGTGAAATAACAATTTTACTCCAACAATCAACGTAGTAGATTTTAATCATCCACCACGACAACAACAACAACAACATGATAACAACGACAATGAAAAATCCAAACACAAGGTCCAAATCAAAACCCAATCGGATATCAGAGTCAAAACCAAAGGCAACAACCTCAAAATTTTAACTCTAGCAACCAACAATCTTATCAGAATTTTGGGCCACAACAAGTTTTAAATCAATAACCTTGAAATTATAATCCCAATTTGTATTGTGGCTTCCACAAGATTCAAGGCCAAAATATTAGGACTTGTCGTGACTACAATAAATTCATGCAACGCTTGCCAGAAGATCAAAAACAACTCTTTATAGATATGTTTTTAGGAAATTCTATAGTACCCACGCCAAACACTTATACAGGGGCAGTCTCCCCTCAAAATGCACCCCTCAAGATCTTTAATGATCCACTCCCAAACCATTCTAACAATAACATGCTAGATCCTAGTGGAACAAACAAGGGTGTTGTAACAAGAAATAATGATCATAAAGCTTCAACTTCAATAAATCCACCAGTCGCACCCCAACTAGGAACTCAACCCCAAACTAAGATAGTTGGTTTGGTAGAGTTAGACACCGAGCTACCCGTAGAAACCATAACAAGAACACAAGATTATTCTTCTCAACGTACTCCAAGTTATCCATTGGAACTAGACAATAGTCAAAAAATGTTGGTAAAACCCATAGGTGCCTATGATTTAATTAACGATTTAACCAAAACCTTCTCTCATATCTCCTTTTTGGATTTGTTAAAAAACTCTTCCACCCACAGGGCTGCCCTCTTAGAAGCATTAGGCCTTGGTCATTTAATCAACATCGCTCCTCCTCTGGAAACACAAGTAAACCATGTAGACTTTGACATCTATCCTCCAGGGCAGCCATATAGGGATACTAAGTTTATATTTGATATAAGCAAAATGCCAACAAACACTCGAGGATTACACGAAGAGGTGATCCAAATTTACATTTACAAGTATGGGTTTACAATAATTATGTTAAACACACAATGATTGATGATGGGATGCAAAAGTTAACATAGTGCCCTTCACTTTTCTTCAAAAGTTAGGATATGGAGAGACAAAATATTCCACAACACGAAATACGTTAAGAGGATATGATAGCCTCAAGGCCACTTCAATTGGAACCATAGTTTTACCAGTCAGTTTATGACCCAATACACGGTCCTCACCGAGTTTTATATTATAGATCGGGAAACCAACTATATTATGATCCTTGGTTGGCCATGGATACACCGCATGAAGGCAATCCCTTCCACGTTATTGTAAGAAATAAGATTTATACACTTAGGGAAAATATTTTTGGCATAAGGTGACCCAAAGCCCTTTGATATACACCTAGCTGATTTGAAGAAAATACCAAGCGTTCACTCCGAGTTTGAACTCCCAAAAAATCAACTTATAAAACCAATTAATTCAAAACCAAAAGAGAAGTTAATACCCACCACAGATTTGGAAATTACAAATCTAGCCGAGGAAATTCCAACACTAAAAAATGAGACCAACATCATAGAAACAGTGTCACTAGGGACTACTACAAAACTTATCACGTTACTAGAGAAATACTTACCTATTCTCCTACCATTTGATTCTATGGGTATGTGACGCACCATGGGAATCGCTTCTCTTCCATCAGACGAATTTTTTATGGTAGAAGTAACCAAAGCAAAAGAAATAGATATGAAAAATACCCCAACATCCATTTTTCTGAGCAAATATTGGACTCTCCACTTCGATGGGGCTAGATGTCACTTTGGAGCTAGGGTAGGAGTGATATTTACTTCACCTGAGGGAAAGATCCTACCTTTCACCTTTAAATTAAACTTTGAATGTACAAACAATGGGGCTAAGTACAAAGCTCTCCTCCTTGGCCTTATCCTAGCCAGAATAATGGGTGTCGATGACATTAGAGTGCTAGGAGACTCACAATTAGTTGCAAACCAAGTCTTTGAGGTATATGAAACTAGGGCTGAAAATTTACAACCATACAAAAGAGCGGTATTAGATCTAAGCAAGGGATTTAACTTCATATCAATTGAAGCAATCCCACGAGAGAAGAACCTTCTCGCAGACTCAATAGCAACCTCAACTTCCTGTTTCACTCCAAATAGTGAGTTAGAAGATACAAATTTCATAGTATCACTTCGTACCGAACCATTAGTGCGTAAAATACCAACAAACTCACTCCTAACTCATGGAGAAGTTGAGAAATATGATTTTTTTATCATGGATCACTTTGACAATGATAGAGTCACTCTCAAATATCTAAACACCTATGCGGAGCTACACCTTGCTCACTGCATAGTGGATCTTTCCCTAATACCACATTCCTCTTCCTATTTTGGAAATCCCATGGTAGAGTCTCCTCCACAGAAGGATCTCGATATCTACGAGATAGAAACATGGAGAAAGCTTGGAACTACCTCTAGCCCCACCTGAATTTGAAGAAGGTAACACTTCTTTAATAGAAGAAACCATTGACATAAACATTAGAATGGAGGAAGAACCAAAATTTTTGAAGTTGGGATCCTCATTAACTCCAGAGGAGATAGAAATACACACCCAAATCCTCAAAGAGCATAAAAATGATTTCACATTTAATTATAAATAAATGACGGGAACTGCACCACATATCATGGTACATAATCTTGTCACTAAACCAGATGCAAAACCAATTAAACAGAAGTCAAGACCAATGAAGCCAAAAGTGGCTCTCATGGTAAAAGAGGAAGTAATAAAACTTCTCCAAGTGGGATTCATCAAACCCGTTGACTATTCACAATGGGTATCTAATATCATCCCTATTCTAAAAAAAAATGGGAAGATACACATTTGCATAGACTTTCGGGATATTAACAAAGCTTGTCCCAAGGATGACTTCCCATTACCATCCATTGACATTATTGTTGATGCAACAACTAGATTTGAACTATTTTCCCTCATGGATGGGTTCTCAGGGTATAATCAGATTAAAATATCTGAACAGGATCAAGCCAAAACTACATTCATAACTCCCTGGGGAACTTATTGCTACGTTGTCATGCCATTCGGTCTTAAGAACGCTGGTGCTACATATCAGCGGGAAATGACATACATATTCCATGATCTTATCCATAAAATTGTAGAATCCTACATGGATGACTTATTGGCTAAAGCCAAGAAACACTGTGATAATCCAGAAGTACTCCGTATCATCCTCTCACGATTAATTGAATATGGTGTCACATTAAACCTAGAGAAGTGCGTGTTTGGTGTGACAGGAGGAAAACTTATGGGCTACATTATATCTTCACGAGGGATTGATGTTGATCCAGCCAAAATACAGGATGTTCTCAAAATGATCCCACCATCAGACAAGTCTGGAATCAGGTCATTTCTTGGAAAGCTCGGTGCAATCCGAAGGTTCATCCCAGATTTAAGTTTTTCCATTCATCCAATCAACAATCTATTAAAGAAATATTATAGCATTGATTGGACTGAAGAATGCAACGAGGCCTTCGAAGCAGTTAAACACTTCTTGTTGTCTCCACCCACACTAATGCCTCCCAAACTAGACCGCCCTTTGATCCTATACTCATGAGCCACTCATGTCTCGCTAGCCTACATGTTGGCTCAAGAAGACAATGATAAACGAGAACGTGCGGTGTATTTCATCAGCCGAACGTTGCTCAATTATGAAAACATGTTATACACAAGTAGAGAGAGAATGCCTTGCCATAGTCTTTGCAATAAAATGTTTAAGACATTACATGTTAAACCAAGAAACAAGGGTCATTGTAAAAATAGATCATTTACGAACATTCCTCACGCAAGGGTCTTTATCTAAAAAGGTTGGGCATTTCATAACCTTAATGGACGAATTTGAGTTAACATTCGTAAACCAAAAATCCATAAAGGGACAAATCATTGCAAACTGGTTAGCTGACAATCCACTAGATGGAGGTGATCTGGTAAATCTGGACTTTCCTGATGAGTGTATATACTTCATCGAAACCAGGCTCCCATCTCTACATGTCCCTAGTACACTGATATCATCAATTTTATCATAGTCCACACATACCCGGAAAGGTGCCACATCACAACAAAGAAGGCGATTATGCATTATTACCGCTAAATATGTTGTTTTAGAATAGGTACTCTATCATAAAGCCTTTGACGACATGCTTCTAAGATGCATCGACACAGAAGAATCCAAGAAGATTCTTCATGAATCCCAAAGTGGGATATGTGGAGGCCACTTCGGTGGTCACGCCACTACTTGCAAAATACATCGGATGGGCTATTTTTGGCCCACTCTAAAACATGACACAGTGGAATTTGTACGTAAGTGCCACAAATGCCAAGAATTATCTCATGAGATTCACATGCCAGCACAATCCCTGCAACCAATAGTGACCCCGTGGCCCTTCTCCATGTGGGGTCTGGACTTGATAGGGAAATTCTCTCCCTCATCAACTGATGGCCATAATTTTATAATTATAGCCATGGAATATTTTACCAAATGGGTGGAGGCCATGCCTCTCACCACAGTACCAGGTTCGGTAATCGCCAAATTCATTCTGAATCAAATCATTTGTAGGTATGGTGTCCCACAAGTCATTATCTCAGATAATGGCATGTCCTTTAAAAATGATGAGGTCCATGAGTTATGTAGCAAATTCAAGATAAACCATCACACGGCCTCTCTTTACTACCCTCAAGCTAATGGGCAAGCCGAAGCGACAAACAAAACATTAAAGGCTATTCTCCTCAAAATAGTCAAGGAGAACAAGCGAGATTGGCATTTAAAACTATATCCAGCCTTGTGGGCCCATCGAACCTCAATAAGAACACCAATAGGAGAAACCCCTTTTTCACTGGTATTCAGGGCAGAAGCAGTTCTCCCACTTGAGGTTGAAATACCTAGTCTCCGCATCTCATTACAAGGGATTTTGGATGAAGAAGCTTATAGGGAGGCACGCCTCTCTCAACTGGAAAGCCTTGATGAGGCTAGGCTAAATGCTGAACAACGGCACAGAGCCTATGCTGACCGGATGTGCTGGCAGTATAACAAAAAAATCTATGAGCGAGAAATATATGAGGGAGATCTAGTTCTAAGACTAGATAGCCAGATTGATAAGAAAATTGGTGAAGGAAGGAAGTTCCGGCCCAAGTGGTTGGGCCCATACCGAGTCATGAAAGACTATGGAAATGGTGTGTATCTCTTGTGCACACTAGAAGGTGAGGAATTCAATGAAACTGTCAATTCCTTGCATCTCAAATGGTTTTACGCATGAGGCATCAGAATCACCACTTGTACATTATAGCTACCTACATTGCATTAGTCATTTAGCTGTTTCATTTTGTCCACTCATTTCATAAAAATTGTAGTCCAGGAACTTACTCTTAAGCAATCTATTACAAATTTATGAAAGTATTGGCAAAAGCATTCAAATCACATCTCTTCAAACATCATCAAGTATTTTCAAATCTTCTCATCAAGTTCAACAGACAAGTATTGATGAAAACCATACCAAGGCCTGCATACTTGGTTTTTCTCTTTATTTCTACTAGGTGAAGTTGTCCTTACCTATGGTCTATTCTAGAAGCTTCTTGGTGTCACATCTATCCATCTTAAATATCTTTGAAAGAAAGGATATCCCAAAGTCACAGTCAGAAATGTCAAGATCAAATAGAATCAAAAGTGCCAAGCAAACAAAATATTTTATTTTACACACTTCTTTGCCCCACCAACCTTTGGTGATAAGCCTGCATCTCTTACTGGTGGTGTGAGGTTGGGAAAGGAAAGAAGTGCCCTTACTCACCTATATCCCACCTTTGGTGACAAACCCATGCTTCTTACTAGTGGCATGAGGCAGGGTGTGGGGGGTCCATTCACACAAATTAACAAATCTTGGTATGCTAAAAGCACAAATCAAATTATATTAAGAGAAAACAAATGTCCAAATTCCAAAGAGATCAAATCCTCAAAACCTAGATTTTGTCAACCAGGTTGCCATTTATAAATCTAAGTCTAGATAAACTAGAAAGTAAGTGGCCTTCTAAGCTTGGTGGTAGTTCTGAGTAGGGTAAGTGTGTAGGTCTAAGTCTGGTTTCTGTTACTGGTTTGTCTGTCTCTTATCATTCCATTCAGTCAAACTCATACAATTTGTGCCCTTCCTAACTCTTGGTGTTGAGCCCTCACATCTTACTGGTTGCGTGGAGTTGGGAATGGGGCAAGTTCATCTCTTTATCACTATACATTCATCACGTTTTTCCAACATAAGAAGAAATCAAGAACATTGCCCAAATAATTCAAAAGTTCAGTACTACCATATGTTTGTATCATCTCATATCAGCATTACAAAAACATACAAAGTAAAACATTCTGTTTACTATCATTTTTATCCATCACATACATTCTAAAAAGCATGAAAATAAGTACTCTAAAAACATCTAGTATACATATGGAAACGAGTCACAAAATTCTAGGCACCAAAAGTCTAGATCGAAAAATATATATATATATATAATCAAGTTTCATATACAATGCCATCATGCACTAGGCATGGTCAAAACACTCAATGAGCCCAAAAAGTACAAAAACACTCATATAAATATCTGACAAAACACTACAAAAATGGCCTCTCAATCCCTATGGGATCCCTCAGAGGGCACACGACCACGTCTAGGACTCCGGCTATGCCGGCGCTCCGAATGCACTGAGGGCTCATGGTCACAGCCAGTAGCTACCATCTCACTATGAGAATGACTCCTCCTCATCAAGCGCTCAGTCATCCTATATCCAGCTACCTCAGCATGGAGAGAAGTCATGATCTTTGCCACCTACCAGACAGAGGCAAAAACATCGGTATGCCTACCGGCTGCTGAAGGCTCCCCCACGTCCACAGAAATCTCAGCACGAGTCTTCTCCAAGGGGAGCAACAAGGTATCTATGCATACTCGGTGAATCAAGTCTCACCACTCATCAGCAGTCGCTGCAAATAAAGGAGAAAACAAGTTAGAAAGTTATCAAAAATAAAACCAAGAATAAACGAAAACTAAGACAATTCTAACTAAAACAAAGTCAAGAGAAGAGTAGCAACTCACTCGGATCTCCAGGCCTCCAGGAAGGGTCTCTAGGATCCACACCTGCCACTGATGTTGCCGCTGACTGGCATCTCTCTCCCACATCTGGAGCAATGTGATGGCTTGTGACAGACTCACTTGCCATCTCCCCCTAAATCCTGAGAGAGAAACTCCTCTGAGATCAGAGTCACCCTCTCTGCACTCCGCTCCGCCCTCTCGGCCCGTAGGATATCCTGAGTGTCATGCCACTTAGAATCACTATCATCCTCCCCACCCATCCCTCCGATCTCCATCTCCTCTGTCTCCTCCTATGTCTCTAGTGAACTCCTCAGACTCGGAGTCCATGTCAATGGGCTCATCACTGCTATGGGCGGGACCGGCGGCAATCCGAAGTAAAGGTGCCTGAGGAGCACCGGCTCCCCCTTGAGCACGTACCACCCTCCTGGCCACGATGGGAACACCAGGAGTAACAGTAGTCCAACCTCGGCCTCTAGGACCTCCCCGAGCCTCACGAATAGATCTATACACTGGCCCCGCTAGAGGAAACATGTCAATATAGGGGAGGCCAAACTACTGTGGTACTCTGTCAAAGGGGTGGATCTCCAACTTCCCTGCCCTGTCTACCAGCTGACTGGTAGTCTGACAAGTAATCAATGTAACAGTCTCCTCTCCCCATAACCCTACCATGGCCTCATAAAGAGTGGCCTCCATGTCTGCAGTGGTCAAAGAGGCCACTGGCTGGTGAGGCGCTCTAAGAACGGTCATCCCTATCCACCTCGCTGCCCTGACGGCCCCGGGATCCTCCGCCTCTACACCTCTCCCATATGGAGTGATATGATCATACACCCAACTCATGACAAGAGTGGGGTGGCTCAGTGACTGTCCCTATAGTCGGACCACCCTGTATAAATCATGGTAGGTGGTCCCGAGGATGTCTTCTCCCCAAGCGTAAACACATCCATGGCCCTCAATCTGTGCAATGATGGGGGCCCAACAATATAAGAGGGTGTCCCCTCCCTTGTCCCCAATCAATCTTGAAGCAAGGATGCCCATGATGGCCTTGCGGAGCACATGAATGTCTGACTCAATAATGGAGCGACCTCTCACCCCCTTCTTCGACCCCATCGAAACAACTGCATCCCCCATATAGGTGGCCCACTGAACCACCTGAGATCTCGATACTGCTATCTTAAGAGACAACCGCCGCCCAAGGATCGGAACCCCCAGTATATGGTAAACATCCTCCAGGGTGATGGTCCACTCACCCCTAACTCCTAGCAATCGGAAGGTGTTCCGATCCGCATCCCAGTATGAAAATAAGTCACATAGTATGTGACTAGCAGGTGCAATGTGAGGGACCTATGCAATCCTCCAAATGCCAGCCCTCTAAAGAGTATCTCACTCTGCCTGAGTGAGTGTCTCTAACACTGCTGGGAGCCAATCACACTCCCTCTCTCGGCTCCATCTAATGTATTCCTCCTTCTCTACATACACCCAAAAAAAACACAAAAAAGGAGTAAGTTAGTATCAAAATCTGATTGGAAAAACTATCAAAAACATGTAAAAGTGCTAAAAATGCAAAAATAAGTAAAGCAAAGCATTGTTTTTGCTTTCTGTCATGAACCACCACCCTGTGCAGAGTGGCGGTTCCGTAACCACCACCTTCTAAGGCAGCGGTCCCGTAACCGCCGCCCTATTCAGGGCTGCGGTCCTGCCGCGAAACTGCAAACGAATCAAAAGCCCTAAAAATGCCTAAAATAGGTAAAAGACACCATTTTAACTAAAATAAGGACCTACCCTATGGGCACCCCCCCCTTTGAGACTCATTTAAAACTAGTATTTTCAAAAATACCCCCCTAAGACAAAGATTTTATCATTTCTACATTTTAGGTTCAAAAACAATAAATTGAGAAGAACTAACCTGAGAATTTCGCGGGTCGATGTTCCACTCTCAGAGGCATGATCACTATCTCACCATGAATGTTTTGACTATACTCTCATTGAAAACCGTCACCGTGGGTCCCAGAGCTCAAAAACTATCAAATCAATCCACGCAAATGAATAGTGAAATGAGTTTGTTTATATATATATAGCCTTTTAAAATTGATTTTGAATGTCTTTCGCAGGGTCAGAGCGTCGACGGAGGTAAGTTCTAAACCCCACGTAGATGGTAAGTCCTCTTTTCATATCAATTTAGTCTTATTTCTCAAATTGTTTTATCTAGCTGCACTTGAGTCCTTTTTTTTATATTTTGCAGACAACGAGATTTTGGATGGCGATTTTCCAACACATGGGCGTGTCAGGTATAACTCATAACTCCCTATTTCAGGACCGCCATACTCAGATCCACCATTTTATGCCTCTTCATGGCTAAGATGCTTCTCCAAGGGGGCAATATGTATGTACCCAAAATTGTAGGGTACTGCACCGCTGGAAAGATGTTACACATACCCCAATGATGATACAGGTCTCCTTGCAAGGTGTTCAGAATCCAGAAAAGCTCACCAAGTATACGTTTGTATCCTGCATGCCTCACTCGGCCTCCGCATGCTTTGTTTTTCCCTCTGCCCCCCTTTTTCCTTGCATTTTGGTCTTCAGTGATGAGACCGCTGCCCTGCCTGGGCGGCGGTCCCGTGATCGCCACCCAGGATAGGGTGGTGGTCCCATAACCGCCACCCTGCACAGGGTGGCGGTCCTGTTCGCATTTTCCAGAAAGTTCCGACGATTGCGTCAAATGTAAATCTTCAATTTCTACCCGCATTCTTCAGCTACTTTGCTTTGCATTTATGTTTTGGCCGCCCTGTGAATAGTGTTTTCACTTTGTTTAATGGTAAAAGAGTTCAATTCCAAGTTACCTTCTTGTGAATGCATTTGCTATAAATAGCTAGCTTGTTTTCAAACAAATGTCCCCTCTCCTTCTCAATTTAATTATTCATGTATCTTTGAGTTTTTCTTAGAATTCTATTAGTTTCATTTTTTGCTTCCATTGTTATCTTTCCTTTACTGTTTAGAGGTCATTTGATCTTCTTGTTTCAGTCTTGCTTCATTGTTGTTCCATGCAAGTCAGTTTAGAGTAAAGTAGTTTCATTTGTAGATTGGAATCCATTAGAGTTGTAGGTTCTGTTCATCACAAAGGATAGTTTCAAGAACTCTCAGTGTATTTGTGTTGTATTCCCGCAATAAATCCTGCTAGGAATTGCATAGTCAAGCTCTGTTCACTTGTGCTATCCCTCTCCTACTCGCATTGTATTCGGTCTGTATCCAAACTTTCCATTTTCAAAAACCTTCTTCTGTTGATGTTATCATATACACGCTTTTCTAGATTCAAGAGAACATGAAGGAATGAGGAGATCACACTGAGGGGATGAAGTCACACACAACTAGATTTACCACTATTCTGTAAATGCCAGGTTTGAGCTATCAAAGTTCTAGTTACAACGTATCAAATAGAGTAGTAAATTATTTCATTTCAGTCAAAATATCACTCTTGATATCACCAGGGAAGCTGTGGGGATTGATAGTTTCTGAGAAACTATGATTCATTCCTCACTTTTGAGGTAGGATCGAGAATCTTTCAATTTAAAACAATTAGTTGCTTAAATATTTAGGATAAAATTCACAACTGCACAGGCAAATAGCCACATCAGGCTATTTTGTTTGTTTTAATTTTGTTACTAGATTAGTTGTCCATTTTCTAAATATATTAGAATAGCTAATCTTTAATTTCGTTAAAATACTTCATCAAAAATACAAAAATAAAAGAATACATGCATAGTGTAGATATATCTTTCATAATTAGTTTATTAATTTTAATTAGAAAGTTGAATCACTTTGTATGACAATCACAGGACCTAGAGAGCTTAGAGAATATATATTTGAACCAATAGTGCCTCAACCAAATCTACCCACAACATTAGCTGATATAGATCAAGACCTTAGGATACAGGTCTTTCAAGCAACGACAAACCTACAAGCAATTAGTGAACAACTGAGAGGGTTAAATATCGAAGACGACAAGGCATACACATTTTGGTCAAATCATCCTAACTATAGACTGCCTTAATAAAATATCTGAATGACTGTATAAGGATTTGAAAGAGAACAAGTATTTGGTTACAATCCTTTAGTTCCAAAACTTGATGCAGGAGACCTTATCATTGACATAGATACTAGCTTACGCATTCAAGTTGCCAAAACACCTGTAAGGTATTCTAAGAAAATTATACAACTTCTAGTTCTAAACATAGAGGCTGAAAATGCGTATGATTACTGGATAGTTCGGAAGAAGGGATTGATTCTCCACATGACCATAACATGTCCACAATAACCACAAACTCATGGTTGTGATCCCCAAGTCCCACAACCCAATGGGCCTACAAAACAGTTAAGTATTGATACTGGTTTACGAATGCTGGTATTTAGATCCTCACCACTCCTACCAGATATCATAATGCAATTCTCCATATTAAATATAGAAGCCAATCTATCCAATATTTTCTAGGCTAGACCAAAAAACCACCCATAGTTCACTACAAATCCACTACACCTCCTATCACCATTTTCATGACCTTATCTGGAGATATATACGAAGCTCCAGCAGGTCACTTCCCACATATCCAACAGCCAATAAATAGGATCTTGACAGAGCTTGACATTTATTGGAGCCTCCGAAAAACTATTATATCCAAACAAACCATTACACCAATTTAGGTTAGGAGGGCCTTCTTTGCCTTAGATTCACAGATTCCATTATTGCGTATTGAGGATATAAGATTACCCGATTAGTTTTTCTGTATCCATTTATATTCCACATTCACCGGCCGTCTCGGCATGACCTCAGGAGGTCAGGTACGAGGAAGAGGTACTTATAGATTCCCATGCTCACATGTCACTTTTCTATCATACAGGTTCATTTGGGACCCACCTTAGGACACGTGTCAGGATCATTTCTCAAGGGCATAGGTGGGAAGTAAAATGTGAAAATGTTACATTTTTCTAAAAGTTGTAAAAGGAAAAAATGAACCTATAGACCCACTCTAAATTGGATCTCCAACGTGGATGGTCCAAATTCAAAATAAAAATTAATGGCAGCTGTATTTGATTTTTCTTCCATTTTCACTTCAGAGCTCCTAGGGATGCATATTTTTATGGTTTTTTTATCATTTCTTGGAGTCTCCTGCACACAAAATGAAGAGGAGCATTAATATGGTATCATGGTTTGGTGGGGAAGGTCTATAAACATCTCTCACCATTAATATGCAATATGACTGTTAGATTCTACCGATTTTTTTTCCTTGGCACACGAAAGACCTATTGATATCTGGGTTTGGTGAGAAAAATCTGGGGACGTATTTTACCATTAAGATGAGATATGCCATTTGGGCTTGATTTGATCTTCCATTTTTCTCCCCATACACACAAAGAACCAGATTAGATAGATTAGGGGTGGAATTGGTTGGCGAGTAAAGGGAAAAATGACCTACTAGAGGAAGGAGTTGAATGCGGGAGATGTTTGAAGAGAACTGCACCTTGAGCACCTGACAACTTTTTATAGATCTGATTCTGGGAATCACGATCGAGATCATGGCAAGAATTGGTACACTCAATGTCTCTGGTTTTGGGGAGAAATGCTTTGTTGTAAACTGATATAAATAGGTATGATTATTCCGTGAAAAGGGTTGGGAGTTTGTGAACGTAGAAGTATTAGGAGTCAGAAATTTATTTCCTAAGAGAAAAGCTTGATAGAGTCTATCTTTTTGAGAAACTATCTGAAGAAGCTTGTTTATCTCCTTTGTGTTACATTTGATCATGTCAAGTTGGTTATAAGTGTACAACCATTGACAAGCTCTAAGATTGTTTAAGAAACTTTCCTTGCTGATCAATTTAACCAAACTTGAGTTAATGTGTGTTATTCTTGGGCAAAATTTGTGTTTGCTTCATTCTTGAATGTCTGCAAGTAGTTTTTCTTGTTCCTATTGCATTCTTACATTGAAATCTGTGTGAATCACACAAGATCTTATCCTTGTGATAGTTTGGTGGCATTTACAATTTCATTTATCAAGAATAACTTTCTTTTGATAGTGAAATAAAAAAACTTAAAATCAATGTAACTCCTAGCATGACTATAAGATTGTTTTTTAGCCTTTGAGGGTATCTTAGGTGTGATGAAACAAAGATTGATAATGTTCAGTTAAGTTTTCCAATTTGAGCCTTCATTTTGGATCCTTGAAGTTTGTGTGAAAAGTGTTGATCTGGGCCTCCATTGAAGCACATGTTCTAGTTAAAGGAACACCCTAGCTACTCTGAAAGCATTCTGTTGTTTAAGCTTTCCATTTTTGTAAAAGTTCTCAAATATTTGGTATAATCAACTTTATCCTGCTTCACCTTCCACCAAAATCCATTCGAAAACAATTAATCATACCTGTACTACCTTTGTTTGCCATGTATGTGTAAAAATGCATAATTTTTACTACCAAAACATGCAGAAACAATCAGGTTTTCATTGTCTTTAGTGGTGTGAACCTTGCCTAGAAAATATCTCCATTATCTAGAGGGACAACTTGTGAGAGTTAGGTTTTGTTGCATTGATCATATTTTCTTCAAGGTCTTCTTAATACTTCACAAGGAAGGACATCTCCATCTCCTCCATAAAAAGTAGGCTATACAAAAGGGTCCTCTCACCCTGGTTGAAAGGCACAACCATAAAGTAGTGAGGATAGGTCAAATCCTCTTGAGGGTGCTACCCATTTCTCCACATCTGAGTGACAAAGAGCAAGCTGCATTTCATCCCCGGCTACAAAATGACACATTACATGCTCTACTTGCCTCTAAGCTTCCTGCCAAACCTGTGATGCTGCTCATCTTCTAAGGGAGAATCAATTTGGGTACCAACACCTTACTGGCATCGTTTTCGGGGACATAGTGGTTATAGTTCATATTCAGACCCTGGTAAAACACTTTTTATATGCTTCAAGTGATGTGTGCAATTCTTTCAATTTCCACACCTAGTGCACTAGCTTTCATTGATAAATCTGGGTAAAGAAAAGTCAGAATCTTTCCATTTCTAGTTTCTAGTGTTGACAGAAATTTGACAGATCATATTTTAGTGCATTTTCACAACTAAGGTGGAAATCCTTAGTGGCGACTCCCTGTTGATCTGATTCTTGATGAAGTACCAGTGTCTTAACCTCTGTCAAGTGAGATTTGTTACTAACCTTTGCAAAGCTTGGAAGGAAGAAGGTCTTTCTTTGCTAGGGATATTGCTAGGACACTATTTCTAGAGCTAGGAAAAGTAAAAGTCAGAAGGAAGAAAATCCTGGAGAGTTGTTGGAGATCAGTAGACAAGAAAAGGGATCTCCATTGATGAAAGTGATCAACCTATTATTGAAGACTACAATTCAAGTGCTTCTGAATTAGGTAGCCTCTTTGTGGAATTGAATTCTCCAACTGGAGAGGGGCCTTCATTTGATTTTGAAAATTTTGCTTCTCATTCTGCCCCTATATTTTCAGAAGTTGATAGGGATTTCCAAGAAACAAGGCCTTTAGGGGATATCCATTTTGAAAGTTATACTCCTGTGTTTCAAAGACCCTCTACCCCTTATCAATTTATCTCCCCTCCAGGGTCACCTCCTCAAAACAACATGGCCCTGCCCCCACCTAGACCCCCATTTGTTGTAAACACCTTTGGCCCTATAAATTTTATAGGGATGGTTGGTTACCCAAATGCAGTTCCCCTAGGATGTAAGAATAAATTACCAAAGTTCCAAGGGAACAATGCTATAACTGGTGATCAACATCTAAATCTTTTTATCAATATGATGGAAGACTTTGAGATTGAACATGAAGATGTATATATCAAATTGTTTATCCATACTTTGGAAGAGGATGCAAGGGACTGGTATAAAGCTTTGTTAGATAATTCCATTGATTCTTGGATAGAGATGAATAATGAATTTAGATTGCAGTATGGTGATAGAACTGACCCTAGGTTTCTTCTATCAGAATTTGAAAACATCAAGAAGAATCCTAATGAGTCAGTACATGATTTCAACACAAGTTTTAATAAGACCTTGAGGAGATTTCCTGTTAGCTTAAGGCCATGTGATGAATCATGTTTGATCAAATATTTAGATGCATTTGATAAAAAGGTTGCTTACTACTTGAGGGAAAAAAACCCTACTAATTTGAGGTAGGCCTTCACCATGGCTCTGCAAATTGAGAATAACATCAAGGAAATTGGAAAGCCTCCAAAAAGGGAGGGTGTAAAACTAATTAACCTAGAAAATCCTCAAACAAGTAAGGCTGCTGATTTGGAAGAAGTTGTGAAAACTTTGGTAGGGGCTGTCAAAGAAATATCATACAAATTAGCCCAGGAAGAAAAAGGAATTGGGTAGAGTTCACAAGGTCAACACAAGCAACAGGGCCAAGACAGGTTTACAAATCACCAAAGATATGATGATAGAGGCAAGGGACCTATTGGATTTGGAAATAGGTAGTCCCAAACCAGGGAAAATAGAATGGTACCTGATCCTTTGGCTGTCCAGAGTTGTTGTTGTGGAGGAGACAAGATGTCATTGATTGGTGTGATAGATGTTTCATGCCCCATGCTCCATGTGAGGAAGATCAAGTAGGAAGAAGAAGAAGTAGATGATGACAATGATGATGATGTTTACATGATGGGTTGCTCTACAATCTCACAAGGGGTAATTTCAACATAGGTAATAAGTGCTAGAACTGCTGCTGATTTTTGGGATTGCATCCACTGGGTACCTATTCTTCCTCCCTCTCATACTTTAGAAGTAGATACTGTACAAGCTTTTGAATTTCCCAATAATGACTTTGAATATTTAAGGGCTTTAATGATAAAGAAGTATGATGGAGGCATCCCCTCTGAGGAGGATAGGAAGTTGTTGATGAATGTTGTTGTGGCTCAAGAAAAGGAACACAACACAAGAAGTAGGGTTGTCAAAGGGACAGGGCCTCAGGCCAAGCCAAAAACTCCATTACTTTCAAATGTTCCTAAAGAGTCTCCTAAGAAAGATGCATCTGCCAAGGGCCTTGCTATCCCAAACAAAAATCATACCCCTCCTCATGCCCAAGCTGTCAAAAATCCTGTGCCATCTAATGAGTGTTTCAACCTTCCTTCCAATGTTGCCTTGCCAAAGTCTGTCCCTTATGATATTTCCCAAGTCTTGAGTCAGATCAAGATCTCAGTTCCAATTTTTGAGTTGCTTAGGATTCCTGAGCACAAGAAGAGGGCATTGTAGTATTTTGGTTTGAAAGAGGAGAAGACTGCCCTAGGTAGAAATATAAACATTGTGGAGACTCCATAAGTCATTAAAGAACTAGAAGCACCACCAGCATTAGAAGAGCTAGATGAACCACCTAAGGTTTATTTGGGAAATCCTTGGTAGATTCTCAACTGAATGTGGATCCATTCTTCACCACTCTGATCATTAAAGACAGATTGCTACACAACTGTATGTTTGACTCAGGGGCATCATGCAATGTTATGCCTCTAGAAGTTATGAATGAGCTGAATATCAAAGTAACAACAACATATGGGAAGTGCACTGCCATGGATTCTAGAGAGGTGCCAGTGGTGGGATGTGTGAAGGGTCTGGTGGTACAACTTGCAGCCTATCCAGGTAGGAATTTGAAGCTTGATGTAGTTATTGTTGATTGCCCAGCCAAGTGGGGTATGTTGTTATCTAGAAAATGGGATGCAAGTGTTGGTGGGAGTGTTCAAATGGATATGTCCTATGCCACCATCCCAATTGAGGGAAGCCTTGTCAAGTTGTATGGGGAAAAGAAGATGTTACACCTTATTGAAGATCCCAACAATGCATCTTATGAAGTATTGTACACAAGTGTTGATGCTGATAACTTTGTAGGATTTGCTGATGGAAAAGAGCACAAGATTGAAGAATGCAAGTGTCTTGAACAGGAAGGCTCTCCTTGGACTTTATTGTTTGATGGAGCTTGCTCCAAGTTTGGAAATGGTGCTAGAGTTTTTCTAATCTCCCCAAGCCAGGAAGAGTTTGTCTTTTCTTTCAAACTCAACTTTGAGTGCACTAATAACATTTCCTGAGTATGAGGCATTGTTGTTAGGTCTGAGGATTGCTTGGAAATATGGTGTTAAAGACATCATTGTCAAGGGAGATTCAGAATTAATTGTAAAGCAAGTCAGAAAACTGTATGCCACAAAAAATTAGTGAATGAAACAATACAAGCATGCAGTTTGGGATTTCATTGAGATGTTTGTTTCATTCAACATTGTGCATCATGATAGGAAGTTCAATGATTTGGCAGAAAAACTTGCAGTATTAGGATCTCGGTTTGATAATTGTGCAAGTGTCCCCATATTGTGAATATGATTTTGAGGTGATAACAAGGCCATCTATACCTGACAATATTAAGCATTGGCAAGTTTTTGATGATGATGCTCAGGTCAGAATATTTCTATAGAATAAAGGGAGTTTGCTGATCAAAATATTGATTGGGAGCCAATGGTGTGCGTAGCAGAGGGTAAAGAAACCTTGTTTGGCAAAGGCATCATCCAACTAAAGACTAATACCATTCCCAGAGGGTTGGTTGCTCTTGAGTCCAATTTTGATAATGTTGATCACATTATTAACAGATGCATGGAAGCCTCAAGGGATATTGAGGAGCATGACCTTGGCACAAAGGAGAAACCAAGGAAGATTTGGTTAGGAAGCAATCTCAGCAAGGAGGAGAAGCAGTCCTACATCCAATTGCTGAAAAGGTATCAAGATTGCATGGCTTGGACTTATTCTGAGCTGAAGGCATACAGAGAGGATCTGTTTCAACATGAGATTCCCTTGGAATCCAATGCAAAACCATTCAGGAAGAAACAAAGGCCAATCAATCCACTCCTATCTCTTAAAATGCAAGAGGAACTGAAGAAACTGAGGGATGGAGGGATTATTCAGCCCACAAGGTATTCTTCTTGGGTTGCAAACCTAGTACCAATCAGAAAGAAGAATGGTGACATCAGGTTGTGTGTGGATTTTAGAAATCTAAACAGAGCATCAATGAAGGATAATTATCATTTACCAAACATGGAAAACATGTTGCAGCTAGTGACTGGTTCTGAGCTACTTTCTACCCTGGATGGCTTCTTTGGTTATAACCAAGTTGTTGTAAAGGAATCAGAAAGAATTAAAACAACCTTTACCACTCCTTAGGGGACTTACGTATATGCCAGGATGCCCTTTGGTCTGATGAATGTTGGAGCAATTTTCAAAGAGCAATGGATGTTGCTTTTGCTGGTTACATCAATGATTTTATTGTTGTCTACCAAGATGATGTAACTATGTTCTCCAGAAAGAGAAGTGATCACTTGCTACACTTGGAAAAGATGCTGATAAGATGTAGAGAATATGGCATTTCACTCAATCCAAAGAAGTGCCATTTTGGAGTGTAGAAGGAAAAATTGCTTGGTCACATTGTGTCACAAGAGGGGGTGATGATTGATCCAGAAAGGGTAGAGGCCATCAGCAAGGTTCCAATCCCAAGAACCAAGAAAGGAATTCAGTCCTTCTTTGGGCAGATAAACTTCATCAGAAGATTTATATCAAACTTTGTTGAGTTGACCATTCCAATCACTTCCATGTTAAAGAAGGACCAAGTCATCAAGTGGGAGGAGGATGCCATTCAAGCTTTCAATGGGATTAAAGAGGCATTAAAGCATGCACCTGTTCTAGCAGCTCCAGATTATAAGAAGCCCTTTCAACTGTTCTCTTTTGCTTCAGAGAACACTATTGCATCTGTCCTGTTGTAGAAAGATGATGAAGGGGCTGAGAGGCCAATTGCCTTTTTCAATAAGGCATTACAGGGGGCTGAGCTGAAATACACTATTATGGAGAAACAAGCATTTGCCTTGGTAAAAGCAACAAAGGTTTTCAGGCCTTACATTTTGAGTTCTAATATTGTTGCTTATGTTCCCCACACCATGGTGAAAGACATCTTATCAGAGATGGAAGTCTCAAGAAAAAGATGCAGATGGGTGAACAAGTTGCAAGAATATGACATGGATATCCAAACCATGAAGTTGGTGAGAGGTTTGGGCTTGGCTAAGCTTATGGCTAAGAGCAACTTGCAAACTATTGAGGTGAATGAGGTAGGAGAAGGAAGGGTAGATGTCTTTGAGAAACTAATGAGTTTTGAGTGGTACAAGGATGTGATTTTTTATCTCAGACATTTATACTACCCTGAGTATTTGAGTAAGAACCAGAAAAGGGCCCTTAAGTTGGCTTCCCAGAAATATGTCATTACTGATTATGGGTTAGCTTGGAAGAACCCTGAGGGAGTCCTCTTAAGGTGCATTACTGAAGATGAATCCCCCAAGATAATTTTGATCTCCATGGAGGAGTTTGTGGGGGGAATTTTGCTGGAAGGGTCACAACACACAAGATCCTGAGGGCTGGTTATTGGTGGCCAACTCTCTTCAAGGATGCAACTCTTTTGGTTAGAAGATGTGAGAGTTGTCAGCACTTCTCTGGAAGACTGAAAGCTTCAAGCTCCCTTCCTTTGCAGCATGTATCAATTGAAGCCCCATTCAAGCAATGGGGAATGGATTTCATTGGTGAGATTTCAGACCCTTCAAGTGCTGGCCATAAGTGGATTCTTGTAGCCACTGATTACTTCACCAAATGGGTGGAGGCAATCCCCACCAAAAGAGAAACACACCAAATTTTCATGGATTTTTTAGTTGAACCATATCATCTACAGGTTTGGGGTGCCAGTCAAGATTGTTGCTGACAATGCCATGAGCTTTAGAGCTAAACCCTTGGTGGAAATGTGCAAAGAATATGGGATCAACTTGACATATGCATCTAATTACAATCCCCAAGGAAATGGACAAGCTGAGTCCAGTAATAAAAATTTGCTAAAAAGATTATCAGAAGAACCTTGGAGCTGAACAAGAGAAAATGGGGTGAGCAGTTGAAGTTTGTTGTCTGGGTAGACCGAATTACTATTAAAAGAGCCACTGGAAAGAGTCCATTTGAGTTGGTGTATGGAACTCAGGCCCTGCTGCCCCTGCATATGCAATTATCCTCATATCAGTTCATGCAACAATTGGAAGATCAAGAAGTAAGTCCATATGATGCCCACATTAACCAGATTGTTGAACTTGATGAAGAAAGGAGGGCATCCCACCAAAGGCATGTAAAGTTCAGAGAGAAGCTGAAGAAGTTGTTTGACAAGAAGGTCACCCCAAGAGCTTTCAATGTTGGAGATCTCGTGCTATTATGGGATAGCAGGCATGAAGATAAGGGAAAGCATGGTAAATTTGATGCACTGTGGATGGGCCCTTACTCCATAGATATTCAGAATTGGTGAGCATACCTTCTTCTTGAAGGATTTGGATGGAGAATTTCTCAAATTTCCTGTTAATGGAAGGCATTTGAAACATTTCTTGGATTGATTCCCCAGAACCAAGGTGAACATCATCTGTACAGTGTATAGTTTGTTGGTTTGTTTTCTATCTTTTGTGTTCTTGTTCGTTCTGGCCCCCGGTGGCCTATTTTTACTGGTTTCTCTATTCATTTTTGGGGGATGGTCCTGGTTTTGTGCTCTGCAAGCTGACTCCTTTTCCCAATGGATATTTTGGCACTTGGTCTACCTTTTTTCTTGTGGCACTCGCAGGGAGTGCCCATCCCCGAGTCAGAGCCGATGTTGGTGCTCAGATTTGTCTCGCCCCATTTGCCATTATTTTCCTCAATTCTGGTGTTCTGAAACATTTTATTCTCTTGATGTTGTGGGTGTTTTGCCTTCCTTTTACCTTCCATTTGAATGCCTCAAATTGTTTCAAGAATCCATTGTTGTTTCCTGCAGGAGTGTTGAAGAAGTCTCTGAGTTTATCCTGTGTTTTCCCCCTAATTTCTTCAAAATCTGCGGGCTTTCCCATTTTTCCTATTTTTCCACGACCATGGAAGCTCGAGAATGTTAATTTATTTTGTATGCCTTTGAAAATCCAAATCCATGGTTGAAAAGATTGGAGGACCATGATTCACTTGTTTTGTTTCAAAAAATTCTCATCCTTAGCGAAAAATCAGGTTCCGGGCATGAATGGTGAATTTTTTGTATTTTGATACGGTTTGACGGGTGTTTTCCTTCCTGTCAAATTTACATCTCAGCATTCAGTGGTCACGTGGCTTCTTTTGGTTGGTCAGGGGATGGCGGGAAAATGCTTTAACTTATCACTTTTTGCTTTTTTGGCAAAAACCCAAAATTGGTCCCGTGAGCTCCGCTCAATTCTGATTGGTTCTTTTGGTGCTTTTGGCTTCTTCTAATTGGATGGGGGACACGTGGAGTTTTTTTCAACATTATTCCTTTTCCCGGACTTAGAAAAAATTTTTTATGTAGCCTGGTAATGGTGAACCCACTCATGCGGCTTTTTGGGCCATGTTGAAATTTTGATTGCAAAAAAGAACTTCCAAACTTAGCTTTGATTTTTTAAGTGGTGGAGGGAAAAATGTCTTACTTTGACCCCACAGGAGGACATTGGCAAAGCTAATGGTGGAGATGTGGGCCTTTGGAGGTAAGTTCACTTTTTCCCTTTTGCTTGAAAAATGGAGTAAAATTCTAAAAGGAGATTGCCCCCACCAAATCTTTTTGAGCCTTAAGTTTTTTGAAGTTACGCCATAATGACACGTGGTGAGCCCACGCTCATTCAAGGTCTCAACTTTTGGGGAACATCTCAAGATGCGCCATTTGTGTGGCGTGGCAGTTTGAAAATTCAAAATGGGTGGGGAACATAGACCATTTTGACCCTGGTCAAAGGGGTGGGGAAACCATTAGATTTTTTTCCTCTTTCAAGGATTAAAATCTCAAAATGGCCCGCAAGCCTGACAAGAAGGAGGTAAAGGTTGGCTTTGAAAAGTCAAAGGGATGGGGAGCTGAACCATCAGAAGCAACTTGGATTTTTTCCTCTTGTTACCAAAAGGATTAAAACATCAAAATGGCCCACAGGACCCACAGAGAAAAGTCAAAATTTTCTCCAGTCAACGGTGGAGGTGCGGACTTCAGGGGAAATTTGGAAATTTTCCTTTTGTGGAAAAGGGAGTTAAAAGTGAAAAGGGAAGCATGTGGTTCTGATTGGGACCCACATCAGAGACTAGAAGCCCATTTAGAAGGGCGGAGCTATGGGGAAAACTTGGAAAATTTTCCCTTTTCCAAAAAAGAGGTGAAATAGCAGAATTTGGCCATGGTTCCTTTGGGACCCACCTTAGGACACGTGTCAGGCTCATTTCTCAAGGGTGGAGGTGTGGAGAAAAATGTGAAAATTTTACATTTTTCCAAAATTTTTCCAATTGGATCTCCCATGTGGACGGTCCAAATTCAAAATAGAAATCAACGGAAATCAACATTTGTGCCTCTGTATCTGATTTTTACCATTTTCACTCCAGAGCTCCTGGGGATGCGTATTCAAATGTTTTTTTTTATCATTTCTTGGAGTCTCCTGCATGCCAAATGAAGAGGAACATTAATGATTCTTCCTGGTTTGGTGGGGAACTGTAAAGTCTCTGGAATTAATATGCAATCATGATTGTCAGATTTGGCCCGATTTTTCTTTCCAAAAATGGAAAGGGAAAGACCTGTTGATATCTAGGTTTGGTGAGAAAAATCTGGGACGTCTTTTACCATTAAGATGAGATCTGACCTTTGGGCTCGATCTGATCTTCCATTTTTCTTCCCGGGCACACAAAGAACCAGATTTGACAGATTAGGGGTGGAAGTGGTTGGCGAGTAAAGGGAAAAGTGATCTACCAGAAGAAGGAGTTGAATGTGGGAGATGTTCAAAGAGATCCACCCCCTGAGCACCTGACAACTTTTTACAGATCTGATTCTGGGAATCACGAT
Organism: Taxus chinensis; assembly: GCA_019776745.2. Classification (NCBI taxonomy): domain Eukaryota; kingdom Viridiplantae; phylum Streptophyta; class Pinopsida; order Cupressales; family Taxaceae; genus Taxus; species Taxus chinensis. The sequence continues at coordinate 152,179,430 of CM034154.1, forward strand.
CGAGATCATAGCGAGCACTGGTGCATTCAATGTCTTTGGTTTTCTCAATGTCTCTGGTTTTGGGAGGGAAAAGGCTCTGTTGTAAAATGTTATAAATAGGCATGATTTTTCCATGAAAAGGGTTGGGAGTTTGTGAAGGTAGAAGTGTTAGGAGTCAGAAACTGATTTCCTAAGAGAAAAGTTTGATAGAGCCCATCTTTCTGAGAAACTATCTGAAGAAGCCTGTTTATCTCCTTTGTGTTAAATTTGATCATGTCAAGGTGGTTGCGAGTGTACAACCATTGACAAGCTCTGAGATTGTTCGAGAAACTTTCCCCTGCTGATAAATTTAACCAAACTTGAGTTAATCTGTGTTATTCTTGGAAAAATTTGTGTTTTCTTCATTTCTGAATGTCTGCAAGTAGTTTTTTTGTTCCTGTTGCATTCTTACATTGAAATCTATGTGAATCACACAAGATCTTATCCTTGTGATAGTTTGGTGGCATTTGCAATTTCATTTATCAGAAGAGCTTTCATTTGATAGTGAAATAAACAAATTTAAAATCATTTGACTCCTAGCATGATGATAAGATTGTTTGTTAGCCTTTGAGGGTATCTTAGGCGTGATGAAACAGAGATTGAGCCTGTTTAGTTAAGTTTTCCAATTTGAGCCTTCATTTTAGATCCTTGAAGTTTGTGTGAAAAGTGCTGATCTGGGCCTCCATTGAAGCACATATTCTGGTTAAAGGAACACCCTAGCTACTCTGAAAGCATTCTGTTGTTCAAGTTTCCATTTTTGTAAAAGTTCTCAAAGATTTGGTATAATCAACTTTATCCTGCTTCACCTCCCACCAAAATTCATTCAAAAACAATTAATCATACCCATACTACCCCTGTTTGTCATGTATGTATACAAATGCATAATTTTTACTACCAAAACATGTAGAAACAATCAGGTTTTCATTGTCTTTAGTGGCCTGAACCTTGCCTAGAAAATATCTCCATTATCTAGAGTGACAACTCGTGAGAGTTAGGTTTTGTTGCATTGATCATATTTTCTTCAAGGTCTTCTTAATACTTCACAAGGAAGGACATATACATCTTCTCCATAAACAACAGGCTATAAAAGGGTCCCCTCACCTTTGTTGAAAGGCATAACCATAAGGTAGTGAGGATAGGTCAAATCCTCTTGTGTGTGCTACCCATTTCTCCACATCTGAGTGACATAGAGCAAGCTGCATTTCATCCTCGGCTACAAAATGACACATTACATGCTCTACTGCTTGCCTCTAAGCTTCCTACCAAACCTGTGATGTTGCTCAACTTCTGAAGGGAGAATCAATTTGGGTACCAACACCTTACTGGCGCCATTGTAGGGGACATAGTGATTTCAGTTCATATTCAGACCCTGGTAAAACACTTCTTATATGCTCCAAGTGTTGTGTGCAATTATTTCAGCTTTCACACCTAGTGCACTAGCTTTCATTGATAAATATGGGTAAAGAAAAGTCAGAATCTTTCCATTTCCAGTTTCTAGTGTTGACATACATTTGACAGATCATATTTAGTGCATTTTCACAACTAAGGTGGAAATCCTTAGTGGTGACTCCCTGTTGATCTGATTCTTGATGAGTACCAGTGTCTTAACCTCTGTCAAGTGAGATTTGTTACTAATCTTTGCAAAGATGGAAGGAAGAAGATCTTTCTTTGCTAGGGATCCTACTAGGACATTATTTCCAGAGCTAGGAAAAGCAAAGTCAGAAGGAAGAAAATCCTGGAGAGTTGTTGGAGATCAACAGACAAGAAAAGGGATCTCCATTGATGAAAGTGATCGGCCTATTATTGAAGACTGCAATTCAAGTGCTTCTGAATCAGGTAGCCTCTTTGTGGAATTGAATTCTCCAACTGGAGAGGGGCCTTCATTTGATTTTGAAAATTTTTCTTCTCATTCTACCCCTATCTTTTCAAAAGTTGATAGGGATTTCCAAGAAACAAGGCCTTTAGGGGATATCCATTTTGAAATTTATACTCCTGTGTTTCAAAGACCCTCTACCCCTTATCAATTTATCTCCCCCAGGGTCACCTCCTCAAAAAAACATGGCCCTACCCCCACCTAGACCCCCATTTTTTGTAAACACCTTTGGTCCTATAAATTTTATAGGGATGGCTGGTTATCCAAATGCAGTTCCCCAAGATGTAAGAAATAGATTACCAAAGTTCCAAGGAAACAACGCTATAACTGGTGATCAACATCTAAAGCTTTTTATCAATATGATGGAAGACTTTGAGATTGAACATGAAGATGTATATATCAAATTGTTTATCCATACTTTGGAAGAGGATGCAAGGGACTGGTACAAAGATTTTTCAGATAATTCCATTGATTCTTATACAGAGATGAACAATGCATTTAGATTGTAGTATGGTGATAGAACTGACCCTAGGTTTCTTCTGTCAGAATTTGAAAACATCAAGAAGAATCCTAATGAGTCAGTACATGATTTCAACACAAGGTTTAATAAGACCTTGAGGAGATTTCCTGTTAGGATAAGGCCATGTGATGAATCATGTTTGATCAAATATTCAGATGCATTTGATAAAAAGGTTTTCTTACTACTTGAGGGACAAAAACCCTACTAATTTGAGGCAGGCATTCACCATGGCCCTACATATTGAGAATAACATCAAGGAAATTGGAAATCCTCCAAAAAGGGAGGGTGTAAAACTATTCAACCCGGAAAAGCCTCAAACAAGTAAGGCTACTGATTTAGAGGAAGTTGTAAAAACTTTGGTAGGGGTTGTCAAAGAAATATCATACAAATTAGCCCAGGAAGAAAAAGGGATTGGGAAGAGTTCACAAGGTCAACACAAGCAACAAGGCCAAGACAGGTTTACAAATCACCAAAGATCTGATGATAGAGGCAAGGGACCTATTGGATTTGGAAATAGGCAGTCCTAGGCCAGGGAAAATAGAATGGTACTTGATCCTTTGGCTACCAGAGTTGTTGTTGTGGAGGAGACATATGTCATTGATTGGTGTGACAGATGTTTCATGCCCCATGCTCCATGTGAGGAAGATCAGCAAGAAGAATAAGAAGAAGATGATGATGATAATGATGATGATGTTTGCATGATGGGTTGCTGCACAAGCTCACAACAAGGGGCAACTTCAACTGAGGTAATAAGTGCTAGAACTACTGCTGATTTTTGGATTGCATCCACCGAGTACCTATTCTTCCTCCCTCTCATACTTTAGAAGTAGATACTGTACAAGATTTTGAATTTCCCAATAATGAATTTGAATATTTAAGGGCTTTAATGATAAATAAGTATGATGGAGGCATCCCATCTGAGGAGGATAGGCAGTTGTTGATGAATGTTGTTGTGGCTCAAGAAAAGGAACACAACACAAGAAGTAGGGTTGTCAAAGGGACAGGGCCTCAGGCCAAGCCAAAACTCCATTTCTTTCAAATGTTCCTAAAGAGGCTCCTAAGAAAGATGCATCTGCCAAGGGGCTTACTATCCCAAACAAAAATCATACCCCTCCTCATGCCCAAGCTGTCAAAAATCTTGTGCCATCTAATGAGTGTGTCAACCTTCCTTCCAATGTCACCTTCCAAAGTATGTCCATTATGATATTTCCCAAGTCTTGATTCAGATCAAGATCTCAGTTCCAATTGTTGAATTTCTTAGGATTCATGAGCACAAGAAGAGGGCTCTTGAGTATTTGGGGCTGAAAGAGGAGAAGACTACCCTAGGTAGAAATATAAACATTGTGGAGACTCCACCATTCATTGAAGAATTAGAGGCACCACCAGCATCAGAAGAGCTAGATGAACCACCTGAGGTTTATTTGGGGAAATCCTTGGTAGATTCTGCAGCTGAATGTGGATCCATTCTTCACCACTATGATCATTAAGGATAGATTGTTACACAACTGCATGTTTCAATCAAGGGCATCATGCAATGTTATGCCTCTGGAAGTCATGAATGAGCTAGATATTAAAGTAATAGTGGCATATGAGAAGTGTACTGGTATGGATTCCAGAGAGGTGCCAGTGGTGGGATGTGTGAAGGGTTTGGTGGTACAACTTGTAGCCTATCTAGGTAGGAATTTGAAGCTTGATGTAGTTATTGTTGATTTCCCAGCCAAGTGGGGTATGTTGTTATCTAGAAAATGGGTTGCAAGTGTTGGTGGGAGTGTTCAAATGGATATGTCCTATGCCACCATCCCAATTGAGGGCAGCCTTGTCAAGTTGTATGGGGAAAAGAAGATGTTACACCTTATTGAAGATCCCAACAATGCATCTTATGAAGTATTGTACACAAGTGTTGATGTTGATAACTTTGTAGGATTTGCTGATGGAAAAGAGCACAAGATTGAAGAATGTAAGTGTCTTGAGTAGGTAGGCTCTCCTTAGACTTTATTATTTGATGGAGCTTGCTCCAAGTTTGGAAATGGTGCTGGTGTTGTTCTAATCTCCCCAGGTCAGGAAGAGTTTGTCCTTTTCTTTCAAACTCAACTTTGAATGCACTAATAACATTGTTGAGTATGAGGCATTATTGTTAGGTCTGAGGATTGCTTGGAAATATGGTGTTAAAGACATCATTGTCAAGGGAGATTCAGAATTAATTGTAAAGCAAGTCAGAAAACTTTATGCCACAAAAAATTAGCGAATGAAACAATACAAGCATGCAGATTGGGATATCATCGAGATGTTTGATTTCCTTTCAACATTGTGCATCATGATAGGAGGTTCAATGATTTGGCAGATAGGCTTGCTATGTTAGGATATCAGTTTGATAATTGTGTAATGTCCTCATATTGTGAATATGATGTTGAGGTTTTAACTAGGCCATCTGTACCTAACAACATTAAACATTGGTAAGTTTTTGATGATGATGCTCAGGTCAAAAGATTTCTATAGAACAAAAGGATTTTTCTGATCAGAATATTGATTGGGAGCCAATGGTGTGCGTAGCAGAGGGTAAAGAAACCTTGTTTGGAAAAAGGCATTATCCAACTAAAGACTAATACCATTCCCAGAGGGCTGGTTGCTCTTGATTCCAAGTTTGATAATGTTGATTACATTATTAACAGATGCATGGAAGTCTCAAGGGATATTGAGGAGCATGACCTTGGCACAAAGGAGAAGCAAAGGAAGATCTGGTTGGGAAGTAATCTCAGCAAGGAGGAGAAGCATAGTCCTACATCTAATTGTTGAAAAGGTATTAAGATTGCATGGCTTGGACTTATTTTGAGCTAAAGGCATACAGAGAGGATCTATTTTAACATGATATTCCCTTAGAATCCAATGCAAAACCATTCAGGAAGAAACAAAGGCCAATCAATCTGCTCCTATCTCTTAAATATGTAAGAGGAACTGAAGAAACTGAGGGATGGAGGGATTATTCAGTCTACAACATATTCTTCTTAGGTTTCAAACCTAGTACCAGTCAAAAATAAAAATGGTGATATCAAGCTGTGTGTGGATTTCATAAACTTAAATAGAGCATCAATGAAAGATAATTATCCTTTCCCAAACATGGAAAACATGTTACAGCTAGTGACTAGTTCTGAGTTACTTTCTACCCTGGATGGCTTCTCTGGTTATAACCAAGTTGTGGTGAAGGAATCAGAAAGAATTAAAACAACTTTTACCACTCCTTGGGGGACTTATGTATATGTCAGGATGCCCTTTGTTCTGATGAATGCTGGAGCAAATGTTTTAAAGAGAAATGGATGTTGCTTTTTTTAGTTACATCAATGATTTTATTGATGTCTACCAAGATGATGTAATTGTATTCTCCAGAAAGAGAAGTGATCACCTGCTGCACTTGGAAAAGATGCTAATAAGATCCAGAGAATATGGCATTTCACTCAATCCAAAGAAGTGCCATTTTGTAGTGCAGAAGGAAAATTTGCTTGGTCACATTGTGTCACAAGAGGGGATAATGATTGATCCAGAAAGGGTAGAGGCCATCAGAAAGGTACCGATTCCAAGAACCAAGAAAGGAATTCAGTCCTTCTTTGGGCAGATAAACTTCATCAGAAGATTTATATCAAACTTTGCTGAGTTGACCATTCCAATAACTTCCATGTTAAAGAAGGACCAGGTCATCAAGTGGGAGGAGGATGACATTCAAGCTTTCAATGGGATTAAAGAGGCACTAAAGCATGCACCTATTCTAGCAGCTCCAGATTATAAGAATCCTTTTCAACTGTTCTCTTTTGCTTCAGAGAACACTATTGCATCTATCCTATTGCAGAAAGATGATGAAGGGGTTGAGAGGCCAATTTCCTTTTTCAGTAAGGCATTGCAGGGAGCTAAGCTAAAATACACTATTATGGAGAAACAAGCATTTTCCTTGGTAAAAGCAACAAAGGTTTTCAGGCCTTACATTTTGAGTTCTAATATTGTTGCTTATGTTCCCCACACCATGGTGAAAGACATCTTATCAGAGATGGAAGTCTCAAGAAAAAGGTGCAGATGGGTGAACAAGTTACAAGAATATGACATGGATATCCAAACCATGAAGTTTGTGATAGGTTTTGGCTTTCCTAAGATTATGGATGAGAGCAACTTGCAAACTGTTGAGGTGAATGAAGTAGGAGAAGGAAGGGTAGATGTTCTTTGAGAAACTAATGAGTTCTGAGTGGTACAAGGATGTGATTTTTTATCTCAAAAATTTATACTTCCCTGAGTATTTGAGTAAGAACTAGAAAAGGGCCCTTAAGTTGGCTTCCTAGAAATATGTCATTACTAATTATGGGTTAGCTTGGAAGAACCCTGAGGGAATCCTCTTAAGGTGCATTACTGAAGATGAAGCCCCCCAAGATAATTTTTGATCTCCATAGAGGAGTTTTTGGGGGCATTTTGCTGGAAGGGTCACAGCACACAAGATCCTGAGGGTTAGTTATTGGTGGCCAAATCTCTTCAAGGATGCAACTCTTTTTGTTATAATATGTGATACTTGCCAGCGCTTCTTTGGAAGAGTGAAAGCTTCAGGCTCCCTTCCTTTACAGCCTGTATCAATTGAAGCCCCATTCAAGCAATGGGGGATGGATTTCATTGGTGAGATTTAAGACCCTTCAAGTGCTGGCCATAAGTGGATTCTTGTAGCCACTAATTACTTCACCAAATGGGTGGAGGCAATCCCCACCAAAAGAGAAACACACCAAATTGTCATGGATTTTCTATTGAACCATATCATCTGCAGGTTTGGGGTGCCAGTCAAGATTGTTGCTGACAATGCCATGAGCTTTAGAGCTAAACCTTTGGTGGTGAATGTGTAAAGAATATGGGATCAACTTGACATATGCATCTAATTATAATCCCCAAGGAAATGGATAAACTGACTCCAGTAATAAAAATTTTTTGAAGATTTTTAGAAGAACCTTGGAGTTGAAAAAGAGAAAATGGGGTGAGTAGTTGAAGTTTTGTGTCTGGGCAGACCAAATTACTGTTAAAGAGCCACTGGAAAGAGTCCATTTAATTTGGTGTATGGAACTCAGGCCCTGCTGCCCCTACATATGCAATTATCCTCATATCAGTTCATCCAACAACTAGAAGATCAAGAAGTAAGTCCATATGATGCCCCCATTAACTAGATTGTTGAACTTGATGAAGAAAGGAGGGCATCCCACCAAAGGCATATAAATTTCAGAGAGAAGATGAAGAAGTTGTTCAACAAGAAGGTCACCCCAAGAGCTTTCAATGTTGGAGATCTCATGCTATTATGGGATTGCAGGCATGAACATAAGGGCAAGCATGGTAAATTTGATGCACTATGATTGGGCCCTTACTCCATAGATATTCAGATTGGTGAGCATAATTTCTTCTTGAAGTATTTGGATGGAGAATTTCTTGAATTTACCTGTTAATGGCAGGCATTTAAAGCATTTCTTGGATTGATTCCCCAGAACCAAGGTGAACATCATCTGTACAGTGTATGATAATTTTTGTTTTGTGCTCTACAAGTTGACTCCTTTTCCCAATGGAGTATGAAACACTTCATATTCTTTGAAATTCGAATTTTACTTTGGAGGCTAATTTTGGAGGCTTGTGGGACAAGTTAAACTTGTCCCACACCTCTTAAATTTTTATACCAACCTTACCTATGGTTGGGGAGTTAAATTTAGACCTTCATTATGCATTTTGTAAGGCAAGTTGTATGTTTTAATTGCACTTTCTTACATGCTTTTAATTTCAGTCCTTATGGGGTGTGGGCTTGATTTGAGTGTGTAAGTAAAATGTCATTTTATTCACCCACTTATTTATTATGCCTTGGGGTTTGAATTTGACTTATGAGTTGGAGTTGAGGATGTGTGATGTGGCATCCTACATGGATCCACCTCATCCTCTTTTTTCCCTCTTCTATATATTCAAATTCCTTAGCTTCTTTTTGGGTTACTTCACTTGGGATTGCTTCATTTTTAGGTGACTTCTTTTGATTTAGAGAGCTCTTGCTTTTAGAGAAGATTGGAGATTGTTGCATGCTTGTAGATTGTTGATCTCTTAGATTGTTTTGCATTAGAAAGAATGTTGTTTTGAGCTTGAAACAAACTCCATCATGGAGAGGTAAGAGCTTGGCTATTGAAAATGCTCTTCTAACGTTTTTATGAATATGTGAATTGTTGAATGTTTATTTTTGCTTGTTGGCTGGTTGGGTAGACTGCCTAGGAATGATGTAGGAGAAGACCATGGGGATTCTTATGGGAGGCATACATGTTTGGAGGAGGTATAAGTGTGTAAGGAGTTGAGATTTTGGTTCCACCTTAAAAAGAAATAGCTTGCATTTCTTTACTCATTATGGGGTGCCATAAGAGATTGGGGAGGCATAAGGAAATGGGAGGAATAAGGGGTACTTGGGGGAGGCATAAATGCATGTCAGGGATTTGAAATGATATATTTTGGGGTTTTTTTTTTAGGTGGTGATACCCATTTCCATTTTGGGAGGAATAAGTAGCTTCCCCCATAGTTTCTTTCTCCTTTGGCTTGCATGATGAAGCCTGAGTTTTGTTTGCTGTATTTTCATGTGGTTGTAAACTGCATTATGTTTTGGACTGTGTGTTGAATGTGAAAGATTGCTTTTGTGTTGTGGAAGCATGTTGTTGCCATATGTTGAGATATATTTCTTATTGCAATGTGGTTGTGTCTCGGGGGCCAATGAAGAGGACGGCTTCTCCTTTTCAATGGATGTCTTGGTTGGGTGGAGAGCGTTTCCTTTCACCCTATTTTTGTTGTGATCAAATTGGACAATGATGGATATTATTGTTGATGTTCTGGAGCTGAGAAAGAAAGAAGATTCACAATTCTTGTTGAGATTTATCCTTATTGTAACCCTTTCCCACTTTGAAGTGGATGAAATTGTATATTAATTGTGATGGAAATATGTTCTGTATTAGCTATAAAAGTTGTATTTCGAATGTGGAAGATATACTCTATAATTTTGTCTTGTGAAAGAGCTATGAAAGAAGTTGTAAGATATTATTTCAAATAAATGGAAGTTGTTACCTTGTTCAAGTGATATCATTTTCATTGGAAATATGAATGTTGAATGTATTATGAAATCTTGGTTTGGAAAATGAAAAAAGAAATATGTATGAAGAAATGTTATATCACTTTGTTCTTTTGAAATGCATGATTTGAAAATTAGAACTGTATTATGGATTTTTACACACATTGAATTGAAAACAAACTTAATATGTTAGATTGGATTTGGAATGAATTCATATATCAAAGTTAGTAAAGGAAAATAGAATCTGTTCAAGTTCAGTATAAACTCCATCTTTTATTTCACTGTATACTTGTAAATTCTTATCAAAAGGATAGAACGACTCTGTAAACTATAAAAGACAAATGAAATATTAAATTCAACTTAATGTGATCATAATGATCCCAAGAAAACTAAAACACTTAAGAAATTTTCATAGAACCTTTCAAGATCAGGCTCAAACATTTTCACAGCCGTTTTGTGCTGTCAAATTGAGAAATTTCGAAATGGGTCTTCAATCAAATAATTTAACCTTCCAATCCATCCCAAATTCTTTCAAGTGAAAATTTCCATGTCTTTTTGGCATGTTGAGAAATAATTAATGGTGAATTTGAATAAATTTTTGCAAGTTAAAAGACCAGTTCACTTTTTGATTAACGTAAAGACGTTTTTGTAAAATTGACCCTTAAAAATTTATCAAAATTAAAATGTTAAGGTTGCTGTGCAAAGAGGATGTTGAGAGATTTCTAGAAATTCCTCGTTTTCCAAAAACCGATTTCCCAATCAAAATTTATCGCCTTATGAAGTTTTCACTTAATTTTGGCTTCAAAAATATTCTATCAAAATTAAATTATTTAAATATTCGCTGGCAGACCCGCAGGATAAAAACTACCTTTAGTGCTTCTTGACAAAAACGCTAAAGTCTTAAAGCTCTCTGCCACTCCATTGGCCTAAATCCTCTTTTGGCGGAAAAATAAACTAAGTTCGGAAAAGAAATTTTGGAAAAATTTCCTCCGTGGCCCCGTGGCCCTGCCCTTCACTTTTGGTAAGTATTTCCACGGGTGCGCTGGCCCGCAACCCTTAACTTAACCTTTTAAAAATTTTGGAAAAAATTTCTATGTTCCTCTACGGCCCCGCATCCCTGCCCTCCGTCTTGGAACAGTTCTTCCGTGGGTGTGCAGGCTTGCACTTTCAAACTTAAATCTTTTAAAATTTGGTGAATTTCTTAAAGTTTCTCCGCCAGCCTGCCACCCCACAGCCAATGGTTGGCTGACACGTGGCTTCACGAGGCGACGGCGGAGGAGTGGTTGATTTTTTTTTAACTTAACGTTTTCAAAAAAATTTGGGCAATAATTTTGAAGTTTCTCTGCCTCCCCGCCGCCCATAGATAATAGTTGGCTAACACGTGGGAGCCTTAGACGTAGGCAGAGGCACGGAGCATTTTATTCCTTTAAACCTTTTTTATTTTTAAGTCAAAATTTTATAAGTCACTCCGATGGCCTGCCGAATCGCAGCTAATGAAAGCCTGACATATGGCATCGTTAGGTGTTGGCAGAGGTGCAGGTTACATATTAACCTTCACACTTTTCAACATGAAAGTATAAACTTTCTAAGTTTCCCCGCCAGTCCATTTTCCCTACTGGAATTCGAGCGTGACACGTGGCATAACGAGGCATCGGCGGAGGCACAGATCATTTTAAACCCTTATCTCTTTTTCAATAAAAAGCTAAATATCCAAGTTTCCTCCAGCGACCCGCCCTTCCACGCTTGGGAAAAATTTCTTCCCGTGGTCCGCAGACCCACCTTTGGGAAAATTTTCCTCCCAAGGCCCGCCGGCCCATAACTTGAGAAATATGAGGACTTCTTTATATCAACAGAAAGGTGAGGAAATTTCTTATCTAATGTGAATGTTTTCAGGAAGATTTAAGTGCATAAATTATGAGAAAAATCAGATTGAATCCTTAAGTTAGTTCTGAGAGTGGGTTAGAGAGAATTCACCCCTTTAATTGTAATATTTAATCTAACCCTATGTTTAAGACCTTGTAAATTGTTTAAATATTGTGGAGTTAAATTCCTTGGGTATTTAATTGTTTTGGCTCTTTTAACCCTCTGAAAGTTTAAATAAGGAATGTATAACTATAGTGTTAATTAATTATTAAACTAATACCTAAGGAGAATTTCAGATAGGTGTGGATTTTTTAATTGTGATAATAGGAAAAAGATATTTGTTAAATTTATATGTCCTTGAGACTTTTGTTGTAAAAACTTTAAAGAAAACAAATTATTCCATAATTTTTCTAAATAAACCTAGGTTGTTCTTCGATCTCAAGTGGGATTTTTAGTGGGCATTACACTCTCTAACCGTTACCATGGTACCTCGTAATTTTTTTTTAAGTTATGATAAAATATTATCCTTGATCAAAGAAGATTATGGTTCTGAACCTAAAATAGTATCTCCCTTGATAGGAGCTTACACTTGTCTCCTTGTGCAATGGATGTTGGAACGAGTTACTATAGCTGGTGTTTATTTAAGATAATCTTCGGGGGGTTTGGTTCACCCCATCCCCTTTTAGTGTTAATCTAATAACCGATCAATCAAATAATTGTCATACTAAAAATAATCCTCTTCGGATAGTTTTATATAAGCCGTATGTCTCTTGTATAAAAGAAAGGAATCCAACCTTAAGAATATTTTCACAGTGGGATTTCCTGAGCTGTAACTATGTATTGGGTTGGCCTTTTGTGGTGTCTTGTCAAAGTGAAAAGTGAACTGTCCTTGATGGGTGCTGAATGTTTTTCCTTTTTGTCTTACTGGTCATCGTTGTGTCAAGATTTTTGAGAGTTAGTTGTAGCCATTATGACCACCTGTTGTGTCGTTCTATACTTCGAGCATGTAAAAAAAAATTATCCTGTGTTTTTCTACATCATCTCGTGTGTCTATTTTGATGGGTGTTACAGAAATGAAACTACTTATTAATTCCACGTTATCTTTATCCTACCAAGAAAGCCAAAATTAGGGATTTTGATTGCTTCAAAAATGTTGAAATTTCTATATTGTTAAATCTGAACCCACCATAAAAATGTATGGGATATTCTATTCTTATCAAATAAGAATATAAAAAAAATCTAGTAACATTTAAAATAGACAACCATGCCAATCCCAACCAAAACACGTTTTCTTTTAATGGTGATCTAAAAACAGTAAAGGTGGAGTTTTGTTGGTTGTCTTGATTACAGATTCAGTGACAGAGATATACTTCTGAATGATGACATAAATCGATCTTAATATGAATAATAAAGAAAAATAAATTAGGTGAAAATCCAGAGCCCCAACAAGAGGGCCAATCAGTGTTGGATTTTGACATTCAATGTTACATGTCACAATAATATTATTTGACGGTCTAAAAAATTATATGGATGTCATTAGAAATTCAAAATATAATATGCACGTTGAAGTTATTTTTATAATAGCTATTACAAAATATAAACATTGAGTTGTTATATATATCTACCCCCAGGTAAATATAGACAACAGTAGAATATGGAAATCAAGGAAAATTGAAATCCTTCACTTCAGGTTTCTGAGGGTGCATTGCATGCCTCTATTTTAGGTTTTCATGCATGCAAAACAAGCTTGGAATTCCAAATCCTTCATTTCAGGTTTTGGAGGTTGCCAAACAGGTCCCCAGTCCCGAAATCCTTCATTTCAGGTTTTGGGGGATGCATTGCATGAGTGAAAACCTGACACAAAGAAAATATGTTGTGCAGGGCCAAAAACCCGAAACAAAGGATTTTGGGTTTTGGGTTTCAGGAAACACGAGACATGAAGCATGCAAATCACAAGACATGTCCTGATGCTTGGGAGTTCTGAAAACTTGAAACACTACCTAGGCAAATTGGGTTTTGAAGACGGGGAAACAAGTCGGGAAAGCATGGGGTGAAAACATGTTGTGCCACCTTCAAAACCCAATGCATATGCAAGTCAAACTTCCGAACCCAAAACAAAGGAAATCTTGGCAACACTGGCGGAAGCGGGTTTTAGGAAAACATAAGCATCAAACACATGTTAAGGCACCCTCCAAACCCGATGCAAATGCAAAGGAGAACCCCGAACCCAATAGGAAGTAGACCCTGACACGGGAAATATTCAAATGGCCATAACTTTTCACAGGGAGCTCGGATTCACGCAAGGTTGGAATTTTCGGAAAGCTTACAGGAAATATTAAAATCTTAAAATGGCCTGTAAGCCCAAAAAAATAATGGTCAAAGTTTGTTTCAAATCAAAGGGGTAGGGAGACGGACCATCAGAGGTAAATTGGATTTTTTGCCTCTTAAGGATTAAAATCTCAAAATGGCCCGCAATCCCGATAAAGGAAGGGTCAAAGCTTTCTCTAGTCAACGTCGGAGGTGCAAACTCTTGGAGGGAATTTGGAAAAATTTCCTTTTGGGAGAAAAGGAGTTAAAACATCAAAATGGCCCGCAAGCCCGATGAGGGAAATAGTCAATATTTTGCCCCGGTCAATGGCGGAAGGGCGGAGTTGTGGGGAAAACATGGAAAAATTTCCTTTTTCTAAAAAGAGGGTTTAATTGTAGAATTTGGCTGCAGTTCTGCTAGGGCCCAGCTTAGGACACGTGTCTGGCTCATTTCCCAAGGGCAGAGGTGCAAAGTAAAAAGGAATTTTTTTCGATTTTTTCAAAAGTTGTAAAAGGTCAAAGGAAGCCCCCGGGTCTGTTTTTATAGTTTGAATCTTCCACGTGGATGGCCCAGATTCAAATTAAAGATCAACGGTAGCTGAGAGTCTAAATCTGATTTTCCCCCATTTTTTTGAAACACGTTTGGAAGTGTGAGTCTCCATGATTTCTTGGTATTTCCTACATGCCAAGTAGAGAGGGGAGTTAATGTTGATATCTGAGTTTGGTGGGAAGATCTGAAAGACATCTTTCACCATTAAAATGGTCTGACTATCATGCCCAATCGGATTTTCCGTTTTTCTTCTCCCGAGCACGCAAGGAGCTAGATTTGATAGATTAGGGGCAGAAGTGGTTTCCAAATTGAAGAAAGAGTGATCTACTAGAGGAGAGAGTTGAATGCGGGAGGTATTCGATGAAATATACCCCCTCGAGCACCTGGAAACTTTATGCAGATCTGATTCTGAGAATCGCGATCATAATCATGGCAAGCACTAGTAGCACTCAAGGGATGGATTTTAGAGGGAAAAAGGGGCTCTGTTGTAAATGTTATAAATGACACAATTTTTTCATGCAAAAGTGTTGGAGATTGGAGTGTTAGAGGTCGACGAAAATTCCCAAGAGGAAATTTTGACAAATCCTGTGTTTCGAGAAGCCATCTGAGAAGCTTTTGTATCTATTTTTTATTAAGTTTGATCATGTCAAGGTGGTTGCAAGTGTAGAGCCATTGTGTGAGATTGTTCTAAGAAAATTTCCCTAGTTATTCTGATAAATTTAATCAAACTAGAGTTATTCTGTGTGGATCTTATGAAAAATGTGTTTGTTTTACTTCTTAACATCTGTAAATAGTTTTCCTTGTTTCCTATTGCAATCTTGTATCAAAGTCTATCTTGATCACATAGATATAAATCCATATGTCAGTTTAGTGGTATCTGAAATCTCATTCCTCAGAAGAGATTTCATCTGGGAGTGAAATAAATGATTTAAAATCACTTTTCTTTCATTTGTTGACAAATATTTTTTGTAAGCCTCTGGGTGTACCTCAGGCATGATTGATTTTAGATCTTGATGTTTTATTGAGTCTTATAACTCAATCCTTTGTGTTAAAATATCATAGATTGTGTGAAAAGGTGCAAATCTGGGCCTCCTTTTCGGTACATATTCTGGTTAAAGGAACATCCTAGCTATTTTGAAGTATTCTCTTCTTCTTCAAAGGTTTGGTATAATGAACTTTATCCTACTTCACCTCTTACCAAAAGTTATTTAAAAACAACTAATCCTACCAATACTACCCCTATTTGTCATGTGTGTATACAAATGCATAATCTATGTTACTAAAACATGCAGAAGCAATCAGGGTTTCAAATGTCTTTAGTAGCCTTTGCCTTGTTGTGAAAATATCTCCATGATCTGGAAGTGACAACTCGTGAGAGTCAGATCTGGTGTGTTGATCATATTTTCGCAAGGTCTTCTCTATTAAATTTATGCAAAAGAAGGATTTATCATTGTTCTTCTATTAATAGAGGTTACAAAATAGGTTCTCTTACCTTGTTTGAAAGGCACAACCTAAAATAGTTAGGATCAAATCACATCCTTTTAAGGTCCTACCCACTCCTTTCAAAACCTGAGTGCTAACAAGTCGGATAGATTGCTTCCCTATCTACAAAACAACATACATGATTATATATATACCTCTGAGTGTCCTGTCAAATCCAGGATGTTTGCTTGGCCTTTGAAGGAGGTTACATTTAGGTACCAAAAAATATGATGGAAGACTTTGAAATAGAGTTTGAGGATGTGTATATCAAATTGTTTATTCACACTTTATAATAATATGCACATGAATGGTATAAATATTTTCTAGATAAGTCTATAGATTCATGGAAAGAAATGAAGAATGCTTTTAGATTGTAGTATGGAGATAAAACAGATCCTAGGTTTCTTTTATCAGAATTTGAAAATATTAAGAAAAACCCTAATGAATCTATACATCATTTTAATACTAGATTCAACAAAACCTTGAGAAGGTTTCCTATAAACTTAAGGCCATGTGATGAATCATGTATGATAAAGTATTTTGATGCATTTGATAAAAAGGTTGCATCCTATTTTAGGGATAAAAACCCTGGAACTTTGAGGCAGGACTTTACCATGGCTTTACAAATTGAAAACAACATCAAAGCACTTGGTAAACCTCCTAAGAGGGAAGGTGTTAAAATTATTAACCCAGAAAATCCTCAATCAAGCAAGTCTATGGATTTGGAGGAAGTTTTAAAAACTCTGGCTAAAGTTGTTAAAGAAATATCTTATAAGTTAACTAGGGAAGAGAAAGGGATTAG
Source organism: Taxus chinensis (assembly GCA_019776745.2). Lineage (NCBI taxonomy): Eukaryota > Viridiplantae > Streptophyta > Pinopsida > Cupressales > Taxaceae > Taxus > Taxus chinensis. The sequence continues at coordinate 152,195,935 of CM034154.1, forward strand.
ACAAATTTCTCAAAGTCTACATAAGAAGCAAGGCCAAGAAAAATTTTCAAATCATCCTAGAGGTTATTAGAGGTATGATGACAAAGGTAAAGGGCCCATGGGATCTGAAAATAGATAGCCCCAAGCTCGGAAAAATAGAATGGTGCATAACTCTTTGAATACTAGAGTTTCCACTATGGAAGAAACCAATGAAATTGATTGGTGTGATAGATGCTTCTTGCCCCGTTATCCATGTTTTATTGACATGTAAGTTGAAAAAGAGGTTGATGATGTGTGAATGTTGGGATGTTTTACAAGCTGATAGTAAGGAGCAACTTTGAATGAATTAATCAGTGCCAGAACTACTACAAATTTTTGGGATTTCATCCACTAGTTATTTCCTCTTCCTCCCTCTCATAATTTCGAAATAGATATGGTACAAGATTTTGAATTGCCCAATAATGATTTTGAGTACTTAAGTGATTTAATGATTAAGAAGTGTGATGGAGGAATTCCTTCAGAAGAGGACAAACAACTATTAATGAATGATGTGGTTGCCCAAGAAAAAGAGTAAAACATAAGAAGTAAAGTTGTCAAAGGGACAGGGCCTCAAGCCAAACCAAAACCTCATGTTCTCACTAATATCCCAAAAGAGACTCCAAAGAAAGATGCATCTAGAAAATGCCTTGTTGCCCCAAACAAAACTGGTATCCCTGCCCATGCTAAGAATGTAAAAAATTCCATGCCATCAGATGAAGCTATCAATCTCCTTCCTAATGCTGCCTTGCCCAAGTCTTGAGTGAGATCAAGATTTTCGTTCCAATTGTTGAATTGCTTAGAATTACTTAGCATAAGAAGAGGTCCTTTGAGTATTTTGGATTCAAAGAAGAAAAGGTTTCCCAAGGTAGAAATTTGAACAATGCTGAGGTTCCTCCTACCATTAAAGAGTTAGAAAAGCCACAAGTACTAGAAGAAATAGGTGAACCTCTTGAGGTTTATTTAGGAACATATTTGGTTGAGTCTCAGTTGAATGTAGATCCATTTTTCACTACTCTAGTTATTAAAGACAGGTTGCTACACAATTTCATGTTTGATTCTGGAGCTTGGTCATGAATGAATTGAATATTAAAGGAACATCAACTTATGGGAAGTGTACTGCAATGGATTCCAGAGAGGTTCCAGTAGTTGGATGTGTCAAAGGCTTAGTAGTGCAACTTGTAGCCTACCCAGGAAAGAACTTAAAACTAGATGTTGCTATTGCTAATTTCCTTGCGAAGTGGGGAATGTTGTTATCAAGAAAATGGGCAGCCATTGTGGGTGTTAGTGTGCAAAGGGATATGTCTTACACCACCATTCTAATTGAGGGAATCCTTGTGAAGTTGTATGGAGAGAAGAAGATGCTACATCTCATTAAGGATCCTAATAATGCTTCTTATGAAGTGTTATACACAGATGTTGATGTTGATAACTTTTTTGAATTTTTTGATGGTAAAGAGCACAAAATTGATCAATGCAAGTGTCTTGAACAAGTAGGTTATCCTTTGAATTTATTGTTTGATGGGGCTTGCTCTAAATTTGGAAATGGTGCTGGTGTTGTTCTGATTTCTCCATGCCTGGAAGAGTTTGTCTTTTCTTTTAAACTCAACTTTGAGTGTACTAACAATATTGTAGAATATGAAACACTGTTATTGAGTTTAAGAATTTCTTGGAAGTATGGTGTTAGAGACATCATTGTCAAAGGAGATTCAGAATTGATTGTCAAACATGTTAGAAAACTGTATGAAAAAAAACAAGAGAATGAAGTATTACAAACATGCAGTCTGGGATTTCATTGAGATGTTTGACTCTTTTAATATCATACATCATGATAGGAAATACAATACTGTTGTAGATAAATTAGCAGTATTGGGATCCAGATTTGAAAATTGCACCGTATGCCCATATTATGAGTATGACATTTAAGTGTTAACTCAGCCATCTATCACTGATAATGTCAAACACTGGAAAGTATTCAAAGATGATGCCTAGGTACAAAGGTTTTTGTAGAACCAAGGAGAATTTTCTGATCAACGTATAGATTTGGAGCCAATGGTTTGTATAGCAGAGGGAAAAGAGACCTTGTTTGGAAAAGACATCATTGAACTGAAGACTATTACTATTCCTAGAGGGCTGGTTTCTCTTGAATAAAATTTTGATAATGCTGATTGCATTATCAACAAACATATATCAGGCTCGAGAGATGAAAAATAGCATAACCCTGACATGAAAGAGAAACCCCAAAAGATATGGATATACCTAGAAATCTGAGCAAGGCAGGAAAAGAAGTCATATGTCCAATTTTTTATAGAATATCAGGACTGCTTAGCATGGTCATATTCTAAACTAAAAGCATACATGGAAGATCTGTTCCAACATGAAATTCCATTAGAGACAAATGCCAAGCCATTCATGTAAAAATAGAGGCCAATCAACCCAATCCTTTCTCTGAATATGTAAGAAGAATTAAAAATTTGAGGGATGGAGGGATCATACAGCCCACAAGGTACTCCTCATGGGTTGCAAACTTGGTGCCTGTCAGAAAAAAGAATGGAGACATAAGACTGTGTGCGGACTTTAGAAACTTGAATAGAGCATTAATGAAGGATAAGTACCCTCTGCCAAATATGGAGAATATGCTACATATGCTTACTGGTTCGGAATTGTTACCCACTTTGGATGGTTTCTCTGGATATAACTAGGTAGTTATGAAGGAATCAGAGTGAATCAATACTGCATTTACCACTCCTTGGGGAACTTATGTATATGTCAGAATGCCTTTTGGCTAAATGATTACTCGAACCACTTTCCAAAGAGCAAAGGATGTAGCTTTCTATGGTTATATTAATGACTTTATTACTGTTTATCAAGATGATGTGATTGTCTTCTCTTGAAAAAGAAATGACCACTTGCAACACTTGGAAAAAATGTTGTTAAGATGTAAAGAGTATGGTAATTCGTTAAATCCCAAGAAGTGTCATTTTGGAGTTCAGAAAGAAAAGTTACTTAGGCACATTGTGTCAAAGGAAGGGGTCACGATTGATCATGAGAGAGTGGAAGCCATCTGCAAAGTTCCTATTCCATGAACCAAGAAGGGAATCCAATCCTTTTTTAGAAAAATAAACTTTATCAAGAGATTTATCTCTAACTTTGTTGAGTTGACAATCCCAATCACCTGTATGTTAAAGAAAGATCAAAGTATCAAATGGGAAGTAGGAGATGTTTAGGAATTTAATGGGATCAAAGAAGCATTGAAGAATGCCCCTGTTTTAGAAGCTCGAGATTATAAGAAGGATTTCCAAATATTTTCTTTTGCTTCAGAAAATACTATTGCATCTGTGTTATTGCAGAAGGATGTTGAAGGAACTGAAAGGCCAATTGCCTTTTTCAGTAAGGCTCTACAAGGAGCTAAGTTAAAGTATACCATCACGGAGAAGCATGAATTTTCTTTGGTAAAGGCCACTAAAGTATTTAGGCCATACATTTTGAGTTCCAAAGTCATAGATTATGTTCCCCATGCCACGGTGAAGGATATCCTATCAGAAATGGAGGTTTCAAGAAAAAGATGCCGATGGGTAAACAAGTTGCAAGAGTATGATATGGATATCTAAACTACTAAATTGGTCAAAGGTTTGGGCCTAGAAAAGCTTATGGCAGAGAGCAACCTGCAAACTATTCAGGTAAATGAAGTTGAAGAAGAAAGGTTAAGTATCCTTGAAAAATTAATGAATTCTGAATGGTATAAGGATATCATCTTTTATCTCAAAAACCTACAATTCCCTGAACATTTGAGTAAAAATCAGAAAAGAGCTCTTAAGTTAGATTCCCATAAATATGTCATTACTAATTTTGGGTTAGCTTGGAAGAACCCTGAGGGATTTCTCTTAAAATGCATAATTGAAGATGAAGCCCCTAAAATAATTGCTGATCTCCATGGAGGAGTTTGTTGGTGGCATTTTACTGTTAGAGTCATAGCTCATAAAATTTTAAGGGTTGGTTATTAGTGGCCTACTCTTTTCAAAGATACAACTTTATTGGTTAGGAAATGTGAAAGTTGCCAACATTTTTCAGGAAGAATGAAAGCTTCAGGATCCCGCCCTTTTCAGCGTGTATCAATTAAAGACCTATTTAAGCAATGGGGGATAGACTTCATTGGTGAGATTTAAGATTCGTCAAGTGAGGGCCATAAGTTGATTTTAATAGCCACTAATTACTTCACAAGGTGGGTGGAGGCAATCCCCACCAATAGAGAAACCCATCAAATTATCATGGATTTCATTCCGAATCATATCATTTCAGGTTTGGAGTGCCTACTAAGATAGTTGTTGATAATGCCATGAGATTTTGAGCTAAAAGTTTGGTGTCAATGTGCCATGAATATGGAATCATTTTGATATATGCTTCCAATTATAATCCCCAAGGAAATGGAAAAGCAGAGTCTAGCAATAATTTTTTTTTTAAAGATAATTAGAAGAACCTTGGAGTTGAACAAAAGTAAGTGGGGTGAGAAGTTGAAGTTTGCTGTTTGGGATGATAGAATCACAGTTAAACGAGCTACTGGAAAAAGCCCCTTTGAGTTGGTGTATGGAATTCAAGCTCTGCTGCCCTCGTATATGCAATTGTCTTCATATCAGTTTATTCAACAACTGTAGGATCAAGAAGTTAGTCCATATGATGCTCGCATTAATCAAATTTTTGAATTCGATGAAGAAAGGAGAGCATCCCATCAAAAGCATGTGAGATTCAAAGAAAAATTGAAAAATTTGTTCTACAAAAAGGTGACTCCAAGAGCTTTCAGCGTGGGAGATCTTATGCTATTGTGGGAAAGTAGACATGAGGATAAGGGCAAGCATGGAAAGTTTGATGCATTGTGGATGGGCCCTTATTCTCTTGACATTCGAATTGGTGAACATACCTTTTTCCTAAAAGACCATTGATGGGGAATAGATGGATCACCATGCAAGGAGTTACCTGTTAATAGAGCTTTGAAGGCATTTAAAACATTTCCTTGATTGATTTACTTTAAGAATGCAGCAGAGGTATGGCCATGCCTCTTAATTGCACTCCCAACTACCAAATAAAACACTGTTCTAAATCTGGCCACGTTTTCTTAAAAATATCAATCAATTTCTAATCAAATATAGAATTTCTTGATTTCTGTGCATCGGGCTCGGAACCATGATTCCAACGGTACAAATTTTGTGTGATTTCGTTGTGAAATACAAAATTTATGGCCTTTTGCAGGCAGCTATTTTGGGCCTGGCAGGCGTGTCACTTGATGGGAATGAGCATTCACTCTGGAGCCGAATATGTTTCTCTTATTTAAATATATCTACCCTCATTAAAAATAATAAATCCAGTTTTTATGGTGTAGAGGACGTCGTGCTTATTCCAGAAAGTTTTTGCATTTTGTCAGCTTCGGCTTTTCGCGGTTTGCCCTGGTCCTTGGTAGCCATTTTTTGTTGGTTTCTCAGTTTGCTTGTGGAGGGTCGGTTCGTGACTCCATTTCCCAATGGATCTTTGGCACTTGGTCTACTATTTTGTTCTTATGGCACTCGTAGGGAGTTCCCATCCCCGAGTTGGAGCCGATGTTGCCCGGACTCAATATAATTGTGGTTGTTTTGATCTCGCACCATTTGCCCGAAAAATTCTTCAATCTGTGTGCTCTGAATTTTTTCTTTCTTTTGAATGGATGCATGAAAAATATTTTTCTACATTTTTATGCCTTTGAAAATCCTTCTCCATGGTCGTGAATTGCTTTGATCCTTGTATTATTTGTAATTTCTCCATCCTTGGTGGAAAATTTGCATTCTAGGCACAAATGGTGGTTCCCCTACATTTTATGGTTTGACGGGTGTGTTTTCCCCATCAGATTATATCTCAACATCTACTAATACGTGGTCTCTTTTGATTGGATGAGGGACGGTGGGTCTATTTTATGAACTTGTAACTTTTTTCACTTTGGCAAAAATATCAAATCGGCCCCGCGGCCCCGATGGATCTTGATTGACTAAGTCAAAGTTATGAAGTGGTGGAGCAAATTTCCTTTTTTTCCCCAAAGGTGTATATGCGTTCATTTTTAATTGGTTATGGCACGGTGGGCCCTTTTTGTATTTTAAGGCACTATGGTGAAAAAGGTAAAAATGTTGAAAAAATGCCTAAGGCCCGTAACGAATAAGAGGATAACACGTGGCAGGTTTTAATTCAAAGGCGAGGATGTGGATTGGCGGAACACTTTGAATTATTTTGGATTTTTTATGAAAAAGGAAGTAAAAGTATAAAACAGGAAGCACGGATCCACCAACGAATCAGAGGAGGACACATGGCAGTTTGAAAAGTCAACGGTGGAGGTATAGGCCATCGGAGGAAATTTGGAAATTTCACCCTTTTTGGCAAAAAAGGATAAAGTTGCAAAAATGGGCCACGACTCCATGAACGGCCAGGATTAAGCCACGTGTAGGTCCTATATTAAAAGTGGAGGGATGGGGCAAAATGTCAAAATTACGCATTTTCTCCAAAAGTCCTAAAATGCAAAAGGAAACCCAAGGCCCGCTTTGAATAAAATCATTCCACGTGGATGGATCTAATTTAAAAGTTGAAAGATAGATCAATGGTAGTTGTGCATTACATTTGATTTCACCACCATTTTTTCTCCAAGATTTCAGGAGTTGTGATTTCACATCATTTTCATCATTTTTTGATGAAATTCCTTGTCGTTTTTGTCTGCAAACCACAATTGAATGGATATGGAGCTCAATTTGTGAATCTAAAAGGTGCAAAGGTTGATATTTTGAAATCAAAATTGCTCGCGTTGTTGCGAAAAATGAATTGCCAGATGTAGAGAAAAATTGCAGAGGAAAGATGTAGAGGAAAGATGTGAAGAAGGATGTTGCATGCCATGAAGGATGAAAAACGTGCTCCCATTTAAAACAATGATGCAAATATTTGAAATGATTCACCTTTTCCAACACCTGGAAATTTTCTAGTCCAAATGTATTAAACATCATTTTCTGAAATCATGATTAGATATGTGCAACAAAGGTACCTCTAAAATTCTTCTTTTGGGGGGAAAATCTTGGATGTAGTTGAGTGTTATAAAAATCATGAATTTGTCATGCAAAGGTGGGGGGTTAATTTTTATGATAAAATATGAAGAAGCCCATGTTTCTGAGTGACCATCTGAGAAACCTATTAATGTCTTGTTTGTTTTAGATTTCTATCATGTCAAGTTGGTTCCAAGTGTACAACCATTGAAAAGATCTGAGATTGTTCAAGAAACCTTCCCTTGTTGATGAATTTAATCAATTTCGAATTAATTTGTGTTAATCTCAGTCAAATTTGTGTCTGCTTTATTTTTAGAATGTCTGCAAATAGTTTTTCTTGTTCCTATTGCAATCTTATGTTAAAATATCTGTAAATCACACAAGATCTCATCCCTTTGATAGTTTAGTGGCATTTGCAATTTCATTATGAGAAGAGCCTTCATCTGGTAATGAAAGAAAGAATTTAAAATCACTTTACTTTCATTTGTTGATAGAGATTGTTTGTAAGTATTTGAGTGTATCTCAAATGTGATGAACCAGAGATCTTTGATGTTTAATTAAGCCTTTTAACTCGAGCCTTCATGTTAAATTATTGGAGATTGTGTGAAAACGTGCAGATCTGGGCCTCTATTAATGCACACTTTCTGGTTAAAGGAACATTTTAGCTATTTTGAAGCTTTATGTTGTTGATTTTTTCAATTGTTGTAAAGGTCCTCAAAGAGAAGGAAAATTCAAATTTATCCTTCCTAATCTCCCACTAAAAAATTATTCAAACAACGAATCCTACCCTGAACTACCCCTTGTTTTTCCTTGTATGTCCATAAATGATAAAATTCTGTTACAAAAATATGCATAAGCAATCAAGTTTCAATGTCTTTAGTAACCTTAAGCCTTGTTAGAAAATATCTCCATTCTTTAGAAGTGACAACTCGTGAGAGTTAAATTGTGGTGCATTGATCATATTTTCTCAAGGTTCCCTTTAAAATTTGTGCAAAGATGGATATCTTAATTCTCCTTCACCAAAAAAGGTTACAAAATGGGTCCTCTCACCATGGTTGAAAGGCACAACCTAAAGTAGTAAGGATAGATCAAATCCTTTTGATGGTCCTATCCATTTCTCCATAATCTGAGTGACAAAGAGCCAGCTGAATCACCTCTTCGGCTACAAAATTACATACATGATGATTCATCTATCTCTAAGCTTCTTGTCAAATCTATGATGATGCTCATCTTGAAAGGGAGAATCAATTTGGATACCAACAGGAGGCTTCGGGAGGTACGCAAATTTTTTATATTATTTTGGTTGTCCTGTTATGATATATGTGTTACTCATGTTAGTTGTGTTTTTTTTTTGATGATGTGATATGGCATTGATGTCCTTGCTGACACTATGTACATATAGCTATATTTTTGTGAGTTATGTGAAATCTTCATCTCTGGAATTGTGAAAATTTCTTGTTGTTGTAATACTCCTTGTTCGAGTATTCTTTACGTCAGTCTTAGATGTGTGACAGCTACTAAGTATGTGGACTGAGTCTATTCACGTCTATATTTGGTTAAAATCTTGTGGTGTGGCACAGTCATAAAGGATGTACTTGGGTTCTTGTGAATATGTAGTGTTTTGTATGACCTTGGTATGGTGTTGGGTTAGTAATTCGTGTTGGGCACCCACAAGAATGAATAAATTAAAATTCTACAACAATGAAATTCTAAAGAAATTGAATTAAGGATAATGTAAATGGAAAGAGCCTAATTAAATAATGAAGTAAGAGAAAACTTCCAATCTTCATAGAACTTTAAAAGTTATAATTATGTCAAAATGTTTCTAAGGCCACCCCATGGCTGTGCTTTAACGACTGAAAATCTTAACCATAGGGTTCTCTTTCACCTTTATCTGTTCCTTTATGCTTACCTCCTTTCCTTCCTTTGGGACATACCGCATCGAGGATGATGCTTTCTTAAGGGGAGGAGAATGTAATGTCCCATTCTACGTTACTCTTGTCCATACTATTGACCAAAATAAGCTCACACTTATTTTTAGGTCAACTAACACCATTTTCCCGCTTTCTGTGCTTCAATCTGATTTTTTATACTTTCTAAGCACTTAAGGATTCCTAGAAGCATCTTCTTCAGATAGTAAATTTATTCCCATTTCCGAAAATATAAAGAAGTCCTTCTAACTCTTCATATTTTGCAAGTTACGGGCCGACAGGCCTGGGAAGTATTTTGAGCAAAATGCAGGCCTGGGGAAGACTTTTCACCCAAGTGAATTTTGGACCGGCGGGGAAGTGGGAGATATTTTGGAATTTTATGCTTTTCATAAAAAACACAACTTAAAATTGTGGGCCCACGATGCCAGGTAAGGATTTCTTTTGATAAGTGGAAAATGCAGGGCTGCGGGCTTGGTGAAGTCTTTTCACCAAAGTGAAGTTATGGGGCCATGGGCCTGAGGAAAGATTTTGGCACTTTTGGCCTTTTGTGCGCAAATGGAAATTTTTCATTTGACAGCCCACAAGCTCTGACGAGTTTTGTTCGCCAATGGAAATTAAGAATTTGCGGGATTTCGGGCCTGCAGGGGACTTTTGAAACTTTGGCACTTTTCGCTAAAAGCCGTAATTTACAATTACAGGCCTGCGCGCCGCGGAAAAATAAAAAAGGGAAAAATTTCTTAGGCTTGAAAGGGACATGTGGCCATGTTTCAAGTCAAAGCGGGTAAGGCGGGTCACTAGAGGCATTTTGGAAATTTGGCCTTTTTTATTGTTTGTTGAAAAAGCGTTAAAACTTAAAAATAAGATGTGCCTTTGCCGACATCTAGAAAATTCACGTGTCAGGTCTTTGTCAACTGCAGGGAAGTGGGCCATTAGGGAAACTTTGGAAATTTTGCAACTTTTGGAAATGTCACAGTTTGAAGGCATGGGCTTGCAAACCCGAGGATGTTTTTTTCACCAATTGCAAAATTACAAAACTACGGGGCCGTGGAGGATTTTTTGCCAAAGTGGATTTTCGGGCCCACGAAGTTTTTTAGCATAAAGTGATTTTTAGGGACGTGGATCTGTTTTACAAAACTTGTTTTTACTCTATTTTTGTACGGATTTCATTCAAATTTTCAAATGGGCATAACTTTCGATCCAGTTCTTGAAATTTGATAAATTTGGTACCGTTGGAAAGATCTTGACATCCTCTATGCCATGGAAACATAAAATATTATTTTTCAACTGGATTTTGTAGGTGAAAATGGAAAAATTTCTTTCACTCCATTATTATGTGATCAAATTTCTTCAACTACTCAGATTTTGTTCAATATTCCTTTCTTCCTTCTCCAACATGCCAAAAATACATGGAGAGCCAGCCTTGACAGATTGTAAGCAGATTTGCAAGGGCATTGATGGCTGGTGGTTGAGATTTTAAATCAGATTATCCCCCTTTCTCTTCTTCTGCTCTCTTATTATCAACTGGGCACCAATTTTTCCCCCTTGCCTCACTTTGTGAAAATTTAAGTGTTAGCTGGCGGTTGGTGGAGAATTATGGTCTCCATTTATTCTTTTTCTTCAATGTGTATTGGTAGTCTTTCCTTGCACATTTTTTTGGTGGGACGCATTTGGGGGAAGAAACCGTTTTCCTTTTTCTTACTGGCCACACATTGGTGGACTCTGCCATGCCATTTTTATGCCTTGCTCTTCTCTTGTTAGCTAGCTGTGTGGGTGGATGGGTTGAAGACCCTTGTTTTGTAGAGGTGGATGCCTTGTGGGTGAGATGCATGTATTCTGAAGGAGTATTGCAGACTGCACGGATTTGAATGGAGGCTTCTTGTAGGCATTTAAAGTCTAAAATCTGTAATTCTCTACTATCATTTCTATAATCCCCTGAAATGTATGTTTCTCTTCCTGAATGGAACCTTGAGTGGTTTGGTTTGTGTTAGTTATTGATGTTATCTAAGTATATTGTTTACCCTCTGTATCTCCTTCTAAATAGTTGGTGTTGGCATGGAGGCATACCTCTCTATCTCATTAGTTCATACTGAAATAGTTGGATACCTATTGGATAGTTAGTCAAAAGTTGTTTAATGGATTGAGAGGATAAAGCCATTAGTAGGGAAATTTCATCATGATTTTTATTGTTTGTCTGAGTATGTGATTGTTATATCCTACCTTTTCTTGGGTTGAAAAAAATGAAATCCTTGTTAGATATTGCGTTGAATCTATGATCTCTATTTGAGTTAAATGTTGGTTTGGAATTTTATGTTGTCGAACCTTTTTAGAACTTAACTAGTTGAGGGAATATTTGGAAGAAAAGAGTACAAAGTGGTTGTGGGAGTATTGGATAAGTTGTGTTTCTGCTTATTGCTTACTATGGCTAGGTCTCTCCCTCTCTATGTATGGTTTATTTTGTTTATGATGGCACATTGATGAAATGCATTATATGGTGGTGTTTTTCATGAAAAGTACCTCTATCCTCTCCGCTAATTTTATTGGATTATGATGGTATCTTATTGGGATTGAATACATACACATACACAGATATATGTATATATTATATATACATATATCTGTGTATGTGTATGTATTCAATCCCAATAAGATACCATCATAATCCAATAAAATTAGCGGAGAGGATAGAGGTACTTTTCATATATATATATATATATATATATATATATATATATATATAATGTCTTTTGGCTTGTGTAAAGCCTTATTAGGGATGTATACTCATCTACTCATGCTATATAAGGTAACCTGTATGACTATTGTGACCTCCTTGATCAATTACATTTTCATTATGAGAATTTTCTATGTTCCAATCTTGAATGTGAAGTCTTTTTTCATGTGGAGCCATGAGCTTGCCAAACATGGTTAAGTGTTTCAAACAACTCAAAAGGGATGGAAAGTAATGTTCCATTTTATGCTTTATTGAGACCATTAAGTTGAATACTGAATCTTTCAGTTTTAGGTATTGCACTGATTAATTTATAAGTATTGGGTTATTCAAATTATTGTAGTTATTCTTTTCATTCATGATGGAATTGCATATATTTTGTGGATTGTTAGTGAACATACTATTAATAGTCATAATTTTATGACAAAACCTTTGTGTTTGTTTTAGATTTCAAAATGTGTTGAGATGACTATAGCCATTTTGAAATAGGACTCCTATTAACTCATGGCAATTTGGTGATACGTCATCAGGTCAGTATTGAGATTAAGAATGGAATTATTATTATATAAATACATTTCTGGCCTATGTCAGAAAAGTGTTAAAAATTATTAATGACATTTGGGGATTACTTTCCCTTCATATTATTTGGGTAAGCCGATGATCATGATGGGGTTTTCTTGTAGAATAATGGATTTTTGTGTCTCTTTTAAATGCTTTTGAAGAGATATTTGATTATGTTAACAAGTACTTTTTTTAATAGATCCTGTAATAAGTAGGTGATAGAATTCTTGGTTTAAACTGAAACTATAAACTATTTTTTTGGGGGGGTTGCGAACCCACAATGCTATAGAACCTTCCTCCTAGAAGGATTGGATAACTTTGCTTTATTTCACGTTTACGATCGTAACTAGTATGTTTTTAGACTTCTCAAGTTTCTCCTTTTTGAGATGGATGGATTGAGTATAATATTTCAATCACGTAATCCATGGGATTACATGATTGAAATCCTAATACTCTTGACCTTTTGTTCCTAACCAATAAGGTCTTGTTTTGTTTATTTGAGATATCATTCTTCTAGAATATTTGGCTTCCTCCTTGTTGGCTGGTGTAAATCTTTACCACGTGTGAAAGTGTTAATTTGTGGTTTGCTTTGATCCTTTCCTGAAGTAGAACACTCCTTTCATGGCATTGCTAAATGATAGCTTACTGTTGCAATTGGTAGTCTTAACATGCCAGTTCTTGTGAACTGACTCAAGTTGATACTTGTGCAGATGGATTATGTGAGTATCTTAAAGGAAAGAGTTGTAAAGGTTTCATCGGTTTGTTTTATGTGGTTCCTTGTATGAATGTCATATGTTTTGTAATTATTGTAATGGTTCTTGTAATGGATTTTGGAAGGCTTCTTGCCTTGTATTTTTGGTTATTGAGAAATAAAGTTGCCTTGTACTTTTGTAGTAAAATTGTAATTATCTTTATGTGAAATAATATTCAATCTTCACCCTGTTAAGAGTATTCCTTGATAATATTATTTATCAATCATGAAAATGTGGTGGCAAGGATTGACCAAATTGTTACCCTCTTGTTCTCAGCTAAATTTGTATTGAATCTTGTGACCACCTTTGGTTTGTGTGCCATGTTGAATAGAAATGTTATAACCATGTTCTTCTCTCTCTCGATTAGAAATGGTGGTTTTTGCTTTTGAGTCATAAGAATTTCATGCTTTAATAACCCTCCATGGTCTTGACATCATAGAAATTCTATGTATATTTTTAGTGGGTGGCAATCCTTCTTCTAAAGCTAATAAAAAAAAATGAATTCATAGATGAATAAAGAAATAAAACTATAATGAAGTTGTGTTCTGTTGATAAATTTAACAGTCTTTAAATGGAAAGAAAGGAGTTATTATAGTGTAAAAGATTCTACCCTTGTTAACCTTAAAAATTAGGATTAAACCTTCTCATTATTGTGAAACATTAAGTCTTGTGCTTCCTTTGTCGAACCTAATCAAGAAAATGTTAAATGAATCTATTTCCCAAATCTAGTTGAACTCTTAAGTCTCTTTAAAAGACTGGTTAATAACTAAATAGACCATAATGAAATAAATTTATCTTCTCTCTCTCTAGTGCCCACTTCCCTTCGACACCTTTTGATATTGATCATGATACTACTAACTATATTATGGACATTATTATAGTTTTGATTTGGTATGATGTTAGATGTTAGAGAATGGATTATTGTTGAATCTGATTCATATATGATGCATGATAATTACTAGAGACATTTTATATATTGATGATGATATACTGTTCAACTTGGTTATATTTATGGATGTTGTTTAGACATGTGATATTTGGATATATTGAGTAGACCTAGAAAATGGAATTAATTTGATGATCATATAGTTGTTGATAAAATTGTAAATGATATTGTTGTTTGCCTTGATGATGTTTTGATTCATATGTATAGATGGTTTTGGAAGTTATACAATATATTTATTTTGGATGTTCTGATATGGCAATGAGGCTGAACGAGGTATTTGTGTTTTGCAGGTTAAAATATCACAACAAACATGGGGGGATTAGAGACCAACCACATTGGAATTATAGATGAATTCAACAAAGGTCGCCATGACAACATGTATTGTTTTTGTGTGTGTTTGATTTTTGTTAAGGATTCGCATGGGGGGATCAACTTTAAATATGACCAAGGGTTTATGTGTATTTCTTTTATTTATTCCTTTGTTTAATGTTTGTATGTGTTTATTTAGTGGTGCATTTACCCATTTCATTATTTATTAAATTTTGTTTAAATAATTATGAGTAATCATATAGTTAAAAGTAATTAATTAAATTGGGTCATAAGAAAGTAATTATTAGGGTTGGTGGATTTGATTAAAGTGTTTTAAGTGATGTGTAAGAGATATGTAAGTAAAATTTGGAGTATGAAACACTTCATCTTCTTTGAAATTCGAATTTGTCTTTAGAGGCTAATTTTGGAGGCTTGTGGGACAAGTTAAACTTGTCCCACACCTCTTAAATTTTTATACCAACCTTACCTATGGTTGGGCAGTTAAATTTAGACCTTCATTATGCATTTTATAAGGCAAGTTGTATGTTTTGATTGCACTTTCTTACTTGCTTTTAATTTTAGTCCTTATGGGGTGTTGGCTTGATTTGAGTGTGTAAGTAAACTATCATTTTATTCACCCACTTATTTATTATGCCTTGGAGTTTGAAGTTGACTTATGTGTTGGAGTTGAGGATGTGTGATGTGGCATCCTACATGGATCCACCTCATCCTCTTTTTTTCCTCTTCTATATATTCAAATTCCTTAGCTTCTTTTTGGATTACTTCACTTGGGATTGCTTCATTTTTAGGTGACTTCTTTTGGTTTTGAGAGCTCTTGCTTTTGGAGAAGATTGGAGATTGTTGCATGCTTGTAGATTGTTGATCTCTTGGATTGTTTTGCATTAAAAATATTGTTGTTTTGAGCTTGGAACAAACTCCATCATGGAGAGGTAAGATATTGGCTCTTGAAAATGCTCTTCTTCCCTTTTTATGAATATGTGAATGGTTGAATGTTTATTTTTTCTTGTTGGCTGGTTGGGTAGACTGCCTAGGAATGGTGTAGCAGAAGACTACGGGGATTCTTATGGGAGGCATACGTGTTTTGGGGAGGTATAAGTGTGGAAGGAGTTGGGATTTGGGTTCCACCTTACAAAGAAATATCTTGCATTTCTTTACTCATTATGGGGTGCCATAAGAGGTTAGGGAGGCATAAGGAAATGGGAGGAATAAGGGGTACTCAGGGGAGGCATAATGACATGTCAGGGTTTTGAAATGATATATGTTAGGGTTTTGAAATAATAATATTAAAAAAATCTAGTAACATTTAAAATAGACAACCATGCTAATCCCAGCCAAAACATGTTTTCTTTTAATGGTGATCTAAAAATAGTAAAGGTGGAGTTTTGTTTGTTGTTTTGATTATAGATTTAGTGACAGAGATATACTTCTGAATGATGACATAAATCGATCTTAATATAAATAATAAAGAAAAATAAATTAGGTGAAAATCTAGAGCCCCAACAAGAGGGCCAATCAGTGTTGGATTTTGCAGTTCAACGTTACATGTGAAAATAATATTATTTGACGGTCTAAAAAATTATATGGATGTCATTATACATTAAAAATATAGTATGCATGTTGAAGTTATTTTTATAATAGCTATTACAAAATATAAAAATTGAGTTGTTATATATATCTACCCCCTGGGTAAATATAGACAACAATAGAATATGGAAATCAAGGAAAATCAAAATCCTTCATTTCGGGTTTCTGAGGGTGCATTGCATGTCTCTATTTCAGGTTTTCATGCATGCAAAACAAGCTTGGAACTCCAAATCCTTCATTTCAGGTTTTGGAGGTTTCCAAATAGGTCCCCAGTCCCGAAATACTTCATTTTGGGTTTTGGGGGATGCATTTCATGGCCGAAAACCTGACACATAGAAAATATTTTCTGTAGGGCCAAAAACCTGACACAAAGGATTTTGGGTTTCGGGTTTCAGGAAACACGAGACATGAAGCATGTAAATCGCAAGACATGTCCTGATGCCTTGGAGTTCCGAAAACTTGAAACACTACCTAGGAAAATAAGGTTTTGAAGTTGGGGAAACAAGTTGGGAAAGCATGGGGTGAAAACATGTTGAGCCACCTTCAAAACCCAATGCATATGCAAGTCCAACTTCTGAACCCGAAACAAAGGAAATCTTGGAAACACCAGCGGAAGTGGGTTTTAGGAAAACATAAGCATTAAACACATGTTGAGGAACCCTCTAAACCTGATGCAAATGCAAAGGACAACCCCAAACCTGACAGGAAGAAGACCCTGACACAAGAAATATTCAAATGGCCATAACTTTTCACAGGGATCTCGGATTCACGCAAGGTTAGAATTTTTAGAAAGCTTACAGGAAATATTAAAATCTTAAAAATGGCCCGTAAGCCCAACAGAAGACTGGTCAAAGTTTGTTTCAAGTCAAAGGGGCGGGGAGATGGACCATCAGAGGTAAATTGGATTTTTTGCCTCTTAAGGATTAAAATCTCAAAATGGCCCACAATCCTGATAAAAGAAGGCTCAAAGATTTCTCTAGTCAAAGTTGGAGGTGCAGACTCTCGGAGGGAATTTGGAAAATTTTCCTTTTGGGAGAAAAGGAGTTAAAACATCAAAATGGCCCGCAAGCCCGATGAGGGTAATAGTCAATATTTTGCCCCGGTCAATGGCGGAAGGGCGGAGTTGTGGGGAAAACATGGAAAATTTTCCTTTTTCTAAAAAGAGGGTTTAATGGTAGAATTTGGCTACGGTTCTGCTGGGGCCTAGCTTAGGACACGTGTCTGGCTCATTTCCCAAGGGCGGAGGTGCGGAGTAAAAAGGAATTTTTTCCATTTTTTCAAAAGTTGTAAAAAGTCAAAGGAAGCCCCTAGGTCTGTTTTTAAAGTTTGAAACTTCCACGTGGATGGCCCAGATTCAAAGTAAAGATCAATGGCAGCTGAGAGTTTAAATATGATTTTCCCCCAATTTTTCTGAAACACGTTTGGAAGGTTGAGTCTCCATGATTTCTTGGTCTTTCCTACATGCCAAGTAGAGAGGGGAGTTAATGTTGATATCTGAGTTTGGTGGGAAGATCTGAAAGACATCTTTCACCATTAAAATGGTCTGACTATCATGCCCGATCGGATTTTCTATTTTTCTTCTCCCGAGCACGCAAGGAGCTAGATTTGACAGATTAGGGGAAGAAGTGGTTTGTAAATTGAAGAAAGAGTGATCTACCAGAGGAGAGAGTTGAATGCGAGAGGTATTTGATGAAATCTACCCCCTCAAGCACCTGACAACTTTATGTAGATCTGATTATGAGAATTGCAATCATGATCATGACAAGCACTAGTAGTACTCAAGGGATGGATTTTAGAGGGAAAAAGGGGCTCTGCTGTAAATGTTATAAATGGCACAGTTTTTTCATGCAAAAGTGTTGGAGGTTGGAGTGTTAGAGGTCGAAGAAAATTCCCAAGAGGAAAATTTGACAAATCCTGTCTTTTGAGAAGTCGTCTGAGAAGCCTGTGTATCTATTTTTTATTAAGTTTGATCGTGTCGAGGTGGTTGCAAGTGTACAACCATTGAAAATCTCTGAGATTGTTCTGAGAAAATTTCCCCTGCTGATAAATTTAATCAAACTTGAGTTATTCTGTGTGGATCTTATGCAAAATATGTTTATTTTACTTCTTAACGTTTGCAATTAGTTTTCCTTGTTTCCTATTGCAATCTTGTATCAAAGTCTATATTGATCACACAGATATCAATCCTTATGCCAATTTAGTGGTATTTGCAATCACATTCCTCAGGAGAGCTTTCATCTGGGAGTGAAATAAATGATTTAAAATCACTTTTCTTTCATTTATTGATAGATATTGTTTGTAAGCCTTTGGGTGTACCTCAGACATGATTGATTTTAGATCTTGATGTTTTATTGAGTCTTCTAACTCAATCCTTTGTGTTAAAATATCATAGATTGTGTGAAAAGGTGCAAATATGGGCCTCCATTTCAGTACATATTCTGGTTAAAGGAACATCCTAGCTATTTTGAAGTATTCTCTTGTTTAGAATTTCCATTTTGTAAGAACTCTCAAAGGTTTGGTATAATCAACTTTATCCTACTTCACCTCCTACCAAAAGTTATTTAAAAAAAACTAATCCTACCAATACTACCCTTGTTTGTCATGTGTGTATGCAAATGCATAATATCTGTTAGGAAAACATGCAGAAGTAATCAGGGTTTCAAATGTCTTTAGTAGCCTTTGCCTTGTTGTGAAAATATCTCCATCATCTAGAAGTGACAACTCATGAGAGTCATATCTGGTGTGTTGATCATATTTTCCCAAGGTCTTCTCTATAAAATTTATGCAAAAGAAGGATGTATCATTGTTCTTCAATAAACAGAGGTTACATAATATGTTCTCTTACCTTGTTTGAAATGCACAACCTAAAATATTTAGGATCAAATCACATCCTTTTAAGGTGCTACCCACTCCTTTCAAAACCTGAGTGCTAACAAGTCAGATAGATTTATTCCCCAGCTACAAAACAACATACATGAATATCTATATACCTCTAAGTGTCCTGTCAAATCCATGATGCTTCTCAGCCTTTGAAGGAGGTTACATTTGGGTACCAACAAATATGATGGAAGAATTTGAAATAGAGTTTGAGGATGTGTATATCAAATTGTTTATTCACACTTTAGACGAATATGCACATGATTGGTATAAATATTTTCTATATAACTCTATAGATTCATGGACATAAATGAAGAATGCTTTTAGATTGTAGTATGGAGATAAAACAGATCCTAGGTTTCTTTTATCAGAATTTGAAAATATTAAGTAAAACCCTAATGAATCTATACATCATTTTAATACTAGATTCAAAAAAACCTTGAGAAGGTTTCCTGTAAACTTAAGGCCATGTGATGAATCATGTCTGATAAAGTATTCTGATGCATTTGACAAAAAGGTTGCATACTATTTTAGGGATAAAAACCCTGGAACTTTGAGGTAGGCCTTTACCATGGCTCTACAAACTGAAAACAACATCAAAGCAATTTGTAAACCTCCAGAGAGGGATGGTGTTACAATGATTAATCCAGAAAAGCCTCAATCAATCAAGTCTATGGATTTGGAGGAAGTTGTAAAAACTCTGGCTGAAGTTGTTAAAGAAATATCTTATAAGTTAGCCAGGGAAGAGAAAGGGATTAGACAAATTTCTTAAAGACTAAACAAGAAGAAAGGCCAAGAAAAATTTGAAAATCATCCTAGAGGTGATAAGAGATCTGATGACAGAGGTAAAGGGCCCATGGGATCTGGAAATAGACAACCCTAAGCTCGGAAAAATAGAATGGTGCCTAACCCTTTGACTGCCAGAGTTTTTGCTATGGAAGAAACAAATGAAATTGATTGGTGTGACAGATGCTTCTTTCCCCGTTATCCATGTGTTGTTGACATGGAAGTTGAAAAAGAGGCTGATGATAAAACTGATGATGATGTGTGAATGTTGGGATGTTTTACAAGCTGACAACAAGGAGAAACTTTGACTGAATTAATCAGTGTCAGAACTACTGCAGGTTTTTGGGATTTCATCCACTAGTTATTTCCTCTTCCCCCCTCTCATACTTTCGAAATAGATATGGTACAAGATTTTGAATTGCCCAATAATGATTTTGAGTACTTAAGTGATTTGGTGATTAAGAAGTGTGATGGAGGAATTCCTTCAGAAGAGGAAAAACAACTGTTAATGAACGATGTGGTTACCTAAGAAAAAGAGTAAAACATAAGAAGTAAAGTTGTCAAAGGGACAGGGCCTCAAGCCAAACCAAAACCTCCTATTCTCACTAATATCCCGAAAGAGACTCCAAAGAAAGATGCATCTGGAAAATGCCTTGTTGCCCCAAACAAAACTAGTATCCATGCCCATGCTAAGAATGTAAAAACTTCCATGCCATCAGATGAAGCTATCAATCTCCTTCCTAATGCTGCCTTTCCCAAGTATTTTCCTTATGACGTTGCCCATGTTTTGAGTCAGATCAAGATTTTCATTCCAATTGTTGAATTGCTTAGAAGTACTTAGCATAAGAAGAGATCCTTTGAGTATTTTGGATTCAAAGAAGAAAAGGTTTCCCAAGGAAGAAATGTGAACAATGATGAGGTTCCTCCTACCATTACAGAGTTAGGAAAGCCACAAGTACTAGAAGAAATAGGTGAACCTCTTAAGGTTTATTTAGGAACATATTTGGTTGAGTCTCAATTGAATGTAGATCCATCTTTCACTACTCTAGTTATTAAAGACAAGTTGCTACACAATTTCATGTTTGATTCTAGAGCTTGGTCATGAATGAATTGAATATTAAAGGAAGATAAGATTATGGGAAGTGTACTGCAATGGATTCCAGAGAGGTTCCAGTAGTTGGATGTGTCAAAGGCTTGGTAGTGTAACTTGTAGCCTACCCAGGAAAGAACTTAAAACTAGATGTTGTTATTGCTAATTTCCTTGTGAAGTGGGTAATATTGTTATCAAGAAAATGGGAAGCCATTGTGGGTGGTAGTGTGCAAAGGGATATGTCTTACACCACCATTATAATTGAGGGAATCCTTGTGAAGTTGTATGGAGAGAAGAAGATGCTACATCTCATTAAGGATCCTAATAATGCTTCTTATGAAGTGTTATACACAGATGTTGATGTTGATAACTTTGTTGGATTTTCTAATGGTAAAGAGCAAAAAATTGATCAATGCAAGTGTCTTGAACAAGTAGATTATCCTTAGAATTTATTGTTTTATGGGGCTTGCTCTAAATTTGGAAATGGTGCTGGTGTTGTTCTGATTTCTCCATGCCTGGAAGATTTTTTCTTTTCTTTTAAACTCAACTTTGAGTGTACTAACAATATTGTAGAATATGAAACACTATTAGTGAGTTTAAGAATTTCTTTGAAGTATGGTGTTAGAGACATCATTATCAAAGGAGATTCAGAATTGATTGTCAAAAATGTTAGAAACTGTATGAAAAAAAAACAAGAGAATGAAGTATTACAAACATGCAGTCTGGGATTTCATTGAGATGTTTGACTCTTTTAATATCATACATCATGATAGGAAATACAATACTGTTGCAAATAAATTAGCAGTATTGGGATCCAGATTTGAAAATTGCACCATATCCCCATATTGTGAGTATGACATTGAAATGTTAACTCAGCCATCTATCACTGATAATGTCAAACACTGGAAAGTATTCAAAGATGATGCCTAGGTACAAAGGTTTTTGTAGAACCAAGGATAATTTTCTGATCAACGTATAGATTTGGAGCCAATGGTTTGTATAGCAGAGGGAAAAGAGACCTTGTTTGGAAAAGACATCATTGAACTGAAGACTATTACTATTCCTAGAGGGTTGGTTGCTCTTGAATAAAATTTTGATAATGTTGATTGCATTATCAACAAACATATATCAGGCTCGAGAGATGTAGAATAGCACAACCTTGGTACGAAAGAGAAACCCCAAAAGATATGGATAGGTAGAAATCTGAGCAAGGAGGAAAAGCATTCATATGTCCAATTGTTGATAGAATATCAGGACTGCTTAACATGGTCATATTCTAAACTGAAAGCATACATGGAAGATCTGTTCCAACATGAAATTCCCTTAGAGACAAATGCCAAGCCATTCACGTAAAAATAGAGGCCAATCAACCCAATCCTTTCTCTGAATATGTAAGAAAAATTACAAAATTTGAGGGATGGAGGGATCATACAGCCCACAAGGTACTCCTCATGGGTTACAAACTTGGTGCTTGTCAGAAAAAAGAATGGAGACATAAGACTGTGTGTGGACTTTAGAAACTTGAATGGAGCATCAATGAAGGATAACTACCCACTGCCAAATATGGAGAATATGCTACATATGCTTACTGGTTCAGAATTCTTATCCACTTTGGATGGTTTCTCTAGATATAACCAGGTAGTTATGAAGGAATCAGAGTGAATCAAGACTGCATTTACCACTCCTTGGGGAACTTATGTATATGTCAGAATGCCTTTTGGCTTAATGAATGCTGGAGGCACTTTCCAAAGAGCAATGGATGTAGCTTTCTATGGTTATATTAATGACTTTATTGTTGTTTATCAAGATGATGTGACTGTCTTCTCTTGAAAAAGAAATGACCACTTGCAACACTTGGAAAAAATGTTGTTAAGATGCAGAGAGGATGGTATTTCCTTGAATCCCAAGAAGTGCCATTTTGGAGTTCAGAAAGCAAATTTTCTTAAGCACATTGTGTCAAAGGAAGGGGTCATGATTGATCATGAGAGAGTGGAAGCCATCTGCAAAGTTCCTATTCCATGAACCAAGAAGGGAATCCAATCCTTTTTTAGAAAAATAAACTTTATCAAGAGATTTATCTATAACTTTGTTGAGTTGACAATCCTAATCACTTGTATGTTAAAGAAAGATCAAAGTATCAAATGGGAAGTAGCAGATGTTTAGGCCTTTAATGGGATCAAAGAAGCATTGAATAATGACCTTGTTTTAGAAGCTCCAGATTATAAGAAGGATTTCCAAATGTTTTCTTTTGCATCAGAAAATACTATTGCATCTATGTTGTTGCAAAAGGATGTTGAAGGAACTGACAGACCAATTGCCTTTTTTAGTAAGGCTCTACAAGGAGCTAAGTTAAAGTATACCATCATATAGAAGTAGGAATTTTCTTTGGTAAAAGGAACTAAAGTATTTAGGCCATACAGTTTTCATTCCAAAGGCATAGATTATGTTCCCCACCCCACGGTGAAGGATATCCTATCAGAAATGGAGGTTTTAAGAAAAAGATGTCAATGGGTAAACAAGTTGCAAGAGTATGATATGGATATCTAAATTACTAAATTGGTCAAAGGTTTGGGCCTGGAAAAGCTTATGGCAGAGAGCAACCTGCAAAATATTCAGGTAAATGAGGTTGAAGAAGATAGTTTAAGTATCCTTGAAAAATTAATGAATTCTGAATGGTATAAGGATATTATCTTTTATCTAAAAAACCTACAATTCCCTGAACATTTGAGTAAAAATCAGAAAAGAGCTCTTAAGTTAGATTCCCATAAATATGTCATTACTAATTTTGGGTTAGCTTGGAAGAACCCTGAGGGATTTCTCTTAAAATGCATAATTGAAGATGAAGCCCCTAAAATAATTGCTGATCTCCATGGAGGAGTTTGTTGGTGGCATTTTACTGTTAGAGTCATAGCTCATAAAATTCTAAGGGTTGGTTGTTAGTGGCCTACTCTTTTCAAAGATATAACTTTATTGGTTAGGAAATGTGAAAGTTTCTAGCATTTTTCAGGAAGAATGAAAGCTTCATGCTCTCTCCCTTTGCATCCTAAATCAATTTAAGCCCCATTTAAGCAATGGGGAATGGACTTCATTGGTGAAATTTCAGATTCCTCAAGTGATGGCCATAAGTGGATTTTAGTAGCCACTGATTACTTCACCAGGTGGGTGGAGGAAATCCCCACCAAGAAAGAAACACATCAAATTATCATGGATTTCATTCTGAATCATATCATTTGCAGGTTTGGAGTGCCTGCTAAGATAGTTGTTGATAATGCCATGAGCTTTCGAGCTAAAAGTTTGGTGTCAATGTACCATGAATATGGAATCATTTTGACATATGCTTCCAATTATAATCCCCAAGGAAATGGACAAGTAGAGTCTAGCAATAAAAATTTGTTAAAGATAATTAGAATAACCTTGGAGTTGAACAAAACGAAGTGGGGTGAGAAGTTGAGGTTTTTTGTTTGGAATAATAGAATCACAGTTAAATGAGCTACTGGAAAAATCCCCTTTGATATGGTGTATGGAATTCAAGCCCTGCTACCCTTGCATATGCAATTGTCTTCATACCAGTTTATTCAACAACTGTAGGATCAAGAAGTTAGTCCATATGATGCTCGCATTAATCAAATTTTTGAATTCGATGAAGAAAGGAGAGCATCCCATCAAAAGCATGTGAGATTCAAAGAAAAATTGAAAAATTTGTTCTACAAAAAGTTGAATCCAAGAGCTTTCAGTGTGGGATATCTTATGCTATTGTGGGAAAGTAGACATGAGGATAAGGGCAAGCATGGAAAGTTTGATGCAGTATGGATGGGCCCTTATTCTCTTGACATTTGAATTGGTGAACATACCTTTTTCCTAAAAGACCATTGATGGGGAATCACTGGAATTTCCTGTTAATGGAAGGAATTTAAAACATTTCCTTGATTGATTTCTAAGAATCGAGGTATGCATCATTTGTATAGTGTAAAGTCTTTGGTTTTTGTGTTCTGTTTTTGCATTTTGTCATTTTTGGTTTGCCCTGGTCCTTGGTGGCCATTTTTTGTTGGTTTCTCAGTTTGCTTGTGGAGGGTCAGTTTGTGACTCCATTTCCCAATGGATCTTTGGCACTTGGTCTACTTTTTTGTTCTTATGGCACTCGTGGGGAGTTCCCATCCCCGAGTTGGAGCCGATGTTGGTGGTTGTTTTGATCTCGCACCATTTGCCCTAAAAATTCTTCAATCTGCGTGCTCTGAATTTTTTCTTTCTTTCGAATGGATGCATGAAAAATATTTTTCTACATTTTTATGCCTTTGAAAATCCTTCTCCATGGTCGTGAATTGCTTTGATCCTGGTATTATTTGTAATTTCTCCATCCTTGGTGGAAAATTTGCATTCTAGGCACAAATGGTGGTTCCCCTACATTTTATGGTTTGACGGGTGTGTTTTCCCCATCAGATTATATCTCAACATATGCTAATACGTGGTCTCTTTTGATTGGATGAGGGACGTTGAGTCTATTTTAGGAACTTGTAACTTTTTTCACTTTGGAAAAAATATGAAATCGGCCTTGCGGCCCCGATGGATCTTGATTGACTAAGTCAAAGTTACGAAGTGGTGGAGCAAATTTCCTTTTTTTCCCCAAAGATATATACGTGTTCAATTTTAATTGTTTATGGCATGGTGGGCCCTTTTTGTATTTTAAGGCACTATGGTGGAAAAGGTAAAAATGTTGAAAAAAATGCCTAAGGCCCGTAGCTGAATAAGAGGATAACACGTGGCAGGTTTTAATTCAAAGGCAAGGATGTGGATTGGCAGAACACTTTGAATTATTTTGGATTTTTTTATGAAAAAGGAAGTAAAAGTATAAAACAAAAACCACGGACCCACCAACGAATTAGAGGAGGACACATGGCAGTTTGAAAAGTCAACGGTGGAGGTGCGGGCCATCGGAGGAAATTTGGAAATTTCACCCTTTTTGACAAAAAAGGATAAAGTTGCAAAACTGGGCCATGACTCTGTCAACGGCCAGGATTAAGCCACATGTAGGTCCTATATTAAAAGTGGAGGGATGGGGAAAAATGTCAAAGTTACGCATTTTATCCAAAAGTCCTAAAATGCAAAAGGCAACCCCAGGCCCGTTGAATAAAATCATTCCACGTGGACAACTCTAATTTAAAAGTTGAAAGATAGATCAATGGTAGTTGTGCATTACATTTGATTTCACCACCATTTTTGCTCCAAGCTTTCAAGAGTTGTGATTTCACATCATTTTCATCATTTTTTGATGAAATTCCTTGTCGTTTTTGTCTGTAAACCACAATTGAATGGATATGGAGCTCAATTTGTGAATCTAAAAGGTGCAAAGGTTGATATTTTGAAATCAAAATTTCTCGGGTTCTTGCAAAAAATGAATTACCAGATGTAGAGAAAAATTGTAGAGGAAAGATGTAGAGGAAAGATGTGAAGAAGGATGTTGCATGCCATGAAGGATGAAAAACGTGCTCCCATTTAAAACAATGATGCAAATATTTGAAATGATTCACCTTTTCCAACACCTGGAAATTTTCGAGTCCAAATGTATTAAACATCATTTTCTGAAATCATGATTAGATATGTGCAACAAAGGTACCTCTAAAATTCTTCTTTTGGGGGGAAAATCTTGGATGTAGTTGAGTGTTATAAAAATCATGAATATGTCATGCAAAGGTTGGGGATTAATTTTTATGAGAAAATATGAAGAAGCCCATCTTTCTGAGTGACCATCTGAGAAACCTATTAAGTTCTTGTTTTTAGATTTCTATCATGTCAAGTTGGTTCCAAGTGTACAACCATTGAAAAGATATGAGATTGTTCAAGAAACCTTCCCTTGTTGATGAATTTAATCAATTTTGAATTAATTTGTGTTAATCTTAGTCAAATTTGTGTCTACTTTATTTTTAGAAAGTCTGCAAATTGTTTTTCTTGTTCCTATTGCAATCTTATGTTAAAATATCTTGTAAATCACACAAGATCTCATCCCTTTGATAGTTTAGTGGCATTTTCAATTTCATTATGAGAAGAGCCTTCATCTGGTAATGAAAGAAAGAATTTAAAATCACTTTACTTTCATTTTTTGATAGAGATTGTTTGTAAGTATTTGAGTGTATCTCAAATGTGATGAACCAGAGATCTTTGATGTTTAATTAAGCCTTATAACTTGAGCCTTCGTGTTAAATTATTGGAGATTGTGTGAAAACGTGTAGATCTGGGCCTCTATTGATGCACACCCTCTGGTTAAAGGAACATTTTAGCTATTTTGAAGCTTTATGTTGTTGATTTTTCCAATTGTTGTAAAGGTCCTCAAAGATTTGGCAAAGTCAAATTTATCCTTCCTAATCTCCCACTAAAAAATTATTCAAAAAACGAATCCTACCTTGAACTACCCCCTGTTTTTCCTTGTATGTCCACAAATGATAAAATTCTGTTACAAAATATGCAGAAGCAATCATGTTTAAATGTCTTTAGTAACCTTAAGCCTTGTTAGAAAATATCTCCATTCTTTAGAAGTGACAACTTGTGAGAGTTAAATTGTGGTGCATTGATCATATTTTCTCAAGGTTCCCTTTAAAATTTGTGCAAAGATGGATATCTTCATTCTCCTTCACCAACAAAGGTTACAAAACGGGTCCTCTCACCGTGGTTGAAAGGCACAACCTAAAGTAGTAAGAATAGATCTAATATTTTTGATGGTGCTTTCCATTTCTCCATAATCTGAGTGACAAAGAACCAGCTGAATCACCTCCTCAGCTACAAAATTACATACATGATGATTTATCTGTCTCTAAGCTTCTTGTCAAATCTGTGATTCTGCTCAACTTGTAAGGGAGAATAAATTTGGATACCAATAGGAGGCTTCAGGAGGTATGAAGATTTTTTGTGATGTTTTGGTTGTCATGTTATGATATATGTGTTACTCATGTTAGTTGGGTTTTTTTTGTGATGATGTGATATGGCATTGATGTCCTTGTTGAAACTATGTACATATAGCTATATTTTTGTGAGTTATGTGAAAACTTCATCTCTAGAATTGTGAAAATTTCTTGTTGTTGTAATACTCCTTGTTCGAGTATTCTTTGCGCCAGTCTTAGATGTGTGACAACTACTAAGTTTGTGGACTGAGTGTGTTCACGTCTATATTTGGTTAAACTCTTGTGGTGTGGCACAGTTATAAAGTATGTACTTGGGTTCTTGTGAATATGTAGTGTTTTGTATGACCTTGGTATGGTGTTGAAGTAGTAATTTATGTTGGGAACCCACAAGAATGAATAAATTAAAATTCTAGAACAATGAAATTTTAAAGAAATTGAATTAAGGATAATGTAAATGGAAAGAGCCTAATTAAATAATGAAGTAAGAGAAAACTTTCAATCTTCATAGAACTTTAAAAGTTATAATTATGTCCAAATGTTTCTAAGGCCACCCCATGACTATGCTTTAACGACTGAAAATATTAACCACAAGGTTCTCTTTCACCTTTATTTGTTTCTTGATGCTTACCTCCTTTGCTTCCTTTGGGACATACCGGATCGAGGATGATGCTTTCTTAAGGGGAGGAGAATGTAATGCCCCATTTTGTGTTACTCCAGTTCATACTATTGACCAAAGTAAGCTCACACTTATTTTTGGGTCAACTAACACCATTTTCCCCCTTTCTGTGCGTCAATCTGATTTTTTATAATTTCTAAGCACTTAAGGATTCCTAGAAGCATCTTCTTCAGATAGTAAATTTCTTCCCCTTTCCAAAAATATAAATAATTCCTTCTAACTCTTCATATTTTGCACATTGTTGGTCGTCAAATAGGACTTTACGAAGAGCAACAGTCAAGGGAAAAGAAGTCCGTCCTCTTTAATGGGAGAGGTTCCCTTATTCAGAAACGAACCTATTTACAAATATACAAAACATTATTTTCTTGTTGAACTTGGATATTACGAAAGTGTTTTCTATAAAGATCATCAATTACAAAAGGACTGAGGAATGAGAGTATGAGGATGAGCAGAAAGGCAACACTCAGAATTATAGATAACAGAATAATTCTTTATGTATGCGAAGTTACAGTGAATTGAAACAAGATCATTTGCATCATATAAATAAGATGGAATTTAAAGACACAAAGTTCTGTAAATAGCATCTGCTAGAACACAAAGTTTCTTAACATAACACAGACAAATGATCTTCACAAAATTAAATGAAAAGCTGGGGACAAAAGAGATCAGATAGACAAAGAATGAAAAGCCCTTCTGTATTGATTTCTTTATGATCTATTTACACTTTCAGAAAATAAGCCAAGTTCTTCCTCCTTTTTTAAAATGGTGTGGAGAGGCCATTATATAGCTTACAAATCAGTTACTCTTTGTAACTACTTCTTTTAACTAAAGATTAGTTAAGGATTTCCAATCGCAATACCTCAACTAATTACAATGAATTCGAGAAAAAGAATTAGAAAAGAAGATAAGAATAAGGAGAAGAAGACATGTGGTTATGAATGGGAGGGACCCACTGACTTCAAAATTCGCTGCCTGAATCTCTTCAATGCCTCGGCTATGTCTCTGCCACGGGGGACTGATGTGTTGGCTGTAGACTAAGACCAAAATCTGAGGCACTTCTCCATTTCCTTATCAAACTCGACATGAGTATGATAGTCTTTATTTACTTCTTCAATGGCAGATTGAAGAGAGAAAATCTCCTTCATTTTCTCTTTGGAGATGGAGCTTTCCTTGAATAGATTATCTTTGACAAAAGCTCTGAATTGAGCTTTGATTTCTTGCAGGGAAAAAGGCACACCAGAAGTTTCATCCTGAAGATGACAGTGTATGTTTTTGAAAGCAGATACAACCAGTGTCTTGAAAGCCTCACCCTTCTGCCAGCTATTCTTCAGGTCTCCCAAAGCCTCCTCCAAGACTTTGATCTTCCACTCCACGCTGTAAACCCAAGACTTTGACAGATTATCCTTTGCATCATCAAAAACCTTATTCGCCAATAAAATGTTCTCATCTGTCTGTCCCATTAGACGGAGGTCTACTACGCAACTGCTCCAGAGTTTGAGCTCTTTATCTATGATCCCGATAGTGGAGGAGAACTTCTGTTGCAAATTGTTCACCTTCCCATGGAGTTTGAAAGCTTCATCGATGAAGTTCAATCCTGCAACAAGCATATCTTCCACCATGGCCTCCATAGCTCTGCCATAGACGGAATATTTTTGCATGTCTTTGATACTCTGTACTTCATCTTGGCTCAAAATTACAGGTGGCGGAAGGGTAGTCAATGGGGTAGGGTCCAAAACTTTGTCCTTAGACAAAAGAGATTTGATAAAGCCAGTGAGAATCTGGGCTTGTTCCTCCAACTGTTCAATAGTTTGCTGCCCTTTCTCTACCCTCCTAATGACTCTTGTGACCGTTTCCTGGAGGTTGTGGATCTCACCTTTAGGAGTAGACTCTCCCATTGGAATTCTTGAGAGTTATAAGTCAGATGCCTGCAAGTCCTGCTCTGATTTGTCTACTGTAGGCTTAGCAATCTCCAGGAATTGCTGACCTTGAGCATCAGACACTATTCTCGAGGTGATTTTGGCTTTCTTGGCACGAGAAGGAGTAGTGCCCAACAAGGCTACGACAGCATCAAAATTTGACCCTGAGCTCTGAGAGGAAGATTTCCTCTTCCTACTGTCAACAAAAGGTTGCACCCACACAAAAGAGGAAGAGGAATCAACAAAAGGGGCAAGAGGACCAAGAGATAGAGAGCTCATGATGCTCAAGGTTTGCACAACTGTTGATTCAAGTTGAGATGTGAGTGGGGTGCTTGAGACAATTGCAGCAGAAGAATCAATAGCACTTGGAAGTTCAGTGCTCTGGACTTCCTTATCTTTATCCGTTGGATCTTCAGGAGCATTTGCAGGGGTTGGCATTTCACTCTCTTCACTTTCACTGAGAACAATTTTGTTCTCTGGTCCCAAAGGCACTTCTACCTGCTTTCTTTGAGGATCATTTTCCACAGGTTCCTTCTTAACCTCTTTGAGTTTCTTCTGGTACACTTGAGTGGATGAAGAAGGAGTGGAAGCTACAGGTCCTTGCGTTGATGAGGCAGGAGGGGTTTGCACAGGTGTGTCTGATATGGGAGTCGATGCTTCTCTCCTTGGCCTTGAAACTTCCTTAGAAGAGGATTCTCTTGAGTGCCTTCTGAGCTCTCAAACTTTCCTGTCAAACCAGACCTTAGTCCTGACTAAGACTGGAGCAAGGATCTCGGCCAGATCATCTTTCTCTTTCCTGTTCCAATCCAAGTCCTCCAAGGGAGTGCGCTTAACCACATTGTCATACTCATATGAGTATAGATCAGAATTGTCATCCTGGAGTCCTTCAGGAACTTGGTACAAGCCGAGTTCTTGGATCAATTGCAGAGAGAACCTACCATAGTGCCTCCTTCTAGCTTGAAAATCGTCTACACAGTCAGCCCAGTAGTCTTCTGTATCTGCCCTATGATGATAGATTATCTTGATGTTCTGTGCAATGAACTTCTTCAAGTCGAAGGAAGTTGTTGGCTTGAAGAAATGAACAGTGATAGGAACCAGGGCTCTTTCTATGTTCTGTGCGTCCAGGGCTGTTTTACAAGTGTATTTTCCCAAAGAGATGGGAAAATGCAAACCAGAAATCTTCTTGTCTCTACAGGTTCTGTGCAATTTTTCTAACTGCCTGCATACTTCTATCAAAGCCATCTTATCACTGCAGAACATGGGAAGCCTCAGAGGGGTGCTCTCATAGCCAGCAAGCCTGATAAAAGAGAATTTTCTGAATTGGATAAAATAGGAACCATAGTGCGATATCAGGTTCATGGCTTCATCAAAAAACCTTCTAGTAGTGTCACCTTCAAGAAGCCTGACCACGTACATGGTGAAAGCATCATTTATCCTTCTGAAATTGTGATTGCTGGTCTCTAGGGTGAACTGCGGGCAGTAGGCATATACAGGATCATCCTTGTGGGCGTCAATGTAAGAAAAACCAAACCAATGCCTTGATGCCGCCAGAGTATACATCAGTTACGAAGTCATGTAGAACTTCTTCATTTGCTATACATTGGACAGCTGCTCCGCCAAGTTCATGCTGATGATTTCCGCCCAGTTGATATTTTGAGTTCACTCGCACACCATGCTGATGAGTGGGCACATCCAGAAATGGAACTCGTTAGTAGAAGGTAAGCCCATAACCCGAGCTAGTAAGATTATGAAATCTGGCAATTCTTCATTGAAATCTGCTCAGAAGAGAGCTTGGATAGACGAGACGCTCCCTTCTTAGGGTTTTTAAGCCATGACTTCGCCACCTGCGCCTTGTATTTGTCGTTGTCTTGATTAAACAGGGCTTGTGCTTGATCCCGGGAAACAACTATGGCATTATCCATCTCTGGAATCCTCAAAGCAGTGCTAATGGCAGCAGCATCCAGTTTGGCGATGAGTTCCCCATGTACATTGGTGAATTCACTCGAATCAGGGTCTAAGTGAGCTCCACATGAAAGCACTGTATCAGCACATTGCACCGAGATTGGGAAACCTCCAGCAAAAGCCAAACCGCTGTCATGAATCATCTGTGCCATAGGTGTAGGGTTTGCATCTACCATCCTTGCCCAAAAATCGCCGAAGTCAAGATGACGAGCTTCATTGTCTCCAATATTGGGAACGGCAGATTCTGGTGGCGAGATTTGTTCCTGTCCCTGAAATTTGATCTTCATATTGATAGTAACTCGGAGGACAGAGCCGCAAACTAAACTCGGGAAGGAATCACAGAGGGAGGGGATACACGCGTAGGATTTTAGATTGCAAGGGTTTGAGCAAAGGATAGCATGAAAGCAATGTGAAAAATGCAAAGGGGGTTTGCTCGTTATATAGCCGATTAGGAGAGAGAAAGATAATGAATGCGCATTTAAAACATACCTACCAATTTGAATAAACATGATATTCAGGTAGAGCGGGAAAAATAAGCACGAATGGCACTTGGTTCATTTGGGACATGTGAGACGCGAATGCGCGAAACACGCGGCTCGGCCGATTCGGGTGAAGCGGGGAAAAGATGCACAAATGCCTTTTGGGACACGCGGGATGAAAGTGCGCGAAGTACGTGACTCGGGCAGATCGGGTGAAAATGTGACAATGGGTCCAAAATGATTTGGGACATTTAGGACAAGAAAGTGCGAAGTACGCGGTTCGGGTGTTTCGGCCGAAAATGGAACAACTTTCCCGATTGAACTTGGGACATTTGGAACAAGAAAGTGTGAAGTACGCGGTTCGGGTATTTCAGCCAAAAATGGAACAACTTGCCCAATTGGACTTGGGACATTTGGGACAAAAAGCTCCGACGGGCCCGAAAAAGACAAACTTCGGGGTAATCGGCCGATCGGGGAACAGAGTGCACTTTTAAACTTGGGACACGCGGGACAAAAAGTTCTGACGGGCCCGAAAAACACACAAAATGACCCAAAAACGTATATTTTCTCAATTTCACGACTTTTAACATTTTCAGTACAACAGAGAAGACACTTAAACTCAAAATTTTGAAAATTCACTTTGTTAGGAGCAGGGAATTTTGAGTGGACAACAGCTGGCTCCTTCTGGGGATGACTTGGCATAAATTCAAGGAATGGGACAAGGTAAGAACTTAGACAAACTTGGGGAAGTAGACCAGTACCTTATCCATTGGGCCACGGAGTCAAAACGTAGACCAATACAGAGGACAACACACCAAAACAAAAAGGAAAGAAAAACAAATACACTGTACAGAATATACAAAGGACTCCCTAATCACCTATGATTTGAACAACTTAAGGTACTACCCACTATAAGGAAGTGGGAGAGGAGAACCATCCATGTAATCAAGATAAAAGGAATTCTTACCAGCAAAGTGTCTGATCTTGAAAGGTCCGAGCCAAAGGGAATCAAACTTGCCATGGTTGCCACGAGGTTCATGGTCTCCAACTTGGAAATATCTGAACCTGGCTTTCTTATCAAATAGGACCTTTACCTTCTACTGGTGAACAAATATCCTATCAGCAACCTCCAATCTGTCCTCATTCAGTTTGTGAAGGTACATAATTCTCTTATCCAAAGCATCACTGAAACTAGTATCTTCAATGGCCTTCATTAGATGCAAGGCTGACAGTTCCACTGTTACTTGCAGTTGAGCTTCTACTCCATATACCACTTGAAAAGGGGACATTCCAATAGCTCTCTTTGGTGTAATCCTGTCTGCCCAAAGAGCATCATAGAGCTTCTTGTGCCAGTTTCGTTGAGACTAATTGACTAATTTCCTTATAAGAGTCACTAAATTTTTATTAGTAGATTCTGCTTGCCCATTTCCCTGAGGATAGTAATCCGAGGAGTGAGCCAAAGAAATGCCATACCCATAGCAAAAATCCATTATCTCAGTTGAAGAGAAATTCGAAGCATTATCTGTTACAATCTTGTTAGGTACACCATACCTTACCAAGATGTTCTCTTTGATGAAGCTGCATACCACTTCAGAAGTAGTACTCTTTACTGGAATAGCTTCTACCCATTTGGTGAAATAATCCGTGGTAGTTAATACATGAGTATGACCAGCACTAGAAGTAGGATTAAGTGTTCCAATGAAGTCCAAACCCCACTGTTGAAAGGGTTCTTCAATTACAACTGGCTTAAGAGGCAAAGAGGCCAATTTAGGTCTTCCCACGAAGGTCTGACAAGCCTCACATTTATCAACCCACTTGGATGCATCTCTGAACAAGGAAGGCCAGTAATATCCTTCGCGAAGTATCTTATGAGCAGTGACCGATAATGAATAGTGCCCTCCACATGCCTGATCATGAAAAGTTGAGAGCAACTTTCTCTGCTGTTCCTTGTCCACACATTTCAAAAATCTCCCATCTAACCCACGTTTGAACAAGGCGTTTTCCCACAACACATATTGCATTGACCTCAATTTAACAGTCCTCTTTTCTTTGGCAGTTAAATGAGAGGGGCATTCCCCATAGGTGAGAAAATGGGTGATATCAGCATACCATTCATCAACTGAGCTAAGAAACAGAATGGTAGGAAGGCCAACTTTCTCCTCCAGCAACTCATGTTTAGCTCCTTCAGCAATGAGCTCACAAAGACCTTTTCCACGAACCAGCTTGGTCGGTTTGATGTCAATGTCATATTCTTGAACCTTAGCAACCCAGTTCCCTCTCTTGGATCCAAATTTTTGTTGTGTGATAATTGACTTAACGGTTGTATCTGGAACCAACACCATGGAGTGAGAGTTGAGGATGTAAAAACGAAACTGCTTAACAACTTTGACCACTGCAAAAGCATGTTTTTCCATCATGGTGTATTTTAACTCATGATCTTTCAAAATATAGCTCATGAACGCAATTGGGAGTTCATGCTCATTAGAGTCTTTTTGAGTCAAAATAGCAGCCAAGGTATTATCTGTGGCATAGCAATAGATAATAAAATCTTTGCTGAAATCAGGACAGGCTAAAACAAGAGTTTTAGCAATAGCTCTTTTGATACCTTCAAAGTATTCCTTTCCTTCAGAAGACTAACCAAATGTTTGTTTCCCTTTCATCATCTGAGAAATATTCAAAGTTAACTCTGCAAAATTAGGCATGAACCTTCTTAAAAAAATTGATCTTACCAAAGAAAGAGTGCACCCTCTTTTTGCTGGTTGGGAGAGGAATTTGCTGGATAGATTGTACTCGTTCAGGATCAATCTTAATACCATCTTTGGAAACGATGTGCCCTAATAATTTCCCTTCTGTGACACAAAAGATAGATTTTTTAGGATTCAAAGAAATCCCATGTTCTCTACATCTTATCAGAACTGTCTCCAGGTGGTCAAAATGACCCGCCCTTGTTTTAGAAAACATTGTCAAGTCGTCAAGGTATATGACAATACATTTCCCTTTCAAACTTCCAAAAGCCAGATCCATAGCTCTCTGAAAAGTGGCACCAACATTAATGAGCCCAAAAGGCATTCTCTTGTAAGCAAAGGTACCCCAAGGAGTAGTGAAAGCTGTTTTGTGTTGATCTGCATTATCAACCTCTACCTGATTATATCCCGAGAATCCATCAAGCATAGATAACATTTCAGATCCTGTTACTTCTTTCAAGACCTGATCCATCATGGGAAAAGGATAATTATCTTTCAAGGAAGCCTGATTCAGATTTCTGAAATCAACACAGATGCGAATCTCACCATTTTTCTTCCTAATAGGAACAACATTAGCAATCCATGTTGAATGATGAATGGGAAAAATGATTTTGGCCTTCAACAAATTTTGAATTTCCTGAAAGATGGTGTCAGCTATTTTGGGGTTGTATTGCCTCTGTTTCTGCTTAAAAGGCTTAATTCCAGGTTTGAGAGGAATAAAATGCTGCATATCTTTTGGTTTGAAAGCTTTCAAATCTTCATAAGAGTAAGAAAGAACATCCTTATACCTCTTTAAAAGATCAATTGCTTTCTTCCTTTCATCTGCTGTGCAACATTTTCCAATGTTCACAAGCTTAGGATCAGTAGAACTCCCAATATCAATCTTGTCATACTCAGCTAATTGTTGAGGTCCAGTAGAAGCTCTAGACTTCACATACCTGTCATGTTTATCAAATAGTTCCTCCAAAATCACCAATCCTTTAGGAATCTTGTTTCCTTTGAGATTGATGCATCCATCCTGATCCGTTTCTTCTCCTTGGGTGACTGCTTTGTCAAAGGGCACATTTTCACGAGGCAGGTTGTCACTTCCTTCAAAATACAGCTGTTCGAAATTACCCTTGAGTTCAAGGAAAGAAAGCAAGTGTTGATCATCATTGAAAACTTGCCAGTTATTGGTATTATCAGGTAAACTAGGCCAATGGACCATCTCAATGGTGAACTTGTCTTGAGAGAAGTCAGGATGAGGAATCAGTAGTGACCCTAAGACTACTAGCGAATCAGCCCTGCTATTCTTCTCCCTAGGTATTTCTTCGATGGAGAAAGCATCAAGAAATTCAAAGGAATCCCAAACCTGATTCCGGTAATGTTTCAACCTTCCATTTTTTACCTAGAAAAGGATTCTCACTTGCTTTACAATCAATTCCGCATCACCACGAGCCAGAAGATTCTTTACACCTTGTTCTTTGGCCACTTGCAGTCCAAGAATGAGAGCCTCATACTCTACTATATTATTAGTATTTTCGAACTGCAACTTGAATGAAAAAGGATTTAGGCTTCCTTCAGGTGACACCAGTAGGACACCAGCTCCAGAACCAGCTGAGGAACAACTTCCATCAAACTCTAAAATACAAACACCATTAGGATCTTTAGGTGACACTTTGGGGAGTTGAATTTCATCAGGGGACATAATCATATAGTTACCATGGCCCATATCCTCATAGATTATTTGTGCTTTAGGATCATCCGTTTTTTGTACAATATACTCAGATTGCTTCTCACGCAGCAACTTCTTCATTTGCCCATTGATAGGTATGAGTGCATGTGACCAATCCATTTGAATTTCTCCACCCACATCCTTACAGAAGTTCCTACTTAGCAACATCCCGTATGAAGGAGGAATATCTGCTACTAAGATGGTAGCCAGAACTTTCTTCTCAGGTAAAGCAGCAAAAGCCACTTGTCCATATTTAATTCTTCCAACCAGGGGCACTTCCTTACTCTCCATGGAGTAACAAAATCCATAAGTGCGTGTGAGGGTCAAGCCTAAGGCATGAGCTACTTTAACAGGCATCACATTTTCTGAGGCTCCTGAGTCAATGACACAATTACTGAGCCTATGGCCAGCTATAAGAAGTGTTACATAAAATGGTTTAATTTTTTCATTAGGTGAGGTGACAGCAGCCACCAAACTAGGCTGTGGTGCAGAAGGAGTAGGTAAAAGGCCTTTAGATGTGGTTTTAGAATGGGAATTGACAAAATGAATCATTTTAGCAAAAGCTTTGGGATGGGTTTGATAATACTCAGCCTCTGAGATTTGAACCTTAGTCTTTTTCAGGTGATCAATAATATCAAAAGACCCAGAAGTGGACGGGCCATCATCATTTGAGATCCTAGGTTTATCAACTTTAGGGGAAAAAGAAGTAACTTTAATAGCAAGATTGACAGGACTCACCTTTGGTGTAGATGAAGTGGGGATAGGAGATCCTCTTTTTGTAATCACAGGGATAGTTTTTGGCTACTCCTTAGATTTCTTGGGGGGCTGTGTCACTTTCTCCCTCTGATTTGTCTGCTCTCGAGTCATGACAGTGAAAGATTCACTATTTATGTCTGCTACTACTTCATCATAATCATCTCCATCATCAATGCCCTCAGTGGTGAAGAAATTAACTCGAGATCCTTCAAGTTCATCTGCTTCATCATCAACTTCTTCCACAAACTCCTCGCAAGATTCATTATCCTCATCATCATCTGGCTCTTCAACTTCACAGGTTGCATTGACAGGAACTTTAACAGGAGGTCCTTCAAGTGCTAATCTTGTTTGAGAAGCAGGCAAATGATTTCTGGGCTGAAAATTCCTCCTTGGAACATCTGCATAAGGAGCATGCTAAGCCAATTGTTTCTTTATGGCAATGAGATCATTTGCAAGTTTTTGAACCAAGGGATCAGTATTAGGTCCAGGGGTGGAAGAGGAGGAAGTAGCAGAATTAGATTTGGAAGGGTCTCTCCTCAACTTCCCGGACATGATCAAATCATCTTCAACACTAACAACAAGAGTTTGATCCTCAACCAATGTTGCAAGATTAGCCCTTCTCAGTGCATAACTAACTTCAGGCGATTGGGAATTTAGGAAGAAACATTTTTGGATTTTATCAACAGGTCGAGTATTTACCGGAATTTTATTAATCAATCTGTTGAATCGGGCCACAAATTCTCTCATGGGCTCTGGTGAATCTTTCTTTATCTGAGAGATTTGGGCTAGCAAGGCATGCACATCTTCTGCTGATTTGAAATGGTTTTCAAACCTAGTTCTCATGGTGTCCCAGCTAGTGATAGTACCAGCCGGAAGGTGATAGAACCAATCAACAACATTATCTTGTAAAGTCTCAACGAACAGTCTCACGGAGATGTCTTCATGTTCGACTCCCAGAACTCCACATGCAACTATGAAGGCTGCGATGAGTTCATCAGGATGCACTTTACCATCGCCTTTGAATTTAGGGAAGTTCTTCCGGTTACCTGTGGGTAACTCATGCAAAATCTGAGGAAGAGCAAGGGGCCCGACACGATGACCCCAGGGCAATGGTGCCGCCATTCTTGGAAAAACATCTTGGAGAGGAACTGCAACACCAGCAAGAATCAAAGCTCGAAGATTAGGACTAGCTAGCTCTGAAGGAATACCACCCGTAGGAATTCTATCTTGAACAGGTGGAGTGCTTGTCGAACGAGTCTTTCTATTTCTCGTTGAAGGGAAAGGAAAACCCTGTTGCTCCAAAAGATGAAACTGAGAATCTTCAATACCAAGGGCCCTCCTCCCTCGAGTAAAATGCAGAGTCACCAGATCAAAGGATGATAAAAAATTACAGAACTGGAATGTGATTTTCCCCAGCGGAGTCACCAAAAACTGTTGGTCGTCAAATAGGACTTTACGAAGAGCAACAGTCAGGGGACAAGAAGTCCCTCCTCTTTAATGGGAGAGGTTCCCTTATTCAGAAACGAACCTATTTACAAATATACAAAACATTATTTTCTGGTTCAACTTGGATATTACGAAAGTGTTTTCTATAAAGATCATCAATTACAAAAGTACTGAGGAATGAGAGTACGAGGATGAGCAGAAAGGCAACACTCAGAATTATAGATAACAAAATAATTCTTTATGTATACGAAGTTACAGTGAATTGAAACAAGATCATTTGCATCATATAAATAAGATGGAATTTAAAGACACAAAGTTATGTAAATAGCATCTGCTAGAACACAAAGTTTCTTAACATAACACAGATAAATGATCTTCACAAAATTAAATGAAAAGCTGGGGACAAAAGAGATCAGATAGACAAAGAATGAAAAGCCCTTCTGTATTGATTTATTTATGATCTATTTACACTTTCAGAAAATAAGCCAAATTCTTCCTCCTCTTTTCAAATGGTATGGAGAGGCCATTATATAGCTTACAAATCGGTTACTCTTTGTAACTACTTATTTTAACTAAAGATTAGTTAAGGATTGCCAATTGCAATACCTCAACTAATTACAATGAATTCGAGAAAAAGAATTAGAAAAGAAGAGAAGAATAAGGAGAAGAAGACATGTGGTTATGAATGGGAGGGACCCAGTGACTTCAAAATTCACTGCCTGAATCTCTTCAATGCCTCGGCTATGTCTCTGCCACGGGGGACTGATGTGTTGGCTGTAGACTGAGACCAAAATCCGAGGCACTTCTCCATTTCCTTATCAAACTCGACATGAGTATGATAGTCTTTATTTACTTCTTCAATGGCAGATTGAAGAGAGAAAATCTCCTTCATTTTCTCTTTGGAGATGGAGCTTTCCTTGAATAGATTATCTTTGACAAAAGCTCTGAATTGAGCTTTGATTTCTTGCAGGGAAAAAGGCACACCAGAAGTTTCATCCTGAAGATGACAGTGTATGTTTTTGAAAGCAGATACAACCAGTGTCTTGAAAGCCTCACCCTTCTGCCAGCTATTCTTCAGCTCTCCCAAAGCCTCCTCCAAGACTTTGATCTTCCACTCCACACTGTAAACCCAGGACTTTGACAGATTATCCTTTGCATCATCAAAAACCTTATTCGCCAATAAAATGTTCTCATCTGTCTGTCCC
The DNA here is from genome assembly GCA_019776745.2 of Taxus chinensis. Lineage (NCBI taxonomy): Eukaryota > Viridiplantae > Streptophyta > Pinopsida > Cupressales > Taxaceae > Taxus > Taxus chinensis. The sequence goes on from CM034154.1 coordinate 152,236,363, forward strand.
ATTAGACGGAGGTCTACTACGCAACTGCTCCAGAGTTTGAGCTCTTTATCTATGATCCCGATAGTGGAGGAGAAATTCTATTGCAAATTGTTCACCTTCCCATGGAGTTTGAAAGCTTCATCGATGAAGTTCAATCTTGCAACAAGCATATCTTCCACCATGGCCTCCATAGCTCTGCCATAGAAAAAATATTTGTGCATGTCTTCGATACTCTGTACTTCATCTTGGCTCAAAATTACAGGTGGCGGAAGGGTAGTCAATGGGGTAGGGTCCAAAACTTTGTCCTAGAAAAAAGAGATTTGATAAAGCCAGTGAGAATCTGGGCTTGTTCCTCCAACTGTTCAATAGTTTGCTGCCCTTTCTCTACCCTCCCAATGACTCTTGTGACCGTTTCTTGGAGGTTGTGGATCTCACCTTCAGGAGTAGACTCTCGCATTGGAATTCTTGAGAGTTATAAGTCAGATGCCTGCAAGTGCTGCTCTGATTTGTCTACTGTAGGCTTAGTAATCTCTAGGAATTGCTGACCTTGAGCATCAGACACTATTCTGGAGGTGATTTTTGATTTCTTGGCAAGAGAAGGAGTAGTGCCCAACAAGGCTGCGATAGCATCAAAATTTGACCCTGAGCTCCGAGATGAAGATTTCCTCTTCCTACTGTCAACAAAAGGTTGCACCCACGCAAAAGAGGAAGAGGAATCAGTAGGAGGGGCAAGAGGACCAAGAGACAGAGAGATCATGACGCTCAAGGTTTGCACAGCTGTTGATTCAAGTTGAGATGTGAGTGGGGCGCTTGAGACAATTGCGGCAGAAGAATCAATAGCACTTGGAAGTTCAGTGCTCTGGACTTCCTTATCTTTATCCGTTGGATCTTCAGGAGCATTTGCAGGGGTTGGCATTTCACTCTCTTCACTTTCACTGAGAACAATTATGTTCTCTGGTCCCAAAGGCACTTCTACCTGCTTTCTTTGAGGATCATTTTCCACAGGTTCCTTCTTAACCTCTTTGAGTTTCTTCTGGTACACTTGAGTGGATGAAGAAGGAGTGGAAGCTACAGGTCCTTGCGTTGATGAGGCAGGAGGGGTTTGCACAGGTGTGTCTGATATGGGAGTCGATGCTTCTCTCCTTGGCCTTGAAACTTCCTTAGAAGAGGATTCTCCTGAGTGCCTTCTGAGCTCTCGAACTTTCCTGTCAAACCAGACCTTAGTCCTGACTAAGACTGGAGCAAGGATCTCAGCCAGATCATCTTTCTCTTTCCTGTTCCAATCCAAGTCCTCCAAGGGAGTGCGCTTAACCACATTGTCATACTCATATGAGTATAGATCAGAATTGTCATCCTGGAGTCCTTCAGGAACTTGGTACAAGCCGAGTTCTTGGATCAATTGCAGAGAGAACCTACCATAGTGCCTCCTTCTAGGTTGAAAATCGTCTACACAGTCAGCCCAGTAGTCTTCTGTATCTGCCCTATGATGATAGATTATCTTGATGTTCTGTTCAATGAACTTCTTCAAGTCGAAGGAAGTTGTTGGCTTGAAGAAATGAACAGTGATAGGAACCAGGGCTCTTTCTATGTTCTGTGCGTCCAGGGCTGTTTTACAAGTGTAGTTTCCCAAAGAGATGGGAAAATGCAAACCAGAAATCTTCTTATCTCTGCAGGTTCTGTGCAATTTTTCTAACTACCTGCATACTTCTATTAAGGCCAGCTTATCACTGCAGAACATGGGAAGCCTCAGAGGGGTGCTCTCATAGCCAGCAAGCCTGATATAAGATAATTTTCTTAATTGGATAAAATAGGCACCGTAGTGCGATATCAGGTTCATGGCTTCATCAAAAAACCTTCTAGTAGTGTCACCTTCAAGCAGCCTGACCACGTACATGGTGAAAGCATCATTTACTCTTCTGAAATTGCGATTGCTGGTCTCTAGGGTGAACTGTGGGCAGTAGGAATATACAGGATCATCCTTGTGGGCATCAATGTAAGAAAAACCAAACCATTTCCTTGATGCCGCCAGAGTATACATCAGGTATGAAGTCATGTAGAACTTCTTCGTTTGCTATACATTGGACAACTGCTCCACCAAGTTCATGCTGATGATTTCCGCCTAGTTGATATTTTGAGTTCACTCGCACACCATGCTGATGAGTGGGCACATCCAGAAATGGAACTCATTAGTAGAAGGTAAGCCCATAACCCGAGCTAGTAAGATTATGAAATCTGACAATTCTTCATTGAAATCTACTCAGAAGAGAGCTTGGATAGACGAGACGCTCCCTTCTTAGGGTTTTTAAGCCATGACTTCGCCACCCGCGCCTTGTATTTGTCATTGTCTTGATTAAACAGGGCTTGTGCTTGATCCCGGGAAACAACTATGGCATTATCCATCTCTGGAATCCTCAAAGCAGTGCTAATGGCGGCAACATCCAGTTTGGCGATGAGTTCCCCATGTACATTGGTGAATTCCCTCGAATCAAGGTCGAAGTGAGCTCCGCATGAAAGCACTGTATCAGCACATTGCACCGAGATTGGGAAACCTCCAGCAAAAGCCAAACCACTGTCGTGAATCATCTGTGCCATAGGTGTAGGGTTTGCATCTGCCATTCTTGCCCAAAAATCACCGAAGTCAAGATGACGAGCTTCACTGTCTCCAATATTGGGAACGACAGATTCTAGTGGCGAGATTTGTTCCTGTCCCTGAAATTTGATCTTCATATTGATAGTAACTCGGAGGACAGAGCCGCAAACTAAACTCGGGAAGGAATCACAGAGGGAGGGGATACACGCGCAGGATTTTAGATTGCAAGGGTTTGAGCAAAGGATAGCATGAAAGCAATGTGAAGAATGCAAAGGGGGTTTGCTCGTTATATAGCTGATTAGGAGAGAGAAAGATAATGAATGTGCATTTAAAACATACCTACCAATTTGAATAAGCATGATATTCAGGTAGAGCGGGAAAAATAAGCACGAATGGCACTTGGTTCATTTGGGACATGTGAGACGCGAATGCGCGAAACACGCGGCTCGGCCGATTCGGGCGAAGCAGGGAAAAGATGCACAAATGCCTTTTGGGACACGCGGGATGAAAGTGCGCGAAGTACGTGACTCGGGCAGATCGGGTGAAAATGTGACAATGGGTCCAAAATATTTTGGGACATTTAGGACAAGAAAGTGCGAAGTACGCGGTTCGGGTGTTTCGGCCGAAAATGGAACAACTTTCCCGATTGAACTTGGGACATTTGGAACAAGAAAGTGTGAAGTACGCGGTTCGGGTATTTCAGCCGAAAATGGAACAACTTGCCCAATTGGACTTGGGACATTTGGGACAAAAAGTTCTGACGGGCCCGAAAAAGACAAACTTCGGGGTAATCGGCCGATCGGGGAACAGAGCGCACTTTTGAACTTGGGACACGTGGGACAAAAAGTTCTGACGGGCCCGAAAAACACACAAAATGACCCAAAAACGTAGATTTTCTCAATTTCACGACTTTTAACATTTTCAGTACAACAGAGAAGACACTTAAACTCAAAATTTTGAAAATTCACTTTGTTAGGAGCAGGGAATTTTGAGTGGACAACAGCTGGCTCCTTTTGGGGATGACTTGGCATAAATTCAAGGAATGGGACAAGGTAAGAACTTAGACAAAGTTGGGGAAGCAAACCAGTACCTTATCCATTGGGCCACGGAGTCAAAAAGCAGACCAATACAGAGGACAACACACCAAAACAAAAAGGAAAGAAAAACAAAAACGTTGTACAGAATATACAAAGGACTCCCTAATCACCTATGATTTGGACAACTTAAGGTACTGCCCACTATAAGGAAGTGCGAGAGGAGAACCATCCATGTAATCAAGATAAAAGGAATTCTTACCAGCAAAGTGTCTGATCTTGAAAGGTCCGAGCCAAAGGGAATCAAACTTGTCATGGCTGCCACGAGGTTCATGCCTTTTATCCCATGACAACACAGTGTCTCCAACTTGGAAATCTCTGAACCTGGCTTTCTTATCAAATAGGACCTTTACCTTCTGCTGGTGAACAGATATCCTATTAGTAACCTCCAATCTGTCCTCATTCAGTTTTTGAAGGTACATAATTCTCTTATCCAAAGCATCACTGAAACTAGTGTCTTCAATGGCCTTCATTAGATGCAAGGCTGGCAGTTCCACTGTTACTGGCAGTTGAGCTTCTACTCCATATACCACTTGAAAAGGGGACATTCCAATAGCTCTCTTTGGTGTAATCCTGTCTGCCCAAAGAGCATCATAGAGCTTCTTGTGCCAGTTTCGTTGAGACTCATTGACTAATTTCCTTATAATAGTCACTAAATTTTTATTAGTGGATTCTGCTTGCCCATTTCCCTGAGGATAGTAATCCGAGGAGTGAGCCAAAGAAATGCCATACCCATAGCAAAAATCCATTATCTCAGTTGAAGAGAAATTCGGAGCATTATCTGTTACAATCTTGTTAGGTACACCATACCTTACCAAGATGTTCTCTTTGATGAAGCTGCATACCACTTCAGAAGTAGTACTCTTTACTGGAATAGCTTCTACCCATTTGGTGAAATAATCCGTGGCAGTTAATACATGAGTATGACCAGCACTAGAAGCAGGATTAAGTGTTCCAATGAAGTCCAAACCCCACTGTTGAAAGGGTTCTTCAATTACAACTGGATTAAGAGGCAAAGAGGCCAATTTAGGTCTTCCCACGAAGGTCTGACAAGCCTCACATTTATCAACCCACTTAGATGCATCTCTGAACAAGGAAGGCCAGTAATATCCTCCGTGAAGTATCTTATGAGTAGTGACCGTTGATGATTAGTGCCCTCCACATGCCTGATCATGAAAAGCTGAGAGCAACTTTCTCTGCTGTTCCTTGTCCACACATTTCAAAAATTCCCATCTAACCCACGTTTGAACAAGGCATTTTCCCACAACACATATTGCATTGACCTCAATTTAACAGTCCTCTTTTCTTTGGCAGTTAAATGAGAGGGGCATTCCCCATAGGTGAGAAAATGGGTGATATCAGCATACCATTCATCAACTGAGCTAAGAAACAGAACGGTAGGAAGGCCAACTTTCTCCTCCAGCAACTCATGTTTAGCTCCTTCAGCAATGAGCTCACAAAGACCTTTTCCACGAACCAGCTTGGTCGGTTTGATGTCAATGTCATATTCTTGAACCTTAGCAACCCAATTCCCTCTCTTGGATCCAAATTCTTGTTGTGTGAGAATTGACTTAATGGTTGTATTTGGAACCAACACCATGGAGTGAGAGTTGAGGATGTAAAAATGAAACTGCTTAACAGCTTTGACCACTGCAAAAGCATGTTTTTCCATCATGGTGTATTTTAACTCGTGATCTTTCAGAATATAGCTGATGAACGCAATTGGGAGTTCATGCTCATTAGAGTCTTTTTGAGTCAAAACAGCAGCCAAGGTATTATCTGTGGCATAGCAATAGATAATAAAATCTTTGCTGAAATCAGGACAGGCTAAAACATGAGTTTTAGCAATAGGTCTTTTGATACCTTCAAAGGATTCCTTTCCTTTAGAAGACCAACCAAACATTTGTTTCCCTTTCATCATCTGAGAAATATTCAAAGTTAACTCTGCAAAATCAGGGATGAACCTTCTTAAAAAAATTGATCTTACCAAAGAAAGAGTGCACGCCCTTTTTGCTGGTTGGGAGAGGAATTTGCTGGATAGCTTGTACTCGTTCAGGATCAATCTTAATACCATCTTTGGAAATGATGTGCCCTAATAATTTCCCTTCTATGACACAAAAGATAGATTTTTTAGGATTCAAAGAAATCCCATGTTCTCTACATCTTAGATGAACTATCTCCAGGTGGTCAAAATGATCCGCCCTTGTTTTAGAAAACACTGTCAAGTCGTCAAGGTATATGACAATACATTTCCCTTTCAAACTTCCAAAAGCTAGATCCATAGCTCTCTGAAAAGTGGCACCAGCATTAATGAGCCCAAAAGGCATTCTCTTGTAAGCAAAGGTACCCCAAGGAGTAGTGAAAGTTGTTTTGTGTTGATCTGCAGTATCAACCTCTACCTGATTATATCCCAAGAATCCATCAAGCATAGATAAAATTTCAGATCTTGTTACTGCTTGCAAGACCTGATCCATCATGGGCAAAGGATAATTATCTTTCAAGGAAGCCTGATTCAGATTCCTGAAATCAACACAGATGCGGATCTCACCATTTTTCTTCCTAACAGGCACAATATTAGCAATCCATGTTGAATGATGAATGGGAAAAATGATTTTGGCCTTCAACAACTTCTGAATTTCCTGAAAGATGGTGTCAGCTATTTTGGTGTTGTATTGCCTTTGTTTCTACTTAAAAGGCTTAATTCCAGGTTTGAGAGGAATAAAATGCTGCATATCTTTTGGTTTGAAAGCTTTCAAATCTTCATAAGAGTAAGCAAGAACATCCTTATACCTCTTTAAAAGATCAATTGCTTTCTTCCTTTCATCTACTGTGCAACATTTTCCAATGTTCACGAGCTTAGGATTAGTAGAACTCCCAATATCAATCTTATCATACTCAGCTGATTGTTGAGGTCCAGTAGAAGCTCTAGACTTCACATACCTGTCATGTTTATCAAATAGTTCCTCCAAAGACCTGAAAGGGACATGTGGCCATGTTTCAAGTCAAAGCGGGAAGGCGGGTCACTGGAGGTGCTTTGGAATTTTGGCCTTTTTGTTGAAAAAGCGTTAACATTTAAAAATAATCTGCTCTTTTGCCGATGTCCAGAAAAGTCACGTGTCAGGGCTTTGTCAGCTGTGGGGAAGTGGGCCATTGAGGAAACTTTGGAAATTTTACAACTTTTGCAATGGCGCACTTTGAAGGCATGAGCCCGCGAACCCGAGGATGTTTGTTTCACCAATTGCAAAATTACAAAACTGCGGCGCCCTGGAGGATTTTTCGCCAAAGTTGATTTCCTGACCCATGAAGTTTTTTAGCGTAAGTGATTTTCGGGCACGTGGATCCATTTTACAAAACTTGTTTTTATGCCATTTTTGTATGGATTTCAATTAAATTTTCAAATGGGCATAACTTTCGATCCATTTCTTGAAATTTGATAAATTTGGTACCGTTGGAAAGATCTTAACATCCTCTAAGCCATGGAAGCATAAAATATTATTTTTCGACTGGATTTTGTGGGTGAAAATGGGAAAAATTCTTTCACGCCATTATTATGTGATCAAATTGCTTCAACTACTCAGATTTTGTTCGATATTCCTTTCTTCCTTCTCCAACACGCCAAAAAGACATGGAGAGCCAGACTTGACAGATTGTAGGTAGATTTGCAAGGGCATTTATGGCTGGTGGTTGAACTTTCAAATCAGATTTTCCCCCTTTCTCTTCTTCTACTCTCTTATCCTCTACTGGGTGCCACTTTTTCCCCCTTGCCTCACTTTGTGAAAATTTAAGTGTTAGCTGGTGATTGGTGGAAAATTATGGTCTCCATTTATTCTTTTTCTTCAATGTGTATTGGTAGTCTTTCCTTGCACATTTTTTTGGTGGGACACATTTGGGGGAAGAAACCCTTTTCCTTTTTCTTACTGGCTGCAGACACCCATAATTACGCCCAAGCAATTTAAAGACTTAAATTGTGCTAATTATCCCCTTTCTCACAAATCAAAGACATATCGTCAAAAGCATTCATTTCCCAGCATATCATCATTAATTAATTACACTAAGCTAATTAATTAAGTTGCCTATCCAAAAAATACCCTAATTAATGACCTTCCATTAATAAATCACCTCTTATTCCTAGACTAATTAATTATTATTAATTAATTATATTTCCCTTCCATTTAACCAATAAATCAATATTTAATTGATTTAATCCCCTTATAATAGCCTAAATCGTACTAATATTCCTCTAATTATCTTCTATAAGCTTACATCTACCTATTAGTTAATCACCTTTGATTAATTAAAACACCCCCCCAACTCCCATGACTTGCTAAACATGTATTAAACCCTTCTAAAGTAAGGTTACCTTTAATAAAGCAACCTTATCCATTCCTAATCATGTTTTACCTTTATCCTACATTCATGAGAATGTGTTGAATACTTTATCCTTTGGGCTATATAAAGATCCCTCCACCTACCTTTTTACTTACACCTAAACTTTCTAAGAGAGTGAATGCAAAGCATATAACAAAGACTAAGAGCTTGCCTTTTACCCTTTTGAGAGTTCATCATCTTGAAGAGTTAAGCCTCTTTCTTAAGTTCTTAGGTCATATGGGAGGCGTCAAAGGGGTCTTGTAGCCCAACTTTGATAGGACCTCATTCCTAGGTTACTTGGCATACTAAGGACAACTAGTTTGATAGCCATGGAGCTTACTTAGGTCCATTCATTTATTTGTTGTTAGAGAATAGAGGAGTTTAAATATTTAGCATTGTTAGTTTCAAAGTTTTTACTTGTGAATGCTAGCATCTAACCCTTGTTTAATTCTTATCTTGATGGTGTTTAGTTTGTTGTTCAATTCTTGCTAAGTTAAGGCTATTTAGGTGTTAGTCTTTACGCATATTAGCATTATTTTGAAAACAACACATGCACACATTTGGTACACCCGGTGGGACATACTCCATTTTCCTTTGCACTTAATTTCAAGTTTTTGTAGTTAAGTTTCATTTTTGGTTACTAACCCTCTTTTACACATGTTGATCTAACTTGTTTTTTTTAACTTGTTTTGTTGAGTTTGCATGTGTTGAGTCTTCCTTGTAGGTATGAAGGAGGTGAAATAATTTCAAAATTAGAATTAATGGGAAAATTTCAAGATTTCTCAATGTTTTCATTTTTAGAGCTTACTTTTTCAACATTCTACATGCTAGTTTTGTCAATTTCTTGAATATTTTAAATTCTTGAGCATGTAGGTTAGTGTTTGATAGTGCTAAGTATTCTATTTACATAGTAATGTGGTGGGTTTCTGTAAAAAATTAATCTTGGTGAGAAAATTTCAATATTTCATTATGTTTTCATTTTTAGAGCTTACTTTTTCATCATTCTACATGTTAGTTTTGTCAATTTCTTGAAAATCTTAAATTTTTGAGCATGCATGTTAATGTTTGATAGCGTTGAGTCTTCTATTCATATATAAATGTGATGGGTTGTTGTCAAAATTGAATCTTGGTTGGAAAAATTTGCCCATTTTGCAGATTAAGGGACGTTTTTTTGACATTTTTTGAGTGCATGTCAAGTGCATACCCATGAGCATAAGAGCATATGTGTAACCCTTCTTCCGAAGGCCATAAATTTTGCTCCTGAACTCTAAATGACTCCATTTTTTTGAGTTGGAAAGGTATTGAAGTTAAATATGCAAGGAAAACATAAATTTGGGATTTATACTTACAAAAATCTCAGGTTTTTCTATTATTTTAAAACTGGTCATTTTCTAACATGTGTAATGTTTTGATGAATGTTGTATTTCCATGCTTCCTCAATTTAGACCAAAGTGTGTGTATGCTCTTCTCTTACACCTTTTGGTGATATTGATAATCAAAAACAACTTTTATCTATATCTTTTTAACATTGGGATTAAACTTGGAAATTTGATTATTCATTTTGCTTAAGGGAATGAACCTTTTACAAAGTATTTTTCAAAGGTCCTTTGATTTGAAGTTTTCCATTTCTATATAGTTGGGATAAATTTTGTGTATGCTCTTCTCTTGCACCTTAGGGTGATTTTGAGAATCAAAATCAACTTTAGTCTTCATTTTATAACATTTGGTAAATTGGAAACTTCATCTTTCACTTTTGGTTTAAGGGAATGAACCTTTTACAAAGCATTTTTCAATGGTCCTTTGATTTGAAGTTTTCCATTTTTATATAGTTGGGATAAAGTTTGTGTATGCTCTTCTCTTGCACCTTAGGGTGATCTTGAGAATCAAAAACAACTTTAGTATTCATTTTATAACATTTGGTAAATTGGAAACTTCATCTCTCACTTTTGGTTTAGGGGAATGAGCATTTATTAAGAATTTTGTATGGTTCATTTATTGAAAAGATTTTATTTACTTTTTAGTTGGATTGTTTTTTGTGTATGCTCTTCTCTTGCATCCTTGGATGATCTTGAGAATCAAAAATAACTCTTAATCCTCTTTTAAATAATGTGATTTTCTTGGAGAACTACTATCGCTTGAGTACATGACCTAAAAAATTTTGTCAAAGAAAGGAGGAATCAAAACAAAATCAAAAAATACTAATTCGGTTGTTATACAGGTTGCCAAAAGGTGTTCAAGAAAACCACACCTAATTAAACAAGATAAAAAGAACAACGTATTCAAAACACTGTATTGCAGGTTTCAACAAAGGGTATGTCCCTCTCCACTCAACTGGAACATAACCCCTTTGGCATAACACCTTAAGCTACAAAAATGGGGGTGGTTCCAGGAGCCCCAAAGTAGTCCACACAAGAGGGAACCTTGTGGACGAAATGGGAAGTGCTCCACACTACCTACTTGACTAGTGATTCCTTTGTGAGATAGCATTATAGGTTGTCTGTTGTGGCAACCCCAGTGATAGTACACGTAGATGCACTAGTTTCCTACTTTTCTTGAAGGGGGTAAAGTAAAGCAGAGATGCTCCCAAACTAGTCAGTGTGACTTTTTGGGTAAATCATACTCGCTCGTTGCAAATTTGTAATACCTAGGGCAAGAGAACCACCTAGGAGAATATACTTTGGTCAGGAGCCCACTTTGACCATTTTAAAATAGTGTTGAGTTGTGAACCTTCTTTTTGAGAAATGTGTGATGTATTACTTTCGCCTAGTTTCTACTTGCCTTAGGGCGAGGCGAAACTCTGCCGAAGTGAGGCTAGCATTTTTTGTCATTTTTCTTGATTTATTTCCTTCATATTATTTAGACACTTTGTTGATCAACAGAGGTGTGATTACCTTTGTGTTGCCATTCGACTGTTTCTCTCACTTTTATGTCCATTTACGCCCATCCATGTTTGCGGCTGGGTTAGTTAAACGTATAAAGTGAGCGGAGGTGTTTTCACGTCATTTGGTAGTCATTGTGATCTTGATACCCATGTCAAGATCATCATTGTAGTTAGGTGTGGTTCATCACCGCGGACTTCCTTAGAAGAGTTAGCTTATTTGTATCGTATCACTACAATTTCGATATTTATGTCTTGTTTCTTGTAAACTCGACATAAATACCTATATTGTACGGTTACGTTGCACACATTTTTAAATATTCCTAGCTATACTTTGAGTTTTTTAGTTTGGTTCTATTATTACCTCGATTTCAAAGAGTGCTAGGTGTTACCATTTGTGTGTGTTATATAATTAACACCTCAATATCAAAACTTCACTTTCTCGCAAAGTGGGTTAACATATCTTGGTGATATTGTTGTGTCATTCGTGAATTATAATTGGCACTTTTTGAGATATAGGTCTTAACCAAGTTTGAGCTCGCTCATCATATATCTTGATTGGGAGATTGCATTGACTTCTTGTTTTTACTTACGTTTTGTTCATTTCCGTGAACTTGGCATAAGTGAAAACATCTTGTTGATCATATTTACATTGCATTTTCATATGGTGTATTTCCTTGTTGATTGGATTTGCCTTTCACACTTGCATGATTGTTCCTTGTGATTATCCATTTAGAAAAATTATTTTCTAGGATAATCCCTCTCGATCTCATCAATATTACATCATCACGATGTCTATTTTCCTTAGACCTTTTTTAGAAAATCACGCACGCATATCAATACTTACAAAATGTCTAGTTGGTTGTCCTTATGCTACCCAAATTGACATGTCACTTCCTTCCCTTTGAAGGAGTTCCATCACACTATCTAAATCTAGACATTTTTTCTTAAAACAACACAAAAAATGACTGACTATCCTGCGGTTCCCCATACTTAAAAAAATATGGAACCTAGGTTTAGCAATTCAAAGTAAAAGATTCCCATTACAACTAAACCTCATTTGGTTCTTTGTGCTAGAGAGCCCATATGGGTAACTCATTCCCCACCTTCATCTCATAGTCGGTGGTATGATTTGGACACGTCTGATCCAAATTATTATTCGAGTTCTCCCCACTCTTCTTCTAATTGTAATCCAAACATTTCCTCTGACTCTTTTGAGGATTCAGATCCAAACTACTATTCGGATTCATCTAATTCGAATCCTAAGTCATCTAATGAAACTCCTAGATCATGGTCCTCCCTTTCTTTGCAGGATCCTCTTCATCAATCATCTAATGCGACTCTTATGTCGCTGTCCTCCATTTCTTCACAGGACCCCTTTTATCAGTCGCCCCAATGACGTCTTCTTCCTTTGAAGATACACGTGACTCCAAATCCCTCCAATCATAATTATAATACAATTCTTGAATCGTGTTCCTCTCACTCTTTGCAAGACCCTTATCATCATTCATCTAATGTGATGCTTGAATCACAGTCCTCCCCTTCTTTGCAGGACCTTCTTCATCAATCACCCCCATGGAATCTTCCTTCTGTGAAGATTCGTGTGACTCAAAGTCCTTCGAGACAAACATCTGAATCGACTCATGTGTCACAATCTACAGACTTTGGACTTAATCCTACTATTTTACATACGGCATACCATTGTATAGGTAGGTCCACACCACCTTCTTCTACTCCTGAGACATCTAGCTACACATATTATTCATCCCCCACATCATCTTCTTCTATCAATAATCATCAAACATCTTCTAAGTCTTCCATACCAAGTGAACCTATTTCTTCCAATAAATCCCTAGGGATCGATCAACAACTCATACTGATTGATCTCTTTCAGAAGGAAGAAACAATCAGGGCATTCTTTAGAATTTGATGCATCTGCATATTGTGAGGAAAAGGTTCATTCCTTTAATCAAGAAACGGAGGAAGAGCCTCAAATCATGTAACTTGATCCTCCTCTTATTCTTCCATCTTCACATTCTTCATTATGTGATGAAACTCCTTGGTCTTGCATAGATCTATGGCCTATCTTCTCATCACCCAATAACTCTTCGTCTATCATAATTCCTCAATCACAATCTCTGGTGGGGTTAGCGCCAAGTAGCCCTTCATCTTCATCTAGGTGTGGGTCACCTTCTAGTATCCCTCTCTCTTCTATTTGTGGGAAATTTTCAATTAGCCCACTATCTTTGATTATTGGGGCATGTCCAACTAGCCCCTTATCTTCTATGTATGGATCACCCCCGGGTAGTCCATCATCTTCTATTCTTGGGCCAAATCCTGGTAGTCCATCATCTTACATCTATGGGTCACGTCCTAGTAGCCCTTCTTCTTCTATTCTTGGGCCACATCCTAGTAGCCCTTCATCTTCTATTTATGGGTCACATCCTAGTAGCCCTTCTTCTTCTATTCTTGGACCACATCCTAGTAGCCTTTCATCTTTTATCTGTGGCTCACCTCTTGGTAGCACATCCTCTTCAATTCTTGGACCGTATCCTTTTCATCTATCACATATTTATTCTATCAATGGTTGTGGCAAGCCCACTACCATTTCTATCGTTCCTATCATCAATCATAAATGTTCACATTCTCCTTCTCGAGTTCATAAAATTCAAGTGTCAGCTTATAAGAAACCCAAATAGGTTCATTATTACGCTCAGGTGAAAACTTCCAAGAGCTCAAAATCCCCTAACAACTGGAACAATCTCAAAGTTGTAAATCAAGCCCGATTCAAGAATGCACATCAATATAACCATCAAGTATGGCGCAAAGTTCATAAACCTTTGGATAGGGAACTCAAGCTCCCACATAAAAAATCCATGTTTCAGGATAAATCACAGTCCTTTGTTGAGTGTGAACTCACCATGATTATCGAGATTGGGGAAAACATGACTCTTGATAAACAAACACGCTTAGTCTCCCTTATCAAGGAAGTCGCAAACATCATTGTGGGATCCTATCACACAGAGTGAATTTGTAAGTAACAATGGTTAAAAAAAAAATATCAAAAATCTAAAAATTAAAAACAAGGCAAAATTCAAAAATACAAAAAAAACATAAAAAAAAACAACAAAAATCAAAGGTACAAAGATCAAACATTGTAATCAGGTGTTGTGTACACATGGATATTTATTTCTTCCCTTCCTTGCTATTCTTCTGCAAGTCTTCCTGCCATTTTCATCCCTTCGGTGATATTTTGGTTAGCTTCTGCACATGCATTTTGTGACATTTATCTCTATGGTAAATTAAAGAACGACTGACCTCATGGTGATCCTATTGCATTCAAACATCTAATAAACTTGTTACGAAGAAATTTTAGAAATATTTGTTGACACTAGCCAATGTCATCATCACAATCACTTCCACCTCCTTCCATCAAGCCATCAGTGGTTCTTAACCCCTTGTCAAACAAGAGAGCTAAAATAAGTTTTCAGAAAGTAAAAGAATCAAAATCAATGAAAACTCAAAAGCTAAAAGCTACAAAGCAAAAGAAAATTAATATATAACTCTCTCTTGGGGTATTTCTAATAATCTCTATCGGGGCTATGGACCCCTGACTGGAAGTAGAGCAATGTTGTGATTAGAATCAAATACATCTCCATCGGGGCTATGGACGCTTGGCTGGTAGCGGAGCAATGCATGGCTATCCTTTCACCCTCCATTCACAAAATAACTTATCATAATAAATCATTCCTACACATTGGCTAGGCTCTCTTCACTTGTTGTCTATTAAATATTCACTTCAAGAGGTAATAAAATCCACGTGCACACACTAGATCTCTATGAGTAAACAGGATTAGTATGTTACCAAGTGTCTTTTTTGGACCTTGTTCAGACTCTTACTCTAGTCCATATCTTGTCTCATGATTTATGCCTTTGGCTAATCACTTCTTCATCACGAGGCTTCTAATCTACATTCATATCATTCACATCATTCTTCTACTTTATTCAGAACATCTTTGTGTATAAGATTACTTGTTTTCCATGTTTGTGAAAACCTTTGTCCCCTTCCACGAAAATAATCTTCTCCTTCCTTTCTATCATGTGCTTTTAGGCCAACTTATGCTGGGGGCATCCTTGCCTCTTCCCAGCACTTCATGTTGAACCTATCTATAATGGCCTTGGGTCCCATTTCTACCTGTGAGGAGTTTACCTTTGAATACTCCCACCTAATTGTTGGGGACTTTTTGCATCTTCACATTTTTGGTATGCACGTGGCCTTATGCCCTTGTACATCCCATCTATCACTAGGGGCATCCATACTTCCTTATATTCCTGTACATAGTTTCATAAAACATTCAAAATCAACCAAAACATTCAAATATGTTAAAAAATCATCAAAAACATTCAAATATGTTTAAGAAAACTTCTAGAAATTGAAAATCATCATAAAAAATGTCACTCTTTGGTTCTCACTTTTTCATGTGTGCGACTTGCGGATCATCTTGATCTACCTCCATTAATAAAAGCTAGGTTGCTTACTTCGTCCATACTTTGGGGCACAACAAGTTTCCTGGTACTGTTTCGTAGTGCACATTTCTTTTCCATCAGACCCAAGTGTCCTCCGTTATTCCCCTCACATGTATCCTTTCTTGGGGCAACATCATCAACCCTTGTCGTTAATTTACACAGGTCGTAACTAAAGCTTGATAATAAAAACATTATATTATGTTTCTCTGTTAGTTTAGCTTGTTTACTTTTTCGTATTGCATTACATTTTGTATGTTGCATGGAGTTAGGCATCTTTCACTTTCTCGTATTGCATTGCATTTTGTATGTTGCATGGATTTGGTGTTTTCAGCAATGGACAATCATTCGTAGTATGGCTTTTCATGTCGTTCTACCTTTGTCGTATGCTTATATTTTTCGTAAGGACCGATGACGTAGCTCTTATGGCAATATGATGACACCGAAATTGTTCCAATACATAGTGGCTAGAGGCTAAGCTCTTCTCTCCCCTCCTCTATATTCATTCTACATCGCTTTCCTCTCACCCCTATTCTTCCATCTTACTAGGGCATCTTGCCTCTTCCCATTCTTCTATCTATCTCTCACCTTTTTTGATTGTCGATTGTCTTCTTTCATCACCCAATCGACACTCTGTTGGTCGTCAAATAGGACTTTACGAAGAGCAACAGTCAGGGGACAAGAAGTCCCTCCTCTTTAATGGGAGAGGTTCCCTTATTCAGAAACGAACCTATTTACAAATATACAAAACATGATTTTCTGGTTGAACTTGGACATTACGAAAGTGTTTTCTATAAAGATCATCAATTACAAAAGGACTGAGGAATGAGAGCATGAGGATGAGCAGAAAGGAAACACTCAGAATTATAGATAACAGAATAATTCTCTATGTATGCGAAGTTACAGTGAATTGAAACAAGATCATTTGCATCATATAAATAAGATGGAATTTAAAGACACAAAGTTCTATAAATAACATCTGCCAGAACACAAAGTTTCTTGATGTAACACAGACAAATGATCTTCACAAAATTAAATGAAAGCTTGGGGATAAAAGAGATCAGATAGACAAAGAATGAAAAGCCCTTCTGTATTGATTTCTTTATGATCTATTTACACTTTCAGAAAATAAGCCAAGTTCTTCCTCCTTTCAAAATGGCATGGAGAGGCCATTATATAGCTTACAAATCAGTTACTCTTTGTAACCACTTCTTTTAACTAAAGATTAGTTAAGGATTTCCAATCGCAATACCTCAACTAATTACAATGAATTCGAGAAAAAGAATTAGAAAAGAAGAGAAGAATAAGGAGAAGAAGACAGGTGGTTATGACTGGGAGGGACCCACTGACTTCAAAATTCGCTGCCTGAATCTCTTCAATGCCTCGGCTATGTCTCTGCCATGAGGGACTGACGTGTTGGTAGTAGACTGAGTCCAAAATCCGAGACAACTCTCCATTTCCTTATCAAACTCGACATGAGTATGATAGTCTTTATTTACTTCTTCAATGGCAGATTGAAGAGAGAAGATCTCCTTCATTTTCTCTTTGGAGATGGAGCTTTCCTTGAATAGATTATCTTTGACAAAAGCTCTGAATTGAGCTTTGATTTCTTGCAAGGAAAGAGGCACACCAGAAGTTTCATCCTAAAGATGACAGTGCATATCTTTGAAAGCAGATACAACTAGTGTCTTGAAAGCCTCACCCTTCTGCCAGCTATTCTTCAGCTCTCCCAAAGCCTCCTCCAAGACTTTGATCTTCCACTCCACGCTGTAAACCCAGGAATTTGACATATTATCCTTTGCATCATCAAAAATCTTATTCGCTAATAAAATGTTCTCATCTGTCTGTCCCATGAGACGGAGGTCTACTATGCAACTGCTCCAAAGTTTGAGCTCTTTATCTATGATCCCGATAGTGGAGGAGAACTTCTGTTGCAAATTGTTCACCTTTCTGTGGAGTTTGAAAGCTTCATCGATGAAGTTCAATCCTGCAACAAGCATATCTTCCACCATGGCTTCCATAGCTCTGCCATAGACATAATACTTGTGCATGTATTTGATACTCTGTACTTCATCTTGGCTCAAAATTACAGGTGGCGGAAGGGTAGTCAATGGGGTAGGGTCCAAAACTTTGTCCTTAGACAAAAGATATTTGATAAAGCCAGTGAGAATCTGGGCTTGTTCCTCTAACTGTTCAATAGTTTGCTACCCTTTCTCTACCCTCCCAATGACTCTTGTGACCGTTTCCTGGAGGTTGTGGATCTCACCTTCAGGAGTATATTCTCCCATTGGAATCCTTGAGAGTTTTAGGTCAGATGCCTGTAAGTCCTGCTCTGATTTGTCTACTGTAGGCTTAGCAATCTCTAGGAATTTCTGACCTTGAGCATCAGACACTATTCTGGAGGTGATTGTGGCTTTCTTGGCACGAGAATGAGTAGTGCCTAACAAGGCTGCGACAACATCAAAATTTGACCCTGAGCTCCGAGAGGAAGATTTCCTCTTCCTATTGTCAACAAAAGGTTGCACCTACGCAAAAGAGGAAGAGGAATCAATAGGAGGGGCAAGTGGACCAAGATACAGAGAGCTCATGACGCTCAAGGTTTGCACAGCTGTTGATTCAAGTTGAGATGTGAGTGGGGCGCTTGAGACAATTGCGGCAGAAGAATCAATAGCACTTGGAAGTTCAGTGCTCTGGACTTCCTTATCTTTATCCGTTGGATCTTCAGGAGCATTTGCAGGGGCTGGCACTTCACTCTCTTCACTTTCACTGAGAACAATGATGTTATCTGGTCCCAAAGGCACTTCTACCTGCTTTCTTTGAGGATCTTTTTCAACAGGCTCCTTCTTAACCTCTTTGAATTTCTTCTGGTACACTTGAGTGGATGAAGAAGGAGTGGAAGCTGCAGGTCCTTGTGTTGATGAGGTAGGAGGGGTTTGCACAGGTGTGTCTGATATGGGAGTCGATGCTTCCCTCCTTGGTGTTGAAACATCCTTAGAGGAGGATTCTCTTGAGTGCCTTCTGAGCTCTCGAACTTTCCTGTCAAACCAGACCTTAGTCTTAACTAAGACTGGAGCAAGGATCTTGGCCAGATCATCTTTCTCTTTCTTGTTCCAATCCAAGTCCTCCAAGGGAGTGTGCTTAACCACATTGTCATACTCATATGAGTATAGATCAGAGTTGTCATCCTGAAGTCCTTTAGAAACTTGATACAAGCCGAGTTCTTGGATCAATCGCAGAGAAAACCTGCCATAGTGCCTCCTTCTAGCCTCAAAATCATCTGCAAAGTCAGCCCAATAGTCTTCTGTATCTGCCCTGTGATGATAGATTATCTTGATGTTCTGTTCAATGAAATTCTTCAAGTCGAAGCAAGTTTTTGGCTTAAAGAAATGAACGGTTATGGGAACCAGGGCTCTTCTTATATTCTTTGCGTCTAGGGCTGTTTTACAAGTGTAGTTTCCCAAAGAGATGGGAAAGTGCAAACCAGAAATCTTCTTGTCTCTGCAGGTTCTGTGAAATTTGTCTAATTGCCTGCATACTTCTATCAAAACCATCTTGTCACTGCAGAACATGGGAAGCCTCAAAGGGGTGCTCTCATAGCCAGCCAGCCTCATATAGGAGAATTTTCTGAATTGGATAAAATAGGCACCGTAGTGCGATATCAGGTTCATGGCTTCGTCAGAAAACGTTATAGCAGTGTCACCTTCAAGAAGCATGACCACGTACATGGTGAAATCATCATTTACCCTTCTGAAGTTACAATTTCTGGTCTCTAGGGTGAACTGCGGGTAGTAGGCATATACAGGATCATCCTTGTGGGCATCAATGTAAGAAAAAGCAAACCATTGCCTTGATGCCACCAGAGTATACATCAGGTACGAAGTCATGTAGAATTTCTTTGTTTTCTGTACATTGGACAGCTACTCCGCCAAGTTCATGCTGATGATTTCCGTCCAGTTGATATTTTGAGTTCCCTCACACACCATGCTGATGAGCGGGCACATCCAGAAATGGAATTCGTTAGTAGAGGGTAAGCCCATAACCCGAGCCAGTAGGATTATAAAATCTGACAATTCTTCATTGAAATCACCCCAGAAAAGAGTCTTGGATAGACGAGATGCTCCCTTCTTAGGGTTCTTTAGCCAAGAATTTTCCACCCGCGCCTTGTATTTGTCACTGTCTTGATTGAACAGGGCTTGTGCTTGATCTTGGGAAACAACTATGGCATTATCCATTTCTGGAATACTCAAAGAAGTGCTAATGGCGGCAACATCCAGTTTGGCGATGAGTTCCCCGTGTACATTGGTCAATTCGCTCGAATCAGGGTCAAAGTGAGCTCCGCATGAAAGCACTGTATCAGCACATTGCACCGAGATTGGGAAACCTCCATCAAAAGCCAAACCGCTGTCGTGAATCATCTGCGCCATTGGTGTAGGGTTTACATCGGCCATCCTTGCCCAAAAATCACCAAAATCAAGATGACGAGCTTCACTGTCCCCAATATTGGGAACGACAGACTCTAGTGGCGAGATTTGTTCTTGTCCCTGAAATTTGATCTTCATATTGATAGTAATTCGGAGGACAGAGACGCAAACTAGACTCGGGTAGGAATTACAGAGGGAAGGGATACACGCACAGGAATATATATTGCAAGGGTTCGACCAAAGGATAGCATGGAAGCAGTGTGAAAAATGCAAAGGGGGTTTGCTCGTTATATAGCCGATTAGGAGAGAGAAAGACAATGAATGCACATTTAATACATTCCTACCAATTTGAATAAGCATGATATTCAGGTAGAGCGGGAAAAATAAACACAAATGGCACTTGGTTCATTTGGGACATGTGAGATGCGAATGCGCGGTTTGGGTATTTCGGCCGAAAATGGAACAACTTGCCCAATTGGACTTGGGAAATTTGGGACATGAAAGTGTGAAGTACGCGGTTCGGGTGTTTCGGCCGAAAATGGAACAACTTGCCCGATTGGACTTTGGGACATTTGGGACAAAAATTTCTGACGGGCCCGGAAAAGACAAACTTCGAGGAAACCGGCCGATCGGGGAACAGAGCACACTTTTGAACTTGGGACACGCAGGACAAAAATTTCCGACAGGCCCGAAAAACACACAAAATGACCCAAAAACGTAGATTTTCTCAATTTCTCGACTTTTAACATTTTCAGTACAACAGAGAAGACACTTAAACTCAAAAATTTGAATTTTCACTTTCTTAAGAGCAGGGAATTTTGAGTGGACAACACACTCGAGGGGGCATCTCTCACTTCTACTAATTTTTCTTCTACCTCTTCAAAATTCCACTTGTCTACTATCTTTGAAGTGGTGTCACTTATGCCACCCCAAAGAGGGGCAAATGTAGACACCCATAATTATGCCCAAGCAATTTAAATACTTAAATTGCACTAATTATCCCCTTTCTCGCAAATCAACGACATATCATCAAAAGCACTCATTTTCCATCATATCATCATTAATTAATTACACTAAGCTAATTAATTAAGTTTCCTATCCAACAAATACCCTAATTAACGACCTTCCATTAATAAATCACCCCTTATACCTAGACTAATTAATTATTATTAATTAATTAGCTTTCCCTTCCATTTAAGCAATAAATCAATATTTAACTGATTTAATCCCCTTATAATAGCCTAAATCGTACTAATATTCCTCTAATTATCTTCTATAAGCTTACATCTACCTATTAGTTAATCACCTTTGATTAATTAAAACACCCCCCCAACTCCCATGACTTGCTAAACATGTATTAAACCATTCTAAAGTAAGGTTACCTTTAATAAAGCAACCTTATCCATTCCTAATCATGTTTTACCTTTATCCTACATTCATGAGAATGTGTTGAATACTTTATCCTTTGGGCTATATAAAGATCCCTCCACCTACCTTTTTACTTACACCTAAACTTTCTAAGAGAGTGAATGCAAAGCATATAACAAAGACTAAGAGCTTGCCTTTTACCCTTTTGAGAGTTCATCATCTTGAAGAGTTAAGCCTCTTTCTTAAGTTCTTAGGTCATATGGGAGGTGTCAAAGGGGTCTTGTAGCCCAACTTTGATAGGACCTCATTCCTAGGTTACTTGGCATACTAAGGACAACTAGTTTGATAGCCATGGAGCTTACTTAGGTCCATTCATTTATTTTTTGTTAGAGAATAGAGGAGTTTAAATATTTAGCATTGTTAGTTTCAAAGTTTGTACTTGTGAATGCTAGCATTTAACCTCTGTTTAAATCTTATCTTGATGGTGTTTAGTTTGTTGTTCAATTCTTGCTAAGTTAAGGCTATTTAGGTGTTAGTCTTTACGCATATTAGCATTATTTTGAAAACAACACATGCACACATTGGCCACACATTGGTGGACTCTGCCATGCCATTTTTATGACCTACTCTTCTCTTGTTAGCTAGCTGTGTGGGCGGATGGGTTAAAGACCCTTGTTTTTCTTAGTTTGCTTGGATACACATTGCACTTAATTGTTCATTTACTTACTATTACAATAGTATCAAATTAGTCTAGAATATTCATATTTTAGTTAATCAGTCGATAAGTAGGTGTTTGAGGGTGTGATTGATAAGGGGGAAGATTGTTGAAGGGCTAAGATTGAATGGGTTGGGAAATATGGGCTTGTTGAGATGTAGGGATGTAATTATATGGATAAGGTTGTATTTGTTATTGTTGAGAGACATGGATGTTAGACAGACCTTGCATGTGGTGAGAGGAGATATAAGTATGGGGTAGTTGAGATGCTTGAGTAGATTCAGTATGGAGGATGTAACGAAAGGAAATTTTAAGGGGAGGTTAATGAGTTTGGATAAAAATCTATAGGATGTGGTTTTGAGGTGATGACATTTGCATGGACATGGGATGTAGATATGGGGACCAAAGCTTGATCATGTTGTTCAGGTGGTGGAAGGATTAAACATGACTCTTGCATTATTTGGGCAGGTGTTGGTAATGACAACATTGGATGAGGAAGTGATCCTTTTTGGAAGTAGTGGGTAGTGTGTTGGTACGAAGAAGATTGGAAGGAATGGGGCCACCAGTTGAGTGGATTGGTGAGTTTTGGGAATTATAGAGGAATATTGGTGGATCTAATTTCATGTTACTTACTATGGCAAGCTCATTCATGGCTCTAGGGAAGAACACAATGAACTGCGATTTGAGGACTTGGGTGGATTTAGGGTGAGAATGATAAGCATGAAATGCATTTGTAAGAGTGGTGGTCATGGCGATGAAAATTACCTCTATCCTCTCCGGTAGATTTTAGTGAAGAAGGTAGTCATGAAGTATCTTACTGGGATTGGTATACACAGGAGTTCTTGGACATTCACATGCATCACACAGAGGGATGGTACAGAGACTGACACAGGTCTCTACACAGACACATGATGTCTTTTGGGGGGTGTAATAAGTCTTATAAGGAACAGTAAACAAAGGGGTCTAGTCATGCTACATGGGGGTTGTTTCTGTATGGCTATTGTAACCTCACTTGATCAGGAGGGGTGTAAATTTTCATTCTGAGTATTGTCTAGGTTCTAATCTTGCAGATGTGAAGTCCTTTTTCATGTGGAGTGGAAGAGATGAATAGAACAGGGCTGAATTTCTTTTGGAAGACAAGTTGAAAGTAGGAATTTTATTGGATGACAAGGTAATGTTCCAGTTTATGCTTACTTAAGAACATGTAAGTTGAACAGGCATGAAACAATCAAAATAAGAAACTATGTTGACTTGTGTAGTCACATTTATAAGTCATTGGCACATTAGACATTATTGTAGCTATGGTTTTCATACATGACTGGATTTACGTTTATTTTGTGGTTCGTTGAGTGAACAAACCAGTAATTAATCCATACCTCTATGGCCATACCTTTATGTTTATCTTTCATTTCTTTATTCCTGTTGAGGCAATAACTGTAGCCATTTCACCTGAAAGAAATAATTTTGTTTCCAATTTCACTGTTTTGTCTAAAATATAGCATGATACATCATGAGGTCAGTTTTAAAAACATAAGAATCCTTAAAATTTGTTTTTTTTCTAAATACATTGCTGGCCTATGAAAGAAAAGTGTAAGGAAAAATGTAGAGAAGGCCAACGTGAATGATTAATTTCCCCACAAAAAAAGTTGTGTAAGCCGAAAAAATCATGACTGGGGTAACATCTGGTACATTGAATTGGAAATATTGTGTATCTTTTAACTGATTTGTTAAGATGTGATTTGATTCCTTTTAACAAGTAATCAATTCAAGAGATACAGTAATGAAGGAGGTGATAGACTTCTTGGTTTAAATTGAACACTATATACAATAAGATTTTAATGGGGGTGTAGCGAACCCAGAATGATATAAAAACTTCCTCCTAGAAGGATTGGATAACTTAACTTTGTTACATGTAAACGATTGTAACTGGTATGATACATAGCACTTCTCAAGTTTACATCATTTTTGCAGATGAATGAATAGCAGGATTGAACACCTTTCAATCACGTAGTCCATAGGATTACATGACTGAAGAACACAATACTCTTGACCTTTGAGATCCTAACAAATGAAGCAACTTGCACTTAACTATTTGAGATATCATTCTTCTAGAACAACCAGAACAGAACAACCAACACAATAGTTGGCTGGTGTAAATATTCTCACAAAATATATTTACTAAGCATTAATTTGTGGTTCCCTTTGATCCTTTAAATGTAGTTGTATCTAAACAATCCTTTAATGCCAAAATTGATGATGTGTAGCAGCTATACAACTAATAAGTAATGCAGAAATAATAACATGCCAGTTCTTGTGATACTGTCTCAAGTTGATACTTGTGCAGATGGATTATGTGAGGATCTTAACAGAGAGAGAGATGTAAAGGTTTGATCGGAGAGACTTATGTGGTTCTTATGTACGAATGTCATATTTTTTGTAATTGGACTGCCATCGAAGAAATTGTAATTGAGTTTGGAAGGCCAAACTTACATTCTATTTTTGGTTATCGATAAGAGAAAGTTTCTTTATAATATCAAAACTACAAATTGTCAATGCGAGAAATGTGTGATAATAATAAAAAAAATTCAAAGATAGTATTATAGTATTACCATGACATAATTTTTTTTATCAATCATGAATATGTGGTGGCTAGGCTTCACCAGTATATTGATACCCTCTTGTTCTCGATTAAGAATATTATTGAATATAATGACCACCTATGGTATATATGCCATGTTGAATCAGAAATGTTATAAACATGTTCTTCAGTCATCAGCTCGAGAGTGGAGACGAATTGGAAAGCCTTTTTGCCTTGGAAGTCATAGAGGAAAGTGAATGGCATGATTAACCTTCCATGCGTCCTCCCATCATGCAATTTCCATTGTATATTTTTAGTGGGTGGTAATCCTTCTTCTAAAGCTAATAAAAAAAATGAATTCATAGATGAGTAAAGAAATAAAAATATAATGAAGTTGTGTTATGTTGATAAATTTAAGAGTCTTTAAATGGAAAGAAAGGATTTCTTATAGTGTAAAAGAATCTGTACCCTTCATTAACCTTAAAAATTAGGATTAAACCTTCTCATTATTGTGAAACATTAAGTCTTGTGCTTCCTTTGTCAAACCTAATCAAGAAAATGTGTAAATGAATCTATTTCCCAAATCTAGTTGAACTCTTACGTCTCTTTAAAAGATTGGTATAGTAACTAAATAGACCATAATGAAATAAACTTATTTTCTCTCTCTCTAGTGCCCACTTCCCTTCGACACCTTTTGATATTGATCATGATACTTCTAACTATATTATGGAAATTATTATAGTTTTGATTTGGTATGATGTTAGATGTTAGAGCATGGATTATTGTTGAATCTGATTCATATATGATGCATGATAATTACTAGAGACAATTTATATATTGATGATGATATACTGTTTGACATTGTTATATTTATGGATGTTGTTCAGACATGTGATATTTGGATATATTGAGTAGACCTAGAAAATGGAATTAATTTGATGATCATATAGTTGTTGATAAAATTGTAATTGATATTGTTGTTTGCCTTGATGATGTCTTGATTCATATGTATAGATGATTTTGGAAGTTATACATTATATTTATTTTGGATGTTCTGATATGTCCACGAGGTTGAAGGAGGTATTTGTGTTTTGCAGGTTAAAATATCAAAAAAACATCGGGGGATTGGAGACCAACCACATTGGAATTATAGATGAATTCAACAAAGGTCACCATGACAACATGTATTGTTTTTGTGTGTGTGTGTTTGATTGTTGTTAAGGATTCGCATGGGGGGATCACCTTTAAATGTGACCAAGGGGTTATGTGTATTTCTTTTATTTATTCCTTTGTTTAATGTTTGTATGTTAGTGGTGCATTTACCCATTTCATTATTTATTAAATTGTGTTTAAATAATTATGAGTAATCATATTGTTAAAAGTAATTAATTAAATTGGGTCATAAGAAAGTAATTATTAGGGTTGGTGGCTTTGATTAAAGTGTTGTAAGTGATGTGTAAGAGATATGTAAGTAAAATTTGGAGTATGAAACACTTCATCTTCTTTGAAATTCGAATTTTTCTTTGGAGGCTGATTTTAGAGGCTTGTGGGACAAGTTAAACTTGTCCTACACCTCTTAAATTTTTATACCAACCTTACCTATGGTTGGGGAGTTAAATTTAGACCTTTGTTATGCATTTTTTAAGGCAAGTTGTATGTTTTAATTGTAATTTCTTATTTACTTTTAATTTTAGTCCCTATGGGGTGTGGGCTTGATTTGAGTGTGTAAGTAAACTTATCATTTTATTCATCCACTTATTTATTATGCCTTGGAGTTTGAAGTTGACTTATGAGTTAGAGTTAAGGATGTGTGATGTGGCATCCTACATGGATCCACCTCATCCTATTTTTCCCCCCTCTTCTATATATTCAAATTCCTTAGCTTCTTTTTGGGTTACTTCACTTGGGATTGCTTCATTTTTAGGTGTCTTATTTTTGTTTTGAGAGCTCTTGCTTTTGGAGAAGATTGAATATTGTTGCATGCTTGTAGATTATTGATCTCTTGGATTGTTTTGCATTAGAAATATTGTTTTTTTGAGCTTGGAACAAACTCCATCATGGAGAGGTAAGATCTTGGCTCTTGAAAATGCTCTTCTTCCCTTTTTAGGAATATGTGAATGGTTGAACATTTATTTTTTCTTGTTGGCTGGTTGGGTAGACTGCCTCGAAATGGTGTAGCAGAAGACTACGGGGATTCTTATGGGATGCATACGTGTTTTGGGGAGGTATAAGTGTGGAAGGAGTTGGGATTTGGTTTCCACCTTACAAAGAAATAACTTGCATTTCTTTACTCATTATGGGGTGCCATAAGAGGTTGGGGAGGCATAAGTAAATGGGAGGAATAAGGGGTACTTGGGGGAGGCATAACGACATGTCAGGGTTTTGAAATGATATATTTTGGCAGTTTGTTTTTAGGTGGTGATACCCATTTCCATTTTGGGAGGAATAAGTAGCTTCCCCCATAGTTTCTTGCTCCTTTGGCTTGCATGATGAAGCCTGAGTTTTGTTTGCTGTATTTTCATGTGGTTGTAAATTGCATTATGTTTTGGACTGTGTATTGAATGTGAAATATTGTTTTTGTGTTGTGGAAGCCTGTTGTTGCCATATGTTGAGATATATTTCTTATTGCAATGTGGTTGCGGCTCGGGGGCCAATGAAGAGGGTGGATTCTCCTTTTCAATGGATGTCTTGGTTGGGTGGAGAGCGTTTCCTTTCCCCCTATTTTTGTTGTGATCAAATTGGAGAATGATGGATATTCTTGTTGATGTTTTGGAGTTGAGAAAAAAAAACAGATTCACAGTTCTTGTTGAGATTTATCCTTATTGTAACCCTTTCCCACTTTGAAGTGGATGACATTGTATATTATTTGTGATGGAAATATGTTTTGTATTAGCTATAAAAGTTGTATTTCGAATGTGGAAGATATACTCTGTATTTTGTCTTGTGAAAGAGATGTGAAAGAAGTTGTAAGATATTATTTCAAATAAATGGAAGTTGTTACCTTGTTCAAGTGATATCATTTTCATTGGAAATATGACTGTTGAATGTATTATGAAATCTTGGTTTGGAAAATGAAAAAAGAAATATGTATGAAGAAATGTTATATCACTCTGTTCTTTTGAAATGCATGATTTGGAAATCAGAATTGTATTCTGGCTTTTTACACACATTGAATTGAAAACAAACTTAATATGTTAGATTGGATTTGGAATGAATTCATATATCAAAGTTAGTAAAGGAAAATAGAATCTGTTCAAGTTCAGTATAAACTCCATCTTTTATTTCACTGTATACTTGCAAATTCTTATCAAAAGGATAGAACGACTCTGTAAACTATAAAAGACAAATGAAATATTCAATTGAACTTAATGTGATCAAAATGATCCAAAGAAAACTAAAACACTTAAGAAATTTTCATAGAACCTTTCAAGATCAGGCTCAAACATTTTCACAGCCGTTTTGTGCTGTCAAATTGAGAAATTTCGAAATGGGTCTTCAATCAAACAATTTAACCTTCCAATCCATCCCAAATTCTTCCAAGTGAAATCCTCCATGTCTTTTTGGCATGTTGAGAAAGAATTAATGGTGAATTTGAACAAATTTTTGCAAGTTAAAAGACCAGTTCACTTTTTGATTAACAGAAAGACGTTTTTGTAAAATTGACCCTTAAAACTTTATCAAAATTAAAATTTTAAGGTTGCTGTGCAAAGAGGATGTTGAGAGATTTCTAGAAATTCCTCGTTTTCAAAAAACCGATTTCCCAATAAAAAGTTATGGCCTTATGAAGTTTTCACTTAATTTTGGCTTCAAAAATATTCTAACTGTCAAAATTAAATTATTTAAATATTCACTGGCGGACCTGTAGGATAAAAACTACCTTTAGTGCTTCTTGCCAAAAACGCTAAAGTCTTAAAGCTCCCTGCCGCTCCACTGGCCTAAATCCTCTTTTGGCGGAAAAATAAACTAAATTAAGAAAATAAATTTTGGAAAAATCTCCCCCACAGTCCCGCCCTTCACTTTTGGTAAGTATTTCCGTGGGTGCGTGGGCCCGCAACCCTTAACTTAACCTTTTAAAAATTTTGGCAAAAATTTCTATGTTCCTTCGCGGCCCCGCATCCCCACCCTCCGTCTTGGAACAGTTCTTCCGCGGGTGTGCAGGCTTGCGCTTTCAAACTTAAATCTTTTAAAATTTGGCGAATTTCCTAAAGTTTCTTTGTCGGCTCACTGCCTCGCAGCCAATGGTTGGCTGACACGTGGCTTCATGAGGCGATGTCGGAGGAGCGGTTGATTTTTTTTTAACTTAACGTTTTCAAAAAAATTTGGGCAAAAAATCTTGAAGTTTCTCCGCCACCCCACCACCCATAGATAATGGTTGGCTGACACATGGGAGCCTTAGATGTAGGCAGAGGCACGGAGCGTTTTATTCCTTTAAACCTTTTTTCTTTTTAAGTCAAAATTTTCTAAGTCACTCTAACGGCCTGCCGACTCACAACCAATGAGATCCTGACATGTGGCATCGTTAGGCATTGGCAGAGGCGCGGGTTATGTTTTAACCTTTGCACTTTTCAACATGAAAGTCTAAACTTTCTAAGTTTCCCTGCCAGTCTGTTTTCCCTATTGGAATTCGAGTGTGACATGTGGCATAACGAGGCATCAGTGGAGGCTTGGATCATTTTAAACCCTTAGCACTTTTTCAATAAAAAGCTAAATATCCAAGTTTCCTCCAGTGAACCACCCTTCCGCGATTGGGAGAAATTTCTTCCCGTGGTCCGTAGGCCCACCTTTGGGAAAATTTTCCTCACAAGGCCCGCCGGCCCATAACTTGAGAAATATGAAGAGTTATGAGGACTTCTTTATATCAACGGAAAGGTGAGGAAATTTCCTATCTAATGTGAATGTTGTTAGGAATATTTAAGTGCATAAATTATGAGAAAAATCAGATTGAATCCTTAAGTGAGTTATGAGAGTGGGTTAGAGAGAATTCACCCTTTTAATTTTAATATTTAATCTAACCCTATGTTTAAGACCTTGTAAATTGTTTAAATATTGTGGAGTTAAATTCCTTGGGTATTTAATTGTTTTGGCTCTTTTAACCCTCTGAAATTTTAAATAAGGAATGCATAACTATAGTGTTAATTAATTATTAAACTAATACCTAAGGAGAATTTGAGCTAGGTGTGGATTTATTAATTTTTATAATGGGAAAAAGATATTTGTTAAATTTATGTCCTTGAGACTTTTTTTGTAAACACTTTAAAGAAAAAAAATTATGCCATAAATTTTCTAAATAAACCTAAGTTGTTCTTGGGTCTCAAGTGGGAGTTTTAGTGGGTGTTACACTCTCTAACCGTTACCATAGTACCTTATAACTTTTTTTAAGTTATGATAAAATATTATCCTTGATCAAAGAAGATTATGGTTATGAACCTAAAATAGTATCTCCCTTGATAGGAGCTTACACTCCTCTCCTTGTGCAATGGATGTTGGAACGAGTTACTATAGCTGGTGTTTATTTAAGATAATCTTCGGGGGGTTTGGTTCACCCCACCCCCTTTTAGTGTTAATCTAATAACCGATCAATCAAATAATTTTCATACTAAAAATAATCCTCTTCGGATAGTTTTATATAAGCCTTATGTCTCTTGTATAAAAGAAAGGAATCCAACCTTAAGAATATTTTCACAGTGGGATTTCCTGAACTGTAACTATGTATTACGTTGGCCTTTTGTGGTGTCTTGTCAAAGTGAAAAGTGAACTGTCCTTGATGGGTGCTGAATGTTTTTCCTTTTTGTCTTACTGGTCATCATTGTGTCAAGATTTCTGAGAGTTAGTTGTAGCCATTATGACCACCTATTGTGTCGCTCTGTACTTCGAGCATGTAAAAAAAAATTTATCCTGTGTTTTTCTATGTCGTCTCGTGTGTCTATTTTGATGGGTGTTACAGAAACGAAACTAATTATTAATTCCACATTATCTTTATCCTACCAAGAAAGCCAAAATTAGGGATTTTGATTGCTTCGAAAATATTGAAATTTCTATATTGTTAAATCTGAACCCACCATAAAAATGTAAAGGATATTCTATTCTTATCAAATAAGAATATTAAAAAAATCTAGTAACATTTAAAATAGACAACCATGCCAATCCCAGCCAAAACACGTTTTCTTTTAATGGTGATCTAAAAACAGTAAAGGTGGAGTTTTGTTGGTTGTCTTGATTACAGATTCAATGACAAAGATATACTTCTGAATGATGACATAAACTGATCTTAATATGAATAATAAAGAAAAATAAATTAGGTGAAAATCTAGAGCCCCAACAAGAGGGCCAATCAGTGTTGGATTTTGACGTTCAATGTTACATGTCACAATAATATTATTTGACGGTCTAAAAAATTATATGGATGTCATTAGAAATTCAAAATATAATATGCACGTTGAAGTTATTTTTATAATAGCTATTAAAAAATATAAACATTGAGTTGTTATATATATCTACACCCCGGGTAAATATAGACAGCAGTAGAATATGGAAATCAAGGAAAATCGAAATCCTTCACTTCAGGTTTCTGAGGGTGCATTGCATGCCTCTATTTTAGGTTTTCATGCATGCAAAACAAGCTTGGAATTCTTAATCCTTCATTTCAGGTTTTGGAGGTTTCCAAACAGGTCCCTAGTCCCGAAATCCTTCATTTTGGGTTTTGGGGGATGCATTGCATGGCCGAAAACCCGACACAAAGAAAATATGTTGCGCAGTGCCGAAAACTTGACACAAAGGATTTTGGGTTTCAGATTTTGGGAAAAACGAGACATGAATCATGAAAATCACAAGACATGTCCCGATGCTTGGGAGTTTTGAAAAACCAAAACACTACCTAGAAAAATCGGGTTTTGAAGTCAGGGAAACAAGTCGGGAAAGCATGGGGCGAAAACATGTCGAGCCACCTTCAAAAACCAATGCATATGCAAGTCCAACTTCTGAACCCGAAACAAAGGAAATCTTGGCAACACCAGTGGAAGTGGGTTTCAGGAAAAATAAGAATCAAACACATGTCGAGGCACCCTCCAAACCCAATACAAATGCAAAGGATAACCCTGAACCCGACAGGAAGTAGACCCCAACACGATGTGAGAAATATTCAAATGGCCATAGCTTTTCACAGGGAGCTCGTATTTACGCAAGGTTGGACTTATCAGAAAGCTTACAGGGTCCTCTGCCCTACTATGTCTAGATATCTTTAATTGGCTGAGAAAAAGTTCTTCAAAAATTCAAAATACAGTTCACCATTTTTTGGGTTTGCTAGGGTTCTCTCCTACCACCATAATGAGATGAATTAAATGAAATAGTAGTGGTGGTTGGGATAGATTTTGAATTCCTCTCTTCAGAAAGTCCTTTCTTTTTCTTCCTATAAATTGTAAGGAGGGGCTTATTTATAAAGGTTTTACATTCTTAATTTACCCCTCCCTTCTTCTCTTATCAGCAAATGGATTTGTGGAGTTCTAAACCTCCCATGCAAATTGTAATACATGTTTGTGCCTCTTAGCCATTATAATGGACTGTATCAATCTTTGGTGCAATAAAAACCTAAGTTTATGGATGATTTCAACCCTCTCTTATATTGATTGCATTCAAGTGATCTCTCATTGCAATATTGGTTACTTGTGCATGTTTATTGTATTGCATTTTTATGGTTTGTGTTTATTGGAAAAACAGTTGTTCATCATTCCTTTGGTGTATCACCTTGGTTAGATTAGGTTTATTTTCTTGCATTTTCTCAACCCTGTCTCCTTGGCAAGTTAGATTAGGTTTTTTTTAGTGAACCCTTTGCAAATTGTTTGTGTGCACCTGAACAGAGGAATAGGAACTGACCTTCATCCAGAGAGCTTTCCTGATTCACAAGGTCCCACACTTGGGAAAAGCTCCATGTTATGCAATCACACTGAGAGTCTCAACCCATCGAGTTGCAGACATTCAAGGGTGCTTTGATTCGCCATCAACATGAGTAAAATAAAAAAAATAGAGAAGCAAAAAACAATAATAAAGAATTAAAGAAGAAATCGAAAATAAAGAAAACCAGCGCTTTGTTTGAATCTTACTCTGTGATAAGACGTGGATGGTGGAGTATATTGTTTTAACAGAAACATGTACTGAATGAATAAAAATCAAATCATTCCTATGTAAATCTCCTACACATAAACGTAAACAATCATAAAAATGAATGAATATAAATGAAAATCGTTCTAATGTAAATCATGATAAAAATGAATGAACAAAAAAGTGAGAGGGCATCACCCACCAAAAGTAATATTTAATTTCAAGTTCCATTTTCCAAAATAAATGAAAAAATAATAGAGTATTTTACCCTGGAAAATAATTTTTTTTCCAATGTAGATGAAACCCTGCAAACTATATCTGTTACTTTGGAATTACTGTTTGAAGAGGGAATTCAAGCGTGCATGCAATATTTGGCAGCAGTTTGTTAGAATTCTCAACAAAATCTCAAACTCACAGTCACATCTCTACTATCATATTTGCAGGTAAATATTTCTGCTGATTTCGCTGAAAACTGAAAGACTCAAAGTTCCTGAATTGCCATTTGAAATTTTGATGAAGAAATTGAGATGCTTAAAATGAGGTTGCTGGAAAGGTGGTATGAAATTACTGATTGTGATTCGTGAAGCATAGCCTATTGCACATGCGATATCCCCTCTGTTTGGAATGAGCATAAGTCATGGGAAATTGGGAATTCACAATAATTACAAAGTGAAGTTTCTATTTTTTAATTGTAAAACATCAAATAATTGGACAATGTACTTTACAGTTTCTAACTTTTATTTATAAAAAGGGAAATAATAACACTTAGAATATATAAAAATTTCTACTTTTATTTATATTATATTTTTCGTGAATCAAAATATATATATAAAATATAATATTTAATTTATTAACTTTCTAAACAATCCGTAAATTCACATCCTACTTTATTATGTATCCTATAGTATAGATATGTGTGTGTACATATATATAAAATAATGGTTAAATTTGTAACATTCATGCCATTACTGACATTCTTAATGCCGTACTTATTTCTGAGAATCAAGTCATTCCTTTCGATAAAGCAAGACAGAGACCTCATTTTCTTTTCCTAGGTCTGTAAACAGTGACTAATAAAGCGTCTATACCACCTTGCAATATCTTTTGTTTGGATAAAATAAGCTGTGCACTTGTTCCGAGACATTCCCGAGTGTTCTTAAATATGTTTACCGAATGATTTCTCCATCCGCACATCTCTACAACCTTGGACAGCTAATTTCTGCCATAAACTGCTAAGTAGGCGGGAAGCATAGTCCTACCATGATTCTCTACGAACTCTAGTGAAAGATTCAGTTTGCACCCACAACTTTTTGGTCTGACCGAACTTACCGAACAAGTTTGGTCGAACATTATTTTTTCCGCCGTTAATTAAAAATTTAAAGTGTACTAAATCCGGCATGGAACTTCACTCACAAAACAAAAACGAAACAAGAAACATCTCCACATATCTAAGCATGTAAAGAAAAAACTCCGTAAGATAAATATGATTTGAGCCGTATTATTAAGATGTGTACCTTGTCATTTTTCTTTTCAAGAATATTGACCATGGCCACAACTCCGGCATAGGGTATTTATTATTTATATTTATTTAATATTTGTAACATTGCACTAAATCCGAACCGATTGAGAGAATGATTCCTACCGATCCGAAGCGTTTCACCAACGACAACAAATTTTCTTTAACGATCCAAACTTTTCGAACATCTCATAAACTATGGCAGGTACGCTGACTCCTGCCACACCTGTTACCAGTGTGAATTCACCATGGACTAGATAACTTAGTACCAAGCTTTTTGAAAAGAGGATACGGTCATCTTTTTCTCATTGCAAGCAAGTTATTATTTTTCTATGTTCCGATGGATTTTTTAGAAATCCGCCATAAATACACGGGGGATTGGGGAGTC